>CM028131.1:1289680000-1290930000 GCA_016271365.2 Neoceratodus forsteri | reverse complement strand
TTTCAGTGCAAATCCAGGATTCCAAGAATAGCATTCTTAGAATGGGAATGGTGTACAGGCCGCCACCTCAGACGGAGGATTTAGACAGGGAACTAGTGGGACAGATCAGGAGGACCTGTGAGAAGGGTAGTGTGGTGATTGTGGGGGACTTCAACATGCCAGGAATGGACTGGAGTACCCAAACAACCAGGAACAGAAGGGAGCAGGTACTGCTGGATGCCTTCCAGGACAGCTTCCTGCTGCAAATGGTCAGTGAACCAACCAGGTTAGGGAATACCCTTGACCTTATACTGGCAAATTGGGACTTTGTGAGAGAACTTACAGTGGAGGAACCGCTGTCAGGGAGTGACCACCACTCAGTATGGCTCACATTGGATATGGGCAAGGAAGGGTGGAATCTGGCACAAAGTGCTGGACTTCAGGAGGGCCGACTTTGGAAGGATGGGGGAAGTGGTAAAAGGGTAGCTGTCCAGAACTCAGTCTAGTATGGACACTAACCAGAGGTGGGAGCTTATAAAGCTGGGGATAGTGGAGGCAACTAAAACCTGCTGCAAGGTCCGGAGCAAGAAGGCTAGGGCTAAGAAACCAAGCTGGTTGAGCAAGGAGGTCATGGAAAAGGTAAGGAGGAAAAGAACTGCCTTTAGGAACCACAAGAAAATAGGAAGAGGGGAGGACAGGGAGGAGTACTTGATGGAATCAAAGGAGGTGACAAGGGCAGTAAGGGGAGCCAAGGCATCTATGGAACTCAGGCTGGCACAAAGCATTAAGAAGGGGGAGAAAGACTTCTTTAGGTACATCAGGGAAAAAGGAACTTTAAGGACCACATAGTAAGGATTAGGAAGGAGGGGTTGGGTGGAAGCAGGGTGCGATAAGGCAGAAGCACTAAATGATTACTTCTGTGAGTATTTACTAAACAGAAGGGGTGACTTACAGGGGAGAAATGGCAGAAACAGGGAGGGGGTGACAGATGGGAAATCATGGAGGGCAGAGTTTGGGAGGGTTTGAAGGCACTGAGGGTGGATAAGGCACCAGGCCCAAATGGCATTCACCCAGGATGCTGAAGGAGCTGGCAGAGGTCACCATGGGACCTTTGAACCTATTGTCTTCTCACTACATTCGGGGTGTGCCTCAGGACTGGAGAATGGCTCATGTGGTGCCCCTCCACAAGAGTGGCCCCAAGGATGAACTGGGAAACTACAGACCAGTGAGCCTCACATCCATCGTGGGTAAGCTAATGGAGACTATCCTGGAAGGAGAGGCTGGTGGCCCTCCAGAGGCAAGGACTACAGGACAGCAGACAGCATGGCTTCATACAGGGGCAGATCCTGCCAAACCAACCTGGTGGAGTTCTATGACTGGGTAACTCAGGCAACTGCACAGGGACATGCAGTGGATGTCCTGTATCTGGACTTCAGTAAGGCATTCGGCCTCAGTGCCATGGAAGGCTGGGAAGTGAGTTAGTAGGCACAGGGGCAGGTGCAAAGCTGGTGAGATGGGTGAGGCTGGCTTCAGGAAGGCAAGAGAGGTGGTGGTGGGTGGGAGCTCTCACACCCAAAGGTAGTGATGGACGGTGTTCCACAGGGCTCGGTGTTGGGGACGAGTGTTGTTTGGGATATTCATTGCAGACATATCATTGGACATCAAGAGCAAGATCAGTCTGTTTGCTGATGATACCAAGGTAGGAGCGGTGGTGGATGACCTAGGGGATGGCAGGGTTACAGGATGATCTGGCAAAGCTTGAAACCTGGTCAGACACCTGGCAACTGGGGTTTAATGCCAAAAGTGCAAGGTGCTGCATTTTGGGATGAAGAACAAGGAGGAGTTACCAGCACGGGGAGTGCAGCTAGCAGACAGAGAGGAGAAGGATCTGGGGTGCTCAGTAGAGGTCAATGAACAGCTTGGCACAATGTAGGAAGGCAGCTGCAAAGCCCAACAAAATGCTGGGTTGTATTGTAAGGGCTATATCCCGAGGATGGAGGAGGTGATTCTGCCACTGTACAGGTCATTAGTTAGACCGCACCTGGAGTACTGCAATGACTGGCGCCCGTGTCTGAAGGGGACATTAAGTTACTGGAGGGTGCAGCGCAGGGTGACAAAGATGATCAAGGGCTGGGACTTATCATATGAGAGGAGGCTGAGGTTGAACATGTACTCACTGGAGAGAGGAGGGACAGGGGGACATTGATTGAAACCTTAAGTACATGAAAGGAATAAACAAGACAGGTACAGAGGGGCTGTTCCAAAGTAAGGGAGGAAGGACACCAGGGGCCATGATATGAGACTGGAGGAGGAAGGTTCAGGAGGAGATGAGGAGACACTTTTTACAGAGGGTGGTGGCTGGGTGGAATCTTACCTGCAGAAGTGGTATCCAGTAGAACAGTGGATTGCTTCAAAAGGATGGGACAGGACAGCAGGGAGGGTTAATGAGGGGAAGGTGGAAGGGAAGGGTAGCTGCAGCATAAGGGGTGCTAGCTGCACATTCAAGCAGACTTGATAGACCTCTAGACCTTTATCTGCTGGCAAATTTCATATGTTCGTAAGCCCTTCAGTACAGCAGAACCAAACTCTGCATCATTACAGGACTTGAGGTTCACGGTGCAGTGTGCCATGAAAGTGTAGATAGATGCCCAGGTATCCATTTTGTAGATTTCAGCAAGGGGGATGCACCTAGAGGCTTCCACTGATGTGGCAATATATTTTTTATTTTTTTGCAATATCTGCTTATGCCCCCTTGCTCTCTGCTCCCGATCTCCCTATACCTGTACTGAGGTGTCATCCTCCACTTAGCCTTGTCTGGCCCCACAGGCAGAGACAGTGTGGAGGGATATACCTCCAAACTTCTGTACCTCATCAGGAGGCATCCAGCGGCTCAGGTATGCCAGGGCTCCTTCATCCTTGAAAGGCAAGGCTCTGTCTTTCTGGTTTTACTCCCTCACTCGTAGGAGCCACACATGCAAGGACTACAAGGACAGGATACATGTAGAGCGTAGCTACATCTGCCATCAGTGCAGCTCATCCCAGCCACTGGTCTAACTGTGCAGCACTGTCACCTGCATCCAGGTGGCAGTGTGGCTGCAGTATACAGGACCCTCTCTTCCCGGAGAAGGACAGTGTCCTCTGGGATGCTCAGTCCTTCTTCTACTGGTTGGTCCATGACAACTTGGACTTGTTCCCAAATCCCAGTCCCAGTGTGGTGAGCAGTAGCACTACACTGCACCGACAGGCTAGATAATGTGTCAATATTGCTGGTGAAATGGGTGTTTATTCCTTCCAGAAGAGGATGTGAAGCAAGCAGTGGCAATCATTCTCAGATTCCTCCTCCTTCTCCTCCTGATGTCTGGCAATATCCACCTGAACCCAGGCCTGCCCGCTACAAATGTTTCCAGACTTAACCAGGCCTCTGGCCTTCTCATTGCCTCCATCAACGTCTGCAGCCTATTAAAAAAGTGGGACAACTATCAGGGATGGGTCCTTCAACATCATCCTGACGTCATTACAGTGGTGAAACCTGGCTCTCCCCCCATATTCCAAACTCGACGATAACCTTCCCCGGGTACAACCTCTATAGGGCTGACCGACAGGGTAAAAGAGGGGGAGGCTGCGCCATATACGTTAAGGACACCTTGCATGGTCAATACTCCCCCACTGGATTCTGGCCCCCAAGCTCTTACACTCAAACTTACTCTGGGACACTCCCAAACACCCCTTCTCATCACGGCAGTTTACATTCCCCCTAGGAATCAGAGTGCTTCCTTTAACTCTGTCCTGTCCTACTTAGCCACCCTCCCATCAAATAATGAAATTATAGCACCAGGGGACTTCAATACCAACTGGCTGGCCAGGACAGCCGCCCCACTCATTGACGCTGCAACTGCCCAAAACCTTACTCAAGTAGTCCTCACCCACACATACTTGAACCATCGCACTGGGTCCTCCTCCTCCCTACTGGACCTGGTTTTCACAAACTGTCCACACAAGATCACAAGCACCACCGTACTCCCTAATGCCATAAGCGACCACTCCCCTGTCCTCTGCTCCTGATCGTGCAAAGCTCCTAAGAACCCCCCTAAAATTATACTGCAATGCAAATCAGGACCTGGTAAACTTGCTCACCTAAAATCCCACCTCCTTACATTGGACTGGTCCTTCATAACTGTCACCCTTGACCCTGACCGTGCCCTCGACCTCTTTATTCTTACCTTCAATACTATCTGTGACTCCCTTGCCCTCTTACAAAAAGGATGGTCAAAGGCAATCCTGCCCCTTGGATCACCAACTGACTTCTGACCCTGATGCACACCCGGGACTCGCTATGGTATAAATCCAACGAGACCAGCCTGCCAGCTGACAGACAAAGGTACAGGGAGGCCAGGAACAACTGCACATGGGCCCTACGTCAAGCAAAGGCTGTGTATTTTAAATCCTCCCTTTACTCTGCCTGGGGCTCAAGGTGCAGGTTTTGGAATAATATTAAGGACATCTGTGCCAAGACCCATAATCCCCCCCCAACCTGATTGAGGTTGACAGGTGCCTATCCACGGACCCCACCCATATTGTCTCAGCTTTAAATCGCTCCTTCAAAAATCTCTCCCATGTCCTCCCTACCAATTTCTTCGACCCTCCCACTACCCAAGGTCCTCTCCGACTGCCCCTCCTTTCCACCTTCAATGCATCACCCCTGCAACAGCCAAACCTGATCTGGAGAAAGCCCTTAGCAACTCCAATTACAGTAGTGACTCCTTGGACATGAGGGTTCTCCAGCTCACACTTCATGAGGTACTCCACCCTCTCACCCATATTCTGAACCGCTTGCTCTGTATTTAAAAGCGGGGACCGTACCTCCCCTAACAACTATCATCCATCTCTCTCCTTCCCCCCATCAAAAGCACTTGAACATATTGTCGCTGACCAGCTCACCGAACACCTTAACAAATACGACCTACTCTGTAAACAGCAACATGGTTTTCGCAAAGACCACAGCACCACGACTGCCCTCTTTGAGTTCACCTCTCACGTCCACTCCTCCTTAGACAAAGGTCACATCACAGGCGCGGTATTTGTTGACCTCTCAAAGGCATTTGACACTGTCAATCACTCCTTTTTACTTAACACTCTCTCCATCGGCTTCTCCTGGATGCCCTTAGCTGGTTCAAAGACTACTTGTCAGATCGGTACCAGCAGGTCCAAATTGGTACTGCCCTATCTAGCAGACTACCAGTCCACCCTGGTGTGCCCCAGGGGTCCATCCTTGGTCCCCTACTCTTCAGTCTTTTCCTTAACTCCCTCCTCTCATCCTGCTTGGGCAAACTAATACTATATGTTGACCATGTTGCCCTCTTTTCCTCCAACGATGACCCCACCCTACTACACAACTCCCTCCAATCCTCTTTCTCTGATGTGGAATAATGGTTCTTCACACAGCAGCTTACACTAAACTACATGAAGACTAAAGTCATGTACTTCTTACATCCCCAGAACTCCCAGAAGGCACTCTGCCCTCATATCCTTACCGCCAATCAAACCCCCCTAGAGCAAGTGGATATTTTCAAATATCTGGGCATAACCCTAGACCCAGCCCTCAACTTCCACCAGCATATCCATCACCTGTCTGCTGCCCTTAATGTCCGGGTCAGTCTCCTCTACCGCTTCAAGCATTGTCTTACTCCTGAAGCCCTTCAGCTTGCTGTTTTCTCCTCAGTCCTCTCCCTCCTTGACTATGTTATTGTTATCTATGGAGCTGCAAACACTTCTGCCCTAGGCCATCTCACGCTCTCCCTGAACAAAGTCTGTTGTCTAGTCCTTGGCTATGATCGTCTCACACATACATGCTCTCTATACACTGCCACAAACTGGCTGAGCTTTGACAATAGAATACGGTTCCACACAAGTCTTATGGCAAAAAAAGATTATCCTGGGTCTCACACCCGCTGGTCTCACCCCTACTATCCAACCAGCCCAGATGCATAGAAACATCTGAAGCGCTGGCAAGGTATCGAACTTCCCAATACCAAAGAACTTTCAGCCACAGGGCCCCTTCCTTGCTGAACTGCCTGCCCATTGCTCTTACTAACGAAACCAGAATTGGCCCTCTTCAAAGTCACTCTCAGAGACCACCTCCAGTCCTCCACCCCATGCGATTGTCCTTGATCTGCATGACCTCCCTGACAACGCGCTCTCTGGCCAACTCACCGGTCTTCTCGCTATAGTGGTGGAACTATTTACCAAGTTCTTTGCTCTGTACAATTACTTCTGGATCAGATTGTTAGCTATTTACTATATTCACTGTAACAAGTCTGTTTGAGTACTACTTTTGCAGTGTGTTCGCTGTTGTATTGTTCTACTAAATGTGACGTGGAGCCTTTATAAATGAGTCATCGACTCAAAGGTACTTTCTGAATTGTGAAATAAAACAAAATAAAAAAAAATCACTAATACAGGAAACTATCTGGTGCGACTGGGTCTTTTTGCAACTGGGAGGCCCCGAGAGGCACCTCCGTAGGTAACAAACAGCTGTTTGCTTTTTTTTGTATAAGTATTTGCACTCCTTATGCCAGCTGCGCCTTTTTGTCCGACCCCCCCAGGCCTATCACCCCGGTATCACTGGGACTTACCTTCAGCCCAGTCACTGGGTGTGTAGCCTGGGGAGGGTCAAGGTGTCATCCTGCCGTTGGGCTTTTTCCACCATTTTCTCCCTCTTCCCTGCCCCTTGCTGGGGCGCACACAGCCAGATGTGTGTGCGTGGAAGCACGTGCACATCAACGAACGTCCTGCAGCACCCTCCCCTTGCCAGGCATCCTCAGACCCATTCTACCTGCAGGCCTCCACCTGGGGGCAGTCATTTGGTGGGAGTGCCTGTCCTCCCTCCCGAAGAGAGGAGAGCTGTCCTCCAGATGCTCAATCCTCCCCCTCTCCAACCGACCCCCGGCAGCCCACTCACACCACAAACATGGGTTGCCGGCATGGCAGGAGGCAAGGCATGGATGCCTCAGCCCTCCATGTCACTGAGCTGGCAACAAACAGCTGTTCAGTGGACCTTCTGTTAGACTTTATGTTGAGCTAGAAACTCAATACTTGTTGAACATCCAGATGATGAAAGGTAGTTTCAACTCTGCTGGCATGAAGCTTAGGGAAGAATACAGAGTAAAGCACTGGTTAATATGGAACTCTGAGACAACCTTTGGTGAGTTCTATGAGCTACATTATCTCATCCTTATAAAAAAACAAATGGTAAAGGGTCAATGCAAAGAGCTCAAATCTCACTTACTCACTTTGCTGAGGTAGTAGCCAAGTAAAAGGCCATTTCAAAGACAAGGACTCAACAATCTGGACAAAACTAAGTTTAGGTCCCATGCAAGGACAGGGTCCTGACGAGGAGTAGGATATAAATGAGTAACCCCTTCGGGAATTTCTTGACAATAGGCAAGGAAGCCATCAAAGGAGCCCTTTCTCTGGATCTGTATGCCAAAATAATGCACCGGTGAACCTTCTGGGAGGCAGGTTTCAGGTCTGAAGACACCAGTGACAGCAGGTAATTTAGTACCTTGGCAACTGAACAAGTGGCATAGGACATGGCAATCTAGCAGGCATAGGCTTTTCTGGTGGCTGGCTTTCTTAAAATCACCAAGATATCTAGAGCCTCATCTAACAGGCCCAGGTTCTGTAATTCTAGCCTTTCAAGAGCCATGCCTTCAGGTGTAGTGACTGGATGTCAGGATGGGCTATTGCCCCTTAGACCTGGTGAGAAGGTTCTGCATGACAGGAAAGGGGTTGGGCTTACGCACGTGGAAGAATCCAAGCACCAGACCTGTTGAGAACAATTCAGAGCTATCACAATCATCGAAGGTTGTACTTGACAAACTCTGAGGACAATTTTCTAAATTACAGGGAATGGGAGGAAGTGTATGGGAATCTTCCTTCCCAGTTAAGGAGAACAGCTTCTGCCCTTATTATTCCTTTTTTTTGGCAGAGTAGCCTTGTGCAGTACAGGGTAAGCTTTCTGTTTTTGCCAGGAGGTGAACAGAGCTATCTGGGTGTTCCTCACTCCCTCAAGATGCTGTCTAGGATCTCCTGGTAAGGAGCTCGCTCTTCAGTGATGGTCTCCATGTGGCTGAGACTGTCAGTTGAACTTGCTAACCAGAAGAACTGCAAGGAAATGAACACAAGTTGAAAGGGCTACTTTCCACAGGCTCAGAGATTACTGACATAGTTTGGATGACCTGGCATCCCCATGTTTGTCCAGGTAAAACATATCAAGGGTGTTGTCTGTGTTTACCCGGACTGTGTAATCCACTACCAGCAATCAGTCCATAATTTTATTGTTCGACATTGTACGTCATTACACATAATCAAAACACCATACAAAATGTTAGAAAGATTATTTCCAGTAGAATTGAGAGTCCACACGTATACACATAAAATGTTTTACAATCACTTAAAAGGTTGTCTTGATGCCTCTGGAGCAAATTATGTATTTTAACAGACTGGAGTTAGCAGTGTTATCAAATAAATGAATACAGTACCATGGAGGAAAAATTGTAGTTATATCATACATCTTAAAGATCATATAACTACAGGATTTCACTACCAGAAGACTAATTATTTGAAAGGAAAGGTGAATTAAGTGCAGTTCCATAAAATACATGTGCAGAGAAGAATCCTTCTTGGACCACATCTCATGCATCACCTCCTGATTGAGATGGCCTCCCCATCCTGTCAATGAGACATCTGTAAGTAAGGTGGAGTGTAAGATGGGGGGGGGTTGAAAAGGGACCCCACTCTGTTCTGCCCCAAAGTAGGGCTTCCACCACCTTTGAGCTCACCTCTACCTTGCAATCTATGTGATTCCACCTTTGAGACCACTATGATGTACCACTTAATCAGCCTCATGTGAAGCTATGCTCAAAGGAATACAAATGTGGTTGAAGCCATCAGACCCAAAAGTTAGCAAAACTTCCAAGCTGTGTGCTGCTGACTTGCCTGAAAGCACCTGGCATAGGTTACCAGGTCCAAGGCAGGATCTAGAGATAGGAGAGTCTAGGATAGGGATGTATTTAGTTCCACCCCAATGAATGAGATATTCTAAGTTGGGGGTCAGTATGGACTTCTCTAGATTCAGGGGAACACGCATCTTCTGGAATGTATCTATTATGAGATTTTGGGCTTTCACAGCAGTCACTACGTGTAAGGAAGTTAATTGGCATATGCAATTTGTGTATGCTTTACTAATGCGCATGCGCTAACATGGATATATGTAAACCTTTGCTTGGCGGGCAGAAGCCCGTGTTTTCTGTAGTTGTTTCAAGTGTGTGTTTCATACAGTAAACTTACCAGCTCACTCCACGTTGGTGTCTGCGTGATTATTACACGGTGTCAGAATGGACTGCCTGCAGTTGCCCACCGTTCTCAATTTACATGGAAATGCATCTGAACACTGGAGAAGATTTAAGCAGCAATTTGACATTTTATCTGTTGCCAGTGGACTCACTGAAAAATCCCAGAAAATCCAGGCTATAACCTTCTTGCACATGGTAGGCCCTGATGCATTAGAGGTATTCAATACTTTCATTTGATAAAACAAGGAAGAGAAGGGGCAGCTGAATAAAATTATGGGACAATTTGAGAGGTACTGTAACCCAAGAAAGAATGTGACTTATGAAAGACATTTGCTCAATACGAGGAACCAGAATCTGGGTGAGTCCATTGATTCATATGTAACTGAATTGAGGCCAAAGGCTAAATCTTGTGAATTTGGAGATTTAACTGAATCCTTGATCAGAGATATAATTGTATGCAGTATACAGAGTGAGCATGTGAGACACAGACTGTTGAAAAAAGCGGACTTAACATTAGATGATGCCATAGATATGTGCAGGGCTGCTGAACTGAGTGAAATGCCGATAAAATGCTTAAGTGGGAATGCTCAGGATGAAAGTGCAGTGCAACTAGCAGTTGTCCAGGAAGAAAGAGTCAAACCAAGTGCCAATGTGAGCAAGGGGAGTTATGCACCTCGAGCGAATAAAGTCAATTATGAAAAGTGTGGTCGTGAGCATGAGATAAATAAATGCCCAGCACATGGACAGTTTTGTAGATTGTGCCACAGGAAAATCACTTTGCTAGGGTATGTCATGTGGGCAAACGCAGTGAGATCCATATTGTTAGAGAAGATGCTCAGGAGAATGAAAGTACTTTCAGCATTGAAACTGTGACTACCTATAAGCCAGAGACTGATTGGAAAGTAAATCAGAGTATAAATAAGAAAATGGTGATGTTCCAGTTAGACACAGGAGCACAGTGTAATGTGATGCCTTTTCAGATGTATAAAACACTGACTGGAGAAACTATTCAAAGGTCATCAGCTAGACTGGTTTCCTATTCTGGGAATAAGTTGGATGTAAAAGGCAAAGTGATGTTGCTAACATATTTTAAGTAAAAGTATTACCCACTGCCATTTCAAGTGGTTAATGCAAACGTGACCCCAGTGTTGGGCCTGTCTACTTGCATGGAAATGAAGCTTATAAAGAAGATATTTGCAGTAGACGTTGCAAATGGAAGTGCAGGGGAAACCACAGAAGGAAAACTGGCTGAATTTGCTGATGTATTTGAGGAACTGGGATGCTTAGAAGGTGAATACTACATTAAAATAGATAAAACAGTCAGCCCTGTGATCCACTCCCCTAGGAAAATACCTTCCGCATTATAAGATAAAGTGAAAACTGAGCTAGAGAACATAGAAAGATTGGGGATTATTGAGAAGGTGGAGAAACCCATGAGCTGGGTCAACTTAATGGTGGTTATAGAAAAAACAAAGTACAAATTTGTATAGATCCCAAAGATCTTAATAGAGCAATTAAAAGGAACATTACCCGATGAAAACAGTTGGAGAGGTTGCAGCTAAGCTAGCAGGGGCCAAAGTATTCATAGTGTCAGATACTGGGCATGCCTTCTGGCAAATTAAACTGGATGGGCCTAGCTCTGATCTAGTGACTTTTAATACACCTTTTGGGAGGTACAAGTTCAAGCATCTCCCCTTAGGGGTTTGCTCAGCATCAGAAGTCTTCCAAAAGAAAATTTTACACATTTTTGAAGGGCTCGAGGGCACAGAGGTCATTGTGGATGATATCCTAATATGGGGAGCTAATGTACAAGAGCACAATGAGAGGTTACTGCATGTTCTACAAAGAGCCAGAGATCAGCATTTGTCTCTAAATCTAAAGAAATCCAAAATCAAAATGTCAGAGATCCAATACATCAGACACAAGTTAAGTCACAATGGGTTTTTGGCAGACCCCAAGAAAATTAAAGCAATTACCCAGATGCCTGTTCCCAAAATAAGACTGATTTACAGAGATTTATGGGCATGGTAAACAACCTGGCAAAATTTATTCCAAACCTATCAAATGTAAATAAGCCATTGAGAGAGTTACTAGAGAAAGAAACAGCATGGCCCTGGGAGGAGCACCACCAACAGGCCTTTCAAGAACTGAAAACAGTTGTTACTAACCCCCAGGTGCTGGCCTACTATGATCTAAGGAAACCTGTTGAATTATCTGTTGATGTGTGCTCTAAAGAGCTGGGTGCCTGTCTGCTGCAGGAAGGCAGACCTGTTGCTTTTGCTCCTAAATCACTTAACAAACCTGAGAGAAATTATGCACACATTGAGAAGGAAATGCTAGCTACAATGTTCGGTGGTTCAAAGTTTCACAAATATTTTTTTTTTTAAGTGGCTAGTTTTCCATTAGCAGGTTATACAGACCTGCCACTAGAGGGAATTTTGGTCTTTCTACACTAATCACTGTACTCAATCGTGGGCAATATGGCCTACATTATCATTCTACTTCTTTCCCGGTGCTGCTACAAGGGAGGTTGTAGTTTGAGATTCCCTTAACTTCACTGAACAGGCTGACAACTTCCTTAAAACTGCCTGTGCGACAGCTCTGCAGCTGAAAACAAGGAAGCCCTCAGTGTCTGCCATCCACCCTTCAGACTCAAGTCAGATGAGACTCTGAGCACCCTATTCTTACCTACGCTACGCTGACATCATCCAATAATAATGCCTTACTTAGTATATGCTTCCTTCTGCCCTCCTTGGTGTGCTGGAACCCAAGTGTCCCTCCCTAATAGGGTGTACTACTTGCCATAATCTCACTTTGACCCTACTCTGGGTTGACAGGCTCATAGACCCATTCCCCCAGAACCAGTGAGCAATCTACATAACATCCCCACACTACTTCCTTAGCAGCTACCCTATCTCAAGTATATCTAGTCTCTTAACAGAGTATGAGATCATAAAAGGGTGTATGCTATGACCTGCTACTATATATCAACAGAATGATAAAGACACTATCATCTCAATACCTAACACTAAACTGCTCAGTTACTAGTCTTGCTACTTCTCCTATCAGGTGATATCCAACCTAACCCTTGGCCCATCGCATTTGGTCATACCTTGGATAGCATCCCCTGGACCATCAATGGCGGCCACCAAGGGTCTGAAGATAGCACATATGAACATGTAGTCTTAGACCAAAAATACCACAGTCCAGGCCTGGTTGGACCTCTACAAACCGGACTTACTAGCCATCTCTGAAACCTGCTAAAAGCCCACATCCATGACCACGAGATTCAGGTGGGCGGGCTACAACAACTTCACACGCCACAATGACCAAGAAACCAAAAGGGGGTGGGGTCTAATCTATACAAGGATGACCTCTCCGTGTCACGCTACCCCTGCAGACTAATCCTACTGCTGAGGAGAGAGCATATACATACGGATAACCTAAGACACGCCAAACAACTAACAATTGGCTACGTCTACCATCCACAAAATCAGCCCTCAAATCCTTGAAGCCATCACAAACGATACAGCTATCAAGGTAACAACGGAGCAACTAATCCTGGGTGACTTCAACATTAACTGGGCCCAGGACCCTGGTCATGCCTCGAAGTCACTTACTCATGAAGCAGGTCTGACGCAGGTCATCTCTGAACCGACCAGACAATTACAAAACTGGGAACCACACCACCCTTGACTGGGCTCTGGTGTCTAACCCCACTAATATACAGAGTGCGGGCACAAAGGCAGACTCCCTGAGTGACCATTCCCCAATCTTCTGTATATGGAAAAACAAACCACCCAAGGTCCAACCTAGAATTCTCTCCACCCGTGACTTCTCCAAGTTCTCTGAACTACAATACAATCGCTACCCAGGTAGTCCAAACAGGAACCCCACAAATCTTCTCCCTACTCTTACTGAGGCTGTGCAATACTTCCAGGACAAACTAACCACAGTGGCCAACCTCTTTGCTCCAATGAAGAGAATGAGGGCTAAAGGCAGCTGCTACAAGTGGATCTCTCCCTCCCTCAAAGCCCTAATGGCTACTCAGAAAAAAGCCTGGAAAAAGTTTAGGCTCTCCTCCCTCCCGGCAGATCTCGCTGAATACAAAGCCCCGAGGAACAAAGCCAAGAGAGCCATAAAACTCGCTAAGAGAGATTACATAACACACCTCCAGAAAACCAGCCTGGGCAACCCCAAGCAATTCTGGAATCATATCAATGACCTGATCAAGGGCAGCAAAAAGCCTGAGTCCTGTCCCATGGAGATTAACGGTCAGCTCACAACTGACCCTTCTCAAATATCGGCTGCCCTTAACAGGCACTTCTCAGACCTCAAGGCCTACAAGACCTGCCTGTCTCCCCAGACTCTTCCCCCTACCTCAGATGAACCACCTCACATGGAAAGACCCCCATTTCACCTGAGACTGGCTAAACGCACTGAAGTACTAAACCTCCTAAGGAACCTGAAACCGAAAGGGTCAGGGGTACCCTACGGTATCAACCCTCGGCCACTCAAGGCAGGAGCTACCTCCTTAGCCTGGCCTATAACCATGCTCCTCAATCGATCACTGAGGGAAGGAGCAGTCCCTGAGCTGTGGAAACATGCCAGTGTTGTCCCTATTCACAAAGGGGGGCTCAGGAAAAAACTCAACAACTACAGGCCTATCTCCCTCCTCTGCTCACTTGCTAAGGTGCAAGAAAGAGTAATCTACAATCAACTCAGGGACTACCTGGAAGCTCATCAGCTCCTTGCCCCCTCCCAACATGGATTTAGAACAAACCATGGTACTGATACTG
Source organism: Neoceratodus forsteri (assembly GCA_016271365.2). Taxonomy (NCBI): domain Eukaryota; kingdom Metazoa; phylum Chordata; order Ceratodontiformes; family Ceratodontidae; genus Neoceratodus; species Neoceratodus forsteri. Next base: position 1,290,915,869 of record CM028131.1, on the reverse strand, counting down.
CCCTCATTAACTTCACAGATGAAGTTCTCAGGGTAATGGACAAAGGGATACCCACTGGTGCAGTCTTTATAGACTTATCCAAGGCGTTCGACCTTGTCGACCACAACTTGCTGCTACAGAAGCTGCAAAATATAGGCCTAGACAATCATGCCCTGAAGTGGTTTGGGAGCTATTTATCAGGCAGGGCACAGAGGGTCTCATGGAAAGGGACCATGTCTGACCCACTACCCCTAAACAAGGGTGTACCTCAGGGCTCAATTCTAGGCCCCCTCCTGTTTTCCTTGTTTACCAACAACCTGCGTACCCACTGCGGGGAGAGCACGGTTAGGCAGTACGCTGATGATACTGTCATCTTCTGACCCCTGCGTGACGTGGTTGCCCTAGGCCCTCTACTCCAAAAGGATCTCACTTCACTAAAGACTTGGCTATGTAAGAACAGAATGGTACTAAATGCAGACAAGACCAAGGCAATGCTATTCGGGCCAAGATCCCTGGGATTTGACAGGTCCTCATCCCTCTCCTTAACCTCACTCTCTGGTAAAGCCATTAATGTAGGTCCCTCCCTTAAATACTTAAGCCTCACGTTGGATCAGAATATCACATACAAGGAACACGTGGACCAAGGTCGCAGACCCTACATGGAAACTTGGCACCCTGTACCGACTCAGGGACCAACTCATCCCTGAAGCCAGGCTCTCCACTAGCTACCAGCATCCTTCTACCCAACCTGACTGGGCCCCTATTATACAGGGCATGGCTAAACAAGAGATTACCAGGATGCAAATCCTATATAATAAAATAGCTCATTTCATAACCTTAGACCACCTGAGGCGTCACCACTGTGACACTTTAGCCAATCTTAGTTGGCCCATTGGTCGCCCGCCTCCAACACCCCTTGCTTGTCCAGGCCTACAAGCTTCTCAAACCCCACTCTCTGCCAAGCATTGCCAGGACCATAACCCTCAAACACAACCCAAGAAACCTAAGGACCTCAGATAGAACTCTATTAGAAGTCCCTAGGGAAGGACAAATGCTGGCGGAAGATCCTTTTCCTCCCAAGCAGCCTGCCAATGGAACAAGCTCCCTCCCCAGGTCCAGGCCTCCTCCTCACTCATGAACTTCCGCACCAGGCTTAAGTCCCATCTGCTGACCTCAAGCGCATGCCACTGTCATGGCACTTAAAGCTCCTAAGGTACTCCCCTCCTCTCCAACTCCCGTTTCCTAGCTTAACCTTCCTACTACCTGCCTTATACAGACTGCTCGCCAGAGGCCACATGTAACCCCTGAATAAACTATGTGCAAAGTACTACCAATTGCTTACATGTCATGATGATAACCATGCCTGTACCCATGCCTGCATCCACTGCTTTTCTTTTACCGTGCCTGTAAGCCATGCCTGTATCCACTGCTTTTCTTTTACCATGCCTGTATCCACTATTTTTCTTTACTATAACCACCTCATGATGTAACTCACAATGCCTCAAATGTTCCTTATGTCCTTGTTCATTCTTATAACTTGCATTGTTATCCTGGGGTTGCCCCTGAAAAAGGGACCTTCGGGGCTCAGTGGGCCTACCCGGTCACCAAAATTTAATAAATAAATAAAAAAAATATTTATGGCAGACCCTGAGTCCATGTTGAATTGGACCACAAGCCCCTAGAAAGCCTTTTTAAAAAAAACACTGGCCACAGCCCCACTGAGAATTCAACGCATGATGCTAAAACTGCAAAGGTATGGTTTGCGAGTACAGTACAAAGCAGGTAAAGAACTTAATATAGCAGATGCCCTGAGTAGGGCTGTGGGAGAAAATTATGTGCCAGAATCTGAATTAGACAAATATGAGGTTAGATATATGCCAATCAGTGATGAAAAACTGAAATTGTTTCAGTGAGAGACAGATAATGATTCAGCACTGGTCAAGTTGAGAGATAATGTGCTGAATGGGTGGCCCCAGTAGAAAACATCAGTGCAACCCAAGATAAGGCAGTACTGGCAGTTCAGAGATAAAATCTCAATAGAAAATGGACTTTTTCTAAAAGGGGAGAGACTGATCATCCCCACGTCACTGAGATCAGACCAGATTACACAGCACAACTTGGGCATTAAAAAATGCAAGTGCAGGGCCAGAGATCTTTTATTCTGGCCGGGGATGAACAGTCAGATTAGTGACATGGTGGCCAAGTGTGGCATTTGCCATTACTTCAGGAAAGCACAAGCTACAGAACAGATGCAGCCACATGAGATACCAGACAGACCTTGGCAAAAGGTTGGGGCTGACCTATTTGAATCTGAAAAGGCAAATTATCTGGCAATGGTTGATTACTCCTACACTGAGATATCCAAGTTTCAAAATACAACAAGTGAAATGGTGAGTAATCATATTAAATCACAATGTGCAAGACATGGTATCCCAGAAATACATCTAACAGATAATGGCCTGCATTTTTACTGTATTGAATTCAGAGACTTTCAAAGAAGGAATGAGTTTCAAGTGGAACACCCTGCCAGAGGAAGTGGTGGGGGCTGAAACAATCACGGGATTTATGAATGCATGGGATAGACATAACGGTATTCTGGAGGTCAGGGTTAAAGGGCAACAGACTTCTAGGAAAACAAAAAGTAAACTTACAAGCTCAAATGGGCAGACTGGGTGGGCAGTAGGCCCTTATCTGCCGACACTGTCTATGTATCTATGTACGTATCTATGTAGTTTAAACATGTAACATCTTCACCAAGATACCCCCAGAGTAATGGCAAGATAGAAAGGGCCATTCAAACAATAAAGAGACTGTTAAAGAAAGCACAAGTAGACCGTCAAGACCCTTACTTTGTGCTTTTGGAATTGAGAAATACCCCATTGGAGGGGCTATGGTCTCCAGCACAGTTGCTTATGGGCCATAGAACCAGAACTTTAATGCCTACCAGATCTGAGCTACTTAAACCAAAAGTACCAGAAGTTGAGATGTGAGCTACATTGCGAATGGCTCAAGAAAACAAAAATCTTATTACAATTTGTATGCCCGACCACTCCCAGCCTTACAGCCAGGATAGCCTGTTTACCTGCGAACACCTGAGAATTCTTGGACCCCCGCAGTTGTGGAGTGCCATACTGAAGAGCCACGTTCCTATGAAGTCCAAGCAAATGGGAAATTGTATTGCAGAAACAGGGAAGATATTTTGTTAACCCCTGAGCTGCGCTGCTCCTGTGGCCCACAAAACTCGCACATCCGAGAAGAGGAGAAGGAAGAGGAGGGAAGAGAGCAGGATGACAGTATGGAGGACGATGGAATCCCCGAGGTGCCTGCAATGGAGGTCCCTCCACAAGTGATGCCGAAGCAGTCACAAAGTGAGCCTGTGGTGTCAGGCCCGCCCCCGAGTAGCTGGGACCAAGTGACTGGCACCAGCTCCAGCACGAGAATCAGCCGTGTCAGTAGACGGGAAATCCGAAGGCCCACTTGGCATCGTGACTATATAGACTCACAAAAACTTTTGAGCTACATAGAACTTTAAATATTTTACTTGGGGGGGGGGATTCAATTGAGAAGGGAGATGTAAGGAAGTTAATTAGCATATACAATTTGTATATACTTTACTAGCCTTGTCATAACATAGATATATAAACCCTTAGCTTGGCAGAAGCCACATTTTCTGCAGTTGTTTCAAGTGTGTGTTTCATACAGTAAACTTACCAGCTCACTCCATGTTGGTGTCTGTGTGATTATTACATTGGGGAGTTGGCCTTGATCAGCCAGTTTGCCAGACAGGGATACACTGACACCCTCTGCCTGCTAAGGAACTATGTCTATAAGCTTCAACCACCACCAAGCAAAAACCCTGGAAGCAGAAGAGAGTCCGGACTCTGTCTATTCTGCCTCCCATGCTGAACTGAAGGAATCTCTAAGTATGTTATGGTGAGTTACTTACCTTCTCTACAGCACCTTTCAATAATACAAAGTGCATTACAATTAATATAACAGTAAGACAGCACCAATAATAGAATAAGTGAACAACAGATCAATGAATAAATACTGATATAATAAAAGAAGAATAAAAACAAAAGTCAGGTAACAGGGCCAGCGTAGGCTGAATCCCAGGTAACAGGGCAAGGTAGGTCTGAGCAAAGAGCCATTTGCACACTGTTGTCCAAATGTCTCTCAAATGTTATCCATCAGATGTCTAGAGAGAGACAGTTCTGGAGAACTGGGTCTGCTGTTGAAAAATCCCAATCTCCTGCAGAGAAAAGGATGAACAACAGCTCTTGATCTTTGAAACAGAGGCCTCTCCCTGGGAAATGGGGTGTCAGCAGCTAGCCAACCTTCTCTGATCCCTTCTCATAACTGGTTTGCTGCATATCACTTTTTCATCTGGATCACACTTTATAGAATTATTATAGAGTGCTGGTATATACCCTTGTCACGTTCATGTCTGTACTTTTCTGTAACTATTTAGCATTCATTTATGTATGCTGTTTGCACTTTGTGTTGTTCTGTGCTATGGCATTCTCCACGCCCCCGTGACCTCCTCCTTCCTGGGCTGCACCTGGAAACAAGCACTGGCTCAGTGTTTCCTTCTCAGTTTACAAATTAATCACCTTACGGTTGATCGGCTGACAACCTGGCAACCAGTGCAGTGCATATAGTGCTTGGAGAGATGTGTTCTGATCTCCGCGTGGCGTTCAGAAACAGCCTGCCACATTTTTCACTACTGTAGCTGCAAGTGTCAGATAAAGTTACAAGGTATACCCTTGTAGAGTGTATTGCAGTAGTCAAGGCACGAAGATATGAATGCCTGCACCACAGTCTGATGAATGGAACCAAACTCCTTCTTGGCAGGATGGGATTATCTCCCTCAAAGAAACCACCCTGAAACCAGTATACCTCAGATATTTGTTCAGGACTCTGAGATCCATGATGAGCTGCCAGCTGCCTAACATTTTGGGAACCAGGAAGTACTGGGAAATAAAACACTTTCCCCTTTTGTTTTTTGAAACCTCATCTATTGCCTCTGCGAGCAGAAGGCTCTGAATTTCCTTCCCTAAGCATTGCAGCTCAAGGTCAGAAAGAACTACATACTTTATAGTAAAACTGGGAGAAGGATGTGCTAAATCTCAGAGTTAAGACCTTCCCTGACAATCTCCAGCACCCACCTGTCTGTGGTGATCGAAAGCCAGTTGCAGTACACGTGGGTGATCCTGGCCCCTGCTGGAAGGCCTAAGAGGACCTGGAGAGGGACAAACAAGGAGTCAGTTCTGTTTTCCTCCTTTCTGTCAAGGGGCAGTCGCAATGGAGGAGGCAGGGATCTTACCATGTCCTTTACCATATCATGGTGCCAGGGGAGGTTCTTGCCTTCTCAAGTACTCGCAAAGAACTGGAACTCAACTAAAAACCCAGACATATTCTTCAACTTTCCACAAATAGGCTTACGTTATGAATCTTTCTCTGTGATGTGTAACTCAGTTGTACATTGTGAGGTTAACCCACTCTCCAGTAGGGCTGCATATTTCATATGTATTGACATCATAATGAGCCATCTGCATTCTCCTAATACATGTGGCCTCCTCGTTGTCATCATGTGTGATACAGGCCTCTAATAACAGGCCCCTTAGTGGATTGTTAGAACTATATTGTCCCTACAGCTGAGCAACTGATAACTGAGGAAACTACATCAATGAGAAATGTGATTTTTTTTGGCACTGTTTCAGTCCATTTAAACTGCAGACATGACTGTACTAGCTCTGCTACCTTTTAGTAGAGTTATTATAAGTTAATGGCAAAATAAATGTTCAGTAAAGATATATATAAAAAGACAGAAACACAGAATGTGACGGCAGATAAGTGCTGCTGGACTCACCCGGTCTGCCCATTTTTGTTAACCTTCATTTCGTGCTTGCAGACCCTACTTAATCTATGGCACAATCTCCCTCTGCCCATCTTCCTTACCCCTACAGTTCCCTTGGGCCTGTCTCAGGCATTTCTGAATCCCATCATCTCTGCTGGATGGCTGTACCAGGTAGTCACCACCCTTTCTGTGAAGAAGTACTTCCTCACATCCCTCCTGAATTTACTCCCTCCAGTTTCATGACAGACCCCTGGTTCTATTTTTTGAAAAGACCCCCCTCTACTTTTCATATAGCTTTTACCCCTTGGGTTCGAGGCCGCCCATCCCCACCCCCCCAGACTGGTTGCCACCCTCTGGCTTACTGCTGTGCAGGCTCCCTATGACCTGCTTCACGTGACGGGCTGAGGGGAGAAAGCTGTCCCTCCCCCCACAGTGAACATATCCAGAATGTGGTGTCGGTCCAGTGAGGCATGCGGTGAGCGGCCAATGCTTGTGTCCCTTTTTCCGTTTTCTGTCCCTTGTGCGAGCTGAGGTAATATGGGATGTGCATGCATGTGGAGGTTCACATGCAACCCGGAACCTGCAGCTGTCCCCCAACCCCCTGACACTCGTGTCTACTACTCGGGAGTTCAGCACTGCAGCCAACAGTCAAGTCAATAAGCCTCCCTGATCTGGGAGAGAAGAGCTGCCTGGCAGCTGCTACATCCACTGCTGGCCCACTCCCCCCTGCCGAGCCACGCCCGTTCCCAAACTGTCGTCACTGACATGGTGCAAGGTAGTGCACTCATCAGTGCCTCAGTCCTCAGAGGCACCAGGTTGACTTGGAGAGTAAAGATATATTTCTTCCAGACTGTTTTTAGTTCTGTTTTTTTATTTATCTTTTGTTGTGAAGCAAGTTAAAACTTCTTTCAACAGTGATGCTGTTGTGTGGGCAGTTCTGGGCCCCATATAAAAAAGGAGATATAAGAAGGCTTGAGAGGGTGCAGTACAAGGCCACTGAACTGTTAGCAGACATTAGATAACTGCCACATGAACAGAGAAGGGAACAACTTACGTTTTGTCTGCAAAGCACACAATGATAGTGACCTATGGGAGTGAGTGTACTAGATTGGAAAGAAGAGATCTTGAAAGAGGCGGAAGGCAACATAAACTACAACTAAAGTATGAACTACATAAGACATAAAGAGAGACACACTTAAACCAGACAGTTGTTATCTATCTGGAATGGCTTATCTGAAAATGTAGTAATTGGTGAGACAATGCATACATTTAAGAAGATGTTGGTGGAGTATTTAATACATAGGGGAATAAACAGACATTTACACTGAGAAATGCAAGTCTTTAAAGGCTAACGGTAATGCTTACTGACTCATATCTTCCTATGATTCTCACCATCATAAGCAGCAGACTGCTACCTGGAGAAATAAGATTTGGTCAAATCCGAAATGGCTGTGGAGAGCTTTTGGGATGCTTTTACCCATTATTTCTGATGAATTTGCACAGTGCAGATCTGCTGAGAGGCAGTTTCAATGTGATCTTCCTTTTACACATTTTTACAATGTGTTTTCCTAGAATATGTCTGTTGATTGCTATACATTTATCCTGGATAGTTCACAGAAGACATAGCATCTTATTTTCAGTGGGGCTCTACATCTACAAAATATTATGTTGCATTGAGTAAAATCAAAACACACTGGAAATCATATTTTACATCTGAACTAGGATACCCTGAATAAATACATTATAAAAAAATCACGACCCCACTGAAAACAAAATATTGCATCTAATCTGGCATATCCTGAGTGACTACAGTGAAAAAATGTGTAAATGAAGATCCCTATGACAATGAGATGTAGCATCTCCCCTTCGCTATCCAGGATACAAAATATAGGATAAGAAATATTTAAAGGAAATCTACTGTAAATTGAACTTCACTGTGTTCTCTGACATAAGCAGTTTCTTCATTGTTTTATAATATATTAGATTGCAGTATTTATTTCGAATGTTGTGGCCATGAGGATGGTGTGTACAGTGTGTTTGTGTATATGTGTGTGTTTGCTGTAGCTCAATATATTTTTTCCTAAAAAGCATAGTAAAAAAATGCCTGCTGATTGCTATATATTTAGCCTGGAATGGATAGTTCACACAAAACCTGGGATATGTCTGAGACAGTGCTTATCAGATAGTGTCTTAAGAGGGTAGAAAAACAGTGTAAATCTTTTTTGGAGATTCCTTACTGAAAAAAGGTGACATTTATGAGGTATGAATCTTTCTTGAAAAAACTGCCCGACAGAAGCTAGTAGCAAGAAAATATTTAAATGCTAAGTATTTAAATGTGCAAGTTGTTGCATTTCGAAGGGGGTAAACAAATCTCCAGTTTAACAGGCAACCAATATTTAACAAGCTGTTTTAGTTTCCTAATGTCCATCTGATAAGCAGCTTGGAGTTATGTCTCCAACGTTCTAAACAGAAAGAAGGAAGTATTTTATTTCAGTTGGCATAGTAATTTGTAGATGTGGAAGGATACATTGAAAACTCCAAAAATGTGTTCTACGATACTCCATTTTTCCAGCTATAGACAGCAAGATGGCTGTAGACTCCACCCACAGCCATAAAAACAACCCATGGTTTGCTCCTTCAACATAGCATTAATCCTATCTGTCTTCAAAGCAGCCATCAACAATCTGCTCCCTTCTGCTGGGTTATCTCCAGCTTGGCAAAGTACATAATTTAGGAAAACATTTCACTAGACAGTCTTTATTGATTGCCGCTGAGCTTTAAGATAGATAGACAGACTGAGAGAAACTGCTTTTGTTGGAAGTAACAAAGTGATAAAACAACAGGTAACTTAACCTGCCATTTGCTGTTCCACTTCCAGTGTTAAGAGGTGATTCACATAACTGACTATGCAGTTTTATTTACCCAATATAGGCCAGCTGAGATGCAATGTCTCATTTCCAATACTGGATTCCCACTTCTATAGCTGGGAGGACTGGGGAACTAAGAGGTTAAGTGACTTGTCCAAGGTCAAACAGTGAGTATTGGCCTCTAGTGGGTGTGAACATGCAATCTCCTGGTTCCCAAGCTAGTTCTTGAAGCACTAGACCATACTGCTGCTTTATACAGAAATATAGACAATGATGGCAGAAAAAGACTAAAGGTCCAGTCAGTCTGCCCCAGTTCCCCATCCATCCCCAGAGCCTACTGTCCATCCAAGGTCCTAGCCCTCCCCTCTCCTTCCACCATTCTCCTTCCTGATTCTGTCACCCGAGTGACCGCTATACCCGTCATTCCTTCCCAACCGTGCTTTAAACCAGCAACTGTTTTAATGTCCACCACCTCAGCTGGTAGACTGTACCACAGCTCCACCACCCTTTCTGTAAAATAATACTTCCTCATGTCCCTCCTGAACCTCCCTCCTGTCAGTTTCCATTCATGGCCCCATGACCTCGAACTAGCATTCAAGATAAAATGTTCCTCACAGTTCACCCTGTTTATTCCTTTTAGGAACTTGAAGGTCTCGGTCATATCTTCCCTCTTCCTTCCGGTCTCCAGTGGGCACGTTTAGTGACTTGAGGCGCTCCTTGTAAGACCTGCCCTGTTGGCCCTGAATCATTTTTGTCACCCTGTGTTACGCTGTCTACAGCCTGTCCTTATCCTTCCAGAGGTGAGGGCTCCAGAACCAAGGGCAGTACTCAAGGTGCGGCCTCACTAAAGATCGATAAAGGTGTAGTATTGCCTCTTTCCTCCTGGTATCAGTACCTCTCTCTATATAACCCAGCATTTCTTAGCATAAGCCTTGTTGCACTGGCTTGTTGCTTGAGGGTGTCCCTGATGATAACTCCCAGGACACATTCCTTAGCCGTAGTGCTAAGTCTCACCCCATCCATCCAGTACTCTGTCATGGGGTTCTTACTCCCTAGGTGCATTACCTTGCACATTTTGGCTTTGAATTTCAACTGCTAAATCTTAGACTACCCCTCCATCTTTTGTACATTACTCTGCATTTCTCGGATTCCCTCAACACTATTCACCCTCCCACTGAGCTTAGTGTCTTCTGTGAAGAGATACAGTCTGCCGCAAATCTTCTTCGGGGATATCTCTGTCATCAGGTCACACCTATGGAACTTAGCGTCAGGCGTTAGGATCTCACAGAAGATTTTTCTGCAGCAGTCTACTAGAGGCTGCCCACACCGACATCAGGCTCCAACGTCACACACCCTATATAAGCGTGGGTGGCCTCGCTTCCTCCACAGTTCTTTTCCACCATCGACTATTCATGCACAGACTCCACAGAAACTTCATCATTCAGTTTGACACCCATTTTTTTATTTACATAGAAACATAGCATTTGACGGCAGATAAGGACCGCTTGGCCCACCCATCTACCCATTTCCCTACCTAATGGATAAGCTGCAGATCCTAGTTAACCAGCAGCCTACTTCTTCCTACCCCCACCCCCTAGAATTGCCTTATGACTGTCCCATGCATACTTGAATTCCACCACTGTTTTGACTCCACCCTCCTCCGGAAGGCCGTTCACGCATCCACAACCCTCTCTGTGAAAAAAAATACTTTTTAAATTACCTCTGAGCCACCCCCATCTTCAAATTGTGCCCTTGTTCTTGTACACCTCTTTTTGAAAGATGCTACCGGCTTGGACTTTGTTGATTCCTTGAGGTACTTGAAAGTTTCGATCATGTCCCCCTCCCTCCTTTCCTCGAGGCTATACATATTAAGCTCCTTACGTCTCTCTTCATATGTCTTCCGTGCAGACCCTGCACCATTTTAGTTGCCCTCCTCTGGACAGCTTCCATCCTGTCTATGTTTCTACGGAGATTGGGTCTCCAGAACTGCACACAGTACTCCAGATGGGGTCTCACCAGCTGTCTGTACAGAGGAATAATAACTTCCTGTTTTCTACTGGTGATGCCTCTCCCTATGCTTCCCAGTATCCCCCCGGCCCTCCTTGCTGCCCTCTCATATTGCTTGCCCACCTTTAGGTCATCTGATATGACTACCCCCAGGTCCCTTTCCTTTTTTGTTATTGTTAGTATCTCACCCCCCATTGTGTACCATTTTCTTTTACTTACCTTTGAATCACTTGAATCACTTTAAAGTGATTCTTTTGTCCTTTGTATGTTGAGAAGTGAAAATGACGTGCCTATTGTAATTCTTGATCTTCATGTATATCTTCACTATTCATCACAGGTGGGTCTAGTTAGCAGCTCTAGGACCTTACAGGACATTTATAGATTTAAGCTTTTTTTAGTTTCCTAAGAAGGAGGGGCCAACATTGGAGACGGCGCTGCCCTCAAGGCCGACATACTGCGTGCCGCTCGCAGGTTGGCCAGTAACTGATGCCAGCCCCTCCACCACCTCAGTTCTGCTTGCCAGAGAGGAAATTAGAGACAGAGGAAAAGAGGGAGGGTGGGGCAAGGGAGCCAAAGGGATAGCAAAAGCGAAGGATAAAACTAAAAAGGAATAAGCTGGCCATAGAAGGAGTGGTAGGATTCTAACAGGTCTGGGTGGGAGATCCCAACCACCAGGCAGGCCAAGGAGAGGTTAAGCAAATGGGAGGAAGAAACAAAGAGAGTAGAGAAAGGAAAGAGGGGGTGAGAGAGTGAGAGAGAACCTGAATTCCAAAAGGGAGGGCCTGAGGAGAAGCTCTGCTTGTGGACCAAAAGTGGACCCACCTCCTTTCTTTTTTTTTTTTTTTTTTATGGGAGAAACACCAGAGGCAAGAGAGAAGGAAGTCAGAGAGGACCAAGCTTCACAGACTCAAGAGTTCTTGAGAAACATCATAGGATGCAGGGCAAGGCATAGTTGATTCCTGCTACCGCTACATCAGGAACCACCCTCTTGGTCCACCTGAGACAGAGGGATGGGGCCACTGGATCTCTCACCCCCTCTCCCCTACTGCAAGAAAGGCTGGGGAAAGGACCCACCCCATGGCAAGATCCCACCAGAAGGGGGCCACCTAATTAGGAAAACCCCTGGATCCTGAGAAGATGTTTATTCCCCTGTGCCCAGAGCCACCAGGAAAGTGGTGGAGGGCTTAAGCTTTTAAATGAAGCCAGAGATCTGAAAGGGGATCCAAGGGGACCTTGCCCCATGGAAACTCAGAAGTGGGTTACCAGGGAAGAAAAGAAAAGTGGAGCAAGCTAAGGCTCCAACAAGTAGGAGAAGGTCCTCGGAGCCACTGCGACCAAGACCGGGACCCAAGAATGAGGGCAACCTTGAACTTCTTGCATAGTATTGATGGTGCCAAGGAGCCTGGAAAATGAAGGAACTCCTGGCATATTGCCCCACCCAGAGAGTCCCCAATATGGGGTCGGTGGGGACCGAGGAGCCCCTAGGTGTGCTGGAGGGCAAGAGCCCCAACTTGCTCCTCTCCCCAGAGGTTGCTCCCTGGTGCTTCAGATGAAGAGTCAGGGAACCCAGCTGTGCCAGAGAGATTACACCCACAACTGGCCTCAGTTATGAAGAAGGCAAGCATGGAGGAGGCACTGCCCAGAAGACTGGGGCCCAAGAGGGATGGTGGGTGGGTGGGAAGCAGTGATGAATGTTGATGATATACAGGAAGATCAAGTATTGTAGCTAGCAGAGACAGAGGACGAGAATGATCTGGGGGTGCTTATTATGGAGTCAATGAACAACTCAGCACAATGTAGGAAGGCAGCTGCAAAGGCCAAGAAAATGCTGGGTTGCATTGCAAGGGGTATATCCTCGAGGAGGGGGGAGGTTATTCTGCCACTGTATAGATCATTAGTTAGACTGCACCTGGAGTACTGTGTGCAATACTGGTGCTTGTATGTGAAGAGGGACATTAAGTTACTGGAGAGGGTGCAGTGCAGGGCAAAAAAGATGATCAAGGGGCCAGGGGACTTACCATACGAGAGGAGGCTGAGGGAGTTGAACATGTACTCGCTGGAGGAGAGGAAGGATGGGGGGATATGATTGAAACCTTCAAGTGCCTGAAAGGAATAAACAAGACAGGTATGTAGGGGCTGTTCAAAGTAAGGGAGGGGAGAGACACCCAGTGCCATGATATGAGACTGGAGGGAGGAAAGTTCTGGAGGGAGATGAGGAGACACTTTTTTATGGAGAGGGTTGTAGCTGGGTGGAATGAGTTACCGGCAGAAGTGGTATCCCATAGAACAGTGGACTGCTTCAAAGGGGCTGGGACAGGGCAAGGGGAGGGTAAGGGAGGGAAGGGTGGGAGGGAGGGGCAAGTGCAGAATAAGGGTGCTAGCTGCACATTGAGCAGGCTTGATTGACCATTAGGCCTTTATCTGCTGGCAAATTTTGTATGTTCAGACACGGTAGGTACATAATTTTCTATATCTTACCTGTATTAATCTTCACCATTCATCACTGGTGGGTGAGTACCAAGCACCACAGCTATGGCACTGGCACCTCCCTGAGGGCTGAATCTTCCCTCTGACTCCTGTGGGGGAGAAACACAGACAGGATGGGGCCGCTTATGGGCCTGGCTGGGCCAGAGATAGGTGAGGGTGAGGAGGAGACTCCTGCTGCCTGGGAGAGGGAAGGCACCCTGAGAAGTCACACCTCACCCTACAGGAGAAGAAGTGGGCCCCTTGAAAGGGAGAAGCAATCACCACACTTTGGGCCAGGGGTGATAACCTGGAAAGATGAACCCACACCATCTGCCTAATGCAGACTGCAGTTCCTGCCAGCCTGGAAGCTACCTCACTGGCGTCATTGGACGTCCTTGTCTTGTGTCTCACTAGCTCTAGACTATTCACTGAAAGGCTGATGGCTTGCCTGCTTGCCTCTGTGTCAAGCAAAGATGCCAGAAGTTGCCCCAGCACTATCCACAGGTGCCTAGCATAGGCAGCCTGGTGTGCCGAATGCACAAAGGAGGCGCGCTGCTGAGAAAACCACTTCTACCCAGCGGTCCAAACTCAGCCGAGTCAGAGTCTGGGGGGGAGATGGCCAGCCTTTAGGCGACGATGGTCAGAAGGGAGTATCCATGAGCTCCCTTCCCGAGGGGTGGGGCATAGCACCTGGAGACCCCCCATGGTGCACAATACCTGTGCTGACAGTCCCTTGGGGCTGGAGAGGGGGGAGAGGGATGCTGCCAGATCTGATGCGACGCCTCTGTGAAAGGACAAGGCCATGGAGGGATAACAATATTTTTGGCACTAAATTCCCCAAGGAAAGCACGCATTGCATGGTCAGGATTTGGCCTTGCAAAGTGGGAGATGTGGAGTTCCCCTAGCATCCCCGACAGGAATCACTGATAGCTGGTGATATCAGTGCCTGAAAACAGGTGGACTGAAGGATCCTCTTCCTCGGGGGAGGAAGACGAGGAGGCCAAGGAGCCTGGCTCAGAGTCATGGGCAGCTGGAGGATCAGGTCTAAAGATGACCTCATCCAGGGCTCTGAGGTACCAGGGGAAAGTAGCTGCCAATGCCCTGAACTGCTTCCAGGTCATTGGCTCCAAAAGGCCCCAGAAACCTGGTACAGAAGGGGGAGGAGGCAGAGGATCTGATGGTGGAAGTGAGGTCTGGAAAGCCAGAGTAGGATCTCTGCTAGGGATACGAGAATGCACAGGGGACCCCTCCTGAGGGGGGGGCTGCGCAACTCACTCACTGCAGGACACCCAACAAGACAGGGGCAGCTAAAGTAGTGCTCATGGGCAAGGACTCACAATAGGGTGAACAGAGCCAGTCTGTCCTTTGTGGGCGGCCCCTGGACTCACCTGTTGCAGACCCTACCTGGTCTGGTGAGGAGAGGAGAGAAGGGTCTGCACTGTGGCTCCTCTCAGAGCCACAAGCCTCTAGAAGAATGCCTGCTTGCCAATTTCAACCTCCCCACTCCCACTTTCTCAGAGACAAATTCCACGAGAGAGTCTATTGAAAGAAAAAACATGAGAATTTCGAATTTCCACCTTGTACATTCATAACTGAATATAATCACCTAGCAGATAAAATAGGAAATATGGTCCATAAAAACTGGGCTATTTTGCTAAGTGATGTGGAATTGGGTAGGGCAGTAGGAGCCCAACCACGAGTAGCATTTTGCAAGGCTAGCAGCCTTAAGGATAAACTGGTACACAGACGTATGAAATTGGAACCAGATGAAAACAGAACCTGCCTTCCAACTAGACTATCGGGCTTTTACAGATGTAACCGATGTAACATCTGTAAGTATGCTGTACCAACCAAATGTTTCCAACATCCAAGTTATCCAAGGTCAAGGTGAATGTGGAACAATTAATTACATGTGACACCTCCCATGTGGTTTGGTTTACACACTATGGTGTAGTTCTGGCCTGCTCTATGTGGGCAAAACAGTCCACACACTTAAGCAGAGAATACAAGAGCATGTTCGCGCAAAAATAAATGGCAACATGAACACACCAGTAGGGGCTCACTTTGCCCTTCAACATTTATCACATTTGGATGATCTGAAGTTTATGGGTCTTAAATGGATACTCCCCTTTAAATAGGAGGAGACAGGCCCAATCTCCTGTAACAAAAAGAATGTAAATGGATTTATAAACTTCAAAGTGTTAAACCTAAAGGGCTAAATAATCAGTGGGATCTCAAACCCTTTCTTAAGAAATAGTATTGAATAGTCTGGCCATGAACTGCATTCTTTGATTCCTTAGTGCCTCCATCTGTTCTGGATGGTTGTATTGTATCATACCGTGTTATAATGTATTATATTGTTTGCTGCCAGAATTTTGAAGCAATTTTGTTTCTCTCTTGCCCTTTTCTAGGACATTTTCTTTACATCTTGGGTTTCCTCGACCTTTTATCTAGATGCCTTTTTGGATAAACCACACTGGATCTGCAGCACTTGTTTGCAGTGGGGTCCCCATCCGAGATGGCAACAAAAAATGGTTTTGGGGTACCAGGTGGAGTCCCTCCAGCTCTTTATATTTCTTTTTCATCTTTCATGCCTCCTTTTTATGTTTGCTTGTGCGCATGCACAAGAAATATCATATGGCAGCTTAGGACAGAAGCGGGTTTTGGAGGTGCGGCACTGTGGCAGCCAATACCACCACTGCATTCCTGGATTTGGCCCTCGTTTTCCAATGTGGTGGCATGCTGCTGCTGACACTAGTTCAGCCAGCATGCCATGAACTTGAAATGAATTAGTCACTGCAATGAGGGAGCGATCCGTCATTGCAGGGCGTGCCTTGCCTGGTTTAACATTTCAAAACAACATGGCGGTGGCTGTCGCCATCCGCTCGCAATCCCCATAAAAGCTGATGGGGTGCCCAATCCCCTGTCAGCATGCCCCCGCCCCAGTTCATTTGCCAATGGGGAGCCCAATCCCTGTCGACTGATGTCCCCCATTTGTTGTGTGCGAGGGATGCCCAATTCCCTCGCATCATGCCCTCAAAACAGGCTTTTTGCTGACGGGGGCCAATCCACGCCGGCTTAAGTCCCTCCCAAAAATGCAGGTGGTACATTGAGAGTCCACCCAGTGCAAATGCAAACCTGCAAAAACCTTCCCGTGACGCCTTTTGGTTTGTTTTTTCCTGAAACAAAGAAAACAGACCCTCGCCATCGGGTCCCCTCCACCAACTTGCGTCCACCCTCTGCACACCTCACCTCCCCACACTCCCCTTACCACATACTTACCTCTGGAGCCAGGTGCACTGATTTTTGGTGCACTGGGAACACGTCTGCGCGTTTCAAAGCCGACTGCAAACTGAAGAAATGCTGGTAAGCTGTATAATGGCATAAATGGGGTTTTTTCAACTTCTGTGGATATCTCAGCCATTTTTTTGACTTTTGGCACCACATTTTCAACATGGGATTCTTAGGACCCTCCCATGAATTCAGTCACTGTCATGTATAAGAGCCTGGTCCCAAAGGTGACTGCAGTCACTGTATGAATCACCTTTGGGACTGATTAACAAATGACAGTGCCACTGTTCATGAGGTGGGCTCCCAAAAGCATATATTGTAATTTGGTGAAAAATTCTAAAATGACTGTGTTATAAGTGTGCTATGTAGTTTACACACATGCTCGTAACTTTGAGAATTTTTGAGATTTTTACATTCCTCCTTATGAACAGTGTAGTTGTCATTGTTCACATCCTGGCCAAAATGTGTTTTCACACATCTGCCACACAATGGCGTGATCGCTGCGGGAAATCAATGTTTGGGACAGATTAAGAAAATCAGAGTGACACTGTTCATGAGTGGATGTCCTAAACTGCCTATGTTGAACATTTGGTGACAAAATTCCACAAAATAACTATGTTACAAGCATGCATTGCACAGTTTCCATGCACATTCGTAACTTTAAGAATTTTTTATATTTTCAATATTGCCATTTTTGCACACCTCCTTATGAACAGTACAGCTGTCATTTTTCACAACCTGCCTGAAATGTGGTTTTGCAAATCCGACACACAATGGCACAGTCGCTGTGGGAAATCAATGTTCAGGACAGATTAAGAAAATCGTAGTGACACTGTTAATGAGCAGAGGTCCCAACATGCTGATGTTGAAAATTTGGTAAGAGAATTCAAAATAAGCATTTTTCAATGCCAAATGTTGATTGCTTTGGTCTGTTGAGCTTACTCACTGCCCCTCCATCATTCACTTGTTCTGTTTGTCCTGGTGCTTCAGGCTGCCCTTTTGTACTGGGTTCCTGCCTGTGTTGGCACGGTTTTGTGCACACAAAGAAATCTGCAGCTGTCCTGACAGAGCTCCGTTGAGGTCGCTCACTCCCCCTGTCTCACTCGCTCATTCTGTTTCTTCTGGCGCTGCAGGCTGCCCTTATGTACTGGACTCCTGCCTCTGTTGGCACCTTTTCTGCTCACAAAGAAATCTGCAGCAGTCGTGATAGATCTCCGTTGAGCTCACTCACTCCCTCCCCCTCTCTCACTCGCTCATTCTGTTTCTCCCACCGCTGCAGGCTGCCCTTTTATACTGGGCCCCTGCATGCATTGCTGCCTTTTTCTGCCTACAAAGAAATCCGCAGCAGTCCCAACAGAGGTCTGTTGAGCTCATTCACTCCCCCTCCCTCACTCGCTCGTTCAGCGTCTCCTGGAGCTGCAGGCTGCCCTTTTGTACTGGGCTCCTGCCTGAGTTGGCGGCTTTTTCTGCCCACAAAGAAATCTGCAGCAGCCCTGACACAGCTTCTTGGTGCTTGGTCACTCCCCCTTTCTCACTCATTCATTCTGTTTCTGCTGGCGCTGCAGGCTGGCCTTTTGTACTGGGCTCCTGCCTGCATTGCCATCTTTTTCTGCCCACAAAGAAATCTGCAGCAGTCACGAAGGAGCTCCGTTGAACTTGCTCACTCCACCTCTCTCACTCACTCGTTGTGTTTCTCCCAGCGCTGCAGGCTGCCCTTTTGTACTGGGCTCCTTCCTGCGTTGGTGCCTTTTTCTGCCCACAAAGAAATCTGCAGCTGTCCAGACAGAGCTCCGTCGAGCTCACTCACTCCCCCTCTCTCACTTGCTCATTCCATTTCTGCTGGCACTGCAGGCTGCCCTTTTGTACTGAGCTCCTGCCTGCGGTGCTGCCTTTTTGTGCCCACAAAGAAATCCGCAGCAGTAACGATAGAGCTCCATTGAGCTTGCTCACTCCCCCTCTCTTACTCACTCATTCTGTTTCTCCCACCGCTGCAGGCTGCCCTTTTGTACTGGGCCCCTGCATGCATTGCTGCCTTTTTGTGCCCACAGAGAAATCCGCAGCAGTCCCAACAGAGCTCCAATGAGCTCACTCACTCCCCCTCCCTCACTTGCTCGTTCTGTGTCTCCCGGCGCTGCAGGTTGCCCTTTTGTACTGGGTTCCTGCCTGCATTGGCACCTTTTTCTGCCCATAAAGAAATCTACAGCAGTCCTGACAGAGCTCAGTTGAGCTTGGTCGCTTCCGCCTCTCACTTGCTCAATCCTAATCTGTCCCAAACACTGATTTCTGACTGCGACTGCAGATATCCTGCACCGAAGCGCAAAATTACATTTCGCCAGGATGTGAAAAATGACAGCCGTACTATTAATAAGAAGGTGTGAAAAAATGCCAGTGTTGAAAATCTGGCATAAAAATATTACTAATTTGCAAAGTTACAAGGGTACATGGAAACTGCACAACACACGCTCATAACACAGTCATTTTATGGAGTTTCATCACAAAGTTTTCAACACAGGCATTTTAGGACCTCTGCTCATGAACAGTGTCACTGTGATTTTCTTGATGTGTCCCGAACACCGATTTCCCACAGCGACCACGCTATTCTGTGCCGGAAGAGCGAAAACACATTTCAGCCAGAATATGAAAAATGACAGTTGAACTGTTCATAAGGAGGTGCAGAAAAATGGCAATGTTGAAAATCTGGAGTGAAAATATTGCAAAGTTGCGAAATCATGAGCGTGCATGGAACCTGTGCAACACACACTCATAACACACTCATTTTATAGACTTTCATCAGAACATTTTCAACATAGGCATTTTAGGACCTCTGCTCATGAACAGTGTCACTGTGATTTTCTTAATGTGTCCTGAACACTGATCTCCCACAGCAACCACACTATTCTGTGCTGGAACTGCAAAAACACATTTTGGCCAGGATGTGAAAAATGACAGCTGTACTGTTCATAAGGAGGTGTGTAAAAATGCCAATGTTGAAAATCTGGAGTGAAAATATTGTACATTGGCGAAGTTACGAGCGTGCATAACAACTGTAGCATACACTCGTAAAACGAGTCATTTTTTTATTTTTTCACCAAATTTGTAACATACACTTTTTGAGACCCCACCTCATGGAACACGGCACTGTTGTTTCATTAATCAGTCTCAAAAAGTGATTCCGCAGTGACCACAAATCACCTTCAGGAATCCATTAACGCCATGACAGTGACTGAATTCAAGAGGAGGGGTCCCAAAACCCCATGTTGAAAATTTGGGCCAAATTCCAAAAATGCCTGAGATATGCATCAAAGTTGAAAAAACATATTTATCTCATTATACAGCTTACCGGGCATTTCTTTTTCAGTTTGTCCTAAAAGGTGATTCCAGTGTGCAGTGACTACAAAATCACCTTTCAGGACCAATTAACGCCATGACAGTGACTGAATTCATGAGGAGGGGTCCCAAAACCCCATGTTGAAAATGTGGTGCCAAAATTCCAAAAATGCCTGAGATATGCATCAAAGTTGAAAAAACATAGTTATCTCATTATACAGCTTACCAGCATTTCTTCAGTTGTGGTCAGCTTTGAAGAGTGTAGACATGTTCACGGTCCACGATTGTCGCGGACGCCATGAGTGAAATAGGGTAATGGGGGATGTGGTGAGGCAGGGTGTGCAGAGGTGGGCAGGTTGTGGGAGGGGCAGGGAGACCCATGAGGGACCGTTTTCTTTTACAGGTTAACAAAAAAAAAAAAAAACATCACGAGACGCTTTTGTTTTCTACAGGGGCATTTGGCACGCTGGGGTGGGCCCCAGCATGCCAACCAAGTGTTTTTTGGGGGCGGCTGGCCGATGGGGATTGGGCACCCTGTTGGCACAAAATGGGGCGCAAGAGCCAAGGGTTGGGCAGCCCCTCAGCACAAATCTACTGCTTTTTTTGTGGGAGAGAGATTATACCAATGGGGAGTGGCCTCATCGGCAAATCAAACTGGGAAGGGGGGACATAATACCGACGGGGTGAGTCCCATCGGCAACGTGAACTAGGAGGGGGACTGAAGCCGATGAGGATTGGGGCCCCATCGGCAAAACTCACTGCTGTGGGGGCACATGCTGCCGAGAGGGATTGGGCACCCCCTCGGCAGTGGGGGATGATTAAGATTGTTTGTGAACATGGCAGCAAGCCGCCGCCATGTTCACAAACAGTATTACAGTAGCAATGTTCCGCCCAGCAATGAGGGGTCACTCCCTCATTGCAGCGCAATGGCTGATGCTGCAATGATGAGGTGGCCCCTGATTGCAGCGGCTGAAACATTTCAAGGTGATGGCACACTGGCTGAACTAGTGTCAGCAGCAGAGTGCCACCCCATTGGGAAAAGTAGGCCAAGCCTTTAAAGGCTGTTGGAGCATTGGCCACAACAGTGCTGCGCCTCCACAACCTGCTTCTGGCAAGCTGCTGCAATATAGCATGTTTCTTGCGCATGCGCACAATCAACATAAAAATGACTGTGTTACAAGCGTTCATTGTGCAGTTTTTACGTACACTCGTAACTCAGAGAATTTTTTATATTTTCACTCCAGATTTCCAACACTGTCATCTCTTCACACCTCCTTGTGAATGGTGCCACTGTCATTTTTCACATCCTGCCCGAACTGTAGTTTCGCACATCTGGTGCAGAATGGCATGGTCACTGTGGGAAACCAACATTTGGTACAGATTAACAAAATCACAGTGCCACTATTCATGAGCAGAGGTCCCAAATGCTTTCATCAGGTTGGGGTCGCAAAAAGGCCATATAGAAAATTTGTAGTTCAAATACCAACAAACGCCTGGAGCGTTAGGGGCTTCTAACCATAACTTCCCACACTGTACAGACTGACAGGCATCAGGGGTATGCCTTTGGATTCCCAGCTGTAATGCTCATGCCATTCCACCTCCACCCTGCAGCCAATGACAGGCATCGAGGTGTGCCTTGGACTCTTTGGCCCCAGAGCTCACCCCATTCTCCTATACTACACCCATTTCAGCGTATGTCCTTATGGAATGGGGTGACTGTAAAGCCGAGCACCCCAAGGCACACCTCAACACTTGGTGTCTGCAGGATAGAGTGAGGTGAAATGGCGTGAGCGTTGCAGGTGACAACCCAGAGGCACATCCCAATGCCTGTCCGTCTCTGCAGGGTGGAGGTGGGGTTGACGTGAAGTTCAGTACTTCACTGCCATTCCTATTCTGCATCTGTCTAACTCCTGCATTTCCAATGCTAATACCAGCAAGCAAACATTCGGCATTGACAAATGCTTGTTAATTATTGACTTAGCGCCACTGATTAGCTGCTTTGTCATTCTTGATATTGGTCTAAAAATTAAAAGTAAGATTTCTGTAGTCATTTCATTGATTTAGAAATGTTCTACTGAGGCTTTGAAATTTGCAGAAGTATACTAGTCTATTTTTGTAAAGATTTTTTAAAGAGTCTGTTTAATGATTGTGATTAGTAAGTGTCCGCCCTTAGCTCATTACTATTAATATATTTTGAGTATTTAAATGGGGTGCTTTCCCTTAAGCCATACGCCCTGTGGAAGACTCACATTTTGAGTTGAAGTGCTGGGGTAACGCTTCCTGTTGAATATTTGGTGTGCTGGATTTTGTGCCTGTTTGCAATGTGCACTGAATAAATTTAATTATTTTGCATGAAGATCCTGCATGCCGCACTCTCTCTGTGGATTCAGCATGGTTTGAGACAGGCTGTCTCTCTGAGGGGGCACTAACCTTTTTACTCTTTGATCACACACTAACTTCTTGGAACTTGTCCCCAGATAGGGATCTGCTCCTTGGCTGGCTCAGAGTATCTGAGAAAAGGGGCTATAAATAAGTCTGGCACCAGAGACAGTGTCAGAATCCATCCCAGAACCCACCCCAGTGCTGGAATCCTACTTGGCATTGCGCACGGTGCCGGAACCAGACCTGGCACCAGGGTTAGTGCCGGAATCCAGCTCAGTACTGCGCACAGTGCGATGCTGCCCTCAGCACTGACTCCTTCTCTGGCACTGGATGACACAGAGGAGTTGCCCCAAGGATGGGCCCAGAAGAGTAGCGGCTGATCCTGTTGTACCGGAGACCGAACGGCTAGGGGTAGTAGAGCGACGGGACTCCTGAAAGTCAGGCAACCAATCTGGGTCATCCCAATCTTCCTCCTCTGAGGAGATCAAGGAGACTGCCAAAGAGACTACCCCCAAAATGCTTTCTCTTCCGGTACCGCGGACGGCACCAGAAGGGGACCCTACACCGACAGCAGCACTGCTTCACTCACCAGCAGCAAAGGAGGTGACAGGAGCCAAAGTGGTGACAGAAGACAGCACTGAGGACTCCACCAGCTCGGGCCCAGTGTATAGCCGTGACCACAACACTGGGGGTGTCCGCACCTCCGAGGAGGCAACCGACCATGAGGGCTGTCCACCTGACCCTTCACGCAGGCCTCCCATCTCAGTGAGACTGGAACTAGTGTAGGCCTGCTCCCCCTCGGTATGTATAGTACTGGGGGAGACCTGGGGGAAGGGCCCAAAGTCCTGGCCTTGGCATTCCAGGACTGATTCAGCCCTTCAAAGGTGGTAGGATCCCAACCCACCTTCATCGCGTGCACCTTGGGGACCCAGTGGTCCATGGAGAAGCAGGCGTTGCAGTTGTTTATGTCATGTGATGGACCCAAGCAGGTTAAACAATGATTATGGCGCTCCATCAGAGTCATCGGCTTGCCACAGGGACACCGACACATAGGGATGAGCCCTGCTTTAGACTTCGAACTAGGCACCACACTGGACATAAACGCATGAACAAAATAACTACAGAACAGACTCGGCGCCATAGAAATAAAGAAATAAAAGAACAGTTTTACTGGTCTGAAGAGTCTACAGCGTCGAGTAGTAGCAGCAGCCGCAGAACCTTCAGCAGGCTTCTGACGCAGGTCAAAATGGCTCAGCTCCCACAGGGTGATGCACCTTGACAATGGGAAAAGAAGACCTGAGGTGGTAAAGGGGCAGACATCAGTTACTGGCCAATTCACAAGCACCACGCAATACATCAGCCTTGAGGGCGGCAACATCTCCACTGGCCCCTCCTCCTTAGGAAGCTAAAAAAAGCTTGGGTAATAGCACCTTCGGCTAGACCCACTAATGATAAATGGTGAACATTAATACAGGTAAGAGCTACTCCTTTGTTGACTCTTTTCTGTCACTGTCACTGTGGAAAGAAGATTTCATCCACTGATGAACACAAATTTTGTGTCTGCTGTCTTGGGCCAAGCCACAACATACTCCCCTCTGAGTCCTGCCAGAAGTTTAATCTCACCACCTGGTGCCGACGCAAGAAAGCCCCACAACCTGTGGGGCATATTGTGTCTGGACCCAAGCAATATCTGTTGACCTGCTTGAATACTGCCGACAGTTTGTTTTGAAGCCTGCACTCTTCTAATCATCCTTCTGCAAGTGTATGTTGTGCTTATTCCTCCCCCCCCACCGCTGGACTTGTGATGTCTGAAACGCTAGTTATTCATTGACTGCTGTTTTATATTTGCTCAAGTACCTTCTCTCCCCCCCCCCCGTACTGTCCCTGTGTCAAGCACTACTGGTGGTGTTGTCATAGAACTGGCATAAGGTGTGGACTGCTGCCTGATCTAAACTGCTTCCACCTGAACACCTTTGACTCTGTTAATTTCCCCGTAGCCTGTTGGTGGCAGCTGCAGGTAATGAGGAGGCACCAGACTTATAAGCCAGTGTGAAATCAGGCACCGTAGCATCTGAACGGTGGCAGCTAAGTAGGGAGGCAAAGTGATCACAATTGGAGTCAGACAGGAGTCATACCAGAAGAAGACCAGGCCAGGAACATTATATCTTAGTGCTGATAGTGTGCTGTGTGAATAATTGCAATGGTGGGGGGTAGTGTTTTCATATTGGTTTATATGTGTGTTGTCTTCTGTGCACTGATGCACTCCTTAGTAGGACAGCTGGTGAAGATATCTATGGATTCACCACTGATAAGATGACATCTGGTACACTTTACAATTACACAAGCAATTATGGTATGATGTTTGGTACTGTGTACAAACATATGGGATATACTATGGGATTCGGTATGGCAAAACAATGTGGAGCTATTTGTGAAATGGCAGTTTTCTGTAAATATGTATGTATTTGGGTATCTTATACTAATGTTTGCTGGAGATGTGGAGATTAATCCGGGTCCTGAAGTTAACAATTTGGCTGATGCTGATTATTTTAGACACAATACTTTAGGTATGAGAATCACGCACTTTAATGTTCAAAGCTTACCTGCCAAATTTCATGAGGTGGAAGCCTGGGTTGGGATGTACTGTCCCGATGTTTTGGCACTTAGTGAAACCTGGCTGCATCCTGAAGTGTCTAATAATAAGGTTAATTTACCTGGTTGTAAGATTTTTAGGAATGATGGTTAACAGGCAGGAGTGGGGGTTATGTTTTATATATAAAAAAAAAATCACCTTATGGTTTCTGAAAAGAATATTTTTAAAGGTAGCATGACTTGTGGTGAGCACTTGGCAGTTCAGGTTTCTTTGGGTCACAAAAAGAAGTTAACCACCTGTTGTTCATATATATCCCCTAGAATGTGCAATGAGGGGTTATCAGAATTTGTTGATAACTTGGACTGTAAAGCATTTGGTGAGCTTTTGGTCCTGGGTGATTTTAACTCTAATTGGGTTGGACCCGATGTGTATTCTGACCGATTCAGTAAGTTATCATAGTCCTATTTTTTGCTCATGGAAACATATGGGCCCAAGGAAACTTGAACCTATCATATACACACCTCAAGGAACTTTAATCATTTTAATCTTGAAAGGTTTTGTGAAAGGTTAAGATGTGTGGACTGGTCTTACTTGCATTTGATCCCTGATGCAAACTGTGCTTTAGATTATTTCATCCAAGAATTGACATCTGTTTTATATATAGATCTGGAAAGAAATTAGGTTGGTTAAATTCCTCATTGATTAAATTAATGCGCAGTAGAGACAAGGCATGGAAGCACTATAAGAAAGTTGGATCACTGAGGGCCTTTCAGGAATATAGTTGCCTGTGTAACAGGTGTAATGTACAAATCAAACTGGCAAAAAGTAATTTCTTAAAACAAAAACAAACTGATGGGCTTTCAGATAAGAGAAAATTTCAGAATACAGTTAAGAATTTGATTAATCCTAGTGGGGATGATATGGTTTCCTGCTCACAACTTATAGCAAACTAGTTTAATAACAGATGTGCTGATCTTGATAAATATTTCTGCGATAGCAATAACAATACTTCTTTTACTGAATCTATTTTTGAAAGTAACAAACCTAAATTTCACTTAAAAGTTACCACCCCTAAGGAGGTATGTAAACTGTTACGTCAACTTAAATCTGATAGCTCTCCAGGCTATGATGGTCTATTGCATGATGCAGATGAAGTTTTGTCTTACCCTATTAGTATTGTGATAAACTTATCATTTGTTACTGCTGAGGTGCCTGACTTATGGAAACATGCACTGGTGGTGCCTGTGCATAAGTCAAGTTCACCTCATGATTTGGGGAATTATAGACCTATTCCTATTTTGTCTGCTATTGCTAAGATTCAGAAGAGGATAGTTTTTAAGCAGCTTATTGATTATGTCTATCATATTAACTTGTTGTCAAGGCATCACCATGGATTTAGGAAGGGATATGGGACAGAGACTGCCTTGGTTGAGTTCATGAACGTGGTCCTAGAGGTTATGGAGACTGGAGGCTACATATTTAAAGGGGTTGCACCTGGCACAACTGAGTTGCACTAGTACAACCCCAGAAATGTGCACTGGGGCAATATTCAACAGAGGGACTTGTGCAGCGCAAGTCCCGATGCACCAGGGCACAAAGATAATGTATGCGGCACATCCCCAGGGGGGCGTGCCCACGCATAAGCAGCATATCCCAATATTCAGCCCGGGATGTGCGGCGCATATGCCTGCACAACCCTGGGATGTGCTACATACCGATGCCCGAAGTTGAGCCGGGAACAAATGGCTCAAATGGTGGCCACCCACAGGTGAGCTGCTGCACTGCAAGGCACAATACAGCAGCACTAGCCGTGGGTGGCCACCTGCCCACCTAGTACACTGTGCAGAAGCACCCATAGCAGCTCTGGTAGTCTAGTGGCATCCCTCTCCTCTGCGTAGTGGCAATCACCATAAAATAAATCATAAATATTCTCCGGTAGTGTAGTGGCACCCCTCCCTCCCATAGCCCGATCACCCAACATATAATACAAATATATCCCTGGTAGTCAAGTGGTACCCCCACCCCTCCCGATGCTGTGATCCCCATAAGGTACCACTGTAGCTCCCTGGTAGTCTAGTGGTCCCCCACCCCTTCCGTAACTTGATTGTACTGTAAATACCCCTCTCTGGTGGTCAGTGGCACCCCCACTCCCTCACTCACACACGGACCCCAGCCCACACAGCCCCGGTCATCTGCGGGCAGTGGCATACCCACCGGATACCTCCGTGGCTGCCTGCTGACTGACAGCTGCTGTATGGGCTGCAATCCCATGGTCCACAGTGAGGACCAATGGGCTTGCAGTGCATATAGATATCTTCACAAATATGTGAATGAATGACTTCATTCACATATTTGTGAATGCCACTGGACCACCAGGGATGGGTATTTACCGTACAATCAGCAATCTGGGTTACAGGAGGGGTGGGGGGCCACTAGACTACCAGGGAGGTACAGTGGTGTACCTTATGGGGACTCATAGCATTGGGAGGGGTGGGGGGTACCACTGGACAACCAGGGATATAGATATATTTTTTTACCTTTGTTTTACCAGAGAGATGCACTAAGCTGAAGGCTTGTTTACAGGTGCAACCTGGGAGCACAAGGAAGTAAGCGACTTGCTCAGGGTCACACAGTATGCAAGTGGGGGCTGTGGGATTCAAACCCAGGTCTTCAGGTTTGCAGCTCAGAGCCTTAAACCAATGCATATACTGCCTCAACTGTATTATATGTTGGGCGATCAGGCTACGGGAGGAGGGGGTGCCACTAGACTACCAGGAATATTTATGATTTATTTTAAGGCGATTGCCTCTATAGGGGAGGGGTGCCACTAGACCTCCTCTGGCAGCACCACATGCTGCGCAGGGCACCATGCACATTTCACTGGCCAGCCCTGCAAAACACATACAAATGGGGTCATAATGACATGCAAATGGCCCTGTTTGCACCTTGCATACATTATGGCCCAATTTGCATACTGCCGGCTGAATATCAAGAGTTTGTGCACAGCGCAACTCTGTTGCGCTGGCGCAGTTCCCATTCCTTGTATTCAGCTCTGTCACAGGGGGATATGTCAGCGCATCCTAGTTGCGCAGTACCTGATATATTCAGAGGAGTATTGGAGCCCACTTGAGAGGGAGCAATCTTAGACCTGGTTCTCTCAAATGGAGATGAAGAGAGGATCACAGATGTAGAAGTGGGTAGCCATCTGGGAACTAGCGACCATCAAACAGTATGGTTCACAATAAACACAGCAATAGAGTCAAGCCATACAAAGGCAAAAGTACTGGACTTTAGGAGGGCTGACTTTGCCAAAATGGGTGAGTGCCTAAGGAATGCACTAGCAAATGGGCAGGAAGGAGGGGTGGAAGAACAATGGGGAATAATAAAAACTGCCATCACAGAGGTAATAAGCCTTTGTGTGAAGCAAATTAACAAAGCGAAGCGATGAAGTAACCACTATGGTTCTCAAAGGAAGTGGCAGTGAAGGTTCAAGAGAAAGAAACATTCAAGAAGTACAAGGAATCACAGAAGGAGCAGGACAGGAACTGTATCAGTTAAAGCAAAAGGAAGCTGGGAAGGCAGTCAGAACAGCAAAGGCCCAAACCGAGGAAAAGATAGCCAACTCTGTTAAGAAGGGGGACAAAACCTTTTATAGGTACATCAGGGAGCGAAGGAAGACCAAGGGAGGGCTAGTGAGGCTGAATAAAGAGGAGGGAGGGTGGGCAGAGGGTGACTGTGAAAAGGCAGAGATACTAAACAAATATTTTTGCTCAGTATTTACAAAGGAAGTGGGAGGTACCTAAAACAAACAGTAGAAACACTCTGGATACAGAAGTTGATACCAGCCCATTTACAGAAGAAAGGGTTCTGAAAGAACTCTTAAAACTGAAGGTGGACAAAGCAATGGGGCCTGATGGGATTCATCCCAGAATTCTAAAAGAACTAAGGGTAGAACTAGTGACACCACTGACTACCCTCTTTAACAAATCATGGCAGGATGGGGTGGTACCCGGGGACTGGAGGAGGGCAGATGTGATTCCCCTTCACAAAAGTGGGAGCAAGGCAGAAGCAGGAAACTACAGACCTGTTAGTTTAACCTCAGTGGTAGGGAAAATGATGGAATCACTTCTGAAGGAAAGAATTGTTGAGTATCTAGAGGTCAGAGGGGCTCAGGACCCAAGGCAGCATGGATTCACATCGGGAAGGTCATGCCAGACAAATCTGATAGATTTCTTTGACTGGGTGACCAAAGTAGTAGATCAGGGAGGGCTGTGGACATGGCCTACCTAGACTTTAGCAAGGCATTTGACACAGTCCACACAAAGATTAATATACAAGTTAGCCAGCCTGGGAGTGGGTCCCAAGATGACAGCCTGGGTAAAGAATTGGCTGGAGAATAGGACACAGAGAGTAATAGTAAATGGAGTCCACTCTGAAGAAAGGGGAGTTACTAGTGGGGTGTCGCAGGGTTCAGTATTAGGACCAGTCCTCTTCAATGTCTTTATAAGCGATATTGCAGAGGGACTGGAAGGAAAAGTATGTCTCTTTGCAGATGACACAAAGATCTGCAACAGAGTTGATGCACAAGGTGGGGTGGAAAGGATGAGAAGGAACTTGGCAAGGTTAGAGGAATGGTCAAATGTATGGCAGCTTAGATTCAATGCTAAGAAGTGCAAGGTAATGCACCTGGGAAACAAAAACCCAGGGGAAGAGTACACAATGGGGGGTGAGATACTAACAACAACAAAAATGGAAAGGGACCTGGGGGTAGTCATATCAGATGACCTAACGGTGGGCAAGAAATGTGAGAGGGCAGCAAGGAGGGCTGGGGGGATACTGGGATGCATAGGGAGAGGCATCACCAGCAGAAAACAGGAAGTTATTGTCCCTCTGTACAGACAGTTGGTGAGACCCCATTTGGAGTACTGCGTGCAGTTCTGGAGACCCAATCTCATAAGGACATAGACAGGATGGAGGCTGTCCAGAGGAGGCAACTAAAATGGTGCAGGGTCTGCACGGAAGACATATGAAGAGAGACTTAAGGAGCTGAATATGTATAGCCTCGAGGAAAAGGAGGGGACATGATAGAAACTTTCAAGTATCTCAAGGAAATCAACAAAGTCCAAGAGGTAGCATCTTTCAAAAAAGAGGTGCAAGAACAAGGGGCACAATTTGAAGATAGAAGGGGCGGCTCAGAGGTAATTTAGAGAAGAATTTTTCACAGAGAGGGTTGTGGATGCATGGAATGGCCTCCGGAGGAGGTTGTGAGTCAAAAAAGTGGTGGGAATTCAAGCATGCATGGGACAGTCATAAGGCAATTCTAGGGGGTGGGGTAGGAAGAAGTAGGCTGCTGGTTAACTAGGATCTGCAGCTTATCCAATCGGTAGGAAATGGGCAGACTGGGTGGGCCAAGCGGTCTTTATCTGCGTCAAAATCTATGTTTCTATGATACGCCATTGCTCATCTCTTTGAATATGTCCCTGGCTTTCACTGCATACCACATGTGACATTGCCAGGCGCAGTTATGAATATCTAGCCCCGGGTGTTTAACTGAGGCTGCATTCGTGGACTTGCCCAAGGCATCTGACTTGGTTAGCCATGAACTTCTGATTAAAAGGCTGAGTGCATTGGGTATAGGACATTCTGCCTTGCTGTGGTTCATAGATCATTTACAAAACAGATATCAAATGGTGAAATACCATGGTTATGTCTCTGAGAAGCTGCCAGTAAAATATGGGGTTCCTCAGGGCTCCATATTGGGCCCTATTCTAGTTTCTTTTTACTTTGATAGGATTTCTACCATTTCTAAAGATGTTAGCTTAACGCTTTATGCTGATGACACTGCAGTATATGTGCATGACAAAAATTTTCAGAGTTAAATCTTATTTTGTCTAGAGAAATGGGTAACCTCCAGCATTGGTTATGTAAATTAGTCGATTCTAAATGTAAGGATAACTAAAACAATGTTTTTTGGAACATTTAGACTGAAATCTCTGGGAGCGTGTCTTCATATTAAAGCATTAGATGGTGAAGTTTTTCAGAATGTGGCTACTTTTAAATATTTAGGTGTTGTATTAGACCCCCTGTTAAGCTACTATTCTCACTTGAGTAATGTTCATGCAAAAACTCATAGTAAGTTAGGTATGTTGTATAGGTTAAGGTCTTTTATGACTGATGATACTAAAATGGCCATTGTTCAGCAGTGTTTATTGCCTATTGTGACTGATGCCTCTTTGGTTACTGATAATGCCTCTGCGAATTTTATGTCTAAAAAGTCTGTTTTATTGCAAACACTGGGAAAATTTGCTCTGTTTCTCCCTTGTGTTACCCATCATTGTACAGTTTGGGATAGAATGGGGTGGCTTCCTATGTATGCTAACTATAATTATCTTATGGCTAGGTTTGTGTATAGAATATTACAAGCAGGTGAGCCACTTAGTCTTCATAAATTTTTGCAGTGCCCAGATCTTGGTAAATTAACCGGGGCTAGGTTGGACAGGACTGGTTTGATGTTTCCTTTTAGGAAAAATGAAGTGGACAGAGGGCTTGTTTTTTTTCTTTTCTTACACAGCACTTGTTATTTGGAACCATATTCCTGCTGCTATAAGGGGTTTGCCCACATATGCTGCCTTTTCACATTCTTTATATTTGCACTATCAATCATTACATGAATGTAACTGTTTTAAATGATTTTATATATGATGTGAAATCCGATGTGGAATTTTATTCCTATATTGATTATTTGTAAGTGATTGTACAGTATTTGTTATGTTTTGACTGTGTGTGTCGTACTAGTAAAAGGATGTAATGTCCAGTTGTGCTTACCCATTAAACAAATAAACAAACAAGTTCGTTATGGAGCAACAAATGATCAGCAGATAGCAGGGTCCTCTGGAGCCCTCCCGCCCAGTCACAAGCGTCTTCTTCAGGCTCTCAGGCCACCAAGATCCAGGACAAAACCTCAAGGAAACACTCTCGACAGGACAAGGAGAAGCCTAAAGACTGATCCCCCTTCCGTCGTTGATCCTGGTCCCCGCAGGGTTCTTCTTCTTGCCCTGGGATCGCCCTGTCGATGGCTTTGGCATCAATGCCTTGCCCCGTGCAGTTCTCTGCTACTGCCACACCCTCCACAGTGGCTTCCTTGCCTAGCCCTAACAGGGATGCTGAAGGGCCATCGGCCTCTGGGTCATCAGCCCCTGCCATGCCATTCAGACCCCTCTATTCTCGAGGTTTGTTGGCGCTGGGCTCGACC
Organism: Neoceratodus forsteri; assembly: GCA_016271365.2. Taxonomy (NCBI): domain Eukaryota; kingdom Metazoa; phylum Chordata; order Ceratodontiformes; family Ceratodontidae; genus Neoceratodus; species Neoceratodus forsteri. The sequence goes on along the minus strand of CM028131.1, from coordinate 1,290,883,845 downwards.
ACTGATACTACAATCAGTGGCCCGTCGTTGGACCCAGGCTACGTGCCCCCTCTGTCGATGACCATTCCTATCCCTGCCGCTGACCTCAACTCCAAACTTACCTCTATTACTATGTCTCTCATTCAGCAGCTAGTTTCACGGCCCCAGTCATCATCATCATCCGCACTGTTGGCTACCCCATCTGTGTTGATGACAGTTCAACCTGTGCACCCTGCACCCTCCAGAGAGACATCAACGGTACATTCATCAGTACCTGCCACAGAGCAGACCAATGTTGAAGAGGAGTACCACTCTGACCTCATCCTCCCTGAGGAAGAAGATGAGGAAGAGGACATTGATATGGAGTCAAGCACACTCCCAGAGGATCCCTCCTTTTATAATATGAAGCAACTCTCTTCCACCATGGGTTTTCAGACTGAGGAGGATGAAACCAGGAGGAATCTAATGAACTTTCTGGAGATCCCGAGTCTCCACCAAGGTTATTCCTCTTGCTGCCAGCCTAAATGATGCTGCCACAGCTGCCTGGCACAGGCCCAATATGGTATCAGCCACGCCTAGGAAGGCTGAAAATCTCTATCAGGCACCCCAGGGGTTGCCCTTCTATGCAGCCCAGACTGAAACTGACTTGGTGGTCATTAAAGCTGTTAATGATAGAAATAAGACCCTAAAGCACTTTAGTTCCCTGCCTCCTGACTGGGAGTCTAGGAGACTGGACCTCTGGGGCAAGTGGACTTTTGTTTAAGTCACACTCGGGCTTTGTATTGCTAATTATTTGGCCCATCTTATTAAATACCAGAATACCCTCAGAAGGAAGGACAAAGCGACTGCACAGACTCTCCCTGAGGGTTTCCAGAAAATGGAAATCATTACCTACCATAATTCTTGATCTTCTTGGACGAAGTCTCCACCACTGATTCACACTAATGGGATCTATGCCAGAGGTGCTAGGACCCAACAGGAGCAAACTTTTCAAGAGGTCGGCACCAGAGATGTAGCAGCGAGAGCTAGCACCATGAGCCGTGGCTTGTGCAGTAAAGACTACCTCGGCATCGACCCTTCAACCGCCTCAGTACCTTTTTTTCTGAGGAGAGTGTAACTAACTTAGATCTAATCCAACAAAATCGGACATAAGATAGTCCGAATGACCCATGTAAGAAGAGTCAACAATAGAGTCTTCAAGCCCAGCCATTGTGGGAGTGAAGACCAAAGACAGAGACGTGAGCTCGGGGGATGGCGGGTGGGCGTGTGAATGAATGGTGGAGACTTCATCTAAGAAGATCAAGAATTACAGTAGGTAAGTAATTTCCATATCTTCCTGGACATAAAGTCTCCACCACTCATTCACACTAATGGGAGAATACCGAGCTAATAAACCCCCAAGACAGGCGGCAGAATAAACTAAGAGCTCACATACTTGGGACAGAAGTCCATTAAGAATAGTCCTACCAAGACTTCTGGTGTAGCTCTGGAGCTAATGGCAGCCTAAGATTGGAGCTCCCACACCCTCCCAAAACTGCAAAAAAAAAAAAAAAAATTTCAGTAAAAGCCGATAGTTGATGGAGAAATATTTATAAATGGCATCAATTACACAAAAGGAACTATAAACAGATACGCAGTGTTACCGATAGAAGAGGAGAAATCGAAACGAAAAATCAGACTGGAGACCTCAGAATTGTGAGCCCAGGCAGTGTCCTCCGAAAGAAATCAAACGGAAAAGCAAAAGCCCAAAGATATCGTTCTAAATGACAAACTGGACAGAATAATAACAGATTTACAAGACACAAAAAGGATTTCCAGGACTTTCAATCAGCTCATGACCTCCTTCGCACAGATGTAACAACTTTGCAAACCCAAGTAAGGTTGCTAGAACAGACTAGCTCTGATCAGGCCACAGAGACTTCCCGTCAAACAACTTTAACTCAACTCCTGGGAAATAACTAAAGCACTGGGAGAAAGACAGGAAGATGCAGAGAACAGACAGACACACCAGAATATTCAAATTTATGGCATACCTGAGAATAGTGAGGGCAGAGACATGAGGGGATACATTGACAAAATACTGAGAGAGGAGCTAGATTTGGAACATGATTTCCCGTGGCAAAGCAGGCTAGCATCGAGCACTCAAACCCAAACCTTTGGCTCCGGAGGCAACGTCCACGTTCAATAATTATATGATTCTTGAGCTACCACACAAAATAAATAATACTCCAGGAAACATGGGTGAGAGGAAAATATTTGGGGACAAGCAGAGACTCTTTTTGATATTGACTATGTGAGGGTTACAATGCACAGAAGACAAGAATCGTGCCCTTATTTCCAATCCTGAGACACCTTAAATTAAAATTCCACCACTTTACCCATCAAGGTGGATGATTCAGTATCCCAGCAGGCAGGTCACCTACAACACAGTGGTGAGTGCAATGGAGGACTTGAGGCAGAAGGGATTCAAACTACCATCTAAACTTCCAGGGAAACCGTATACTGCGAACTTCAGTCTGAACAAGGAAAACAGACCGGGGAAGGAATCATAGCAAGTAGTCTTAGAATAGATTACGAGACTATTGGGTCAATTTGCTACCAACATAAAATGATTGTCTCCCTTAGGTGAGTAGGCCTATAGATTAGAGTTCAGAGCCCTGGTGAGGTGGAAATCCAGCGTGCACAGGAGTGGGCCCTCCATCTAGACGATAAGGTAGTTCAAGGGGGGAAGCTCTGGACTGGGTTCAGGGGATTATACCCAGAAGGGAAGTACTTAGCTGGCATTAATATGGTGGAGGGACCTTATTGAGCTGATCTAGAGATAAAGGGGTCTCCGGAGAACATATCAGCTGAATGGTGCCAAAACAGGCCTTTGGAAGGGATCGCTCATGGGATAGCACTTATGAGCCCTATTTTCAGATGCCAAAAAATGATAAATAGTTAAAGGAAAGAGGTTGGGAAGCTGGCCTTTCTTTCTTGCTAAAAGAATGGTATTTTAATACTCTCTCATTTGGGAATCTGAGGGGCAGGTGTACCTGTAGCGATGCCGTGGACATTGTTAAATACATTAACAAATAAAGGGGTACCTTCAGAGGAAGGGACTCAGAGACCTCGAAGGGAAGTTTGCTCCAGGGTCTGGCTGTGGAATCCTGGGGAGGGGATGATACCCGGACTAGGCCTAGAGTGCCCCACGGCTGCCAAGGAGTTGGGAGGGAGGCCTGTTCACCTCAGTAAGCACGCTGGAAATAATTAAGTTGGGCATCCTGGAGGGAGGAGACAGTAATGATTATAAGCTTAAACCCACCATGAGGCATGCACTGACTAGGGCCGAGAGCCAGGGAAACTTTCTAATAAAATGGACTCTTTTAGAGTATTTTCTACAGAAAAGAGACTGATTTGACTAGGAACATATAACAAAATATGGCCTAAATGAACAGAAGACAGTAATGTGAAGGGAGATCTGAAATCTGAAGACATATCTGTAAATCATAAGGACTAAATGCTTTACTGTAATAAACTACCCTGAAAATTTATTAAGGAGGGGGAGGGAGAAGTGAGATGAAGCGACCAGAGTTATGCACCTGTACCATCTACCTCAGTTTAATGTTATTTTGTATTAGTGTTTACAATTATTTTAAGGGACTGGATTGCCTGACTAACATTCCAACTAATGCCCACTTAATTTTTCAGTTGTATTTTGGGGGATATGTACAACCCCCGGGGCAGGCCTACAGAGTAAGGCGAGAAGCCCACATTCAACGGAATATTCCTTCCTTGTCAGAAACCTATTCTTACACTAGAAGTCACTATGTACATAGGTTATGAAGGGGTGAGGAGAGGAAGCTGTTTGGGGGGGCATAAATAAGGAAGGGATACAGAGACATCAGGGAAAACAAACAGAAGAAACATGGAAACAAAACAATATGGAGGGGGACAGTGCAGTCCAGGGCAATAGATAATACAGCAGAGACACAATATAATAAAAGTGATAGAATGGAAGAAGGGAAAAAATATCAATGCTCTATAGATGTGTCAGACTAAGAAACTCCTTAGAGTGGTATCCCAGAATGTCAATGGATTGAGCAATCCTATAAAGAGAACTAAAATAATTTCTAAGCTTAAAAAAATGCATCCCCAGATAATTCTCCTTCAAGAGATACATTTATCCAAAGATGAACACCAGAAATTACTCAAATATAGAATGTGAGTATAGTAGCAAGTGCTTATGCGAGGGACGGAGGAGGGATCGGTAATTCTGGTACCAAGATCCTCAACTTTTAAAATTCTAGAATCATATCAAGATGATGAGGGCAGATTGTCCTTGATTAAGGGAAACTGGGAAGGGCAGGCTAACACAGTGGGGAGTCTATATACCCCCCTGGGATCAGAGTGTACTGTATATCAAACTATTTTTGATAAAATCATAGCATTTAAACAGGGGATATTGATATTAGGTAGGGATTTTAATCTTTTTTAAAGAATCCTTCAAGACAGAGTTCAAACCCTAACATTCCTAGAGCTACAAGGGGACACATGGTAGAAGGCTAATAAAAGATCTTGCCCTACTAGATACCTAGCAACACTGCTATCCAGCATCCTGTGGTTATACACATTTCTCAGGAGTTCATAACACTTATTCACGAATTGACTATTTCTTGGTAGAAGTGGAATCTAGAGATACAATACATAACGCAAGGATTTCACCTATTCATTTATCAGCCCATGCAATCATTACAGTGGAATTAGAATTAGAACAGAAAGTTGTAATGACACAATGGTTAATAATATGTTTATTAAAGATAAACAGTTTAAAGAAAAGGCTCAGGAATGGATCCCAGAATACTACAAGAACAGTATGGAAGAAGTGCAGGAAGGAACATTATGGGGCACTTTAAAATCTGTATTATGGGGCAAATCATAGCATATGCAACCCACCAAAGAAACAGAGAGCTAAGAAACAAAAAGAGTTAGAAACTGAACTAGGGAGATTACAACAATTGCATGTGGGAGGAAGGGGGGACATAATTACACAGATAAATCAAGTGAAGACACAATTACAAGACTTATTAAACAAAAAACAGAACAAGTTCTAATGTATGTAAACAAATATATTATGAAGGAGGCAGTAAGACTGCTAAAACTTTGGCCTATAGATTACGAAAACAAGCAATTTGAACAATAACAAAAATAAAACACCTACACAATCTAAAATATTGAATAAAACAAAAGATATACTTGAGGGTTTAGGAATTTTGCAAATCATACAATCAACTGCAGGAACCAGATGAAGGAAAGTATAAAATTGTTATACAAAATGCAACTACTCAAATTACAGAGGAACAAAGTAACTCCTAATCTGTCCCATAACGTCACAGGACATAGGTATGGCCCTACGCAATTCTAAATCAAATAAAAGCCCAGGCCCAGGCGGCTATACTGCAGAATTTTATAAAACATTTTGAAAAGCACTACTCCCAACGTTAACTAAATTATTTAATGCAATACAGGAGAATACTTCCCTATACGAATAGCTGGCAGTACGCCAATATATCTACTATACTTAAACCAGATAAAGATCCACTAAACTGAGAATCTTATCACCCATATCAGTTCTAAACCAGGACTATAAATATTTTACAGCAATTATAGTTAAACGACTAGAGCATATTGCCAAATATAATTAATAAAGACCAAGCAGGTTTTATAATAAGACGCAAACAGCAGATAATATTAAAAGAACAGTATTTATTTTAGAAGTGATCCAACAAGAGCAAACCCCTTTATACAATTAAGTATGGACACCCAGAAGGCGTTTGATAGAGTCTCCTGCAATTCTTGAGATACACAATGGAGAAATTCAATTTTCCAACAGCCTTCTTAAATGTCATACAACGATTATATACCTCTCCACAGGCCATGATCAAAGTGAGCGGGTCATATTGACCCATTTTTCCCTAAACTGAGGTATGCATCAGGGCTTCCCCCATCCCTCTCCCTATTTGCCTTGTATGCTGAACCCTTACCCCAAGCTATTAGAGAATATACAGATTAAGGGAATAAACTACCTCAGCTTTTTTTTTTTGCTGATGACCTGTTAATATATTTAACGGAACCAGAGTCCTCTATTCCGGAGTTGTTCTCCCTCCTCAGAGAAATGGAGTCCATTTCAGTATATAAGTTAAATACCAGTAAAACAGAAATACTGAGCTTTAACTATCAACCGAGTAAGGTAATTCAAGCGAGATATCCATTGCGATGGAAAAGTAATAAATTTAGATATTTAGGGTTAAATCTTACTAAGGAAACCCATAACCTCTATGAAGTTAATTATACACCACTTATACAATCTATTGGGGAGGATTTCCAGAGATGGAACCCTCTCCCTCTCACGCTAAACCAAAGAATTGATGTTATAAGAATGAATATACTGCCAAGATTCTTGTACCTCTTTCAGACCCTCCCAGTCCTTCCACCAAAAAAAGATTTAAAAAAATGGAATAGTATGATATTTAGTTTTTTATGGCAGGGGAGAAAACCAAGGATAACAAATAAGACTCTTTAACTACCCAAAAATAAAGGAGGATTAGCCCTACAAATTTAGAACAATATGCACAGGCAGCAGTAACCTCACATATACTTCATTGGCTAGATAAAGGGATGAACCCACATTGGAAAGAGATGGAACAAGGGACAAAATAGAGGAGATAGAGAATACTTATTCAGGCAGACCATACCAAAAGCAACTATGGAAAGAGATCAGATTTAAGCAAACAAGACAACTCCTAAATATATGGGAACAATAATAAAAAAAAAACAAAGATCCTATAGCACAACTCTTACAGAAAATGATGGCAGACACCAAGTTTGATCCAGCTAGACAGGATTATAATTTTAAATGGTGGCAACACCAGGGACTTATTAGGTTTTATCAATTATATGAACAGGAATACTTACAGTAGTCAATTCCAGACTCTGGAGAAAGTACCAATTAGTGAAACAAGATTTTTTAGTTCTATCCAGATAAGAAATTACTGTAGGAACCTGATGGGCATCTCCTGGGACCCAGGGAGATACATCCACTAACAAGAATTATAATAAATTCAGTAGAGATAGCAATACAGATCATGTAATATCTAAACGTATCAAGCCCTAAACAGTAAACAGAAAGAGACTATACTACATTCGCAACAACGATGGGAAGAAGAGTTAAGCGTTAAATTAGAGAAGGAAAGACGGAATTGATATACTGACAATCTATAGAACTACAAGATCCTTGACCTGAAACGGAGTTTGGCTGGAAGTGTATGATAAGGTTTTTAGAACACCACAAATAGTAGGAAAGCGTGAGCAACTTGGATCAGAGTGCTGGAGAGGATGCAAGGAACCTTTAGCTAACCATAAGCATATATTCTGGAGCTGCCCACTCCTAGAGACATTTTGGAGAGAGGTGGGGGGGCATTGGAGGAGCTGTTCCCAGAAATAGGGACTTTGACACTAGAATGTGCACTTATATTTGACTTCCCAAAGGGAATGGGGAGAGGCAACCCCAAGCTTTTACTAGCTATACTCCTTGCAGCTCACAAGGCTGTGACGAGGAAATGGCTCCACAAGCTCCCGCCAACTTCACAGGAATAAGAAGACATAACTTATCAAATATATCGAATGGAGCTTTTGACAGCTCACATTAATTTAAAGGTAAAGAGATGTACTGAATTTTGGACTAAGTGGTGGCTCTGGATATCTAGATATAGACAGGACTTGATTCCTTAGGAGAAAGTAAAAACTATATGAGATCTGGAATACCACAAGGAAGCATATGAAAGAATTAGCAAATGTATTAGTTAACCTAATCAAAAATGTATAAATGGACAAAGGACTGAGAATTTGTCAAATGTCTTAACTGTACCATATATATTGCAAAATGAATGAACATATGATGTACTCTGATCTCTTCCTGGAAAACTTTGGATTCAATAAAAATATATTTTAAATAAAAAAAAAAAAAGAATAGTCCTACCAAATGACAGATGCCGTCTGGCATGGACATCTAAAGCATAGTGCTTAACAAAAGTATGCGCTGAGCTCCATGTAGCCGCATTGCAAATATCTGCAATGGGTACATTGCGGATTTCCACCAGAGATGCCGCGACTGCTCTAGTAGAGTGAGCGTACACTATGCCTTCTAGCTTTAAATGAGCCACAGAATAGCAGTGGCAGAGGCATGCTACCAGCCAGGCTGAAATGAACCTAATAGCGATAGGTTGACCCAGCCGGGTCTCGCTGAAGGAAACAAACAGTTGTTGAGCCTCGCGAATCTCCTTTGTTCTATCCAGATAGAATCACAATGCTCTCTTAACATCCAAAGAGTGAGGGGTACGTTTCCCTTCATTCTGAAAGTTAGCAAAGTAAGTAGGTAGGACTAAAGGTTGGTTTAGGTGAAACTCTGAAACAACTTTAGGAAGAAACTTAGGGTGGGTCCCAAGAACTACTTTGTCCTTGTGAAATACAGTGTACAGGGGGTCTGTGACCAGAGCATGTATTTCAGAAACTCTACGGGCCAAAGTGATGGCCACTAGGAAGGCTGTTTTCCAAGTGAGGAACTTCAACTCGCAGGTAGCTAGAGGCTCGAAAGGTTTCCAAGCGAGCACGTCTAGCACAAGGTTGATGTCCCAGGCTGCGATGGGACATCTGATAGGAGGTCTGTTATGCAGAATACCCTTAAGAAACCTCTTAACTATAGGTAACTGAGCCAGGGAAAGGAATGTACCGGCTCATGATAAGCTGAAATGGCACAGAGATTAACTTTGACAGTAGTGTACTGCAGACCTGAATTTGAGAGGTCTAAAAGGTACTCCAAGACTTTATTTGGTGGGCAGGAAAACGGTTAGAAGAGGATTTTGCACACCAGAGACAGAAGCAGCTTCCATTTGGCTGTAGGTCTTTCTAGTGGCTGGTTCATGTGCAGCCAAGAGAATATCTGAGACCCTATGGGAAACACTGAACATATTCACTTCTATCTCTTCAGGAGCCAAGCGTGAAGGTGAAGTGCCTTCAGATTGGGATGGACCATGGGACCCTGGGTCAGGAGGTTCGTCTGTAGGGGAAGTGCCTTCGGGAAGGTTGCCGACAGACTGAGCAGCGGAAACCATATCTGTCGAGGCTAGAAGGGAGCAATGAGAATCATTCTGTCTCCATGAGACTCAAATTTGAGAAATACCCTCTAAATTAGAGGAAGAGGAGGAAGGCGTGTAGAAAGCATTTTGTCCACTGCAGCCTGAATGCATCCTGACAGAAAATGCCAGGTCCTGGATTTCTGGAGCAGAAGAGAGGCAGTTTTGCATTGAGTGGGGATGCAAAAAGGTCCAGGTCTGGAGTTCCCCACTCTTTGAAGAGTGACTGAGCAATGGTTGAGTCAAGAGATCACTCGTGAGGATCTATGTCTGTTCTGCTGAGATGGTCTGCCAGTTTGTTCTGCAAGCCTGGTAGGTAAACTGCGTGGATTAGAGCCTTGTGCTCCAGGCACCATTCCCACACTCTTATAGCTTCCCTGCATAATGGGTAAGAGTGTGCACCTCCCTGCTTGTTGATGTAATACATCACTGCTTTTTTGTCTGTTTGAAGGAGAATGTTCTTGTGACAGAGTATGTCCTTCAAGGCTTGGACTGCATAGAGGATGGCTCTCATTTCCAGGACATTTATGTGAAGCTGGGACGCATCCTGAGTCCACGTACCTTGGGTGTGCAGATTCTGCTAATGAGCTCCCCATCCCATCAGGGACGCGTCGGTGGTAATAGAGATCTGATGATCCAGAGGGGCAAAGGGATACCCTTCCAGAAGGTTGTCCTCCTGTGCCCACCAGGTGAGTGACCTCGTCAGAGGTTCTGTCACCTTGATGAGAAAGGACTGAGGGTGAGTGGTTGGGGACCACTGAGTACTGAGCATCCACTGAGAGGTTCTCATGTGGAGACGTGCTAGGGGTACAGTGAACACCGAGGATGCCATGAGACCCAGCATCCGTTGCATCGAGATAGCCTGAACCAAGCTGTTTTCTCTGATGTAGTGGGCCATCTGTAGGATATTGCTGCTTCTGTCCTTTGGGAGAAAGGCTTTCGCATAGGAGGTATCCAGAAGAGTTCCTATGAAAAGGAGTTTCTGGAAGGGCTGCAACTGCGATTTGTTGTGATTCAGCAGGATTCCCATGGACGTGAGGAAGTCTGAAGCCTTGGTTATGGTGTCCAGAGTTCCCTGCATGGAAGGGCTTGCTAGAAGCCAGTCATCCAGATATGGAAACACTTGAATTCTGATTTTCCTGAGATCGTCAAAGATACACAACACTTTGTAAAACTCTGGCGCGGGGCTAGCCGAAGGGCAGGACTCTGAACTGATAATGTTGACTCCAATGCCACAAACCTCAGGTATTTGTGGTGCTTTGGGTGTATAAGAATGTGCTGGTAGGCATCCTGCATGTCCAGGAGGCTAGCCAATCGTGTTGATGAAGCAAAGGTAGCAGGGTACCTAGCGATATCATCTTGAACTTTTCCTTATGAAGGAATTTGTTTAACTTTCTGAGGTCCAGAATGGGGCGCATGCCTCCAGTTTTCTTTGGAACTAGAAAGTAATGGGAGTAGAAACCTGTGTTTCGCTGGTCCGGTGGAACTACTTCTACTGCCCTGTTGTTCAGAAGGCCTTGCACCTCAGAAGCAAGAAGGTCTGCCTGTACTGCCGACAGCCTGGGTTGTCGTTTGGGGGGATGATGGGGGGGGGTCCGAAAGATTGAGCGAATAACCCTTGCAGATTATCCAGAGGACCCATTTGTCTGATGTTATAGACTTCCACCGGTCGTAGAACTGAGTCAAACATCCTCCCACTGCTAAGGAAGAGTCCCCCTCGGGCAGCTGAGGTGGGACCTGGGCCAAGAACTCAGAAGGTGGCTGCGGGGTGTGGCTTTTGTTAAAGCCCCCCCGCCTTTGCATCGAAAGGACTTACGGTTGTGAAATTGATGCTTACTGGCACCTCCCCAAGAGGGGGCAGGTGCGGGTTGAGCTGTCTTAATGGCTGGCCTAGTCTTCTGTGTGGCTTCCAGAGCTTGTTCTACTTGGGGTCCAAACAGATACATACCATCGAAGGGTAAGGCCATGACCTGCTGCTGGGCATCATTCATGAGACCCGGAGTATGTAGCCAAAAGTGGCGATGGGTACAAATGCCCATTGCCGCCACTCGAGAAGCAGTATCGAAAGAGTCCACTGTAGCTTTAACCTGTTGATTACTGGACTCTATGCCCCTGGTTATGGTGTGAAGTAGCTCTGAATTAGTTTCCGGCTCAGGCAGAGCTTCTACCATTTGCTTAAGCGAATGCCAGAGGACATACTCATATTGAGAAAAATAGCCCTGGTAGCTGGCAATACGCATACCCAGGGTGGAGGCAGCAAAGACTCTCTTACCTAAGTTGTCTATCTTACGAGATTCTTTATTGATAGGCTGGGCTGTAGATGCCTGAGGGAGGATGGTCTTGTCATTCTCTGCTAAGACTACAAGGAGATCAGCAAAAGCTTGTGAGGCCAATATGGGTAGATCCTTGGGAGCAGCGTACTTCCTATCTATGGACTTAGCCACGGAAGGGATAACAGCAGGATTGTTCCATACCATCTGAGAAAGGGTCTCAAAGGATGGTTGTACTGGAGGAGTTCCATAGGAATCTCCAGGACATGTAGGTATTGGTGTCTTAAAAGCTTCCCAGGATCGATTTCTGTAGTCTGGAGAGAGTAGAATTAACATTTTCAGCAGAGACTTAAAGGTCTTGACAACAGGCTCTGCAGCAGGATTAATCCTGCTCCTTCAATATCATCACCCAGATGAAGCTCTGGGTCAGGCTCAAAATCATCTCCTGACAGTACAGGGGTGACTGTATGGACAGGAAAGGAGTGAAAATCAGAATGGAAATTAAAAGAGGAAAGAATCGGAGTCGAAAAGCTCTGGAGGCTGGATGGCACCACACCCAGCATCGGCGTTGATGAAGAACATGGCGCCAAACCAAAGGAAGTCAGCACCATCGGAAACAGCCTAGCACACGGCGCCGACAAGGGCCATGGTGCTGACAGAACCCCCTGCACCGTGGACTGTGCCGACAGAGCCCCGGCACCACGGACGGTGCCAACAGAGCCCCAGGCACTGCAGATGGCTCCAACAGAGCCTCAGTGCCGCAGATGGCTCCAAGAGTGTCCCAATGTTCAAATCTGTGATTTGAAGGAAAAGAAGGAAAATTAACAGGAGATAGAGGCATTGGTATAGAACCCTCGCCACAGCCCTGTGGGGAAACACCTGAGCATGGAGTTGGCGGCACGAAGAAGGTGCTGCTGCGACTGGAAGGTCCAACCACAATACCCAATCCCTTGATCGGCCGAAGGCCCGGAGTGACTGGGCCAGGCAGTTGGACCAACCTCTGAGCCCATTGCTCTATAAGGGCAGCTCACTGGTGAAACTGCTCGCCGGAGACCTGTCCAATAAATGGGGATGGGCTCCGATGTCAAGGATTGGGCACTGGAGCCAGAAACGGCGACTCAGAGAGAGAGACTGGTGCCTAGCCCCAGTGACCGACCGTCGATGCTCAGACATACCAGAAGGCAACCTTGAGTGATGCCTTCTCTTTCTCGACTTGCACGCCGAGGAAGAACTCGAGGCCGAATGGTGCCGCAAATGGGACTGTTTCCTTTTATGTTTTTGGGGGGACCACCCATCTCCCTGAGCATTGGAACGTCCGTTGCCAGACCCACCCTCCGGGGAGGGCAGCGGACTGGGCCCAGCCCACCTGACTGAACAGCTTACATATGAAGTCTCCCTACCGTCATCTGACCCACTCATGGTCGACTCCGTCAATGGAGGGCTGTAGACTTCTTTTATTAATCAATAAAATTAAAATCTACTTGGTACTTTCAACAGATAAATTACAAAACAATAAACTGAAAACTATGCTGCTAGTTTGAAGTTTGACTCTCAGCAGGCGAGTGACGTTGTTACTGAAGCGCACTCAACGGCAGGAAAAAAGGAACTGAGGCAGTTGGAGGGTCGGCCAAGGTAGTCTTTACTGCACGAGCCACGGCTCACAGTGCAGCTTCCTGTGACTACATCTCTAGGCGCCGACCCTCTTGAAAAGTTGCTTCCGTTGGGTCCTAAGCGCCTCAGCGTAGATCCCATTAGTGTGAATGAGTGGTGGAGACTTTATGTTTAGGAAGTTCAGGAGCTTAAGGTGCTTCAGGCCTCGGAAAATGTCAGTAAGCATCTACTCAGGGCCACTTATGATATGGCCGACACTACAGCCAGGGCAGCTGCCTTTGGCATCTGCCTCAGGAGGCACTCCTGGCTTAGAGTCTCTGGCTTTGCGAATGATGTCCAGCAAAAAGAGTTGAATGCCTCTTTTGTGGGTTGCATACTTTTTGGTCCAGATTTGCAGGATATTATCAATGAACTGCAGGCTTCTGATAGGGCTATTCAGTCTGTACACTCCTTGTATCATACTCAGCCCAGGAGTAGGCCGAGGCTCTCCTTTTGCAAGGCCTCTCATAAGCCTAGCTCTGGAGCCAAGCTTCAGGGTGAGCGCAGAGCCAGCTCCGCCTTACCTGCCCCCTCCTCCACCTCTGGCCCCTGTGCCAAGGAATCCAGAGTAGGAGGTGGGGCCCTGGCTGCAGGTTCAACTTCAGCCTGATTCCTTGCCAGATGCCCTCTCCTCTTGTCTCAAGCCAGGAGGTGGTGGTCGGAGACCGGTTCTCCCTCCATCTGTCCCAATGGAGAACCATCACAACATATTTGGATCTTGCTGATAATTGAAAAAAAGCCGTGCTCTAGAACTTCTAGAACAGCCTCCAGATGTTCCTCCAGTTCCCACCTTTTATCCTCTGGACCATACAGAGTTCCTCAGGGAGGAGGTACTTACCTTGCTACTAAAGCGGGCCATAGAACCAGTGGTCAGGTGACAAAGGAACAAGGGGTTGCACTCCAGGTTCTTCCTGGTTCCCAAAAGAATGGAAGACTTGAGGCCCATTTAAGGTGTCAAGGAACTGAACCTTTTTATCCAGTGCAAAAAGTTCCGGATGGTTACTTTGCATGGTCTTCTCCCTCTGCTCAAGCAGGGTGACTGGCTATGCTCCCTCAATATGCAGGACGCCTATCTGCATATCCTGATTTGCCCCCCCCCCACCAGTGGTACCTGCGGTTCCTGTCCAGGTGGAGCATTACCAGTTCAGGGTATTGCCCTTTGGCTTATCCTCTGTGCCACAGGTCTTTGCTAAGTGCTTAGCAGCTGTAGCAGCAGCCCTTCTGTGCAAAAGCCTGCTATCTGATTTTACTGCTTGCTTAGTTTTTGCACTGATTGTGACTCAGTATAGATGGAGAGTAAATATTGTGATTGCCTGCTACCAGCACTGAATTACTGCCTGCCTTAATGTTATTTACTCTGGCACAGGGTAGTTAACCAATTAAGCTGCCTGATTTTACTGCTTACTTCGTTTTTGCACAGATAGAGACTCAGTATTTCATCACCTAGTTTCCAACTTTCTGATTAATGAGTGGACCTTAGCCACTGAAAGGATTTGCCCGAACTGTGTTCCTGCCTGTCTTAATTAGCTCTAATAGTGTGCAGTGAGCTATTTCTGTATAGCAGTTGCTTGGGTCAGTCTTAAACTGCCACTAGGTCTAGTGCAGTAAGCTTTTCGGTCTTGCATATCTGCACTCACTTAACTGAAATGTGCTGAGTTTGCCAAATCTTAGGAGTACTTGGGAGTAGCTGCCATTAAGGTCTCACAGTCAGTGACATACTAGGGGTATTTTCTCTGACCTATACAGTGGTGTCTCCAAGGATGAAACCCACTTTTAAATCACTCTGCAGTATGCTGCAGCAGAACTACTGAATAAAGCAATGTAATTTCAATGGCAATTAGTCCCTTTTGTCATGCAGGAAACTGTGGTATTCACTTCATCCTGGCAGTGTTGCATTTTCCCAAATGACAAAAGGGACTAATTGCCATTGAAATTACATTGCTTCATTCAATAGGTCTGCTGCAGCATTCTGCAGAGTGCTACAAAATGCTGCAGAATAGGGTTTCATCCTGGGGGGCACCACTGTAGTTCAGCACTGAATTGCCAGGTTTTGCTACTACCGAGCTGGCTATTCTGTTATTAAGCTATGCCTGGGTTGCCATTACACTGCCTTAACTGTGGTTGTACGGATTCTTGACACTTCGAGCAACTACAGTATTCTGAGGGTGTTTTTGTGTTCTGCTTTTCTGCTGCTGCTGACTCATTGGGTATGCTAAGATATTCTCTCATTGCATGTCCTTGCCCATTTTACCTTTCTGTATTCACAGCTGGAAAATAGGGTTTTGTTTAATCTCTAATGTGGTGGGCTAGCCGACCTGGACAGTTATTCTCTACTGTTGGACCATATTTTACTAAATAGTCTAGTCTAATTGGTAACACCTGCCCTGTTTACGAACTGGTAGTACCCAGTGTACCTTAACCCTGATGCTCTCTACCAGTATCTACTACTGAAAGCAAACATGCAGTGCTCAACAATGGGGGTGGGGTGCCTGCTGCTGTCACTGATCAATCTGACCTGCTGCATAATTTGTGTACCTGACAGGAACGGAGGGTGCAATTTGATCCATGAAGCCTCATTTGTCTGCTCAAACGTCATGGCTGGGGTAGAGAAGCCACTCAATGCAAACTGGCACCTGAAGCATGCTTGTTTTGCACATACTGCACACTACCTATCTACCTCCCACTTCCGGGTCCCTAGGAGTCGTGCCTTACTAAAACTGTTCGCTGAAGTATGGCAGCACTTATTAAGGCTATCGCACATGGGGGACATTGAATCAAATCCAGGCCCCCCTTGTGGGACCAGCTTTGCAACTTGTCCCCAATGGTTCTCGAACGAGGGTCTTAAAATCGCACACGATTATGCGCAGTCTCACTGTCAATTTTGCAGAACTGGAAGCTTGGGCATCTCATTAATCCCCTGATATTCTTGGGCTCTCAAAGACCTGGATGAAGCCACATATCCACAACTCTCTGTGCACACTCAGGGGGTACAGGCTACTTAGAGCTGACCGTCTTGCGTCCAAAAGAGGAGGTGGGGTGGCACTATACTTTAAAGAAAACCTAAATGTCACCACCCTCCCTGCAAAAACAGACTCGGCCTGCGAAATACTGCACAGTGCTCTTATCCTAGGGAACTCCAAAAGGCTAAATATCCTTTGTGTGTACAACCCCCCTACGTGTGGACTAAATGGTCTTACAGCAGTCATGGGCTATATGGTGTCAATTAAAGGGAAACAGGAACTCCTCCTGATGGGGGATCTCAACCTGAACTGGTTGGCTAATGACGTGGAAAAGATTAATGCAATGCTAGGAAAGCTCAACCTATCACAGTTGATCTCCTGCCCAACTAGCACATCGTTGTCAAGCAATCACCAATCCCTCCTACATCGGATAGCAACAAATAGAACACAGCATGTCCTGACCATAGGAGCACTACCGACTCTATCAGCGACCACATGCCTGTGTTCTGTGTCTGGAGGGCACGTGTCCCTAAGACACCGCCCAAGGAAATTCTGTTCCAGGATTTCTCCAGTGTCGACGTAGGTTCTCTACTCACCGACCTTGACTGCACAGATTGGTCTTCTCTATACTGGATGGTAGACAGTGAAAAGGCGGTGGACTTCTTTGTAACTACAAGGCAGGCTCTCCAAGACAAACATTTCCCCCTTAAGAAACTCAGGATCAGGGGTACACCCACAGGGGTGGATGCACAGTACCCTCCTAGCCTCCATCAAAAAGAGGGACAAGTCCTGGGTCAAAGCAAAACACACACAGGCCCCTGCGGACTGGGTGGACTATAGGAGGCAAAGAAATAATTGCAAGCATGAGATACGAACTGCGAAAAGTTCCTATTGTAAACAACTGCTCAGCAAGTCTGTCAGGGATCCACAAGGCTTCTGGAACCATGTAAGTCTTTTATGGGCCAGGATAGAAGCACAATTATTGACATGACACTGGATAGGGTAAATTGCAACAACACGGGCCAAATTGTTATTGCCCTAAATGGTCATTTCACTGACCTCAAGGATTAAAATGCTGCTGACAGGACAGTTTGCTACCACAAAGGAACACACCGTTAATCTTCTGGGCCCCTTTCCATTTAATATCAGGAGTGCCTTCACTGCCGAAGTCCTGCGTCTTCTTAGATCTGTTCCGGTGTATGGATCTAATGGCTCGGATCAGCTACTACCAAGGTTTATAAAAATGGCTGCTCTTCGACTTGCTGCTCCAGTCACCAGACTATTCAACCAGTTCCTAACCACTGGGACAATTCCAAAGCTCTGGAAAACTGCCAGAGTGGTTCCAATTCACAAAAAAGGAGACATCAAGAACATTGAGAATTACTGTCCCATCGCTATCCTGTCTGTCCTGAATAAACTGCTGGAGAAGATTGTAGCTGCCCAGATTACAGAACATCCGCAATAAAAACATTCTGTCACAAGCCCAACAGTATTCAGGAAGGGGCACAGCACACCAACCACCCTGATTCAGTTTACAAATTATGTAAATGTGACCATGGACAATGGTATACTTACAGGAGCAATCTTCATAGACCTCACAAAGGCGTTTGACCTTGTGGATCATGACTGGAAAAACTGTCCTCTTTGGGTTTCTCACCTACAACGACCTCTTGGATGACCAGCTACTTATCCAGATGACAGCAATTTGCCCAAATTGATTAAGCAAAATCGGATCTCACTCATACCAACATGAGGGTTTCAAAGGGATCAATATTAAGACCCTTATTGTTCTCTATTTTCATAAACAACTCACCCGCCCTAGCAGACCCCTGTTCAGCATTACTCTATGCAGATGACATTGTTCTGTATAGTAGTGACAAGGACCTATCAATCATTAACTCACATCTGACTGATGCATTTAATGGCACACTGTCATAGCTCAGGGAAAACAAACTACTGCTGAATATAAAGAAGACGGTCACTATGATCTTTGGCTCTGCACTGAGACTAAAAACATTTCTGCCACGCTCTCCATCCTGATCCTCTCAGAACACCTCTGGATGTTGTACAGTCTTTTAAGTACCTAAGTATCACCCTGGACTCATCCCGTTTCAGCCTCCACCTGTCCACCATTTGTAACTCGGTAAATACAATATAAAACTGGGTCTAGCCTATAAAATCGCACACCCTCACCATATCTGCCAGGCTAGACATTGCGGCGGGGGTCCTGCTTATTACCTATGGTCTCACCACCTATCTGAGAAGCCAGCAAAAGGTCCTTAACAGATGGAATCGTGCTATAACATGTGCCATTTTGCCCTCTCTGCACCCTGGAGGACCCATCACAGCCTCCTTTATTCCAATCTTGGATGGCTGTCTCTGACATCCTTCAGAATCCATACAGCAGAACGCCTAATCTGACAGTATTATGAGGTCTGGCACCCCACCTGCACTTGCAAATTTCTTCAGCTGCACCCCTCAGTCATACCAGCTTAGGTCAGCCGACAGACCGCTATTAGGCATCCCAAAATCTTCAACAAAGATGGGTGAACAGACTTTCTCTGCATTCACACCCAAGATTTGGAACTTTATTCCTGAGCCAGTCATGCCCTCTTTTCACCAGGTATTTAAGAGCAATCTTCGCAAGCACCTCATGAGCACAGATGTATGTGCATGCAGCTCCATCCCAGGTGATCCTGTATAACCAGGTCTTATTTCCAGGCCTGCAAATTAAGTGCACTTACCACCCTACAGATTCTTGCACTATAGGTGTAAGGTTGACTTGCCTGACCTGACCAACTGTTAATGCTTTGGTCTTATGCCTTATTTTTTACTTCCGCCAACCACTGATGTAGTGCTATCTCCCAATATTTTGCATGTATCTCCTTGCTGTTTGTACTCTCCCTGGTGGTGCCTGAAAATAGGTAATGACTTAGCCTAGTGCACATACCTGGTAAACAACATAAATAAATATCTGGACAACTGGTTGCTGAAAGCCCAGTCCAGGGATCTTCTCTTGTTGACTCTAGAACACATCCTGAAGTTATTCCAGTCCTTGGACATCACAGTCAATCAACCCAATTTTGTGCCGATTCCTTCTCAGTGACTGCAATACATAGGCAGTCCTGACTCCATGCAGGGCAAGGTCTTCCTCCCTCAAGACAGGGTGGAAACATGAAACATAGATTTTGATGGCAGATAAGGACCGCTTGGCCCACCCAGTCTGCCCATTTCCCTACCATTGGATAAGCTGCAGATCCTAGTTAACCAGCAGCCTACTTCTTCCTACCCCCACCCCTAGAATTGCCTTATGACTGTCCCATGCATGCTTGAATTCCACCACTGTTTTGACTCCATAACCTCCTCGGAGGCACGTTCCATACATCCACAACCCTCTGTGAAAAAATACTTCCTTAAATTACCCTCTGAGCCACCCCTTCTATCTTCAAATTGTGCCCCCTTGTTCTTGCACACCTCTTTTTTTGAAAGATGCTACCCTCTTGGACTTTGTTGATTCCCTTGAGATACTTGAAAGTTTCTATCATGTTCCCCCCTCTCCCTCCTTTCCTCGAGGCTATACATATTCAGCTCCTTAAGTCTCTCTTCATACATCTTCTGGTGCAGACCCTGCACCATTTTAGTTGCCCTCCTCTGGACAGCCTCCATCCTGTCTATGTCCTTGCGGAGATTGGGTCTCCACAACTGCACGCAGTACTCCAGATGGGGTCTCACCAACTGTCTGTACAGAGGGTCCACCTTATTGCACAGGTCCAGGAGGTGGCTCAGAGCTGGCATGTCCCTGCCGGACATTCCTCATACTACTAGGCCTCATGGCCACAATCATTGTTATGGTCCCTCTGGCCAGGCTACACATGAAGATTCCACAGTGGACCCTCAGGGTTCAATGGGATTAGCGTTCAGATGACCTAGATCAGCTGCTCCTTGTCTCCTCGCCAGTTTGCAAAGTGCTACACTGTTGGATGGACCAGCCAATCTTTTAAAGGGAGTCCTTCCTCATCCCCACTTCTCACCAAATCCTCACCACAGATGCTTCAGGTTTGGGTTGGGGCCCATCGAGGTCCTTATCAGACACAGGGTCTCTGGTATCACTGTGAGAATCACCTCCATATGACTGTCCTAGAAATGATGGCAGTTCTGCATGAGTTGCAAGCCTTCCAGAACCATCTTACTCCGGACCCTCTGCTGGTGCAGTCAGACCATCTCGGTGTGGTCTATCCATCATCAACAATCAGGAGGACTCATTCCTATCCTCTGTGCGGGAAGTAATGAGGGTCTGGTACTGGGCTCTAGTTCATGGTCTAGAGCTGTCAGCCGTCCATGTGTGAGGTGCCCAAGATGCCTTGACGGACAGCGTCAGCAGATCTCAGTACAAACTGTACGAGTGGGAGCTGCAGACCTTGGTCGCAGAAGACCTGTTCAACAGATGGGGCTGTCCACAGTTGGACCTTTTTGCATCCCCACTCAACACAAAACTGCCGTGTTTCTGCTCACAAGATCCAGGTCCTGGTGTTTTCTGAAGAGACATGTTGTCCCTCTCCTGGCAAGGGAGGTTTCTCTATGCATTCCCTCCCTTTCCTCTGATTCAGAGGGATCTCATCAAGTTACAGATGGAGGGTGCCACCCTAGTTCTGGTGGCCCCATTTTGGCCTTGGCAGATATGATTTCCATTACTGCAACAACTGGCTGTGGAACCTCCAGTTCCAATGTCCCTCTGCCAGGACCTGTTGATTCAGGCCCAGGGGACCCTGGTCCATCCAGACCTCAAGTCCACACCTGCATGCATGGCTCTCGAGGACACAGCCACTGCTTGGTTTAGGATGTCTGAAAAGGTGGCTCACGTCCTGGCACAGTCAGAAAACCTTCCACCAGGGCCACTTACTCTATGAAATGGAAGTGTTTTGCTATCTTGGCTGCTTCTCATAGCCTGGACCCTTTCACCTGTCTGGTGAATCAGGTTTTGGAGTACCTCCTGACCTTGTCTGATGCAAGTCTCTAATACTCCTCCCTTAAAGTGCACCTGTCAGCCGTATCAGCCTTTCATATACCCACTGATGGCTGTACTGTGGCACTGCTGGATGTGGCCTGTACTTTTCTGAGAGGCATTCTCCACTTGAAACCTCCTATCTGTAACACAGTTCCGGCTTGGGACCTGAATTTTGTTTTGGAGAAGCTGACCCTGCCTCCTTTTGAGCCAGCCACATTTTACGAGCTATGCTTTCTGTCGTGGAAAGTGCTATTTTTAGTTGCCATTACTTCTGCTTGAAGAATTTTAGAACTACAGTACAGGCGCTCAAGTGAGAGTAGCCTTATTTGATTTTCTACAAAGACAGGGTCACTTTGCATACTAATCCTAAGTTTCTTCCTAAGGTGGTGTCTGAGTTTACTTTAAATCAATCCATCCACCTGCCTGTTTATTATCTAGAGCATGCCACTCCAGGAAGCATTGCTCCATACTTTGATGTGCATAGAATTTTGCATTACTACATATAGTATCAAGGACTGAAGGAAGTCCAAAGAGTTGTTTCTTTCACCCCTGGCAGTGAAGGCAATCCAGTTTTGAAACAGTGTTTGTCCAAATGGTTGGCCAACTGTATTATTTGTTGTTACAGGAGGTATGGTAAGGAAAGTGCAGTTACATAAAGCCTTACCCAATAGTAGATCTGCAAGGAATGTCTCTTGCAGTAGGTAATTACTTCTGGGAGTTTCCAGCAGAGGGCACTGTCGTATGACAGCTCTTCTAGCAGTTTTCACCAGGGACCGCCCAAACACGACATCATCTTCCTGCTTCCTATATAAGTGTGGGCGATCCCTGGTATCCTCAGTTTCCCTTCGGGATTCGGCTCACAGAAGTGAGGGCCGAGGGGAAGCCGAGATACCAAGGAGTCCCAACCCTAAGTCACTGGACCAGTATTTGCTCTGTTAGAGAAGGAGGGGGACAGAGGGTGGGACTGCACCTACTGCAAGAGACATTCCTTGAAGATCTACTGTTACAGTAAGACTTTACCTAACTGCACTATCTTCCACGGAATGGTCTCTTGCAGTAGGTAATTACTTCTGGGAGAATCCCCAGCAGTTATGTCCATATGGGAGGACAATTATGACAGGAGACCTTGTAGGACTGCATGGCCGGAAGCCATCCTACATTGTGAGGCAATATCCAGATTGTAATGCCTTGTGAAGGTATGGACTGTGAACCAGGTAGCTGCACTGCAGATATCTGAAATGGAAGCTCCTTTAAAGCAAATCACAGCAGTGGCCATAGCTCTAGTGGAGTGGGCTTGGACAGGTTCAGGTAAAGTATTGTTGTACTTTTTGTAACAAAAAGTAATGCAATTCACCAACCATGAAGACAGGGCTCGTTTAGCAACAGGAAGCCCTTCTCTGCCAGAGACAAAGGTGATAAATAATTGAGACATTTTCCTAATTGACTGGGTACGATTAGTGTAGTAGTGTAGGATACAATGGACATCTAAGGTATGTAATAGATGTTCACCGGTATTGGAGTATTCAGGGTAGCAGACCGGAGCTCCAAGAACTGATTTAGAGTATGTTCGGAGACTACTTTAGGAAGGAAGGATGGGTTGGTATGAAGGACCGTCCTGTCCTTGTGGAAAATCAAGCACGGTTCCACACATGAGGGCATAAAGCTCAGAAATACAGCAAGCTGACGGAATCACCACTAGAAACAACACTTTCCATGAAAGGAAATGGAGATCACAGGTGGCTGCTGGCTCGAAAGGTTTGAGGTCAGTTTTCTATAATGAAACTGAGATCCCACGGAGGAGTGGGTCTTCTGATAGAGATTTAAGATGTATCATTCCTCTCAAAACATCTTGGCTAAGTGATGTTGGTACAGAAGTTTGCCATCTAAAGGTTCATGCAAGGCTGATATGGCAGCCAGGTGGACTTTGATGGAGGGTAACTTCAGCCTGACTCTGATAATGAAGTCAGGTAATCTAAAACCTTCATCAGTGGACAAGAGTAAGGGTCCAGGGAACGAAGCAGACCATATGGAAAAGCATTTCCATTTGGAATTATATGTTTCTCTGGTTGCTGGTTTACTTAGAGGCCAGGAGAATGTTGGCAACAGGAGAGGACGCCTGAGTCTATTTATGAATGCTTCTCAGGAGCCAAGCATGAAGATGAAGGGTCTTCAGACTGGTATGTAGGAGTGATCTGTGACACTGAGTCTGTTGCAAGAGAGGGACGGGGGAAGACATATAAGCAGAGTTCTGTCCAAGGTTGGGACAGGGCATCTATAGATCGTCCCTTGTTGCTCGGGATAATGGAGAAGTAACTGGGGAGATGGTGATTGACTGGGGAGGCAAACAGATCCAGCTGTAGAGTTCCCCATAGGTCGAAGATTTCTTGGAGTACTTCTTTGTGAAGTGTCCATTCATGAGCGGATGACTGGCGACTTAGCCGGTCTGCTAATTTATTGCACCATCCTGGTAGGTGGACAGCCGTTAGTGTCACGCCTTGTCTGATGACTGCCTGCCAGACTGCAAGGGTCTCCATGCAGAGGGTGCGTAATTTCGCGCCCCCTTGCTTGTTGAGGTAAAACACCACTGCAGTGTTGTCTGATTGAATCAGCAACGGTCCTGGCTTCAGGTAGGGCTGGAATGCCTGAAGGGCTAGACGGACTGCTTTCATCTCGAGGAGATTGATATGAGAGTGATGGGAAGAGGCGGTCCACTGGCCTTGGGTCTGATAAGAACCAAAGTGTGCACCCCATCCATCCATCCAAGGAAGCATCCGTGATTAACGTCTGCATGGGAGGGAGGGATTGGAAAGGCATTCCTTGACACAAATTGGTTTTGATTGCCCACTACGTCGGGGATGACTTCAGAGAAGGAGTGACCCTGATTCTGTAGTCTAACTGTCCAGTTTTTTGAGACCACTGATTCTGGAGGATCCACTGGACAGGTCTCATGTAAAGGTGGACAAATGCCACCATTGGGGTTGCTGTAGACATGTGGCCCAGATGTCTCAGTATTTGTCTGTCCGTGACTATTTTCTGAGTCTGTATTCGTGAAGCCAGAGGTATGAGTGTCCTGACGAGCAGGTGGAAGGTAAGCTCTGGCTGTGTCTAGAGTAGCCCCGATGTATTGGAAAGACTGCATCGGGTGTGGACTGGACTTTGGCCAGTTGACAGTTCTCTCTAAGTTGTTGAACATGCTCAGAGTAGCAGCTAGGGAAGCAAGCAGAGCTTCTCTGGATCCTGCTTTGATTAGCCAACTGTCTGGGTATGGGAAGACGAAGTGCCCTTTTTTCCGTAAAGCTGCTGCCACCACCGCTAGGTATTTGGTGAACATTCTTGGGGCTGATAAGAGGCCGAAAGGGAGTGCTTAAAACTGACAAGTTATGACCCAGAAGGTGGATGAGCAGAAATTTGTAATGGGTAGGATGAATGGAGATATGTAAGTAGGTGTCCTTCATATCCAGGGCACACAGCCAGTCTCCTTGTTTTAGGATAGGCATGATGGTAGTTAGAGTCATCATGCAAAAATCTTTTGTACTGATTGTATCGATTTAGGTGTCTCAGGTCTAGTATTGGTCTCAGATCTCCGGTTCGCTTGGGTACCAGAAAAGTGGAAGTAAAACCCTGTTTGATGTTCTGGAAGGGCACTGGTAGGACAGCCTGTTTGGCTAAGAGTGCCTTCAATTCTTCTTGAAGGATAGGGACATGGTCTGGAGGATAATGGACTGCCCAAGGGGGCGTGGGGTGGAGAGAAATTCCAGAGTGTGTCCCCTTTTGATAATCTGAAGTACCCATTTGTCCGAACTGATTGTATTCCGGGCCTCCAGATGGAGGGCCAAACGATCCCCTACAGTCTCCGAGGCCTGATCGAGGAGGCAAAGGGAAAGCCCTGATAGGTCACCGAGTACTGCGTTGCCCAGCCCCTCCCAAGGGACAGGCATGGGAGCCATAGGTGGCAGAGGTGTTGCCTCTTGCTGCTTGGGCATGACCTCGAAAGCCAGCTCTATTAGAGGCTTTATATTTTCCACCTCTTTCGGAATAGGAGGAATATTGTGTACAATAGGTGGGCTGCGGAGTATGGTATATGCCATGTACCGTATGAAGGATTCTGCATGATGTCTGCAGATCATCTAACAACATTTGAGTACCTGGCCCAAATAGTTTGGACCTGTTAAAGGGTGCATTAGCTACTTTATGTTGTATATCAGGAGCAAAACCTGAAACGCGAAGCTAAGCATGGTGACGCAGAGGGACTCTGGTAGCTGAGGTTGGGCTGAGGTATCTATGGCATCATATCCCGACCTGAGCAGGTGACAGGAGATAGAATTGCTAGTGGACACTCAGGCTAATAACTTGTCCTTTCCTGGAAGGAGGACGTTTATTGATAATGCCTATGGTCGAAGCCCCAAGGGTACACTGGCATTTAACCATATGTCGCATGTAGTTCAGAATTCGAATATTCATGTTACCTGAGGCAAAACCCTTTTTCCCCAGGTAGTCAGTCCTTCAAGAGTCTTTATCAGGTGGTAAAGAACTCATGTGTTTGGCTTTTAGTACGATCATGAGTGGCAGTAATGATCACCAATCTGCTTCTGGGATGGTGGACAGAAAGGGATGATCCAAGGAGCCTGATATAAGTGATCTGTTTTTCGTGGGACAGCAGTAATAGCTGACAGTTGATGCCAGGCAGCCAGCATGGCATTTTGATAAGGTGGAATCAGTGGGGGCACTACTAAGGCTGGCTTCTCTGGCAGTTCCAGATATTCTGCCATATCCTTACATTGTTTGTCATGTTCTGTGGTAGAGAACCCTATGAATTTTTGTATTTGGACCATCATCTCGCTAAAGGATGGGTCATCAGGAGGAGAGGTAGCAACTGGCAAAGGCAGGTCCTCATCCAAGGAAGATATTTCCGAGTAGGGGGACTCCGAGCTCTGGAAGTCCAGATCTTGTAATTCTTCATCATTAATATCACCGGGTAGATTCACGGTAGTTCAGGGTCATCAGACAAATAATCTTCTATATAAGGAGGAGGCGAACAGGGTGGCATCATATCCGTCACCATGAAATCTTTTAGGCAGAGGGTAGAGACCGAAAGGATCCTCCAGCACCCCTGGGTCGGAGGGCTGAGTATACACATGGTATGCAAGACCTGTGTCACAATCTTGGTGATGTCCCGTTGTTGGGAAGGGGGTAGAAGCGGGGTTTGGGAAACAACGGGGTGATAGAGGGATGGGATAGGCAGTGTGATATCTCGCCCGGAAGGCTAAACCAGTGTCCGGCTCTGTCTGCATGCTCCTCTATGAGATGGCACCTGTGAGGAGAGGGCACTCATTAAGGCAAAAGCCATTGGTTTGCCCTGTGGAACACTGGATCTTGTCGACAAGCCCGTGGAATGATTATCTTGAAAGATGTCAGACGTCGTTGACGGAGAGAGCCCCGTCAATGGAGCAGCCGTGTATTTGGCTGTATTAATATGGTAGATAGCGTCATCGATGAGAGGTATAAGCCTCCATCGACGGAGGAGCAAAGCCTGCACAGCATTCAAAAGCTGGAAAGCACTGGCCGCGAGAGGTGTGATCCTCGTTGATGAGGAAGCTGTAGAAAGATGAGATGCTCTGTTGACAGAGGAGACACTGAAACAGTGGCAGTTGGCCGTTTGGCGGGAGTGAGAGGGGTTTATCCCTCCTTACCCTGCCGAGAACGAGAACCAGAGCTGAGGGAGCTCTTGGTACGAGCCCCCTGGTTCTCCAGAGAAATTTTCTGCTCCTTAAGTGCTGAATTTCGAGCAACCGTCGACGACGGGTTGCTCTGTTAAACTTCTGACAGGAGTTGCAGGAATTGGTGTCGTGTGGGTCCCAGACACCTTACACAAGAAGTGTGATTGTCAAAGCAGTATATCTTCCTACCGCAACAGCAGGAACAAAATAGAGCTTGTTTGGTTGAAGAATCTTTAGACATTCGTTTTGTAATACAATTTCTCGTTGATAACTGCTACATAGAAGTTGAATTAGCTGCTGTTGCGCGAGCTGAAGACAGCAGGAAAATGAACTGAGGATACCAGGGACCGCCCACACTTATATAGGAAGCAGGAAGATGATGTCATGTGTGAGCGGTCCCTGGTGAAAACTGCTAGAAAAGCTGCCGTGCGACAGCGCCCTCTGCTGGAAACTCCCAGAAGTAATTACCTACTGCAAGAGACCATTCCGTGGAAGATCTTCCTGGAGTTGTTAAGGGCCATTCCACTAGGGGTATGGCCACTTCTGTTGCCTGCTTCAGAAGCATGTCTGCAGCCGAGATTTGTACTGCTGCCACTTGGAGCACTGTCCATACTTTCACCAAGCACTACAGTCTGGACATTGCTTCCAGAAGAATGGCAGATTTTGGTCTAGCTGTGCTTCAGGGCCTTCTTTCAGGGCCTCTGGCCTCCTGCCACCCATACTGTCCTTGTTCTTAGCACTGCTTGGGACTCATTCCATAGGTGTGACCTGATGAAAGAGATATCACCAAAGAAGACAGAACAGTTAAGTAAGAACTTTCCGTAGAGTAGATCTTCGATGGAATCTACGTCATCAGGTCATGCCGCTCCTTCCATCCCCTTTTTCCCTTTCTTTGTCTACAGCTTGTCTGTCCTGTTGCTCCAGCCTTTCTACATGCTGGGCACCTTCTCTCTCTCTCTCCTCGGTTCCCTGGTGGGACTCCTATCACTCATGGCCTCTGACTAGGGAAAGAACTGATGAGGGGGCAGGGTCACCTGCACTTATATAGGGTGTGTGACATTGGAGCCTGATGTTGACGTGTGTGACCCCTAGTAGACTGCTACAAAAAAAGCTTCCATGGGATCCTGACACCCAAGTTCCATAGGTGTGACCTGAAGACAGAGATTCCCTCGAAGATCTCTTGTTATGGTAAGTTGTTACATAACTGTTCTATACCTTCTCCAATGTCACTGGTGAACATACTGAAGAGGACTTGGCCCAGGACAGATCGCTGTGTATCCCGCTCTTGACCTCCCTCCCTCTCTTTTGATTTGACCCCATTGACCACAACCCTCTGTTGCCTATTCTTTAGTCAGTTTCCTACCCAGTTCAATAGGTCTTTAGCTACACCCAGATCCTCCATCTTTTTCAACAAGCATCTTTGGGACATTGAGTCGAAAGTCTTGTTGAAGTCAAAATACAGCAAATCCACAGCATGGTCCCCTATCCAATTCCCTCGTCCAATCAAAGAAAACTATCAGGTTCTTCTGACAGGAACTCCCTGCCACAAACCCATGCTGTTTACTATCCTGGAGCCCGCTGCTCTCCAGGTAGCTCATGAATCTTCTTTAATTATTGACTGCATCAGCTTCCCTACAATGGAGGTCAGCATACAGGTCTGTAGTTCCCCACATGTTATTTGTCCCCTTCCCCTTATAGAATGGAAAGACGTCCACCACTCTGCAGCCCTTTGGAACTACCCCATCCATAGTGAATGGCTGAACAGTCCTACCAGAGGTTCAGCAAGTTCCTCCACCAGTTCTCTGAGAATCGTTGGATGCAACCCATCTGGTCCCGGGACTTTATCTTTAGGGCCACCAGCCCTTTCCGGACCCTGTCGCTTTTAAATATTAGCTGCCTCCTCTCCGGGACCCCCTTATTGGCTGCTGTGATGCTACTCTCAAGCAAGTGCCCACCTCTTCCCTGGTGAAAACCGAGTAAGATTGAGATGGTATTGGAGTCTCCCAGATGGTTAATTTTGGGGGGACTTCAATGCCTGGGTTGACGATGAACTCTTGCCATTTGAACAAAATCTCCTCCAACTGATGGATTAATTGGCCCTGACATGGGTTATTACTTCTGCAACCCACGAAGGGGGGCACACATTGGACTTGGTGTTCCATCTGGGGATGGAGCTCTCCGATGTGGAGGTGGAGCCAACTGGTTGGTCTGACCATCACGCCCTGAGATTCAGTTTCGCAGCCCCCTGAAATAGGCCTGCCCCTAAGGAGTTAGGCCAGTTCTGTCCTTCGAGAGGAGTTACCTCAGAAGGCCGAATGACGGAGCTGGACTTCTTGGGATTTCCAATGGATAGCATTGACCCAGGGCCCCTGGTGCTGGCCTATAATAGGGTTGCTGTGGGGGGGCCTTGGACGTCATTGCTCCAACTCATGTTTGCCCTCTTACTCTTCACCCGGGGGCCCCCCTGGTTTAATGGGGAGATCCGTGAGCTGAGACAAGGGTGAAGACTGGAAAGACGCTGGCAGAAAACTCACCTGGAGGTGGATAAGCGTAGATTGTTGGAGCATTATAAGATCTACCAATCAGCAATTTCCCATAAGAAGGCAGAGTTCCTGTCTAGGAAAATTGATACAGTGAAGAATAGGCCAGCCCAGCTCTTCCGGACTGTGGATAGACTGTGAAATCCAGCCTGTCTCCATGCTGGTCGAGCACTGTCACAAGTACAGTGTGAGGAGTTTGCGCAATTTTTCACTGATAAGGTGTCCACCATCAGGGATGAGATCAGCCAGTGCCTTACCATTGGACCTTGCACTGATCAATCAGATGGTACTAATTCCCAGTTGACTTGGTTCACCTTTAGTCAACTGGCAGTCATGGATATAGTGAGGATTGTCCAGGCTTTGTGGCCAACCTACTGTAGTTTGGATCCGGGCCCTACACGCCTACTAGTGGGGTGTGTAGAGGTCATCGGCCCAGTCCTAGCTGGGATAGTGGCAGTTTCATTGGAGAGACGGATCTTTCCAGATCCCTTAAAGGAGGCAGTAGTATGCCCCCTTCTGAAAAAACTCTCCCTTGATCCCGACTGCCCAGCTAACTACAGACCAGTCTCGAACTTACCCTTTGTAGGGAAAGTTATTGAGAAGGTGGTCGCCTTGCAGCTGGAGGATCATTTAACCAGTCACAATATCTATGACCCTCTCCAATCTGGCTTCAGGAAATGGCATAGCACTGAGACGCCCTGGTGTGGGTACTAAATGATCTCTTGATGGCGAGATAGGAGAACCTGTTCCATCTTGGTTCTCCTTGATCGCTCAGCAGCATTTGACACCATGGATCATGGAGTGATGCTCGAGCGCCTGTAGTTTTTCTGTGGACTGAGGGGCGGTCCTCAGTTGGTTTCGATCCTTCCTTGAGGGCAGATCACAGACAGTGGAGTCAGGGATTCATTCCTCGGCCCCTCACTGGCTGCCCTGCGGGGTTCCACAGGGTTTGGGGCTGTCCCCCATGTTATTCGCGGTGTATATGCTTCCATTAGGGGACACTATAAGACAGTATGGGCTGAATTTTCATTGCTATGCTGATGACTCTCAGCTCTACGTGTCTTTTGTGCCTGAACAGGACTCTGATTCAATTACCGTGTTTAATAACTGCCTGCTGGACATACAGAACTGGATGAGTATCAGCTGGCTTCAGTTGAACTCGAGTAAAACAGAGGTGTTGGTGGTGGACCCTGCTTATGACTTCGGGCCAGGTGCATAACCTGGGCGTGGTATTTGATGAGGGCCTGACCCTGAAGGCGCAG
Source organism: Neoceratodus forsteri (assembly GCA_016271365.2). Lineage (NCBI taxonomy): Eukaryota > Metazoa > Chordata > Ceratodontiformes > Ceratodontidae > Neoceratodus > Neoceratodus forsteri. The sequence continues at coordinate 1,290,853,292 of CM028131.1, read as the reverse complement.
GTGTTGGCTGTAGTCAAATCTTCCTTTTTCCATCTAAGGAATATAGCCCGGGTGAAGCACCTGGTCCCGCCCAAAGATCTTCCTACCTTAGTCCACTCCTTCGTCACCAGTCATTCTGATTAGTGCAATGCCCTCTTCCTAGGGCTACCAGGGGTGGACATCCGCCACTTGCAGCTAGTGCAGAATGCGACGGCCAGGTTGTTGACTGGAATCTCTAGATCCAGTCATATAACACCTGTGTTGCGTGAACGGCACTGGCTGCCCAAACAGTGGCAGATCACCTTCTAGGTCACATTGCTGACCTATAAGGCCCTACATGAGTCGGGACCTCACTACCTGAAAGAACTCCTGTTTTCTTACTGCCCCTCCCACTCACTCCGATCCTCTGACAAGGGATTGCTAGAGATTCCTAGATTATCCCTCAAAACATCTGGAGGAAGATCTTTTGCCTTTATGGCACCTACCCTGTGGAATTCTCTACCTCGCCAGATATGAGATAGCCTGTCTGTGGAAGGATTTAAAAAAATCCTTAAAAACGTATTTGTTTAACCAGGCATTTTCATGGTTTTACTGAGTGGTTGTCATTGCCTCGTTATCAGTTTTATTGATCTTAAATATTGTTATTGTACTGTATTGTAAAGGGGCCCTGAGCTCAGGAAGGGCGCCTTATATAAATAAATTTTACTTACTTACTAAAAATAGTCATTAAGGACAGCAGCCTTATGCCAGTCCTCTTTATCACCCTACCCCCTCTGAAAGCCTAACAATTTCTCCCTTTCTTTTTTCCCCTAATACATCAGAAGAAATATTTTTCTCCGCCCCTTGATCCCTTCTGCAGTACGCAGCTCTGTATCTGCTTTTAACTCTCTAACTACCCTCTTTGCTTCCTTACTTCTCAGTAAATATTCTCCCTGTTCTTCCTCTCCCTGTTTCTCTTTGTACTTGAAGATGGCCTTCTTTTTAGCCCCCCACTGCTTCTCTGGCTTTTGCTGAGAACCCTGATGGTCTCTTGAACGTATTCCTTTTGGTTATCATTCTCATGCATAACTTAGATGCCTCGAAAATGGCCCCCTCTATTAACCCCCAACTCTCTTCCACATCATCCAAACTGTCTGCCTCGACTAACACTTCCCTGACTAGTTCCCTCAACCTGCTGAAGTCCATCCTCCTAAAATCAAGGACTCTGGTTCTCGACTGGGGCTTTCCATTCCCTAGGGCCAGTTCGAGACAAACAGAGTTATGGTCACTGTTCCCTAGTGGCTCTCCTACTCACTGCTTCTACCACCTCCAAGTTGGTAAGCACCACATCAGGAATGTTAGTCTGCCTGGTGGGTTCTTTAACAAGCTGTACCAGGAGACAGCCATGAAGTACATCCAGCAAGGCCTGACTTCTGGTGCTCCTGGCCACCAGACCATCCCAACTGAAGTCTGGTAGGTTCAGATCGCCTACTACCCCCTTTGGTACCTGCTTTCAAGTTCTTCTGTGAGCTCTCTGTCCCTCTCTTCCCCTTGTTCTGGAGGTCTACAGACCACCCCTAAGCGTAGTTTATTGCCTGAGACTGTAGTGAGTTGCACCCACAGTGACTCTGACTCACTATTATTACCCCAGATGCACCCATCCTCCACCACCTCTAGGCCATTCCCGACTAGAGGGTCTCTACTCTCTCTACTTTTCTGCTATTCCTCCTGAACAATGAGTACCCAGGAATCATCAGGTCCCAGCTGTTATTCTCTGTTGCCCAAGTTTCCATGATGGCCACAAGTTCCACCTCAGTCTGCCATCAGTGTCTGTAGCTCACTGATTTTATTACTAGGTTCCTGGCAATAAGGCATGCTCCTTTAATTGGGGGGGGGGGGGAGGTAGTAACAACAACAAAAAAGGAAAGGGACCTGGGGGTAATCATATCAGATGACCTTAAGGTTAGCAAGCAATGTGAGAAGGCAGTAGGGAGGGCTGGGGGTATACTGGGATACATAGGGAGAGACATCACCAGCAGAAAACAGGAAGTTGTTATCCCTCTGTACAGACAGTTGGTGAGACCCCATCTGAGTACTGTGTCCAGTTCTGGAGACCCCATCTCCAAAGGACATAGACAGGATAGAGCAGTCCAGAGGAGGGCAACTAAAATGGTGCAGGGTCTGCAAGAGAAGCCATATGAGGAGAGACTAAAGGAGCTTAATATGTATACCCTTGAGGAAAGAAGGGAGAGGGGGGGACATGATAGAAACTTCTAAGTACCTTAGTGGAATCAACAAAAGTCCAAGAGGGTAGCATCTTTCAGAAAAAGAGACGTGCAAGAACAAGGGGACACAATTTAAAGATGGGGGGGCAGTTCCGGGGCAATGTGAGGAAGTATTTTTTCACAGACAGGGTAGTGGATGCATGGAACAGCCTTCCTGAGGAGGTTGTGGGGTCTACAACTGTGGGAGAATTCAAGGATGCATGGGACAGACATAAGGCAGGTCTTGTGGGGGGTAGGATGAAATAGGCTGTTGGTTAACTAGGATCTGTGGCCTATCCTGTAGGTAGGGAAGTGGGCAGACTAGGTGGGCCAAGCGGTCCTTATCTGCTGTCAAAGTCTATGTTTCTATGTTTCCTTTCATATCAGCCCTGAACCCACTTTGCCACTCCCCTGACTACAACCCTTGTAGTTCCCATGCTTGTTTAGCCTCTTGTTTTTCTTAGCTTTTGCACATTTAGTGTTCTCCCTCTCTCATGGCTCAGATTGTACATCATCCCTTTTTATACCCGCTGAGCTGCTACTAGCATCTAGATATGGGGCATACTTACTAGGATCCCCTTCTTCTCACCAGTTGCCATGGCTCCCTAGCCCCAGTCTCCCCCCAAGTCAGTTTAAACATGCAATACAGACCTCAAACTTCTACCCCAGCTTGCAGGCCCCTTCTCTTCCAACATAAAAAAATAAATAATTTCACAACATTCCATATGTATATTATTCTAACCCAGAGATCTTATATTTTAAATCTTACATTTATGTAAATTTTAAAAACCGTAACAGACGCCAAACTATTTAGAAGCTTGAATGATTATCCCAAACTTGCTATACAGTAAAGTATATGGCATAATGTTTCATACAACGTACCTTCAAAGTTCAACGTGAGAGTTTTATTCAGGGTGTAGAGCTTTATTCCTTCAAAAAATGTGAGCACTGCTTCTTTAATAGATATTCAATGGCATTTTTACTAATATTTAATGTTCTGAAGCTTGAAAATAATCATTTATTGGGGGAAGGGATATGAAAATAACAGTGCTGCGGCAGACTAAAATGCCCTTAGAATCCCCCTACATTCAGAATATTTAGAATTTCACATACTGTACAAATGATCCCTTTGACTGTTGTACATAACCCATCATACCACACAGTGAAAAGCAGTGCATGGGTCTACCTTTCAGGACATCATTTTCTTACTAACTGCTTTGGAGTGCATCTTTTACAGCAGCACAAACAATAAAAAGTTTGTCCTAATGTAGCCTACCCCCAAAAAAGGGTGACTTAAATGGCAACTGTTGATAATTCCATTCCCTGTTTAGCTGTCAAAACATCACTGTACAGAGCTTCTCTAAACAATGGTAATTTTTACATCATTTGTACATAGCTGCAGAAACGTAATATTTATTTTTAATACAACCCATTGCAGAAATAATTCTTATTTAAATGAGCTATACAGTTGATACATTTGACTAGTTGTAGAAACTAATTCCTGGAAAGTAGAATAGGAAACTATCACTCTGCCTTGCCCCACCACACCACCCCACAGGTGAAAAGGTTACTGAAATATATAGGGCTGAATCATTCACAATTTCTAGAACTTGCCCAAACAACTGAGCTGTTGAATTCACATTTGCCCTTAACACTGTAAACAGAAATCAGCTCTGCTTTGTCTGCCCCTCAAGGAAAAGTACTTGTCCAGGACAGGAAGTCATTTGCTCAGTCATGAAGATGACAATATGATATGATTTCTACTCCCATCTGAGTGTAGGTGGGTAATACAGTGCACTACACGTGCAAATTATGGGAACATTTCTTGTAAATAAATGTCAAAGAAAAAAATCACAATACTGTGTATTACTGGATGGACATGCTGCAAAATCACAGGTTGCCCAATTCAGCAACATTGTACACATATTTTACAAGCCTCTTCCACCACTGCAAATAATGAGATACCAGATGAGTATATCACACGTATTGTGTGGATGGATACTGCCCAGAGCATCTTATATCAAATCCCTAAAAATCAAATGAGTTCTCTGTACAGTGCTGGCACACTATTTTGCCATTCTGTGATGCTATACTATCTGTCACCACTGCCACATCAGCCCATTATTCAAAACAATATCCAAATAATTGCAGCTATTGCCGGATAATGGTGCTGTGCTAGGATTTGCTAGATTTTGTCAGTCACTGCCTTGTGGCAAAGGTCAATGCTAAGTGTCAGCACTGTATGCTGGGGCAGGTGGTCTGACATGTCCTCTGAAGTCAATCCAGACAAGTTTTAAAAATTGCACTCGACTTTCACAATAATACTTTGGTTTCTTTAAAAGAATCAATAAAATATAGTAAATCAATTAAAATCATGCACCTGTAATGCGGGTGCCATTTCATAAAACACAGAATTTGACGAAAGATAAGGACCGCTTGGCCCAACCATTTCACCTAACAAGATATAAAAAGATACAATCTTTTTTTTTTGTATCATTAGCTTGTACAAGCACCACACAGAGGCACTTGAATCAGCATAATGACAACAAAATACTAGTGGAAAGGATACAAAATGTGGAGTGCCTTTTTAAAGTTTTCTCCTTCAAACAGAGTAGCATGTGAATGTCAACAAGCAGCTATAATCAGGGTGAAGTGAAAATCAGCCGCTTTACTTGCACTGTTTAAAAGCCACATTATCAAACAAGAGACTTAACTTGGGCAGACAGAGTCAGGGCCAAATCAGATTAAGCTGTCGGTTAGCATGCTGCCAACATAATTTACTGGCATCAACATTTTACCACCTTCAATGGAAGGAAAAGGTGATGCGTATAAGGCAATGGACTCAGCACTGTCGTGCCCAGTGGTATAAAGGGAAAAATTTACTCATCGCTCATTTCTGTAACCACTATCTATGACATTTTACTGTATTATTGACAACTCAAGCTTGTTTTCACAGTTGACCTAACATTAATATTCAGATTCCAACCCCACATTTTACAGGGCCATCTGCTCAAGATGAGGCACAGGAACAGCAGCAGCAACACTAAAGAATACTCTTCAATCAGTGACTTTTTAGAATGCCTGGGAAATGCAAGGTCAGAGACAATTCCCAGTAGTTGTCCTCGGGAGCTTAGCTTTTTACACTACACCCTTTCAGAACTGAATTCCACACTAACACAGCCGTGCTTCTCACAGTATCTCATTTTATAGCAGGATAAAACATCCATGCTGTAAAGCTGGTGAAGTCAAAACAGTTGACAACTGCCCCATCAGCAGAACCATGCAGGTTAGAACATCATTCTTCACTGGCCTATGTGTAACCTGCAGACAGTATCAGCAAGGATGCATTTCATATGTTCTGATGATCTGCACTACTTCTTGAAGGTGGTGAAACTTTCTTTACGTTGTCAACCACATTTTGACAGTCTTTTGTTCCTTATTTTTAAAGGCTAACTGAGGTAGATGGAACTTATAAAGTGCTCTATACAGTGCTTCCTTCGTGACCAGTTTCCTTTTGGATTCGTCTCCTTGGAAAGATCTTCCGTTTAAGAGCTATAAGCTGTAACAGAAGTGAAGATAGAGTAAATGTATACTGTTAAATATTCATTCTAACTATATTTCTATACAGAACAGTATACTAAGAGTGTCACAAACAGAAATACTAATATATTGAAATTCACATGATTTAAGCAAATAGAGTTTACTTACCTGTAACCATAGTTCTGCTTCCAGTACTCGGGACACATGCACACTCGAGCAGTTCCACTGGGCTTCAGTCAGTCACTGGACAGCTTCAAGCTTGGCTCCTCCCACCACCTGAGGTGTCATCCTCTGGCTCCGCCCCTTGTGAATCAGATCTTACATGCTGGTGCAACTTGCCAGCGGAGGTCAGGTGGTTTGTGTGGATGTGAACTGAATACCGGTAGCAGAAAGAACAGCTATTTACTGTAACAGTACATCTTTGAATCTCCTCCATTAGGCCACACCACTGGAACTGTAAACAGTCAGCATCAGGACTCCCTTTGAAACGTCTGACAGCCAGGGCCACCCACAATGATGTGCAATGTCGTGCCTATAAAGCGTGGGCAACCCTGCACCTCAGTTCCTGCCAAAAGCATGCTTAGAGGGCCTCTTACCGTGAGGAACCAGGAGACCAAACCAGGACAGGCACATAAAGACAGGTAAGGACTGGAAGACATAAACATACAGCACTTATGTACACCTCCAATAAGGCAGTGGGCAGTCCTGCCAACTTATGCCTCAGTAAGGAGAAGGAGGGAGGGTGCACTGTGGCCCAATGGAGGAGACTCTCTTGAAGTTCTACTATTATGGTAAATAACTATTCTGTCTTCACCCAGGAAATCTCCTCCACTGGGCCACACCTTAGGAATGATTCCCAAGCAGTACAAAGTACCCAGGGAGGATGGCAAATATGATATTATGACAGGAGGCCTTGCAGTACTGCAATACCAAAACCAGCAAGTCTGAGAGACAATGTGCAGACTGTAATACTTAGTGGCAGAAGCACATGTCAGTTGCAGAAAAATTCTGAAAGCAAGCAGCAGAAGTGGCCATATCACACATAGAGTGGCCACAGACTGTACCAGGAAGTTTTATTACCTTACTCCTATAAAATAACATGATACAGTTGGCAACCCATTTGGACAGGCAGTGTCTAATCACAAAGGCAACCCTTTTTACCAGGAGCAAACAAAAAAAGCTGAGAGGGCTTTCTGCAGTCCTTAGAAGCGATCAAGGTAGAAATGTAGAAATGTAGTGTTCTATGTACATCAAAGGTGTGGTGCAATGCTTTATTCTTGTTAGCATGCTCCAGATAATAACAGGAAGGTGTATGGTCAGATTTAATGTGAAATCAATGACCACTTTTGGTAGAAATGAGGACTGGTCCACAAAGACAACCTGTCCTTGCTTGTAGAAAATGAAATACTGAGGCTCATGCAGTAGAGCCTGAAGCTTGAATTCTACAAGCAAAATTCATGGCGACCAAAAACAGCACTTTTATACAAGGAAATGCATCTCATTTGTTGCAGAAGGCTCAAAGCAAACCAAAATAATTTCTCAAATGAAATTCAGGTCTCAGGGTGGCTCTGGTTTACAAATCTGGGGATGCATGCAGAATACCTCAAGAAATATGAGACACATCTAGTTGTGCCCATGTGTGCCCAGCAATAGAGACAAGGGGAAAGCTGAAATGGCAGCCAAATGCACCTTAACAGAAGGGTCCTGGAGACTGGAGTCAGATGACAGAAGGTAGTTCACTACAGTATTTACAGGATACCTAAAGGGGTCAACTGAACAGAAAGCATTCCATACAGTATGAAGAAGTGCTTCCACTTCAAAGAAAAGTTGTCTTGTAGAAGGCTTTCTAGCCACAAGTAGAGAGAGGGTTTGATGTGTTTTCTAGGGTTCTAGTTCGGTAGGGTACAGTTAGAGTTTGGGTCAGTTCGATTTGATAAGCAGAAGTTTGAGTTTGAGTTCAGTTCGGTTTGATTTTTATGTGTGTAATTTTTCAGTTCATGTTCGAGTTAGGTGTCTTCCTACTACCTCCATGTGGGTTCTCCTTACCTCATATTGTCTGGGTTTGAGTTTGGTTTGGATTCCTCTCTTTTTTTCTCTTAGGGTTCAAGTTTGGTTTGGATTGGGTGAAAATCTAAAATATTGGGTTTGGTTCATGGACGAACCCTCCCTCTAGCTGTAAGCAAGACATTGGCCACCAGGGGCGAAACCCCAAAATAGGCAATAGCTACGTCTTCAGGAGCCAGGCATGCAAATGCAGATAAAGCAGGACTGGATGGAGCAGGGACCCCCTAAGCCTGAGACAGCAGACCTTGACATAGGAGGAGCTGAACAGGAAGCTCCACTGCCAGATGCTGATGACATGGAAACCAAATCTGGCAAGGCTAGAATGGAGACACTGGTATCAGGGTGGAATACTCTGCCCGCAGCTTGAGCAGAACACTCTGTGCGAGAAGGATCAGAAGAAAGGCAGAAAGGAGCCTCCTTTCCAAGACAGGGACAAGGTGTTTCACTAAAAAACTCCAGGCCCTGGTACGAGCAAGCAAAAACGCTGCAGTTTTTACATTGTGTGGGGATGCAAAAAGGTCCAGTTCTGGATAAGCTCGACTTACGAAGAGGCTGTGCACCATGCAGGTCAACAGTTTCCATTCATGCACCAGGGGAGTGATACCTGATTAACTTGCCTGCCAAGATGTTTTGGACACCGGGGAGAAACACGGCCGACAGCTGAAGGCTGAGAGACATTGCAAAGTTCCATTCTCTCAATGCTTCCCTGTACAAGGGATAAAAGTGAGTGCTCCTTGCTTGTTTATCTAGTGCATAACATTGACAATGTCTGTCCAAATCAGCAAGGGACCAGAGCTGAGATGCTCTTGAGATGCCTGGAGACCAAACACAATAGCCCTTATCTCCAGACCATTTATACAAGATTGAACTCCAGGTCGGTCCAGGAACCCAGAGTCTGGCAGTATCCGAGATGGGCACCTGAGACAGGCCCAAAGCGTCCGTTGTGAAGATCTGCATGGGAGTTGGGAAAAGAATGGAAAACCTTGTAATAGGTGTTGGTGGTCAATCCACCACAACAGAGCATATCAGAGAGAGGAGGACTGAGAAATACAGGTTACTCACCTGTAACAGGAGTTCTAGGAATGGTATATGTTGTTCATCCACACTCATTGGCAGTATCCTTGCCGCTTTAAATCTTGCGGAAGGTCTTCAAGCTTGCTCCTCCCACCCACCGGGTGGTATAACTCTCGGCTCCGCCATAGCGCAGATCTGGCCGCTGGAAGCTCAGGTTGTGCGCCGGCCGAGGTCGAGGTCATGGATGAACAACATATACCATTCCTAGAACTCCTGTTACAGGTGAGTAACCTGTATTTCTAGGGACATGGATATGTTGTTCATCCACACTCATTCGAGACTCTAGCAGTTCTCCGGGAGGAGGAGGCAAGACGCACACCCACATACTTACTTGGGAAAGAGAGACTGGAGAACCGAGGCCCCAAAACCAGCATCCCGGCGTGACTCAAGGTCGATGTGGTAGTGGGTAATGAAGGTGTTTGCTGACTTCCAGGTAGCAGCCCTGCAGATTTCCTGGATAGGGACGTCCCTGGAAGCCACCTTGCAGCAGTATGGCGGGTAGAATAAGCCTTATCCTCTGGGAGGCTCCATGCCCGCTAACTATAGCAGAGATCTATGCAGGAGGTTACCCACCTGCTTATCGTCCGCTTGGCTGCAGGTCTGCCAGATGCGGCTTCAGCGTAGGTGACAAACAGCTGGCGAACCTCTCCCAATTTCAGCCGTGCGCTCCTTATAATGCAGCGCCCTTCTAGGATCCAGAGTATGGAGCCTATATTCGACCTCCGAGGTGATTGGGGTAGAACACCGCAGAGTCAACACCTGCGTTAAGGTGAAACTCGACACCACCTTCGGAAGGAATTTCGGGTGGGGCGCAGACAACCTTGTCCCTGTGGAAGACCAGGTAAGGAGACTCGATGGAAAGCGCCTGGAGCTCTCCCATCCTTCTGGCTGACGGATAGCCACCAAGAAGGCGGTCTTCCACGACAGGTGAGAGAGCACCTGTGCATAGGTTCAATGGCTTGCCCATGAGCTTTGCCAGTACCAGCAGTAGATCCCACGGAGGTGGGGGTTCCCGCACTGGAGGGGAAATGTGATCAAGGCCTTTGAAAAAGCGCCAGACCACCTTCTCCTGCGCCACCGACTGCTTCCCGGCCCGCGCCCGGTAAGCAGAGATGGCTGCCAGGTGCACCCTTAGGGTCGTCGACCTAAGCCCTTGACTAGAAAGGGACCATAAATAGTCCAAGATGCTTGCCAAGGAACAGGAGGAAGGGTCCAAGCCCTTGCCCTGACACCAAATGGAAAACCTTTTCCATTTGAAGGCATAGCATTTTCTGGTCGACTCCTTACGGGACGCCTCAACTACATTGAGGACCTCGTCGGAAAGACCCAAAGCCTGGAACTCTAGCCGCTCAGGAACCAGGCCGTCAGGTGCAGGGATTGAAGGTCCGGATGGAACACCTTCCCCTGATTGACTGAGAGCAGGTCCGGGCGAGCTGGAAGCTGCCACGGAGTCCTGGAGCTGAGACTGAGGAGATCTGGGTACCAGAACTGGCAGGCCAGTCTGGGGCTATCAGAATCACCTCGCCTTGTCCTCCTCGCTTGAGAAGCACCTTGTGGATCAGGAAATGGGAAAAGTAAAGAGGCCGGGGTCCATTGCCTCGAGAAGGCATCCCCTGCAGCGAGCCCTGCTGAGGGGCGGCATGGAACAGACTCAGCCGCTGCTTCTCCATGGAGGCAAACAGGTCCACCTGAGGTGTGCCCCAAAGGAGAACAGATGCTGTACTACCTCCGGCAGGAGAGACCACTCGTGGGATGCAGCCCCTATCCGGCTCAGGGCATCGGCCAGGGTGTTGGAGGCTCCTGCCACGTGAATGGCTAGGAGATCCGCCTCCAGGCTGCGTGCAGTGACCAAATGCGGAGAGCTTCCTTGCATAGAAGCATGGGGCGCGTCCCGCCCTGGCGGTTTAGATAGTACATGGTCGTGGTATTGTCCGTCTGACTCGGACCACTTGACCCGGAGGAGCGGAGCAAAAGGCGGTGAGAGCTAGGCGGACCGCCGGAGCTCCAGCAGGTTGATTGGCATCGACTCCAGCAGGGGACCAAGGCCATGAGCCGGTGTTCCCCAGATGGGCACCCCAACCCATCAGAGGGCATCGTTGAGCAGAGACCGTCGGCTCGGGCGGACGAGACAGGATGCCCTCCTGCAAATGATCTGGAGCAGTCCACCACTGGAGAGCATTCCACATCCCTGTGTCACCGACACAGCTGGTCAAGGGATGCGCGTTGTAGACCACTGGCTGGCCAGTCCCCATTGAAGGGGACGCTTGTTCCAGCGGGCCCAACGGACCACGCTGGTGCAGTCCGCCATGAGACCCAGGAGGCGCAGGAAGTCCCGGGCAGGGCGCAATTGCCCAACCAGAAATGATCGGGCAAAGGAGGAAAGAACCTCGGCCCTGTCCGCCGGGAGCCGAGCTCTGGCTCGAAGAGAGTCGAGCTGCGCCCCGATGAATAAAATCACCTGCTTCGGCTCGAGTTCCGACTTGGCCTCGTTGATAAGGAGGCCCAGTTGAGAGCAGACCTGGAGGGCCAGATCTCTGGACCACTCCGCCTCCTTCCTGGAGGGAGCTGCTATCAGCCAGTCGTCCAGGTAAGGGTACACCCGGACCCTCGGCCGCGGAATGCTGTCACCACTGCCATGCATTTGGTGAAGACCCTGGGAGCTGGAGACAAGCCGAAGGGCATGGCTTGGAACTCGAAGAGATCCTTCCGCTCGAGGCGAAGGAATCTCTGGTGAGACGGACGGATAGGGCGTGAAAGCGCGTCCTGCAAGTCCAGAGAGCAGAACCACCGCGCCAGCGTTCCAAGGATGGTATTATCTGAGCCAGAGTGACCATCCTGAAGGCTCGAGACCTTAGGAACTTGTTTAGTCGTGTGGAGTGAGAATGGGCGCCAGCCCCGTCCGTTGAACCAGGAAGTACCTGGACACAAACCCTGGGTCTGAAGGAGGGTCCACCACCTCTCTTACCACCTCCTTCTGGAGGAGGAGAGGATATCGGCTCGACGAGCCGCCAGTGAGAGCTGGGATCCCGAAGCCCCGAGCGGCACGCTCTGAAGGGTGGTGCCTGCTCGAATTCAGAGGCAGGCCTCTTCCCACCACCTCCAAGACCCACCTGTCCGTGGTAACAGCGGACCAGGCGGGCAAGAAGTGTGGGCCGTCCCCGGGGGGCCAGGTGAGTGTGAGGATGGGGCGACACCCCTCAGCCCGTCACTGGGCAGGCTTGGAGGAGGGACCGGCCGAGGGACCTCCTGGGCCCTTTCCTCCCTGCCTCCTGTTAGAGGAAGCCGGCGGCTTGGGTTTGGGATGCCAAGGCCGAGCCTGCTGGCCCTGACGTTGCTGGGTCGGGCGCGCCGGGGGCACAGAAGGACGAAAGGGCTTAGGCTGTGGTTTGCGGCCTTTGTCCTTCTGAGCGGAAGAGACCGAGTCCAAGGTGGCATTGGACTTCTCGATCCTCTGCAGGTGACCTTCCACCCCAGGGCCGAAGAGGTCAGTTCCCAAAAAGGGAACATCCGCCAACTTGTGCTGGGTATCCGAAGTAAAGGTGGATATCCTCAGCCAAGCCCGCCGACGCATAGCCACTGCGGCCGCCACCGATCTGGCACATGAGTCCCCTACATCCAAAGCAGTCTGGAGCTGCTGTTTGGCCCTGCCCTGCCTGGTCCCGCACCTGCTTAACCGTAGTCTGCAGATCGGCGGGAAGATGAGGATGACCTCATCCAGGGAGCCCAACAGGGCATGAGAAAATGTGCCATGAGGACGGCCGAACTGGCTAATGCGAGAGAGGGCCTTAAGCGTAGACTTTTACGCCCGACATAGTCCAATTTCTTGGACTCCTTGTCAGGAGGTTTGTCCACATCCCTGGCGTTGCCCGTAGCGGCGCTGTCGGTAACCAACCCCTCAGCAGAGGGGTGTTCAAAAAGCGACAAGGAACGGTAGGGACGCATACTTCCTGGCCATCCTGGCGGCGCAGGGCAGGAAGCAGGGCGCTGCCAAAGTTCCAGTGCTGGACCCACTATGGCCTCGGCCACGGAAGGCCTCCGTCGGAGAATCCCTCGGTCCAGAATCTCCGTGAGGATACCTGGCCCGCTTGGAAGCGGGTTCGAGCTCCATCCGGTAGACTCCGAGATGAGCGAAGCAGTCTAGGAAGGACGACGGGCTATCGTCCATTGGCTGACCTCCTGAAGACTCCAAGTCCAGTCGCTTGGAAGAAGGAGGAATCATCTTCGGACTCGGAAGAGTCCTCGAAAACTGCCTCTGGCCTGAGCCACCCTTCACCTGCGAGGTCAGTCGGGAGTGAGGGTAACTGACAACCGATGGGGTAAACCCTTAGCCGACCGAGAATCCTTGGTCGAGCCCCAGTGGTGGCTGTGGGCGGAGGTTCCACATAATCGGTGGAGCAGCTGGTTTTGGCGAACAACGGCCTGGGTATAGGCTCCTCGGGCAAGTCGGGGTTGTGTCGGCCGTTCGGTGACAGCCACTTAATGGCGGGAAGGCGCGGTCGGCTTATTCCGGCCAAGAGAGCTGTTGCAACATAAGGTCCTCTACCGTCGGCGTAATTTACGAAGCCTCCCTCATCCGAGGAGGAGGCGAGGGCAATGACGCCGCTTACCAGCGATGCCGAGACCGAGACCGCCTATGGCCGGTGGGAGCGGCTGGACGCGAAGAGGTCGAGACCGAGACCGAGTCCCGGAATTCCGGTCGGTGCAGGAGGTGTCGGCGGAACCGACACTCCCTTCGGCTCGGAAGGTCCATCCGAGGGCTCCGGAACCGGAGGCACAGGCGAGCCCACGGGATCCTCAACTCCTCCCGGGGGAACCGGGGAGAGGGGAATCTCGGCTGCTAAAGGCGACAGCCCGTCCAATGGGTCGAGAAAAATCTCGACTTCATCAGTGGGAGTCTCGGTCAACTGACCTGACGGGGACACCGTGAGGCCAGTGGCCGAAGCCGAGCGGTCGACCGAAGCCGACGGTCGACGGCCCGGGGAGAGGGACCTTTCCCGCTCCCAAGAGCGTCGACGGAGGGACTTACCCTTGTCCTTCTTTTTGGACCGAGAAAAAGGTCCAGCAGACGCAGGCCCTTCTCCTTTAGTGGAGAGGGACAGACAAAGCTCCTTAAAGGAAGCCGTGTAGGAAGAACCCAGAGAGAGCGGGATAAATGCCGCGGCCGAGGAAGATACGGCCCGCGCCGCCTCCTCTTCGAGGGCGACCATCCGCTCGAGCTGATCCTGACCACGCCCCCGTGACACCGCCAACCGGCCTCCTTGGACTTCACCGAGGGAACGCTCGGACGGCCCAGTTGCAATCGGGCAGCACGGTCTTCGAGGACGTAGGCCGAGAAAGATGAGCACAGGTCGCAAGCCTGCGGGTCGTGCTCAAGGCCTAAGCAGTAGACACACGTGGAGTGTGGATCCGTCCGAGACATCTTCTGCCCGCATGGGCATCTCCGAAATCCGGGAGTCGATTTATCCATCGCAGCCGCGAGGGATCGAAGACTGAAGTCTTTTTGCAAAATATTATTTTTAAATCCGCAAACGGAGAAATAGGAACCAGTCACAAACGCAGAGCGTTAAGGAGGGAACCTGAGCTTCCAAGCGGTAAGGAAGATCTGGCGTCATGGGGCGGAGCCGAGAGTTATACCACCCGGGTGGGTGGGAGGAGCAAGCTTGAAGACCTTCCGGCAAGATTTAAAGCGGCAAGGATACTGCCAATGAGTGTGGATGAACAACATATCCATGTCCCTAGAATCATTTATTCCAACTCGTCGGTCAGCTGATCCCACTGTACCCACAGAGTCCAATGCGGTATGTGCTTATGGAGGTGGGTAAGAGAACTGTAACTATGGCTACAGCCATCATTCCCAACAGATGTAACACTGTTTGAGCTGACACATATTGGCATCTGTATATCAGCTGGGCCTGGACAAAGGCCTTAGTCCTGTCTGCAGGCAGGAAGGCGCACCCACTGCCCGTGTTCAGCACTGCAACAATTTATTGGAGTGCTGACAAGGACAAGTACAGATTTTGGTATGTTCACCATGGCAGCCAGTTCCTTGAATAGAGTTGTCTCGTTCTGGACAATCTGAGCAGAATCACTTCCCTGGACAGGGCCTTCAGTAGTCAGTCATCAAGATAAGGGAAGACATAAAGATCTTCTCTCTAGAGGGCCGCTGCCACAACTGCTAAACATCTGGTAAATTCCCCCAGTGCAGAGGATAAGCCAAAGGGCAAGACTCAGACCCGGTAATGGCTGCCCTCCAGCATGAAGTGGGGGGTACAGACTATAGCATTTGCTAATAGTACACTGAAGGTATGTGTCCTTCATATCCAGGGCACAAGGACAATCTCCCTTTTGTAACAGGGGGATGAGAGCCTGAAGGACACCATTCAAAACTTTTGTGTTTGATGAACAGATTTAGGTCTCTCAGGTCCAATACAGGAGATCTGTCCACTTGGGAGCCAGGAAGTATCTGAAATATAACCTTTTACTTCTTTGTTGAGGGGGAATGGGTTCAATAGCATACTTTGTATAAGCAACTGAATCTCTGTTAGCGGAAGGGATAAGTGACCTGAAGGATAATGACAAGGAGGTGGTGAATGCACAGAAGGGGTAGACAGAAGCTCCAGAACATGCCTCTTTTCCACTATTTCTAGGACTCACTCATCTGTCCTGATCTTGCTCCACTTTTGAAGAGGAAGGGAGATCTGTCCTCCACCTGTACCCATGGAGGAAGCAGTGGAGAAGAAGGAGGTGAGGAGTCAGGAAGTACCAAGTGCGACAGGGGTGGCGCCTTGATGGATACCTTGTGGTGCCTTGGCATGGACACCATGAGAGAGAGAGAGAGAGGACCCAGGAGGGGACCTTTGCCATGGGCATGGGGCTGCTACAGGCAGGCACGGCCACCACAGGCAGCAGGCTTATGAAAAGAACCCCCTACCATGCCCTCTTGGCAGGTTGAATGATGATAATAATAATAAAATGTATTTAATTAAGTGCCTTTCAGGGTTTCAAAGCGCTGTACAGTATTAATACAAAACATAACATATATTCAAACACATATAATATAAAATCAGGATAAAACATTAAATGCCTTTCCCCATAAAAAAGTTTTAGGGCCTGCTTAAAACTACCCACTGTCCTACACTCCCAGAGCTGATGGGGCAGAATTCCAGAGGGTAGGTGCTGCAAATCCAAAGACACGAGCACCAGATGACTTCAAGTTAACCCTCAGAATCTCCAGCAACCCCATGTCAGCTGATGATGAATGATCAGTGACTTCAGGGATTGTAAAGCCATCTGAGAGGTTTGAAGTTCACATAGAGCATCCTCAACATCACCACCAAAGAGCCAAGAGCCTCTAAAAAGAGCACTCAGCACAGACTGCTGTACATCAGTGGCAGACCCAGCCACACGTAGCCAGTAGTAGCTCATAAAGTATATGCTAGAAGCAGTGGCTCTGGCTGAAGTATTAGAGGCATCACATGTAGAACACAACAGATGCTTACCAGTATCCATACCAGTTGCAGCAGCTCTGGGCAAATCAGGAGGAGATATGGGTATGTAAACCACAGAATCCTCACTGCACAAGGAAAGGAAAGGGTGAAACTAGAAGGTACCCCCGCAATATCAGTGCCACTGAACAGGTGAGAAGTTCAATTTCCTTGCCTGTGCACCGACGTGAAAACCTAGTCCACCTGAACGAATACATTTTATAAGTTTACTCCTTATGGGACTCCTCCAAACCATGGAGAATGACTCCCAAAAGGCCAAAGCCTGGAACTCAAGCCACTCAGGTACCAGGCTGGCAGGTGCAGGGAGGGAAGGTCCAGGTGCCAGACCATTCCTCCTTCTCACTTCAGCAGGTGGGGTTGGAGAGGAAGCTGCCACATGGGCCTGCTTGAGGCGAGAAGTCCTGGTACCAGAACTATCTGGGCCAGTCTGGAGCTATCAAGGTTGCTTGTCCTATGTGCTTTGAGCACTACCTTGTGATCGAGAAAGAAAAGAAGGCCTTGGGTCCATGCTAGGAAGAAGACATACCCCATCAGTGTTCCTGTTTGAGGAGGGTGGGCTCAGCATAGACTCAATTTTCTGTTCTCCCAAGAGGCAAATAGGTCCTTCAGAGGTGTGCCCCACCGAGAAAATAGCAATGTCACCACAGCCTGGTGCAGTGACAACTTGTGTGACATCTCTTCCACTTTGCTAAGAGTGCCAGCCAACTGGCTGTCCTCACCGGCTACGTACACTGCAAGGAAATCAACCTCCAGGCTGCATACCAGGGATCAAGTGCTGAGCACTTCCTGACACAGTGCAAAGGAGAGTCTTCTGCCTTGTCTGTTCGGGTGGAACACAGTATTTGTATTGTTAGTCTGGATTTGCACCACCTAACCTCTCATCAGCAGAGTAAACTCCATCAGTGTGAGGCCCACTTACCAGAACTCCAGCAGGCTGATGTGCTGGTGGGCCTCGCTTAAGTGAGAACCCATGGGCTCTGTGGTTGGACACATGAGCTCCTTCATCCCATCAGAGACCCGTCCTTTTTCAGGCATAGGGTTGGCTCTGGGCAGATGAAAGAAATTCCCTTTACAAGGTTCTGAGGGCACAGCCATCACTCAAGGGCATCAACACTGGCTGCAACACAGTCTACCAATCCCAATCCTGTTTTTGCCTTGGAAAACATTCCCCCCATTAAAATTCTGACAGAAGAAGTGTTAGATGAGTTATTGAAACTGAAGACATCATCACCAGGCCCTGACAACCTAAGTCCAGTAGTTTTAAAGAATTTAGAATACCGCAGTCTTATCCTCTCACCATGTTATTTAATACATCACTACTATCAGGTGAAGTTCCAGATGACTGGAAAAGGGCTGTAGTAGTGCCCATTCATAAAAAAGGAAATCGATCCAGTAACTATAGCCGATTAGCTTAACTTCCATCTGTTCTAAACTGATGGAAAGCAAGATTATTTAACTCTAAAAATTGATTAGCGTTTTGCTCATAAAAGTGCTAAATCTTTATGAAAATGTATAGCTCTTGCCTCATTGTGTTTAACAAACACAGCACTTCTAGAAAATCTGTATAAATACTTTCTGTACAGTTAGCATAATCCCAAGAAAAAAACTGCTAATCAATTATTTAAAACCCTAGGATAGTTAAAACAGGACAGAAAGTGAAATAGATGTACTACACCTTATAGACCAGTCTCAACATAGTTTCCGTAAAGGATCGTCATGTGTTACAAATCTCCGTCATTTTATGAGTTTGTAAGTGACCATCTCTGTAGGAATATCTCCACTGATGTCACCCTCCTGGATATAAGAAAAGCGTTTGATACTGTCCCCATGACTTATTAATATCTATATTAAATGTCATTGTAATCAACAAATATATTGTTAGATGGATCAATAATTGGCTTACAAATCGCAAACAGTCCGTTAAGATTAACAGTATACTGACCAAGGAGGAGGGTGTCAACAGTGGAGTGCCCCAGGGATCGGTGCTTGGTCCTGTGCTGTTTCCTTGTATATTAGTGATATGGGAGAGGTATAAAAGTGCCATCTCAAAATTTGCAGATGATACCAAGATAGGAGGTGAAGTGGACTCCTTGCAGAGTTATCTAGATCTTTGTCAGGACTTGGAAAAATAGAAAATTGGAAAATATAATAAAATGGAATTTAACAAATCTAAGTGCATTGTTATGCACTGTGGTAAGAAAAATCCTGGATATAAGTATAAACTTAATGGTAAAACTCTTAAATCTTCCAAGAAGGAACTCGATTTGGGAATTTGGGAGAACACTGACTTAGCTTCTGTTGATCACTTTCGTCGTGTGCCACTTACTACTAATGGATTATTAAGAACAATAAATAAAACCTTCTTAACAAGGGATAGAGAGTGCCTAATGAAATTATACAAATATTATATCATTCCACACCTTGACTATGGAGCTCCTATCTGGAGCCCATATTTAAAAAGGGAGATCAAGTTAATAGAAAAAACACAAAGGAAACTAACAAAATTGTTATTAGGTTTCAAAAACAAGTAATATATGTTAAGAGTTAATTATTTAAAATTGTTTACCCTGGAGACTCCAAGGAAAAGGGGTGATTTACTTCTGATTTATAAGATTTTTCAGAATCCTATTTTGATGGAATTATGTGGGTTAAAAAGTAAAAATATATCAACAAAGGAATTGAGATCCATAGGAGACAATTACATGTTCCTAGGGTCAAAACAGTTAAAAGATCAAATTTTTGTACTATTAGATCTGCAAAATTATGGAATTCCCTACCAAGTAACATAGTACTGGCACCCAGCTTTGAGCAATTTAAGCACAGATTAAATGATTTTCTTATCCATAATCAGTTAGGCCATTAACCCCACTAGGGTAGGAGACAATTAAATGGGCTCTCAGCCTACTTTGTCTTAACTTACAAGTATTACCCAAACCACACTAGTCCAGGTGATTAAGCGCTCAGATCACTGCCACTCCAACTCCCACATGAGGGAAATATGCCAATGGATCGAGCTGACAGAAGAAATGGAGCCGGCGGCGGACCGGCGCCAGCCGACAGTGCCATCAGGGCCTGGCGCCCGCGAACAGCGCTGAGGCCCAAGGCGCACCAACAGGCGTTATCAAGATGGCGCCGACCCAGGCCTTCCGAGCCAAGGGCGCGACACCGGGGGAGCCTTCACCCCTGAAGGGGCGATTGACAAGGCAGTGCCTCCCACCCGTCCCCCAAGGGGAATGGACTGGGCCTCCTGCACCGCAGAAGGGGCTTCTGCAATGGCAAGGCTACTAGAAGCAGAAGCCCCCTCCTCCGCGGCCCGTGTAGAACCGGGAGAGAGCGTGGCTTGGCCTGACGAGAGCGTCCCCATCCCCCGAACATCGGCGGAACTCATCCAACTTTCCATACACGTTGTTCAATGACACGACAGTCCATGGAGAAGCAGGTGTCGGACAAATCCATGTCGTAGCGGCAAGTACGGGCAACGGTCATGTTAGCTGGTGACAGAATACTTACAGCCAGCATCGGGCACCGTCGCATAGGAGGCCGCCCCTGCTCTCATAGTTTTCTTGCCCTGACCAAGACATGACCTACAGAAAACAGCACCAAACAAGACTCGACATCACAAAATAAAGAAGGAACAGTCTTACCAGGCGGCGTTGAGTGGGCGAACAGCAGAACCGGCAGGAAAACTTTAAATTCAGCGGGTGAAAAATTCATGAAGTCGACGGACTTAGAGAATGGAGCTGAAGGCTTCAAAGTACATAACAGGCCTCTCACGCAGCAGAGCTACCCAGAGGTACAACCTCAGCGGCGGAGCGAAGAACTGGTGGGAGGGTGGAGTTGACAACACCTAATGGCCAACCTGCAGGTGCACGCGGTCTGTTGGCCTCAAAGGCAGCACCAATGGTGTGTTGACTCTGCCCATCCAAATAATAAAGCTCGCTGGGTCAGGACCTACGGCCTCACCCAAAGGTGATAAATGGTGACGACTGACACAGGTAAGATCTAGTAATACCACTGACTACACTTTTAATAAATCATGGGAGGATGGTGTGGTACCTGAGGAATGGAGGAGGCGGATGTGATTCCCTTCACAAAGCGGGGAGCAAGACAAAGGCAGGAAACTACAGACCTATCAGTTTGACCTCAGTGATAGGGAAAATAATGGAATCACTTCTGAAGGAAAGAACTGTTGAGTACCTAGAAGTCAGTGGGGCACAGTACAGAACCGGGAGAGCGTGGCTTGGTCCGGCGAGCATGCTGAGAGGACCCCGGCGATAAGGATTCACAGCAGGAAGGTCATGTCAGACAAATCTGTGATTTCTTTGAATTGGTGACCAAAGCAGTAGACCAGGGAAGGGCAGTGGAGATGGCCTAACTAGACTTTAGCAAGGCATTTGATAGTCCCACACAAAAGATTAATAAACAAATTAGCCAGCCTGGGAGTGGGTCCCAGGGTGGTAGCCTGGGTAAAATACTGGCTGAACAACAGGATAGAGAGGGTAATAGCAAATGTAGACCACAGTGAAGAAAGGTGGGTTACTAGTGGGGTACCGCAGGGTTCAGTACTGGGGCCGGTCCTTTTTAATGTCTTTATAAGTGACATTGCAGAGGGACTGGAAGGAAAAGAATGTCTCTTTTCAGATGACACAAAGATCTGCAACAGGATTGATACGCAAGGTGGGGTGGAAAGTATGAAAAGGGAATTGGCAAAGTTGGAGGAATGGTCAAATGTATGGCAGCTTAGATTCAACACAAAGAAGTGCAAAGTAATGCACCTGGGAAACAAAAACCCAGGGGAAGAGTACACAATGGGGGGTGAGATACTGACAAAAACAAAATGGAAAGGGACCTCGGGGTAGTCATATCAGACAACCTAAAGGTGGGCCAGCAATTTGAGAAGGCAGTAAGGAGGGCTGGGGATACTGGGATGCATAGGGAGAGGCATCACTAGTAGAAAACAGGAAGTTGTTGGCCCTGTACAGACAGTTGGTAAAACCACATCTGGAGTACTGTATACAGTTCTGGAGACCCCATCTCCATAAAGACATAGACAGGATGGAGGCTGTTCAGGGAGGCAACCAAAATGGTGCAGGGTCTGCACCAGAGGACATATGAAAAAAGACTAAAGGAGCTTAAGATGTACAGCCTCGAGGAAAGGAGGGAGAGGGGAACATGATAGAAACTTTCAAATACCTTAAGGGAATCAACAAAGTCCAAGATGGTAGCATCTTTCAGAAAAAGAGATGTGCAAGAACAAGGGGGCACAATTTGAAGATAGAGGGAGGACGGCTCAGAGGTAATGTGAGGAAGTATTTCTTCACGGAGATGGTTGTAGATGCATGGAACAGCCTTCCTGAGGAGGTCGTAGAGTCAAAAACAGTGGGGGGAATTCAAGAATGCATGGGACAGACATAAGGCAATTCTAGTTGGGGAGGTAGGAGGAAGTAGGCTGTTGGTTAACCAGGATCTGCAGCTTATCCGTTAGGTAGGGAAACAGGCAGATTAGGTGGGCCAAGTGGTCCTTTATCTGCCATCAGATTCTATGTTTCTATGTTTCTGTCTCATCTCTTATTATTCCTTCAATGATTTTAGTAACTGTTTAAGTTAGGCTGACTGGTCGATAATTTGAAGGAACATTTTTATTTCCTTTTTTAGGGAAAGGGACCACAATTGCCTTCCTCCAGTCATCTGAGACTGCCCCTTCTTTGATGGTCTTATTCCCAATTATAGCTATTGGTTGTGCCAAATCCTCTGCAAGTTCTCTAAGGATCCGTGGGTGCAGGCCATCTGGTCCCTGTGCCTCGTTTATGTCTAGATTAACTAGTTTTTGTTTAATATGATCAGTTTTACATATGTCCACTTCCTCTAGGTGTTGTCTATTGGTTAATGCTTCAGGGCTATTTGTCAGTGTGTCTTTCCGATTATAAACAGAGCAAAAGTGGTCCTTATCTGCCATCTGTTTCTATGTTTCTATCTCGTCTCTTATTATTCCTTCAAAGATTTTACTAACTGTTGATTGGGCAGACTGGATGGGCCTTGCGGTCCTTATCTGCCGTCAACTTCTATGTTTAAAAGTACTCATTAAATATTTCCCGACATCGCCTCCGGTTCACTATAATGGGTGCCCTTGCTTAATAGTGGTCCAATAACGCTAGACGTTATTTTTAATATTAATATAAGAGTAGAAACCTTTCATGTTGTCCTTTGAATGTGCTAGCCTAAATTCTGAGTCACTGTATGCATTTTATGCGCATTTTAGGTTTTGAGGACCTGTTTGCATTTCCTGATACTGGTGGTAGTTTGTATCTTTTCATTATTGCAAATTTTTTTTTAACTATTAGTTCTGAATCTTATTGTTGAATCAAATTGGTTTTTTAACCCTTTTGTTATGTATCTTCTTTTGTGGTATATACTGCTGTTCTTGTGATTTGATTACGTCCACAAAAAGTCTCCATGCCACCCAGATTTAGATTTTTAATTTTCTCCAGTAGATTATATTCCTTTAGCTTTTGTTTGATAACTCCCCAATTAGCCTTATTGTAATTAATAAATACTGTGTTTCCCTTAGTAGTTTTCTTCTTTTTTTCTACTTGAAACTGAACAATATTATGATCACCATTGGCTAGTCGTGCTTTTATGCTGATGCTTTTAATTTCAGACAGTATATTTGTTAAAATGACATCAAGAATGTTATTTCCTCTAGCAGGCTGTATTACTAAGTGATATAGGTCTAGGTTTTCCAGGGTGTCAGTTAGTCTTTGATCACTTGTCCCTGATGCTTCCATATTCTTCCAATTGAGACCCGGTATGTTCATATCACCTAGTATGATTGTACCCCCCCTTACGGTGATACTTTCTATTTGTTTTAATAATGAATCCATATATTCAGTATTGCTGTTAAGTGGTCAATAAAAAGGTCCCAAAGTACAACTTTTCCCAGCTAGTCCTGTAAAATGTAACCAGACTACTATCTCTAGCCCTTCTGCTTTATAAGTGATGACGTGGCAATCAATACTATCTTTAACATAGATTTCTACCCCTCCTCCTCTACGACCTTCCCGGATTTACTAAAGAGTTGATAGCCCTCAATTTCTTGATCTCATCTGCTGTTCTCATCCCACCATGTTTCAGTTATACAGATAATGTCAGTACTGTCCTTTGTTATCATAGCTATGAGTTCTGCTAATTTTTCCCATTTAGCTTCTTGCATTCTATGAGTATAATGTTAGCATCATTTGCTCTCTGGTGCTTTACTGTGATTTCCTTTTTAGCTCTGAGTTCAGATTTGATGCCCCTTTGCACCCTGGTTTATCAGTTTAAATTAGTGGCTGATACGCTTGCTAAACTTTCCCCAGAATTCTGCTTCTTTTTCTACTGAGGGCAAGCCATCCTTACAGTACATATCTGCCTTGTTGTAAAAGTTGTCCCAGTGTCTAATAAATCTTATGTTCTTATCCCACCAAGATTCATGTAGCCATTGATTGGACACCTAATGTCACGCTGTTTTTGTTTGCTGGGTCTTGGTACTCTAAGTACCTCAGGGAACACTATTTCACGCCCATTTCTTCAAGGTTTTCAGTCAGTCTTATGAAGTCCTTTACTACTTCCTTTCTTGTTTCCTTCAATATAGTTTACCCCACATGGACAATTGTTGGCGGCTTTTCCCTGCTCCTTTGAATATTTTGTCTGTCATTTTGTGCGGTGCTACTGTAGCACCTGCTCCAGAATAACTACAGACCATGGTGTTCCCTTATCATATTTACAGATATACTGATCTGTGTACTTGACAAGAGTCCCCTACCACAATTAGTTGTCTTGGTGGTTTTATATCTGTTGCCTATTCCTGCTGTGCCATTTCTTGTCCTAAATCCATCTGTATAGAATTTTCAGTGCTAGTGTCTATGGGTAGGATATCTGTTATTTGTC
The DNA here is from genome assembly GCA_016271365.2 of Neoceratodus forsteri. NCBI lineage: Eukaryota > Metazoa > Chordata > Ceratodontiformes > Ceratodontidae > Neoceratodus > Neoceratodus forsteri. Next base: position 1,290,828,961 of record CM028131.1, on the reverse strand, counting down.
TGGATAACATTATTTATTAATGGGTTCACAAGATCATCTCTGGCTGGGAGTGTAGGGGCAAATGCTTTGCAAACTGACTTTCTTTTGATGATGATGGGCCTATATCTAGGTGTTGAAAGTCAAAACTTTGTCCCTTCCTTTTCCTTCTTTTAATAGATTGCACTTCATACCACTCATTGTCTGTGTCATTTAGGTCTGAATCTGCCTTTGTTTTACTGCCTGTATCTGGTTGTACTATAGACTGCATGTCTTTTGTTAGTGAAGGGTATGCTTTTAGTTTGGTAGCTAATTCCTCCTGAGATTTCTTCAGGGCCTCTAGCTGTTTGTTAAACACTGAAAGCTGTTTCATTACCTCACTATTATTTATACATTTTTGCATGTATAAGTTTCATAATGCATCTCCTCCTTTGTATACTGTCGTTAGGCAACTGAAACACTGGTAGCCTATCTCCTGTCAGTGTCATTACTTTATTAGCCATTTTGCTGTTTGTTCTGAGTGATTATGCAGACTCTTTCATTAGAAGGCCTACCTTGTGGTGATGTCTCTGTTATGCCTATTCCCTTCTTCCCTGCCAGACATGCCTGACCACGTGCAGAAGCAGCGTTGTCTTGGCGCCGTCCCTCGTGGGGTGCCGCATGCCCTGCTCACAGAGGCGGTTTAAGCTCCCTGGTGACTCAGAACAGCTCCTGGGTCCCCCTGACTCAGTCCTTGCAATTACTGCTAGTTATTCCAAATTACGGGTGAGGGCTACTCATGCATAGTCCTGGCAAGTATATAGCTTTGTAGTATGTTCACAGTTAAAACTATCTTGCCAGTTAGATTGGTAGTTCTCCTCCTGAGAACTTGAACTACCGATCTCTCTTCCTGCTTCCTCTTCTGAGAAGCAGGTCTCAAAAATAAAAGGAGATGCGCAATAAAATAAGTAACAAGGGCTTCTGTAGCCTAAAGCCTGCCTGCTAGCGTAACCTCCTAGCACACTGAGTAACAAACAAAATGATCAGGCAAGGATGATCCTCTGCCATGTCTGAGCCCTGGCTTCACAGAATCAAGACGAGCAGGAACATTCTCCCTCCAGCAATGTTGTTTCATGTGATGCTTCTTTTCATAAGGGGGACTCTTGTTGAAAGTTACATCACCATATACATTTCCTGGAGCGCTGGGAATCCTGGAATGGTCCAAGTTTCATGGCTGGTCCCACCAGTACCAAGGCTCCTATCATAGTCTCTTCCTCCATGACCTGCAACAGGGCCACCAAGCCCACTGAGGACATTTGTTATTGAGGCCTACTTTAGATTAAGCATACTGAATGCATGGGATAACATGGACACTGTGTGACTTCGTGGTCAGCCCAGGGCAGTTCAGACATGTGTTGTGGCTATAAGAAAAAAACATTTTCGCCTGCGCCTAAATGCAACCTAAATCTTGGCTTTTTACGCTCCATTTGACAACTGTTGACAGAACAGTAACTGGAAGATGAAGCATACACAATTTGTTAAAGACCATGAAATAAATTGAAATTTTTGCCTAAAAGTGCTTTGAAAATGGAGAATCCTAGGGCTGTCCCATCGGGCGCAGTGGTAGAGTTACCACTCCTGACAACAGTGACCCAGGTTCAGAGGCTGGCTGGGGAAAGAGGATTGAGTATCCCGGAGTACACTCTCCTCCTCGGGGAGGCTGACATAGCACCCTAAGCACTGCTGCTGGTGGAAGCACAGGTGGCAGTCTCAGAGTCAGGAGGGAAAGGCGTTGTAAGGTGCTTGGCTGCAGCATGTCCCAGCAAGGCCCTAGCCTGGATTTATGTCCTTCATGTCGGTGCCCCTCAGGGGGCGGGATCCGGGAAAAAACTACATAAACACCTCGGCATCGAGCAGCATGACACTGGAATCCTGGTAGCCAGGACCCAGTTGTGAGTGCTAGGTATCCTGGTCGCCAAGATGCAGCCGCAATGGAGATGAATATAACTGCGCTGCTGTCTGGAGCAAGTAAAAAATAAAACAAAGAAAAACTAAGAATGCTCAAGCAGCAGGAGCTGAGAGACCTGTCCTTCCAGCGGAAAAGAAGATCTGATTTTGCAAGAGGTGGGACTGGAAGATGGCATTACTTGGAAGAAGCCAAGCTTTGAAGATGTTGACTTTGTTGACTGAGTGAAGTAAAGTGGTACTTCCTAAGTGCAGACAGTGAACTGAATCTGCATAGTCAGAATTGTATAAAAAGGATGCTTGACTGCCTGTGACAGAGTTGGGTAAGACCCTGTCCCATTTGTTTCCAGACAGAGTCTGATGGAGGACTTTTTGTTTGTACTGCCTTTAGGAAGAGCTATCCTGCACAATTAAATTTTTTTAATTTTATTGTTATCGATAGTAAAATGCTACTTGCAGATTTTATAACTTCTCCTGGTCTGCCTATGCTTCCTGACCTATGCCCCTACAACAGTTGGTGTCAGCGTGGGATTTATGCCATACATACTCTACGTCAAGGAGTTCTGTGTGTGGGTACAAGACCTGGTACCAGGGAAGCATAGAAGAAAGTTGTGGATCCTCCAACAGCAAGCCCAGGAGTGATTACCAGAAGAATGCCAGCCAAACTGGAAGCAGAAACAAAAGTCCAAAATGAGCCTATACAGCCAGCACCAGTGATGAGAGAAGAACAAAAAAAGCAGTCTGTGTGTTTTGCTCACAGACAGAAACTGAAGAGTCTTTTTGAGACAACATAAGTGGGGTAGGTTGTGGGAAACTTGTTGAAATAGTGTATTTATTATTGTCTGTAGGGTAAATGGAGACCAACTACAGTAGCCCACATTTAAGTAACATAATAAAGAGCTGTGTCTTACTCTGTAATTTTAGGCGGGGTGAGAACGGTTTGGCCTGAAGCCTCAGCTAGGTGATACCAGGAGAAGGGGCCGAGTGAGTCACATTTCTGATTGCAGGTTAGTTTTGGATTGCTATATTTTATTTATTTAATTAGTATTTCGGAAAGACCTTTGAGCGTGAGCTCTTTTACAAAGGTTCCACGTCAGGGTGGACAATAAGACAATATACATATTCAGTGGTTACAGAGGCCTGGTCATTAGGCATTAAAGAGCGATTACATGAGAATTAGACAAATAGGAGAAAAACAGAGCAGTTGTAATAGAATACTAAGCTATTTATAATCGGTTGCCCTAGGTAGCACACCCTTGGAAACCTCCAAATCCGTTGATAGACTATGGCAGAGTAACTGCATAGGGTTTAACGCTATCCCAGATGGCGAGAGGCTGGGTGACAGTGAAACAAGGTGGATTGGGTTTGAACCTAGCATGAGAGTGAGAGGTGGGGGATAGTGAAGCAGGGGGCTGTGATGGGGAGAGCAGCTTCAGAGGGCTTTGTCGGTAGCGTGCGTGTGTGTGTGTGTGTGTGTTTGGGGGGTTAGGGAGAAGCAGTACCAAGAGCGTTTAAAGAGGACTGATAGCTTACTTAAGCCCTTGGCTGAAGCTGGAATGGAGCAGGGTTCTCTAGGTAGCCCTGGTGGGTGCTACCTGGAGTAGGCCTGTCTATCAAGTTAGGCCTGAGAAGCAGGTGCATTTTGAGCTAGACATTAGGTGCTGTTTGAGGTCTGCTTTGAATTGAGACAGGCTGCTGTTTGTTTGTAATTTCATCGGGAGTTCATTTATCCAGAGGGGGGTCTGATAGGAGAAAGTGCGCTGCCCTAGTGAGGTTTGGTGGAATGGTATGGACAGTGCTCCATTCTTCCTCCCTCTGGTGATGTGTGATGAGAGAGAAGCCTTGAGCAGGTTTCCTATACAGGGTGGGGTTTTTCCGAGGAGTGCCTTCTTTCCTGAGAGGCAAGTTTGGTATTTGATCCTGTCTTTTAGGTTAAGCCAGTTTGTACGCTCATACAGGGTGCAAGTATGAATGTAGTGATCTGTGCACAGGGTGAGGCGACATGCCTTATTGAGTGCAATTTGGACCCTTTTGAGCACTGTATCAATAGCAGCTCCACAGACCACCAGCCCGTATTCTATCGTGGAGAGTATGGAGCTGGAGACTGAGATTCGGAGTGCTTCTGGGGTGAGGGATTTCTTATGCCTATAGAGGACCCCGATCTTTGTGTTTACCACTCTGACAAGGGAGTCTACGTGGTGCGTATAAGTAAGAGAGTCATCAATGGTGAGTCCAAATTACTTTGAGCAGGTGCACTTGTTAATCTGCTCACCAGCCTTATTGGTGATTACGAGGAGAGCATGCCTGTGTTTGTTGTAGGGGCTGGATTGTAGCATGGCCTTGGTTTTCTTGTAATTTAGTAGCAGCTTTTGCCTACTGAACCAGTCCTCGAGTTTACTGAAAGAGTTCTGTAGTTCTATTTGCAGGGCAACCTGAGAGGTGCTGCTGCTCAGCAGCATAGCATTGTCTGTATACAGGATAAGTTTGGTGTCACATGCTGTGGGTGGGTCATTTACAAAGAGGCTGAAAAGCAGGGGCCCTAGAATTGATCCTGAGGAACTCCTAGGAGTACATCTCTGGAGCTGGATAACATCTGCCCGATTTTGACTTGCTGGGTCTTGTGTGTTAGGTAGTCATTGAACCAATTCAGGCGTTAGGTGCCACCCAACCTTTGGATCTGGAGTACTAGTAGAAGGTGGTTGGCGGTGTGAAAGCTTTGGTGAGGTCAATAAAGATGGACCACACCAATCTGCCTTCATTCAGCACCTTATGCGCATAGTCAGTGTATTCCAGCAGTGCGTGGTGGTGCTGTGTTTTGCCTAAAACCACGTTGGTTTGGGCAGAGCAGACTATACTTATTGAGGTATTCTGTGAATTGACTTGCCATGATTTTTCCAAATCTTTGGATAGTGGGAGAGGATAGATATTGGCCTATAGTTTGACACCAGTGCCTTGTCACCATTCTTATGCACTGGAGTTACCAGGGCTTGCTTTCATACCTCTGGAAACTGAGCTAGAGCCAAGGATTTATTAAATAGCATTGTTATGGGCATGATAAGAACATCAAGAGTGAGAGATGGCAACTTCATGTCTAGCCCGTCACTCCCCAATCTGTTTCTGCCTAGGACTTTCCTGACCATCGTTAAGGCCTCCTTCACCGTCACCTTCTTAAAGTAGAAGGATGAGTGGTTAGTTATGAGCAGGTTGGCACAACCTTGGTCTTCCATGAGCAGAAGGTAGTCTGGAGGCAGCACTGAGGACAGGTCTGTAAAGGCCTGGTTAAAGGCATCAGGAATGGCTAGCGGATCTGAGGAGGATGAGTCATTAATGTTGAGCATCTTAGGGTGCTGCTTTTTATCTTTACAAAGGATGTACTTGATGTTGTCCCAAAACCTCTTTCCATCTCCCCATGCGTTGTTAAGCTGGGTCTTATGGAAAACGGCTTTTGTGAGCCGTTTTGTAACACTGTCAGTCATGCTTGCTATCTGAGTTTAAGGCTTTTTCCCAGAGGCAGTCCCTCTCCTTTAGGAGGGAGAGGAGCTTGCCATCATTCCAGCCGTTTACCTCCCCCCGAATTTTCTGTTTTGTGTGTGGTGCATAGATATCACAGATGGAATTGAAGCTCTCAGTGAAAAACCTAAGGGCCTGGTCCAGCGTTGGTGCCTTGTTGATGGGGGACCAATTGTAGGCAGACAGGGCCAATTTGAGGGATCCAAGTTTGCCTTTCTGCAGAACCCTGCTCTCGATGAGGCGGGGTGGGCTTTCGGCAAGTTTAGTGGTCCATATAAAGGAGATCGGGGAGTAGTCACTCAGCACGTCCGGGAGAACCCTGAGTTCAGAGAATTGAGTTGGTGAGCTAGCTAAGACCCAGTCAATGAGGGTACTGGTACTAACCTTGTAGTTCTGCCTGGTGGGGTGAATTTACGAGTTGCGTGAGATTGTGGGAGGTGATTACGTCTCTGGAGGGTGTCGCCTCCTTAAACAGAAACATAGACTGATGGCAGATAAGGACAACTTGGCCCACCCAGTCTGCCCATTTCCCTTCCTATTGGATAAGCTGCAGATCCTAGTTAACCAATAGCCTACTTCCTGCAACCCCCCACTACAATTGCCTTATGTCTATCCCATGCATGTTTGAATTCTCCCACTGTTTTAGACCCAACAACCTCCCCAGGAAGGCAGTTCCATGCATCCACCACTCTCTGTGAAAAAAAATTTCCTCACATTACCCCTGAGCCGTCCCCCCTCTATCTTTAAATTGTGCCCCCTTGTTCTTACACATCTCTTTTTCTGAAAGATGCTACCCTCCTGGACTTTGTTGATTCCCTTGAGGTACTTGAAAGTTTCTATCATATCCCACCTGTCCCTCCTTTCATCAAGGGTATACATATTAAGCTCTCTCAGTCTCTCTTCTTATGGTTTCTGATGCAGACCCTGCACCATTGTAGTTGCCCTCCTCTGGACTGCTTCCATCCTGTCTATGTCCTTGCGTAGATGGGGTCTCCAAAACTGCACACAGTATTCAGATGGGGTCTCACCAACTGTCTGTACAGAGGGATAACCACTTCCCTTTTTCTACTTGTGATGCCCCTTCCTATGCATCCCAGTATCCCCCTGGCTCTCCTTACTGACTTCTCACATTGCTTACCCACCTTTAGGTCATCTGATATGACTACCCCAAGTCCTTTCCATTTTTGTTGTTTAGTATCTCCCGCTATTGTGTACTCTTCTCCTGGGTTTTGTTTCCCAGGGCATTACTTCACTTCTTTCGTTGAATCTAAGTTGCCATATGTCTGACCATTCCTCCAACCTTGCCAAGTCCCTTCTCATCCTTTCTACCCTCCTTATGTATCAACTCTGTTACAGATCTTTGTGTCATCTGCAAGAGCATACCTTTCCTCAGACCCTCTGCAATGTCACCTATAAAGATGTTAAAAGGACTGGAGCCAGTACTGAGCCTGAGGTACTCCACTAGTAACCTCCTTTCTTGGAATGTGTTCCATTCACTATTACCTTCTGTGTCCTGTTGTGCAGCCAGTTTGCTACCAGGCTACCAATCTGGAACCCACTCCCAGGCTGGCTAACCCAATATTAGTCTTTGTGTGGGACTGTGTCAAATGCCTTGGTAAAGTCTAGGTAGGCCATATCCACAGCCCTCCCTGGTCTATTACTTTGGTCGACCAGTCAAAGAAATCAATTAGATTAGTCTGACATGACCTTCCTGCTGTAAATCCATGCTGCTTTGGGTCCTGTGCCCTTTGCCTCTAGGTACTCAACAATACTTTCTTTCAAAGTGATTCCATCATTTTCCCTACCACTGAGGTCAAACTTACAGGTCTGTAGTTTCCTGCTTCTGCCTTGCTCCCACTTTTGTGAAAGGGACTCACATCTGCCCTCCTCCAGTCCTCAGGTACCACCCCATCCTCCCATGATTTGTTAAAAGTGTGGTCAGCGGTGTCACTAGGTCCTCCTTAGTTCTTTTAGGATTCTGGGGTGAATCCCGTCAGGCCCCACTGCTTTGTCCACCTTGAGTTTTGAGAGTTCTTTCATGACTCTTTCTTCTGTGAATGGACTGGTGTCAACCCCCTACCCAGAGTGCTTCTACTGTTTGGTTTAGGTAACTCCTCCTCATCTTCTTTTGTGAATACTGAGCAAAAATATTCATTCAGAATCTCTGCCTTTTCACTGTCTCCCTCTGCCCACCTCCCCTCTCCTTTATTAATCTTCACTATTCCTCCCTTAACCTTTCTATGCTCCCTAATGTACCTATAAAAGGTTTTATCCCCCTTCTTAACAGAGTTGGCTATTTTTTCCTCGGTATGGGCCTTTGCTATTCTGACTGCCTTCCCCACTTCTTTCTGCTTTAATTGATACAGTTCCCTGTCATGCTCCTTCTGTGATTCCTTACACTTTTTGAATGCAGCCTTTTTCTCCTTAACCTTCCCTACCACCTCTTTTGAAAACCATAGTGTTTTTTACTCCGCTTTGTTTTCTTTATTTGTTTCACACAAAGGCTTGTTACCTCTATGATAGCAGTTTTTAATTTTCTCCATTTTTCTTCCACCCCCTCCTTTCTGGCCATTTGCTAGTGCATTCCTCAGGTATTCACCCATTTTGCCAAAGTCAGCCCTTCTAAAGTCCAGTATCCCTGTTCTTGTATAGCTTGTCTCCATGGTTGTGCTTATTGTGAAGCACTCTGTGCAGTGGTCACTTGCTCCCAGATGTCTACTGACTTCTAAATTTGTGATCCTCTCTCCATGTGAGAGTACTAGGTCTAGTAGTGCTCCCTCCTGAGTGGGTTCCAACACTAGCTGTCTAAGGCCTGCCCCCTGCAGGGCATCGAGAATGACCCTGCTCTTGGATGTGGCTGCAGTACATGTCATCCAGTTAACATATGGCATATTCAGGTCCCCCATCAACAATATCTCCCCTTTTTCAGCCATTTTGAGAATGTCCTCTATTATTTTCTTGTCCATTTCCTCCCCTTGAGACAGGGGTCTATATACAACCCCTGTGCGGACTGTGATGCCATTCCCTGTCTCCACGGTGACCCAGAATGCCTCTTGTCCTCCCCCTTTACTGTTTAGTTCCGTAGCTTTGATCCCTTCCCTTATGTATAGAGCTACTCCACCTCCTCTTTTCCCTCCCGTCCCTTCTGTAGACTGTGTACCCTGGTATGTTGACATCCCAGTCATGGTTCTCCGTGTACCATGTTTCCGTGACTGCCACAATATCCAATTGTTCATCTTCCATCAGGGCTACTAGCTCAGGAAGCTTGTTTCCCAGACTACAGGCATTGGTACTCATTGCCCTCCATTTAATGTTGGCTTTATCCTTTTTTTCCCCATCCCTGCTCTTATTGCCCTTGTCTATTTTTCCATTTACCCCTGTCCTGCCCTCTGTTGAGCTCTGTACCTCAGTGTTTACCTTACTACCTGCCATGTTTGTGGGCGGAGGCTTGACATTTCCTGCCTCTTATCAGCACCTCCCCACTTAGCTAGTTTAAAATCTTGCCAAGGAAACATTTAAACCTGTCACTTAGGAGCTTGGTTCCCTTCGAGGACAGATGCAGTCCATCGTGCCAGTATAGACCTTCATCTCTCCAGGTGTACCCCAGTCCCCAATGAAGCCAAAGCCCTGTGCTCTGCACCAGTTTGCAACCATTCATTAAACTGCATGGTGTGCAGTACCTATCCTCACCCTGCCATGGACTGGCAGCACCTCTGAAGGTAACCGTGCTTGCTACCTGTCTGAGGCCTCCCCAACTCCACAAATTCATCCTGCACTGCACTGTTCCATGCCTAGCTAGATCATTTGTCCCAAGGTGGACAATGATTATCTAGTTCCCTCTCCTGTGATGCTGCTTCTGCAATCCTGAGGATCTGCTTCTTGTCCCTCTAAGCCATGGCACCAGGCAGGCACCTTACTTCCATCTCCTCTCCCTTCCCCAGTTCTACCCCCTAATAACTGAGTCCCCTATCAGAAGCTGTTCCTTCCTCTGTGGTGTCCCTTGCCACCCTTTGTGGGTCTCCTTGTGGATGTCCTCAGCATTCATCTTGGTCTCCACTGGGGTGCCATCATAGAGGAACCTTGCTCTGCCAGACTGGCGTATGATTTGTGTAGAGGTACAACTAGGGGGCTTCGCCTCTGTTCCACCACCCGCACCCTCCCAGAACCAACTATGGTCCAACTGCTCTTCATACTTGGCAACCTCTGAGGCAGTGGTTGTGGCAGTGGTGCTCTTTGGGTGGGGGAGGCCTCCTTAGTCCTTGTCAGTTCAGCCTGGAGGTGGGCAATCTCCTCCCTCAGAGCTGACAGTTGCCTGCAAATAGGACAGCAATGCAGTTTCCAGAATGTCTCCCGGAAAACTGCTGCCCCACAGCCAGTGCATTGCACCACTCCCCTTATGTAATACATATAATTTTTTTTTTTTTGGTGGTGTGTACTTACCCTTTTTGCACTGTGATAGGTTATTAAGAATATGACAGTTCTGCCCCAAGACCTATTGAGGAAGTGTGTCAGAACTTTGACTATAAAAGGAAATGCCATGCCTGGGTGGGGGTGGGGTGGGAAAGGGTGGATGGGTAGTCCACAACCACAGGTGACTGTTAGAAACAATCAAATACACCACTGCTCCACCACCCTGGTGAGTACTGCCCTTATAGTAATTTAACCTCCAGTAACTTATTTAAAAATAGTTTAACTATCACAAAATCCTACGCACCAGTAAATTATTTAAAAATAGTTTCTGTCCCAAAATCCTAGTAGTCAATCCAGCTACCCCCAAGGGACAACCAAAATGCAGTATTCAAACACTTATGAAGTTACTTCCAAGATAAGCAGAGTTTGCAAGCTCCTTCTTCAATTCCTCAGTCACTTGTAATTTATTTAAACATAGTTTAACTGTCAGAAAATCCTAGTAGACAATCTAGCTACCTCCAGGGGTCTACCCAAATGCAGTATTTAAATCCTTCTGAAGTTACTCACAAGATAAACAGAGTTTGCAAGCCCCTTCTTGGTTAAACACTAAATAAATATGTAAATAAAAAACAAATACCAAAGGTAGGTAGTTTCACCTCCCACAGAATTGAGCAAAAGTGCACGTTGTTGCAGATATCAAGTGCAATATAGAATTTCCCACACAGCTCACAGCTGAATAAAGAAGATGTGCTTTGTGGCCAGTTAATATTAAAGTCGCCGGTCAAGATGAGTTCTGAGCCCTTTTTGAGTGCGCCAATTTCTTCCATAACAAGAGGAAGGAATTCCTTGTTTTTTGGGGGGGCAGGTAGGTTGTGGCGATTGTAAGGGTCTTGCCTTTTAGGCCGACTTATATTTTTACCACTAGTATCTCATAATCCTCCACAACTTTGGAGATGGGGAGGACGGAGCAACTCAGTGAGTTTCTTGCATATAAGAGGCAGCCGCCTCCTTTCCTGCCTATTCTATCAAGTCAAAACGCTCGGAATCCTTCGTTGGCCACCTCACCATCTCTGATCCTACCCGATAGTCAGGTTTCAGTTAGGCAGAGTATGTCGGGGCATGGATGCTCATCCAAGCCTGGAGCTAATTGAATTTGGCAGTTAGGCTGCAGAAGTTTAGCGATGCTATCTTTAGGCCATTCACTGTATGGAACCCCCTGCTCCTCAGGGTTGTTGGTCCAGGGTTTATGTGAACATTGACAGAGAGTAGCAGTAGCAGAAAGATAACCTTTCTGGCAGATAGGGTGATGTTTATCTTCCCTCATGTCTTCCATCGCCTGCGCTTCAGGTGGGGGAGGTGTCTATACGCCTTTGTTAAATTATGGGGAAAGCTAACCGTTAAGGTTATATAAAGACTCATTTGCAACAGCCAATCGGGGCAATCAGACATTGCCTGATATACAAGGAAGTATCCATCAAGTGTACCTCTGCACGAAGGATAGCAGTGCAAAGGATAATACAGGGGAGTCTGCCAGGAGGGAGTCCGCCAAGGGAGGCAGCCGGCAGCCGTACACTGCTGCCCCATAAACCATGAGTAGGTAAAAGGGGTATGCAGGTGTCTACAGCCACAAGGCACCAAGTAAGGAAAAAAGTGTAGCACCCTTTACAGGGCTAAGCTATACTAATGGTTCAAAACTTACAAAAACTTAGGGGTCATTGAAACTCCCTATATAGGGTAGGGTAATCAATCAATCTTATTTTTAAAAAGTGCTATTCATGTAGAGCATAAGCGCCTGTACAATTAAAAACAGGATAAAATTAATAACTTATTAAAATGACAGACAGCAACAACTCATTCAAATTTGGGAAGGCAAGATTAAACAAATAGTTTTTTTTTTTTTGGGGCTTCCCCCAGCTCCGGGCCAGCCTCTCCTTTAGGCTCTCCTATAGCCTCCGTGCCGCACTGTCCGGTACAGCCACCTCTTCACCCCATATTGCAGCCCCCCGGTAACCCCGGACGTAACCCTTCGCTGGATGGATCCCTCCTCTGAGAGGGAAGGCACCGGGGTGGCCAGTGCTATACTTGCCCCGGATGCTGCTAGGGTGGTTCGTGCACTGCCAGAGGTCTCACGGCAGTGGGAGCTGGTGACCATCATCCGGTCGGCCTCTGGGCTCTTTCCTGTTTGCTCCCTAGGTACGTGGCATGCCATTAACATCAGGCTTACGCTGACATTCGCCCGGAAGAATGGTCCCATTGATTAGTACAAACTCATGTATTACCGACCCCCCAACCTCTGCCAGGGGTCAGCAATTGCCGGGTTGCATCCCCAACCTCCCCCCAAGAAAAGGCAAGCAGTCATCCAATGCTTCAGCTTTCTCTCCCTGACTGGCCCTGCAGCACCCAAGTCCGTCCCTGAACCCGGGTCGCTGGCGTCGCGGGTGGAAATCCAACCGCTGGGCCAACACAAATAGGTTTTTAATGCAGTTTTAACACAGAAAGCAGATAGGATAGGACAATGGGAGTGGTGCGGTACAGTGGCTGTGGGATGTCAGTCTTCAGGGAGATTTTCTGAAAGCTGCGCTGCTGCTCTATCTGTGTGCACCTCTCCAGACTGAGAGAGGAGGTTGCCAGACTCAAGGCTGAGTTGGCTTGGCTTCAGAGAACCTTCTCTTCCACCTAGGGACCACCTAGTCCACTGCCGCTACCTCAGAGGTTGCCCAGAAGGAGGAATGACTGAAAAACAGTGGGCTCGGGGAGGTTTAGGGTGGGTGGAATGTAGGCACATCCTCCAACCAGTTTCACTGTAAAACTCCGACGCCGCACTGACAGAGTGGGAAAGTCCCACACAGGCACCTGAAGTTGTGTCCATGATGAATGTGGGGTCCTCCATAGTGGAAACCCCAAGGGTGGGTGGCAGAGGACCCCAGAGGAGGCGAAGGAAGCGAATCCTGGTGGGGGACTCCACAGTGTGGGTAATAAGAGTTTGGGACAGGTAAGGATGAGGAGCGGGAGGTTCAGTGCCTTCCCAGCACCACGGCTCACAGGAATCAAAAGAAGATCTAAACAATCGCTGGTGCAGCAGGAAGAGAGGGACAGCTAGATGTCATTGTCCATCTGGGGACTAATGACCTGGCTATGGATGAGCCAGCAATAGTTCAGGAGGACTTCAGGGAATTGGGGAGGGGTCTTAGGCAGGTGGCATGATCTGTATCCTTCTCAGAAGTGCTACCTGTCTACCACAGGGGAGGGCAGGATTCTCCACACCAGGAACTTCAATGTATGGCTGAAGGAATGGTGCAGGGAGGTTTCAGCTTTACTGGGGACTGAGGCCCCACCTGGAGGGATAAGAGACTGTACAGGGTGCGGCCTGCATCCGTTCAGGAGGGAACCATGGTCTTCAGTGAACAGTTTAAATGCTACAGTGGCCAGCTTTTACTAGCCAAGGGGAGTCAGAAAGACGAAGAAGACTAACCGCCACTGAAAACGGGTCAGCAAGGGAATCCTTGAGGGGATGAAACCTCAAAAAAGAACTATATAACAAAGGAACTGGGGATAGAAGGCAAGAGTTATAATGAGATAGTGGAGGAAACAAACAGGGCAAATGGGAAACAAGGTGTGGCAGCACAATCTGTAGAGCCATGTGTACAAACGCTTGAAGTCTAGACAACAAGACTGCAGATGTAGAGGTCACCAAGGCAGAAGCAGACCTGGATATGTTGCAATCACAGAGTCCTGGTCCAATGAAAACCAGGATTGGGATGTGGCCATACTAGGGTATACTCTGTTCAGAAAAGACAGGTAGGTAAAAGGGGAGGTGGCTCTTTATATAAGGGACAAAATAAAAGCCACAGAAATACAGGGGAGGAGCTGAGGTACTGTGGGTTGCTCTGGAAACATGTAAGGGACCACTATTCAAACAGGAGTGATCTAGAGCCCTCCAGCAGGGAAGAGGTGGATAAGGACATGATGAAAGCCATCAAAGGATGACATGCAAGGAGTGTTATGGTGGGGACTTCAATCTACCAGACATGGATTGGAACCTACCAGCTGCAGCAAGTCACAAGTAGGGACATCCTGGACTCTCTGCAGGGGGTGTTCCTTAGGCAATTCGTTAAGAAACACACTCATGGAGGGGGGGACAATACTGGACCTGGTACTGACAAATGGGGACAGTGTTGCTGACGTCATGGTGGGAAACAACATGGGGTCCAGCGACCACTGTACAGTGTGGTTCAATATAAGGACTGGGCCAGAACCGAGCCACATGAAAATGAGGGTCCTTGACTTCAGGAAAGCCAATTTCAGGAAAATGGGAGGATCCTCAGGGATGAGGATCTGGGGGGAATTGAGGAACAATGGGCAAAAACAAAGCTGGGGGGGCATTGAAAAAGCAACATATCTCTGTGTCAGGCAGGTTATCAAGGGCAAGAGAAAAAAAAGACCGTTATGGTTCTCTAAAGACATAGCAGAAAAAGTAAGGGCAAAAAAAAAAAAAACTGGTAACTTAGAAAGTACAAAAAGGCACAGAAGGAGGAGGAGGAGGATGGGAAAAACTACCAGGAGAAACAAAGGGAGGCCGGAAAGGCAGTTAGATGTGCAAAGACACAGGGGAGAATATTGCCCAATCAGTAAAAAAAGGGGATAAAACTTTCTTTTGATATATAAGCGAGAAGAGGAAGACCAAAGGGGGACTAGAAAGGATGAAAAGGGGAGAAGGGGTTTGCGAGCAGGGGGACCAAAAGAAGACAGATATATTGAACAAATACTTTTGTTCAGTATTTACAGAAGAAGAGGTAGGTGACAGGCCAAAGATAAGGGACAAGAGCATAAATGGTAGAGAGGTGGACACCAGTCCTTTTACAGAGGAGAAAGTCCTCAAGGTACTAGCACAATTAAAAGTAGACAAGGCAGTGGGACCCGATTGAGTGCACCCCAGGATACTGAGGGAGCTCAAACAGGTTCTGGCTGCCACTCTGACAACTCTGATCAATTTATCATTAGAAACAGGAGAATCCTAGGGACTGGAAGGGGGCAGATGTGGTCACACACCACAAAAATGGGAATAGGGAGGAGGCAGGAAATTACAGACCTGTCTGCCTGACTTTGGTAGTGGGCAAAGTAATGGAAACACTACTGAAGGAAAGGATAGTGGAATACCTTGTAACCACTGGATTACAGGACCCAGGGCAACATGGCTTCACAGGGGGGAGGTCTTGCCAGACAAACCTGATCGAGTTCTGTGACTAGGTGACTAAGGTAGTGGATCAGGGAGGATGTGGCCTACCTGTATTTCAGTAAGGCCTTCGACACCATTCCACACAGAAGATTGGTGAACAAGCTGGCCTGTCTGGAGTGGGTCAAAGTTATAAACTGGGTAAGAAGTTGGTTAAGTTACAGAAGTCAGAGGATGGTGGTAAATGGTGTCCACTTGGAGAAGGCAAGGTGACTAGTGGGTGCCTCAGGGCTCAGTACTAGGCTTGGTCCTCTTCAATTTTTTATTAATGACATTGTGGAAGGGCTAGAAGGAAAGTGCTGCATGCCTGTTCTAAATGACACAAAAATCTGCAACAGAGTAGACACACCGGGGGAGATGAGGGATGATTTGAAAAAGCTGGAAGAATGGTCAAGGGTTTGGCAGCTGGGCTTCAATGTGAAAAAGTGCAAAATCATGCACTTGAGGCACAGCAACCCAGGGACTATGTACCAATTGGGAGGGGTAGTACTGGCAACCACCAAACAGGAAAGGGACCTGGAAGTAATCACTTCTGATGTCCTGAAGGTGGCCAAGCAGTGTGATAAGGCATTGGGAAAGGCTAGCAGGATGCTCAAGTGCATAGGGAGGGATATCACCAATCAGAAGAAAGGCGGTATATACCCCTGTACAGATCACTGGTAAGACCCCACCTCAAGTGCTGTGTCCAGTTCTGGAGGCACCACCTCCAGAAGGATATTGATAAGGTAGAGGCGGTACAAAAGAGGGTTACCAAAACAGTGCAGGGCCTGCATCAAAAGCCCTATGAGGAGAGACTCAAGGAACTGAATATGTACTCTCTGGAGGAGAGGAGGGAAAGGGGGTATATGATAGAAACATTCAAATACTAACAGGTATTCATAAGGTACAGGAAGGTAGCATTTCCCATAGAAAAAGAAGCTCGAGGACAAGGGGTCACACTATGAAGTTGGAGTGGGGGAGGCTCAGCGGAAATGTGAGGAAATACTTCTTCACAGAGAGGGTGGTGGGACGCCAGAGTAGCCTTCCAGCAGTGGTGGTGTATGCCAAAATGGTGACGGGATTCAAGCAAGCATGGGACCTTGGTAGTAAGGCAAGGGGTGGAGACGACCAGAGATTGAGTAGGGTCTGCAGTGGCACAGTAGGCAGGGAAAACTTCACCTCCTGCGCCTCTTCCCTTCTCTCCACTCCCTCCCCTCCCCCCTCAAATCCGGTATCCTCCGCAGACACCCTCAAAGCTCTCTGGCCCTTAACCCTTCCAAGGAAGTGCCCCAATGGACTAGACTACATGATCATTTACCTGTTTACCCCCGCTATCTCTCTCTCTCCCTTGCCTCTCTTCTAAACCTCTCCTTCTCTCTTGCATCTGTCCCAGCTGACTGGAAACAAGCCACTATTATCCCCTCCTAAAAGATGGTGATTCCTCTACCCCTGGTAATTACTGGCCTATCTCTCTTCTCCCCATCCTTGACAAGATCCAGGAACATATGGTGTTACCCAACTCTCCACCTAGTTTGACTACTCCTCCTTCTTTTTCAACCCTTTCCAGTCTGGTTTCCGAAAGTTCCACTCACCACCTCCTTCCTCCTTAGGTTCACTGATTCCATCCTCACCGGCATGGACCAGGGCCTCATCACACTGCTATCTTTGCTGACCTAGCCAAGGCTTTCAACACTGTCTCCCACTCCCACTTTCTTGCCAAACTCTCTGCTGCTGGGGTTGCAGCCTACCTTGTGGGAAGGCCTAATCTGTTGGATTAGCGACTCACTATCTCTCCCCCGTCAACACTGGAGTTCCATGAGTCTCTGTACTTAGGCTGCTGCTATTCTCTGTCTTTCTTAATGACCTTTCTGCTGTCTGCCCCGCACCTCTATCCACATGTATGTGTACGACACCGTCCAGTATACCTCTGGTCCCTCCCCTTCTGATGTAGAGTCTAGAGTTCAGCATAACTTTGACAAGGTTCACCTCTAGTTATGCTCAAATCAGCTGTTCTTGAATGACAAGAAGACAGTCTCTATGACCTCTGGCACAAGGCAGAGACTCTCTCGCCCCCCCACATTGTAGATGGGACCTTGCTTGAGGATGCTACCTCCTTTAGGTATCTCAAGGTCTGGCTTGACCAACACCTCGACTTTTCTGGACATGTAGATGCCATCCACAAAATGCTGCACCCCAAACTGGGTACCCTGTGCAGGAACTGTGGGTGTATTCCACTGCCAGCCCACCAAGCACTTGTCCAGAAAATTATCCTCCCTGTTTTCTACTATGTGGATGTAGTCTACAGTTCCACTCCCAAATCTTCCCTAACTAGCCTGGACACACTTTTCCATTCTTTCTGCTGCTTTGCTCTTGACTGCCCTCCACACACATGCCACTATGACCTCTACCAATCTCTCTCTCTTTCTCTCTTCCCCTCTCTTGAAGACAGGCACCATGCCCACTGTGCCAACTTTCTAGCTAAATTCTGGTTCTGCTCTCTCTCCCCACATACCTCTTCTTTCCTCTTTTCTCTCCCTCAAGCCTCCTCCCTCCTACGCCCTTAGAAACCTCGATTCTCGTACCCTGACCGTCCCCAGGACCACTTCTGCAAGTCAGACAGCCTTCTTCCACCATTTCCCCAAACTATGGAACTCCCTTCACCCGCCCATCCATCACACCATCTCCCCCCGTGTCCTCTCCACCCTCCTAAGAGACCTTATCTCTCCTTCCTGCAGTTGCATATAAGAAAAAATTACTCACCTTAGTAATGTTGTTTCTTCTAATGGAGTCTTGCTATATTATGAGATATGCAGTATAACCCCAGGTTAGAACTACTCCGGAGGTGAAAGAGTTAAGTTTCATGCAGTGCATCGAATCTTGAGCACGAGCTCGGTTGAACACTCTGTCTGTTGTGCTTCAAACCTTAACTGTCAGATCTTTACAAGCAAACTCATTAAAGGTTCTGTGTGGAAGCTGTAAACCTACACTAGCCAACTGGCTACTAAATACTAACACATTTTATGGTCCCAACAACAAGTCTCAAGTCAGGGGACCAAAGAATGAAATATAACAGCAAACAAAATGGCAAACACTAGGTGCCAACAGGTCACTACCCACCCACATCCCAAAAAACAAGAAGAGGTTCTGAGAGGGGCAGGTAGGGGGAGGTCATAATATAGCAAGACTCCATTAGAAGAAACAACATTACTAAGGTGAGTAATTTTTCTTCAAACAACAAGAATCTTGCTATATTATGACATATGCAGACTTACAGCAGTACCTCCATGGAGGAGGGCAGAACCTACTTAGGAAATAGGCTTGAAGCATAGCTGTGAACCGAGCATCACTCCTAGCCTGGGTGTCCAGGGAGTAATGCTTTGTGAAGGTGTGAACTGTTTTCCAAGTAGCTGCTTGATATATCTCTAAGATAGGAATGTCCTGGCAGCAACCAAGAGGCAGGCTGTACCTCTTGTAGAATGAGCCCTCAGACCTGGAAGGGGAACCTTACCAGTTTTGGTAACAAAATTGGATACAAGAAACAATCCACCTGGCAATGGATCTTTTAGTGGCAGGTTCCTTTAACCACCTCACCGTAAGTGAGGAAGAGATGGAGGGACTCAAACCTGTGACCCTTAGTACGCTCTATATAGTAGCTAAGGGCCCTTTGACATCTAGACTGTGCAATCTCCTCTCAGAGGAGGAATGGTCAGTGAAATACACAGGAAGAGACATAGATCGATTCAGGTGAAAGTCCGAGACCACCTTAGGCAAGAACTTTCTATTAGTCTTGAGGACCACTTTATCTCTATGAAAGGAGATAAAATCAGGCTCCACTGACAATGCTCGTAGTTCACTATACTCTATGAAGTGATGGCTATAAAACACAGTCTTCCAAGTCAGGTACTTAAGCTCTGCTGAAGACATGGGTTCAAAGGGAGGTTGCATAAGCTGGGCAATGCAAATGTTAAGATCCCATGCGGGAGCAGGATCCCAGAAAGGAGGGTTGATGTGGAAGCAACCCTTTGAAAAACAGAGAACACCGGAAGAGCTGAAAGAGAAGAGGTTTACCTGCTGATAAAAAGCAGACACTGCTGCCAGGTGCACTTTTAGGGTAGCTGTTCTCAGCCCCAAAGCATTTAAATGCACCATATAATCAGGAACTGGGCAAGCCGGCAGACTCTGGAGAAATACCCTTGCCAGAGCACCATACAGAAAACCTCTTCCATTTAGAGTTATAAGTAGCTCTGGTGGAAGGCTTCCTTGAGGCCTTCAAAACATTGAGCACACCCTGAGAAAGGTGTAAGTCAGCAAACTCTAACTCTTCAAGAACCAGGCCTTGAGATTGAGAGATTTGAGATTCAGGTACCAAACCCTCCCCTGTGCACAGGTTAACAGATTGTGATTCCTGGGAAGGCACAGTGGAAGTTGGACTGCTAGGGATAGCAGAAGTGGATACCAGGGTTGTCTCGCCCAATCTGGAGCAATCAGTGTCATCCTGCAAGGTTGAGATCTGATCTTGACTAGCACCTTGAACAGGGGGGTGGGGGGGACGCATAAAGAAACTTTCCTTCCCAGTTGAGGAGGAAGGCATCCAGAGGGACTGAGCCCAACACTGGGGGCCTGCAACAGAAAAGAGGAAGTTGGTGATTGTCTGGGGCTGCAAAAAGATCTATCTGAGGAATGCCCCACCTGGCAAACACCACCTCCAGGATAAGGGGATCCAGAGTCCATTCGTGATGGCCCTGGGAAATCCTGCTGAGAGCATCTGCCAGGGCATTGTCTTTGCCTGGGAGGTGAACTGCCAAAAGGGAGGTGTTCAGGGAATAAGCCAGAGACCACAACTTCATTGCTTCGGTGCACAAGGCTGTAGACCGAGTGCCCCCCTGCTTGTTGATGTACCACATTGTAGTGGTGTTGTCTGTTCTGACTTGTACCACTTTGTTCTGAACAGATGTGGAAAAAGCTTGAAGTGCTAGAAAAACTGCTCTGAGTTCCAACAGATTGATGTGGAGCAGAGATTCCTGAGGGGACCACAATCCCTGAGTGGTGAGGTTGCCCAAGTGGGCTCCCCACTCCAAGAGGATGCATCTGTAGTAAGGGTCAAGGAATGAGAATCACGGGATAAAAGTACCCCTTGTCTCAGGTTGGTCTGATCCTGCCACTATTGTAGGGCCTGGATCAGGTTGAGTTACTGGGATCAACTTGGTTAGAGGATCTCTCCTTTGAGACCAGAAGGCTCTCAAATGGAACTGAATGTCCCTCATTTGAAATCTTGCTCCCTGCACTACTGCCGTGGAAGCAGCCATGTGCCCTAGGAGCTGCAGAAAATGCCTTGCTGGCCGAGAGACCTGCAGAGTGAAGGAGGAGACCAGAGAAACCAGGGTCTTTACCCTTTCCAGAGGAAGGAAGGCTCTGGCCTGTTGTGTGTTCAGTTCTGCACCTATGAAGGTGAGAAGCTGAACAGGCTGTAGAACTGACTTTGGAACATTGAGAAGGAAACCTAAAGATGTGAGCAGCTGCTGGGTGACTTGAAGGTGTACTTTGACTTGTTCTGGGGACTGGCCCACTATGAGCCAGTCGTCCAGGTAAGGAAAGATGGCAATCTTTTGCCTTCTTAAATGAGCAACTGCTACTGCCAGGCATTTTGTGAATACCCTTGGGGCAGAGGTGAGACCGAAGGGCATTGCTCTGAACTGGTAATGGCCTGAGGGCAGTTCGAATCTGAGGTACTTTCGGTGGGAGCTTCTGATGAGGACATGGAAGTAGGCATCCTTGAGGTCCAGGGACGCTAGCCAGTCCCCTGGCCTTAGAGAGGGTAAAATAACTCCCAGAGTCACCATTTTGAATTTTGGTTTTAAAAGGTGCTTGTTTAGGTATCTGAGATCCAGGATGGGCCGCCATTCTCCTGTCTTTTTTGGGGTAAGGAAGTACCTGGAATACAACCCTTTGCCCTGGTGTAGGGGAGGAACCCTCTCCACAGCTCTGAGAGCCAGGAGGTTGAGACTTCTGTTTCCAAGGTGAAAGCCTCTAAAAGTTTGCAAGGCGGAAAGGGCTGGCTCTCATCTTTGGAAATTTTTTTTTGAAGCTGAGAACCAGTCCTGGCTTACTACTTCAGGACCCACTTGTCTGATGTTAAAGACATCCAGTCCTGAATGATAAAGCCAGCCTGCCTACAGGTAGTGGAGAATCGGCCTGGCCAACCCATCAGGGTGCCTGTTTGGCAGGAGCTTTAGGCTGAGGGGTGGAAGCGGCCTGCTTCGCCCGTCGCCTCTCCCTCTGAAGAACCCCTCTGGCATAGGCTGAAGAGAGGCCTGGGCTTGGTAAAAGGCCTGTGAAGAGGCCTGCGCCTGCCCCTGGAAAACTGCCTTTGAGGGTGGCCTGCCTTTCCTTGCCCTGTGCACTCCTATAGGTAGTCCTGTACTCATCCATTTTCTTCATATAATTCTCTGTCTGCCCCCAAACACAGAGTTATCAACAACAGGAAAATCCATGGCCTTAGCCTGGGTATCCTGTGACAGGCTAGTACACCTGAGCCAAGCCATTCTCTGAAAAGCCACAGATGTAGCCATGACTCTGGAAGATACATCATTAGAATCCCCTCAGCATGGAATTGCACCTTGGATACCTCAGTACCATCAGCAGCCACCTGCTCCAGCTCCCTGGCAAGTTGTTCAGGAGCTCTTTGCAAACCATAACAGTATCCCATCTGGTTCCGATATCTTGCGACATATGCCATATAATTTGCCTGTCTGAATCCAAAGATATGCTGCCATGTACTGTTTCTTTGCCACGGCATCAATCCTCCTGAGTCCTTAACGGGGTGTGAAGCCAAAGGAATATTTGCCTTATCACAGGCTGCGGCCTGCACTATCCCAACATGGCTGCATTGTTGTGAGAGGAACTCCGTGTCAGAGCCTGACAAAGTGTACCTTCTGTCCATTTTCTTGTCCACAGGAAGTACAGAATGGGTTTTTTTTTAAATCTTTACTGCCTGTTTCCTGAAAGATTTGTGCATAGGAATAGACAGTCTTCTAGACTCTGGGATATCCATCATTTCCACATAGTTAGGCTCTTCTTGGTCATCCAAAGCTTCTTACATAGGAAGCTGGAGGGTTTCAGCCACTTTTTTATAGAAAATAAAATGAGAAGGAGAGTCAGAAAGCCTAGGGGGAGAAACTTCTATAGGTCTGTCTGGAGAAATGTCGGTTCAATGGGCACATCAGACTGTCAAAATCACATTCACTCTCTTCATAATCTTCCTTCCCTCTCCGGTACATAAAATCTTCTACATCATACTCCTGAACCGGAGGAACCACCGAACCGACTCACTTGCCTGATGGTGACGGTTCGGTTCGAACCGGGAAAGTGACTGGACAATTTTGATCGCTTTGGCTATTTCTGCAGCAGTTGGAGAAGGATTTTGGCTCAGACCTGCTGACTTCCTAGTCCTTTAACTGGAACGACTCATCCGAGTCAGCTCTCCTTTGCCGAGAAGACTCACCTTGTTTAGGGGACTCCCTCTAGTTCGGTTGGCACCGAACCGGGCTGGCTATCTGGATCAGCGGACTTCTTAGCCTCCTTTTCCCTGAGCCTACCAACTCTCTTATCCCGGGTAGCTGCCGGGAAATTGACACAAATCTGGCAGTCTGAATTGAGGTGGTCAAACCACAGACAATAGACACATGTGGTGTGTGGGTCAGCCTTAGCAAAATCTTCCCCACAGACATCACAGTGTTGAAACACAGTGGGCCCGGTTTTTCTTTTGGGTTTCAGACATAATGCCAGCCTAACCAGAAAAGATTGCCGTTAACTTGTTATAGCCAAGCAAAGACACCTTATCGGTTCCAGGACCGTGTCATGGGTCGTGGAAAAAACCGTAATGAAATCCGTTTTTTTTAGAACCGATAAGAACCAGGAACCGCACTTCTAATGAAGTTTGAAGTAATTTTACAATAACCTGATCGGTTCAAAACTGAACCGATAATATCGTTTACAAGTTCCACACAGAATAAATGTAAAACCTTAATTTACTTACGATACCACAGACAGAGCTTGAACCAACCGGTTGTGGTTTAATTTTAAAACAAATGCGGTTTAAAAACCGAGAAAATACACTTTAAAACCGACAAAATGAACCGAGCAGTGGGAGAAATCTCCAGAGCGACTGTTCAGTGAGGCGGAGTAAAGAATCTGACATTTAAGGTTTGAAGCACAACAGACAGAGTGTTCAACCCGAGCTGCGTGCTCAAGATTCGATGCACTGCATGAAACTTAACTCTTTCACCTCCAGAGCAGTTCTAACCTGGGGTTATACTGCATATGTCATAATATAGCAAGACTTCATGTTGTTTGAATTTCATTTCCCCACCTTTTCTTCCTTATTGCCACTCCCCCTCCCGCCTGCTTACATAAACTTCATGTTCTTATAGTTGTCACCCTGTTTTCAGCCCCTTACCAATGCGTACTTCCTGGCCTTGTCTCCTGGCTCTATACCCACATTCTGTTCAGTGCTGTAAAATATGCTAATCTCAGTCCTTAATTGTACTGCTGTTTTCCTACCAATGTTAGCACTTATTTCCTGTATAATCCTGTATTCTATTCACACTTGTATATCACGGTTATCAATCTCAAATTCCTTTTTTTTTTTTGCTTGTTCCTCTCCCCCCTCTCTCCCAGGACCCATCTAGAAACAAGCAACACTGCTCAGTATGCCTTTCCTGGTGAAACTTTTAAATAAATAAATAAATAAAATTCTGAAATTGTGTATGTTCGAGGTAGAAAAAACATATGCAGACCCAGTAGGCCAAATGGTCATAGTGGTAGGTCGGTCGTAAGGGGATTACTTTTAAACTTTATTTTTCATAGTTTAGATATAATAAGGATACATAACATTGCTTCAGTTTTTTTTGAAATACAACAGTAAGACAATCTGGTGCCAGCACAATGTAGATAAATTCATCAAATCAAAAATTCAGTAATTATGACGGTGGATAACTTGTGATATAAATAAGTTATTTTAGAAGTTGGCCTTTCCTCAGGTTAGACTATTGCCATACTTTGATTTATATAATTCAATAATAAAGATGTATAACCTACTACAAATTAGCTTCTTGCAGTGATTACGGCACAAAATCATTGTGCTTGGACATCATACTGTATATATCGCCCTTCCTGCCCATCTATTGTTAAACAGATCAAGTTGATGCCGCAGTTTATAAGTTAATTTTTCTAACTGGTAAACCTAAATCATGAGGTCTCTCCATTGTTCTATGTCTGGTGGGGTTGGTGGTAGCCAGTGTGTGGTGACTGTCCTTTCAACTATAGTTAGAAGTATGTTAAAAAAGATATTTCTGATGTTTAGTTGAATGCTTAGATGGGTAGTCTAATAACAGGACGTGTTAGGGGATTATTATACAATAGTTAATTTATACCTTCTACCAGCAACAGACTCCTCTACAATTTGTTTACTATTTAATAAAACAGTAGAATATCGGACAGGGGTGCCGCTGGTGATGGTGTTGGTGGGGGGGGGGGGAGATAAATGTAGCCATGGATCCCCAAATGGACACTGTTTCTGCTGGAAGGAACAAACTGACCTCAGCCCATAAGTGTTTTAGAAAGCTAATAACTGAATACAGTCTGGCTGACATATGGCGAACATAACATTCTCATGAAAAACAATACAACTTCTACTTGCATGTTCATAGCATGTATTCCAGACTGAACTACTTTTTTATGTTACTGAAACATGTCAGTACTGTTCTTCAATGCTCCATTGGACATATTTTTGTCAGCCCATGCTCCAGTGACTACAGCACTGGAACTAAACCAAGAACCTAAACGGAATTCTTGGAAATTAAATCTGGGTCTTCTTAATGATCTCAAATTTAAAGAACTGTTTAATGAAAAATCCCTCAGAGGCGTAACAGAATCATTCTCCAGACACAACTCTGGAAATAGTGTGGATACTTTGATAGTATACTAAAATTGATCTAGCTTCACAATATCTTAAACAAAAATACTATGATGGGGCCCTAAAGCAAGTTAGTTACTACCATGTTGATCATGCCAACAAAGAAAGGGAGCTACCATTTTGAAGATGAAAGATTAAAACTAAAGAAGTCTTTAAAACCTCACAAATTCTTGAAATCCTAATTAATTATTACTCCTCTTTGTGTTCTCAGGAGAAGGAACCTGAACTCCCTGAATATAGAAAATATTTTGACCCACTGTAACTTCCAACAGTCACAGAGAATCAGAACTGATCGTTAGCAGTCCCAGTTTCCATTTCAGAAATGGAAGTGGCTATAGCCGGTCAAAATCAGGGAAATGCTCTTGTGGATATCCACTGGAATCCTTTAAAGCTAGAAGAACTTCTACTGCCATTTTGCTGAGGATGTACACAGTGGTGCAGAGTGAGGATGATCCTCCACCATCATGGCGGCTAGCTACGATTTTGGCCATCCTGAAGCTGCACAAAACCCCACCCTTCGGGATCATGGAGGCCCATATCAATCCTTAATTTAGATTAGAAGCTACATACTTCAATCTTAGCAATTGAATGGATCCTACCGGATCATATTTATCAAGACCAGACAGGCTTTATAACAAAACATCAGACACAAGATAATATTAAAGAGAACACTCCTCTGCTGCAGTACGCATCCAGGACTCAGCACCCTACATTGCTGCTGAGCACGGATAGCAAAAAGACAATTGATGGCGCATTATGAAAATTTCTATATTATATGTTATTTAGATTTGTTTTTCACCCAGATTTCATTAATCTAGGCACTATACCAAGACCTGTAGGCTACAGTCAGGTCGAATGGCACACTCTCCCACAGATTTAGTTTTCTCTGAGGGAGAAGACAAGGCTGCCCCAAATCCCCTCTGTTACTTGCTTTGTCAGTAGTGCCCTTGGCTCAGGCTATCAGGCAGTGTTCGTATGTATACCAAAATATCTTTGTGCAGTATCCGTAAGCCCCAGTTATGCTGCCCTGGACCACCGTGTCCTCCTGTCCAGGGCAGCATCTCAGGGGCTTACGGATACTGCACAAAGATGGTTACATAGAAACATCAGACTTTGATGGCAGATAAGGACCGCTTGGCCCACCTAGTCTGCCCATTTCCCTACCTACTGGATAAGCTGCAGATCCTAGTTAACCAACAGCCTATTTCTTCCTACCCCCCACGAGAATTGCCTTATGTCTGTCTCATGCATTCTTGAATTCTTCCCCAGTTTTAGACCCCACAACCTCAAGAAGGCTGTTCCATGTGTCATCCACCCTCTCTGTGAAAAAATACTTCCTCACATTGCC
Organism: Neoceratodus forsteri; assembly: GCA_016271365.2. Taxonomy (NCBI): domain Eukaryota; kingdom Metazoa; phylum Chordata; order Ceratodontiformes; family Ceratodontidae; genus Neoceratodus; species Neoceratodus forsteri. The sequence goes on along the minus strand of CM028131.1, from coordinate 1,290,802,588 downwards.
CCTGAGCCGTTCCCTCTATCTTCAAATTGTGTCCCCTTGTTCTTGGATATGGCATTATATCTCACTGGGAGATCCCAGGCGGTCTCCTTTGGTGAGTGGATATCTGGCTTCTTGCCTGTTGGATCAGGGGTCCCCCCAGGGTTCCATCTTAGGTCCACTCTTATTTAATATATATGTTAATGGGTTGAGTTTTTCTGATATTACAGTATTATTTTATCTATATGCAGAGGATACTGTTATTTATACCTCAGACTTTATATCTGAGGACTTGCAGAACAAACTTCAAAATGCTTTCAATGAGATACAGATTTAAAAAAAAAAAAGTAAGTTATCTCTGAATGATAAAAAGACTCAGTCCATGGTGTTTAGAACAAAGACATGTACTCAGGAGAGGCTGGACCCGAGTTTGTTACCCTGGGGGTCCCCGATCCAACAGGTACAGAGCTATAAATATTTAGGCCTATGGGTGGATGAATTCTTGAGTTGGAATACCCACATAGGAAACCTAATTAAGAACATGGGTAAATATCTGGGAGCATTATATAGAGTTAGACCATTGTTGAATCTGGAGGCAAGGAAAAGGGTAGTAAATTAAATGATTATCCCCATGTTTGACTATGGAGATATACTTTTCATCAGGGAAATATGGATCATTTCAGAAAATTGGATGTCTGCTATGGCAGCCTTGCTGAATATATACTGGGAGCACCCAATTATCCCATAAGTGCAACTTATACAACCAATTGGGTTGGCAACATTTGGATGAAAGAAACCAGAGCATCTATTGGCCTTTATTTATAAGGCCCTTTTGGTAAACTCCCAGAGTATATCTCAGTAAATCTGAGATAGAAAGAAGCGCCTGACACACTTAGATCATCTTGTGCTCCAGATTTGGTGATGCCTAGATGTAATCTGGAAATAGGGCATCAGTCAGCTTTGTACAGGGGAATAAAATCCCAGCACAATTGAGAATGGGTTCTGTGTATTCTATTCAATCCAACTTGAAGTCCTGGACAAGAAGTGTGTGCAAAAACACAAGAACATGATGTATATAGTGAGACTAAAAGAAAGTGGGTTAACATAAAAATAATGCTAAACTTATTAGAGCTCCCAACCTTGGGCTACTAATACCTACTGATTTGCGTAACCCCCACTGTATTGTTTAGTTGTTGCCAATTTTAAGTAACTTAGGGCTTGCTTTGTTTTATAAGTAATGTAAATCTTTTCGATATACTGTTTTATCTGACTTGACTGTAACATGTAATTTGTTATACTTGTGTACTTTGTGATATTTATATGACTTGTGGATCTTGTTGAAAATTAGTTTTTACTCAATTGAGCTTATCCCTTTTCATATGAAATATGAATAAAAATATTTTGCTACTACTACTACTACATTTATCAACCCTGTATCATCAAAATGATCCTCCTTTAATTAATAGAATCTATGCAGATTTTGACAGGTGGGCGGTGTGGCCATTTACACTGGATAACAGGACAGAAATAATTTGTATTGAACATTTTGCTGAAAGTGGTATACCTATTTCAAACTCTTCCAGTCATCCCCAAAATAAATTATTCTACAGTGGAAAAACATCTTTTCTGATTCATCTGGGTGGGAGGAAAGCCCTGGACTGCATACACAAAACTGCAGTTAGCTAAAGAGCAGGCGGACTAGCTCTTGTACATCTACAATGTTACTTCTGGGCAGCTCAGCTCCACCATATGACAGCATGGCTCAATTCACAATATGAGGCAAATCAAATCAAATCAAAATTTATTTATAAAGCGCTTTTCAAAAATCAAAGCGCTAATACAAAACAGAGATAAAACATCAAGACTAATAAATAAAACATAAGAACAGTAAAATAACCATAAAATAAACTAACCAAATGCCAGCAAAAATAGATAACTTTTCAGGGATCTCTTAAATGCTTCCACGGACAGGCACTCTCTAATCTGCAGTGTAGAAATTCCACAGGGTCGGGGCCATAAAGGAAAAAGCCCTTGCCCCAGATGATTTATAACAGACCCTGGGAATCTCTAGCAATCCCTCGCCAGTGGAGCGGAGTGGGCGGAGAGGACGATAGGGACAAAGGAGATCTTGCAGGTAGCCTAGTCCCTGGCCGTGTAGGGTCTTATAGGTCAGCAATGCGACCTTGAAGGTGATTCTCCATCACACTGGCAGCCAGTGCAGTTCGCGCAGCACAGGTGTGACATGACAAGTTCTTGGCAGCCCTGTCAGCAACCTAGCTGCCGCGCTCTGCACCAGCTGCAGGCGACGGAGATCTACCCCGGCAACCCTAGATATAAAGCATTACAGTAAGATGGCAAGATGGAAACAATTAGAATTAGCTGAAATTAACTTTTCTAAAATACTATTTGCTAGTCCTCTGCCCCCCCAAGCAAGCATCAGATAACAAATTCACTAGAAATATTGTACAGGTATGGAGTATGGTGTGAACAACTAAACGACTCAGCAAAGTAATCCTCCCATTGGCGCTATTCCATACCACAGTGCATTTTACAAATCAGATCGATCCACAATTCAAGCATTGGGAGACAGGCTTCCTTCCTTGCATCAAATGTATGAAGGAGACCTCACACTCCTTGCCCTACAGTGGATCCAGAAAGGTGGTCCCCAGCCCCACCCAATGAGGACTCCCTTGAAAGTGAGATGAGGGAGAGAACCTGGGTTCAGCACTGCGGCTCCTCCCCGAGCCCGAAGGACTGCAGAGGAGTGCCGCAGCCCCTCGCTCCATCCTCTCAACCACGTCAATTCTGAGGAAGACCTCTTCCTCGTACCCTGTGCCATAGGATCCCCCAAAGCCGCAGGCTCCCTGAGGAGAGTTGAAGTGGAGGGGGTTCCGGTCCTAGCCTTAAGAGGGGAGTGGCACCGGGGATGGCAGCTGATGCCAGGACCACCACACCCGTAGCATTGAGGCCGCTGACCTGCACCACCACCCCGGTGCCACCATCAGCATGGGGGTCGACACCGGTTGCAGTCACCAGAGCCACATGGGGGTGGGCACCTGGGGAGGCGCAATGGTCCTGGGCCCTGGAGAACCCACCGACTCTGGGGAGTCAGGATGCTAGTCCAGATCAACCTCTCGATCATCCGGCTCTCCAGAAGAGGAGATCCAAAGGAGCTCCAGACTGGTGACCCTGGGGGCTTTCCCACCTACGGCGCCGCGAGTGGTGCTGCAGGTAGACCCAGCACCCCTTGTGGCACTGCCCCAATCACTGGAGCTGCGAACTGCTCCAGGATCCGGGGCAGCACTGGTGGGTGGTGCCGAGGAATGCCCCATGCCAGACCCAGTGACCGTGGGCCCCGACAATGGGGAAGCCTGCACCTCCGAATAGGTGACTGCCAGAGCGGTGCTCCCAGCCCGGCCCTGGGTGGAGCCAGACCGGTCCTCTGGCACCACGGTAAAGACCTCCTCCATGGCAAGGCTAGATGAGGAGGAGACCCTCCTCACCGCACCATACAGGCCCAGGAGGGACCCGAAGGAAGGGCGGAGAGTCCTACACTTGGACCGGACGAAGCGATCTGCTCCCTGAAAGTCGGTGGAGCCCTGCGACTTTCAATGCGTGATACTCAAGACACGGCCATCCATCGAGAAGCAGGCATCGAAGTGATCCATGTCATGCTGGGTTCCAAGGCAGGAAAGGCAGACATCATGCCAGTCTATCATGAAAATTGCCGGCTGTAGAGATACCGACGCATAGGAGGCTAGCCCACTTTCGAAGAATGCTTCTTGTCCCCTGAACCTGGCACGATGCAAATGGTAACTCAAAAATAAACAGTAAAGACTCAACGCCGTTAAAGAAAAGGAAAGATCCTACCAGATCTTCAATAATGGCGCAGAGTGGTGGATGGCAGACCCAAGGTGGATTACTTAGGTGTCATTGACAGCAGCTCCAAGATGGTGTAGAAAATGGCTCAGAGGACTGACTAGGCTGCAATGGTGCACTTCAGACTCTTCTCAACTGCAGGCGAGGTGCTGTCTCGATGGTGGGAGAAGCAGAACTGAGGTGGAGGAGGAGCCAACGGACATTTCTGGCCAACCCGCGAGTGCCATGCAGTGTGTTGGCCTCGTGGGTGGCGCCACTGGCACTGGCTCCTCCCCTAAAAAAAAAAAAAAAGGGCACCCTTGGGGTGTTGCGCTCCTGCTTGTACCCCACCAGTGAAGAATGGTGAAGACTGACACAGGGAAGATCAAGCTTTTAAAACTCATAATGTATCTGAACATTTATCTTTAACTGAACCAAATTATTGCAGCCAGAGTAAAACAAAGGTAAATTACAGGGTACCCTGACTACTATATGATGCAATAAAACATACATATACAAGTGCTCCCTCTCTATAAAGAACCCCTCTATAACAAACTCCCTCTTATAGTGAGCACCTTTGATGGCTCCCATTGCTCCCAAAATAAGCATATTAACACTTCACTATAGTGAACAACTAGCTATAATGAACAACTCTGCTGGCTCCCGAGGTGTTCATTATTGTATCTTTTTTTATATTCTTTGCTAACCAGGTAAGGCCCACTAGGCACAAGTGACTGTTTTCAGGGGCAACTCAGGAACACTGGGAGGTTAAGTGACTTGTTCAGAGTCATACAGTATGCAAGTGGAGGTTGTGGGAATCAAACCCAGGTCTACTGAATGTACCTAGCTCATTCGCAGCTTGTTCCACTTTCGGTTCAGTCATATTATGCTGGTGCTGCGAACTGCACTGGCTGCCAGTGCACTGGTGCATCACCTTTAAAACAGGTCTTCTGACCTATAAGGCCCTACACAGGTTGGGTCTGGGTTACCTGAAGGAGCTTCTGCAGCCCTACACCAAGAGTAACTCTCTCAGACCGGCAGGGGTGGCCCTCCTGGAGGTCCCTAGAGCGAGGTTGAAATCTTCCATGGACCGGGTGTTTGAGGTAGCCGCCTCGGTCCTCTGGAAGTCGTTGCCGGGATACCTCCGGGAGGTGCCTTCTCTTGAGTTATTCAAAAAACATTTAAAAACATTCCTCTTCGAACAAGCCTTTGGGGCGTAAGGAGTACTTTTGCCCTGCCAAATAATGTAGGAACTGACATATGTATTTTAACAATTGTATTTAAAGGGGCACTGTCAGCTTTGCCCATCGGTTTACTTTCACTTCGCAAATGATAATCTGTGGGCACAAACGAGCACTAAATATGCTAGGGAATTGTCTTGCATCAAAGTAAAATTGCTCAGTTTACCTGTTTTTTAATATTTTCAATTCGTTTCTTTTCAGTCGTCCTGACCGAAACTCGCCATCCCCTGGAAGCAGATACCACACCGAGAACACACCGGGGACGCGCGTCTGCTGTGCACACTGTGCTGAGGTGCAAATTTTAGCAAACACATCGCAGCAGACGTATAATCCAGCAAAACTAGTAAAATTAAAATGCTGCTGGTATGTTTCACAATAAAACGAGCGCTGGATTAACTGCAAATCACTACCAGAGTCTGGCGCCGAAATCCCACGCATGCGCACTAGTGGCACATTCTCACGCATGAGCGAGATCTTTCCTCTGACCGCAAGTGCGCATGCGCGGGATTTCGGCCAGACTCTGGTAGTGATTTGCAGTTAATCCAGCACTCGTTTTATTGTGAAACATACCAGCAGCATTTTAATTTTACTAGTTTTGCTGGATTATATGTCTGCTGCGACATGTTTGCTAAAATATGCACCTTAGCACAGCGTGCACAGCAGACGCACGTTGTGTTCTTGTTGCAGTATCTGCTTCCGGGGGATGGTGAGTGTCAGTTGGGACGACTGAAAAGAAACAAGTTGAAAATACAAAAAAACAGGTAAACTGAGCACTTTTACTTTGATGCAAGACAATCCCCGAGCATATTTAGTGCTCGTTTGTGCCCACAGATTATCATTTGTGAAGTGAAAGTAAACCGATGGACAAAGCTGACAGTGCCCCTTTAATTGTTTTATATCTATTGTATTTCATTCTACAGTTGTATGGTTTTAATGCTGTTGGTGGTTGATATTTTGTAAGGGCGCCCTGAGCCTATGGGGAGGGGTGCCCAAAATAAATAAACTCTGCTACTTGCTACTCTAACCTCTAGGCTGTACTGCCTGCCCCAATAACCCCCAGATGTAATGCTTTAATATGTGATTTCAAAAATAGTGTACAGTGCCTACAGTGCAAACTATGAACATTAAACACGTTAACATTTGACTAAAATTCAGTTATTCACCACTCCATCTGCTTATCTTTTCTTGCAGCAAAGTGGGTGAATAGTTGACAGAGCACTGTAAATAGCTGTTGATGGGGCTTCGTTATTCTTCATCCAGAAAGACAAAATGTGTTTATTCTAGATTTATTTAATATTGATTTGCTGTGGCTCACTAAACAGAATCTATTTAGCACTGTATGAGGTAGATGTTTTTTAAATTTTGGAAGATAGGCAAAACGTCTATCAGTTTAGTATTCAATTTAGGAACAAGCTTTTCTTCATGTCTAGAACATATACAAGTGGCAGTGTATTCATTTTGCAGTTTATGCTAATATATGCCACAGAAAACAGTAAAAGATTTATTGTGAAACACTGAGGGTCTATAGTAGAACTCCTGCAATTTGAGGAAACTTTTTCTGCAATTTTCCAGTGGTCCTGGTTAAAACATGCTTGACAAGTGCTGTGACTGACATCTTTTCAAAATTAGAGTTAAAACCGTATGTGGTGGAGCTCTAAATAGTACAGCAGCTGCGAAAACTCAATTATCTCCCTTAAACTGAAACCTTTTGGATGGGAGAGATGAGCTGAGTTTTCATGCTGTTTTACAGTTATGTGCTCATATTACTAAAATAAAGATGAATATAGAACTGCAAATTGCTTTTCACCACAGGAAGCACAGTACGGCAACACATTCCAAACAGTTCATTACGGCTATTAACCTTGCTCACTGATCTTAACCCACGCTCTCACCCGTGTTTTACCAGACCATAACTGCTAACGGCTGTTACAGTGAGTATGTGATGACTTAATTCTGTACTTCTTTGCTATAAACATAAATCTCTGTCCCTCTTTTCTGATATCACCCTGCTCTCTAGTCACCATTCATCCATACCAGTTTTATGTTTGAGAAAGTATGATAAGCTGCTGTTTTGCTTGCTATGAGTATGCAAATGGATCTCTGTTAATAATGTTCACAGACTGGCCCACAAAGAGGGAGAAAAGACATGTTTATTTGCAATTTTGACCAGGAAAGGCACTAAGATGTAATAGATAGTTTCAGGGTGTGTCTTGGGGAGAGTTACGTGGAGGAAATGTTGGTAATAACATGGGAGGGGACTCTAGCCATCATCTATAAATGCCATGGGATCTTTTACTTCCTCTAATCACTAAAAGTACCTGCACAGAGTTATGACACTTCAAAAGTGCTTTATTCTTTCACAAACAAGCAACATCTCCAGCTGAGTGTTCCCGGTGCTTTGAGGGCTTACTGCCTCTTCATCGAGAGTAGGAAGGGGGAGGAGTCAGCAATCCCACACCTCTACTTTTATACAAATCTACATTTAAAGTGACAGTACTTTATTAATACAAAACAGTGTAAATTACATATAAAAGGCAATTTCAAAAGAAATACATTTAGAACTAATACCTGGTCACTAATAAAAGTCAAATGGCTAAGCTAAAACACCAAATATATGACAAAGGGCAAAAAATGGCTAGTACACACACACAAAATGGCTAGTGGCATCTGCCAAGTGGCAAACACCAGAAAAGTTCATATGCACAAAAGGTGAATATGTAGCCATGAAACCTACACAGGGTTTGAAAAAAGATGATTGGGGTGGATGTCTAAGGTGATCCAAGTAGTGATTAACTGCAGCTTGAAATAACTTGAACAGGAAGGAATAATGCAGACCAGCACACAACAAGGGTTGGGGAAGGCAAAAACTCTAAAAGGCTTGGCCATTTGAGGCTGAGGGATCTGTCAAACATCCAAGCCAATCTTTTTTCCAGCTTCCCACCCTCACTTTGGGGACTATCAAATCTTTTGACAATCTGTAGGTTTCATTGTCTTTGTGAGGCTATTACAGCACTATAGGCACCTGTTTCTCATGAAACTGCCTTTTATATGTAATTTATAATGATACAGAAACAGTGAGCCTTCGAAGTGCTGGGGTACACTCCTGCTGGAACTCTTGCTTGCTTGTGCACTCATTCACTCTGAGATGCGTGCGGTGTGTTGTGAGTAAGGACCTTTTACTTCAACCTCGACAATGACCAGAGATGTGCAGAGGGGACCTCAGTTTAATGTCTCATCTGAAAGACAGTACCTCAACAGTGCAGCACTCCCTTCGTACTGCACTACAGTATCCCTTATGGGTATTACCCTAAGTACCTGGTGTGGAGCTAGAACCCATGACCATCTGGTCTTACAGCCCCAGAGGTGAGTGTGTTACTTACTGAGCCACTGACACTGCTGTTACTGTTACTGGAACTGTCCACCTCTCCAAGAGATCTAGTGCTTTATCTCCAACAGCTAAGCCTTATACCAGATCTAGGTCTTCCATTTTACTGTACTTTGTCACACAGTCTCTTTACTGAGCCACTATAAAGGTACACATCCAATATAATGGTTAGTTTGCATTACATTAATCAACTGTATTGCATCCTACTGATTTTCTTTTTACTGTAACGTACAAGGGAATAATCTGGGATAAAAAAGACATTCAAACAAGGTAAAATGTATTTTCAAAATGCATAGTCATTAATAGCAATGTTAAAAATGATTCTTACCTGTTCAGCAAAAAATGAAGTGATAGTAAATGCAATCAGTGTCACTAGAACGCAATGGGTCCAGAACTTTAATCTGTCTCTGTATGCCCTCCTGTACAAAAGATGAGGGAAAGAAAAGGTTAACTTTTCTTCTACAGACCAGTTTCTGCTTTACATACTTATTCAGAACAGTGATCACTAACATTTAAGCTTGTGAGAGTTTCAGAGTAGCATGGATTATGTTCTCCTTAACCTAAGCAGTAAAATTAAGCTTCTGTAGTTTTGGAAAACTGGAAAGCACTGTTCATATGCACTTGTAATCTGAAACTTTGGCTACTGTGTAATTTTATGTTGACCATGCAGTGTGCAAGGAACATGTTAGCTCAGCTTTCTCCACAAGCAGGTTGTGGGCGTGGCACTATTGTGCCCAATGCCCCACAGCCTGCAAAGGCTGTCCCCGTCCCCAATGCCGTGATACTAGTTCAGTCAGCATGCCACAACCTTCTAAAAAGTAGCCGTTGCAATCAGGGCGCCTCGTCATTGCAGCGTCAGCCATCTGCTGCAATGAGGAGCGACCCGTCACTGCAGAGCAGGATGTGAAACCACTGATATTGTTTGTGAACACGGCGGCTTGCCGCTGTGTTCCTAAACAACCTCCACCCTCCCCCACCATGTCTCTACTTGCCGGCGGGGCCCTAATCCCGATCGGCTGTGGTGCTCCATTGTTTTTGTTGTTGCCCGACAGGTGAGCCCACTCCCCATTGGTATTCTGTCACCCCGGTTTTGTTCCTGCCAACAGGGTGCCCAATCCTCGTCAGCATAATGACCCCCATTTTGTTCCTGCAGGCGGGGTGCCCAATCCCGTTGGCATAATGATCTCCTCCCCAGTTTGTTCTTGCCGCCAGGGGTGCCCAATCCCATCGGCTACTGCTAACCCCAAATAAAGCCTCTGCTGGCGGGGAGTCCACCCAGCGTGCCAGATGGCTCAATGAAGGGAAAAATGGTCCTGTGACATCTTTTTTTTTCTCCTGAAAAAGAAAACTGTCCTCGACTTCGCCCTGCCCCCCACCGCAACCTGCACCCATCCACTGCGCCTGCCTCCCCACCCCCCACCCCATACTTACATCCGGAGCTCAGTGTGATGATCTTCAGTGGACCCGAACATGTCTGCACTCTTCAAAGCCGACCGCAACTAAGGAAATGCCAGTAAGCTGTATAATGTAATAAATAGGGTTTTCTACTTTAATGCATATCTCGGGCATTGTTGGAATTTTTCACAAATTTTCAACATGGGGTTTTGGGACCCTCCTCATGAGTTCTTGGACTGTCAAGGCGTTAATCGGCCCCAAAAGGTGGTTTTGCGGTCACTGTGCGGAATCACCCTTTGAGGCCGATTAATGAAACGACAGTACCAGTGTTCATGAGGTGGACTCTCAAAAAGCCTATGTTGCAAACTGATGACAATCAAAAAATGACTGTTTTCTGATAGCAGTTGCTACATAAACTATGTACATTAAATTTACAATATTTTCACGACAGATTTCAACACTGACATTTTGTCACACTGTTCATGAGTAGAGGTCCTAAAATGGCTATGTTGAAAATCTGGTAACGATACTCCATAAAATGACTGTGTCACGAGCGTGTGTCATGCAGTTGGCATGCATGCTTGTAACTTTGCAAATTTATAATATTTTCACTCCACATTTTCAACATTGCCATTTTCCCAGACCTACTTATGAACAGTACAGCTGTCATTTTTCCCATCCTGGCCGAAATGTGTTTTTGCACTTCTGGCGCAGAATAGAGCAGTCGCTGTGGGAAATCACTGTTTGGGACAGATTAAGAAAATGACAATGATACTGTTCATGAGCAGAGGTCCTAAAATGCCTATGTGGAAAATTTGGTGATGATAGCCCATCAATTGACTGTGTTACAAGTGTCGTTCGCACTTTCCAGGCACCACTGTAACCCGAGATCTGTAATATTGTCACACCAGATTTTCAACAGTGCCATTTTTCACACCTCCTTATAAGCAGTACAGCTGTCATTTTTCACATCCTGACCAAAATGTGTTTTCACAGTTCTGGTGCAGAATAACATGGTCACTGTGGGAAATCAGTGTTCAGGACAGATTAAGAAAATGACAGTGGCACTGTTCATGAGCAGAGGTACTAAAATCCCTATGTTGAAAATTTGGTGACGAAACTCCATAACATGACTGTGTTACAAGTGTGCGTTGAACTGTTTCCATGCACCCTTGTAACTTCGCAAATTTGTAATACTGTCACGCCACATTTTCAACAGTGGCATTTTTCCAACTCCTTATGAACACTACAGCTGTCATTTTTCCCATCCTGGCCGAAATGTGTTTTTGCACTTCTGGCGCAGAATAGAGCGGTCGCTGTGGGAAATCACTGTTTGGGACAGATTAAGAAAATGACAATGATACTGTTCATAAGCAGAGGTCCTAAAATGCCTATGTGGAAAATATGGTGATGATAGCCCATCAATTGACTGTGTTACAAGCGTGCGTTGCGCACTTTCCAGGCACCCTTGTAACTTCGCAGATCTGTAATATTGTCACACTAGATTTTCAACAGTGCCATTTTTTCACACCTCCTTATAAGCAGTACAGTTGTCATTTTTCACATCCTGACCAAAATGTGTTTTCACAGTTCCGGCGCAGAATAACATGGTCACTGTGGGAAACCAGTGTTTGGGACAGATTAAGAAAATGACAGTGGCACTGTTCATGAGCAGAGGTCCTAAAATCCCTATGTTGAAAATCTGGTGACGAAACTCCATAACATGACTGTGTTACAAGCGTGCATTGAACTGTTTCCATGCACCCTTGTAACTTGCAAATTTGTAATACTGTCACGCCACATTTTCAACAGCGGCATTTTTTCACAACTCCTCGAACACTACAGCTGTCATTTTCACATCCTGGCTAAAATATAGCATGGTCACTCTAGGAAATCAGTGTTTGGGACGAGATTAAGATCGACCGAGTGAGAGGGGAGTGACCAAGCTCAACTGAGCTCTGTCGGGACTGCTGCAGATTTGTTTGTGTTCAGACAAAGGCCCCAACATAAGAGCCCAGTACAAAAGGGCAGCCTGCAGCACTGGGAGAAACAGAACGAGAGAGCGAGTGAGGGAGGGGGAGTGAGCAAATTCACCGAAGCGCTGTCAGGACTGCTGCGGGTTTCTTTGTGGGCAGAAAAAGGCATTGATACAGGCAAGGGCCCAGTACAAAAGACCAGCCTACAGCGGTGGGAGACACAGTACAAGCAAAGACAAGGGGACTTAGTGAGCTCAATGGAGCTATATCAGGACTGTTGGGATTTCTTTGTGGGAAGAACAAGCTCAATACAGGCAGTAGCCCATTACAAAAAGGGCAGCTTGCAGTGCCAGGACAAACAGAATGAGCGATAGAGAGGGGAGACTGAGCGACCTCAACGGAGCTCTGTCGGGACAGCTGTGGATTCCTTTGTGGACAGACAAAGGTGCCAACGCAGCCAGGAGCCCATACAAAAGCGCAGTCTGCGGCGCCAAGAGAAACAGAATGTGCAAGTGACAGAGCGGTAGTGAGCGAGCTCAACGGAGCTCTAGTGTGACTGCTGCAGATTTCTTTGTGGGCAGAAAATACAGTAACGCAGGCAGGAGCCCAGTGCAAAAGGCCAGCTTGCAGCACTGGCAGAAACGGAATGCAAGACTGACAGAGGGGGAGTGAGCGAGCTCAGTGGAGCTAAGTTGGGACTGCTTCAGATTTCTTTCTGGCCAGAAAAAGCCACCAATGCAGGCAGGAGCCCAGTACAAAAGGGCAGCCTGCAGCATCAGGAGACACAGAACGAGCGAGTGAGGGAGGGGGAGTCAGTGAGCTCAACGAGGCTCTATTAGGACTGCTGCAGATTTGTTTGTGGGCAGAAAAAGGCAGCAATGAATGCAGGGGCCCAGTACAAAACGGCAGCCTGCAGTGGCAGGAAAAACCAGAATGAGCGAGTGAGTGAGATCAACAGAGCTGTATTGTAACTGCTGCAAATTTCTTTGTGGGCATAAGAAGGCAGCAATGCAGGCAGGAGCCCAGTAGAAAAGGGTAGCCTGCAGCACCGGCAGAATAGAATGAGCAAGTGAGAGAAAGGGAGTGAGCGAGCTCAACAGAGCTCTTTGGGACAACTGTGGATTTCTTTGTGGGTGAAAAAGCCACCAACACAGGCAGGAGCCCAGTACAAAAGGGCAGCCTGCAGCGCCAGGAGAAACAGAATGAGCGAGTGAGAGAGGGGGTGAGCCACCTCAATGGACCTCTGTCGGGACAGCTGTGGATTTCTTCATCAGCAGAACAAGGTGCCAATGCAGGCAGCAGCCCAGTACAAAAGAGCAGCCTGCAGCACCAAGACAAACTGACTGAGCCAGTGACAGAGGGCCACTGAGCGAGCTCAACAGACCAATGCAATCAACATTCAGTATTACAAATGCTTGTTAAAGGTTCTCATCAATTTGGAAGAATCTGTGATTCTTAAAACCTGCCATTCCTCCATTTCATACATGAACAGTAGTCGACGCAGAATACTAAATATAGAAAATTACAAGAAATAAACAAAAATGAAAACAAACTGGAATGGAAATGTATTAGGCAGGGCTTGACAAATTTCAAAATTATGTGCTTGTCCAAGCTCAACTGGCCTTATCCCAAATGGTAGTCCATGGTCAGAAGGCTATGTAAAAATACTTACTAAACGTGTCTGTTTACCAGTGTACAAGCTAAAAGACAAAGAACCTCAGCATGCAAGCACTGAGGCAATGGTTTACCAAAGGCACTGGCGAAGCCAGAGTTTCAAAAATACAAATCACACACACCCCATAATGCAAAGCACCATAGTGCTCATAAGCAAATCACCACAATATATTATGCTGGTTCAACTTTAAGCAAATACCATGCCCATGCATTTCTGCTAAAAGTTGAACCAGCATAATAAATTATGTGATTTCTCTCTGAACCATGGTGCTTTACATATGAAGCTCTATGATTTGTATTCTTTTGAAACTTCCTGCTTGAATTACCCACCTCGGTATCACTAATTCTTTGTCTTTAACTTATTTATTTTGTTGGGTTCACCACAACATAACCAAGATAGACCATCTTAGGGTAGCTGGTTCATTCCACTGGGGTGTCAAACAAACGAAGCACACTGATGAGTCCTAGTAGGATGAAACATGGGTATGTGTCTTCTGTTAGTACCCTCTGCAGACTGTGTGAGAGACCTTTTGGTACCATACATTTCTGCTTCAAGTTGAACCTGCATAATATATTGTGGTGGTTTGCATTAATGGGGTATGTGTAATTTTGTACTTGTTTGCCAATATGAAGGCCAAGAGAAAATCTGAGGACGTTATCAAGAAATGCTAAATAAATAAAAAAAGGTATTACAAATTGAGTGATGTATTTTTTATTCATTATGCTACTGAGGGATATGAGATACATCTATACATATATACATATATATATAGTGTATATATATATATATACACATACATATATATATATATATATATATATATATATATATATATATATATATATATATATAATTTATTTTTATTTATTGTGATATTCAGAAAGACCTTTGAGTCACAGACTCATTTACAAAGGTTCCATGTCATACATAAATTGCACAGGGATGGGACTTAAGATACAGAAATACAGCACATTACAAAATAACATTAATAAAAAAAAAAACACAGGTTATATGGTTGTTTCATAGAGGGCTAACAGAGATTTAGGTACTTTAGCACAGCCAGGAGGGAAAAAAAAATGACAGAAAGATTCTGTAGGAGGCTGATTGTCATGTTTCATAAATGCATTTTAGGTACAGTGACCTGCTAATAGTTTGTTTGTGAGGAGGCAAGGCAGATCAGGTATCAAGGGCAGTCACATCTATTTGAAACCTGCAGGTATTCCTTTAGCTTGGATTTATATGGGCTCAGCCTTCTTTCATCAGTTATATGGGTAGGGAGGGAGTTTGTCCAGGAAGGGGCCCTGAAACTGAAGGTGAGATGGTATTGGGAGGTCCGACCATGGGGTACCCATAGTAGCAGCTTGCTTGTGCTACGGGGTTTTTTTTTTTGTCTGGTGGTGTTGGGAGGATAATTTGGTGTAGGGAGGGTGGGGTGAAGCCTAGTAATACCTTTTTGGTCATAAGGCAGGTGTGGTACCTGATTCTGCTATCCAGGTTTAGCCAGTTTGTGCTGCTGTAAAGGGAGCAGGAGGTGAGGAAACGATCGCATCAGGGCAGGCGACAGGCTTTGTTGAGCTAAGCCGAGAGTCTACTTAGGGTTGTGGAGGGCGGCACTGTATATTGGGATGCCGAGTCTAGCAGGAGAGGATCGAGGAGTTTACGTGCTGTAGTGCTTCAGGGTGAAGCGCAGTGTTTGTACCGTAGAGTATGCCTAGTCTGGAACTAAGGGCAGTTGTTAGGTGTAGGATATGCTGATTAAAGCTGAGGGTGGGGTTTAATGTGATCCCTAAGTATTTAAAGTTGTATACTTGTTCTAGGGGAGTCTGATTGGCAGTGACAAATTTGGGGCACAGGTTCTTGTGTGGGTTCTGCAGGTGGGTGAATATCATGACTTTAGTCTTATTATACTTGATAGTAAGACACTGGTTGGCGAGCCAGTCTTCGATTTCACGGAAGGAGTGCTGGAGGGTTTGATGGAGTTTAAGGGGGTCCAGGTCAGAGGCAAACAAGACTGCATCATCCGCATAAAGAAGCAGATTTCCGGGGCATGAGGATGGGAGGGAGCTGAGGTATAGGCTGAAGAGTAGGGGGCCAAGTATGGAGCCCTGTGGGACACCAGATCGGATTGGGAGGTAGGGTGATAGGACAGGGCCTACCTTGACTATCTGCATTCTATCGGAGAGATAACTGGAGAACCATTTTAGAGCGTCATCAGAGAAACCCATGTAAGCCTGGGTGTTTAGTAAGACAGCATGGTTTACTGTGTCGAATGCTTTAGATACGTCCACGAAGATGGCAACCATGAGGTGTCCGTGGTCCAGGGCTGAGTGGACATGGGCGGTAAATTCAAGGAGGGCGGTATTGGTGCTATGGCCCTTTCGAAACCATGTTGCTGACTGGATAGAAGGTTATATTTATTTAGGTGTTCAGTGAGTTGGTCGGCGACTATGCGTTCTAGTGCCTTCGACCGGGGTTAGGATAGAGATGGGGCGGTAGTTGTTTGTGGATGTTCGGTCACCACTTTTACGGATAGGTGTGATGTAGGCAGATTTCCAGTGGGTGGGGAATTTCCCTTGGCAGAGGGAGCAATTGAGAATGTGGGTGAGAGGGGTCAGGACTTCCTGCAGGGTGAGGTGGAGAAGTCTATGGTCTAGGGAGTCGTGACTATAGTGTTTTTTGCTTAAAGCTTTAGTAAGGTAGGGTTTCGCAGTCTCCGGTGTAAGGACTCGTAGTAGAAAGGTGCCACAAGTTGGGGGTGGGGATGATATGGTCTGGCGGGGAGGTTAAGAAATTTGGGGCAACACATGGAGAGATCCGTGAAAGCGGTGTATTTAGGGTCACAAGGCGCTGACAGGGTCGGGTGGAGAGGCTACCATCTATGAGTATTTGGTCAGGTGGGAGATTTGGGCCTTTGCCACAGAGTTCCTTTATGTTCTCCCAGAACTTGCGCCCATTTCCCCAGGCGGAGGTTAAGGTGGCTTGTAATGGTTTGCCTTGGCGGTGCGTATGGCCCAGGTGCACTTGTTTCGGGCCTCCCGATACCGTTGCCTGTCCTGAGGCCGTTGGGTCTCACTGGCCAGGTGCCATAGTGCGTCACGCTGATGTAGTAGGCCTTGGAGGTGGTCCGAGAACCATAGGGCATGATTCCCCTTGGTCATAGTTTTGGAGAAGGGGGTGAACTTGTCACAGGCTGAGTTAAAGATGTTGACAAACAGTTCGAGGGCATGGTCAGGGTCGAGTGTATTTGTAATGGGTGTCCAGTCCCAATCTCTGAGGTGGGCCTTGAAAAGGGGTAATTTGCCAGGCCCTAGTTTACGCTGTGTAGTAATTTTGGGCGCGGTTTTGAAGGGGGTACCAAACCAGTTGCAGAGTACTGGAGAGTGGTCGCTTAGGGTGTCAGGGAGGACTTGGGTGCTTGTTATTTTGTGAGGGCAGTTGGTGAAAACTAGGTCTAGTAGGGTGGATGTCCCCATGCGGGCATGTAGCTGGGTGGGTGTTTTGATGACCTGGGTGAGATCGAGGGCAGCAGCCTCATTTATGTAAGGCGCAGCTGTTTTGGCCAGCCAATTTATGTTGAAGTCCCCCAATAGTATTTTTTCTTGTTTTGGGGGTAAGGCGGCAAGGTGGGACATGACGGCTTGGAAGGCTAGCTTCTGGTCTCGGGGGACATAGGCCGGAAAGCGGAGGAGAGGGATGTAGACCTACTTAGAGTAATTTTAGGTGAGGGCCTGAGCCCTGGATGTTAGTATGGGCAGGGGGAGAAGGTGGCCCGTGAGGGAGTCCTTGAGGTAGGTAGCACAGCCACCCCCTCGCTTTCCCATACAGTCGGCGCGATACAGGCAGTATCCAGGAAGGTTAACTGCTGAGTCGGGGACAGCCAGGTTTCACTCAGGGCAATGATGTCTGGGTTGTTCTGGAGTAGCCAGCCATGAAAGGAATCCCATTTTTTTTGTAGGCTGCAAATGTTTAGTGAGGCAATGCGTAGGTGATTTCCAGGAGATGGGTGGGATGGAGTGGCAAATTGGGGGCCAGGGTTAGGGTGGACATTACCTGTCAGAAGAAGATGAAGAATGAGAGACCTGAGTCGGTTGTGGTTTGTTCGAGTAGCAGGTCTTCGGCATTTATGCTGTGTGTGGCTGATGGTGGGTATTGGTAGTTTCAGGGTGAGGGGCAGATAGGAGGAATAAATAGGGGTGGGGGTTTGTTGTGTTGCGGATGTGGAGGGAGGTTGGCAGGAGAAAGGGGCTCCAGTGGGTAACTTGCCATGGACGAGGGACATCCAGGTGTGTGGTGGAGGTGTCTATATGAGTTGTTGGGGGGTTGTTTAATATAGTTTTTGGTCTGGTTTTGTATGGGCTGGTAGTGCAGGTGCAGTGGAGTGCCAGCCTGTATGCTGACAGAGGGTTTCAATATTTGCCCTTTTCATTTATGAGTGGGGGTGGAGGTGCCTGAGTAAATTGCAGGAGTAGAAGCGATGAGGGTAAGTGGGGCCATGGTAGGGTACAAACGTGAGGAAAAAATGTGACAGGGCTGGAGAGAAAGGAAGAAAAAAGAAATGCGTGAAAATGGTGAAGGGACCTCTAGTGGTGGAAGAAATTAACCTATATATTTGGATGCCGACCAAGGGTGGTGGTGGGGAGCTGAACGTGTAGCATTTGGAGGGGCAAAGCCAGCGTGGAGCAGAAGCGGTCCTGGCAAGCTGCTGCGGAGTTAAGTACTTTGTTTTTTCCGGCACGGTGTCTGGATAAACAAAAAGAGGTGGGGAGGCTAATCCTTGCAGCCCCCAAGGACTACCGTGAGCTCTGGAGGAGAGAGGAGAAAACAGACAGTTTAAATAGGGCTCAGGAGGAAGTTTTCCCTGTGGGGGGTGGGGGGCAGGGATTCTATGGGGACAAGTTTCACTTATACTGCAAAACAGGAGTTTATTTGTACTGGACTGCCTGCAGTTTCAAATTACTTGAAGAGACACAACCAGAATTAATTTTGAAAATGGCAACAGCAGCGACAGCCTTACAGTACAGTAACCATGGCACAATGAGGGTTTAAGTTATTTCATCAGATGGTGCAGTTTTAAACAACTTATATCAGACTAAAAGGCAACAGTTTAGTAAAAAAAGTGAAAAATGTCTTAAAGGGAAGATAACTAAAACAGTCGCTATGCAGAGGTAGAGGCAACATTTATTTTAAGCTAAAATACACTATCTCCACTGTTGGGCCGAGCATTGAAGAGCCACTTTGAAAAGGCCAAGGAGTTCTTTTTGAAAGCAAAGCCAACGCTGGAGCAGAAGCAGTCCTGGCAAGCTGCTGCGGAGTCAAGTACCTTGTTTTTCCATATCTGTGCTCCAGTAAATGAAGGGAGGTGGGGGAGGGCTAATCCTTGCAGCCCTCATGACCACCAGTGAGCTCTTGTTTTTCCATATCCTGGCAAGCTGCTGGGAGTTAAGTACCTTGTTTTTTCTGTATCTGTGCTCGGTAAAGCGAAGGAGTGTGGGAAGGGCTAATCCTTGCAGCCCTCGACCGCCGTTGAGCTTATATATATATATATATATATATATATATATATATATATATATATACACACACACACACATATATGATATATAGACACAAAGATATATTTGCCAAAATTAATGAGGGATAGTCTGATGCTTGGCTAATGCTACCTACGCCTGCACACTTATTCAGCTAGCCCATAAATGCACACAAATGACAATTAAGATATTTTTAAAAATATTTATAATAAGTTAAAACACCCACAAATTATAGCTTAAGTCTCAGACACCTACAATGCAAAGCTGGCATCCTGTGAAAGAGCAGCACCGGTATGCCATGGGGTGGGGGAGTCTCAGTCATTTTAGCATGGCATTTAATCAGTCCTAACCCCCAAACCTGCTTAATAGCAGGACTTTACCTGTTTATGCTGTAATTAGTTTTTTAATTGCTTCTGACTTATCAGTCATATTGCGTTCCACTCCTCAGCATCTGTGTAGAATATGTAGAGGTTAGGTGCCTCTGATGCAGACTTGATCGGCACTCTGGGTGGGGGCTCTAAAGATGTATTGTACCAAGACTATTTTCTTAACTTTTGCTATAGGTTGCCATCGGAAGTTGTAGACAACAGTACTATGATGCTTTTGCTCATTTATTTATACCACCAACCTATCATAGACTCCAGGACCACGCTTCCATAACGAGGATGAAAACTGCTCTCGCTCACTTCCAGGTGAATCGATGAAGGTAAAACAAGGAAGCATCAGTTCCGGCTTAAATCTCATATTTCATCACTATTTCCTATGGCAGCCACCCTTTTCTTTGGTTGTGCATGCAGCTGGTGTCTGCTACTGGCAGACACCCAAATAAAATTCCACACAATTGGTTAAACAGAGGATATCACTATTTTGTCTATGCCAGACAATGTCCATAGAAATGAACGACTGTAAAAGGATGTCGTTTGGCACTCTTGGAACAAAGCACTTTTTTCTGGTGGACGCCAGGTGGTGCTAATGGAGCAAATTAGTTTTAAGTAAAACCAGCACTAAGGAGAACAGGACAAAGTGGTTGTCCATGAGACATCCTAGTGCTGCAAACTGATGGTCTTCCTGCTGGAATCTGTAGCCTGAATGTTGGGTTATCGGATTTGTCAATCGCTGCTATTAGAGCAACAAGAAGTCCTGATCCAAGAAGGCAGAGTTCTGTATGATAGTGGGAGAAAAATGAACTAAGGTGCTTGGGGCCAACAACACTATATATGGTACCAATATGAACATGACACGTCGGTGCTGTTATGCCAGCTCTGCTGGTCCAGAAAGTTCTGGTTTCCTAGTACACACAGAAACATAGAATCTGACGGCAGATAAGGACCACTTGGCCCACCTAGTCTGCCCATTTCCCTACCTATTGTATAAACTCTAGATCCTATATGATCTGTAGCTTACCTTCTCCTTCCTACCACTAGGGTTGCCTTCTCTCTGTCCCAAACATTCTTGAATTCACTTATTACTTTTACCCCTATGACATCCTCAGGGCGGCTGTTCCATGCATCCACCACCCTTTCTGTGTAAAAATACTTACTCATGTTGCCCCTGAGTCTTCCCCCTCTAGCCTCATGTTATGACCTCTTGTTCTTGCACATCTCCTTTTCTGAAAGGAGCATAAAATCAAAGACTGTGGATCTATGGTGGAGTCTGACTCTAAGAATACTGATCTCTTGCATGGTTGTATAGTAATAAGGGAATAACTGCATAGCTGGTCCTGAAGAAACCATCTTTGGCCCCCGACAGTCTGGAGAATTATAAGCCTGTCTTGAACCGTCCCTGTTTGCGGAAAGTGATCAAGAAGGTAGCTTCAGTACAACCTGAGGCTCGTGGAATTATTTAACATCAATGAGCCTCTCCAGTCAGATTTAGGCCTTGTCACAGTATTGAAACTGCTTTACTCAGGGTGCTCCATGACCCCATCAGTGTGAGAGATTAGGAACTTTGTTTCATCTTGATCCTTTTGGATCTTTCATCAGCATCTGACACAATGGAACATGGTGTGCTAAATGGTCACCTGAGGAACTATGTGGGCCTCACCTGCACTGTTTTGCGCTGGCCTGAGTCCTACATTACTGGTAGATTGCAGCAGGTTGCTCTCAGAAGTTTATTCTCTGGAGTGGCTGTGGTCATCTGTGGGTTTCCTCAAGCAAGGCTTGATCTTGGCACCTCTGTTCTTTGCTGTGTATACAACGCCTCTGGGTGAGATCATCAAGTAGCATGGGGTTGAGTTTCACTGTTAAGCAGATGGTACTCAAATTTATCTGCCTTGAGCACCTGACCAGTCAAAATGTCAAAGACAATAAATGACTGGATGGCTTCCAATTATTGTTTCTCAACCCAGGTAAGACAGAGGTTTTGACGGTTGATACAGTCTGGTATGGGTTGGTAATGACTAGTGAAGACTTTATTTTACTATCCTTGAATGGTCATACACTTGAGCTTTGGATGTGGTGAAAGATCTGGGAGTCATTTTGGACTGCAAGCTGACACAAGAACAGCAGATGTCAGCTGTAGTCCAGAACAGTTTTTACCATCTTCATAATATAGACTGGATCAAGCCACGTCCAGCGCCAGCTGACTTGAAGACGATAGTCCATGCTTTTGTCGCCTCTGCACTGCATTATTGCAATACTCTTTACTTATGGTTATCTGGAGGTCTGATGTGTTGCTTGCAGCTGGTCTGGAATGCAGTGGCCCAGTTAATAATAGGAACTTCTCAGACTGACTACATCATGCTGGTTTTGTGCAATCTGCACTGGCTGCCAGTCTGGCAGCAAACCACCTTCAAGACACAGTTTGGACCTAAGCCGTTCCTTCCACTCCACAGCTGCGGGCTTCCTTCAGGTCTCTTGTTCCCATTTGAAGCAATCGGGGAATATGGCCTTTGGGGTTGCTGCCCCTTTACTCTGGAATGCTCTCCCACAAAGTAGTATGGTCTGCCTGAACTGTGGTGGCTTTTAAGAACCTGTTAAAACCTTTTTGTTCACACAGTCCTACCCAGATTAGTTTAGTTTTAATGAAATGCATTTATTTGTTTATTTATTATTTGCATTGTTTATTTTAACATTTTTGTATTGCTGTACGGCATCCTGAGCTTTGTGGATAGGGCGTCTAACAAATAAAATGTCCCTTTTCCTGCCTTGCCATTCTGAAAAGCGTTAATTAAAGGGTAACCCTCCAGATGAGCTATGGGTATGGCAAAACATTCTATAACTATGTTTTAGAAATGTATCACAGACTGACGAGTGCTCCTGCCAAATGATCTGGTAATTTTTGAACAGGATTGGGAAGGTCCATAGGACAGCGACCAAAGTGGTTGAAGACACGGAAAATGTGCGCTATGAGGAATGATTGGCAGAACTGGAACTGTTCTCCATGGAAATGTAAAGAATGGCTATTAACTCACACTGGGTAAGTACAGTACCTTGAAGAAAAAGGGGGGCTGGGTTTTTCTGCTGAGTTGGCAAAAAATAACTCTTACCAACTTTCCTAAATTCATCATAATTAGCATATGTGCTAAACTTTGGACAGCACATCCTATTAACATTTTCTGGTGGTGTGCAACCCTTTAAAACTCAGAAAAAAACTCAGTATTTGTTAGCTGAAAAAATTGCCATTCAATACATTTTTAGTAATAATGCATTTGATGCCAAAACATCAATTTATCCATTTTTCTTTTCATTATGTTTTATTCCTGAACTAAGGTATGGGGTTTTGAAGGTTTTGAACATAGCCTCTCTTTGGTCACACCCACTAAGAACAAATAAACCATCTTAGTGTGTTGTTGAGCTCTTTACCATTGGAAATGTGTGCTAGCACCCTCCTAATACATATATAGTATGAGTTCAATATGTAAGGTCAAAAGTAATCTCAAAGGAAAGGAATCTTCCGGAATCAGTCTTCACCATTCATTCACATTGATGGGTTTAGTGGAGGCACTAGTATCCTGTGGGAGAAAAGTCTCTTGCAGCTTGAGGGACTGATATTGGTGCCAGCACCGCCATGAGGCAACATACCGACATTGTGCATGGGCCACCCAGTAACTGATGCGGTCTCCTCCTGCCTCAGTTCTGTTTTCCCACCATAGAATGCATACCGTGGGAGCAGCTATAGTCAAAAGTGTGTCACAGTGGGTTTTTTCAGTTCACTGCCACTAATTGCCTTTTTTCCTTTGGTAACCAGGTAAGACCCACTAGGCACAAATGTCCGTGTTTCAGGGTGACCCAGGAGCTTTTTGATGCCAAAAGCCTTCCAGCACTTTTCTGGTACCATACACTATTGCAGTTCAGTTGATTTAGTTCGATTATCGAATTTCTTTACTTTATTTTTCTTGCTTTAGTCCATCAAGATGCTGAGTTCAAAGAGGCAAAAGAAGAAAGGCTGCATCTTCACGCATCAGTGCCCTGCAGCAGCATTAGACTGGCATCCAGTGCACACCTGCTTTCGCCCTGATCAAGACATGGATAGGTGCAATGCCTGCTTCTCATGCAAATATCAGTGGCAGCTGCCGTGGAAGATGCATCGGAAACATCATATGCTGAGTGTAGCAAATGTTTGCCACCTTCAGCTCCAGAAGTACAATTTTTTGTAAATCATTCTTGGCATTTCCTTCTGGAAGAGCCTAAGCTGTAGTTTTGGCAGCCTTTCACAGGCTATTCTGATACTTGATCATGTGGGCCTGGTAGTCTGCAATATGAAGGCCTAGTTAGGCAGAAGCATATGCACGCTTGTCTAACACATCAAGCCCCCTGGATTCCTTAGCAGAGGGCAGAGTACTCGTGTATTTCAGTGCCCTGGACCTATCATGGGCAGCCATTATAACCATACAGTCTGTTTCAGATTGGTTGGCAAAATAAGGCTTGGCAGCAGGGACAAGTACTGCTTACCAGCCTTTCTGGATACAGCTGGTATTAAATGCAGCTTGTACCATGTAGCAAATGTGGCATCCTCCAATGCAAGGTAAATTGAAGGAATAATGATGGAGGGGGTACATGGAACCTCAAAGAAATCCATCAGGTTCTTTTTAGTGGAATCCTTTTCTTCTACAGCAAAGCCCATTGCATTCTGCATTTGCTGTATAATAGTAAGTAAGCAAAAACTTTTTATACAGGAAAGCAAATCTTTAGGCTGGTTAGCCTAATTTACAAAAGTGTCCTGTTCCTTACAAGTTACGTAAACATTTAAACAAATACAGAGTACAGAATACACATTTTACAATAAATATATGAGGATCATTATTCAAAGTACAAACATTCTCCAAACATACTATAATTCATTCAGGCTATACTTTTCATCCAAAAACAGTGACATGTAACAGAACTTAATGTAGTTAATTCCTGTTTGAACGGACTATACAAAGGAAATGTATGTGCTAAATTTGATAAAATATTCCAATGTTTTGCTGCCTGATGGCATAATGTCTTCTCCCCATATTTATTTTAGAAACAATAATGGGATTTTGTTCTTGTGATTTGATCTCTTTTGTCTTGATTCAATCTGATCCCACCAAACAGGTTTATATTCATATAATGCTCAGGGCTATCCATATGATATTTATTCCTGTAGTTTTTACGCCTCCTGATTACCTGCCTAGTGCCCCCGCCACAGACACTTATTACCCTACACTCTTTTGTCCTGTTGGCAATGATCGTACTTTTTATGTATTATGCTGTTCGCTACCTAATTCATCCAGTATGTACCTTATGTAGATATCTAGACATGTTCCGTTTGTGCCTACAGTCTCTTATGCTGTTAGCTACCTTTTAATCTCTGTTAATGCCTGTTATTTTCTGTACGTTAACTCTGACTGCTCCTACTGTTCTTGAAAGTATGTCCCTTGTAACCCTTCCGGGTTGCACCTGAAAATAGGCACTTGGCTGTCTAGTGTGCTTACCCAGTTAACAAAAGCAAATAAATAAATAAATTAATGTTTGCCACTTCATTGTACATCTAGATTCAAGTGATAACCATTTCAAAGAAATCAACAAACCACAATGGTGTGTTTTTGGACTACACCGCAGGACGTACCTTGCGATCCTATAATATACTCTATCTAATTTATTCAATAATGTCTTATTAGCAGTACGGTACAAAAGATACCCATAAGTCAACACCAGAATAATTAATTGTTCTGCAACCCTTTTTCTACTATTTTCTGTTAAACACTTAGTTGTTCTTCTGAGGGCTCCCACCCTTTTATTTACCCTTTCAATTAACCCCTCTATGTGTTTTGCAAAAGTCATATTTTGATCAAAAGTGATTCCCAAGTTTTATTTATTTATGACTTTAATAACCGGGTAAGTGCGCTGATCCCATGGACCATTTTCAGGCATGACCCGGGCCATGACACATGGCACAGGATGGCAGAGAATGCAAGGTGAGCAACTGAACACACATGTAGGAGATCAGATTCAGCTACAGCAAATGAAGCACAATACATTGGTATGGTACAAGTCCAGTGAGTGACAGCGAATGCTGTTTACGATATGATGCTAGGTACACAAACAGCAGTTGTAAACAAAGGTAGGTACATAAGTCAGGTGGGCACGATTGTGACATAGCACATACAGTGGAAACAACTATACAGTGCGTCATACATAGAAATTAGATATACATTATGTACAAGGTTGACAGCTGACACATCAGTAACCTACAGAGTAAGAAAACAGGCAGGAGGTAAATTGTAGTAGGGGATAAGTGAGGCTAAGTGGGTAACACCTGGGTGTAGGTTGACGAGTGTGGCTAGGTGGGTAAACCTCTGGGAGTTAGTAGAGTCAGTCACTTGCTCTAAAACAATATTATTATTCAATTTTATTTTTAATTGTGGTTTGTTTCTTTTAAATTTGACCCAAAATAAAGTAGTTTTTGTTTCCTAGTATTCATTACTAGGCCTGACCTGGTGAACCACCCCATACTGTTGAAATCCAGCTGTATTTTAGTTTCTAATTCCTACTACTACGACCTGTTGCTATTAAAGCAGTATCATCTACGTTACAACAGTATATTTGAATGCTGTATAACTTGTGGGAGCTGTTATTAAATATCAAAAATAACAGGGGTCCTAAAATGGATCCTATGGCACTCCCCTAGTTACTGCCCGTTTTTTTTTTAAGATTTCCCCATTTATTGAAACATACTGTGTATGACCTTCCAAATAGGATTTCAACCAGTCTTTTGGACCTACTGTAATCCCCAATTTTTCAGCTGTTTGCAACAGAAGGGGGTGGTTCACCAGGTCGAAGCCTTTGACAAGTCCACAAACACCGCTGCAGTTTCCAGACCCTCATGCAAGGTTGTATTCACAAGGCCATTAAAACTCCAGCAGGGCTGAAACAGTGGAGTGGCCTTTTCGAAAACCTGACTGACATGATGTAATTAAACTATATTTCTCTAAGTACTTACTTGTGTATGGATGTGTCTCTCCAAACAGTTAGCCAAAACTGATAAAAGTGCAATTGGACTATAGTTGTTTAATTCAATAGAAAACCCCCCCTTAAATATGGGGTGATTTTACTCACCCTCCATTGGCTTGGAAAGTAACTTTCTCGTAAACTTCTGTTAAATATGTTTGTCACTATAGGTGCAATCTGTTCAGCAGCTATCCTCAAAAATCTCCCCTCTAACAAATCCAGCCCCATTGACTTGTTTACGTTTATTCTTGTTGACCCTTTATAAACCTCAGAAACACTGAGAATTCTAAACCGAAAAGTATATGTAATAGTTCAGAAAGTAGGGCCTTCAGGTGAAGATCTGGGTGTATACACCACAGAATCCTCACTACAAGACAATACAGTGGGCCCAGAACGTGGAGCATAATGTTCTTCTCCATAGCCAAACCAAAACAGTGGACGGGGCCAAGCAGTGGACATCCTCTACCCAGATTTCAGCAAGGCCTTTTACTCTTTACCCCCATAGGAGGCTGATCAGGAAGCTGGCAGACCCTGGAGCAAGACAGAAGATGGTTAGATGGGTAGTCGGCATTTCTACGGTTGGTCCAAAGAGAACGATCAATGGTGGGAAAAGAACTGAGGAGAGGTTTATGTGAGGCGCTGACACATGCCATGTTGGCAGTCCCGCAAGCAAAAGTTCCCATAGTGGTCCCAGCAATGACACGGGTATAGTTCCAAAGGTGTGGCCTAAGGGAAGAGATATCCTTGAAGATCAGTCTGTGCTACGGCAGGCTTGGTGTAGGGGAAAATAAATGCTGTAGAGATGTCTACAGTGAGCCAAACTTATATGTAAACAAGTAACAGCACCACCCCAATCTAACTCCAATCTTTTTGTGAACTTTCTGTTCTACAAAGGACAGTGAAAAGAATCCACTACTGAACAGTATAGAGATGATGCCTGCTGCAAGCAGATATACCATTACTATAGTCTATCAAAAGCAATGATTTACCACTGCATATAAAGATGCTGTCATTCAGAAAACATTTTGAAAGGTAGAAGATCGACCGCAATGAATCACTGTAACTGCTTGCCTGACAGTAAATCAGGTACCTACCTATGATCCTGGCCTAGCATTGTTCTCACTAGGTCAAGCAACCAGCATTTGGTACCCAGAGACAACGTATTTGCTAACTAGCAAAAACATCTCCTAAATTCATCAACCAGCTTGATATACCCTATCTTAACAGATGTACAGGATGCAGAAATGCACCAGACAGAGCACAAGGGCAGGGAAAGAGAGAAAAAAAAAGCACCTACAAGAAAAAAAAATGACCAATCCACAGTACCAACAGAGCCAGATATGGGTCTGGAACAAACAAAAGAGGGGTGGGTGATAGATACCTCTATAGTTGGGAACATATCAACATATGAACTTGATTTGGAGCTTAAAGCAGCAGTGCAATGAAAAATGTTATTCCAAAAAGCTAGTTTTCTACTATGTTTATGAAAAATATTAGCAGAACTGTTGATTGGGGTTTTCTGGATGCTTTCTATGCTGTGTACTGTATCTGGATTCTTACCCTTCTCAGGTCCATAATACTATTTCTATGCAAAAATGGGGTATGCATCTTTTTCTTGAGAAATAATTACTTTAACATTTTCATAAAATTCTTAAATGATAATGAAAACTGAAGTTTACCACCAAAGTAAACTGGAAGACACCTGGAATCGATTAGGAAGAAAAAAGGTGGGGTAAAATTTTAACCCATTTTCATTGCACTGCTGCTTTAAGGTGTTGCAATATAGCTTATCCTTCATACCTATCAATAATATTAAGGAATTCAACATCATACTAGACTCGCATCGCTTCACATGAACCTTAAATCTCAAGAGTTTCTACTACACACCTGAACATATGTGCACGCAGGATTTAATGCAGCAGAGGACAGAGCTCCTTCCAGCTTGGACACAACAGGTAATATAGTTTCAATTACTAAAAATGGGGCAATGCTTAAAAATAAGTCTACATTTATACCACCATACAGTTCAGCTGTATTAGGTTTTGAAAAGTACTATAAGACATAAAATAACAAGAAAGAAACATAAACCTAGAGATTGCAATTGGTCTAAAGAGGAGAAAATGGCCATTGAAAAGACTTCAGTCCAACCCAGAAGTGGTCATAAAGCCCGCCGACAAAGGCGGGTCTATTGTGATAACTGACAGACTACAATATGAACAGGAATTACTTAATCAGTTGGCTGACAAGAATTTCTAGGTGCCACTTCCACCATGTAAGACATCACTGTACAAAAATGAAATACACTGCATCTTACATGAGGCATGTTTTAATGTCACTTCAAAACAAACCACGATTTTTGACAGTACTTCAATTCAGTGAGAGAACATTATATGGCCTCTCTAAATCTATAAAATCTCCCATTATCCACTAGTGAGACTGATAGTAGCCAGCATTGGTTCTCTGACTGAGCCCTTGGCCTGGTTTGTGGACAAAGATATTAAGGCCATAGCATGTACTGCACAATCTTGTAGAAGACATACCTGATATCCTGAAAGTTCTTGATGACCCACGTATTGAGGAAAATGGCTATTCACACACTAGATATCCAGTCACTGTAAACAAATATTCCCATCAGGATGACCTGTTGTTTTAAGTAATGCACTATATGAACAAACCGTTTACCAACTCCATTTGTAGAATTTCTCCTCATATTAACAGAAAATGTTTTGACATGCAACATATTCTTGTTTATGGATAAGTTCTATCTGCAGGTGAAGGGAACAACAATGGGTGTAGACCTGGCACCAAATTACACCACTGTATACCTTGCAGAATGAGAGTACAGGTCTATATTGTCATATAACATGAAACCAGATTTTGGCCAGATGGACCTGTACCGTAGATGTAGTGACGACATTATATTAGTGTGGCGTGGTACCACACAGGAACTTCAAGCATTCGTTGTTCATCTAGAAAACACTAACCCAAAGAATAAGTTACTCACCTGTAACCATAGTTCTAGGACTGGTATATGGTACACATACTCACCCTCTCAGTTCCACTGGAATGTAATGATTGGCCAGATGTCTTTAAGCTAAGCTACTCCCACCACCCAAGTGGATATATTCTCAGACTCTGCCCTGTGATATCAGATCTTGCACAGAATCTATGCCACTTGCCAGAGGAGGCTGGGTGGGCTGTGTGGATGTGTACCATGTACCACTCATAGAAATATGGTCACAGGTCAGTAACCTATTCTGCTACGGATGTGGATATGGTACACTATCCATCCTGTAGCAGACTCCAAACAGTTCTCTAGGAGGAGGGGGCAAGGTGCACACCTACCTGGCTTAACAGAGACTGAGAACTGAGGTCCCAAACATGTATCCGGGAGAGACTCAATGGCGATGCAGTAAGTGGAAATGAAGGTGCGAGCTAACTTCCAGGTAGAGGCCCTACAGATCTCCTGTATGGGCACATCCTGGGAAGCAGCCACTGAGGCAGTGGTATCTCTGGTGGAATGTGCCCTGATCCCTACGGGAGGCTCCTGACTAGCCAACCTATAGTAGAGGTCATCACAAGATGTGATCCACCATGCAATCATCTGCTTTGCTGCCGGTCTGCCAGATGTAGCTTCAGTGTAGGTGACAAACAGCTAGCGAGCCTCACCTCAAACCTTAGCCACACATTCTACATAATATGAGAGCATCCTCTGCAGATCCAGGGTATAGAGCCTGTGGTTGGCCTCTGAAGAAGGGTCAGTAAAGTGCACTAAGGGGAGTCCACTGAGAGCGCCTGAAGCTCCCCAATCCTTCTGGTGGACGTAATGGCCACCAGGAAAGCCATCTGCCATGACAGGTGAGACATCTCACACCTATGCACTGGCTCAAACGACTTGCCCATGAGCACAGCCAGGACCGGCATTAAGTTCCATGGTGGAAGAGGTTCTCACACTGGAGGGGACAAGTAGTCAAGGCCCTTAAAAAAGCACCCGACCACCTTCTCCTGGGCTACCACTAACATACTGGCCTGTGCCTGGTAAGCAGAGATATCTGCCAGGTGCACCTTAAGGGTCGTTGCTCGCAGACCCAGCTGGGCAAGGGACCAGAGATGGTTCAAGATGCTAGCCACAGGGCAGACAAGGGGATAAAACACCTTGCTCTGGCACCAAATAGAAAATCTGTTCCATTTAAAGGTCTAGCACCTATGAGCTGACTCTTTCATGGAGGCCTCCACAACGTGGAGAACCCCCTTCAATAGACCCAAGGCCTGGAACTCTAGTTGCTCAGGAACCAGGCCATAAGGTGCGGGGACTGAAGTCTGGGTGCAGTACTGTCCCTGGTGTCTGGTCCAGCAGGACTGGGCAGAGAGATAACTGCCACGGAGTCCTGCTGTTGAGACCTGGTAGCCGAACTGCCGGGCCAGTCTGAATGACCAGGATCATCCATGCCTTGTCCTTCCTGACCTTTACCAGAATCCTGTGGATCAAGGAGAAGGGAGGAAAGGCATACATGAGGCCTAGGGTTCAGGGAGTTACAAGGCATCCCTCATGAGTGTCCCAGACTGTGGGGTGGGGGCGGGTGGGCACAAAACAGCCTCAGTTTGGCATTCTCCCGCAGGCAAACAGAGCCACTGATGGTGAACCCCACCTGGGAAACAGGTGGTTCACCACCTCCTTGTGGAGAGGCTTCTGAATGTGGTGTGGCTTCTGACACAGAATGACACAAGATGCAACTAAACCAGATACCTCTGACACCAAATATAGTGGAGGCTTAGGTCAGGAAAACATGAGCAGTCCAGGAGAAATTGTAAAAATCCACCAGTGGTGATTTATTATACTAAATCACAAGAAAAAAAATAAACAAATTAGAAAACATTTCAGCATCTCTTCTTCTTCAGGTCAGTGAACACTCAGCAAATTAAAAGATAATTCAAGACATGAAATCTGCACGTCTTCTCTAGTTTCTCTTCATCAGTCTCTGCACTAGGACATACAGCAGACTGTCCTCTCTCTCCTCAGGGTAATCTCTACCCTGATTCCAGGTGAATCTTCACACAGACTGACCCATTCAATTCAGGACATCAGGCTATAAAGATAGCCTGGCATCACAATTATTATGACATCACAGATCCACATGACATCACAACCAGCATTGTTCCAGATATGTCTTACCCAAGCCTTCAGCCCAAAACAGTAGGTGAAAGGATATGCATTAGCCTGAGGTGATGTCCAGGTAGGTTGCATGTCTGACTGCACATCCCTACAGCCTCTAACCTGATCCTCACCTGTGATAAGTCACCTACTGACTCTATCACATACCCCCCCTACTTAAGAGGGAAACCATAAGGGAAGCACTGGTTTTCCTTTCTCTAACCAACTCCTAATTGTAACCTTCTAAACAAACATTTGACATATACTCAGGGTCTCACCCCCGCACATTCTATATATACCTGTAACATGTAGCACATTTACCAGGGGTGGCTAATTGCCCTAGTCGTCCCGACCAGATATGTTGGTACTAAGTATTGGCCCTTTTCTTAGGTTACACCCACTACTTAAACCCACAATATCCTTTATCTCCTGTACAGTTTCAGACACTTGAGAGTAAACAGTGATGTTTCCCCAGCACAGGATCTGATACCATTCACACCTACTTATTCCTACAGTATGTAGGTTTTTCTTATAAGTACAACACTTAATGTATTTTACTTTGCACTCTTTGCCATATACCAGTTTCATAAACCTTTGCCGTTCCGTTTTCATTCTAGCCTCTCCACCTTAGTTAAAAGTGTTTTTACTTTTATGCACCACTCAGCCTAGGAGGAAGGTTACCCTTCATTTCCAGGGCCTCCATTCTTTCCCCAGTTGGCTTTATCTCTTCAGTATGCCATCTCCACCCTCTTAGTGAGTGTATATGCACCTTTTCTACCTGGCACTTTCTCCAAGGCCAACTGGCAGTCACCAACACAGACTGGCAGACAGAACAGGCCTTGCAGTTGGCTGCAACCTGTCTGTACACCCCTGGCCAGTAAAAGTGGGGCAACAAATCAGACAGTGTCCCTCATCTTCCTAAGTGCCTTCCACAGGTGCTGGAGTGTGCAGCCTCCATCACCTGCTGCCAGTAGGTCTGTGGCAGTACTAGCTGGGCATCTACTCTCTGGGTACGGGGATTAGGCCTCATATGGTAAAGAACATCCCTTTGCACTTCATACCATGAGTACTGTCTCATGCCCACTCCACCATTAACTTGTACATCTTCTTTAACTTTTACATACTGTATTAATGCCCTAATAGCAGCATCCTCAGCTTGAAGCCTACCACAGTCAGTACTATCTTGAATAACATTACTGTGACTAGATACAGATGGCATACAACAAGCAAAAGTCCCTTCTGCCTTTATATAGGCCTCTTCTTTCTTGATTGGAGTCGTTACCCCAAATACTGTATCCCTAGTCAGTCTCATCAGGGGTTTTGCTCACATCTATGCTGGCATCTCGTCCTCAGCAGACAGCAACCTGGGAACTGGGCAATACTGGAAAGTCCAGCTCCACCATGGACTCCTCTTCCAGCTGTGTCTGAGAATTGTCGATCCTCTGATTCTTCCTCCAAGCCTTCCAAGGGGCACAGCTTTGTCAGTTTAATGTCTTTCAAATAACCTGTGTTTTGCTGATCTGTTGGACCTGTACCAGTTCCTCTACCTATAATAGCTTACAAGGCAACCAACCATAGCTACCTGTCTTCTCTTCTCAGTGCATCTAAACGCTGGAGGTCTTTCTCTCTCCACTCTGCCTCTACCCTTCTCTGTGCCTCTAAACATTGGAGGTCTTTTTCTCTCCACCTCTTGGTCTCTATTTACTGACTCAAATGTCATTTGAAAAACTAAGACAGACTTTTTGGTTCTGCTAATGCTTTATATTCTTCTCCCATCTCTAGTGGCTTGGCCTACCATATTTCTGGTGGTCTCTCCTGGTCTTTCTTTTATGGGATCCATACTGTTCTGCTATGCTTCCCTGGTACCAGGTCTGGTACCCACAAATAAACTAATTTCCTTAGGGTACGCACTGAGTAAATCCAATTATTTCCGACACCAAATGTGGAGAGGCTTCAGGATGTGGTGTGGCTTCTGACACACAATGACACCAGATGTAACTAAACCAGATACCTCTGAAACCAAATATATTGGAGGCTTAGGTCAGGAAAACTAGCAGTCCAGGATAAATTATAAAAATCCAACAGTGGTGATTCATTATACTAAATCACAAGAAAAAAATAAACAAATTAGAAAACATTTCAGCATCTCTTCTTCTTCAGGTCAATGAACACTCAGCAAATTAAAAGATAATTCAAGACATGAAATCTGCATGTCTTCTCTAGTCTCATCAGTTTCTACACCAGGGCATACAGCAGACTATCCTGTCTCTCTTCAGTGTAATCTTCACCCTGACTCCAGGTAAGTCTTCACACAGACTGGACCCATTCAAGTAAGGACATCAGGCTATTAAGACAGCTTGGCATCACAATTACTATGACATCAGAGATCCACTAGACATCACAACCAGCATTGTTACAGATGCCAAACACCAAGCCTTCAGCCTAAGACAGTAGGTGAAATGATGTACATTAGCCTGAGGGTGATGTGCAGGTAGGTTGCATGTCACCTACTGACTCTATCACACTCTTGATGCAGAGACCACTCATGCAACATCTCTCCTACCCGCCTGAGAGCAGCTGCCAGCTGACTGTCCTTCCCTGTGACATGAATCACAAGGAGATCAGAGCACAGGCTGCGCATGACAGTCCAGGTGCAGAGTGCCTCCAGACACAATGGAAAGGAGTGTGTGCCATCCTGTCTGCTCAGGTAAACATGGTCATAGTATTGTCCATCTGGACCTCAATGACCTGACCCCTGATCAGAGAAGCACATTTTCATGAGGGCCAACTGCACTGCATGGAGCTCCAGCAGGTTTATGTGGTGATGGGACTCCCTGGGTGACCAGAATCCATGAGCAGTGTGGTCCCCCTGGTGTGCTCCCCACTCTACCAGAGACTCATCCGTTGTCAATGTGATGATTGGCTCTAGGCGGACAAATGAGTTCCTTCTTCCAGATGATCCAGGACCAGCCACCACTGGATGGTGTCCCACATCAGCTGGGTCACTAAGACTGGCTGGTCCAGGTGATCTTGGCACTGGGACCACTGATGGCCCAGCTTCCACTGAAGGGTGCACATCTACCAGCGGGACCAATGGACCATGCTGGTGCCGGACACTATGTACCGCAGCAACTGCAGGAAACCACGGGTAGGGTGCAACAGCTCAACCTGAAATGAATGGGCAAAGGAGGTAAGATCTAGTGCTCGGTCTACCAGGAGGCAGGCCTTGGCCCGCAGGGAGTCTAGCTCTGCCCCGATGAACTTGATTACTTGCTGCAGTACCAGTTCGGACTTGTCCTGGTTGACCAAGAAGCCCAAGTCCCTGCAGGTCTGGAGGACCAGGGCTGGGGACCTTGCCACGGCCTCTATGGATGGACTGGCAATCAGTCAGTCATCCAAGTAGGGATAAACCCTGACTATGAGGCACCACTGATGGGCTGTCACCACTGCCATGCACTTCCTGAAGACCCTGTGAGCTGAAGAGAGGCAGAACAGCATGACTGTAACTGACACAGGACCCCTTCTGCTTGGTACTGAAGGTACCAATGGTGGGACCTGCAGATGGGAACATGAAAGAATGCATCCTGGAGCTCTAGGGAATGCCCTGTTCTAGAGATGGGATTGTCTGGTTTAGAGTGACCATCCAGAACTTGCATTCCGCACATACTGGTTGAGATCATGAGGTCAGTATGGGGCACCACCCAATCTGTTTCAGACCAGGAAGTACCTGGACATGAAGCACTGATGGGACAGGACATTTGGGACATGGGCTATGGCTCCTTTTGCCAGAAGCTGAGCAATGTACAGCATGTCCTGAGATTCCCAGAACCTCGAGGTGCTTAGAGGTGGTAGGGCAGCACAGTCCTGAAATCAAGAGACAGACCTCTGCCCACTACATTCCAACACCCACTTATCCATTGTGGTAGCAGACTAACATGGAAAAAAGAATACAGACTGCCTGCAATGAGAAGAGCAGTGAGTGACAGGACAGGTGGAGGATGACACCACCCGACCCATCACTGAGAAGGCCCGAGGAGGTGGCACGGCAGTTGCATGGACTCTCCTGCCTCTGCCCCCCCTTTTTGGACCCTGGCCCCATATTTCTTGGGGTGCCAGCTCTGGGAACCATTTCATGGGGCTGCTGCCGAGGAGGAAGTGACTAAAAGAACCGGTATTGAAGCCATTGTTGGGCTTCCTTTTCAGGTCCTTCTGGACAAGTCACTGAGTCCAGGATGGTACTGGACTTCTCAATCCATGTAAGGTGCCATTCTACCCCAGGGCTAAAGAGGTTGGTGCCCAAGAAAGGGACATCAGCCAGCCTCCGCTTATTTATTTATTTGAATTTTGATGATCAGGTAGGTCAACTGAGACAAAGTCCCATTTTCAGTGACAGGAATAAAAGCATTCCAAGAACAAAACATCAATCAATCAATCAAAATCTTTATTTAACCATGTGAACATCATTGAGCAAAGCTCATCTGTGAGATGGACCTGGACAGGATACAAGAACATTACACAGCACTTTGAACACAATAAAATCACACAATATTTAACTAACTAACTAACATAGTCAGGGCTAAATATAATACACAGGGTAATGACAGTGGTAGTGCATGAATACTATATACACATATGAGCAGATAAATACAGGTTATAGTCAAGATTGGACACACTATGGTATGGTGAAGGCAGAAGAACAAACACAGTGAGAGGGGCAACAAAGGGAAGTTATGAAGCTGATAAGAAAAGGAAGGAGTTGTGAAGGTTAAAGAGGAGGGGAGGGTAGCAGGAGAACCTGTAAGTGTCATGGCAGCAAATACTGATACCAGGGCCATGGGTAAGACAGGCTCCAGGTAAGGGAAGTGAGGAGAGGCAGTAGGTAAGGTGAATGCCCCAGGGTCAGGGAGGTAGGGAGCATGTGAACAAGAGATAATGCTACTTTAAGACAACTGAAACCTACACAAGGGAGCAGGCTACACAAGGAAAAGCAAAAAAGGACTGCTATGAAAAGGTTAAAAAGGGAGGGGAAGGGGTCAATGAGATGGGGTAGTAAATGTAATATTTCATTAGACAGGTGACATAATACAATAATACACATAGGATAGTACAGTGAGTCACAACATACAGTTAAGCCATAGGTAAACAACAACAGTACCCAAGTAGGCAATAATTATAGGATTCAGGATTACACGCAGTTTGCAGGTAGCCAAGAGAGGCAGGAGGCAGATTAACATTTTATACCATGTGCAGGGACATTTATACCATTCACATACCAGATGTCAACAATTTAAACAGCAAGATAACTAAGAATAGTCAGATTCAGCTGCATTTGGTTAGAGACATGGGGTACAGGTTACAGTCAGATGTTATTCTAGGTAGAGGATGAGTGAAAAGTGGGGAGAACAGCTTGTCTTTGAGACAGGAAAAAAGGGAGGCTGTTTGTGATTGTTGCGGAGATTGAGAGAGACACGTAACATCAGTCACATGTGGCCTTACTTGTTAATAACAGTTACCTCTGCTTTGGGGGTGGGGGTTGAAGAACTCATCCTTGTAGAGTTTTTTGAACTGGTTAATAGTTTTGCAGGAAAGTAGAGGGTGGGATAAATTGTTACAAATTCTGGGGGCAGTGACGGCGTAGGATCTTTGTCCTATCTTTAGCCTGGCCTTCGGGCGCCCCAGTAATGGTAGGCAAGAAGATCTTAGTATGCGAGGGGTAGGTTTTAGGGATAGCAGGCCCATCAGACTGGGGGAGGCTGATGAATCAACTTAAAGGTGGTACAGGCACCTGGGGAGTCAAATTTGTTGTCAAAGGTTAGCCAACTTAGTTTGTTGAGTATAAGGCAGTGGTGAGTACAAGTGAGTTTGTTCAGTAATGGAGCCTTCACTGAGTGGATGACAGGTGCTGCATGGAATAGATCAGGGAGTAGGGTGGCAGAGGAAGTGGTCATTCTGGCATGCTTTGAGAGGTAGGGTGCTGAGCAGTAGAGCAGCCCAAGTTTTTTATTAGTGGTTTTGATGGTGTCATTTATGTGTGCTTCTAGCATTAGGTTCTCATCAAGCGTGAGTCCCAGGTGTTTGAATGATGAGACATTTTCTAGTGGAGTACCCGAGGAGGTTTTTAAGAGGAAAGGTGTGTCATATGGAGTTTTGAAGGAGGTGTGACGAAAGAATAGTTTTTCTTTTCTCATTGAAAACCAGTTGGTTGTTAAGAACCAAGATTCTAGGGACGTGAAGTCTAGCTCAAGATTAGCAGTCAGGGTGTGGATATCCTTGGAAGATCTGTGAGAGTACTGCATCATCCGAGTAGAGTTGTACTGATGCACCACCACAATTAAGAGGCAGGTCACTGCTGAATATGGAAAATAGTAGGAGACCAAGTATGGACCCTTGCGGTACCCCGTCAGTGATCGGTGCTAGAGGGGATAGTGTGTTTGCCCATTTGACACAGTGAGAATGATTTGCTAAGTAATTTGAAAACCACGTGAAGGAGTTATTATCCAGTCTGATATGTTGAAGTTTAGCTATGAGCAGGCAGTGATTAACAAGGTCAAAGGCCTTAGTTAGGTCTACAAAGACTGCGCCAGTGGCTTGGCCCAGATCCATGTTATTGAACAAGTCAAAAGTGACGTGAAGGAGGGCAGAGTCGGTTACATGGTGTTTACGGAAACCATGCTGAAAGTCTGTAAAGATATTTGTTTGTTTAAGGAATGAGTACAACTGGTCGTAGAGGATTTGTTCTTGAATTTTTGTAATAGGGCAGAGGATAGAAATTGGTCTGTAGTTTTGAGCTGTATCAACC
Organism: Neoceratodus forsteri; assembly: GCA_016271365.2. Classification (NCBI taxonomy): domain Eukaryota; kingdom Metazoa; phylum Chordata; order Ceratodontiformes; family Ceratodontidae; genus Neoceratodus; species Neoceratodus forsteri. Next base: position 1,290,764,185 of record CM028131.1, on the reverse strand, counting down.
GGGCCATATTTGTGGACGGGTACCACTACAGCTGTTTTCCATTTGTCAGGGATAGAGTGGGTGATGAAAGATTGATTGATTAGCATCAAGATGGGCAGGGCAGGCGCTGATGCCCCAATATGGAGGAATTTAGGGGGCATGGTGTCAAAGCTTGGAGAGCTATCACATTGGAGTCTCTTGAGTAACTTTAGGACCTCAAAATTGGTGGTAGTTTTTATATGAAAGGAGGGATGGCTGGTCTCATGTTGATGTTGATTGGTATTGTAGTAGGAGCAAGAGGGGGCGAAGACCATGTTTGTAGGGAGCAAAGTCTGTAAAGAAGTTGATTATTCCAGTGGCAATGTCCAGAGGTGGTGTGAGAGTGGCTCCATTAGCGGTCATGGTTCGGGGAACAATGCGTTCTCTACCTTTTAGTAGGGTATTCATCTGATGCCAGAAGCTTTTAGGGGTGGTAAGGTTTGTTTCTTGTAAAGATATAAGATAGTCTCTTTTGGCCACCTTTATTTTATTTTTGCATAAATTGCAGAGCTGGTGATAAATAATCCAATCAGTGTGTACCCCAGATTACTTAAAGGTCTTCCAGGCTTTATCACGTGTTTGCATGAGACCCCTCAGGTCATTAATTAGCCAAGAGTGCAGAGCTGTTTCAGACACAATAGGTGGGCGAGTGATCACTCAGGGAGTCTGGGACGATACCAGCAGCTTTGATGTTAGCTGGCGTACTGGTCACGATCCAGTCGAGGAGCGTGTGCCTCCCAGACTTCATGTTCAGTCTAGTGGGTTGTTCTATGATCTGCACAAAATTAATGTAAACATAGAGCAGAGTGGTACTGCATGTTTTGTGAGCCAAGCCACCTAAGGTTAAAGTCACCACATACCACTGTGTCATGTCTGGGGATGTTGTCCAGGCTGGTGATAATCCCCTCATAAGAGGACGAGTGTCTGGGAGGCAGATAAATGCAGCCTAACACCAGTTTCTTGGACCCACCAAGAGTGATGGTGATGAAGATATGTTCAACCAGAGGGTGGATATCCAAGTCATCCATTTCGTCAGCAGTCAGTTTAGTCCTGGCATAGATCACAACACCCCCACATTTTCCATGAGCCCGGTCCTTTCTAAAGATGGAGAATCCAGGAAGGATAACCTCATGAGGTTTGACGTCAGGATTTAGCCAGATTTCAGATATGCATAGGATGTCAGGTTTATGAAGCTGGGTCCATGCTTCAAGCTCGAGCATCTTACCTCTAATGCTTTGGATATTCATGTGGCCCATTTTGAGGCCTGGAGTGTTGGTCCAAATGGATAGCTTTCTCAGGGAGTTTGGTACACTTCCACAGGGTGTGTTAGTGGTGCGGCCTGAATTCGGACCAGGGTTTAGTTCAATGTCCCCAGATAGCAGCATAGTACAGAGGTGGCACTGCATCGGGGGGTATGCAGGCTGTTTTACATCGCAGGGCTAGTAATTGGAAACATGGATGCTGTGAAAACTCTAGACAGGGAGGGTATGATGTTGGTGGAGGATGGGCATTGATTGAAGGTCATTAGGGATCTTGAAGTAGTGAGGGCTGGTGCGGCCCATAATGCAACAAGTGCCAATCAAATCAGTACCAGTCCTGTAACACAGAAAGATAGAAACATAGACTTTGACAGCAGATAAGGACTGCTTGGCCCACCTAGTCTGCCCATTTCCCTACCTACAGGATAACTAGCAGATCCTATTTAACCAACAGCCTATTTCTTCCTACCTACATTTTAAGCATTGTATGGTTGTGGTATGTAGTGGAACTTCCTGGGAGCTGTTAGTCTGACCAGAGAGGGGCCAGAGATGGTGAACTAAGCATTAGTTTGAAGTGTCATAGCCAACCTAGCGTAGTTGGGAGTGGCTTATAAGCATTTAATAGAGGTCTGGGTGGGTGGGGGCGAAAAATCGAGTGCATGGCATTGCAAGGACTGGGCATTACCTACTGGGAACCAGAGCTGCTTTTACCCGGTCCAGCTCAGCTGCAGCGTACAAGTCCGATGAAGCCTCTGTTCAACAGGGAAGAGGCAGCAGCACTTCTGCCCAATCCTGTTAGGGTAGGGTGGGGCTGTGGGCCAATGAGCACAAAAGGCATAGAAACTAGGCGGCGAGCTGTACCTTAGTGCCAGAGGGAGCGGAGCGGGTCTCGGCCTTCAGTAGGGTGCAGAGCTTCTGTTATGGGGACAGTCTGTGGTGCCACTCAGTCGTTGGGTGTCTGCCGTGAAGGTGGACAAAAACTGCCTGGCCCTGCGATGCATGGAGACAGCCAATGCCACTGCAGGGACACAGTAGTTCCATAAGACCAAGGGTGTCTGGAGCTGCTGTTTAGCCTGCGTTTGACCATGGTCTCACATGAGCTCCACTGCAACTCACTGCTCCGAGTGCAGGTGGGGGAAGATAATATCAAACATGCCCATCATGGCATGGTCATAGTTAGTCATCATAATTACATAACTAGCCTGCCTGAGACCCAGAGTAGCTCCTGCAAATACTATTTTTGTGGGATGGTCAACCTTATGGGACTCTTTGTACGATGGCTTATCCATGTTTCTCTGTTGTCGACCAGCCCAGAACACTGAGTAGGAAACCAGCCCCTCTGGGAGGTGTGGTCCGAGAACCCCGAAAGGGCACCCATGGGGACAGGATACTTGTGGAGCATATGGGCTAATGGTACTGGGCAGGATGCTGGATGCTGCCAGGGCATATGCCAAGATGGCCTCAGCCACTGGGAAGACATCCTGATCCAGGATATCCATGAGAAGGTAAGTGGCTCTCTTCTGGACAGGCACTACGGGGATGCCCATGGATCCAGAAATGAGGCAAAGAAGCCCATCGAATGACACCAGCCCTTGGGTGGTGGAAGACTCTTCGGTTGGCTCCCGGCCAAAGAGCAGAGCCCCAGGGAAGGCCATGGACTCCTGGTGCAAGTCAAGGGAAGTCCTTGAAGATGGCTTTTGGCCATAGTTCACCACAGACCTCCCGGGACTCTTCACCCAGAGTGATCCTCACTGACAAATGACCCAGCAAGACAGGGGTTGAACAACCAGACTCCTTGGAGGGAGCACTAGCTTGCGTCTGTCAGGGTGGCGGCTCCACCGTGATTGGTGGAGAGATGGGTGTTAGCTGCACTCATGGGGTCTGGACTGGTGAGGGAACCACTTGTGGCTACCAGGAAAGCATTGGATCTTAGGGCAAAACCCTACCCTGCCCCGTGATGGCCCACAACTGCCAGAGGAACTCCTCATAGCACCGACACATTTTGCGGCAATGCTTCTCTTTCCTGGAGGATGAAGAGGATGAGAAGCACCATAGGTGGTGCCTTGCAGTTCAGCAGGATTAGGTGAGAACACCTCGACTGCTGACCACCACGATCGGCGGTGGGTAAGGTCATCATAGGGTCCGGCTGTAGACCACATGCCAGTCCATATGCACTAAGACAGGTGTAGAGGACCCAACTAGATGGAGGTTTGTCCCAAACCCAGTCAACCAGGTCCTGCTGAGTCAGAATTGGGAGTGCTGAGGTCTGCGAGGTTGAATCCTTGACCTCGTCCGACAACAGGTCAACTGGGTTGAGGAAAAGAGTCGAGGTTGACTGGCTCTTTGGCAACGCAGAAGAGCCTTCGACATGCCTGACCTGCCCCTCAATTGAGGGGCGCTCGTCCTCTGCCGAGTGGTCAGGCGAGTTGAGGGACCAGGAGGACCGTGGTCTCTCTCTATCTTACAACCGGCGACAGTGATGCGAAAACTTCTTCTTCGTCTTGGTCTTCGACCTGGAGCCATGGAGGACAGGGCTCTCCCCAAAGGACTGGCGGGACTGGAACAATTCATGGAACTGACCCATGAAGGTCCCTCGATGCTGGCCCCAGCCAGGAGCAGTGCTGAGGCGGTGGCTTCCGCCTGCTGCCACCATCCTATGGCGGCAAACTATGCTGCAGACCTGGCAGCCATCGAACCCTTTGCCACTCTTCGAGCAGTCATTTGGATCCCGTTTCAAAGCCAGCCCTTAACAAGCCAGAGCTTCTTTCCATGAGAATTAGGGAACATGGAAAGGCACTGCACACCCCAACGAGTCGTGTTGCCTGCTCAGGCAGTACTTGCACATGTGCTAATCTGTGACTGACATTTTCTGGCACTGAACACAGAATTTGAATCCAGACTTCGTATGGATACATTGTAACTGAAATGGAGTTGAGGAACCCACAAAATGACTCAAATGACTTTGAAAACTTCAAATAACAGTTCACCTATGGTGCAGTGACAATCCTTAGTGGAATGCAAAGAAGAGACCTGTTCTTCCAGTGGAAAGAAGATCTGACATCACGGGCTAAGTCGGGGCGGGGGTATATCCACCGGTGGTGGGAGCTTAGCTTAAAGATGTCCAGCCAATCATCACCTTTCAGTGGAACTGCCAGAGTATGGAGAGTGTACCATATCCCCCCTAGAATCTTAAATTCACAATAATCTGGGATCATTACAGCATAAACTTTCTCTACCTAAATATTAGTAAAGATGGCAAAAAGATGGGTTATAACAACCTTATTTTGGAAGAGCACAGATTGAAACTCTATCCTTCACTATAACAGCTGCCACCCTTGATACATGGTCAGAAATATCACTGTCAGACAATTTATACACACAAAACACAACTGTGGCAATTAAAAGATGAACAAATTAATGATCAAATACTTGCAGATCATTTCAGGAAACAGGGTTACAATGAGACATCTGCCATAGATGGATCAGCAAAATAATACAGATCCCCAGAAATAACTTCTTTACATGTTAGAACAAAAAAGAATAGTGGTGAACAATCTGTGCAACTAAATTCATCACCATGTTCAATTCACAGCTCATCTTGTGTAAGACCTTTCCCAAAAGGGAACCACAAATGTAGCACCTGCAAATTTGCCCATATACTGTATAAGAGAATGTAAAACATTTGCACATCCTATCGAGCACCAATTACTACATAAGGAATTTTGAATTTTATAAGTTCTTTACTGGCAGGGGTCATCTGCAAAGCGTTCTATGTTGGCAAGACAGTGAGGAACTTCAAAAAATGCATTGGGGTACATTAGAAGTATTGAAAAGGTGACCAAGAAAATGAGTTGGCCACATGTCAAAAAATGGGGAACGTTAATAGTTTTGTCTTCTTTGTACTAGAAAAAGTTATTAACACCCGTGAGGGACACTTGGATAACAAACTCCTACAGAGAGAAACATGTTGGTAATACACTCTTAAAGCAAACATGCCTACTGGTTTAAATGAATCATTCCAACTGAGCCCTTTCTTGAAATCTTAATTTTGGGACTCTTGGCGCTGTTTGTTTATTGTGCTTGACTGCTGAATTTGAATTTTCGAATTTCATTTATGCTTACCTAGGATATGCTCACTAGGCAAGCCTGCTTTCATGACCATTCTGCTTAAAAACATTTCAGTTACAATACACACAATCCATACGACGACAACATTCACAAAGACAACCTTACATAAATAACATTTACACATTAATAACAATCATATTTAAAGATGCACAGTCCATTATTGCATTCTTGAACCTACTGTAGGTGGGTAAATTTCTTATTTGAGGGGGGAATAAGTTCTAGAGGGAGATGGCCATGTGATTAAAAGTCAGGTTTCCAAAGTGTGTTTTTATTCCCGGGACTTTAAACCCTCTCCCCCATTACATCCTGAAGATTGTTTTGAGTCTTGTTCATGGCTAGCTTTTCATACAAATATGCTGGCACTAGGCCACTTACACAGTTGTATAAAAAGCCATGACAGTCTCTCTCTCTCTTCATGTACTCAAAGATGTCCAATTCATTTCTAGGAACATTGTGCAATGATGACAGTTCACCAGTGGCCCTGAAACCCCCAGTACAAATCTAGCTAGGTGGCAGTTTGGTAAATCATTTTTACTAGCCCATCTATAACCAGCACTGCCATTGTCCATTACGGGCAATACTGTTGCAGTAATGATTTTAGCTACTATATTCCTAGACAGACAACCCTCATGTCTATGTAAAGCACCTAACTCTTAAGAGATCTTTGTACATATCTTGTCGACAGGGATTATGAACTTTAATTTGTCCTCAGTCCACAACCTGAGATACTTGTACGGACTTTCCTGTTCAGTTTTTGCCCCATATTTATGTTGGTTTGCTTGCATGTGCAAACAACATATTGGGGTAGTAGCATTTTCAGAGGTGCGTCAGTGTTGTGGCAAATGGAGGGGATGCTTTAGTGGGTGCGTCCCTCAGCCGCCAATCAGTGAGCATGCTGGTGACGAAAACAGTTTCAGAGAGTGCCACCAAGTTGAAAGAAATCTGCTGCTGCAATGAGAGGCAGGCTCGTCACTGCAGCGGCAGATGGTATGCCTCCATTACGTGCCATTCCTGGTGAATCAGTTCAATACATATGGCAGCTCCTGCCATCCGCTACACAATCCTGACATCAGGGTGCCCAATCCTGGTGTCAACATGCGCCCCCCTCCCATTATGTGGCACACCGAACATGGCGACTCCTGCCGCCTGCCACACACTACTGGAAAGCCGACGTCGGGGTGCCCAATCCCCCTGTCGGCATCCCCCCCTCAGTGCGTCTTTCCTGGTTAAACAGTATCCCCTTTTCGATACCATGATGCCCGTTCCCGGAGTCGGATGCGGCCCCTTCTCCAACCTGTCTATACAGTTTGCCAACATCGAGTGCCCAATCCCGTATCGGCATCACCCCCAAATTGTGGCACACTGGGAGCCCACCTCAGTGTGCCTATTTATCCAGTGTATAAGCTGTTAAAAAAAAAAAACCTTCCCAGCATTTTGTTTCTCCGCAAAGAAGAAAAACGGTCCACCGTTGTCTCCTCGTCCCCCTCCCATCGACACAGTCCTCTGTTCACCCACCTCCCCCACCTGTACTTACCCTCCGAAAGTCAGAAGTTGCAATCTTCTCTGAAGCGGGAGATGTCTGCACTCTTCAAAGCGAACTAAAGAAATGGCGGTAAGCTTTTATGATTTGGGGTGTGGGGAGCAACTCAGGTTGATGTTTCTGCCATTCTTAGAATTTTAGCCCAAATTTTCAACATGGGGTTCTTGGGACCCCACCTCGTGGAACATGTAACTCATTTTATTTCTCAGTCCTGAAAGGTGATTTCACTGTCGCTCATGGGAATCACCTTTAGGGGACTATGAAATGACAGTGCCACTGTTCATAGGGGAGAGTCCCAAAGTATGTTAGCAAATCTGGTGAAAAAGTTCCAAAAAATGACAGTGTTACCAGCGTGTGTTGCACAGTTTGTACGCACGCTCGGAACTTTACCAATGTTTAATATTTTCACTCCAGATTTTCAACATTGCCATTTTTTCACATCTCCTTATGAACAGTACAGCTGTCATTTTACACATCCTGCCCGAAACATGTTTTCGCACCTGTGGCACACAATGCGCGTGGACTTTGTGTGAAACCAACTTTGGGACAGATTAACAAAATCACAGTGCCACTGTTCATGCGGAGAGGTCCCAAAATGCTAATGTTGAAAATGTGGTGAAAAGATTTCCAAAAATGACAGTGTTACAGGCGTGCATTGCACAGTATCTATGCATGCTCGTAAGTTCACAGATTTTTCATATTTTCTCTCCAGATTTTCAACATTGCCACTTTTTCACACCTCCTCATAAACAGTACAGCTGTCATTTTTCACATGCTGCCTGAAATGTGTTTCTGTACCTGTGGCTCCGAATGGTGCAACTGCTGTGCAAAATCACCTTTTAGGATTGAGTAACGAAATGATAGTGCCACTGTTCACGAGGTGAGGTCCCAAAAAGCCAATGTTGAAAATTTGGAGTGAAAATACCAAACAACACCCTGGGTGTTAAGGTTTCCAATCATACACCCTGTAGAGACTGACAGGTGTCCGGGGCCTAACTGTCTGCTTATTTAATGTTCACAGCATTCTATTCCAAACCCCCCAACCTACAACCACTGACAGGCACTGAGGTGTGCCTTGGGTTCTGTTATCCCAACGTTCATCCCATTCTCCTACATTGTACCTATCTCAGCTCATTTCCTTATGGAATGTCGGTGTCTGCAGGGTGGGGTGAGGTTGAATAGCGTAAGCATTATGACCGACAACCCAAAGCCACATTCCCAATGCCTTTAAGTTTCTGGGGTGGGGTGGGGGTTGGTGTTAGTTCAGTACTTCACTGCAATTTCTATTATGCATCTCTAACTCCTGCTACCAATGCCAATGCCAGCAAGCCAACATTGGGCATTGACAAATGCTTGTTTGAATAGATCTCGATTCCATCAAGCCCCTCTTCACACTTTACCTTCTTTGGCTTAAAGGCCATGATTTTTTTTAATATTTATAAGAGGTTTGTTTTGCACCAACTTGTTTTGCAAATTTTGAAAATCTGATTGAAGTTTTTCATTAACATGATTCAAACTTGGCGATTAGCTCACCAAAACTGTATCATCGGCATACACTTGTACTACTCAGCGTGCTCCAATGTTTGGAAGAATGTCAGTAAAAAGAGTAAAGATTATTGGTCCCAAAATGGAACCTTGGGGCACCACTCTTACCAGTCCCTGCTTTCCAGACAGTTAATGCTCACTGATTACCTCCTGCTGTAGTGTAACATTTCCATTCTCTACTGTTCAATTCTTATATATGTGTATATATATATATTTATAGTGGAAATTTCTTAGTACTAATACCAGCATAATTACAATAATAACAAGTTTCATACCTCCCCCATGCTATTGTTTATGACTACCCCCCATTCCCTTCTTAGAATTAGCAAGGTGCATCGGCCTTGGGATCAATATTTCAGGCAACTTGCATGTAAAAATGCTTTTTTAGTCACTTTGTTCATATTATTTATATTTCTGCTGCACCAGCCACTATAGTACATGCCGTTTGCACTCTCTCAGCACTTTATTCAATGCGTTGTTCTACGCACTTTTCATTAAGTGATCCCTTTGTGACATCGATACGGGTATCTACACTTTTAGCCTTGGCAAAGCACACATGAGCATGCAGGAAACACTGGCGTAGTGGTGAGTAGCTGTTTTGCTTCAATTACATTTTCAAGATAATCCTACAGCTCAGCCATGACTTTTTTTGTATTTTTCCTGCTGACCTTGTGAGCCCTGCTTTTTGCATTTGGATTTTGGTTCTATGCAAAGGATACAGTTTATCTAGAGCTGAAACACCATTCAAATACGAAACTTTGTTAGTCACCATGTAGTTTTTCTCAGCAATAATGTTTATCTAGCAAAAACATGAATATATTTATTTTTGTTTTCTTTCATTCCTAAACTAAGACACGGAATTTTTACATTTTTAAAAGTTCCCACTCACGTGACATACCCACCATGAACAATTACATGTCTTGGTACAGGGCTGTGCTGTTTACCATCAGGAACATATGGTAGCAGCACAACCCTAATACAGCCACAGTATGACTCTAGTACGTGCATTCAGCTGGTAACTTCAATAGAAGAGATTTTAAAACTTTTTAAAAATTACAAGTGGTGGCCATCTTTAATAACTTGAGTCATAGCTAGCTATAAAAAACATTTTTATAGCTTATTGAGGGTTTATATGCTTAACTAGAGCAAATACGAATGGTATGTTCGCTGAAGTGAAAGCTGCCAGTTCTATGCTTTTTAGTATCACTCTTACTGTGATTACCATGTGGAGAGCCAGCACGTTGTATAGAACGGAGTTTTCTGTATCTTATCTGGAAGGTTTTTTTTTTGTCTTGCATGTTGCAAGTGGGGTGGGGGTACTGAATCTAACGCACTTACTACATGTAAAGAAAACATGTTTGGATAGGGGATCACAGCAACACAGGCTGTTGTGTTATGACATCAGGATAAACAGGTTACTGACCTGTAACAGTAGTTCTAGGAGTGGTATATTTGTTCATCCACACTCTTTGGCATGTCCCTTTCCCTTTAAATCTTGCGGAAGTCTTCAAGCTGGCTCCTCCCACCCACCGGGTGGTATATACCTGACTCCGCCCATGGCCAGATCTTAGCCGCTGGAAGCAAGGTGATACGCCTAAAGCCGGGAGGTCGGGGCTGGTGCGTGTGGATGAACAACATATACCACTCCTAGAACTACTGGTACAGGTGAGTAACCTGTTTTTCTAGGAGCGTGGATATGTTGTTCATCCACACTCTTTGGCAGACTCCTAGCAGTTCTCCGGGAGGAGGGAGGGAGGCAAGGCGCACACCCCCTACTTAAGAAACAGAGATTGGAGAACCGAGGCCCCAAAACCAGCATCCTGACGTGACTCAAGGACAATGTGGCACTGGGTAATGAAGGTGTTTTCTGACTTCCAGGTAGCAGCCCGACAGATTTCCTGGATAGGGATGTCCCTGGAAGCAGCCATCGATGCAGCAGTATGGCAGGTAGAATGAGCTCTTATCCCTCTGGGAGGCTCCTTGCCCGCCAACTCATAACACAGACCTATGCATGATGTAATCCATCTTGCAATGGTCCGTTTGGCTACAGATCTTCAGAAGTGGCTTCAGCGTGGGTGACAAACAGCTGGCGAACCTCTCCCCGAATTTCGCCGTCCTCTCCTTGTAGTAGGAGAGAGCACGCTCTAAGGTCCAGGGTATGGAGCCTGTACTCGGCATCCGAGGTGTAGTTAGGGTAATATACCAGCAGAGTCAACACCTGGTTAAGGTGAAACTCTGACACCACCTTCGGAAGGAATTTCGGGTGGGGGCGCAGGACAACTTTGTCCCTGTGAAAGACCAGATAAGGGGAGTCCACCGAAAGCGCCTGGAGCTCCCCTGTCCTTCTGGCTGACGTGATAGCCACCAGGAAGGCAGTCTTCCATGACAAGTGTGAGAGCTCATACTTGTGCATGGGTTCGAATGGCTTGCCCATGAGCTTTGCCAAAACCAGCAGAAGATCCCAAGGAGGTGGAAGTTCACGCACCGGAGGGGATATGTGATCCAGGCCTTTGAAAAAGTGCTTGACCACTGTCTCCTGTGCCAATGTTGACTGATCGCCCCATGCCCGGTAAGCAGAGATGGCTGCCAGGTGCACCCTAAGGGTTGATGACGAAGACCAACTTTGGAGAGAGAGACCAAAGGTAGTCTAAAATGTTAGCCACAGAGCAGGATAAGGGTTCAGACTCTTACCCTGACACCAAATGGAAAACCTTTTCCATTTGAAGGCATAACATTTCTGGTCAGTCTTTACGAGATGCTCCACCACAGTGTAGACATCCTCGGAAAGAACCAGAGCCTGGAACTCTAGCTGCTCAGGTACCAGACTGTGAGGTGCAGGGAATGAAGGTCCGGGTGGAATACCTTCCCCTGGTTCAATGATATCAGGCCCGAGCATGTACAAAGCCGCTCTGGGGCCCTGCAGCTAAGGCTGAGGCGATCTGGATACCAGAACTGGCAGGGCCAATCTGGGGCTACCAGGATCATCTTCGCCTTGTCCCTCCTCACCTTGAGTAACACCTTGTGGATCAAGGGAAATGGAGGCAAGGAGTAGAGGAGGCCTGGGGTCTACGGCGTCGAAAAGGCATCCACCTGCAGCAAGCCCTGCTGAGGGGGGCGGTCATGGTACAGTCTCAGCTTGGTGTTCTCCCTGGAGGCAAACAGGTCCACCAACGGTTTGCCCCAAAGGGAGAACAGATTGTAAGCTACCTCTGGACAGAGAGACCACTCGTGGGATGTCTGGCCTGTGTGGCTGAGAGCATCCGTCAGTTGGTTCAAGACTCCTGTCACATGGATGGCAAGGAGATCCGCCTCCAACCGGCTGACGAAGGTCCAGATCAGGAGCACCTCCTTGCATAGCAGATGGAAGTGCATGCTGCCCTGTTTGTTGAGGTAGTACATGGTCGTGGTATTGTCCGTCTGGACTTGAATCACTTGACCCCAGAGCTGAGGAGCGAAAGCAGACAGTGCCAGTCTGACTGCTCTGAGCTCCAGTAGGCTGATGTGGCATCAGGACTCCTCAGGGTCCAGAACCCGTGAGCTCTGTTGTCCCCCATGTGGACTCCCCAGCCCATAAGAGAGGCATGGGTCGTGAGAACGACCGTCGGCTCGGGGCGGACAAACAGGATCCCTTCCTGCAGACGATTTGGGACGGTCCACCATTGAAGAGCGTCCCACATCTTCTGGGTGACAGTGACCAGCTGGTCGAAAAGACCCTGACGAACCACTGAGGTGCACACCGCCATGTAACCCAGAAGGCGCAGGGAAGTCCAGGGCAGAGGCGCAGTGCCCAACCCGAAATGACTGGGCAAAGGAGGAAAGAACCTCTGCCCTGTCAGCGGAAGCTGAGCTCTGGCTTGACAAGAGTTGAGCTCTGCCCCAATAAAGCCCATCACCTGAGAGAGACACAGTTCGACTTGGCCTCGTTGAGCAGGAGGCCTAGTGGGAACAGGTTGGAGGCCAGGTCCTGGACCTCTACACCTCCTGCAGGGAGGAACCGCCAGGAGCCAATCATTGAGGTAGGGGTATATCCAAACCCCTTGACGCTGTAAATGGGTTGCCACCACTGCAATGCATTTGGTGAAGACCCGAGGGTTCGATGACAGGCCGGACGGCATGGCTTGGAACTCATACAGGGTCCCTTCGACCCTGAAGCGGAGGAACCGCTGGTGGGACGGATGGATTGGGACGTGAAAGAACGCGTCCCGTAGATCCAGTGAACAGAACCACATGTTTCACTCCAGAGATGGTATGATCTGGTTCAGAGTTACCATCAGGAAGGTGAGAGACCTGAGATATTGATTCAGGTCATGGAGATCTAGGATGGGGCACCAACCCCCCGTCCGCTAGGGCACCAGGAAGTACCTGGACACGAAACCTGGGTCTGTAGGAGGATCCAGCACTGGAGCTACTGCCTCCTTGTGGAGGAGCTGAGCAATGTTGTCCTGAAGGGCCGACTGAGTGCCAACTGAGATCCTTTCCTCCCGTGGAGCATGGGCTCGGCAAGGAGGTACTACTCGAACTCTAGAGGCAGTCCTGACCGACCACTTCCAGGACCCAACTATCCGAGTGATACCCGGACCAAGCGGGAAAGAAGTGGTGTAGCGGCCCCCCACGGGAGGACCCAGAACTGGCGTGATGGAAGTAGGGGTGGCCACCCCCCGACCCGTCACTGCGCAGCCTTAGAGGAGAAGGAGGCGGCTCCTGGACCAGCACCTCGACCTCCTTTGAGGGGCTGTTGGGGACCCTGCTTGGGCCTAGAGCGCCAAGCTTGAGCCTGCTGTTGCTGCTGACCTCCATGGAAGGGGGACTGTCTAACCGCAGGAGAAGAGTGCCGAAAAGGCTTCTTCTTGCGCTTCTGCTGGTTCTTGCCCGAAGAACCCTTTGCAGAAGTGGCATCCAAGGTGGCACTGGACTGCTCTATGCACTGGAGGTGACCTGCCACTCCCGGACAGAAGAGGTCCGTGCCAAGGAAGGGCACGTCAGCTAACTTGTGCCAAGTATCCGCTGGAAAGAGGACACTCTCAGCCCAGACCCTCACGACGGGCGGCCACTGCGACTGCTGAGTGAGCAGGCTGAGGAGTCTCAATGTCCAAAGCGTCTGGAGCTTCTGTTTTGTAACAAGCACGGCCCTGGTCACGGACTTGTTAACCGTGGTCTGCATGTCCACTGGGAGATGAGGGAGGACTTCATCTAGCGACCCCAAGAGGGCATGAGAGAAGTGTGCCACGATCACTGCAGAGCTGGCCTGATGAAGGCCCAAGGATGAGGCCGCATATACCTTCCAGGCAGAATGGTCCATATTTTAGGACTCCTTGTCCGGAGGGCGGTCAGTATCCACTGAGCTACCAGTGTGTCTAAACACTGAAGCAGTCACAAGGCTCTCGGCCAAGGGATGCTCAGTGAAGCCCGCCAAGGACCCCATCGGTTCGGTGTACTTGCGAGCCATGCGGGCAGATGGAGCCAGGCAAGAGGCAGGGCACTGCCATAGCTCAAGGGCAGGCCCAACAATGGCCGGCCACTGGGAAACCTCCTTTGGGGTATCCCCTTAAGGATATCGTGTGAGGATATTCCGCCTTCTTTGGATAGGCTCAAGGACATCCGGTGGACTCTGAAATAAGTCAAAGGATGCCCTGGAAAGAGGAAGGACCTTGCTCCTGGCCTGTCACTGACAACTCATCATCAGGGTGTGAGTGAAGACCAGTGGTATCCGAGTCCGAGTCGGGATACAGGGGTCTCCGCCTATGTCCCCTTCAATATGCCGAGGCCGATTGGGGACAACAGTGATGGACAGGCGATGGGGCAGACCTTATCTATCCGATCCTCCTTGAGGCCCTCCTGAGGCTGCTTAGGCAGTGGCTCCACCAAAACTGGTGGGGATACGGAACAGGCCGAACAGGAATGCGTGCGGTCCTATTGGAGGGAGAACCGGAGTCTGTGGTTCTGGTGGAGTTGGTGTCGGCCTAAGAGGCTGGGGCCAAGTAATGGCCGGTGTAGCCAGTGGAGCTGGCTTTTGACTGGTCAGAATTAGCTGTTGCCACATGAGGTCATCATAACGTCAACGGAGCTTCCGTCGAAGTCTCTCCTCGTCCGAGGAGGATGAGGATCGGTGGCGGTGCCTCTTCCTGGAGTGTTTGTGACCCTTTTTTGGTTTTTCGACCGACGGGGTCCTAGTCCTCGATCGAGACCGACGGTGTTGGCTCTGTTGATCAGTCAGGCCAGTTTCGGTTCCGGCTCCTGTCCCTCGATCGGGATACCCAAAGGACGGGTCTCCTCGTTGGGGAAGGAAAGGATAGGTGTCCTCTCAAGGAGTCATCGACGGCCGAGAATTAAAGCGACAACAGCTCGATCCGGTCGAGAAAATCTCGGCCGGTTCTGCCGTATCCTCGGCCTCGGTGCCTTGGCCTGACAGAAGGGCCAAGAAGCCAGCGGCCGAGGAAGCGATCTCGACCGAAGTCGAGACTGCCAGGTCCTGAGAATCAGACCGCTCTCGGTCCCAGGAACGTCTTCTTCGGGCAGAAGATGATTTAGGGTCCTTGTCCCTTTTCTTAGGGCGGAAGGCGTGAGAGCCCGAGGGCGCCTCACCCTTGGTAGGGAGAGACTGGCACAGCTCCTGAAAGGACCCAGTGAAAGGGAGCCCAGGTTAAGCGGCATGAAAAAACTTCGGCTGGCCAAAGCTTGAGCAGCTTCCTCTTCGAAAGCCGCCATCTGTTCGAGCTGATCGGCGGATCCCGGCCGTGGAAACCGCCCAACTGGCCTCCTTCAATTTCACTGGTGGATTGAGAAGCTCCGGTCTCCCTAGCTTTAGGCGCATCTTGCGGTCATCCAGGACGTTGGGATGGAAGGCCAGAAAAATGGTGCAAGAGGTGGTGTCATGCACGACACCCAAGCAATAAACGCACGAGAGGTGGGGATCGGTGCGTGACATTTTCTGTCCACAAGGACACCGGCGAAACCGAGGGGACGACTTGTCCTCCATGTCCAATGCGCTTGGATTGGAATCGTAAACTCTTACGAGTTTCAAAGAAAGCAAATGCGGCGAAAACCGTCGATTCGAATCCAGGGCCTACGGTACTGTAGAAATAGCATGAGGGAACCTGAATCTTCCAGCGGAAAGGAAGATCTGGCGTCATGGGGCGGAGCCAAGGTATATACCACCCGGGTGGGTGGAAGGAGCCAGCTTGAAGACTTCCAGCAAGATTTAAAGGGGAAAGGGACATGCCAAAGAGTGTGGATGAACGACATATCCACACTCCTAGAACTTTTTATTACATTTTGGAAATGATCACCCAAAGGTCTTGTGGGGTGCAGCTTATCATGGACATTTACATTTTATTTGGATTTTTTGTTATAGAGATACCCCCCTCATCCAAAAGCAAGATTGTTTAGGCTAAACTACACTGATGCACTGGATGTAATTCTTTTTGGACCTAGTTTGATGTCTGACATGATTACGTTGTGTGTTGTTTTAATGCAAAACAATAAAATACAAGTTACAAAAAAAAATAGAGAAAATTAAATATACACAGATGATGAATCTAAGGATGTCAAAAATACATTTTTGTTAAAAACTATATGATGAACTTTTAGATCAATTAATAAATAGTGCTACTTTAAGGTAACAAGACTGACAGCACAGTATCCCCCCCCCAGTTAAGTGTTTCTGACCTTATTAATTGATTAGATCACATAACCTCTCTTCAGTAACTGAAGTGTGGTAATGACAGATGCTCCTGATTCCATAAAGCAGCCAGCTGCAACGTGATGCCCACACATTTCCCATGTCAACAGCTTCTATTTTATCTGCACTGAAGTGCTGACAGTTCTGACCATAAGTTATTCTAATGTAACAAAATCTAAAATTTCAGGACGTCTGCTAAGCCAGATAAATCATCCACTGGCTATGGCATGTAGCCAGGAAGCTGGAAAATACGCTCACACATCTTGTCATGGGCCTTTTACCGCTCCCTGGCATTTACACAAACTCTATTATTGGAGATGGTTACACAGACCTGTACATGTGAATGTGACTGGCCGATCTAATTTTACAGATAAAAACTAGATGCTCATGCCTAAACATAGAAAAATGATTCTTCTCTGAGCTATTACCTGCAAGGGGCACACTTTCCACTTGTCATTCAAATAGTTCTTTTCTTTTTCCAACTAAATACAGTGGAAATATGAATACTTGCACTGTTGTTTCCACTGCAAAACCTTCCTTTGTAACAGTTCTATCTGGTCATAATAAACCTTAGGTTTGTGACCCCCCAGCATGGATAGGGGGCAGCTGGGTTACTTGTCCTTAGATTTCAATTAATGGCAAATAGAGCAAACAAGAAGGCGCATGACTTTCTAAGTGCTGACTACATGGTTATTTTCCATGTTGGTTTAGACTAAGTCCCACCTCGACTTGATAAATCTGATCTACCAACCAAAGGTCACAGTTTGTATTTATTTAGCAGTACTTGTGCCATGTGTGGATCTGCTCCTCCAGTGCTGCCTTGCTGAATCCGACTGTGGCAATGCTCCCTGATGATGTTATCTGGGAAGCACTTAGTAAAAAGTATTTATAATCACCACAGAAATCTAATGCCTTACAAGCTATCAAGTTGCCCCAACAACAGCTTCGGCCTTACTAAGAACAATTACGACCTATGGACTTATTATCTGACATTTTGTTCACCTCATTCCTTGCCCCCAGAATTCTCAGTCTTTCAGACTCTCTCATCTGCACTGCTCCTCTGCCTGTTGGACTCACTCTTGCCGACATCACCAGTCATCTGTCTCCCAGTTGTGTCCTCCAGTACTGGGGTCAGTTCTATCTCTCCTCAGGGGCCTCCTTTCTTCCTCAGCAGCAATGAAAGAATAGGAAGAAGCATGCTGCCAGAGCCACTTGTCCAGGCACCAGGGGCTGGGCAGTGATTGCGCTGCTGATGGAGGCCCGGTGGTCGGGGAGGCAGCAAGTGAAGAGTGCCACCCAAGACTGCCTGGCCAGTCTTTTTCCCTTGTTCTCCCCAAAAGCCCATCCTCCACCCCTCCCGCCTCTCTGAAGTGTGCCTATGTTAGCATCCTGGAGCAGGGCCTGATTCTATCTCTGGAACAATCTTCAAGCTTGGCTCCTCTTACAGTTCAACCATTCCAATCTTCGGCCTTTCCTCAATGCACTCAGATCTGCATGACAGAATACTTGTCCAAGACAAACCTTGCCAGGAGAAGTTGTGTGGATGCGAACTGAATACTAGTAGTAGAACTATGGTTACAAATAAGTAACCTCTAGATTTAGGAAGCAGTATAGCATAGTGGTTAAGGGCACTGAGCTGCAAACCTGGAGACCTTGGTTTGAATCCCATCAGCCCTCACTTGCATACTGTGTGACCCTGAGCAAGTCACTTAACTTCCTTGTATTCCCAGGACACACCTGGAAACAGGCTGTAGCTTAGTGTGCCTTTCCTGGTTAAACAATTTCCCCTTTCCCTAGTTCAAAATCCATACTTCGACAGACTCCTTCCAGTCCTCAGGGGTAGGGGCAAGGTGCACATCCCAAATGAGATGAACACAACTGAATGACTGAGGACTTGAAAGCAATATCACAACTGAGCAATTTGATACAGTAAGGGGAGATGAAGGTGTGCACATTTGACCAGGTAGCACGCCTACAAATCTCCAAAATGGGGATGTACACGGCAGTAACAACAGAGGCAGCAGTATGTCTGGTAGATTGTGTCTTCAACGCCATGGGTGGTTTCTCCCCAGAAGACTGATGCAGCACAATGCAGGATGTGATCCATCTTCCAGCCATGTGTTTGGCTGCGGGTCTGCCAAGGGTGGGAACCAGCGTAAGTTAAAAACAGCTGGTAAGCCTCATCCCAAAACTCTGCTGTTCACTTATGATTGAAGAGCAGTGCCCTGCCAGCACTGAGCATGTAAAGCATAGTTGCTCGGCATCTGAAGCGTGGTGAGACTTTGGGAAGATGGTCGGCAGAATGAATGCCTGATTTAGGTGAAATTCTAACTACCTTAGGCAGAAATTTCACAGGAGGGCAGAGAAAAATATTTTTTGCTTTGGTTTTGTTTTTTAAGTTTATAAGATGTTCTTACACACTTTAATGCACAGCACACATAAGACAGAAACTGCTGTACTGCATACTTCTCACAGGAAACAATGTTGTCATGCCCAGTTTTATACCTCATAGGGAGTACTGCTACACATGGTATTTTAAACCCAGTGCTTAATAAGCAGTTACAAATACACCAACATATGCCATACAACGTGAATGACCCACACCAATAAAATATTTAAACATACAGTATACCAAGCTTCTCTAGCACCTCAACGATCTTGGCAAATAAAACGGATAAAAAAATGGGGTTATTTGTGTTCAATACCAAATCTCCTCCCCAAAAAAATCAAAAGTGTTTGCAGGCCATAGCTTGACATGCAGGTTATAACTTACTGCATGTTTTTTAGCATTAATAAATCAAAGCCCATCTTCAAATAATTTCTTACATCTAAATACTATCACTGTTACCTCCTTGGACATTAGGAAGCTTCACATGTTGGGCTGAATTTTCAAAGCATGTCGTTGGGCTTGCGCCAAGCCCTGCACCACGACACGTGGGTTCTCGCAGTGCGCCAAACCCTGTCATTGCGACTGCGCCCGATTTTACAATCTCTGGCGCAGTTGTGACAGTTTTGATGATTTATGGCAGCCTGTACCAAATATTTGGCGCAAGCTCTAAGTGGGATTAAGCATTCTTCAGTTTTTTGTAATAAATGTACGATCTATCCTGCTCAGTAATGCATTTGATTTTTGCTAGTTTATCACAATGATCAGTAGAAGTAAGTTTGTTAATTGCAATCCAAGGTCTTTTCACTGTTTGATACTTTTAATGTAGTATCTTTAAGTTTGTAAAGTTGCATTGTGTTGTTTCTACCAAAGTGGAGTACTGTAAATTTGCCTATGTTAAAGTCCATTTAATTTGTGGTGGCCCATTTGTCAATGCATCTAATTCATTTTCAGTTGGTTTATATTGTTGGCCGAATCCACCCTACCACCCAGTTTTGTATCGTTGGCAAATTTAGAAAGTGTATTGTTAGAATTTATTTGCATGTCAGAGATGTACAGATTGAATAGGGTTGGCCCAAGAACTGAGCCCTGGGGTACTCTGCTAGATACTTTTCTGTTATCGGATAGTACACCATTAATTCTGACCTGCTGTGTTCTACTGGTTAACCAACTGTCAACCCAGGTTACTAGGTTGGTAGGGAGTCCTAAATGTGAGAGTTTATTGATTCGTTTGTTGTGTGAAACGCAGTCAAAAGCTTTACTGTAAGCCAGAAGGATTACATCCATTGGTATATTAGAGTTTAACCCCTGATTTATATTGTTATAAAAAAGCTATAAGATTAGATGTGCAAGAATGCCCCTACTTAAATCCATGTTGTGTACTGTCATTAATGTTAAGTATCTGTAGTTCTGTTTCTAGTGTATTTTTAATTCTTTTTTCTAATAATTTGCATGGTACTGAGGTTAGGCTGATAGGACAGTAATTAACTGGGTTGGCTCTGCATCCTTTCTCGAAGATGGGTGTTGCAGTAGCCTTTAACCAGTCTAGAGGAACAGTAGATTCTTCCAGTGATTTCTTGAGTATTATGGTTAACGGAAGTTTTATGGCTTCAGCTGTTTCAATTAGGAATCTTGGACTAATGTCATTGGGTCCTGGGCTACTATTTTTGCTTAGTGTTTTTAACACCTCCTCAGTGTGTTTGTTAGTTACAAGCAATGTTTTTTGTATAGTGCCTTTTGTTATTGGATATGTTTTAGGGTCCTTTTTCAAAAACACTAAACAAAAGTAATGGTTAAGTATATCAGCTGTATCCTTGTCAGTAGTAATTACATTATTATCAACTTTTAATGCTCCAACTTGCCTGGTGTTTCCTTTTTTTTGTTCAAATATGCGAATAAAGATTTGTGTCCATTTTTGGTGTGTGCAATGTTGAAATCCAAGTTACGCTTGGCCAGTCTGATTGCTTGTTTTAATTTTTTTTACAGATGTCTGAAAAAGTGACAAGTATTCGTTTTTCTTATTATGGGGGCATTTCTTAAGTTTATGGAAAAGTTTTTTTTTTTTTTTTATGTCAGATTAGTTTTTTTATGTGATTATTCAGCCAAGGTGGTATCTGCCCTTTCCCATTATATTTATTCTTCATGGGAACATATTTAGCTTCTAGATTTAGGATAGTGTTTTTCATATAATTCCAAGATTCTTCAAGTATAAGGGGTAATAATGTATTTTCCCAAGATATGTTGTTTATGTGTTTATTTATGGATATGAAGTCAGTTTTGTCATAATTCGTTAACAGTGTGCTATTCGAAATACTTCCTTGGTTATATGCTAAGTGAAAAAATATAGATTTGTGATCACTAGTGCCCAGTTGGACAGACAGGGAGAGGTCAGAAATATTATTATTGGGGGTGGTAAACAAGAGGTCTAAGATGTTATTGCCTCTGGTGGGTTTGTTAATTAATTGGTCGAGTCCTAGCTCAATCATTGTGGACATAAAACTTTTGTCTATTAAAGACTCGCCTGATAAGGTTTCCCAGTTTGCAGTGGGTAAATTAAAATCACCCATAATTATAATGTTACCTTTGTCTGCAATGCTTCTGATTTCTTCTAATAAGGTATCAGTGTAATTAGAATTGGCGTTTGGTGGCCAGTAACAGGTGCCGAATGTTATTTGGGGATGTCCTTTCAGTTGGATGTTAATCCATAAACTTTCGGTGTCAGTCTTGAAAGTGGCCTCATGTGAAGCAATTTCTTCTTTTACATACATGTTGACACCCCCCCCTCCGGTCTGTACAATCTTTTTGGTAGAGTCTATACCCAGGAATATTTTTTAACCATTCTGAATCGGTGTTCCACCAGGTTTCTGTTACTGATATAATGTCCAGATTTAACAGATGGCATTTAGCTTCTAATTCAGCAATTTTAAGTGTATTCAGTGACCTGGCATTAAGGGACAGCACATTACATTGTTCCTGTGTGCATGAATTGGATGCCAGAGACTTGGATCCAAGTCCATTCTCCCCTTTGTGACTAATTTAAAGAATTAAGAATTAGAAATAAAAGTGGCAATTCTGCTTCCTAGGATTGTGCTCCCTCTCCTACTTAAGTGTAGCCCATCCCAACAAAAAAGGGATGGTCTCTCACAGAAATCCTCCCTGTGAGTTAAACATGGGATATGCTGTTTGAGGCACCCTTTTCTTAGCCGCTCATTTAGCGCCTTGATTTTGTTAGTCATGTAAGTTGTGGCTCTGGGCACTGGTAGGATCTCTGAGAAGCAGACATCACATCCCTTTTCCATCAGGATGTTGTTTAGTGATACAAAATATTTTTTTTAGCTCGGATAAGGATGTTTTATTTATATCGTTTGTGCCTGCATGAATGACCACTAGTGCATTGTTAGTTTGTGTTCAGAAAATAAATTATTTTTGTCATGTCAGACACTCTGGCCCCTCTATAACTGGAACAGGTACGATTGTGCTTGTCAGGGTTACAAATTAGTCATTCAGTATATTTAATAATGTAATCACCTAGTACAAATATAGGTTTGGGAGTACTGCTTGTTTTACTGGTTTTGTTAGTGATTTGAAGTTGAGAGGTACTGTTAAGAGTGCTATGTGAAAAGTTTTGTTTAAATGCTGAAATACCTGGTAGTGATTTAGGCCTAGGTTTTAAGTCTGCATTGGTAGTTTGTGCTCTGGATGGTAACCCACTATCATCAGTTATGGGGCCTTCATCAGTCTGTGACACTTCAAATGCGTTATGTAGAGGAATGGGTGGTGCACTGTGAATTTGTCCTCCTCTCCTTTTGGTTTTGTGTTTGGGCACTACTGCCCATGTACTGTCGTCTGCTAAGTGCTCTGGTAAAAGTATCTCATCATGTACCTTTTCTGGTTCTACAGGGGAGGTTATATTAAGATTTGATACCACTGAATCAATGTATTCTTCTAATTCTGCTATGTCTGAGTTAGCTGGTCCCCTGACTTGAAGTCTCATTATCTCCTCCTGTAGCGTATTAATTAATAAGAAAAAATTACTCACCTTAGTAATGTTGTTTCTTCTAATGGAGTCTTGCTGTAGTCTGACATATGCAGTGATCTCCAACCGTTGAACTGCCCCGGAGAACAAAGAGTTAACTTTCCATGCAGGGCATGGAACTCTGAGCTCGAGCTCGGTTGAAGCCTCTGTCTATTGTTGTTTAAACTCCAACCATCAGATCTTTACAAGCTATACTCACTGGGCGTTCTGTGTGGAAACTGTAAACTCACACCAGCCAACTGGCAACTAAATTTGGTAAAACGGGTTTTTTGGTTTCAAGGCAAAGACTCAAGTCAGGAAACCCAAAAAAACAAAACACAACACCACCCAGACCAAAGGAGGGTGAGAAAAGGGGCACCTCTGGGGTGCCAACATTACTCTGCCCCCACATCCCAAAACCAGGTTCAGAGAGGGAGGGGGAGGTGGAGGTCAGAATACAGCAAGACTCCATTAGAAGAAACAACATTACTAAGGTAATTTTTCTTCAAACAACATAATCTTGCTGTATTCTGACTTATGTCTGAACTACAAGCAGTACCTCCAAGGAGGAGGGACAGAACCTACTTTGGGAATAGGCTCTGAAGTACTGCTGTGCTAAACCGAGCATCATTACTAGCCTGGATATCCAGAGAGTAATGCTTGGTGAAGGTATGGACTGTTTTCCAGGTGGCTGCTTGACAGATTTCTAAGACAGGTATATCCTGGCAGCAGCAAGGAAGCAGCTGTGCCTCTAGTAGAGTGAGCCTTCAGGCCTGAGGGTGAGGTTCTACCCAATATTTCATAGCAGAATTATACAAGGGACAATCCACCTGGCAATAGATCTTTTAGTGGCAGGTTTGCCCTTACCAACCTCTCCATAAGTGAGGAACAACTGGAGGGACTCAAACCTATGACCCTTGGTGCGCTTTATGTAGTAGCTAAGGGCCCTTTTTATGTCCAGGCTGTGCAACCTCCTCTCTCCAGAGGAGGAATGGTCAGTGAAGAAAACAGGGAGAGACATAGACTGATTAAGGTGGAAATCTGAAACCACCTTAGGCAAAAACTTCCTGTTAGTTCTTAGGACCACTTTATCTCTATGGAAGGAGATGAAATCAGGCTCCACTGACAGGGCTTGCAATTCACTGATGCGCCTGGCAGAGGTAATGGCTACCAAAAACACAGTTTTCCAAGTCAAGTACTTAAGCTCTGCAGAGGACAAAGGCTCAAAGCGGGGTTGCATAAGCTGAGCAATGCAAACATTAAAGTCCCAAGCAGCAGCAGAGTCCCTGAAGGGAGGGCTGGTGTGCAACAATCCCTTGAAGAATATGCAAAATACAGGATGGGCTGATAGAGAAGAGGGCTTGCCTACTAACAGAAAAGCAGAAACAGCTGCTAAATGTACTTTAAGTATAATTGGTCTGAGTCCCAAGCCATTGAGATGAACCATATAGTCCAGGACTGTAGGCAACCCAGCAGATTCTGGAGAAATATGTTACCAGAGCACCAAATAGAGAACCTTTTCCATTTGAGTTGTAAATCTTTCTGGTGGAAGGCTTCCAGAAGCCCTAAGAATATCCAGAACACCTTGAGAGGTGCAGCTCAACAAACTCTAACTCTTCAAGAGCCAGGCCTTGAGATTGAGAGATTTGAGATTCGGATACAAATCCTTCCTTGAGAGGATGTCAACAGGTTGTAATTCCTGGGAAGAGACAGGGAAGGTGGACTGCTAAGGACAGCAACAGTGGGTACCAGGGCTGTCTGGCCCAGTCTGGAGCAATCAGAATCACTTTGCACGGTTGAGACCTGATCCTGACTAGCACCTTGAACAGGAGGGGGGGGGGGGGCATACAGGAACTTCTCTTCCCAACTGAGAACCAGAGCATCCAGGGGGACTGAGCCCAAGACTGGGGGTCTGCAGTAAAAGAGAGGAAGTTGGTGATTGTCTGGGGCTGCAAAAAGATCCATCTGTGGAGTGCCCCATCTGGAAAAAATCACTTTCAAAATTAGGGGATCCAGGGACCATTCGTGGTGGCCCTGAGATATCCTGCTGAGAGCATCTGCTAGGACATTGTCCTTCCCTGGGAGGTGAACTGCTGTCAGAGGAGTTTGCAGGAACAGACCAGAGACCACAACTTCATTGCTTCTTGCACAAGGCCATGAACTGAGTGCCTCCTTGCTTGTTGATATACCACATTGTGGTGGTATTGTCTGTTCTGATCTGGACTACTTTGTTCTGAACAGACTTGAAAAGCTTGCAGTGCCAGAAACACTGCTCTGAGTTCCAAGAGATTGATGTGAAGCAGAGATTCTTGAGGTGACCACAGCTCTTGGGTGGTAAGATGCCCCAAGTGGGCTCCCCAGACCAAGAGGGAGGCGTCTGTGGTGAGGATTAGTGAATGAGACTGAGTGACAAAAGGAACTCCCTGCATTGCTTGATCCTGCCACCATTGCAAAGCCTGGATCAGGGTTCGAGTCACTGGAACTAGTTTGGTAAGGGAATTCTTCCTCTGGGACCAGAAGGCTCTCAAATGGAACTGAATGTCCCTCATCTGAAATCTTGGCCCCTGGACCACTGCTGTAGAGGCTGCCATGTGGCCCAGGAGCTGCAAGAAGTGCCTTGCTGGTCGAGACACCTAAAGGGTGAAAGAGGCCAGTTCTATTAGGGTCCTTGCCCTGTCCAGGGGAAGGAAGGCCTTTGCTCTTATTGTATCCAGCTCCGCCCCTATAAAGGTGAGGAGCTGTACTGGCTCCAGAACTGACTTAGGGAGGTTTAGGAGGAATCCTAAGGAAGTGAGCAGTTGCTGAGTTATCTGAAGATGTGACTTGACTTGGTCTGGAGACTGACCCAGTGTGAGCCAGTCGTCCAGGTATGGAAAGATGGAGATCTTTTTTCTCCTCAGGAAAGCAACCACTACTGCCAGGCACTTTGTGAACACCCTTGGGGCTGATGTTAGACCAAAGGGCACTGCTCTGAATTGATAGTGGCCTGAGGGCAACTCGAACCTGAGGTACTTTCTGTGGGAGCACCCGATGGGAATGTGAAATTAGGCATCTTTGAGGTCCAGGGAGGCTAAACAGTCCCCTGGCCTTAGAGAGGGCAGAATTATTCCCAGAGTCACCATTTTGAATTTTGGCTTTAAAAGGTGCTTGTTTAGATATCTCAGATCCAGGATGGGTTGACATTCTCCTGTCTTTTTGGGGGTTAGGAAGTACCTGGGGTACACTCCTTTGCCCCTGTGTAGGGTGGGAACCCTTTCTATGGCTCTGAGAGCCAAGAGGGAAGAAACATCTGCCTCTAGGGCAAGGGCCTCCGATGGATTTGCAGGTGGAAAGGATCTGGTTCTCATCTTGGGAAATTTTTTGAAGCTGAGAACCAGTCCCTGGCTTACTACTTCCAGGACCCACTTATCTGATGTTAAAGACTTCCAGTCCTGGACAAAGTAAGCCAGCCTGCCCCCTACAGATATTGGAGAATCGGCCCGGGCAGACCCATCAGGGTGTCTGCTTGGCAGGGGCTTTAGGTTGAGGGGTGGAAGCAGGCCTGCTCATACCCCATCTGCCTCTCCCTCTAAAGAACCCCCTCTGAGCAAAAGCAGAAGAGGAGGCCTGAGCTTGGTAAAAAGGCCTTTGAAAGGGCCTGCCCCTGCCCCTGGAATGCTGCCTCTGAGGAGTGGCTTGTCTTTCTTTGGCCTGAGCACTCTTGTAGGTGGTCCTGTACTCATCCATCTTCTTCATGTAGTTCTCTGTCTGCTCCCCAAACAGAGAATTATCAATGACAGGAAAATCCATGGCCTTAGCCTGGGTATCCTGTGATAGGCTAGTACATCTCAGCCAAGCCATCCTCCGAAGTGCCACAGATGTAGCCATGACTCTAGATGAAACAACATCGGAGTCCACAGCAGCATGAAACTGCACCTTGGATACCTCAGTCCCATCCACAGCCACCCGCTCCAGCTCCAGCTCCTTGGCAAGCTGGTCAGGGGCCTGTTTAGCTAGAGCCATCACAGTGTCCCACCTGGACTTCTGGTATCTAGCTGTGTAGGCCATATAGTTAGCCTGCCTGAGTCCCAGAGATGTTGCCATGTACTGTTTCTTTGCCATGGCATCAATCCTCCTGGAGTCCTTATCTGGGGGGTGTGAAGCCAAGGGAATATTTGCCTTATCACAGGCAGCAGCCTGCACTACCCCAACATGGCTGCATTGCTGGGAAAGGAACTCCATGTCTGAGCCTGAAAGAGTATACCTCTTGTCCATTCTTCTGTTCACAGGAGGTTTGAAATTAGGAGTTTTTAGAATTTTAAATGTCTGTTTCCCAAAAGACTTATGGAGGGGAATAGACAATCTCCTGGACTCTGGGATGTCCATCATCTCAACAAAATCAGGCTCCTCCTGATCCTCTACTGCTTCTTCCGTAGGAAGCTGGAGGTTTCAGCCACTTTCTTGTAAAACATAAAGTGGGAAGGGACTCAGAAAGCCTAGGAGGAGAAACACCAGAAGGTCTGTCTGGGGAGATGTCCGGGTCAATAGGCACATACCGACTTTCATAATCACCATCATCATCATCTTCATACTCTCCCTCCTCCTCCTCCGGTTCATAAAATTCTTCTAAGGTATAATCCGGAACCGGAGGAACCGACCGAACCGAGCCCCTGACAGATGATGCCGGTTCGGCTGGAACCGAAATTAGCGATTGAACTATCCTTATCGCTTTGGCTATCTCATCAGTGGTTGGAGAAAGAACTTGTGGATCCGAACCAAATGATTTATCCCTTTTCTTTCTTTTAACCGGAACCGACTCCTCAGAATCGGTTCTTCTTTTGCCCGAAGAAGTTTCACCCTGGTCAGAGGGCACTCCTTCTGGTTCGGTCGGAACTGAACTGGGCTGGCCATCTGGATCAGCGGACTTCTCGGCCTCCCTTTCCCTCAGTCTACCTACTCTCTTATCCAGGGTAGCTTTGGGAAAACTTTTACAAATTTGGAAGTCTGAATTGAGGTGGTCAAACCCCAGACAGTAAACACAGATGGTGTGGGGATCAGCCTTAGCAAAGGCTTCCCCACATACACTACAGTGTTGAAACCCAGTGGGTCCGGTTTTTTTCTTGGGTTTCTCAGACATAGCCAATCCTAACCAAAACTTACCCTTTTTTCGGCAATCCGCCAGGCAAGACACCCCTATTGGTTCCTGACCGTGTTACGTGTCTTGGAAAAAACCATAATGAAATCTGTTTCTTTTTAGAACCGATACGGACCGGTTACCACACTCCACATCTCCGGAGCGACTGTTCAATGAGGCGGAGTAAAGAATCTGATGGTTGGAGCTTAAACAACAGCAGACAGAGGCTTCAACCGAGCTCGAGCTCAGCGTTCCATGCCCTGCATGGAAAGTTAACTCTTTGTTCTCCGGGGCAGTTCAAGGGTTGGAGATCACTGCATACGTTAGAATACAGCAAGACTTCATGTTGTTTGAAGCACTTATCACAAATGAATCCCTGAATCTGTTCCCCATAGGCAAACATCAGACATATCTGGCAACAACTGCCATGTACATCATCCCTGAATGTCTTGTCTGCCTCCACTTGTGTGGCATTTTTAACAGAGGCACCTACAGGTATCAATCAGACAGTACTTATGGACCCTGCTTCCCTGCTGCCCTGGCGGACATGGCAGACACACGTTTCGACGGTCGAGAGCCCCTCGCAAAACAAAAATTTGCTTTTGGCTAAAATAAATGCTCTCCATGTGTCTACCTCTCATACGAGGTCCAAGCATAGGGCACAGATGTCCAAATGTGTTAAAAATATATCGAACTAGCGCTTTTGTAGTCCTGTCTTAGCTGTGACAGAACTACTGTGCTCCCTTCCTACTTCCTGTGTCAGTGGGAGTAGGGCTCCAGTGTAACAAACACTCGTGTGGCTTAAAACATGTAACATAGTCCCTCAATCAGACCCCAATATCACAGCTCTTCCAGATTAGGTGCTAGTGTTGTTATGCTCACCCGCTCGCAGCAGGGCCACTAGATATGGGTCAGACCGACCCAGAAGTGCTTGTGGGGGTCAAGAGCCCCTAGCAAAACAAACGTTCACTTTTAGCTAAAATAAATGCTCTCCATGCATCTACCTCTCATACGAGGTTCAGGCACAGGGTACAGATGTCCAAACGTGTTAAAAATATATCAAACTAGCACTTTTGTAGTCCTGTGTTAGCTGTAACAGAACTACTTTGCTCCCTTCCTACTTCCTGTGTCAGTGGGAGTAAGGCTCCAGTGCAACAAACATTTGTGTGGCTTACAACATGTAACGGAGTCCCTCAATCAGACCCCAATATCACAGCTCTTCCAGACTAGGTGACAGTGTTGTTATGGTGTTCTTGGTGTCTAAAAAGAGGAAAAGAGGCTTCCTTACCTGAACAGGATTCCCTCCACTGAAGTTTTGAATTTTTTAATTTAGCCCCCTACAGACTGATTGTAATTTGCCCCTGTGGGGCTAGCTGCCTGATCCCTTCAACTTTTTTTTTTTTTAATCACATTATTTTGTCACCACCTCAGCAGAACTGGCAAGAGTTATGACCCCCTCGGAGGGGTATGTCCTCTGGCACATTGGGGCCATCATGGGTCCTGCTGCATCTTGGTATTTTCCTTTGTTTTTCTCCCCCGCGCCCGTGCAATGGGGGAGACAGCAAAGCATCTTGGACTGGGCCGAACCCCTCTTATTATGCTAGTGCACACAGCACAAATCCCTCTCCCGAGGAAGAAAAGGAGTCCTCCGGACGCTCAATCCTCACCTCCCCCGACCGACCCCCAAACGACCCAAGTCCATTCCTGAACATGGGCTGCTGGTGTGGTATGAGGTGTGACGTCCAGTGCCTCAAATCCCTTCAACTTCCTGATCGCTGATGCTGCCCCATGCTCTGATGTTTGTGCTGTAAGAATATGGAGAGCGTGAAGGTACGTGCCATACAAGCCCATGGTGCATCTTTTTAAAAGCTAATTTTATGATTATAATCCGACTTTTGGTACAAATCAAAGGCAGGGTTCAGCTAACAAGGTTCTTGTTAGTTGAACCTTGTCTTGCCTTTTAAAATAGCAAGAAAGGTTCTCTTTAAAACTTTTAACATTTTTGGATTACTGGCACTTCATATTATGTCCACTCAAGAAACAACTCACAGTTTAACTTAGCAGTCCAATGTTTCCTGATTCAGTGCTGCAGC
Organism: Neoceratodus forsteri; assembly: GCA_016271365.2. NCBI lineage: Eukaryota > Metazoa > Chordata > Ceratodontiformes > Ceratodontidae > Neoceratodus > Neoceratodus forsteri. The sequence goes on along the minus strand of CM028131.1, from coordinate 1,290,734,410 downwards.
GGTGACTCAGCATCTCGAATGATGAGCCAGGGAAAGGAGTTGCACAGCACTGAGCTAGAGCCACGAAGCAGGTGCCATTTTGAGATATTAATGTCCTGAATATCTAATTATAAGTCAAATTAATTATTCATGAGCAAAAGTAACTCACTGATTTGCTGCCATTTCGGCCTGAAATCTCTTAGAAATGCCCGACATGGCCGGGACACTCAGCTGATAGCACTCTCTACACTGACAGCAGCGACGGCAAAACGAGAAGTGTTTTCGGCTCTGCTGTCAGTGTACAGTACAAGCAAGGAAGGTGCTGCAGCGGTGCTCGGCATACAGAAAAAGTTCACTGAACCCTAATCCTTGTAGCATGGTTAGTTTAAGCCCCCGCACATCACTATCACGCCAACCCACCACCATGTCAGCATCACTCCACATGTTACGACGAACCAGTGTCCTCGTGCGACACTGTCAGTGTGCACTGCAACAAAAAACAGAAAAACCTCTTTAAAAAGTGTCATTATTGCGCCGGCCTGGTGGCGCTGAGGGTTGAGGCACTGGGCGCCACACCTCGTCGGTGACCTGGTTTCGGGAACGGACTCGGGCCATCGGGGGGCAGAGGAGGATCGAGCATCCCAACAGATGCTCTCCTCCTCCAGGGGTGGGTTCCTGGGCTGCCTTGAGCACCCGATGTACCGGTGCCTGTGGAAGCACAGGTATCGGGGCACAGCCGGTTTTTCGGAACCAGGGAGGGGAGGACGTTGTGGGCACTTGGCAATGATGCGCATCAGCATGTCGTCTGCCTGGATGTCAGTCCTGCGTGCCGACATCCTCAGGGGTAGTGGGACCTAAGAGGGAGAAAAAATGCGGAAAAAAAAAACGCTCTACCCCAAGATGATGACTGACCTAATCCCGGACTAACTACCATGGGCAGACCCCAATATGTGCAGGCGCTTCAAAAGGATGAAGGTAAGGAGGAGGAAGGCTGACACTCTAGGGGCAGACTCTGTGATAGAATCGCCAGGGGTGATCAAGTCTGAAGAAGTGGGATGAGTGGGTAGAAAGGTGGGATAAAAAGAAAGTGCAAAAAAAAAAAAAAAGTGTCATTATTGCGATTAGACTTATAATTGCAATAATGACCTCACGACGAGTCATTTCCTGGGGATTAATGACCAGCTGGTGGGGGCTGGCCCTCGGCTGCACCTTGGACCACCCCCTTCCCCCCTGGGCCGGTTGTTAATCCCCAGGAAATGACTGGCTGTTCAGTCATTATTGCTTAAATATCAGCCAGAAAAAGTTTTTCTCTTATCCATGCAGAGGTACTGTAACACATACAGAAGGAAAGTTCAGCAGTTCAATTGTAAGCCAAACGCCAAAGTAGGTTCCAGGCAAACTTACTTTAAAGGTTCTCTAGTAAGATATTAGTTGTACTGAACATACGAAAGAATAAAAGAAACAGAACACTCACTGAAGGAGCTAAATTACAAAACTTTTATTAGCAAACCATGAAGTGCAGAATGCAGTGGAAGTTACCCCATGTAGCACCCTACATACAGGGCTGCTTCAGGGACTGACAAAGCACCGTACGTAGGGTGCAAAGTACGGTAACATGCACTGCCTACATCTTGCACTTTACGGTTTGCTACTAGAAGTTTTGTAATTTGATTCCTTCAGTGAGCGCTCAGTTTCTTTTTTATTTTCAAGTGTAATCCAATGAAGGAACAATAACTCAAGGGCGTCCTGCCTTACCTTGTTCTCAGCCCTGCAGTCCCTTGGCTCACTGACAAAAGATAAGTACTTACAGAGTTCTACGAGTCACCTTTTCAGTTTCATTCTTCACTTTTGACAACCAGGTTTTGCATGTCAAAATCCAGTTTTATTTTCTGCAGCAGAGTGCCTGCATCCTTTGGATTACTAAACATACATTGCTTTCCAGTGAGTTTGGCAGAATAGTGCAAATCGTGTCATACTCCAAAAAGATCAGAGCAGGGTTCTTGTGCCATAAAAGGCTTTATGCCTTTTTCCTGTGCTGCAAAGCTGAGATCAGGATAGAAAAAAAATTTCTCCCCATTTTTTTGTGGCGAGCAGCCCAAGTCGATGAGCTGCATCAATTACCTGGTCCCTCTTATGAGGTCCTTGCAGGATGATGAGGAATGTCCTTGGGAAGATCTCGTCATCTCTCTTTTTTCATTTGGTAATACGGAATGTTCTGTAGCCTGTTGGGGCCAGCTCCAGGTGGAGTTACCCACCCAACCAAGACCCTACAAAGCTTGCAGGATTGTCCACTTCAGCCACCTTGGGTAATCACAGAAGTCTTAAATATCCTCTCCTGCCAACTTTTCAATGGCCTTAAGTTTATATCGTAAAGTTTAATTTTTTTTTATATCAGCACGGGTGAGGCTGTTACTCTTTTAAGGCTGAGGCAGCAGTGTCCTTGGCCTCCATTAGAGCAGTGGAGGACTGCATTTCACAAAGAGTCAACCTGGAGTTGAATTCCTCAACTTTGCAATACAGTGTTAGTACCCTTTTATGTAACGCTTGGATAGCTTTCGGCAGATCTTTGTTTGTGGGTTCTTTTCCCTCAAGTTCTAGCTGTTCAGCCACCTTGCTGCCACCACTAGGCACAGCCTGCTGCCCATACTGACCTCTGCCTTCAGCCGTGTTTTTTGGACTTCCCATCTTACTGATCTTGTCAAAAAGCACTCAGATAAGTGAATCAAGCAGTCCGTATCAACTGCAGCCCTTTTTGATGGTAGAAATGTGTAAACTGCAGTTAGATGTATTTAGATTAAAATTTATGGGAGAGAGCTATAGGAAAACATGTCATCACACTATGACACTATGGCTGCTTACCACCCCCCACCCCCCCAGGATAGAACAATCTTGTCCTTGTGGAAAATTATGGTGATTCCACAGACAGTGCCTGGAGCTCACTCATCCATCTGACTGAGGTGATGGTGACCAAAAAGAAAAAATTACTCACCACAGTAGTCTTGTTTCTTCCAGGGGATCACACAGGATTAAACTAATGCAGTCAGTCTTCAGAGTTGAACTGCCCTGAGAGATGGAATTTATGCTAACTATGGAATGCTCATTGGCTCATGCCAATTTTGAACTGCTGCCCTTAGTAACTGCTGCACTCTGAGTGCTCAGATTCATTAGGCAGCCTAACAGGGTAAAGACCCTCAAGCTAACTGTATCGATTACGCCCCCTTACTCACATTTTCCCAAAAGCCAAAATGTCCCTTATAGGGGCAACAGTGAGAACCAACTGGTTCATGAACCAACATATATATCATAAACCACACAAACACAGCATAGATGCAGAACCTTCCTTTCCTCTTTTTTTTTTTTGGTTCAAGTAGGGGAGGCAGGGTGTGAGCTTTAATCATACTGTGTGATCCCCTGGAAGAAACAAGATTACTATGGTGAGTAATTTTTTCTTCTAACCCCAGGAATCACACAGTATGATTAAACTAATGCAGACTACCAAGCAGTACCTTTGGAGGTTGGGCCAAGAACCTATCTTGAAAAAAGGTTCTGCAGCACTGCTGTACCAAATCGGGCATCACTCCTGGACTGTAAATCCAGGCTGCAATACTTGCTGAAATTGTATACTGCTTTCCATGTAGCTGCTTTGCAGATTTCCAATAGTGGGATATCCCTTGCAGCTGCAACTGATGCAGCTGTGCTCCTAGTGGAATGTGTCCTAAGGCCCAGGGGTGCTTGTTTGTCAACTTAATTGTGACAGAACTGTATACATGCCACTATCCAGCATGCAATGGTGCATTTTACAGCTGGTCTTCCTTTACCCAGTTCCCCATAAGTGAGGAACAGTTGGGTAGTTTCTGGCCTGTGAGCCTTTGTCCTGTCAAGGTAGTGCCTGAGGGCCCTCTTGACATCTAGGCAATGTGGCTTCTGCTCAGGTCAGGTGGAATTTTCAGTGAAGAAAACAGGTAGAGTCATAGTTTGATTCAAGTGGAAGTCTAAGACCACTTTGGGAAGAAACGTCCTGTTAGTCCTAAGCACCACCTTGTCTCTGTGGAAAGAGATGCAGTCCAAATCTGTACACAGGGCTTGCAATTCACTTATTCTTCTTGCTGAAATAATGGCAACCAGGAAAACAGTTTTCCAGGTGACATACTTCATGTCTGCAGTTGCCACAGGCTCAAATGGTGGCTCCATAAGCCTGGCAATACAGATATTCAGATTCCAGGCCGAAACTGGCTCCCTGAGGGAAGGATGAAGGTGATTAAGACCTTTGAAGTATTTTCTAAAAACAGGATGCGAGGCCATAGACCTCTCCTTGCCTGCTGACACATATGCTGAGACTGCAGCTAGGTGCACCTTTAGAGTTGAGGGCCGAAGGCCCAAGGTATAAAAATGTGTCAGGTAGTCCAGGAGGACAAGAAGTTCAACCTTTGAAGGAGCAATGTCCTTGCCTGAACATCATATGGAAAACCTTTTCCACTTTGCTGAGTAGGTTTTCTTACTGGATGGCTTCCTTGTCTCCCTGAGCACTGTCAAGACTTCTTCTGAAAGGTTCAGGCTTGCAAACTCTAGGTCCTCAAGAACCAGTCCCTGAGTTGGAGTGACCCGAGATAGGAATACAGTATCCTGCCCTGAGATGCTATCAAGAGATTGTGTCTCTGTGGCAGATATATTGGGGAGACACTGACAGGGTCAGCAGAAGTGAATACCAAGGCTGCCTGGCACAGTCTAGTGCTACAAGGATCATGGTTGCCGGCTGTGACCCGAGATTCACCAGGATCCTGAGCAACATGGGGAAAGGAGGGAGGGCATATAGGAGTCTACCCTGTCCAGTCTAGTGCTAGTGCATCTAGAGGGACTGTGCCCGTGCTTGGAGGCCTGCAACAGAATTGTGGCAGTTGATGGTTGTTTGTGGAGGCAAAGAGGTCTATTTCTCATGTGCCCCACCTTCTGAATACTGCCTGTAGCACTTGTGAGTTGAGTGTCCATTCATGATGATCCTGGCTTATCCTGCTGAGGGAAGTCTGCCAGGATATTGTCCTTCCCAGGAATGTGGATAGCTGTAAGTGACACCTGCACTAAGTAAACCAGGTTCCATAACGTCATTGCCTCTGTGCATAAAGGAGTGGATCTGGTTCCTCCTTGCTTGCTGATGTAGTACATGGTAGTGATATTGTCTGTTCTGACCCGAACCACCTTGTTTTGTAAGTGAGGAGCAAAAGCCAGTAGAGCCAGGTACACTGCCCTGAGCTCTAGAAGACTGATGTGCAAAAGAGACTCTTGGGGAGACCACATCCCACTGGTTGTTAAATCCAGCATGTGAGCCCCCCCCCCATCCTAGCAGTGAGGCATCTGTTGTGAGCACTACTGAGGGATGTTCTTTTAAGAAGGGAACCCCTCTCTCTCAGGTCGTCCCTGTCCAGCCACCACTGCAGAGCCTGCAGAAGTGTGTCTGTGACAGGAACCAGTTTGGCCAATGCATCCTTTTTTGTAACCAATGGTCTCTTGGATGGAACTGTATGTCCCTCATCTGAAATCTGGATCCTGGGACCACTACTGTGGCAACTGCCGTGTGTCCCAGTAGGTGCAAGAACTCCCTGGCTGGCCTGGGCCTGTTTAGCCGGAATGATCCTGCTACCTGCAGGATGCTGTCCAACCTGTCCTGAGGAAGAAATGCTCTGCCCACACTGGTGTTCAGTTCTGCTCCAATGAAATCCAGAACCTGAACAGGTTCCTGTTGAAACTTTTGCTCATTTCTGAGGAATCCCAGAGACTCTAGTGTGCTCCTGGTAAAGGCCAGGGTCTCCCTGGTGTGCTGCAGGGACTGACCTATGACTAGCCAGTCATCTAGGTAAGGGGACACCGTCACCCCCTGTCTTCTTCAGTATGCCACTACCACTGCCAGACACTTTGTGAATGCTCTTGGTGCTGAGGTTAACCCGAATGGCATTGTTGCGAACTGGCAGTGACCTGAAGGTAGTCTGAACCTCAGGTATGTTCTGTGGCTTGGTCTGATGGGAATGTGTAAGTATGCATCCTTTAAGTCTAAGGATGCTAGCCAATCCCCTTGTTGCAGTGTGAGGATGCTTATGGCCAGAGTCACCATTTTGAACTTTGGTTTCAGGATGTGTTTGTTTAGAAGTCTCGGGTCCAGAATGGGCATTTTTCTTTAGAGTGAGAAAGTATCTTCAGTGGAAACCCTTTCCCCTCTTGGACAGAGGTACAGTTTCTACTGCTTTGATTCCCAGGAGATTTTTCACCTCTGCTTCCAGGAGTATCCTGTATGCAGATATAACTAGGGCAAAGTTTCTGGCTTTTAACCTGGGTAGTGACTTGAAACTTGGGGACAGTCCTTGGCTCACTACCTCCAGGATCCACTTGTCTGTGGTGATGGCATGCCAAGCCTGGAGACAGTGAGCCAATCTGCCGCCTGCTGACAATGGGGAGGCGACCTGCACCAGCCAGTCAGGGATTCTGCTTGGGTTGGATCTGCACCTAGGTTGTCTGGGCAGGCATTCTCGTGGATCTCCTACCTCTACCCCTAAAGTACCCTGTGGACTGCTGGTAGTCTTGCATGGCTTGTGCCTGGAAGAAGGGCAGAGAACAGGAGCTCTATCCCTGCCCTCTGCATTGGGACTTGTATAAAGATGTTGTCCTATCCTTGGAGTTACTCCTATAGGTGGCCTTGTACTCTTCCACCTTTTTCATACAGGCTTCTGTTTTATCTCCAGAAAGGGAGTCCCCCCTCAGAAGGGAAGTCCACTGCCTTGATTTGGGTGTCCTGATTCAGGCTGGTTGCTCTAAGCCAGGCAAACCTCCTGAAGGAGATGGAAAGGGCCATAAGTCTGGCTGCGGTGTTTTCTGCATCCACAGCCATATGGAACTAATATTTTGTGGCATCAATTGCTGTTCTTGCAGTTTCCCGGAGGTCCACTGCCACCTCCCTGGCACCCTATCAGCTTGGACCAGCACAGGGTTCCACAAGGCCTTCTGGTACTGCACTGCATAGGCCATATAATTGGCATGCCTTACCAGGAGGGAAGCACCCACATATCCCCTTTTTCCCCATCCCATCCATCTTTCTGGATTCTCTCTCAGGTGGTGAGATGCCAAGGGGATTCTTGCTTTGTCAACAAGTTGCTGCCAGAACCACCCCCTTCATGGTCTGGGTGGTTAAAAGGAAATGCAGCAGTGGATCTATCCAACTGATATTTTTTGTGTCCACTTTCTTGCTCACTCATGGCACTGAAGAGGGAGTTTTCAAGATATGCAGTAGTGCTTTTTTCCAGGGACTTGTGCATGGGGAGCATCAAGCGCTTTGTGGGAGCCAAGTCCATCATGTCAAGGAAGTCAACTTCCTCCTCATCCTCCCTCAGTCTCCTGCATGGGTAGATTGAGGGTTTCCACCATATCTGTTACAAAGGCATAGTGAGTCATACAATCATCCAGGCCCCTTGGTGGGGTACCAAAATCCTGCTCAGGGGATACATCCGGGTCTATGGGTTCCCCTTCTTCATCCTCCTCCTCTTGAGTTTCATACAAATACTGTGGTTCCTGAGCCCCTGGGATCTGTGCAGGAACTGATGGAACTGGTGTTGGAGTAGGGACTACAGCCTGTAGTGCCTGCAAAATCTTTAATGCTCTGGCAATGTCCTCAGCTTATGGCATGCTAGGTTTGTCTGCTGGGAGCTCCTTAGCCTTCTCGGCCGGAGGCGCTGCGACATGCTTCGCTTTATATTTTTCTTTGATGGAACTTGTTCAGAAGTCAGTTCCCTAGGCCTGTTGGATTTAGTAGAGTCTGTTTTTTCTGTGGGTTTGGGTTCCACAGAATCTTCTGGCCTGTCTTTTTTAGAAGCAGAAGTGAAGAGTACATCCTCTGTGCTGGTGGAAGCAGTGGCCATCTCCTCTAATTTTTTTGGCCCTCTTTTTAAGAGTTCTGGGGCAAAAAAATCTTACAGATTTCACAGTTAGAGAAAATATGAATTGTGCCTGAACAAAAAACACTCAGGGAATGCTTGTCTGCTTTGGCTATTATCTGGGTCCCGTTCGTTTTTTGGGTTTTACACTAGGGTCCTGTGACATTGAGTAAAACTCTAAATCCACAGCACTAAACAAAAGATTGATTCCTAAAAATGGATGAAAGTAAAAACAAAGCAAGCAGTCAGTTCCCAATGCAAAAAGGAACCGAGCACTAATCGGTTCCCTGAGAGAAACGGGAATTGCAAAAAAAAAAAAACAAATTTATTTAAAATGAACTTCTTAAGATGGAACCCAAGAGAAATAATCGAATACAACAAATCTAATTAAATTCTGAGGTAAAAACCTCTCAGGAACTGCAGATCCACGCGGTTCCATGGAACCGTGACGGAATCGCAAAATACAGAAAAAAACACTAAAAACTAACTAAAACTCAACTATAAGGGCAGCAATTATACTACAAAGTAAATAAAGAAGTACTTATCGCCAAATACTAGTCTTTAAGAAAGCTGAAGGAGAACTCTCCAAGCGTCTTAACTGGCAGGTGTAGTAAAGAATCTGAGCACTCAGACTGCAGCAGTTACTAAGGGCAGCAGTTCAAAATTGGCACGAACCGATGAGCATTCCATAATTAGCATAAATTCCATCTCTCCCAGGCAGTTCAACACTTTATTTATTTATTTTAGTCTTTGGTAACTGGGTAAGGCCCACTAGGCACACGTTCCTGTTTTCAGGGGTGACCTGGGAGCACTGGGGAGTTTAAGTGACTTGCTTAGAGTCACACAGCATGCAAGTAGAGGTTGTGGGAATCGGACCCAGGTCTGCTGGATGTACCAGGCTCATTCACAGCTCATTACTCTAACTTGTAGGGTATACTGCCAGCCCTAAACTCTAATGGCTGGCTGCATTAGTTTAATCATACACTGTGTGATTCCTGGGGTTAGAATGCAGTACTCCATAACAAGGGCCAGAGATGACACTTGTCTATTGGCTTGAAACGTGTATTTGTTAGTCATGACAGCACCACTGGAGGAAACAGCTGGGCTAGTCCTTGGAATAAATGACCAACCACTTTATCCTGTGCCACCATTGATATACTGACCTTGGTATAGTATGTCAAAATGGTGGTGAGGCACACCTTCAGGGACATGGCTTACAGCCCTGCCAGATGCAAGAACCAGACATAGTCAAAAATGGGTGTCATGGAACAGGACAGGAATAGTAATCTATTCTTCTCACATGAGCATGTGAACCTCTTCCACTTGCAAGTGTAAGTCTTGTGAGAAGACTTCTTTCCAGATGCCTCCAGAACCTGGCAAACATCCATGGAGAGGCAGAGTCTGGAACTCTAGTCACTCAGGAACCAGATGGTCAGGTGCGAACACTGTAGGTCTGGGTACCTGACTGTCCACCCCCCACCTGACCATGTCAGCAGCTCAGGTAGACCAGGGAGGTCTGGCTGCTGAGACTGAGGCGATCCTGGTGCCAGAAATGGCATTGCCAGTCAGGCTCAAGGACACCCTGTCCATCTGTGTTTTGAGCACCACTTTGTAAGTTGGAAAGAATTGTGAGAAGGCATAAAGAAAGTACTGAGTCCAGGATCAGTTGAATGCATTCCTGCAGAGAACCCTGGTGAGGAGGGTGCCCACAGAACAGCCTCAGCTTCCTGTCTTCCCAAGAAGTGAACAGGTCCACCACTAGTATTCTCCATGCTGAGAACACTTCAAGCACCCCCTGGAGGATGCAGAAACCTCTCATGGGACACCTCTCTTACACGACTGAAGGTTTCGACTAGATGGTTGTTCGCCCTTATTACACTGACCACTACTAGGTGTACATGCAAGCAGTGAACCAGGGACCATGTCCATAAAGTCTCCTGACACACAGTAAAGAAGTGTGTGCTGCACTGTTTGTATAGGTAAAAAAAATAGTGGTCGTGTTGCCTGTGTTAATCAGGACAAGCCCTGACCAAAGGTGCAAATTTCATTAGTGCCAGGTGTACTGGATGGAGTTCCAGAAGGTTGATGTGCAGTTGAGTTTCATTTGGTGACTAGAACCAATGCGCTCTGCAGTCCACCAAATGTGCAGCTCACTAGCATTGCACCCAATGTCAGTGTGATTGAGGGCTCTGCTCAGACAAAGGGGTACCTCTCCTAAAGGTTTTCTAGGGACAGTCACCAATAGATGGAATCCAGCATCAGCTGGGTCATTTGGACTGGCTAATTCAGGACTACGTGCCACTGGGACCACAGTGCTCCAGTTCCCACTGGCTTGTTTTCATTCACCTGGGAACCCAGTGCACCATGGCCCAATCCAAAAGGATCGGACAAAGGAGAACATGTCCTCCACCTTGTCCAGGGGGGAGCGCATGAACTCAGGCTTAGAGTTCAGCTCCACTCTAATGAACAGAATTGCCTACTTCATGGTGAGCTCAGACTTAACTGACAATCAAGCCAAGGTCCTGGAATGTTTGGATAGTCAGGTCCCTTGAATGTTCCAAGTTTGCATCAAACTGCCTGTGATGAGGTAGTCAAGCCACAGAAAGATATTTTTCCCCCCACCTCTTTGTCCTCCAACTCCACTGACTGGAATATCTTCAGCCAACTTCCAGTGCCTGATCCTGCCCCACCAAGAGCCTCACTGATCTGTAATCCTGGTCCCCCAGTCCCCCCTACCTCCTGCTAGGCAGCCCCCTCAGCTTGCCCTCCCGAGGCTGGGATGCCTTCAGCTCCATGGTGACTCTCATACATGAATCCAGTTTCCCAGTAGGCAGAGGTCAAGGCTAGAGGAATTGAGGGTCCCAGGTCGACATGGCCTGGTAGTAGGTGTGGTGGCAGAGACTGGTGTCACCTGTGCATTCAATGGCATTATCTGTGTATCTATTTCCCTTGATGAGAGTGGGCTTGCAACGACATCCAGAAATGTCATACATGTGTAATATACCAACGTCCGCCACACCCCACCAATCCCAGCTCTTGCTAGGGCTCTAGGCTCATTGCACCCCCCCCCCCCGACTGCCGCCATGAGGCCTCTGTTGCCAGAGTCCTACACCCTCCCACTCTGGAGGAGGTAACAGGCTGGCACTCTGATGCTCCAGGCTTGTTCCCAAGCCCAGGTTGTCAGTGTCACAAGCAGTAGCAATGCCATTGCACCAATGGGCTGGCTCAGCACAGAAAAATCTTGACATCTCCATGTCAGAGGAAGGTCGCACTTCTCTACATGCATTTGGTGCACATCTTTGATGCTAATGACAGGCTGAATGGCTGCCTTGGAACTGCTACAGGATTTCCATGCACCCAAAACAAGGGAACTGGCTGTGAGACAAATGGATGTTAGTGTGAAAATACAAATCCTGGAGCAAGGGTAATTGGTATTTAACAGTGATAAATGTTTCTTTTTTTAATTAATTTCATCAAGCTGTATGTCATCATATTATTACCATATAGATTTAGCAATTATTCAACATCTTGTTCCTTAAAGAGCAGGTTCCTAGTAGCTGCCTGCCTCAGTCCATTTGATCCCTTACCAAATCAGCAGCTTGCTGCTGAAGTTTGGCATAAAAATTCCACTTTTTGAAGAAGTTACATCCCTCGTAAATGTGTATATTTGTATAGTGCCCAAAGAAAGACCGACTTCCCGGTCCGAAAAACCCGCCCCCACGTCGGCCCACGCAGACCTGTTTTGTGATGTCACAAAACAAAGGCTGTGTGAGTGCACCCCATTCAATTCTATGGGGCTGGTATTTTCAAACATAGTTATACCCTTTACTGCTGGGATTTTTGTATATCAACGCGATTGATCGACTAATAGGGACCCAATTAGTCGATCAGTCGCTTTGATATACTAAATCCCCAGCACTAAAGGGTATAACTGTGTTTGAAAATACCAGCCCCATAGAACTGAATGAGGCACGCTCATGCAGCCTTCTTTTTATGACATCACAAAACAGGGCTGCATGGGCCGACATGGGGGGATGTTTTTCAGACCGGGAAGCTGGTCTTTTTTTGGGCACTATACGAAAATACAAATTTACAAGGGATGTAACTTCTTCAAAAAGTGGAATTTTTATGCCAAACTTCAGCAGCGAGCTACTGATCCAGTAAGGCATCGAACATGCTGGAGGAGACTAGCAGCCGGAGAGTACTGTAGGAACCTGCTTTTTAATGATAAATAACTAAATATTTCCGTTTGCTGGTTATTTATTATTAGTATATAGAGTTGCTGTTTACATATTTTGAAAGCTTTTTTTCTCTCTCACATTTGGACTAATTTATGAAGATATTGAATATTATTTTAACTGGATGTTTGTTCATTATGGTAAATTAATAAAATTTAATAGATAAAAAAAATCCTGGAGGTCCAGGGAGCAAAACCGAGCTCCTGACTCTAAGGATGGAATGATCTGATTCAATGTTGCCATGGAAACCTCTCACTGTGACTGAACTAGTTCCGGATTAACAGGACTAGAATTGGGTGCCAGTCTCCTGTCTGCCTGGATACCAGAAATGATCGTGCTACAAATCCCTGCTAAGCTCAGTTTTCTGGGATAGGCTCTGTCACATGCTGCTTCATGAACTGAAGAATCTTGCTCCATAGTGTGGGGAAAGACTCCAGTGCAAGCATGACCTTCAACAGTGCTTGGCACTGACAAGGGGTAAGGTCTCGAACATCAGAGACAACCCCGATCCCACCACTTCCAAAACCCACTTTGTCCAAAGTAATAGCAGACCACGTGGCAGGAAGTGAGAGAGTCAGCTCCCAACTGGCAGCTGTAGCAGAGATCAGCACAGAGAGGGAATGAGGCCCCTTATTCTTTCATTTATCTTTTCTGGAGGCAGCCCCTGGAGGTCTGACCTTAGGAGGAACCATCCCCACCACAGCTGCACTGGCCTTGAGACTTACTGAACAGTTTAGCTGGATGATGCTGCTGGAACTGCTACCTCTGTTGCTCCTTTTTTGCCCAGCAATCCCCAACAGGGCCCACGACAGGAGCTGGAGCCTTGTGGCAGAGGTCTGAGATGCTGCTTTGGGTCTGTGAGGGACGTCACTGAATCTAGGGTCACAATGGGCTACTCAATGTGTGTGATATGCTCCTCAACCCATGGCCCAATGAGATCCATCCCTGCGAGGGTAAGATAATTCACCCCTGGCTGGATTTTCTGAGTGAAGGGTGGAAGCCACAACCAGGGATGTTGGGGTATGGAGTCCACCGCAGTCAGCACTCAGGCTGAAGAGTGCAAGGTGATCTGCAGCTGCTGCTTGGTCACCATGAACCCACGATCCTGTATCTCATGAAGATCTTGCTGTCTTTCTTCAGGAAGAATGGCGGTGAGGCTGGAGAGTCACTTGAATTTTTCATGGCTGTAGCGAGCCATCAACACTCTACAGCTGGCCTGGCAGATGTCCAGGGATGCAGAAATATATACCTTACGGCCAAAGTGGCCCTGCTTCTTGGTCTCCCCATCTGGCGGCTTGTCCAGTTTACTGTGCACCTTTACCTTCTGGAATACTACATCAGCCAAGAGACCCTCTAGTGACGGGTGTTCCAAGAAATACAAATTACATACTCATTGTAATTTTTGATCTTCTAGGAATATCTTCACCATTGATTCAGACCAATGGGATCTGAGCCAAAGCTGTTAGGACCCTGCAGAAGCCAGAACTTTTCAGGAGGGCTGCTGCCAAGGTAAGCTGTGAGCATGTGTGACGCCATGAGGGGGGCTCATGGCACAGGCTTATCTCAGCACCAGCCCTCAATTGCCTCAGTACCTTTTTGACTGAAGAAATGCAGTATTACCTATCTAACCTATAAACTAACCAAACGGCATTCGACAGCCCTGATGACACATGTTAGAAGGGTCGGCAAACAAACAGGCCCGGTGGCACTTAGGGGGTTGAGGCGCTGGACACCACATCTTGCGCCACGCTGACGACCCGAGTTCAGGAATAAGCCTGGGTCGTCGGGGGTCAGCAGGGAGGGGATAGGATTGAGCGTCCCTTGGACTGCTCTCCTTCCCCGGGGAGGGGGTGATCCACCTGCTGCTGCACTGGTGACCTCTAGCGGAGGCTGAAGGAACTACAATGCATGGCCGCAAGATGCTGGGGATTGAAGCTGTGGAGGACGTCATTCGGGGGTGCGTGGGAGTGTGCACCAGCCAAGCTGGACGTCATTGCACGTCCGAGCTCCAGGGGCACACAAGAACAGGGAAAACAACGGCGCCATGGATAGGCAATGGCACAGGTCCCCCATGCCCATCGCTGGGCCAACCCTGACTAACCTTCTAGGTCCTCCACGGCAGATCCTACCTTGCAGCCGGAGTCTGTCTGTAAGAGCACCCAAGAGGAGTAGGGCGACCCACCCTGGGAGGGTTAGGCCAGGGGTACCGGCTGCAGGGAGGAAGGGGGAGAGAGGAGGTACAGCTGGGGGGGGGCCTCTGGTGGGCAGGACACAGTCTTGGATGCCTGAGAGAGGTCCATGGGGCCGCGACTGAAGGGAAATAACATCGAACCCCCCCCCCCCAAAAAAAACCACGGTGTCTTCACAGCCCAAAAGAACAAGGGGTGAAACACAGAAACATAGACAGTGACGACAGGAAAAGACCAGAGGTCCAACCAGTCTGCCCAAGTTCCATATAATCCGCGGAACCTACTGTTCCTACAGGGGACTAACCCTCCCCGTCCTCTCGCCATTCTTCTCCTTGGTCCTGTCGCCCCTGGTAACCACTATTCCCTTCATTATGTTCCAGCCTTGCTTGAATCCCCTGTTTTCACACCCACCACCTCAGCTCACAGACTGTTTCAAGGTTCCACCACCCTTTCTGCAAAGCAATACTTCCTCACATCTCTCCTGAACCTACCTCCTGTTCATTTCCACTCATATCCATGTGATTGTGAATTGATATTCAGGCTACACAATTCCCTGCAGTTCACTTTGTTAATTCCTTTAAGGAACTTTTGATTGATTGATTGGTTTCTTTATTTATAAAAAAAGCGCCTTTCCAAAACCAAGGTGCTTGTACATTAAAACAAACCAGACATCATATTTAAAACCATCATAACACCAATATTTAAATAAAACTTCAACAAAAAAAAAATTTCCAGATCAAATACAGCTTAAATAATTTTAAATATACTGCACAGCCATCAGTTCAACCCAGATCAGGATAAGCTAAATTAAATAAATGCATTTGTAATGCTGATTTAGAACTTTGGATGGTGAGGCACTCTCGTATACGACGAGGTAGAGAATTCCACAGGGTCAGGGCCACAAAAGCAAAGGATCAGGCCCCAGACGTTTTCAAATGGACCCTGGAATCTCTAGCAATCCCTCGTTGGCGGATCGGAGAGGGCTTGAAGGTCTCTACCATATCTCCCCTCTCCCTTCTGGTCTCCAGTGAGTACATATTTAGTGCCTTTAAACAAATAAGCCAATAAACAGGCACAGTGAGCCCAGGGGATGAAGGGTGGGTGTGTGAATCAATGGTGAAGATAATCTTAGAAGATCAAGACTTACAGTGAGTACGACTTCCGGTTGTGAAATGGCGCTGTGAGGACGCAACAGATCTCAGCTCTCACCCCGTGCTCGCTTTTACAGTAGAATTTCCCCCTTACGATATTGATTTTCAAGTATTAACGAACAAAAACAATTCGGAAAGGGGACAGAGAAGAGAGATTGAAGAACAAACAAAGAAATAAATCAGCTACTGAGACGGGGCAACGTGGAGACATGGCTAGTATAGATCGTAACCGTTTTCAACAGCTTAGAGACTTACCAGATGAGGATGAAAACGAGATACAAAGCTCCGACTCTAACCGTCCGCTCTCCCACAATCGGAATCAAAAAGGGGTAGAAGAGATAAAGAAAAGAAGAAACAAAACCCAGATCCTCCCAACTCTGAAACTATTTTGGCAGCAATAACCGAATTTCGGTCAGAGATGAGAGAGGCCCTTCGAAATATGCAAACAGAATTGACAGAGCTGCAATCTAGAACTGCTGAGATGGAAACCCAGACTACAACTAATTTAAACAAAATATCTATCATGGAGAAAGCAGTTTATGCATTAGCAGATGAACAATTGCACTCATCAACTAGGTTGGAAGATATGGAGAACAGAGGCAGACGGAAAAATATACAAGTGTTCGGATTGCCAGAGGAAGAGGAGGACAATGATCTGGTTGCCTTTGCTGCTGTACTGTTGCGACAAACACCGGATTTGGATTCGGAATACCAACTGGACATAGAAAGGGCACATACAGCGTTAGGCCCCTGCCCTTCTAAACCTGATGCTCGCACCAGATTATTTGTGATGCGATTTGCTAGCTTTTATCAAAAAGTCCAGCTCTTAACAAAGGCCTGCCGAAAACAGAGAGTTCAATGGCGAGAACAGCGAATCTTGTTCGATAATGACTATGCCCCGGCTACACAACATATGAGAAGGGAGTACACATGGCTATTTCCATCCCTTAGAGCAAAGAACTTAAAATTTCGTACTCCATACCCTGCAAAAATGGTAGTTCAGTAGATAGTAGATAGTTCAATAGAGATGGGAAATTGAATGTTTTTGATTTAAAGGCAGGGAAGGGAAGGGAGGACTGAGGGTGTTTTTTTCTCCTCAGAGGGGTGGTGGGGGGATGAGTGTTGGGAAACTTCGTCTTGATTCTACATACTATTTGAATTAGGAATCAATATTGTTTTCTATTGATGGGAAAATACTGAGATACATGTATCAAAAGCTGAACTTAGGCTGAAAGATTCTCTGCATAATAGGGGATGGGAGAACTAGATATTAAACAAATGATAAGGGGGATACAGATAATTTAATTAGATTTAGAAAAAGGGAATCGGGGTGAGATCATTTAAGGTTCATACGAATATTTTATTCAGATTTAACTGAGATTTCGATGCCCATTAGCCAACCTATACAGGAATAGGTACGGAAGTTCCGTGCCTGTTCTAGAGTGGGGGCTCTCCCTCAGACAGGTCCACACTCTCTCAGGAGAAGTGTTGCCCTGACTCCCCGGACCAAGGATTTTATAGGTCTGGGACAAAGTGGGAGATGTTTTTTGTTCCCGCACAAATGGAAGACCAAATGTATATAGTTTCCTCGATAAGAGGACAAGAGGTTTTTCAACTGTTATTTAAATTAATGGGTTACTTTTTTTTGATTAAGTTAAAATTGAAGAGAGAGGGTGACACATATCTAGATTTGACACTGCTGTCCTCAGAAAAGGTTGGACGTGTGGTTTCTGGAGAGATAGTAGATAAAGAAATTTCCTTCATCTCTGGAGATGCTGGGTTTGGCCATCTCGGGCCACCAGAGTGTGGGGGAAAGAATACTCCAAATACAATCAAAATGCATACAATATTCTCTGAAAACTGGACAATGCCCTTCCTATATAAAAATGATAATCCCCTAAGATAACAAATGACTAACATCCCAGTGACTATTCTGTCATTAAATGTGAATGGATTGCATTCCCCCGTTAAAAGGTATAGAATTATGCAATATCTAAGTAAGCAGAAATCAGATTTGTTTTTCTTACAGTAGTCTCATCTCTCCCAGTCAGAACATTCCAAGCTACATTGGGGGGGGGGGGGAGAGAGAGACATAGAAACATAGAATTTGACGGCAGATAAGGAACGCTTGGCCCACCTAGTCTGCCCATTTTCCTACCTAACAGATAAGCTGCAGATCCTAGTTAACAAACAGCTTAATTCCTCCTACCCCCCACTAGGACTGCCCTATGCCTGTCCCATGCATTCTTGAAGTCCCCCACTGTTCTTGACCCCACGACCTCTTCAGGGAGGCTGTTCCATGCATCCACAACCCTCTCAGTGAAAAAATACTTCCTCACATTACCTCTGAGCCATCCCCCTTCTATCTTCAAATTGTGACCCCTTGTTCTTGCACATCTCTTTTTCTGGAAGATGCTACCCTCTTGGACTTTGTTAATTCCCTTGAGGTACTTGAAAGTTTCTATCATGTCCCCTCTCTCCCTTCTTTCCTCAAGGGTATACATATTAAGCTCCTTTAGTCTTTCTTCATATGTCTTCTGGTGCAGACCCTGGTACAGGGTATTTGCCTCCTCTCACCCAAAAAACATAAGAGGGGAACAGCTATCTTGGTACCAGTCTCTACCACATTTGAAGTTCTAGAGTCCTATTCAGATTCACAGGGGAGATTTGTGACACTGACCGGAAGAATTTATTCACAGACTGTAACTTTAGTTAGTTAATGCTTATTTACCCCCACAAACTCCACTTCCGGTTGTTCGATCATTCCTTCATAAGTTGATGGAAAAATATAAAGGAATTTTAATCATGGGAGGGGATTTCAATCTGACATTAGATCCCTATATAGAGTCATCTAATCCAAATCCCAATAGATTATATGATACAGGAAAATATCTAAAAAAATGTTTTGGCTTATTTAGGATTTGAAGATGTTTGGAGGAGGACTTTCCCCAACAGTCCCAGGATATACTTTCTTTTCAGCATGCCACAGAACATATTCCAGGCTGGATTATTTTTTTTTATCTCGGGGGAACACCTTACATTAGTTCAGGGTATGATAATTAAACCAAGAATATTATCTGATCATAATCCCCAGATTCTAAAAATAAACTTAGGGAAACAGCGAAAATTTAAAACTTGGAGATTTAATACATCACTATTAAAAGATCAGGAGTTCCTTGATGCCATGAGGAAATAAATTCTCCAGGCTATTCAAGAGAATGTGACCCCAGAAGTCTCTAGTCCAATCCAGTGGGATACACTGAAGGCCATACTGAGAGAGGAGATTTTAGAATATACCTCCTGGAAAAAAAAAAGCCAGGTTAAAATGCTTAGCTCTCCTGTCTTCATACCAGTTCTTATATAGAGAAGGAGATGTAAATCTCCAGAGATGGATAAGAGGCTTAAAACAGGAGATGTAAAACATTAAGGATTATAAAATCTTCCAACAAATGGCATATCTAAGACAATACAATTATGAAGGGGGGAAGGGGCAAGAAATCTTGCAAGGAAACTGAGGGCCAATAAAAAAGCTTCCACTATCTCAAAAATAAAATCCCAATCTTCTAGCTCAATCACATATAAAGAGAACTAAATCAAACCAACCTTGAAACAATTTTATAAATCTTTATATACAGCCCCCTCCACCCCGGAACACAAACACAGAATACAGGAGTTTTTAGATCAAATCCCTTTACCAAAACTTTCGGAAACTCAGATTTCTCAATTACAAAGACCGATCAGACCTGAAGAGATACTTTATCAGGTAAAAATAATTAAATCTCAGAAAAGCCCGGGCCCAGATGGGTTTAGTCCAGAATGGTACAAAAGGAAAAATTACTCACCTTAGTAATGTTGTTTCTTCTAATGGAGTCTTGCTATATTATGACAGATGTAGTTTGTCCCACCATTAGAACTGCTCCGGAGGTGAAAGAGTTAACTTCCATGCAGAGCATGGAACTTAGAGCGCGAGCTCGGTTAGAGAAGCTCTGTTAGGGTGGTTTCAAACTGAAACCGTCAGATCTTTACGAGCAAAACTCACTAAGGCTCTGTGTGGAAGCTGTAACCTACACTAGCCAACTGGCTACTAAAATGTTCACACAATTTTCCTGGTCCCAACACCAAGACTCAAGTCAGGGGACCAGAAAAATAAGATAAAATAACTAAATAAAACACAACACCCAAACATAAGGGGCATCAATAAGTGCCAACAGTGGACTGCCCACCCCATACCAGTAGAAGTTTTGAGAGGGCAGGCTGGGGAGGTCATAATATAGCAAGACTCCATTAGAAGAAACAACATTACTAAGGTGAGTAATTTTTCTTCAAACAACATAAGTCTTGCTATATTATAACAGATACAACTACACAACAGTACCTCCATGGAGGAGGTCAGAACCTACTTAGGAATAGGCTCTGAAGCACGGCTGTGCCAAACCGAGCATCCCTCCTGGCCTGGATATCCAGGGAGTAATGCTTGGTGAAAGTGTGTACTGTTTTCCAAGTAGCTGCTTGACATATCTCCAAGATAGGGATGTCTCTAGCAGCAGCTAGAGATGCAGCTGTACCTCTGGTAGAGTGAGCCCTCAGGCCTGAGGGGGGAACCTTACCCAGTTTTGATAGCTAAATTGGATACAAGAGATGATCCACCTGGCAATGGATCTCTTAGAGGCAGGTCTCCCTTTCCCAACCTCACCATAAGTGAGAAATAATTGGAGAGTCAAACCTGTTGACCCTTAGTACGCTCTATGTAGTAACTTAGGGCCCTCTTAACATCTAAGCTGTGCAGCCTCCTCTCACCGAGGAGAATGGTCAGTGAAGAACACTGGAAGTGAAATAGATTGGTTAAGGTGGAATCTGAAACCACCTGAAGGCAAAAACTTCCTGTTAGTCCTGAGGACTACCTTATCCCTGTGAAAAGAAAATAAAGTCAGTCCCCACTGATAAAGCCTGTAACTCACTTATCGCCTGGCAGAAGTAAGACTACTAAATACAGTTTTCAAGTCAAATACTTAAGCTCTGCGAAGACAGAGGCTCAAGGGGGTTGCATCAGCTGAGCAATGCAAACATTAAGATCCCAAGCAGGGGCAGGGTCCCTGAATGGAGGATTGGTATAAAGCAATCCCTTAAAAAACTTGGAAAATACAGGGTGAGCAGAAAGAGAAGAGGGCTTCCCTGCTGAAATGAAAGCAGAGACAGCTGCCAAGTGCACTTTCAGGGTAGCTGGTCTCAATCCCAAAGAATTAAGATGGACCATATAATCCAATACAGTCGGTAAATCAGCAGATTCCGGGGAAATATGCTTCCCAGAACACCATATGGAAAACCTTTTCCACTTGGGTTATAAGTAGCCCTGGTGGAAGGATTCCTAGCAGCTTTCATGATTTGAGAACACTTTGAGAAAGTTGCAGATCAGCAGACTCTAACTGCTCAAGAGCCAGGCCTTGAGGTTGAGGATTTGAGATTCGGATACAAACTCTCCCTGAGCACAGGTTAACAGATTGTGGTTCCAGGGAGACACAGAGAAGATGGACTGCTAAGGACAGAAGGAGTGGGTACCAGGGCTGCCTGGCCAGTCTGGAGCAATCAGGATCATTTGCAGGGCTGAGACCCAGTTTTTGACTAGTACCTTGAACAGGAGAGGGAAGGGGAAGGCATGAGAGACTTCCTTCCCAATCAGGAAAAAGGCATCCAGAGGACTGAGCCCAACACTGGGGGCCTGCAACAAAAAAGTGGAAGTTGATGATTGTCTGGGGCTGCAAAAAGGTCTATCTAAGGAGTGCCCCATCTAGCAAAAACTATCCCCAGTACTAGGGGATCTAGTGACCATTCGTGATGGCCCTGGGAAATCCTGCTGAGAGCATCTGCCAGGACATTGTCCTTGCCTGGGAGGTGAACTGCTATGAGGGAAGTGTTCAGGGAATAAGCCAGAGACCACAACTTCATCGCCTCGGTGCACAAGGCCGAAGACTGAGTGCCCCCTTGTTTATTGATGTACCACATTGTAGTAGGTGTTGTCTGTTCTGACCTGTACCACCTTGTTCTGAACAGATGCAGAAAAAACCTGAAGTGCTAGAAAAACAGCTCTGAGTTCCAACAGATTGATGTGAAGCAGAGATTCCTGAGGGGACCATAACCCCTGGGTGGAGAGGTCACCCATGTGAGTTCCCCATCCCAAGAGGGGACGCATCTGTAGTAAGGGTCAAGGAGTGGGACAGAGGGATGAAAGACACCCCTTGTCTCAGATTGCTCTGATCCTGCCATCACTGAAGGGCCTGGATCAGGGTTCGAGTCACTGGGATTAACTTGGATAGGGGATCTCTTCTTTGAGACCAGAAGCTCTCAAATGGAACTGAATGTCCTCATCTGAAATCTTGCTCCTTGCACTACAGCTGTGGAAGCAGCCATGTGTCCTAGGAGCTGCAGGAAATGCCTTGCTGGTCCGAGACCTGCAGAGTGAAGGACAAGGCCAGGGCCACCAAGGTCCTTACCCTTTCAGGGAAGGAAGGCTCTGGCCTGCTTTGTGTCTAGTTCTGCGCCTATAAAGGTGAGTACCTGGACAGGTTCCAAAACTGACTTTGGAAGATTGAGAAGAAAACCCAGAGAGGTAAGCAGCTACTGGGTAACTAGCAGGTGTGATTTGACCTGGTCTGGAGACTGACCCACAATGAGCCAGTCGTCCAGGTAGGGAAAAATGGCAATCTTTTGCCTTCTTAGATGAGCAACTGCTACTGCCAGACATTTTGTGAACACCCTTGGGGCAGGGGTGTAGCCAGGAATTTTTGAACTGCACACCAAGTGTGAAATCACTGCTACCCCCCCCCCCCAATTAGGGTGAGCTGCCCCTCCCCCATCCATACCCCTCACCCAACGTGTCATTTTCTGTATTATATACCAGCACACCACTAGCCACACCATCAAAGGTGTAATAGACTGGCTTTTAGTTACAATATTTTACTGTGGCCAGCCTATACCTCATCATCAAGGTAGCCAGTCCCACAGAGGTCCATTCCACCACACAGGACATACCACACCAACAGGTTTCAGATTAACAAGGCTGTTAAATATTGGGTTGTTCTACATATTAGCAGTGTCATGACTCAGCGACACAGGAGACATGGACAGGCGTGACCCTGCATTCCACTTTTTTTTTGCGAAACCTGAAGCAGAGCACAACACTGACCCTGTAAACATATTGCATTGGTTCCAATATGTTTTAATATTTATAAATCACATACAAAGTACCAAATACACACACACACACACACACACACACACACTCTCTCTGACTGCATACAAGTGTGAAGCATTTTGACTGCTAGCAGCCATCCACTAGATACCAGGAAATAATTCACAGTAACAGATATTCACACCGAGGGGACAAGAACATATTATACGCTTTCTGCAGAAACAATTCACACATGCCAGTTTAGTCCTAGAAAAAAAAAGCATTATACTTATCAGTGACAGGCAGTTGACTGTCACAGGGTTAAACATCTGCATGACATTTTACAGTTGACTGTTGCCACTGTCAAAGAGCTGGAGAGCTACTGAATGACAGAACTTAACATTGGAAGTGAATGGTATAACCTTTTCCTTGGAACCATGGCTCTTGTAATTAATTTGATTGTAAATCTAGAGCTAGTGTTCATACTTTAAAGCTGAGACAAAATGGAAAACAGTAACCACGAACCATAGCACTCCCGTCCGATTACAGAAAACCTGTAATTTCAGTTTTGCTTTTGTTATTGTCAACGCCTTTCTTACTCACACCACAATAGCGCAGCAGTGGTCCATTACTTTAATGCTCTCTACCATAATCAGCAGGGAAGGATTTGCAGCTGACTAAGTGCTTCCATATTACCTGGCATTGTCACTAGTAAAGGCAATTTGGCAAATGCACGGACTGCACCCTGACTCAAGCCTCCCATCCATGATCGGACTGCTACTAGCCTGCTAAATATTATACATATCTACAAGTTGCAACACCGTCCTGGGGCTGGGGGAGAAGAGAGAGAGGAACGACTGTCCATGACGTGCCTGCCTACCACAAGTCCACAACAACGTCCTGGCTGGGGCTGGGGAGAGAAAAGAGAGAGAGAGACAGAGAGAAACAACTGACCATGACTTGCCCACAACAACTAGTCTCTGCCACTGGCTCTTACCTCGAGTTGCTAAAGCTCAGTCTCCTAGTCTCTCTTTCTCCACTCCAATACTGGTGTATGGCGTTAAGAGTAACGCAGATGGGTAGGACTATGACTCAGCGGCTTTCGTCTCAAGTTCCTTCCAACACTAGACAGTCACTGCTCATCTGCCTCAGTCACGGCTCACTCTCTCTCCAGTCCAAATTAGAAATACTCAGACTCTCAGCGGCGATCGACCGCAGATCAAAGCGAGCGCTGCAGCAGCAACTCCTTCACGCTGGAATACGGAAAAATCCTCACTCCCGACCCAATCTCCGGACCCGACTCATCTCTGCTGGTCTTCTGTCTTCTCTCTAACAGTCCACACTGCTTTTACATCAGGGCATTCAAAAAGCCCTCCAGACCCCGCCCCGCCCCTTACCAAACACAGCCATGCCTCCTTTGTTGGCTAGCGGACCTGATTGAGAGAACACATTATTTCTCAATCAGGTCCTCATGGGGCTAGTGCGCAATCGCGTTACTCACAGGCAGGTTACATTTTAGAGACAACCCCCCCCCCGAAAGGACAAAGAGTGTATGAGAAAGCCTGCAGAAAAAAAAAAGCGAGTGAAAGACCAGCTGGCTCCTGCTACCCCAGCTGATAGCTGCAGCACGCCATGGCGTGTCTGGCGTATCGGTAGCTACGCCCTTGCCTTGGGGCAGAGGTAAGGTCGAAGGGCATTGCTCTGAACTGATAATGGCCTGAGGGCAGTTCGAATCTGAGGTACTTTCGATGGGAGCTTCTGATAAGAACATGGAAGTAGGCATCCTTGAGGTCCAGGGAAGCTAGCCAGTCCCCTGGCCTTAGGGAGGGTAAAATCATTCCCAGAGTCACCATTTTGAATTTTGGTTTTAAAAGGTGCTTGTTCAGATATCTTAGATCCAGGATAGGCCGCCACTCTCCTGTCTTTTTGGGGATGGGAAGTACCTGGAGTACAGACCCTTGCCCTCGGTGTGGGAGAAACCCTTTCTACAGCTCTGAGAGCCAGGAGGGTTGAAACTTCTGTTTCCAAAGCAAGAGTCTCTAAAGGGTTGCAGGTGGAAAAGATCTGGCTCTCATCTTTGGAAATTTTTTGAAGCTGAGAACCAGACCCTGGCTCACTACTTCCAGGACCCACCTGTCTGAAGTTAAAGACTCCCAGTCCTGGACGAAGTAAGCCAGCCTGCCCCCTACAGGTAATGGAGAGCCGACCCTGGGCATCCCATCAGGGTGCCTGTTTGGCAGGGGATTTAGGCTGAGGGGTGGGAGCAGGCCTGCTAGTACCCTGTCTGCCTCTCCCTCTGAAGAACCCCCTCTGAGCATAGGCTGAAGAGGAGGCCTGGGTCTGGTAAAAAGGCCTGTGAAAAGGCCTGCCCCTACCCCTGGGGAGCTGCCTCTGAGGTGGCTTGCCGTTCCTTGGCTTATGCACTCCTATAAGTGGTTCTATATTCATCCATTTCTTCATATAATTCTCTGTCTGCTCCCCAAATAGAATTTCCCACCACAGGAAAATCCATAGCCTTAGACTGGGTATCCTGTGACAAAGTAGTACACCTGAGCCAGGCCAATCTCACGAAAAGCCACAGATGTAGCCATGACTCTAGAGGATACATCATTAGAATCCACAGCAGCATGGAATTGCACCTTAGATGCCTCAATACCATCAAGAGCCACCTGCTCCAGCTCCTTTGCAAGCTGGCCAGGGACCTGTTTAGCTAAGGCCATGACAGTATCCCATCTAGATTTCTGGTATCTAACATAAGCCATATAGTTTGCTTGTCTGAGTCCCAAAGATGCTGCCATGTATTGTTTTTGCCATGGCGTCAATCTTCCTGGAGTCCTTGTCAGGAGGATGTGAAGCCAGGGAATATTAGCTTTATCACAGGCTGCAGCCTGAACTACTAACATGACTGCATTGCTGTGAAAAAATCTGTATCAGGACCTGACAAAGTGTACCTCCTGTCCATCTTTTTATCTACAGGAGGCACAGAATTAGGAGCTTCAAAATTTTATTGCTTGTTTCTAAAAGATTTATGTAAAGGGATGGACAATCTCCTGGACTCTGGGATATCCATCATCTCTACATAGTCAGGCTCCTCTTGCTCATCCAAAGCCTCCTCTAAAGGAAGCTGGAGGGTCTCAGCAACTTTTTATAAAACAAAAATGAGAAGGGGACTCAGAAAGCCTGGGGAGATTCACCTAAAGGTCTGTCTGGGGAGATGTCCGGTTCAATGGCACATCCAGACTTTCAAAGTCACATTCACACTGATCATAATCATCCTCCCCTCCTCTGGTTCATAAAACTCTTCTATATCATATTCTTGAACCGGTGGAACCGACCGAACCGACTTTTGCCAGATAGTGGCGGTTCGGAGGAACTGGGACAGTGACTGGACAATCTGTATTGCCCTGGCTATCTCTGCAGCAGTTGGAGAAGGAATTTTGGACTCCACATCTGCTGACTTTCTAGTTCTCTTTGCTGGAACTGGCTCCTCAGAGTCAGCTTCGTTTGCCGAGGAAGTCTGGCCCTGGTCAGAGGCACTCCCTCGGTTCGGCTGGCACCGAACTGGGCTAGCCATCGGGTCAGCGGACTTTTTAGCCTCTAGTTCCCTGGGCCTACCAACTCTCTTATCTAGGGTGGCTGCAGGAAATTCTTACAAATCTGGCAGTCTGCATTGAGGTGGTCAAACCCCAGACAATAAACACATGTGGTGTGTGGGTCAGCCTTGGCAAGGCTTCCCACAGACACTACAGTGTTGAAACCCAGTGGGCCGGTTTTCTTTTGGGTTTCTCAGACATAATGCCAACCTAACCAAAAACTTGCCCTTTTGATGGCAGTGCCAGGCAAGACACCCTTATCGGTTCCCAACGTGTCACGGTAAATGGAAAAACCGTAATGAAATCCGTTTTTAGAACCAATGAGAACAGAATAGCACTCTAACAAACCTTTAAAAGGCTTCAAAACCAAGTTTAAATACAATTCGATCGGTTCAAACCGAACCGATAAAGATTTACAAGTTCCACACAGAAAACCTATCTATACTTACAATACCATAGACAGAGCTTGAACCGATCGGTTTGCGGTTAAAATAAATAATATCGGTTAAATTCAACCGAGAAAAAGGCGCTTTAAACCGAGAAATGAACCGAGCAGCAGGAGGAATCTCCGGAGCGACTGTTCAGTGAGAGATAAAGAATCTGACAGTTTCGGTTTGAAACCACCCTAACAGAGCTTCTCTAACTGAGCTCGCGCTCTAAGTTCCATGCTCTGCATGGAAGTTAACTCTTTCACCTCCGGAGCAGTTCTAATGGTGGGACAAACTGCATCTGTCATAATATAGCAAGACTTCATGTTGTTTGAATGTTTATTCCCCAACTATTACCTAGCTTTCTTCCAGCCTGCAAGACAGTCTTTGAGGGACAGACTCCTTCTCCATCCTGGAATTACGCTATTTTAACTCCGTTACTTAAACCGGAAAGAGATCCCACCCTTCCCAAATCTTATCGACCAATTTCTATCCTAAACGTAGATTATAAAATATTTATGGCCATTTGGGCCAAAAGACTGGAACCTATTCTACAAGATTTAATACATAAAGATCAGGCGGACTTTGTGAAATCACGAAGTACCTCAGATAATCTCTGTAGATTATTTCTTATTATGGAACATCTTCAGGCCAGAAAGATTGCCTCTATTATAATTAGTCTTGATGCAGACAAAGCATTCGACAAGGTGGGATGAGATTTTCTATGGGCAGCCCTGACCAAATTTGCATTTCCAGATTCTTTTTCAACATGCCTAAGGAACGTATATTCGTCTCCTAAGGCCTACATTAGAATTAATGGCTCATTAACCAATACCCATACAATGGGGAACGAGACAGGGGAGTCCTTTGTCCCCCTTACTATTTGCCCTTTATGTGGAACCCCTAGCTGAGCTAATTCAGAGGAATGTAGGTGTGGAGGGGGTTCCTATGGGGCAGAGGGAATATAAGGTGGCTTTATTTGCAGACAACATTTTGGGTTCAGCCCTCTCTTCAGAGACTTCCCTCTTGGCCCTGTGGGACTCCCTGACACTTTTTTCTGAGATATCGGGATTTGTTTTAAATATCACCAAAACAAACTTGCTAGCTTTAAATTTTTCCCTAACCCAAACATTAAAAAACAAATACCCCTTAAAATGGTACAAAACACAAATTAAATACTTGGGTATAATAATTCCCAAAAATTTAGAAAATGTAGAGTTGTTAAATTATGAACCTTGGTCGATACAAATTCAATCAGAATTAACGACCTAGTCATCTCTACCTTTGAACTTTATTCAGAGGATAGAGTCCATCAGAATGATCATCCTTCCAAAACTGCTATACCTGTTCCAAAATATTCCAACCTTCCCTGCTAACTTTTACTTTAAGTCATGGGAAAGAATAATTTCTAATTTTATTTGGCATGGTCAGAAACCTCGGGTAAGGATGACTTTGCTGCAGCTTCCATTGACAGAGGGAGGCGCAAACCTTCCCAACTTAAGGCTGTACGCTTTGGCATCCTTTATCAAGATCTTAATACAGTGGCTTTCCCCATCTATAGAGGTTCCTTGACAGGATATGGAGTTTGCCATTAATGATTTATATAACATTTTGAAAATTACCATGGCCTCGATGGACAAGGCCCCACATCTGAGGGACTTTACAACCTTCACAGCTCAAATCTTAACACAATGGTACCATCCAAAGAAAAATAAAGACTTTAAAGAATTTTTCTTTTCTATTTACTTTGATCTCAGAGGATGGTTCTTTTATCCCAGCCACATTAGATCACATCTTTATTAGGTGGAGGAGGATGGGACTTCAATTCTATAGACAATTTATAACAAAGAAGGGCATTGTCCAGTTTGAAACACTACAGAGAGACTATGGTTTACCTGAAGGGGACATCTATAGATACACCCAGGTTAAAAACTATCTTTTAAGACAAAGGGACATAACATTACAGATGCCCAATCCAGTTCCAAAAGTTTGGCAACTCCTAGAAGATGCTATAACTGGTCAGCACTGGGAGCATCTAGTGGGCCATAATTACCAGATCTTACGTCAGGGAATGGGTGACTCATCACTTTCTATCATGACAAGCTGGGGTAGAGACTTGGAGATTGAAATCTCCGAACAGGATTGGCTTTGGGCTTCTCCTATGGCTTGTAAGATAACTCATTCAAGTATTTGGAGGGAATTTGCTTGGAAATGCAGAGTACATTTTTTTAGATCCCCAGCTATTCTAATCAAATATCTCCCTTCCTCCTATGGCAGATGCTGGAGATCTTGTGGATGCCAGTTAGCTGGCCTTGCTCATATCTTTTGGTCATGCCCCCTATTAATGCCATATTGGTATAGCCTTCAGCAGGCAATGTCGGACTGTCTGGGAGAAGGGATCGAATTGACTGCTGAAAAGGTTCTCCTGGCAATTTTTCCCCCATATACCCCAGCCTGGCACAAAACTTTGCTACCCATTTACATAGCGGCAGCCAAAATCGCCATAACAAGACGATGGATGTCAGAGATAGTTCCGACCATAGGGGACTGGAACAAGATAGTATCTAACATTTACTATTTGGAGACTATTACGGCTAAAATACACAACAAAGCCCCACAGGCCGAGCTATTGCGGAGACCATGGGTATTTTACATTTCCAGCAGAGACCCAAATTTTATACCTAGATGATTGGAGATGGATGAGATGAAAGGAGATAGGGGAGGCAGAACTCTGGACTAAGTTTTGAATCTTTCCCCCCTTAGGGGGTTATGGGGAATCATGAGGGATTTAAAGGAATGTATGTTTTTAATCAAAATGTGGACAGAAAATGTAGAAAAAGACAGACTAACAAAGTAACTGTCTGTAATGTATTGTGCTCATGACCTTTCTCTTTTTAATAAAAAGAAAATTAAAAAAAAAAAAAAGACCTACAGTGAGTACGTAATATTTGTATCTTCCAGGAATCAATCTTCGCCATTGACCAACACCAATGGGTTAGAATATCAAGCTCAGATAAAAGTTCCCCGGCTCAAGGTGGTAGGAGCCAAAGCTCACTCATGGCAGAAGTCCATTAAGAATGGCTCTGCCAAAAGAGGATGGACATCCAGGGCATAGTGCTCGATGAAGGTGTGCACAGTGCTCCAGGTGGCAGCTCTGCAAATATCAGTGATAGTCACAGAGCAAATATCTGCCAGGGACACAACAACTGCTCTGGTGGAGTGGGCACATACCTGGCCGTCCAACTTGATCTGCGCCATAGCTGTACAAATGCATTTGATAGTAACAGGTTGTCTCATCCAATTAGGATCAAAAGACACAGGCTATTTAGACTGCTAGAAGTCCTTAGTTCTGTCTAGGTAGTATGTCAGGGCTATTCAAACATCCAGAGAATGAAGAATGCACTCCCCTTCATTCTGGAAGTTAGGAAAGTATGTAGGCAGCTCAAGAGGCTGATTTAAGTGAAACTCCAACACTACTTTGGGTAAAAACTTGGGGTGTGTGTGGTGGACCAATTTATCTCTGTGGAAAGTAGTACAACCTCGATTATCTGAACCGTAATTATCCAGATCTCCCTATTATCTGAATTCTGACATTGTCCCCAGCTCTCATCTGCCTAATGTTATGGACCCTCCGATTATCTGAACAAACCTGATGTTTCCCAGAGGATTCAGATAATCGAGGTTGTACTGTATATGGAGGATCTGTGACCAAAGAATGAATCTTTGAAACTCTGTGGGTAGAGGTGATGTCCACTAGAAAAGCTGTTTTCCAAGTTAGGAACTTCAGGTCACACGTAGCTGTGGACTCAAAGGGCTTACGAGAGAGCATGTCCAACATAAGATTAATATTCCAGGTGGCTACAGGTTTCCTGACTGGGGGCCTTGTGTGCAAAATGCCCTTCAAGAACCTTTTGAAAAGAAGCAGCTGGGCTAGAATGAGGTTCTCTACAGGCTAGTAGTATGCTGAAACACCACACAAGTGGACCTTAACTGTAGAGTACTGCAAGCCTGCATCAGAGAGGTTCAACAAATACTCCAAAACCTTGTCTGGTGGACATCTGAAAGGGTCCATTTAAAACCTGGAGCACCACATGGAGAAATGTTTCCATTTAGCTGTGTAGGTTTTCCTGGTGGAAGGTTTACAAGCAGCCAAATAAAATCTTAGCGACCCCTCTGAGAAACCTTAAACCTGTTCACCTCTGTCTCTTCAGGAGCTGGGCCAGGAGGTGAAGGGAGCGCAGACTGGGATAGACCAGAGTCCCCTGCATCAGAAGGTCCATCCTCAGAGGAGGGGCCCTTGGAGTACTGACTGACAGTCTGTTGAGTAGAGGAAACCATATCTGTTTGGGCCAATATGGGACGACCAGAATCATCTTGCCCCTGCGCGCCTCCAGCTTGAGCAATACCCTCTGAAAAGAAAGAGATTTGTCTACTGCAGCCTGAATGGATCCTGACAGAAAATGCCATGCCCTGGATTTTATGAACAGAATTGAGGCAGTATGATGTTGAGTGGGGAAGCAAAAAGG
This sequence comes from Neoceratodus forsteri, assembly GCA_016271365.2. Classification (NCBI taxonomy): domain Eukaryota; kingdom Metazoa; phylum Chordata; order Ceratodontiformes; family Ceratodontidae; genus Neoceratodus; species Neoceratodus forsteri. The sequence continues at coordinate 1,290,703,228 of CM028131.1, read as the reverse complement.
TTCACATATGGGGTTCCGCGCACTCGTTGAACAGTGATTGCATGACATCTAGTGCTAGTGACCACTTGTGAGGATTGGCTTCGTTTCACCAAGTTCATTCACTAGAATGTTCTGAGCTTCTATTAAGCAGACTGCCTGGATTAGAATATACTGCTCCTGCACTCTCATCGCTTCCCTGCAGAGAGGGTAAGGGTGTGCTCGCCCTTGCTTACTGATGTAGTACATGACAGACTTGTCTATCTGAAGGAGTACTACCTTGTGGCTGACAAGGCCCACAACAGCTTGCAGGGCATAGAGGACTGCCCTCCTTTCCATCACAATTATGTGGAGATGATGCCGGCCCGGTGACACTGAGTGTTGAGGCGCTGGATGCCGTGCCACGTTGCGACCTGGGTTCGGGAGCAGACTCGGGTCATCGGGGAAGGAAAGGATTGAGCATCCGGAGGACAGCTCTCCTTTCCTGGGAGGGAGGGGGGTAGAAGATCCCGCTGTCTGGCAACCCCGGTGGAGACTGGGGGTGTAGCAACAGTTGGGTTCTCCAGAAAGGAGATTGGCTGCGGTGGTGCTCCTGTGAACATGTGTGGGAACACGCACATCTTGCGCTGGTGCGCATTGCACTGCCAAGCCTATGAGGGAACAAGAAAAGTGGAAAAACCCCGGTCGCCTGGTAGGCAAAGGTGGGTCCAATGGGACAGCTCCCATCCATAGTTCTGGGTCCTGCCGGCTGACGATTGGCTTTCCCTCCGCTCTCTGGACGCTCTACTAGATTATAGACAGAGCACCAGTAGGAGACGGTGGTCCCACCCTGGGGGGCTCAGAGCCAGGGGGCTGGGTGACCAGAGGAGATGGAGGGAGATGGGCTCAGGCCAGGAGTCGGTTGGAGGATTTCAGGAGTGTGGGAGAAGGAAACATCCCGAGTGACCACACTGAAGAGAGACCAAGAAGTCCGGTGAATAGCGGGCATAAAAAGAAAGTTTTAAAGAAATATTAAACAATTATGTGGAGATGGGATTCTATAGGGCTCCAAACTCCTTGGCTGTGGTACCCCTGACAATGGGCTCCCCATCCAAGCAGAGATGCATCTGAGGTGAGCGTTACCTGAAGCTCTGGCTGAGAGAAGGGGAGACCCTGGATGAGGTTGTCCTCCTGCGTCCACCATGCAAGAGAGTGAAGGAGAGGGTTTGTCACCTTGATAAGACTGAAAGTACGATGCTGGTGACCACTGTGTACTGAGCATCCACTAAGTTTTCCTCTTGCGCAGTTGTGCCAGAAGCACCATGAATACTGAGGAGGCGATCGGGTCTAGCATGTGCTGCATGAAGCATGCCTGAACAGACTTGTGCTCCACGATGTAACGTGCCATCTGAAGGATAGCTTTCTTTCTGTCCTCTGAAGGAAAGGCCCTGGCTCTGGTAGTACGTAGAAGGGCCCCTATTAGGGTTGTCAGAACCCTCTGAAGTTCTGGGTTCTAGTTCTAGTCTAGAACTTTTGGAAAAGTTCTAGGGTTCTAATCTTTTTTAGAACTTTTTAGAACTCGAACCCTATTTTTTTATTGTGCTGCCAGTAACAAAGATAGTAATAAAATACATGTAAAGGAAAAACTGTACAATATAAGGGGGGGAGAAATTATCATGTGTGACACTGATAGGAATACAACTAGGTTTATCTATGGTTTCTTCTGTTTGCTAAAGCCAGTAACTCAATACGTAACAGGCCCGCCCACCCATATGTTAAAAGTTTTCCTGCTGCAGCTGCATCATAGTTCCTTAGTGAAAGAAAGAGGCACATTAGCCATTTATGTACTCAGTTATATATACTCATCGTCATGAATTATGAGAAAAAATAACTGATATTACCTAATTTCAGCTATTTGCTGCTTTCTGTTTTAAATGAGTAAATCAAAGTTGCTATGTTTAAAAGCTTTTACAACAAAGTCAAGCCAAGTACTACAGCAGCAGCATGTGGAACTGTTGCAAAACATATTATGTCATAACGTAGTCAGTCAAGACATTTGAATAAAAAATATACCAGTCATTGTTGCTGGCAAAAATGCATACAATTTTCTAAGGTAATGCATACATATACCAACATTTTGTTGGCAAATTGAAGTAATACATACAACTTTCTAAGATGATGCATTTTGCAGCTGATACTTCAATAAAATCTGTATTTCAGTCACATAAATAAAAAAGTGGTTTCCTCACCACATACTAAGGAACATTTAATCTAGCTGCAGCAGTTGGCATGTGATGTTTAAGGGACAGCATCTGTCAACCCCATTATGTATCAAATTATCACTACTTGTAAAGCAAAAACACTTTATGATACGTCACATTCTGTGAAAACTGCTGATGCAGATTTTCTTTTATTTCTGATTCCTTTATTCTTTTTTAAAGGGGACAGGACAATTGTGCTAGGTGGCAGCAGTTTGCAATGCATTTAATAAGAATATATATTATGTGTACAGTAGGTTCAGTCTGTCATCATTTTTTCCTCACCATCCCCAGCTGATCTTGAATCTGTAAATGAAAGAACTAAAACAACACCCACCTTTCACCCTTCACCCATTCCACTTTTCTTCACCACCCTCATCTGTGCAGTAGCACCCATGCCACCCTTACACCCATGTTAAAACCAACCCACAACCCTCACCCATGTACTAGCATCCATTTTTTCGTTTATGGCTAACATTTCTGTAATTGAAAAAATAATAAACAGCTACCAATTAGAACTCATTGTTTTGTCCTCTTTAAAATTGAAAAATAGACCATCTCCTGTCCCAGCCCACACTGATGCACCACAAAGTCACAGAAGGTAAATCCAAAAATACATGTTTGCACTTTAACTATAAATAATATGATGCAGAAAGGATTGATGTGACAGTGTCCCTTTTATGCCAAATTTGGGCCTGTTCCCACTGATGTTAAAATTGCCCTGTATACAAAACTTGTTGACTTTAGTTTAGACCCTAGCTACAAAGCAGTTTGCCATGAAATGGTGAAAGTTTTGGGGGGTATAAACTATATAGTCCAAGGTAGTAGATCGAGAAAGGAGAGAGACAACCAAAGTCATCACAGTCTGTAAAAGTTTCCTTTTTGGTGCAGAGACTCTGTCCCACACAGTATTTACCAGCCACCACCATCTGAGTTGTCATCACCATCAACATCCACAACATCGATCACTTCAGGATCAGTTTGTATACTCTTGTAGGGATACGAAAATCTTGACTTATTAACTTTAATAAAAGTTAACGTGTGTACATTTTCTGGCAGCAACCTATTTCTGGTGTCTGTCACAATATTGCCAGCTGTACTAAACATGCGTTCTGAAGAGACACTTGTTGCAGGACAACCAAGATATTTATTTACAGGCTTCATCATACAGCTCTGTCCAAATTGACTTTTTTGATCTCCAGTATTCAAAAGGGCATGCATCAATAAGAATAAGCAGTTCTTGCAGGTAACTGTCTACCATGATGGACAGAGACCGCTCAGAAGAGGAATCAGCAGAAACTGGTATGGCAGCAATTTGGGAAAGGTTTTGCCACAGATTTAGCTTGCTACTAAGGGCTGAAGAGTGGCAGTTGTGGAACAACTACTGTTAATGTTTGGTGACTTTTCCAGTTCTGTATCCCTTTGTGAAGATGAACCTGCATGTTGTGGTGATGACAACCTGAGGTACTGTGCATGTCTGTGTTTGACTCCTGTGAGTGCTGCAGCTCATCTAGCAACATACATTTGTACTGCTCTATATCATCTGTTTTTGGAAGATGTATAGCCTTGAACCTGGGATCTAAGAGAGTTGCAAGGATGTAGTGTTTTGATTTCGTCATTGCAATTAATTTGTCATTGGTTTTGAAGCGCTCGCTCATTCTCTTTATGAGATTCCCATGATACAGGCGACATGTTGTCTGCGCCTCAGATCTGTATTTTTCTATTTGTAGATTTAGAACACTAAGATGATGTGAAATGAGCATTATGAGTGGGATAACCTGACTCACAGATGCGCCTTCAGAAGACATGTCCCTTGTAGCTGTCTCAAAAGGAGTTAGGACACAGCACACTGTCTCCATTAATTTCCACTGCAGCACAGACAGCATAATGCCATCTCCAATAATGTAATTGGAGCAATACTCATGTACAGCTTGCTTTTGCTCCAAGAGGCGCTGCAGCATATAAAGCGTTGAGTTCCAACGAGTGGAAACATTTTGAATCAGCTTTTGCTGGGGCAGCTTGTGTTTTTTTTGCAGTTCGGACAATGTCCGTATAGCCTTGGTTGAATGTGAAAGTGAGTCACAATTTTTGCAAACAGCAATCATACCATCCACTTGTGTTTCGTTGCTGAGAAATCCCGTGACAATTAAGTGTAAGCAATGTGCAAAGCAAGAAGCATGCAGAAATCCTCCATCCTGTACTGCTTTCAAGATATTGGCTCCATTGTCACTTACTATGAAGCCACATTTTAGACAGTGAGAATAAACCCATTAGTCAAGGAGGTCATTTAGTTCCTGCAAGATGTTTGCAGCAGTATGACTTTACCCAAACTTCTTTATATAGCAGCAGCCATCTTTTAGGTGTCTTTGTTTTGAAGAAGCACAAAGCGTGACCCAATGGCGGTAAGGGACATGTAATCTATGTTTTGAGTGCTGGTCCACATATCTGTTGTGACATGAATAACCCCACCCTCCATGATTTTAAGTGCAAGCATCACTGTCGCTTTTAAAGCCTGATAAATGTTTGGTATTTCAACATAGGAAAAGTACCTTCAATGAGGAACATTATAACGAGGCTCTGCTAATGTCATGAGCTCCCTAAAATCCTCATGATCTACCAAAGAGTATGGGAGAAGGGCTTGACTAACAGTTCACCAATTTGGTGATTAAGATGAAGAGGTCTTTGGATGATTTCTAGTAAAGGTATTCTTCCTTTCAAATGCCTGAGACAGTGTTAGCTGTTTGCAACATGTCCCTGCTGGTTTATTATACACACCGTGCTTGATGGGCAGATGGGCGCGAGATGGTGGACTAGGACTTATACATTCAGTGCCATCACTGGATGTGCAACAATATACTAATGGTGCGGCATTGGTGGTAACAGTGATCCTAGGGCTGGCAGTGGTTCTGCCGCATCAAGTTCAGACAATTCAGTATCCATTTCAGATTCCTGACCCTTCTCACATGCGGTTTGGAAGATGGAGGACATGGGTTTTGGATGATCAAGCAAAACCAAATGCTTTTCAGATGGCGTTTAAGAGCTGTAGTGCCAAGGCATGACACAACTTTACCACGGCTTACACTCTGTTTACAGGGAACAAATTGCTCTGCATGGATCAGTTTACTGACAGAGAAATAATTCCACACCTCAGATGTGACAGATTTTGTTCGAGTGCTAGGAAGATGCTAAAGACTGTTTGTGTCTTTTCACCTGTCCTAACAGAACCTGGGACATGCTCCTTGGTGCTAGAAGAGTGGGCAGAAGACTCTGATGGATTTTCATTGCTGGCCAACACAGAAGTGGTGGATTCAATGGATATGTCCTTTTCATTGCCAACAGTGCTGGATGTATTTGCAAGTGCACTACCTGATTCATTGTCAGCAGACTTGCTCATTTCACTTTGTTGAGGAAGTAATGATTTGTCGCGAGACACAACAGTGTCGGACTGAGACAAAGAGCTACTGTCTGAGTCAGAGGAGACTCACTGGCACTTGCATTGTGCTGCTAGTCACAGGGATCTTAACAGCATGAATGGCATACCTTATGGTGCCTCTCCGTGTGACCCCAGCAGCTGTACAGGTTTTCTTAAAAGGTCCCCCTTTACCACACTTCACTGTTGCTCTTTTGCTGTTTGTTGAATTTTTATCACGTGAAACATTTTGGTTATTCCTGCTAGCACCAGGATTACCACTACCACCAACACCTGCTCCAAAGCCAGCACTAGATGCTTCATCTATGTTGGTGTCAGCCATAACAGACAGTACCAGTACTACCAGTATACTGCAGTGAACACACCCACACCCAAACAATTCCTGTGTAACAAAGCAATGTGATCTGTGATAGCTGGCTACAACTCCAAAATTGTATTTTGGTTGTGTGACACTGTGATACCGTGGACTGAAAGTAATTGAAGAATATGACAGTTTGCAACTAAAGGATCCCAGGTTCAAGGCTTACAGAATGATTGGGCTGCTGGGCATAGGCATACACATAGCAATCAAGGGGTGCACAGCAGCAGGATGATGGGCTGACCACAGGAGACGGAGTCACATACGCAACCCAGGGAATGAGAATTATATTTCTATGCTTCTGTCATGTAAGGTTAATGCCACCACACAACTAGCCACTGGGCTTCTCTCTGTAACACACACACTGGGTAGGGTACAGTGCAGTCAAGGGGCAAACAGCAGCAGGGTGATGGGCTGACCACAGGAGACAGAGTCACATACATAACCAACAACTCAGGGAATGAGAACTATATTTCTACGTTTCTGTCATGTAAGGTTAATGCCACCACACAACTAGCCACTGGGCTTCTCTCTGTAACACACACACTGGGTAGGGTACAGTGCAGTCAAGGGGCACACAGCAGCAGGGTGATGGGCTGACCACAGGAGACGGAGTCACATACATAACCAACAACTCAGGGAATGAGAATTATATTTCTATGTTTCTGTCATGTAAGGTTAATGCCACCACACAACTGGCCACTGGGCTTCTCTCTGTAACACACATTGGGTAGGGTACAGTGCAGTCAAGGGGCACACACTGGGCTTCTCTCTGTGACACACACTACACTGGGTAGGGTTAGGAACGGGGTACAGATTTATTTGCCTTTTTTTTTGCGCCCCTTGTATGCTTGTTGCTGGCAGCTGCTGAGTGTGCAGTGCTGCAGTTTCAAATAATCACATTTCACAAAGGTTCTTCATTCACTTCTTATTTTTTTTATTCTCTCTCCGAGTCCTCCTGAGTCCTCCTCCTGATATTGATTGATCTCGGTCTCGATCCCTCCCTATTCCCCAGTCCCTTCCCAATTCTTGATTAATCCCTCCACCTGTCCTGAACCTCCCCCTAGTCCCACTCCCACCCGATTTTGAGCCTTTTTTTCAGCCTTTCTCTCGTTCTCGATCTCACAGGAAAATGGATGATGGAATTTTAGTGGCCAGTATTGGACAAGAGAATGCCTGGCGGCGGTAGTAGAGTAGCGGTACGCTAACCGCTAACGCTAGTACAGTTAAGTAGGCTGCTGCTGCCTCCGAATCCTCAGCAAATGGCGCTCTGTCTCCTCTCGGCTTGCATCTGCCTAAATACCCCCGCGGCTCGCGCAGCTTGCGACCCCCACCTGACCACATAGTATTGGTCAGGTGGTGAGGAGGATGACTTCACTTTAGTGTACATACGTAAGTATGCAACTTACGCAAGCGCAAACAGACAACGTCTCGCGGTGGATGGGAAGTTCAACCCCCCCCCCAACAACACTGCTGCTGCACCCCCCTCAGGGCTGCCACTTGCCTGCTGCTGCTGGGAGTCGGGACGGGACATGCCTCCTCCGGTCCCCACACATACCGGGGCTGCCTGCTGGGACATGCCTCCTCCGCCCTTCTCTCCACACACACACTGGGACTCCTCAGATTCTAACCCTTTTACGAACCTTTTAGTGTTCGAGTTCTAAGATAGAACTCGAACACCAGGGTTCGAATCTTTGACGAACTAGTTCTGACAACCCTAGCCCCTATGAAGAGCATCTGCTGAGAGGGCTGAAGCTGCGACTTCTCGAGATTCAACAGGACTCCCATAGAGGTAAAGAACTGAGAGGCTGTGGCCACTGCTCATTTCATTCCCTTCTGGGATGGACTGGCTACCGTCCCATGCTGGAAGAAACTGGCTAGAAGCCAGTCGTCTAGGTAAGGGAAGACCTGTAGCCCAAGTTTTCTTAGATGAACCACAAAACATCAAAGCACTCTGTAAAGACTCAAGGTGCTGAGGATAGCCCAAAGGGCAGGACTCAAAACTTATAATGCTGACCCAGTACCATGAAGCGGAGGAATCTGTGGTGGCTGGGGTGGACTAGGATGTGCTAATAAACATTCTGCATATCCAGTGAGGCTAACCAATCCTGAGGTTTGAGGAGTGGTAGTTAGGTTCCCAGAGAGATTAGTTTGAATGGCTGGGTGGTAGGAGGAGTCAAGCTTGAAGACTGCTCAGTGATAAAGAATCCTTAGTGGAAGACTGCTTAAGTGTGGATAGTGAACTGAATCTAGGTAGTTAGAAATATGATTAACCAAGCAGCTCTTTCAGCTGAATGTTCAGATTATCCACAGCTCTTTCACAAAGCTAAGAAAGTCACCAAAGACCAGACATGTGATCACAGTGACCACAAGAAAAACATTATAAAGGAGAAAAATGCCAGTTAAATTAATGAAACATGGCCAGAAGAAGAACACTTTTGAGGCTAGAATACCAATTGTAGGGGGAAACAATGTGCTTTAATTGGGAACCAAACCCAGAACCCACAGAAACATAGACAATGATGGCAGAAAAAGACCACCGGTCCATCCACTCTGATTATACCCTATTGTAACCTGCAATGTATTGTCTTCAAAGAGTTTTTTCCCCTCATCCCACCCATTTCCTGTCTTATTGCTGCCCCCTAACTATTAAGCCTGTAACTCCGTCCCATCAATGCTTGAAACCATTTATGTTTTTTGTGCCCACAACCACCACCTCAGTCGGTAGGCTGTTCCATGGCTTAACCATCCTCTTGGTAAAGTAAAATTTGCTCACTTCTCTATTTTATCTCCCCCCATCAGCTTACACTCATTTCCCGATGCTGTTAACTCACCCCCGCCTTCTGAATAGCTTCTCGCAGTATACCTTGTTCTTTCCTTTCGGGAACGTGAAGGTCTCTATCGTGTGTCCCCTCTTCCTTCAGGCCTCCAGTGAGTACATGTTCAGAGCCCTAAGCCAATCCATGTAGGACCTGCCCTGCTGGTCCAGAATCATTTTGGCTACCCTACTTCTAACTACTGCATATAACCTAATTCTAACTAGGTGCTCTACTGTCTGGCGTACTAGGCCAACTTTTACTCAGAGCTTCCTGTTACCATTTTCCTTCTCAAACTGATATTCTACTGTTAAAGGGGAACTGTCAGCACTAACAGCCACACACCCAAGTGTAGGGCTGGTCCTAACATACACTTTGTGTGTCAAATTTCTGTAACAAAAAAATCACAGAATCCCATGCTGCTGACATAGAGGAAAGCAGTAGCAGTGGCAGATTCAATAACCTGCAGTACATGTTGGAGTTTTATAGGTTCCTGCTGTCCTCCCTCAGCTACGTACAGTCACAGATGGCTATGCTTGGCCCTGGGTGAACAGCTGAACCAGCAAACATATGATCGGAGATTATAAAAGCTCTAAAATACACTGCAGGCTATTGAGTCTCTAACTGCTGCAGCCCTCCTCTGATGTCAGCTCAGAGGATTCTGGGATTTATACTTACAGAAAATGTCAGCTTGCAGGTCAACAAAGTCAGCGTAATACAATCTACTATACTGCAGTAATCAGTAAGTAAACAGAATGTTTTTGCTCACAGAGTGCAAATTAGGACCAGCCCCATACTTGGGTGTGGGGCTCTTAGTGCTAATAGTTCCCCTTAAAAATCTCAGGAAATAATCATAATCCATAGTAGCCAAGATACCAAAACAAACTTTTAAAGTCTTGAAAACCTATTTACTCAACTCTCCAACTTCTGTGTAGTCTAACACTTCTCCCTTGTTTTTTATATAAAATTAATGGAGACCTATATACTGTATGCTAAGATAAAAATCAAATACCTACCCAAGGAAATTGCTAGAATCACCTATTCTATGAAAAAATACTCCTCTGCCTTTGGTTCTGTGCCTTCTTTGGTCTCCTTGGGCTCCATGCACAACTGCAATTAACAGGCACAAAACGGTTGCAATGACCACTTTGTACCAGTTTCCTGTTTTGGGCTGAACAAGATTACAAGCCTTACCCAGCACAGTCACTGTGTGCACTGCGAACGCACAGGGCATGGGTGGGGGCAGCCATGAAAATGCAGAAGCCAGCATGCCAATCTGTCACTAAGCCATGCTCAGCTGCTCCCTAGCCTCGCAACCCTGGGCACAGCCCACAAACCCACTTTTGTTCCTGTAACAGAACTGGAACTATCAACTGTTTGTTGAGAAAATGACTTCTGAAGACCAGGGGCTGCAAAAATATTCCCATTAAGTGCAGCACAGAGATCTATGACATGACTTTAAGAAACAATCATAAGAACCCAAACATCATCCTTGGTCTGGGCTCATCTGTCACAGAACCTCAGTGAAACTACCATAGAGGTCTGTGACAATAATTGGTTCACAAAACTTCCACCGGAGTAACTGCCTTTGCAGTGCACACCTTCAAAACTTTTTGGGAGTAGTTCCTCTACCCTGATGAAATGTAGCTGGACACCGTGACTTCAGTGCACTGACCTGTGCACCCATGAAATGAATGAAGCGTTCCACAAAATTAATAGTTTTGATTAAAATCCTTTGCTTTGGAGTTTGGATTAGAAGGTTGCTGACCTGTGGATACCAGCAGCAAGAAGTTCTTGTCCTTCACTGCCTTTAGAATGGCATGTACCATATATCTTTGCTTTAAAACTGCCCTTGAATTGTAGTTAACCCCAAATGCAAACTACGGCACAAAACAACTTAAGAAAGCTGTCCTTGACTACAAACCTTAAAATCAAAGTGGACAACTTACTAGCATTTTCAGTACTGTGTAACTTTATTTCATGTGCAGAATAAATTTAACATTTTACCAGTTTACTACCTGTCCTGGCATCTGTCACAATTATATAACTTTATTTCTTCAGCAAATTATTTAAAAAAAATCTGAAAAATTACACAAGTTCTCTAAAGTCTATTTCATTAGAGTCGTCCATCTCTTCCTCAGAATTGCTGAGTAGTTGTCAATGAGCTGTGACTGCTCGACTTCTCCAGTGTGTTTGGTGTCTGCTGACATCTAGTGTTTCAGGACTTCTCTCGCTCCATGTGCAACATTACTGTGTTCCTCAGTACAGCTGATCACATCTGGGTTGGTACTGGTAATCCCATAAAAACATTTATACAATGACTTATGAATTGGGTTCATCACATCAGCTAGTTCTACACTCCAGTTTGTCACAATGCTGACTCGATCTAGAGCAGATGCATGGCTTCAGGCACAACGGTAAAAAAAGAAAAACTTCCACTCTCCGTGCCGAACCTGACGCGCTGCATTGTAAATCCCATAGAGATGAATCAGGCACAGTTTTAGCAGCACACTCACTGTATAAACCAAATATGGCATGTGTGAGTGTGTCACTTTTTTTTTTTTAAGCCTCAATCGAGGTCTGTGCCCTCTTGATGCCTCACTCGTGACTCCACCACTCGTGAGGGGTGAAGAGGTCATAAACCTCTCATGAAGATAAAAAAACACATGGCACACTCACACATGCCATATCCTCTATATCTGTCCACCCTCAGCTGACTTTGAAGGTAGTCATGTGGATGGGTGTCAGCTTTTAAGCAACTCAATTTGTGAGTCAGTCACAGATGCTGCTCATTCTGCAGCACTATGCAGGCAACAAGGTCGAAGTCTTCACTGGGGTACGGGGCTTTTCAATCACCACCCTGCTGTTTGAACTTTCAACTGTTCCCAATGCTTCATGCCACTTAACAGTTTCTCTTGTAATTTTTGTTTGCGTTTCTGCCAGTCATGGACCTGTTTATCATTAAGGCCATCGCTGGGTGATTACCCTTAACTTTGCACGCTTTGCCACCCCCACAATAAACTCCAAATAAAATGCTGTTCTTTTAGTCAATATGTGTTTTTGAGCCATGAGCAGTTGTCTGCTTAAATAAACACTAGGGTGACTGCATATTTATGTAGGTAGCACATGACTGGTTAACAATTCAAGTGCCCCTCAATTACAAGCTGCAACTACATCACATATGTTTTAATAGAAGCTGAGGCTTGTAGCTGAAGATCTATAGTAAATGAGACAAAAATAAAAGTTCTCAATAAAACAACATGCTACGGAGAGGAACTTTTTGAGGCTTGGTCTGCCAACCTTCAACCACAACACTCTGATGGCTGTGCAACTAACTGCTAAACTTCCTGCTCTAGTCTGCAAGAGATGCACTTGAGAGTCTTTTAGGAAGGAGGCAGTTGACTCAGTCAGTGGGATCAGCTGTTGAGGAGGAGAATCCTCTGTTAAACCTTCCACTGAAGGATTTCCCACCTCACAGAGGGCTTGAGACACTAAGGCTGTGGAGCTCCTAATATAAAAGTGCAATTAAAAACCTTATCTATCCAGCTGTCGTTTATAGCACATAATTAAAGAATGCTCTTCCCTATTCCCTTAGTTACAACAGCTGTAGGGTTAGCACTGCTGAAACCAATGAATCTGTAAAGCAGAGCTTCCTGAAAAGGAAAGCTCTTGCGTGGGGATATTAAAAACTGCTTTTTCTTGTCAACTTCATCCTGTTTTTTAAAGATGATCTGAGATAAATGCCCAGAATCAGGGAACGTCTTAGTCAAGTTGCCTAATGTAGAGAGAACTGAATTTACTTGAAGTCCAGGGGATGACTTAGACTTAGATGGTTGCTAAATCTTCCTGGATCAAATACACTGCAAGTTCTGAGTCAAACAAAGCAGGAATGGGGAGTCCAAAGAAGGCTCGAACCATCTTCCTTTTCCTTCAAACAGGAATCCTTATGATTATCATTGTTTTGGTTAATATCCAAAATATCAGACCGTGGATGGGAAGCTAGCTCAGATTGGCCCGATTTATTCTGTAATCCAGGAAAAGCCTAGTTCTTGTCTGAATAGTGACATCCTGCTTTAATGCTCCTTCAGAGATAAACATGCCCTTCAGGCTACTTCTCGCAACCACTCAGCCCCATCATGTGCACTCACCACTTCAAGGGTCCTCCATGGCCAGCTGAGAGGCAGCAAATCCTCCCTCTACTTCCGGAGCCTAATCAAATGTGGGAGATGTGTGACAGGTGCAAGGCCTACAGCTGTCATCCTCAAGACTGCTCTGATTTCCCACCATTATTTTTTCTTCTTAGGCAACATCAGACAGGCAGCCCAAGTGTATGCATGCCTAGACATGCCAATGTATAGGCAACACTGCCCAACCAGTGCGGTTGCTGCACCATGCTGACACTTCTCCCAGGCACTCTAGTGGGCAGTGATACAGTGAGTGGCATATTCACTCCCTCTCTCCCTCCCTCCCTCAAGGCTGGGGGTGTCCATGTGGAGGCCTCACTAACCTCTTGCCAGTCTGCAGGGCCAACCCAGGTGTGAGGTGCAAATTTGGGTCGCTGATGAGGCAAGCAGTTCCGTAACCCCTGCACTATGGGGCTGACCTATTGTTGTCTAAATTTAATTAATGATGCTTTGATACTGTACATCTGCACATGCCTGTGATAGCTCCTCTGAACAAGAAGCTATATTGAGTTAGGAGGTCAGTGGATGTTTCCTGCACATAAAGGTAGAACAAAAGGGCAAGAAACTCTTTCTTGATAGTGCCAAACCTACAATTATACCTTTCCCAAGTGAACTAGGAGTAGAAGTGCCTGCTTTTGCTTTGCTTGCACAGAAGGGGTAGAAAGTTCCATATGAAGACTGCTGTACTCCTTTTTGACAAATCATGCACATTCTGGAATTTAAAAAGTGTTTGCAAAAAGCCATGGCGTTTGATCCACTCCTCCCCAGGCGATAATAGTAAATATACTTTGCCTTGTCTTACAACAGACTGAACAACTTCAGAAGGAAAGGTCAAGCCTCAGATACAGGAAGCAATCTCTCCTTTAATCTAAAAAGGCTGTCAGGGACACTCTGCCAGCAAAGGAGGGTACCCTAACCAGAGGATGCTGCACTACACATTTAAAAACACCCATGCAGAATGTGTAAAAAAAACAAAATTCATGAAGTGTGTCAAATAACTCAACTGTATTTATGTGAGATGCAAAATAAGACTGTCAAGCTATGTCAAAAAAAAGACAAATTTGCACAAATTGGAGACATGCTATGGAAACATGCAACTGCATCCTTTGTGGATACAAAAATCTGGTATACCGCCCCGACAGCGACATGTTGACATCAACCGACACTACAGCGACAACAGTGCCAGGTCACTGTAGTGTCGGCGCTGGACACCGGCACTGTGTTCTGGGGGTCTTGCACCCCCTTCCCAATCAGCTCTGACTCGGAGTTGATTATATTAATTGGAGAGGGTGCGCGGGGCACAGCCCTCCGCTTAGGGGGTTCGGGGGGCAAAGCCACCCCTGAAGAAAACATGGTAGGCAATGACTACCTTTATGCTGACTGCAAATGTGGTCGACAAACGTTTTGCTGTATCATCAGTCAACAAAATGTTTGTCGCCATACAGTCATAGATCCCAAAAATATAATCAAGTATCTCAGGTTAAAGGACACTTAATTGATGACAAACCAAGTTTCTACCGTAGGTATGTAAGTTTGCATATGACACCAACTGGAAGAAAAGATGACACTGGGAATGGTATTAAAATACAGAACAAGAGGACCTGTGTAAGCTGAACAGGCCAGCAGACCTAGAAGATGAAGTTTAACAGTAGCAAAAGTAAAGTGATGAACTCTGAATAAAATAACCCAAGGGCCATGGGCCACACCCATGCAGAGTGTGTAAAAAAAACCAAAAACAAAATTCATAAAGTGTGTTAAATAACTCAACTGTATTTATGCGAGATGCAAAATAAGACTGTCAAGCTATGTCAAAAAAAGACAAATTTGCACAAATTGGAGACATGCTATGGAAACATGCAACTGCATCCTTTGTGGATACAAAAATCTGTACATTATGAATTCAAAAATATGGTATACCGCCCCGAGTGACATGTTGACATCAACCGACACTACAGCGACAACAGTGCCAGGTCACTGTAGTGTCGGCACTGGACCCCGGCTCTGTGTTCTGGGGGTCTTGCACCCCCTCCCCAATCAGCTCTGACTCGGAGTTGATTATATTAATTGGGGAGGGTGCGTGAGGGCACAGCCTCCCACTTAGGGGTTCAGCAAACCTTCCCTGAAGAAAAACATGGTAGGCAATGACTACCTTTATGCTGACTGCAAATGTGGTCGACAAACGTTTTTGCTGTATCATCAGTCAACAAAATGTTTGTCGTCATACAGTCATAGATCCCAAAAATATAATCAAGTATCTCAGGTTAAAGGACACTTAATTGATGACAAACCAAGTTTCTACCGTAGGTATGTAAGTTTGCATATGACACCAACTGGAAGAAAAGATGACACTGGGAAGGGTATTAAAATACAGAACAAGAGAACCTGTGTAAGCTGAACAGGCCAGCAGACCTGGAAGATGAAGTTTAACAGTAGCAAAAGTAAAGTGATGAACTCTGAATAAAATAACCCAAGGGCACAATACATAACAGGAAACAAAAGGCTGGAGGCAACTGACAGTAAACAAGACCTAGGGGTACCAGTGGCAAAGTAGTACATCATGAACAGCTGATGCTACCCTGAGAAGGTCGAAGGACAGTTTGCTGCAAGTCAGCAGAACAAATATGAGGGTGCATTTGGAATACCGCACAAGTTATAGTCACCGTATTTCAGAACAGCAATGGATGAACTGAACAGAGTACAGAAGAGGTCACCCCAAATTATTACAGGGTTAAAGGAAATGGAATACCAGGAAGTGTTAGGGAAATTTGGAGGTTTTCACTGGAGCATAAAAGACTGACGGGATATGATTACAGTATATAAGATCATGAAGAGACTTATTAAAGTAAAAGCAGGGGATTCTAGTGAAGTGATAGACCATGGCAGGAACTAGGTACATTGGGTAAGACTGTAAATTGCAGGGTTCAGGTTAATCAATAAGGAATATATTTTCCACAAAGTCAAGACTGTTAAAATCTTTGTCACAAGGAATGATGTAGTAAGCAGCAATTACGGCGTAACCCAATGACAGCGTGGAATGACAGAACATTTTTTTTGGTTACAGAGACAAAGCCGTGAAACTCTCTGTCGCAGACTGTCGTAAATGCTGAAAGCATTTCAGTCTTTCAAGTGGTACTGAATATATTCTTGGCAGAGTGTGGCGCCACTGGGTAGAACTGTTGAGTGAGTGGTGGTACAACATTTGTGATGACGAACAATATATTAAACTGACTAAATCCCAGTCTCTAGGAGACTGAAGTTATAGAAAAGAACAGGTACAGAAGTCGCGAGTGGCTCAAAAGGAGACATGGTCAACTTTTCCAAAACAAAATTCAAATCCCAAGCCAGGACAGGAGAACAGATTAGGGCTTTTTGATACAGGATGCCCTTAAAAAGGTATGGGAGGCATCCAGCTGAGCAATCGTGTGGTCATTCATGGGCTCATGAAAGGCAGAAATAGCAAAAAGGTGCATCTTGACGGAGGAGTACTGAAGACCCAAGTCAGACAGAGAGATCAGGTAGTCCAGGATCTGGCTCACCAGGCAGGTGAAGAGTCCAGATTATGTTTGGCAGCCCAGATGGCAAACCGTTTCTACTTCATGGCATACGTGGCTCAAGTGGAAGATTTCTGGGCGGCCACTAGGATGTCTGTTACTCTGTTAAGAGACCCCAAATGTGGCGATGGCTATGGCTATGTCCTCAGGAGCCAAATATGCAGATGGAGAGACCTGAGGTTGGGATGGACTAGGGTCTCCTGTTCCTGGGTCAACAGGTTCCTGTAGAGAGGGACAGGAAATGGAGGTTCCTCCGCCAGCTGCTGTAGAATAGGAAACCATATCTGCCGAGACCAGAATGGCGCTACCAGAATCATGCTGGCCCCCCTCCATCTACAGTTTGGTTAGCACCCTATGAATCAGAGAAAATGGAAGGAAGGCTTAGAGAAACATCCCGCTCCAGGAGAGGGACATCACATCTCGCCAAAAAACTTCAGGCCCTGGATCTAGTGAACAGAAATTGGGCAGTTTTGTGTTAAGTGGGGACGCAAAAAGGTCCAGCTCTGGGTGACCCCATATGTCAACCAACTCTTCTGTGATGGATGAGAGAAGCTCCCATTCATGCATGCTGGACTGAACCCAGCTGAGGCTGTCCACCAGGGTGTTTAACATGCCTGGCACATGGACTGCAAGAGTGACAGACTGTGATCCAATGCCCAGTATCAAACTCTCATGGTCTCCCTGCATAGGGGGGTACAAGTGAGTCCCCCCCTTGTTTCTTGATGTAGTACATCACGCTGATATTGTCTGACTGCACCAGCAGCTGACTCGGAGCAAAGTGATCCAGAAAGGCCTGCATGGCATACAGCACCGCCCTCATCTCCTGGACACTGATATGCAGGGAAGTTTCTATCTGGGACCAAGAACCCTGGGTTTGGAAGGGACCCAGGTGCACTCCCCAGCCCAAACTGGATGCATCCATGGTGAGGATCTGTTGTGGGGAGGAGATCTGAAATGGAACGCCTTGCAAGAGGTTCATGGGGTCAGTATCAAAACTGAGTCTGCACAGGGCTGGGGTGCTGGGATAAATTCAAAGTCACAAATGCACAGAATCCTACACACACCACCAAGCGCAAATAACGCTGCTCAGAAAAGTCTCCAAACGTGCTGAATTTTATTCAACGTGCTAGTGCAGTATAAAAACACATATCTCCTGAAGCATTTTGGAATACAAAATTCCTTTCTTCCTTTCCTTTTATATTCCGAACGTGTCAGGAGATGTGCGTTTATTCTGCACTAGCACCTTGAATAAAATCGACACGCTTGAAAGACTTAATGAAGCAGCATCGCTATACTTGGTGGTGAATGTGGGATTCTGTGCATTTGTGAGGTTCAAGGTGTCCATCCACCACTGCAGCACCTTGCGGACTAGGGAAGAGACCAAGACTGGATGATCTAATTCATCCGTGTGCTGGTCCTACTGTACTCTGAGGGTCTACTGGAGAATGCGGATTTGGAGTCTAGCCAGTGGAACAGTGGGTATGGCAGCCACCATTGATAAAGTTCCTGTGGAAGGAGAGAAATGCTATTGGGCTGTTTTTCGGGGGTGGCTCTATGTACCTGTACTACCTATTCTTTTATGAGTGTGCCTAAATAGACGTGTTAATAAATATTACAGTTTGCTTTACACTCCAGGACTTCAAGTCTCCTTTTCTGCTGACCTAGGGGAGGGTTGCAAGGTTTTTTGTTTTAACTTGTACAGTTTTTACCCAACGCAACCGCAGCCAGAGGGCGACCTCTGTGCATTTTGGATTCAGCCACCATAAGGCCTAGCAAACTCCGACAAACCTTGGCAGGAAAGTCACAACTTTGAGCAAATTCCTGAGCTTGGGCTATAATGCACTCTGTCCTGTTCTGGGGCAGGAAGGCCTTCCCCTATGCTGAGTCTAGAACTGTCCCTATATACTGTAACCTTTGGGACTGTACTAGAAACGACTTGCGGAGACTGACAGTGATGCCCAGGGAGAGGAATAACTGGAGAGTTCTCCCCAGAGTCAGCAGGAGCTGTTCCCTGGATGAGGCTTTTAGAAGCCAATCATCCAGGTAAGGGAAAACGTAAACTCCCTCTCTTCTGAGAGCTGCTGCTACTGCAGTTAACCACTTGGTAAAGACCTGCAGCGCAGAGGACAAGCCAAAGGGCAGCACTTTGAACTGTTAATGCTCACCCTGAAACGCAAAGTGCAGAAACACCCTGTGAGGAGGAAAGACCAATATGTGCAGATAATCATCCTGCATGTCCAGTGAACACAGCCAATCGCCTTTCTTTAGGTGAGGCATTAGGCCTGTCAAAGTTACCATTCGGACCTTTTTTGTTCTGGACATACAGAATGAGGTCGTTTAGGTTTAGAATGGGCCCCAAATCTCAAGTCTTTTTGGGGACCAGGAAGAACCTGGAATAAAACCCCTTGTTCCTCCGGGGCCTGGGTACTGGCTCGATGGCCTGCTTGTGCAGAAGGGACTGCACCTTTTCCCCGAGAACAAATAAGTGAGCCCGGGGGATAACTGGAGGGTGGGAAGAGGGGTATCTTGCGCTTGCTTGATAAGCTCCAGGGTGTGACTGCTTTCTATGACGTGCAAATCCAGGCATCCAAAGTTATGGTTCTCCATTGATTTAGATGGAGGGGAACTGACCTGCAACCACCTGACTTCTGCCAGTTAATGATTTCACTGGGCTTCACACAGGTTATTTCCTCCTCAACCCATATTGGTGGTCATTCATTGGACTTGGTGCTCCTACTGGGGATGGAGATATCCGATTTGGTGGTGGAACCAGTCGGGTGGTCTGACCATCACTCTATTGGGTTCAGTTTTGAGGCCACCCCTAGTAGGCAAGCCCCTATGGAGACGGTCCGGTACCGCCCTTTGAGGGGTGTTTCCCTAGATGGCCTGATGGATGTACTGGACCTATCGGGTTTACCGAGTGATTGCATGGATCCAGGGGACTTGGTACTTGCCTATAATAAGGTGGTAGTAGGGGCCCTGGATTCCACTGCTCCTGTTCGTGTTCGTCCCCTCACTCTTCGCCCCAGGTCTCCTTGGTTTGATGAGACTCTGAGGGAGGTGAGGAGAGTCGGACGAAGATTAGAGAGCTGCTGGCGGAAATCAGGCCTGGACTGTGACAAACTTAGTTTGATGGACCATTACGTGGTCTATCAATCAGCAATCTCTCGTAAGAAGGCAGAATTCCTGTCCAGAGAGATTGCTGCTGCACAGAATAGACCAGCTCAGCTTTTCCGGACCGTGGACAGATTGTGCAATCCAATCTGTCTTCAGCCCAGAAGAGTCTTTTCTCAAGAATGGTGTGAGGAGTTTGCTCAATTCTTTTCAGATAAGGTTGTCACAGTCAGATCTGATATCCGCTTGACCCTCCCTAATGGGAGCTGTGATGGTCGGCAGGAGATGTCGGACACCCAATTTGTGTGGTCTGACTTCAGCCTTCCCACAATCAGTGACATTGTGATGGTCATCCAGTCATTGTGTCCAACCAACTGTGGTTTGGACCCGAGCCCCACACATCTCCTAGTGGGCTGTGTGGATAAAATCGGTTCAGTCCTTGCTGAGATAGTCTGGAGGTCTTTGGAGAGGTGAATTTTTCCAAATCCTCTGAAGGAAGCTATGGTTCAGCCCCTTCTTAAAAAGTCCTCCTTGGACCCGGATTGTCTGGCTAACTACAGGGCTGTCTCTAACCTGCCCTTTGTGGGTAAGGTTATAGAGAAGGTGGTCGCGTCGCAGCTGGATGATCATTTGACCAGCCACAATGTCTATGATTCTCTCCAGTCTGGATTTAGGAAGAGACATAGTACCGAGACAGCTCTTGTCCAGGTACTAAATGACCTCCTAATAGCGAGAGATTGAAGGACTCATTCCATCCTGGTCCTTCCTGATCTCTCTGCAGCATTTGACCCTGTGGACCATGGTGGGCTATTGGAGCACTTGCGGTTTATCTGTGGGCTGTCTGGTACAGTCCTCAGTTGGTTTTGATCTTTCCTCGAGGGTAGGACTCAGAAGGTGGTGTCTGGGATTTTTTCCTCAGCATCATTCCCCCTATCCTGTGGGGTGCCGCAGGGCTCCATTTTGGCACCCATGTTGTTTGCGGTGTACATGCTGCCGTTGGGAGCAATTACTAGGCAGTAGGGTTTGAGTTTTCACTGCTATGCAGATGATACTCAATTGTACATGTCCTTTGTGCCCAGCCAAGATGCTGCCTTTTCGGTCTTTAACAACTGTCTAGCCAAAATCCAGGACTGGATGAATGTGAATTGGCTGCGATTGAATCCAGAGAAAACTGAGGTGTTGGTTGTGGACCCAGGTCACCGGGAGATGGGTTTGTTGGCAGGATCACCCTCAGGTTTATGGCTTGGGGGTGTTCAGCTAATTACCTCAGACTGGGTGCGGAACCTAGGCATTGTGTTTGATGACTGTTTGACACTTAAATCTCGGGTGTCGGCAGTTGTCAAAGCCTCTTTTTACCATCGAGGATCACTGCCCAGGTGAAGCACCTGGTTCCTCCTGACGATCTTCCTACTTTGGTCCACACCTTTGTTTCCTCCCACCTTGACTACTGCAACACCCTTTATCTTGGGCTACCGGGGGTTGATATTCGCTGCTTGCAGCTAGTGCAGAATGCGGCAGCCAGGCTATTGACTGGTTCTTCTAGGGCCAGTCATATAACGCCTGTGCTCCGCGGACTGCACTGGCTACCAATATGTTGGCAAATCACCTTCAAGGTCGGTTTTCTGACCTATAAGGCCCTACATGATCAGGGACCTGGCTACCTGAAAGATCTCCTTTGTCCCTACTGTCCCTCCCGCTCTCTCCAATCCACTGCAGGAGATTCCCAGGGTTCGTTTACAGACTTCTGGGCCCAACCCTGTGGAATTCTCTCCCTCGTTAGCTGTGAGATTGCCCAACTGTCCAAAACTTTAAGTGGGCATTAAAAACACATCTTTTTAGCCTTGCATATAATTATTTTTAATGTTGCTGCCTTGGATTAATTTTAACATTGTTTTAATTATTTATTGATTTATTATGTTATGTACAGGCGCCTTGGTTTCGGAAAGGCGCCTTTTACAAATAAAGTTTGATTTAATTTGACCACCTCTTAGTCGGGGACCAGAAGAGGGGGGTCTGTCAAAGAGTCGAGCAGAGGTGGATCCCACCGTGGGGGCTGGTCCCTCACTTCTGGGACGCTTGGCTGCAGCTCCAGCATTGGAGGGGGAAGGCAGGGCAGCCAGGGCCTTTGTGCTTCCCTTAAGGGCAAGAGGCTGCACCGGGTCAGTTGATTGCCTTGTAAAAAAAAAAAGGGGGGGGGGCACTGTCTACCTTTCGGCTGAGTATGGTAGAGAGAGTGGACAGACTTGATAGCCCTGCCTGAGACCTGCAGATCATTGATAATATCCTGGACATCAGGACCAAAGAGTTTAGTGCCACTGAAAGAGGCATTGAGCAACTTCTGCTGAACATCAACAGCAAAACCTGAGACCATCAACCAGGAGTGCCTACATAGGCATATGACTGAGGTAGCAGTCCTGGCAATAGTGTCAGCCATGTCATAGAGGGCCCTGTGGAGGTGCTTGTTAACATCCTTGGCTGTCTGTAGGCACTTGAGAAGCTCCTGCTTCTGTGTGCCATCTAGGAGGGCCTGGGCGACAGCTTTAGTAGAGGAGGCATACTCCCTCTTACCCCAGAGGTCAATTCTGTGGGACTCTCTATCCAGGGGAGGGAGCTAACGTGCTTAGGCACTTTACATCTGTTATTGGCTGCCTTAATGACCACTGAGTCTGTTTTTTAGGTCAGGCAGCATAGAAGGGGAACCCCTGTGGGGTGTAGTAACACTTATCCACTCTGGGGGGCATAGCTGGCACCATGTCTGGTCTGTACCAGGCTGCTGTGGCTGGCATTCCTCAAGGCAAGCAAAATTGGAGGAATGATTCTGGGGGAGACCCTGGGATCTCCAGGATGTCCACCAGCTCTTTCCTGGCGACATCCTCTTCCTCAGTGTGGAAGCCCATGGCTGAGAACAACTGCTTCATGACACTGAAAAATATGGGGTCCTCAGAAGAAAACCCAGGAGTATGCTTAACCAAATCCTTACTGACAGAGAAAGCTGTGGACCTGTCAGAGACCAGGATCTCTTCCTCCTCTTTTTCCTCATCAGGAAGAATGAGGTCTGGATGGTACTCCTCCTTGAACTCAACCTCTTCCAAATCCAAGTCTGGCATCGGCTGTGCCACCGACGGCCTGAGGGAAGTCTCACATGGCCGATGAGTATGGGTTCATGATGAAGCTGCCATCAACGGTGTTGGGGAAGTAGGCCTGTGCGCGCCCAGCTGCTGCAGAATCACTGAAATGAATTTCATCAAAATTATGTTTAGGTCAACAACATTTGTCGACGGGGGGGTTGACAGCACAGACATCGACAAACCCCTTGATGGGCCCTGTGAACCCGAAGAGCCTGTAAACCTGGAGGGAGAAGGGTCAGACCTTGAAGGGGGGCATCAATGATGAGCCCGTCATTGATGAAGGAGGGGCGGACAACCTAGAGGTCGATGGTCGGCCACCCTGTGAATCGGGCAGGGATGCTGTTGGTATGGGTCTAGAAGGCACAGAGACACGGACAGCGGTTTTGTGCGTCGGTACAGCCAGAGGAAGGAGAAGAGGCCGTTGGGGAGTGAGATTGCCACCGGGGGGGGGGAGCAGTTGCGATCTTGGTCTTTTTTATGACTTTTCCCGAGGACTTGTCATGGGCCTTGGAGGCTTGGGAGCTCGATGACCCCATCAGCAACTGACAGGCTGGGACCCCGGAGGAACCCTGCCCAGAACTGTCTACTTGTTGATCCATCAGAAATTTAAGAGCCTTTCTGCATTGCCTGAGGGTTGTCAGGTTAAACTTCTGGCAGAGCTCACAGTCAGAAACTTCATGGTTAGGCCCAAGACAGCAGACACAGAGAGAATATTCATCTGTACAGGCAATCTTTCTGCAGCGGCAGCGATGGAAGAGAGAAGTTGAAGGATTAACTCTCAACATAAACAAGCTGAAGGAATCTCTTTAATAAAAGAGATTCTGAAAAATAACAGAGAACAAGCCGTAAGCGAAAAAAGGCATGAGTACTGCATCAGAGCTTCCATGGAGACCCATGCAATCGAGTTGATGGTGAGAAAGAACTGAGGAGGAAGCGGGGCCACTCACACCTTTATAGGGTTGGTGACGTCTATGGTGTGGGCGGCCCCAGCTGTACTGCTGAAAAATCTTTTGTGTGGATCCTGCTTCACCGATAGTTCCTATGGTGTGACCTGATGACCGAGATACCCCCGAAGATCAGAAAAATCAGTAAAATTGAAAAAAGGCACAATTTGAATTTTGAAGACATGATTGTACAGCACTTTTCCCTATCATGAGTTAGAAGAAAATTATGAAGAGAAATCAGTATTCTTAGGGACTAACAGAAGACGCAACCTTTCCCTCAGAGGATGACTTTCACACAGAGCTAACTTCCAACTGTCACTTCGAACACTGAGGAGAAAGAGTTGACGGATGATGCCATAGCTTTGAAAGACAGCCTTTCCTTGGTAGAAGTGATACCATTACCTACCAATAATCACAGAACCCAGTGACAAAACTGAACTGAACACAAACATGACACTGATCAAACAGCACCAAATACTTGATTATTTACATCTAAATCAAAGAACTGAATATCAAAATAAAGAAAATGAATACAGAACATAAACAAGAGCAGAATAAAACAAAGGCCAGAGACCATGTGCCGCTAATGTTTTGATAATTCTAATGAAAAAAAGCTACCGTATACTTGTTTACAGTGCAGCACTATACTCTGTACTGATATCCTCTTGTTGAAGAAGTCTTTTATCTATTTAGACAACCAAACCTGAAATATACTGTAAAGGTGTTATCATTTCTATGTCAATGATTTCTGGCTTTACATCTCCTTTGACTTTTCATGAGCCCTCACTTTTTTCCACATCATCCTACCTTGACTGCAATAATGCCCAGCTCTTTCCAAGAGCTAAGCATGTCTAAGACAGCCTCCTGGGGAAGAAGAGCTCTCAATTCCAACCTTGTATCCTCCATTTCTCTCCCTAGCTTGACCTTCCATATGCCTCCCGTGCATGCTGGCTTGGTGTTCTTGCGTCTGAATAATCCTTTATCTTACTTCTTCAATGTTTGTAAGTCTGCCTACTATCACCTATGTAATATCACCAAAGTCCATCTCTGCTGACGACTTCTCTACTGATATTCTCATTCAGCTGTTGTCTCCTTGCCTGATCACTGCAACTTCCTTTTTTGGTCTGTCTAAATCTCAACTTTCAAGACTCCTGTCAGTCCTGAATGCTGCTGCCTCCATCCTCATGCACACCAAGAAGTGGGATCACATCACTTCTTTGTCCATAACCTTCACAGACTTCTTCCCTTTCAGGATTTACTTCAAAACTGCCATCCTTGTCTTTAAAAATCTTCCACCATTACATTTCTGCCTTTCTCTCTGACTTTGTCTCCTGCTACTCTCTCCCTTCGCTCATCCATGCAGCTCTTCTCACTTTTCCTTCCCACTACCTACATCCAATCTCAGTGACAGAGACTTTTCCACTGTAGCCTCTTTCCCTCAATTACCTTCCCCTTTACAAATAAAATCTCAAAACACACCTCTTTTCTGTTGCCTTTAATAACACTGTCTTGTGGGATGCTAGCATCTCAACCTTTAACAGTTACACTGTTCATAGCCTTGTCAATTGTGTTTAATTTTTGCAAAATATGGCAACCATTTGGTATAAAAGATGCAATATAAAATTAAAATTGTATGTTATTACTGTAAAGAAAACTAAATAAAGAATTCTATATTAAACTAGTGATACTTTTCTTTTTTTTTTTTTTTTACGTCTGGTAGGCACACTATCACAGCCATACTGTATAATCATTAACTTACCATTCAAGAAGCTCTTCTGTATGCAGAAACCGGTTACGATACTCTCGTGGCAACTCAAACTGGGATGGTATGGGGAACATTGACTCATAAAAATCCCGCAGAACTGCCTTCACTGTTTGAGCATCTTTATGACTGTGGTCAATGTTGTCATTCAGGCAAATAAATTTCCTGTAGGAATGCAGATATGCCATGTTAACCCAATGTCACTAGCTAGAGTACTAATAAGCAACAAGGGCCTGGAAAATATTCTAATAGACACTGTGCATACATTACTTCATCAGTTTAGAAACATTAGCTGACAAACTTTATGGATGTTCAAAAGTACTATACAATCTGTACAATTTACTTGGGTTGCATAAACACATTTGCTTTAGCATGATGTTCTCTTATGGTCAAGATGTGACAACAAAAGATAATGCTACTAATATTACAACAAATATTTTCTCCACTATTACTTCTTTTTATAATATGACAGTGGAAAAAGAAAGAATGTGACTGGTTGAGCCACGTCACATAGCTCTGCAGTAAGACCGCACAGCTTGTTGTCAATCAAATTAACAGTTGTTATTTTAAATTTGTAAAACATCTTGTTCCAATATTTGTCAGCCTATATGAGATGTTTTATAAGTGCAATAACTCACACCAGTGTGTGCTGTATGAAAGATCTTACCACATTTCCCAGGAGGTTTAAAGCACTCAGCTGTACCTCATGCTCACAAACCACATGAGGTGTGTGGTCAGATCTGTCTTACGCCACACTCTGTCAAGGGTTACTGCCTACCTACTATACAAAATGAAATTAAGAGATGAAACGAGAAACGTTCACAATTTAAGGGTGCATGTCTGATCAGGAAGCATCCAAGTTTAATGTGTTTTTTTTTTTTTTTTACAGTGGTAAACTGGCAATTTAAGACATCTGCATAGAGTAATGTGAAGCCATGCTCACGTCTGCATAGAGTAGATTACAAATACAATAGATTAAGCTTGAGGTGCCAGATGCTAAACAGCAACAGTAGATTAGAAAATACAGCATTATGTCCAAACTTTAGAATAATGGCTAGGGAACCATAAATTACAAGGTTATCATTCCTCTGAGAGGTTCTCTTGACATCATCAAGATGTCATCATCATCATCATCACGCTGTCGCTGGCCCGGTGGCACTGAGGGTTGAGGCGCTGGATGCCACACATCGCGCCACACCGGTGACCCGTGTTCGCGAATGGACTTTGGTCATTCGGGGGTTGGCTGGGGAGGTAAGGATTAAGCATCTGGAGGACTGCTCTTCTTCCTCGGGGTGGGGGTTTGAGGGGTTTGGCCCACGCCCAGGGTGCTTGGCTGCCTCCGTGGAGATGGAGACAGCTGCTGCGCCCATTGCATGGAGAAGGCATGGGGAGAAAACAGGAAAAATTGTGACCCAGCAGGACCCATGATGGCCCTGATGGGCCAGAGAATGTACCATTCTGAGCGGAGGGGTCGTAGCCCCTGCCAGGTCCGCGGAGGTGGTATAAACAATGTAGTGATAAAAAAATTATGCTATCAATCAGTCACCCAGTACGCTCAAGGGTTCCTCAAAGCTCAATCCTGGGTCCCCTCCTACTTAGCCTCTTCCTGAATACCCTTCCCCAAGTATGCTCCGGCAACCTGCTCCTATATGCGGGTGACGCCATGCTTTTCACTAACCAGCCTAATCCACTTCCCCTTGGCAGTAACATAAAACAATGTTTCACGGCAGTTGAGGCCTGGTTTGCCAAACAAAAATTAATTATGAATTATGAAAAAACAAAAGTTATGCTCTTTGCTAGCCCCACAATAAAAATAAAAATGCCCAACTAAACATCACAAATAATCTATCTCTGTATGCCTCTTGAGCAAGTACACAGTTTCAAATACCTTGGCATAACTTTAGATAGCAACTTGTCATACAATGAGCATGTCAATATTATCTCTAAAGCAGTTAACATAAGATAAGGGCTCTTGTATAGACACAGGCTCAGCATGACCCAAGATGCACTCCACCTAGCTGTCACCAGTTCTGTCCTTTCAATTATAGACTACGGTCTCGTAATTTATGGCTCCGCTACTGACACCACCCTTAGAAGAATTAGTGTTGCACTAAACAAAGCATGCCGCCTGGTCACTGGCACACACAAATACACTCACACCTGTGAGCTCTATGCTCTAACAAACTGGCTGAACCTCCAGGGTAGGATCTCTTACCAAACCTGCCTGATTACCAAAAAGATCAGCCTTGGGCAATCCCCCCTCTGCACAGCAGCTCCCAACGAGGGCAAATAAAAAACCTCATTACACGTGCAGTGCAACCAATCTTACCTTTCATGTCCCCTTCTGCCATACGGCACAGGCCCAGAGGGCATTTATGTTTCGAGCACCCAGCTGGCCCCCTAGCATCCTGGCTGAATCTAAAATTGGATTGTTCAGAAACTAACTTCAGCTACACCCTTCCAAACTTAGTAGCTGTGACTGCCCCACTTAACTGGTGCGGCTATACCCAGTCCCCCCGAACTGACCACGGCCACTTATTACCTCCCTCCTATCTAGCTCAATCAACCTATACCTCCATCTTACTATCAAACCCACTGCTCCCCCTGCCCAATACTCACTCTCCCATCTACCCCCTCTGACATAACCTTAGGTTCCCCTTCCACTAACAAATTGCTCTGCTTCCAATCCAACACTGGCCTAATTGCCTCTGGCACATTTACCCCCAAATCACCTCCCATTCTTCTCCCCACCTTACAACCCTTACATCAAGTCAACTTTACATAATAATTTTCTCCCGTTTCCACCTCACCCCTTAACCTGCCTGGACCTACCCATAGTCTTCCCCCCCTCAGTGGCCACAGACCACCTGACAGTAGTACTATCCCTACCCTGCCTAGGACAATGTCTCCCTGACTATGTACATTTACCTGTACTGACTGGATCGTACAGCTATCATACTTTTCCACTGGGACTATCCTAACACTACTGGACAATGTCATCCTTCTAACTGCAAATAGAAATATTATTGCCTGTAACCTTTGCAATCATATTTGGCACTTTTTACAGCTCTCATTATACGTTATGTATGTTGTTTATTGTATAGCCATTCAGGCTACTGTAACATGTAATTTTCCATTTGTTTTTCACTAATCTATGACATGGAGCCTTTGTAATAAAAGAGTCTCTGGCTCAGAGGTGTTAATTCCGAGAAATAAATAAATAAAATAAATCATAACCACGAGAGCAATGACCAAGTGGTTCGCTGATGTCACCAGAACCTTAAGATGGATTATAGCTGAGTAAATTTATAGTTCACTGTTTTTTCCCATAAAGGTTTTTCTCCCCCCCCCAAAAAAAAAAAAAAAAAAAAGGAAATCAGCTGTATTCACGAGTCAGAATACTGCAAATAAGCACACCAACTGAAGTTCAGGTATTAATTTTTATTGTCCAAATGGCATACTCCGGCAAAATAAAGTGCATTACAGCATGCCTTTCACAATGTAGAAGTTGGAATACTCCAGTGCTTCACCTCCATTAAAAAGAAAGTATTTCTTTTTATTTAATACGTGTATTAAAGTCTGGATTTGTATTAAAAAAGAAATGTTAATCAGGGCTGGCCAAATGGTATGGAGGACTGAGGTGCTGGGTGCCTTACCTCCTCCCATGCCAGCAACCTGAGTTCAGGAACAAGCTCAGGTTGCCAGGGGTCAGCAGGAGTGGGAGAGGTTCGAGCATCTAATGGACTGCTTTCCTCTGTCAGAGTGATGGGCCTGCTATCCCAGACTTAATGCCAACAGGTGGAGGCCCGGTGGTAGTGCAGCTTCAGGCGGTATGAAGGGAGAGGCTGCAACTTCATGATATGTGTGTTTGCCTCCACAAGCACGCATACGTGTACTATGGCAGGGATGGGAAGAAAACAGGAAAAACAATGGCGGGGCTTAATGAAGCCCTGCCCTCCTATCCCAGGTTCGAGCTGCTACCCAGGACCCTGGTTCACACCGGATATATATGATGGGGGGGAGAGTGTCTGTCCTGCCTCCAGCCCCGTCGTCAGGGAACTCAACAGACCAGGTGAGTCTTTGGGGAGGCAGGGATAGGGGTGAACAGCTGCCCTCAGCCATGGGGAGAAGAATCTTCAACTATCCTAATCAAGCAGCCATGAATACAGTGAACTGAGGGGTGGTGCAGCTAAGAGGGGTGACTAACCTCACAGCAAGAAAAAAAATATATATATATCAGGAAATCAGATGCTCTTAGGAGTCAGAATACTGTAAACAGCACAGCAGTTGAAGTACAGGTGTTAATTTTTATTGCCCAAATGGCATACTCCAGCAAAATAACAAAGTGCATTGCAGCATGCCTTTCACAATGTGGAAGCTGGACTGCTCCAGTGCTTCACCTCCCAAAGCTTCGTCAGGGGGTGGAGACTAGTATGACTGACAGACCTTTTATAGTCACAGAGTGATGACATCATAACAATCTGAATCACAATATCTTACTAACAAAAATGTCATGACACAAAATGGTCTCATATGGCAAAAAATTTACATTTCACCAATAGCAAACCAGAATACATATCATACAACAGTGACTAGAAATTGTAATCAAAACTGAATACACTTAATTGACTTACTGTAATTGTGCAATGACCCCTAGTCAAATTAGCACTGGTCATTGTATGCAAAAATAGAACAGACAGAAAACGCATACCACCACCCTTATTGAAATCTGTCCTGTGATCTCCCGTACAATTGATTACAGGAAATCCTGGGGATCTACAGGATCAGCACCTCCAGGAGTCAGGTGGTACAAGAGGAAACAAGATAGAGAGAATGTTGCAACACTGCAACAAATCTAAGAAGAGACAAAGAAAAAAACTTATTAGAATAAAAAGAAATATCGGTATTCTAGTACTAAACAAACTCAAGCTGAGATTTTCTTTCAGAGAGAAATTTCAGGGAAAATAATTTTAATTCAATGAAACTGTGCTTTTCTGTAAGGGAAGAATGGGGAAGCAAAGGGGGTAGGGTTGAAAAGGGATTGGGAGATAACAAGGTAAGTACTATGGAGCAAACTAAGATAGTCCAAAACGAACTTATCATAGTGTCATATCAAAATAACAAAATTCAGAAAATCCAAACAGTTACACTTTGCAGCAGATCAGACCCAGATTTTTTAATATAATTCATGAATGGTTTCAAGTTCCAGTTTTCATTCAGACATCATGGGTCTACAGTTTTTAGTTTAAAAATCCAAAAGCTTTCTCTCTTTAATAGGAGGTTAAGTTTATTACCACATCTCCTTGGAGGTTTTACAACCTCAGTGTCCATAAACCTCAGGCGTCTTGGCCCCGGGTCTGAATCATGGTGCTCATAAAAGTGTCTTCCCACTGGAGCATCCATCTGTTTGTTAATGATGGGAATCATATGTTCTCGAACCCTTTCTTCCAGCATATGTATTGTCCTTCCTATGTAACATAGATTACATGTGCACCATAGAATATAAACCACTAAGTTAGTAGTACATGATAAGGAATCTGGGTGGGGTTCGACAAAAAGGATCAGGGATAAGGGGTTGGGGTTAGTGTTAGTAAATGCCAGGAGCTTGGAAACAAGTTGCCAGAGTTCCAGGCAAGTGCTGTCTGAGGGGTGGATGAGGCAGTCACGGAAACGTAATACTAAAACCATGACTGGGACCCAAATGTACGGGGCATATCTATGCTTAGGAAGGATAGAAAGGAGGGCAGAGGGGTGGAGGGCTATGTTCATTAGACATGACATAGAAATTGCTATGGTAGAAGAGGCAGAGGAAACGTGGAGGCCTTATGGGTCACCCACGAATCCCCAGCAGGAGATAAGGTCAAGCTGGGAGTAGCATATAGGCTCTCGGATGAGTGATGTTCTAGAGGATGGTTTGCTGGACAACATCATTGCCCAGTGTGGTCCAAAAGGGAAGGAGTGGTGTTGATGGGGACCTTAATATGCCAGGTACTAACTGGGGAACCATGTCCTCTAAGGTGGCCAAGGCAGAGAGGCTGCTGGATGGCTTCCAGGATGTGTTCTTAACACAGCATGTGATGGAGCCCACAAGGGAGGGGCATGTCCTGGATGTGGTCTGGCAGATGGGGATCTGGTAAGGGACATGGTTGTACAGGACCCCTGACTGGGAGTGACCACAATACCTGTCTGGTTTCAAATAAGCATTGGGGGAGTGGGGTGAGATCTAGGACACTGGCATGGACTTCAGGGGCAGACTTTATGGGCATGGAAATATTCTCAAGGATCACTTGAGGGATTACCTCAACAAGTGTGGAAAGGAGATGGAGGTCATAAAACGGGGACTTCATGAGGCAGTCAGGATCTGCGCTAAGTTGAAACGTAAGGGAGCAAGGTCACATAAACCATGCTGGTGATCCAGTGAGGTCCAGGTAGCAGTCAGAGAAAAGAAGGCGGCTTACAAAAAATATAAAACAACAAGAGGGATAGGATAAGGAAATGTACCAGCTTGCATCTAGAAAAGTCACCCCGTATGGTGAGGGGAGCAAAGTCCAGTAAGAGCAACGGCTGGCACAGGGGATACATGGAGGGAAAAGGGTTCTTCGGTACATTGGGGAGCGGAGAAAACTAAGGGCCATCTCAGCAGATTGAGATCAGAAGGAGGGTGGGTGGAAGAGGCGAGGGACCAGGCAGAGTATTTAATCGAGTACTTTGCCTCTGTGTTCACTAGGGAGGGATGGGATATCTACAAGCAAGGCACAAAGGGATAAGCGGCAGGGAGTGGGATCAGGGGAGCAGCAGAAATGGAGGAAAGGTACCCCAGGGTGTCACATCTGGATAAGGATAAAAAGACCAGTAAGGTGGAGGGGACGGATGATGCCATCCCCACCAAAAGGGCGTGGTTTGCCCTCAAGGCCCTAAAGAAAGACAAATCTCCTGGGCCGGATGGCATTAATCCGAGAGTACTATGGGAATTGGCGGACATACTGGCTGCACCCCTGGCGGAGCTTTTCAACAGGACACTTGAGACAGGGAGGGTACCTAGGGATTGGCGAGAGGCACATGTGGTACCAATCCATAAAGGGGGGTCGAAGGAAGTACCAGGAAACTATAGACCCATCAGTTTAACCTCGGTGGTGGGAAAATTAATGTTGAGTATACTAAAGGAGCGATTGGGGGTTTACTTGGAGGAGGTGGGGGTCTGGATAGTCGGCAGCATGGGTTTGTGCCAGTAATCATGTCAAACCAACCTTGTGGAGTTCTATGAATGGGTAACATCAGAACTGGACAGGGTAAGCCTGTGGATGTATTATTCTTGGACTTCAGCAAGGCGTTTGACTCTGTCCCCACAATGGTCTGGTGGAGAAACTGATGGGGTTAGGAGTAGGCCCTTTGATGGTCAGATGGATTGAAAACTGGATAGCTGGACGCACTCAGAGTAGTGGTCTGTGGGAGCTCTCGAACCCTACAGAGGTTGGTAGTGAGGTACCACAGGGCTCGGTCCTGGGTCCAATCCTGTTTAATGCATACATATCAGACATCAGGGATGGTGTAGGGTGTGAAATGAGTCTCTTCGCGGATGACTCCAAGATGGGAGCAGTAGTTGAGAGAGAAGAGGGAGGTTGGCCCTGCAAGGACCTGGACACCCTGGAAGCTGGGCTCACACATGGAAATAAATTTCAATATCACCAAGTGCAAGGTGTTGCATCTTGGTCGGAAACCCTAAACACAGGTACACCCTGGGAGGGAGGTGCTGGAAGCCTCAACAGGGAAAAAGACCTAGGGGTCATGGTGGATACATGTATGAATAACACTGAGCAGTGCAGGAGCAGCTAGCAAGGCAAACAGGATGTTGGGATGCATCGCAGGGGGATCACCTCTAGGAGCAAGGAAGTGATTCTGCCACTGTACAATGGACTGGTTAGACCACACCTTGAGTACTGTGTACAGTACTGGAGACCACACTTGAAGAGGGACATACAGCTCCTGGAGAGGGTACAGAGGAGGGCAACAAAGATGATACGAGGGCTAGGGGATTTGACTTACCAGGACAGACTTGAGGAGCTCTGCCTGTTTTCATTGGAGGAGAGAGAGACAGGGGACATGATTGGGGTCTTCAAGTACCTCAAGGGAATAAATAGAGGTAAACATGGAGGGATCTTTAGACTAAAGCAGGAGGCATCACCAGAGGCATGGTTTGAAGTTGGAAGGTGGAAGGTGAGGGGGAAAGAGGAGGAGGTTTTTCACTGAGAGGGTGGTGGACCCTTGGAATGCTCTGCCTGGTGAGCTGGTTCAGAGATCCACAGTGGAGAGCTTTAAGAGAGGGTGGGACAGACACAGAAAGTGGATGTATCAGATGATGGCCTGTCCCCGGGGGGTGGGGATGGATGATAGGGGTTTCTGGAGCACAAGGGATGGGAGGGTCTCGGCACCCAACTAAGGATCTAGGTTCGAGCAGACTTGACAGACCATAAGGCCTAATCTGCTGGCAAATAGTATGTTAGTATGTTAGTATGATACAAAGTCTCTACAATTCTCTGGTTAGTGTTAGGGCAAACAAAATCTTTTGCTTGATTAGCATACTGGTAAACATTACAGTTTGGGCACTTGAAATGCCCAGTGAGGCAACTTAGTAGCCAACTTGTCTCTGTATTTGTTGGCTAGCAAATTGGCTATGAACTAGCCTATCTCCGATACTTGGGTTCTTTCTGAATGAAATTCAAGGTTTCTCCCCACAGACTGATTCCACTCTTATCATTAAACAGAATAGGTCAATTGAACAACATTATGTTTCTAATCATTCCTGCTATATATTAAAATCTGTTGAGTAAGTAGTGGGTTCACATTCTTTCATTTTTTTTGTGTGCTTACTGTGTATTGAAACCAAAAAATCCTCTTGCTGCTTGCCTCTTACTTCTAAGTAGACATTTTCAATCAATACCTTGTGACAGTCCCTTTCCCTAAACTTTCATTTTAATTAAAGAGCTAGTGTACTGCTTAGAATTGATAGTACTTTTCAGATGCAGTCAACCATCACTTCCAGTATCTGAAGTATCTTTTTAATTTCTGTTTGCTATTAGAAGATTTTCCACCTGGCAGTACTGGAGTGCTCTGTGGAGTAGCACTCTGTCTGGAGGGGGAAAAAAAAAGTCAGTTCTATTCCTCCCACTACAGCATCAGAAATGAGACCAAACACCTTGAAGCACCAAAATCCTTACAGCCTGAGCAGTGACTTTCACAAGCTACCAATCAAAATACAGGAAATTGTGACATCACTAGTAACCAGGGAGAGCCAGTCTCTACTGCTTCATGTGAAAGTGAAACCTGGCAGTGAGAAATGGTTCTCATTGGTTACTAGTGATGTCATAGTCAATGTGGTTTCAGTGTTGATGTAGTGGGAAGAACAGAACTGACTTTTGTTTCCCCTCCAGACAACGTACTGCTCCAAACATCACCGCAGTACTGCCAGGTGGAAAATCTTCTAATTAGTAAACAGAAAATAATAAATACTTGAGATATAAGAAGTGATGGTTGACTACATCTGAAAGTTACAGTTAATTGCAGGCAGTTTTCAGGCAGTACACTAGCTCTTTAAACAGCCTGAATGTCAAAATCTTTTATATCCATACAATTTCTCCTTATTCTGAGAAACTGACCATATGGTATTGACTTCTTTTAGACTTTCAGGATTGGAGCTGTCATACCTTAAGAAAGCATTGGTTGAGGTAGCTTTTTTAAACCCCTGTGGAGTACACTTATGTACTTTTGTATGGGGCTAATACCAGCTGCTGTCCCTTTAAGTGCTCTTGTAAAATGGGCTAGAAAAACGGTTGTGTGCGATTGGATAAAGAACATCATGTGTTACTAACATGTTCATACATTAACTCTCAATTAATGTATGTTCACGGCAGCAATAATGCATGGTGCAGTACTTATCTTGGCCACATGAGAGAGAATAGACGGCACAATCTACGTAGTGTAATGTGGCAACGTATAAGACAGTAAACCACTGAAACAGTAGCTTAATTGTTTTTAAGGCAGACTACACCACACAATTATAAAGGCAGTATAGCCACTTACAATGGTAAGAGTAAGATTATCTGTTGAAATAATGACAATTTTACTGTAATAAACACAACAGCATATTGGCTGCCTCCGTCCAACTTTAGGACGTTATACTATATGACATGATGCCTTGTAATTTATTCAATCTAACCTGTATGACATATTGCTGTAATCCAAGGTTAAATATGATGTAAGCATGCTTGTGTGTACTGTCTTTTAATTAAACAATAAAACAAATGTTTTACTTCAGAAAGAGTAGCTTAATGCTAAATGGAAGTACAGTACAAGCTTTAGCAAGAATGAGCGTTTGCAAATAAAAAAGTAAATACAATGTGAGATTTACCTTGTCTGCCTTGTGCCATTATTCTAAGTCTTCTCTCAACAGCAGTCTGACTGACTCACTCACCCAACTGAACAATATACTGACAATCATAATCGTGCCTATCTTGCTCTGTAGCTGTTGAATAAACACTGTACGTTTCAATAATTAAATAATTGCAATGTTTCATGTTTTATATGCAAACAATACAGCCGCAGAGATACACAGCATTGCATCGTTTTCCGATGTAAACAAACCAGAAGGTGACCGACCAGAAGAGGTGACTTTTACGTGCTGCAAGTGTTCGGCACACGAAGAAATTTCAGGCTCCATCATTGTTACCAGTTTTATTAAATACAGTATCTTCCACTTATTTTGCACGCACCTTGCAACTTACCAAAGTCTATTTCCTGATACCGGAAAAGTTAGAATCTCGGTGAGAGCAGGTAAGAACTGTTCTGCCATCTACTACTAAGCCTAGATGCTCCATAGTTACCGACGGAACCGGAGAACACACAGTCTGTAACTTGTAACATGGGCAATAAACAATTATCTACAGGGAGCCGAACCATTTTTCTAGCCCATGTTACAAGTGGATTAACCCACTCCAGAGCGTGGGTCTCACCAGGATTAATGTATGGCTGGGTCGTTGGAACCACTCGGCCTTCGGCCTTGTGGTCCCCCCACCCCCACCAGCCATACATTAATCCCCAAGAGACCAATGCTCTGTCATGGGTTAATCCTTACTAAGAACTATGCAGCAATTATTTCATTATGCTAATTATTGTGTTAGCAGGGGCTAGAATACCCCTTAGACTATCAGTCAGTCAGTCAGAGTTTGAACTTCTCAGAGTGAAGATGTACCGGATGCTGTCTCTGAATAAACCATTTATGCATTTATTCCTGCGTCCGTCCAGTTTATTTGAATGGTCCAGCAAGGGGTCCTCCTCAGCGGCAACCGAAGGGTCACCCAGGAAACTGATAAAGTGTGGGCTAAATGTGGCAGTAAATGAAAGATTAAAATCATTAACATTACATCATTACACAAATTCTCATGCTTCCTCCTCTGAGACATTCCGTACACATACACAATCATCAATATAATAATGCCAACAGACCAACTGTTGTACAGATGGGTTTACCTCAAGATTGTGTATGACGCAACTCTTCCCAGAGACCAAGAAAAAGACTGGCATAAGAAGGGGGGGCATAGAGGACCCCATTAACGTACCACAAATCTGTAAATAGTAATTCTGATTGAACTTGCATGCATTGTGGTGAAGAACATAATTGTTCTGACACAAAAGACTTTAAAAAGGGAGCAGAAGATCTTACTACGAGGTTAACACAGAAAGGATATAGTAAAATGTGTATTCAGACAGCTCATAATAGAGCCAAAAATATAGATAGAGAAATATTATTTGACGTTCATGTTGCCAAAGATGATCTGGAAGATAGATTCAATTTTGTCACAGAATATTCAGCACAAGCCAGAGTTTATGAAAATATTGTAAAGAAACACTGGCATGTTTTGGGAGTTGAGCCTGGTTTGAAAGAATTAGCTACAAAGACAGTGAGAATGTGTTACAAAAAGGCTCCGATATTAAGAGATTTACTGATACATAGCTATTTTAAACCCAAAGAATATGAATGTTGGTTGTTTAAAAGTAAGGGAAACTTCCAATGTAAAAAAAAATGTATGTATTGTGACTATATTACCCAGGGCAAATATTTTTCCAGTATTAACTGTGATACGTCTTTTGAAATTAGACAGTGTATCACCTGCAGTACCAAGGGTGTCATTTATTTAGCAACGTGTAATTGTAATGCCTTCTAAGTGGATAAAACCACTAGAAGTTGTAAGATAAGAGTGGGCGAACACATTAGAGCCATTAAAAGGAAAGACGACTCTTACGCTACGGCGGCTCATATTCTTATAGCAAAAGATAACCTTGTACATGAATTCAAATTTATGGCTATTGACAAAATATGCCGTAACCCAAGGGGAAGAGATTATAACAACCTTGTGTTACGAAGGGAAAATGACTGGATTTTAAATTTGCAGGCCAATACTAGCCCAGGTTTGAATGCTCAAATAGATATTTATCAGTATTTAAATAAAATCAAAAAATAACATTACGTTTTTGATCAGTCTCTCTCAGGACTTATTTTTATTATTTTTGATATGAGCAGTTTGTTTCCTCTTTTCTAAACTTTTTGAAACATAAGAAGGCCGTAACTTCTTATAATATTGGTCTCTAAATATTCTGTATTTGTTAAATATTATACAGGTTTTCTAGTCTGTATTATTGTTGTAACCCCCCTGCAAATGGGGGTTCCCAAAAGACTTCCAGGAGCTTGCTTGAATGCTCCAAGCCTGAATGGTGTTTGGCGTTTAAGCCATTTATCAGTGAGTGTTTTAGAACCTCTGGTACTGTCTCTTTAAGAGCTGTCTGCTTGCAGACATAATTAGTTGTATGGGGGACTGTGTGCTTCTCTGTTTGAGTACCACTCGAGCTACTGCCAATTCACTCCATTTTGCAGTCACTAGGAGTGCAAAGGAACCTATCTGAAAGATGTAACTGTTTGCCAGAAATCATTTACAGTAATAATGAAATTACAGTTTGTCTAACCTGCTTTCTTTGCAGTCAGAACTGTGTCTGCCTAGTTCCCATTCTGGTTTTGAACTGCTGAACTGGACCAATCAGTGTGGGTAAGCTAGCTCTAAAATGGTGCCTTGGACGAATCAGAACTTGGACTCATAATCTGAGCCAGCCACAAGAGGATTGTATGGGCAGTGACTCTGGGAGATGTAGTTTAGACTTGCGCCTTTTTGGACCAACAGCAGCAGTCTATTGTGAGTGACAGCCAATCCAGTCAAGAACTGGGAGGAACTCAAAGGAAGTGCCCGGTTTTGTCTGTTGGGAGTTTCAGTTGAGCTTTGGCAGTGAAGGGGAAAGGAACCCTGTGCTCCTTCAGTGCACAGTTTTAGTCAAAAAAACATGTGTAAGGTCCAGAGTTCCGGTCTGCAGCTTGTTAGGACTGAATCCGTCCTGTGAAGAGAATCAAAGGATATCTGAAGAGTAGAAACCAGGCTCACCCTGTAGAAGACTGGAGGAATTGCTGAAAATTGCACTTTCGGTCTGTCAGGAACTGAATCTGCTGTGTGTTCTCCCAGGTATTGTGCAGTAATTGCGATCGGGATACAGATGCAGCCTGCCTGGTATAATGCTTTCTTTTACCATATAAATGTGTGAAGAGGTTTGTGTACCTCAAGTGAATCCTGCTGCCATTAAGTGACTTTTGCCTGTGACTGTTTACCATATAAATGTGTGAGAGTCTCTTGGAGCTCAAGAGTAGCCCTGCTGACATTGAAGGACCCTATCTTATTTGGAGGTCGTGAGTACTAATTCAGGGTCGCTCCCTGTTGAATTGCCACATTAAATCCAAATGGAATTACTGTACTGCTGACTGTTTAATTCTCCTTTTCTCTGTGTGAAAGGGCCCTACCAGCTGCCACGGTTTGGACTAGCCACTAGGGCTTGGGTACCCAGGGACAGTAACTGATAGGGATAGGCCTGTGCACAGAGCCATAGGTAGATAGTAGAGTGATGAGCTAATTAACCTGATTTCCCCTGTCCATGTTATACCCCTAAATAAATCAGAGCTGCTTGTTTCAGCAAAGTTATACTGCCTGAGGTATTTGTCTATGTTAAAAGTACTGTACTGTGATTGTTGCACTGTATCTTATTTCACAGGAGGTCCCAGTGCGGGAACCAGTCCTGGGGGTAAGTGTATACTGTAAAGGTAATTCTGATGTATTTTGTGGGCCACTAGTGGGAAGAAAGGGGGGTTGCAGTGTCCCAGAGGGCTGTGACCAAGTTAGTTTAACTATTGTAAACCCTGACCTCTGGGTGGAGGCACCCGCCATTGGATCCAGGCCCCTCAACCTGTTAGTGGAAAATCAGGCAGGGGTAGTAGCCCCTGGGATAGCGCCATCTAGGGGTTACATTGTTATTGTATTTCTGGTTCTTTTTTCTATAAGTTGTATTTATATATTTTTTATGACCACTGTTATTAAAAATCTGATTTTTTGGTTTGTGGCATCATATAAAATTCTATAAGGCGACATTATGAATGATTAGAAAATAGTTTGATGAATTATTTTTCTATACTATCTGATTCTGATATTCTCTGCTTTTTTAAAGTGGTAGTTACTTTATTGTAACATAGACTTTTTAAATGGATCTTAACAATAACTGTTTAATTGACTGATTTTTATAGTTAATTGTATCACCTGTTATTATATGTATTTAAGAGGAGTGTCTTGAGCCCCTGTTTTTCAGCCTTGGAGAAAGGATTGGCAGCCAATCCGAAACATGTCAGGCAAGATGTTTTGTTTCGTTTGGTGCAATAAATTTTAATTTTTAATTTTCTATGCTTTCCTCTCATGAGTTGGTGTGTGCCAGAACCTTTTCTGCTTACTTAAGAACAAATTCCAGTGCATTAATAATGAAAGGTACTGGAACGGATGTTTTCATGGTACTTTTTTCCAGGAAGTGTCCGCATGCTATTATACTGTTTGATGGTGTATGGATGTGTAAAGTGCCTCAGCATCTATACACAGCCAAATAGAGCCATCCTTCCACTCAAAGTGTTCAGATCTCCTCAAGGTATTGCTTGTGTCCATTAGGTGAGACGGAAGCTGCTTTACACTTTCCTGCAGGACAAAAAAATCAAGAAAGGTGCTCAGATAAATGCTCAATGAGCCCACCCCCAAAACTATAAGCCTACCTAGGGGATTCGCCAGATTTTTATGGATTTTTGGAAGAATATGATAGGTGGGAATTATTAGAAATCCACACCATACATATTTAAATTCTTCCTCAGTAACAGAGCCATTTGTCAACCCCTCCTGAAGCAGCTCCCATAATTACCATTTGAATGGGGTTACCTGGTTGTTTTCTATAGTTGTTTTCATTAGACACCAGAGTAATGACAATTTTTGTATAGTACTTGTGTGTAAAATCACAATATTGTGCACCTTGTCTGCAAGTTTCAGTAGCATTTCTTTCATTTTAGATAAGCTATTTACAGCCTGCTGTTCCAGGGGTGACAAGTTATGATGTTTGCTCCTGTTATTTTTCAACAGACCATTTACCTGCTTGGTGACCACTTGCTCATGAAGGCTTATAGTATTACTACAGATGATGGGGAAAAATCTTTATTCTGATTGAACTCAAATGCATTGTGGTGAAGAACAAATTCCAGTGCATTAATAATGAAATCTACCGGAAGAAAAAATTACTCACCTTAGTAATGTTGTTTCTTCTAATGGAGTCTTGCTATATTATGACAGTAGCAGTTTGTCCCACCACTAGAACTGCTCCGGAGGTGAAATGGTTAATACCATTCCAAAATAGAACTTTGAGCACGAGCTCTAAGAAGCAGCTCTAGCTGTGTAATTTCAAACCTGAACTGTCAGATCTTTACGAGCAAAAACTCACTAAGGTCTGTGTGGAAGCTGTAACCTACACTAGCCAAATGGCTACCTAAATATTAACAACCATTGCTGGTCCCAACACCCAAGACTCAAGTCAGGGGACCAGAACTACTAACACAATTCTAACAACATGAGAATAAAACAACAGTATAATAAAACACACACCCCAAAACTCCCGAAAGGGAGAAAGCGCTAAAAGGGCATAAAATAGTGCCCACACTAAGTTATCCACCCACCCAAGTAGAAGTTCTGAGAGGGCAGGCTGGGGAGGTCATAATATAGCAAGACTCCATTAGAAGAAACAACATTACTAAGGTGAGTAATTTTTTCTTCAAACAACATGAAGTCTTGCTATATTATGACAATAACAAGACTACACAGCAGTACCTCCATGGAGGAGGGCAGAACCTACTTAGGAATAGGCTCTGAAGAACAGCTGTGCCAAACCGAGCATCTCTTCTGGCCTGGACATCCAGGGAGTAATGCTTGGTAAAAGTGTGTACCGTTTTCCAAGTAGCAGCCTGGCATATCTCTAATATAGGGGTGTCTCTGGCAGCAGCTAGAGACGCAGCTGTACCCCTGGTAGAATGAGCCCTCAAGCCAGAGGGGGGATCTCTGCACAGTTTCTGATAACAAAATTGGATACAAGCGACAATCCACCTGGCAAATGATCTCTTAGTGGCAGGTTTGCCTTTCCCAACTTCACCATAGGTAAGGAAAAGTTGGAGGGATTCGAACCTGTGACCTTTGGTACGCTCTATATAGTAACTAAGAGCTCTCTTAACATCCAGGCTGTGCAACCTCCTCTCACCAGAAGAGGAGTGATCAGTGAAAATACTGGAAGGGAGATGATTGGTTAAGATGGAAATCTGAAACCACCTTAGGTAAAACTTCCTATTAGTCCTAAGGACTAACTTATCCCTATGGAAAGAAATAAAGTCAGTTTCCACTGACAAGGCTTACAACTCACTTATGCGTCTAGCAGAAGTGATAACCACCAGAAAAACAGTTTTCCAAGTTAGATACTTAAGCTCTGCAGAAAACAGAGGTTCAAAGGGTTGCATTAACTGTACAATACAAACATTAAGGTCCCAGGCAGGGGCGGTTCCCGAAGGTGGATTAGTATGGAGTGATCCCTTAAAAACTTGGAAAACACAGGGTGAGTGGAAAGAGGGGATGACTTTCCTGCTGACACAAAAGCAGATACAGCTGCCAAAAGGACTCTCAGGGTAGCTGGTCTGAGACCCAAGGAATTAAGATGGACCATGTAATCTAATACAATGGGCAAATCAGCAGATTCTGGGGAAATATTTTTCCCAGCACACCAAATGGAAAACCTTTTCCATTTAGAACTATAAGTAGCCCTAGTGGAAGGCTTTCTGGAAGCCTTTAGGATTTCAAGAACACCTTGAGAGAGGTGTAAATCAGCAAACTCTAACTCCTCAAGTGCCAGGCCTTGAGGTTGAGGATTGAGGTCCGGATACAAACCCTTCCCTGGGCACAAGTTAACAGGTCGTGAATCCTGGGAGGCAAGGGAAGATGGATTGTCAGTGACAGAAGGAGTGGGTACCAGGGCTGCCTGGCCCAATCTGGGGCAATCAGAATCACCCTGCAAGGCTGAGATCTGATTTTGACTAATACTTTGAATAGGAGAGGAAGGAGGAAAGCATAAAGAAACTTCCCTCCCAATCCAGGAGAAGGGCATCAGGGGACTGGGCCCAACACTGGAGGCCTGCAACAGAACAG
This sequence comes from Neoceratodus forsteri, assembly GCA_016271365.2. Lineage (NCBI taxonomy): Eukaryota > Metazoa > Chordata > Ceratodontiformes > Ceratodontidae > Neoceratodus > Neoceratodus forsteri. Next base: position 1,290,660,098 of record CM028131.1, on the reverse strand, counting down.
AGGAAGTTTGTGATTGTCTGGGGCTGCAAAAGATCTATCTGAGGGTGCCCCATCTGGCAAAGACTATCCCCAGCACTTGAGGATCCAGGGACCATTCGTGATGGCCTAGAAATCCTGCTGAAAGCATCCGCTAGGACATTGTCCTTCCCTGGAAGATGAACTGCTATGAGGGAAGTGTTCAGGTAATGAGGCCAGAGACCACAACTTCATTGCCTCGGTGCACAAGGCCGAAGACTGAGTGCCCCGTTTGTTGATGTACCACATTGTTGTGGTGTTGCCTGTTCTGACTTATCACCTTGTTGTGGACAGATGCAGAAAATGCTTGAAGAGCTAAAAAGACAGCTCTGAGTTCCAGCAAATTGATGTGGAGCAGAGATTCCCGGGGGGACCACACTCCCTGAGTGGAAAGGTCGCCCATGTGGGCTCCCCAACCCAGAAGGGAAGCATCTGTAGTGAGAGTCAAATTGTGAGCAGGGGGAATGAAGGGGACCCCCAATCTTAAATTGCTCTGATCCTGCCACCACTGGAGGGCCTGGATCAAGGTTCGAGTCACTGGGACCAACTTGGAAAGGGGGTCTCTTCTCTGAGACCAATAGGTTCTCAAGTGAAACTGAATGTCTCTCATCTGAAATCTTGCTCCCTGCACAACAGCTGTGGATGCAGCCATGTGTCCCAGGAGCTGCAGAAAGTGCCTTGCTGGTGAGACCTGCAGGGTGAAGGAGGAGGCCAGAGTCACTAAATTCGTCACCCTTTCTAAGGAAGAAAAGCTCTAGCTAGCTTTGTGTCCAACTCTGCCCCTATAAAGGTGAGTACCTGGACTGGTTCCAGAACCGACTTTAGTAGATTTAGCAGAAAGCCCAGGGAGGTGAGAAACTGCTGGGTAACTTGCAGGTGAGATTTACCTGTTCTGGGGACTGGCCTACAATGAGCCAATCGTCTAGATAGGGAAAACAGCAATCCTTTGCCTCCTTAAGTGAGCCACTGCCACTGCTAGACACTTTGTGAATACCCTTGGGGCAGAGGTAAGGCCGAAGGGCATTGCTCTGAACTGGTAATGACCTGAGGGTAGTTCGAATCTGAGGTACTTTCATGGGAGCTTCTGATTAGGACATGGAAATAGGTATCCTTGAGGTCAGGGAGGCTAACCAGTCCCCTGGCCTTAGGGAGGTAAAATCATTGCCAGAGTTACCATTTTGAACTTTGGTTTCAAAAGATGCTTGTTCAGATATCTGAGGTCTAATATGAGCGCCATTCTCCTGCCTTTTGGGGTAAGGAAGTATCTGGAATACAGACCCCTGCCCTGGTGCAGGAGGAACCCTTTCCACTGCTCTGAGAGCCAACAGGGTTGAGACCTCTGCTTCCACAGCAAGGGTCTCTGAGGCACTGCAGGTAGAAAAGTCTGGTTCTCAACTTGGGAAACTTTTGAAGCTGAGAACCAAGACCCTGGCTTACTACTTCAGAACCCACTTGTCTGAGGTTAAAGAGGCCCAGTTCTGACTGAAGTAAGCCAGCCTGCCCCCTACCGGTAAAGGAGAATCGGCCCTGGGCACCCCATCAGGGTGCCTGCTTAGCAGAAGCTTTAGGCTGAGGGGTGGGAGCAGGCCTGCCCACCCCTCGTCTGCCTCTGCCTCTGAAGAAGCCCCTCTGAGCATAGCCAGGAGGCCTGAGTCTGGTAAAAGGCCTGTGAAAGGCCTACCCTACCCCTGGGGTATGCCTCTGAGGAGTGGCTTGCCTCCTTAGCTTGGGCACTTTGTAAGTAGTCCTATATTCATCCATCTTTTTCATGTAATTCTCTGTCTGCTCCCCAAACAGAGAATTTCCCACCACAGGAAAATCCATAGCCTTAGTCTGGGTATCCTGTGACAGACTAGTACACCTGAGCCAGGACAACCTACGAAAAGCTCACAGATGTGGGCCATGACCCTAGAGGAAACATCATCAACATCCACAGCAGCATGAAACTGTACCTTAGAAGCCTCAATGCCATCAGCAGCCACACTGTTCTAGTTCGCTAGCCAGCTGGCCATGGGCTTGCTTGGCTAATTCCATAACAGTATCCCATCTAGATTTCTGATACCTAGCTACATAAGCCATATAATTTGCTTGCCTGAGTCCCAGAGAGCTGCCATATACTGTTTTTCGCCATGGCATCAATCTTCCTGGAATCCTTGTCAGGAGGATCTGAAGCCAGGGATATTAACTATCACAGGCTGCAGCCTGAACTACTAACATGACTGCATTGCTGAGAAAGGAATTCTGTATCAGGACCTGACAATGTGTACCTTCTGTCCATCTTTTTATCTACAGGAGGCACAGAATTAGGAGCTTTAAAATTTTTATTGTTTGCTTCCTAAAAGACTTATGCAAAGAATAGACAATCTCCTAGACTCTGGAATATCCATCATTTCTACAAAATCAGGCTCCTCTTGCTCATCCACAGCTTCTTCCAAGGGAAGCTGGAGGGTTTCAACAACTTTTTGTAAAACATAAAATGAGATGGGGACTCAGATAGCATAGGGGAGATTCTAGAGGTCTGTCTGGGGAAACGTCCGGTTCAATGGGCACACCCAGACCTTCCCAGCCACATTCATACTGTTCATAATCATCTCCCCCTCCTCTGGTTCATAAAATTCCTCAACATCATATTCCTGAACCACTGGAACCGACGAACCGACCTTTGCCAGATAGTGGCGGTTCGGACGGAACCTAGACAGTGACTGGACAATTTGGATGGCTTTTGCTATCTCTGCAGCAGTTGGAGAAGGGTTTGGACTCCAAACCTGCTGACTTTCTTGTTTTCTTTACTGGAATTGGTTCCTCAGAACCAGCTTTTCTTTGCCCGAGGAAGTCTAGCCTGGTCAGAGGGCACTCCCTCCAATTCGGTTGGCACGAACCGGGCTGCCATCCGGTCACGGACTTTTTGACCTCTCGTTCCCTAAGCCTGCCCAATCTCTTTTCCAGGGTGGCTGCAGGGAAATTCTTACATATCTGGCAGTCTGACTGGAGGTGGTCAAACCCCAGACAATAGACACATATGGTGTGTGGGTCAGCCTTGGCAAAGACTTCCCCACAGACATCACAGTGTTGAAACCCAGTGGGCCCGGTTTTTCCTTTGGGTTTCTCAGACATAATGCCAGCCTAACCAGAAAAACCTGCCCTTTAAACGGCAGTGCCAGGCAAGACACCCTTATCGGTTCCTAACCGTGTCCCGGGTATTGGAAAAAAACGTAATAAAATCCGTTTTTTTTAGAACCGATAAGAACCGGGAACCGCACTCTAAAATGTTAAACTTTAAAGTTAATAAGTTTTAAACCCAGCTGATCGGTTCAAAACTGAACCGATAAACTTACAAGTTCCACACAGACAAAACCATTAATTTACTTACGATTACCACAGACAGAGCTTGAACTGAACGGTTTTGCGGTTAAAATAAAACTATTCTCGGTTGAATCGAACCAAGAAAACACTGTTTAAACCGAGAAATGAACCGAGCAGTAGGAGAAATCTCCGGAGCGACTGTTCACTGAGGCGAAGTAAAGAATCTGACAGTTCAGGTTTGAAATTACACAGATAGAGCTGCTTCTTAGAACTCGTGCTCAAAGTTTTATTTTGGAATGGTATTAACCATTTCACCTCCGGAGCAGTTCTAGTGGTGGGACAAACTGCTACTGTCATAATATAGCAAGACTTCATGTTGTTTGAATGGGTGTTTTCAATGGACTTTTTTTCAGGAAGTGTCTGCATGCTCTTATACCATATCTTGATGGCAAGTCAAATTAAATCAAGTTTATTTTTATAGCGCCTTTCAAATCCAAGATGCTGTACATAAAACATATACATAATAATAAAAATTTAAAACAAACGTTAAAACGTATCAACCATAACTAAGTAAAAGCTAAACTAAATAAATATGTTTTTAAACCAACTTTAAAACTATCGACGGTTGGGCATTCTCTCAACCAACGAGGTAGAGAATTCCACAGGGTTGGTGCTGAAAAAGCAAACGCATGAGATCCTTATGTCTTCAATCGAACCCTGGGAATCTCCAGCAATCCCTCGTTGGCGGAACGGAGAGGACGGAGGGGGCAGTAGGGAATCAGGAGATCTTTCAGGTAACTGGGTCCCTGATCACGTAGGGCTTTAAAGTTTAGTAAACCAACCTTAAAGGTGATCCGCCACCAAACAGGCAGCCAGTGCAGTTCGCGGAGCACAGGTGTAATGTGACTGGTTCTAGAAGTCCCAGTCAAAAGCCTGGCTGCCACATTCTGCACCAGCTGCAGGCGGCAGATATCAACCCTAGGTAGAGGGAATTGCAGTAATCAAGATGGGTAGTGACAAAGGCATGGACCAATGTTGGAAGATCACCCAGAGGAACCAGGTGTTTCACCCGGGCGATATTCCTCAGACGGTAAAAAGAGGATTTGATGACAGCTGACACCTGAGATTTTAGGGTCAGACTGTTATCAAAAATAACGCCCAGATTTTGCACCTGACCGGAGGTAGAGAGCGGTATACCACCAAGTGACAATCCTGATGGTTGTCCAGCTCCCAAACCCGCCCCGGGATGACCTGGGTCCACTACCAATACCTCAGTCTTATCCGGATTCAGTCTCAGCCAGCTGGAACTCATCCAAAGTCTGATCTCCACAAGGCAGCTATTCAGCACGGAGAGTGCATCATCCTGACCGGGCAGAAAGGACAAATACAGCTGAGTATCATCTGCATAGCAGTGAAAACTCAGACTGTATCGCCTGATGATTTCTCCCAATGGCAGCATATACACTGCAAACAACATGGGAGCTAAAATGGAGCACTGCGGTACCCCACAAGGCAGGGAGTGAGCGCCAGAGGAATAAATTCCAGTGGCAACTCTCTGGGACCTGTCCGTGAGGTAAGAATGAAACCATTTGAGGACTGTACCAGACAGCCCACAAAAAACCCGCAGGCGCTCCAACAGCACACCATGGTCTACAGTGTCAAATGCAGCAGAGAGATCGAGAAGGACATGTAAAGAGCCTCAACATCTATACACAGCCAAATATAGCCATCCTTCCACTCAAAGTGCTCAAATCTCCTCAAGGTATCACTTGTGTTCTTAAGGTGAGATGCAGATGCTTTTCACTTTCCTGAAGGAAAAAATCAAGAAAGATTTCTGCCCCATCATCTGCAAGAATACTATAAGACTTTCTGAGCAAGTGGTTACCGGCAAAATGATCTGCTGAAAACTAATAACAGGTGCAAGCATCATAACTTGCCACCCCAGCACAGCTGGCTCTAAATAGCTTATGTAAAATGAAACAAAAATCATACCGAAACCTGCAGACAAGGGGGGCAATATTGCGATTTTAGACACACAGCATTATGAGAAAAATGTCCTTACCCTTCTGTCGAATGCAAACAGCTACAGAAGAGTATCAGGTAAGAGCCAAATGGGAATTATGGGAGCTGATTCAAGAGGGGGTTGACAAATGGCTCTATTACTGACGAAGAATTTAAATATTTATGGTGTGAATTCCCAATAATTCCATATTGTATTCTTCTATAAATCCATAAAAATCTGGAGAATCCGTTGGGAAGGGTTCATTGACCAGTAATTTGGGCACCTTTCTTGATTTGTTTCCTGCAGGAAAAGTATAAAGCAGCTGCATCTCACCTTAAGGACACAAGTGATACCTTCAGGAGATCTGAGCACTCTGAGTCGAAGGGTGGCTAAATTTGGCTGTGTATAGATTTCAAGGCACTTTACACACCCATACACTATCAAGATGGTATAAGAGCATGCAGGCACTTCCTGGAAAAAGTCCCATGAATACATCATCCCAGCAGCTTTCATTATTAATGCATTGGATCTTGTTCATTGCCACAATTCATTTGAGTTCAATAAGCATTACTATTTACAGATTTGAGGTATGACAATGGGGGCCCCTATGGCCCCTTCTTATGTCAGTCTTTTTCTTGGTCTCAGAGGAGCTGGTCATATATACTCATGAAGTAAACCCATCTGCACAAGAGTTGGTCTGCTGGCATTGTTATATCGATGATTGTGTATGAGTATGAAATGGCTCAGAGGAAGAAGCTTGAGAATTTGTATCATGGCTGAAATTTTTTTTTGTAAAATTTAAAAGTCAGCTTTACAATTAGAGTCAAAAAATACATTCCCCAGATTTACAAGTCCATCACAGCTAAAATAATGTTTACATATAATGTAATTACAGATTAAAATACAGATTGCATTCACAAGTACATTGCAACATGGGTGTGTATCGTTTCAAGTACTTTCACTCCCCCAGGGGCTTCGTAGAGGGCCATTTAAGCTCATTCCCGGAACGTCTTGCCCTTTAAGTCTAAATCCATTTATTTCTCCAGGTGGGTAACCAGTTATTTCTCTGCACTATTCACAGTAAAGGAAACCATGGTTGGACCACGATCCCCTTATGTGGGGACCAAATTTTCTGGTACTTGGATTCTTGATTTAAGACCATATATTGGGTGTGCTCCAATTTGATAGTCTGCAGAAGTGAGCAAACCACTGTGTAGTTGATGGGGCCTGCTCTGATAACCAATGTTGAGCCACTACCTGCTTACCCACAGTTATACCTTAGTGGTTAAGCAACTGGTCTCCGTCTCCTTCCTTTCTTCAAGGCCCTCCTACAGACAGACCCAAAAGGACGTCCACGGTGTCAACTGAGCATGTAGTTTTGAGGGACTTTCAACAATATGGCCATAATTTCCACCCAAAAGGGGCATAGCCTTGGGCAAATCCATAGTAAATGAAGAAAGTACCTGGTGCCAGCTTGCACTCTGGGCATAAGTCTGAGGAGTCTGGGTCAACTTTATGGGCTAGAATCGGGGTGAAATAAGTTCTGTGCAAAATATTATAATGGACAGCTCTCAGTCTATTGCTCACTGAACAAGACGTGCTGGCTTTAAGTATGTCCCTCCAATCCCCCTTCCATCAGGCCCTCCTGGCGGTCCCTTTCCCACTTTCCCTTAAGTTGAGTAAAAGGATCCAGCATTGCCCCCTCCAACAGTTTATAACATTTACTCAGTGGTTTCACTTTCCCAGAGTCAATGGGATTTGTAAAAAACCTCCTCTATAGGCGATCTCTTAAGTTGCAGTGGTGCACTGGGCTGCCCCAGTAGTTTCTGGATCGTATTGCTAATCCTTAGGAACCAGAAATAATGGGATGTGCTAAGGCCAAAATCACTTTTAAGATCTGGGAAAGGGATTACACTGCCCTCTCTATAGAGTTGGGATATGTGGCTGAGGCCCTTACTATGCCAGGAGGCTAATATATCGCACAACTGCATGTAGCTCTTACTGTGGGGCTCCAGAACCACTCCTAAAAAGGCATCTGGAGACAGAGGGGGACCGTGACAAATCAGTCTGTGGTCTTGGATCCAAGCTTTAATAGTGGAGCATGGGAAGTTTTTTTTTTTTGTCTTATCCCACCCTACATCCAGGTTGGTTGATGCCAGATACTGTAAATAGAGGAGGATTCCTTCTGCTATACTCAGTCCATCAGACAGGCAGAAAGCATGTGCCCATAAGGACCTGTCTCCCCAAAAGGGGCATAGGGTTCTATTAAGAGTACAAAAGGAATACCCATGCTCTCCTCCCTGGTGCTTGTGGAACTAAGTCTGATAAATGTGCCAGCTGTGCTGCCAGATAATATAGCCTGAAGTTTGGGCGGTCCAAACCCCCTTTGCTTGCTGGATACCACAATATTACTTTCTTAACATGTGGCCTTTTACCCTGCCATATCAATGAAGTTATGGCACCCTCTATAGCTTTAATGTATTTTATGGGAAGATGTACAGCCAGTGTCTGGAACAAGAATAAGCACTGAGGGAGAATGTTCATTTTAACTGAATTAACTCGCCCTTTAAGGGTTAGAGGCAGGGACTGCCATCTCCTACAATCCTCCTTGATTTTATTTATAAGGGGCCTATAATTTATCTCCGTCAGTTTTGTTAGAGCTTGGGGTAACCTAATTCCCAGATATTTAATCTCTGTTGTCGGGGTGATATCCAGCCCTCCCACAGAAATATTAGCCTTCATGTTGCCCAGAGGTAGCCACTCGCATTTTCCCCAATTGATCTTGTGTCCTGACAGTGGTCCATAATGGTCAAAAAGGGTCGTCAAGGCTGGAAGGGCCTTATTTGGTTGCTCAAGGAACAACACATCATCAGCAGAGAGCGAGATGACATGCTCTGCATCTCTCTTTCTGAATCTCCGAATATCTGGGTGGGATCTGACCAGAGCAGCTAGGGCCTCAATAGTTAGGGCATATAGTAGGGGAGAGAGGGGGCATCCCTGCCTTGTGCCTCGCATAAGCCGGAAAGGTGCAGAGAGACTATCATTGGACATAACCTGCACTATAGGGGAACAATATAAGCAATGTACCCATGAACTGAGCCGGACTCCAAATTTATATTTATTCAATACTGCAAAGATAAATGGCCACTCCACCCAATGGAATGCCTTTTTTTAGCATGAAGTGCAAGGAGGCCCTGGCTGCCACTGCCCCATAAATGCATAATATTCAAAGTACGCCGAATATTATGCTTTGCCTGCCTGCCAGGGACAAATCCTCCTTGGTCATGATGGATTAAGTCTGGGAGGATATCTTGTATCCAACGGACTATAATTTTTGCCAGGATTTTATAGCCTGCATTAAGCACAGAAATAGGCCTGTAGGAACCACATTTTCTAGGGTCTTTTCCTGGCTTGGGTAGTACTGTTATAGTGGCTAAGGGTTGTGATCCAGGTAGCTCCCCGGAGTCTAACGCCCCTTGAATCATTTATAACATTTAGTTCTCCAAGACCAGCCACAAATCTTTGTAGAATTCTATTGGCAGGCCATCAGGGCCTGGTGCTTTGTTCGATCTAGAGGACGATACAGCTCTCTTCACTTCCCCCAATGTAAAGGGTTTGTCTAAGGCTTCCTGGTTTTCAGCACTCAGGGTGGGGAGGGATATTTTCTTCAAGAAAGACTCTGGATCACTATGTGGTGGGACTTGGGAGATGTACAAAGTCTGGTAAAACTTTCTGAATGTGTCATTAATTACCTTGTGTCCAGTGTCCCCCGCTGTTGTTTCCATTTCTAATATCATTCTAGCTGACCTTTGCTTCTTTAGCTGCCATGCAAGCCATTTCCCCAATTTATCCCCCTTAAAGTAGTTCCTTGACTGGATGAGTAGCAAGGCTCTCCCTATTCTCCTAGATGCTTTTTGATTTAACTCTCCCTTCAATTGTGCCAGTGTGGATCCATCTGCCATCTGACCATTTTCCATCAGCTTCTTCTCTAGGTGCAGTATCTCTCATTCTAACCTCTTTTCTTCCTTTCTCTCCTGCTTCCCCTTAAATGCTGCATGGGAGATAATTTCCCCTCTTAGATATGCTTTCACTGCATCCCAAACCACTGCGGAGGAGGTACCTGCCCCCATATTATTGTCAAAATATTCCATGAGACATTTTGAGATATGGGTCACAAAAGCAGGGTCATTAAGCAAGGTGAAATCTAGTCTCTACTGCCTGGGTTCTGCCGGATCCCGACTGAGTACAGTGTTCAGTGGGGCACGGTCTGATATAATTATTGGACCATAGGAGGTGATCAACACCCGTCACAGTAGAGTTGGAGATAGAAAGAGGTAGTCTATTCTGGTATATATGCAATGTGCATGTCAGTAAAAGGAGAATTCTTTTTTATTGGGGTTGCAGTACCTCCAGGACTCCACCAGGGCCCTCTCCGATGCCATATTTTGGAGGGTTAGAACACTCCTCAGTGGGGACCTTACCTTAGCACCAGAGTAGTCCAGTGAGACATCCCAGTAAGTAGTAAAATCTCCCCCCAAGACAATGTTGTCTCCATATGGAGCCAATGTCATTGCCATATGGTGGAAAAAATCTGGGGCATCATAGTTGGGTTCATATAGAGACACAAAAGTATATCTCTGCTCTTCTACTGTGGCATCAACTATAACATACATCCCCAGGGGTCCGCCACTGAAGAGTGGATTTTGATACGCAACCCAGGTCTGAACCAGACCACCACCCCAATGCCTTGGAGGTAAATGGGGCTGCCAGTAGTGCCCCCCCCCCCCACAAGGATGACAATCTGTCCACCTCTTGATGTATAAGGTGGACTTCTTGTAGAAGGACGACATCTCCCCATTCCTTTTTAATGCATGACCAAACCCTCTTTCTTTTTACTAGTCTTTAGGCCTTTGACATTCCAGGATAAAACATTTAAGGTACCCATGGCATAAAAATGTGCCAGTACTGCACTCTGCAATCTATCATGCAATATAACTGCTGTTGAAGTAAAAAACCATAACTGTTTGCTGACTTTTGAGATTTTAACTTTTTTTAAACAAACCCCAGACTGTTTTCAGTCAAATCCCCAAAATGTAACTCCTACCACACTCCCTCCTTCGTAGTTTCTTCCCCTAGAACTCCCATTCCCTAGAGTCCCCTCCCAAAAACAATAATTATGAGTGCGCAACAGGCGCTAAACAACCCCTTCCTCCCCACCTCCCAAAGCTCTCCTGCTTTGGAAAGTCCGTAATTCCCACTACTTTTCATGGATCTTGCCAGTCGGCAATCTCTTTCTATCCTTATGCTGATGAGCTTAACGTTCACTCAGAGGTGGGTGCAAGCAGCCACAGCTTTGCTCTGTCACACCTTTTTAAACTTTAGCTGGGGGGGGGCAGAAGATTAGGATTCTCAGCTTCAACAGCATATAAGGCTGCCCCTGTGGGTAGAAGGGGGTACACCCGACCACCCCATGCCTGTTATTACCAGGAGAGGGTAGATCCCAGTGGCAACCCCGGGGACTAGGCACCCATACCATAGCTGAGACAGGCAAGAAGAGGTGTCAAGGGGGAACAGGGAATGGTAGAAACCCCCCTCCACACTCCTCTTATAACAATGCGTCACACAGATTGCCCCTAATTGCTTGAGCATCCCTAGGTTCTAATGTACTTTCGCATATATAGTTGTTCCTTCTTTTCCTGATGGAAGCCATTCCCCGGAGGCACCAGAGGCCCCCCCAAGCATGCTTCATTTCCTTAACCATGGCAGGTGCTTCAGCTGCCCCCCCATCACCCGTTTGAGTGGTCTTTTCCCCCACTCACTCGTAGCTCATTATTACTCTGTGCTTCCGTCTACTCCTAATATAAATTGCAAACTTGTTAAAACCAACTTTATGATTCAAGGTGTCAACCCATATACAATATATTTTAAAACATTCCAAATGTCTCATTGGTCGAATAGTAAGGCCAAGTTCCTGGATGAATTCACAACTCGCCTGTATTACTTGAAATAAAAAGTTAATGTGATTCCTTCACCAACTGAAAGGAAATTTGTGCGGTTTCTTCACAGCCCAAAAGATTTTAATTTTCTCTGCTGCCATCTTGCAGGGAGAGAGTCTGGAAAGAAATGAACTTAATAAGCCCCTTTTCTCTACCCTAGCAGCAGTCCTGTGAAAGTCTCTATACATGTTTCCCCAGAGTTCAAGACCTCCAAGAACTTGGCTTAGGTTGTAAGGTCCATGAGGCTACTGTTCTTTATTTACAGTAGTGCTGAATACCTTCAGCTGAAAACTTGACTCAGCTTAAGGAAGCTGGGGAAACCGTGGAGTTCGAGGTGCAAGGGGAGTGACCCGAGGTCCAGCCTGATAGGCCCCGATGGAGTTTCAGGCCACAGAGGCATGTAGAACCCCCACTCCCACCCCATCCCCTGTTCCCAGCTAATTCCTTTTTTTTTTAATATACTTGCTTTATTGAAAGGATTAGTTTCATACATCCATTTACAATACATTAATATTCATATGAGTTATTTTACATATTTTTCTTTTCCTTTTTTTAAGTTAAAACTGTTACAGCTTGTTGTCATCGTAAACGATATAAATCATAAATTACAAAAGTTGATATTTCAAACTTAATCCAACTATTAGCAGGAAAATAAACAACATTTGGAATATAAGGTACTACCAGTTTCCAACATTTATATTTCATTATTTTTCTTAAGGATGAAATTTTTAACATCAGCTAAAATGGAGAGTCTAAGGGAAAGAAGAAAGGGAAGGAACTAATTGATGTGACAATACCATACCTTCCTTCCTTCAAACAGTAAGCAATGCCCTCAATTCCCTAGGCCCTGTGTTCATTCCTTTACAGCTTAAATGACAGACATAAGTTAGAAGTCCAGTACCCTCACTAAAGCTGTCCCTGGTATAGCTCCCACCATGACCAACATGTTATATACTTTTCCATCTTGCCCTGGAGTTTAAAAGAGATCTGTTCATTGTGTGGAAAGCAAACATACTAAATATTCAAATCAGGGATCACCGGAGGGGTTTTGAGAAGCCATTTCTGAGTTATGGATTTATATGCTGAGCCCAAAAGTATGGCCCATAAATATAAGCTGGCCTTATCCTTGATCTCCTCTGGTGGAATCCCCAGGATTAGATTAACTCCCTTGAGTTCACCCTGTATGTTCAGGATTGATTTCATATGTGTTTTTACCTGGAGCCAAAAGGCTGATAGTCCCGGACAATCCAGGAAAATATGTTTATGTGAAGCTCTCACCTCTCCACATTCCCTCCAACAACTGGAGGCGAACCCTAGATTTCCTAGGGATACCACCGAGGGAACCAGAAAAAACCTTGCCCTGACTTTCCATGTAAATTCCCTCCAAATAGGGGAGGAGGTAGTTTTCCATGTGTTTCCCCAAATCTTAAGCCACTGTTTACTGGATATGCAAGTTCCTGTTCCCAATTAGACTGAACCGCCGTCATGGCATGTGTAGGTTGTTGTATAAGTGATTTACAGGTATATATTATAGATATTGCCTTTTCCCCTAGATTAGAGGTCCAAACCTGTATAAAGGGAGTACTATCCTCTCCCAAGTGTGGATCCCTTTCTGATTTCCTAAGTTGTGTTTGGACATAGTCTCTAATTTTGGTAATAATATAGCCTATCCTTTTCTGTCCAGGAATATAGCCTCCCGGCCTCCAAGAAATCTACAAACCCATTACCTTTTAATAACTGCCATGGGGCTTCCAATCCCTTAAGAGTACTGGTTCCTGTACCATTTGTTATGCATTGATGTGTCAAAAAGGGGGGTTAATATAAAAGACTTATATTTCCATAAATATTGTTTGAAAATGTTGTGTCTCATCCCCAATTGCCACCCTTTTAGTATAGTGGCAGTTGCTAATGGGGTTTCTTGGCAAACTTTATTAAGGTGAAATGGGGAGAATAGGCAGGCCGGAAGTGGGGTTGAGACATATCTAGATACATCAATTTGCTTCCAGACTGCTTGGTATTCTTTTGCGCCCCACAATAGTGTCAATTGCATCTGGGCCGAGATCCAATAATTTTGAAGGGAGGGGAGAGCTACTCCTACCAAACCTTTTGGCAAGTACAGCTTGGCACGGCTTATTCTTGGCTTCTTTTGATTCCATAGATATGCATTTAAAGTTTTTTTGCCAAGAGAGAAGTTCTTTTGGAAATACTACACATGGCACGCATTGGAATAAATACAGGAATCTTGGTAGGGCATTGATCTTTTTTTTTTTTTTTTGGCAGGACCCCGTCTTCTTTCAGCCCTGGTCATGGCCCCCGGAGACCTCCGCCACCGCCTATTGTTGCCAGGGTCCCTCGGTCACCCCCGGCTTACCCCCTGGAGGGCGGGGCCGCGGCCACCATTCCTGGTAGCCACAGGCTAGTGTCTAGTTGGGGACCCGCAATGACGGTGGCGAATTGAGGTCCTCCGGGGAGGGCTTCATTCCTACTGTGGTCCTTGCCCGCCTCCTCTTTTTCCACCATTTTTCGTTGGGGAGGCGGGGACGTGCAATGACGCCAGTGTCCGCCCCGCCTCCCGGAACTGCAAGCTGCTACCGCTCACCTCCGCCTCCGCAATGCGCCGATTACGTTCCTCCCTCCCCCGGAGAAGGAGAGCAGTCCGCGGGATGCTCTATCCTTCTCCCGGCCGCCCTCCAACGATCTGGGTCTGTTCTCAACCCGGTCGCCAGCGGAAATCCCACCGCTGCGTCGACGGGCTGGCCGGTAGGGCATTGATCTTAAGCGATAATGTTCTTATATAAAAGGAGGATAGTAACAAGTCCCATCTTCTCAAATCCTGTTTAATTGTACTCACTAGAGGGTGGTAATTTAAGTTAAAAAGTTGATCCATGTCTTTTGGGATATGTATTCCCAAATATTTTTTAGATGTTTTATCCCATTTAACTGGGTATTGTTTTTTAAGGTTTGGTGGGGGGTCATAATCGAAGGTTAAGGCCTCTGATTTATTTATGTTTAGGGTAAAGCCAGAAAAATTAGAAAATTTACCTATATGTTGAAAAAGAGCCTGCAGGGAGGTGTCTGGATTAGACAGGTACAAAAGAATGTCATCGGCAAAAAGGGCCAATCTCTGTTCTAAGCCTGCTATCTCAACACCTTTAACATCCTGAACTTAGCGTAAGCACTGGGCCAAAGGTTCAATATAATAAGCAAATAGGAATGGGGAGAGGGGACAACCCTGTCCGGTTCCTCTAAATAGAGGGAATTTCTCTGATATATGTCCATTTGCTCTAATATATCGTATAGGGTTCATATAAAATTTAAAGATGGTATCTATAAACTGGCGTGGGAAGTCAAATCTAGTCAATATCCCCTTCAAAAAATCCCACAACACCATATCGAATGCTTTTTCTGTGTCTAATCCCAATATAATTGCAAGGATTTTCTGGGCACAAATATGTTCAATTATATAAACCGTTTGTCTAACATTATCCTGGGCTTGGCGCCCAGGGATGAAACCACACTGGTCTGTGTGTATTGTGGGGAGTGCTAGCTGTTTAAGTCTCGATGCATAGATGGATGCAAATATTTTGTAGCCTGTGTTCAGTATGGACATAGGTCGAAAAGAGGAGCAATCTGTGAGGTCTTTACCTTGTTTCGGTATTACCGAGACTACGGCCTCATTCCAGGATGGTGGGATTTTTTCTCCTTCTGTATTCACATAGGTAAATAACCTATTCATTATCGGGGCAAGAGTCTTAGAAAAAGTTTTATAAAACTCTCCCGGGAGTCCATCGGAGCCCGGACATTTTCCAGTTTTTAGATTTCCAATTGTTGCTATGATTTCTTTAGAGGATATAAGGGTTACTAAACTAAGGGATTGCTGCCGGGTTATAGTGGGGAGATCCAAGGAAGACAGAAACTCACTTATACTTTCGGTTACAGGGGCTGATTTCTTTGAATATAATTTTGTATAGAATTGGCGAAAAGCCTCAGAAATGTCAACAGTATTACTTTTAAGATCGCCATTAATGGGGTGTCTAATTTTTAGTATTGAAGATTTAACTCTCATGACCCGTAGTTGACTTGCAACTAATCTTACAGATTTAGGTCCCCCGTTGTAATATTTCTGCCTTAAGAACAGGAGTTTCTGTTCGATAGCATAATCCAGGATATCATTTAGATCTTTTTTAAGGGAGGTAAGCTCACGAGATCTTGCATTACAGTGTTTCACTCGTTGGAGGCCCTCTAGTACCTCTATTTGAGTTTCCAGAGCGAGCCTCCGAGATTCCGTTTGTTTTTTTTGGTGAGATGAAATCCCTATTAGTTTCCCCCTTACTAATGCCTTAATGGTGTCCCAAATCATAGCCACTGAGGTATCCTGTATATCATTATCTTGTAAGGCCTGAGTTATCGTGTCTATAATCGATTCCTGCACCTCTGGGTTTCTAAGGAGGGACAGGTTTAGTTACATAGCGGTCTTCCTTCGGTGGCTCAAGTGCTTTGAGTTTAACAAAATGGGTGCATGATCCGAGAGATTAAAGGTCCCCTGCCATATGCTTTGTACCATATTCAGTTGCTCTTTCGGAGCTAGCAAAAAATCTACACATGAATAGGAATCATGAGCCTGTCAGTAAAAAGTGCGTCTCCTAGAGGGTCCATTTATGTATTGCCATATATCGTCATAGCCAATTTCCTTATCAGCTTTCTAACACTTCTGGTTGTTTTATTTATTCGACCCTGAGTGATTTGATCTCTACCTTCCCCAGTAATATTAATATTTAGATCTCCTCCATAGATCACCCTACCTTCTGCCCTTTCTGATAGTTTACTCAAAAAGTTTTTATAAATTGAGAGGTCTGACGCTGGGGGTATATAAATAGAGGCCTGTGTTACCATCTGACCATCTAACAAACCTTTTAATAAAACAAAACGGCCCTCTTTATCTATAATTTGGTCCTTTGGTTCAAAGTGTACCCCATGCTTTATCATGATGGCGGTCCCTCGCCTTCTCCCACCTTGCTATGAGGAGGCCACCACCCGAGTAAACCCCAGATGCTCAAATTTTTTGTGCTCATTTTGGGAAAGGTGTGTTTCTTGTAATAATAGAATGTTAGCTCCTTCCCTCCTCATATATTGTAATATCTTGCTCCTTTTGACTGGGTTAGTGATACCATGCATGTTATAAGTGCACATTACATGAGGTTGTGCCATGTCAAATAAAATCAATTACTCCCATTTTGTTAAAGAGCATACTTTGTATGTCTGGTCTCCTTGGTGATGGCCTCTTCCCTTTCCCCATACTTTTACACCATTGATAGTGTTCCTTATGTATAGGTTCCAACTGTCCTGCTAAATTTAAAAAAAAACTGTAAAGCCAACATGGCTATCTGTAAACGTATATACAAATACAGTATGTGCTGCCAAGGTCGGGGGCTAGATACCTTCCTAGTCCCTGTGTACTCCTATATAAAGGAGGACAAGGAGGAATGCATGTGCCTCTGTTACCGGAGGACCTCCTCTAGAGCCTTGCTGTCAGTGGGCTCCTTATTTAGTTGTGTGAGGGTTACGGGCTAATGAATCTCCAATACGCCCCGTACCCAGCCAACTACAAAAAGAAAAACTAGACTTACTATAAAAACAACAGAGATACATGTCCTGAAGTGTATCAAATTAGGTGATGTCTAGCCTAGCATTAGATCCCTTTGCAACTCATTTAATCTGCCCTCAGATACATGGGAGGGAGAGAAAGGACTCCTTATATAGCATTTAAAAATCGAGAAATCCCCAGTTGAGTTCTCAGATTTAGTCAGTATCTTCTAAGGATAAAGAAAAAAAAAAAAAGGAAAAAGGTAGCTCAATAAACATTTTTTGTTTCATCTTGTGGGTCCTTGATGGTTTAACAGGGTGTCTTGTGATTAGTTACACAAAGGTTGTGAAAATCTGCATGAACAGAGTCCCCTTTTGTCTTCTTCTTCTTTATTTGTTCATCGGTTATATTTATATGCCTTCTTTGCACAGTCTCCCCCCCCCCCTTCTGTATACATTCCATTCCCTTTATTGAGATATTCTGAGTTTGAATAAGTAATCAGTACTTATCCGAGGGGTAGAGTTGCAAATCGGGTGTTCTTCGGTAGCTGCTCAAAAGCCGAATGAGTTGTTTCAGCAATATGACTGCATAATATCGCTTTTTCTCTTCAGGTATCTGGTTGGTTCTGTTCTGTATTTTTCTTCAGGATGCTTTGGATTCTACGTATTACTTCCATGTGTGACATGGGTTTGTTCCCCCCCCGCCTTCCTGTACATGGTGCGCTGTCTGAACGGCCCTCTCTTCTCTGTCTCTTGGTTCCTGTTTTCCTCCATAGATATTACCCTCTCTTTTAATGCATCTTATGCCTCCTCATAAGTTGAATAAAGTTTCACTCCATCCTCCCAAAATACTCAATCTGGAGGGATAGGTGGTATGAAAGTGAATGGTCTTCTCTCGTAGTGCTATCAGGATGGGGAGATATTTAATTCTCTGGGATTGCACTTCTTGTGGATAATCGTGGTCAAGAAACAGCCGGTTTGTGAGATATTTTACATATTTTATGCTCCAAGCTTGTCTCAATATTTCTTCTTTTGCACTAAATGAGTTCAGCTTAAATACAATGGACTGAGGGCGAGCTGCAGGGTCCATGTTTTTTTTTTGCAATGATCTGTGCGCCCTTTCTACGTGGGAATTAAGGGTAGGTGGAAGATCTAACACATCTCATAGTAGATTCTTAACAAACGGTGCCATTGGGGTTGTCTCCATGTTCTCTGGGAGGCCATACAGTCGGAGGTTCTCACACCGAGGCCGTCCCTCTAGGTCTAAACATTTTGCCTGTAAAGCTTTGGTTTGATAAAGCAGGGTTTGAATGATATCTGTGAGTTGCACTGTGGTATCCTCTGTTACTGAGATCCATTCCTCAGCTGCTTCGATTCTATTTTCAAAGGTAGCTAATTGATTTTGCATTGCTCGGAATTCTTGTTTATTTTCTTTTCAGGATTCCTTTATTTCCTGCAGTAATGTTTCAAACCTGGAGCGTGACAATTGTTCACATTCCCCATCCATGTCATACTCGGTTACCTGGGAGTTAGTTGGCGAGGAAGGTCTGCTAGGTAGGCCCATTTTCGATCTGGTGGTATCCTTCTCTTTATTTTTGTGATCTGGTCGATTTTTACCTGTGTTGTTGATGAGAGATACTCCTCTTGCGTTTTTAGATATTTTTAATGCTCGCTGAAGTAGATTTTCAAGGTTTTGCTAGTCGGCTGGGACGGAAGCTCTACGGGTTAAGCATGCTTCAGCTCCGTGATGTCACCAGAAGTCTCTCTCCAGCTAATTCCAAAAGTAATTACAGTACATTTGATGTTTATGTTCAAGTGTCCATAATCTGCTCACCAGGATTGGCAGGATCTTTTGCATTCTCTGCTTCCCGGTTGACGTAATCCACGGCAGCATCTGGACTAGTAAAGGCATTCACTGGCTTGCCTTGATGTCGGATGATCAGTCTAGCGGGGTAAATTAAAGCAAAGGGCCACTGCAGGTTGCGCAACTTTTTTTCTGACCTCCTGGAAGGCCTGCCTTTCAGTTTGTTGCTGCCTAGATTAGTCAGGAAATATGCCAACATGATTCTTCTGCAAAGTGATGGGCCCATGGCACCGAGCAGCCTCTAGGACAAATGTTGGTCCTGGTATTACAGAAACTTAGCTATGATGTGCCTGGACCACTCCTTGGGGCTTTGTTTCCTCTCTGGCGAGCGGTGTGCCCTTTGGATCTCAAACGAGACAGGCTCGGGGATTTGCTGGAGCCATGTCTGGAAGTAAGAAGCACAGTTTTTGCCCTCCACGCCCTCCGGTACACTGACCATGCGGATATTACACCGGCGCTCCTGGTTCTCATGGTTGTCCATGGTGACTTTCAGCTTATCTATTTCTCAGGGGGCCTGCCGCAGGGATGTTTCGAGCTGCCGAACTGTGTCCTCTTGGGTCCCCACTCTCTTCTAGTTCGCTGATTTGAGAGGTGCATTGTTCAGCTGTCTCACCTAGCTTGTTGAAGGATTGCTGCAAGTGGGAGAGCTGCACCATGATGTTGTCAAACTCAGAGTTCATTCATACTGTCAAGCCATATTTCAATTCAGCAATGAGTTTTTCTAGTGACTGGGTACAAGTATTTGCGGCAGGTGAATTTGAGGGACCCAGGCCCCGGGGCTCTTCTCTTCCTGATTTTGATGTCGCTTGAGTGGTAGGTGGCTCTGGGCCTTGCTGTCTCGAGGTGTCCATTGTGGATTTAAAGTTCAAATGCCATACCCACGCAGAGCAGTAAGAATGGTTATAGTTCTGATAAATCACTGGTGTAAAATGCAAAAAAGGAGTTAGATGACTCAGGATTAGGTTAGACTGCACAGTACTTCCAATTTAAGCTGCCATTCTGGATCCTGGCTTGGCCATGCCCCTCCCCCCATGACTGAATGTTAATGATTGTAATCTTTCATTTACTGCTACGATTAGCACACACGGTCATTTTCCTGGATGTAATACTCACTGGAGACAGAACGCAACAGAGCTGAAACTAAAGGGGGCGCTGAAAAGCTACCTTAACCAATGCTCTCTTAAGGTTTGGCAGCTCCCATCCTAAAAGTCTAAAATGGTCAATACCGTACAGTCAGTTTCTCAGAATAAGAAAAAACTGTATGGCTTTAAAAGATTTTGACACTCAGGCTATTGAATTAAAAGTAGGTTTAAGGACAAGCCTATCAGGAGGTATTGCTTGAAAAAGCCTACTCAGAAGTAAAAGGCAAGCAGCAAGAAGATTTGTTAATCCTGAGACACAGCAAGCACAAGATAATGAAGTAATGTGAGCCCATTACTTTCTCAACAAATTTTAATCATGTTGCAGGAATGACTGGAAACACCATTTTGCACAACTGGCCTATTCTGCTGAGCGACAAAAGAGCGGGCTCAGTCTGTGGGAAGAAACCTAGAATTTCATTCAGAAGGAGCCCAAGTATCAGAGATAGGCTAGTTCATAGCCAGTTAGCTAGCCAACAAATACAGAAACCAAGCTGGCAACCAAGTCACTCTACTGGGCATTTCAAGTGCCAACAATGTAATGTCTGCCAGTATGCTAAATTAAACAAGGGATTTTGTTTGCCCCAACATTAATCAGAGAACTGTAATTAGACATGTACTACCAGCTTTCTTGTTTATATTCCATGGTGCAAGTGTAATTTTTTTAAAACGTTGTTATTGAAATGTTTCACCAGGAAGGCACGCTGAGCGACAAGTCGCTCGTCTCCTGGTGTGACCTAGTGGAAGGGGTACAATAGGAGTGAGACATTAAACATTCAAGTTACAAGATCAACATTAACACACAGTTCTAATGCAGGTGTTACAAGCAGTGTTACAACAGTGTTGCGCATAGTAGGTAGAAAGACTGGACAATAATAAGTGCCGGGTTAATAAGTAAACAAGTGCTCATGTGACAGAAAAGGGGGTCAATGAGAGGGGGTAATCTATGCTACGTAGGAAGGGCAATATGTATACTGAAAGAAAGATCCATCATTAACAAAAAGATGGACACTCCAGTGGGCAGACACTTATATGAGCACCACGGTTCAGACCCAAGACACCTCGGGTTCATGGGCACTGAGGTTATAAAACCACCAAGGAGAGGTGGCAGCAGACAATCTCCTATTAAAGGGAGACAGTTTTTAAATTTTTTAATTAAAAACTAAATCCAGGGATCTGAACAAAAATTGGGGTTGAAACTGTTTCTGAATGATACTTATAAATCTGGGACTGATCTGCTGTAAAGTGTAACTGTTTGGATTTTCTGAATTATGCATTTTGATATGACACTCTGATAAGTTTTATAAGATGGCGGCCGTGCTGGGCTGGCCATCAGTTTAGCACAGTAGTTATTTGTTGTAGTCTGTATTTTTATATTGTGTTTTAATTTTATTTTATTTACTGTTTTGTTAAATTTGGGTTTTCTTTTTCGCCTTTCCCCAAACACAACATTAGTGCAATTTACAAGTGAACTGCAAGTGAAAGCCACGGTCATGTGTCTTTTATCTTGACCGAGGGCTGTTGGACTGTAGACCGCTTGTTTTAAGACTGTCGGTAAATTTCTACTTGCTTGTGCCGCTATTCCTGCGTTGGCAGTTTCGGATGCATCTCCCTGGTGCTTTTGCAATATTCTACAAGCTGCTGGAGTTTGTGTGTGGACTGCTTGGAGAACTGTTGGAGCTGGGCCACTGTGGAGACCGCTATCTAGGAGACACTGCCCGGTAATCTGTCTGGACCGTGTTGGGATTGTGAGCAAGCCGAGGGATTTGCAGTGTGTACGTTTCGGAGAAAACGATGCAGGCCTATATTTTTGGACCGGAGGAAAGTGTGGTTGGAGAGAACTGTAACGTTATATATGGCAGAAGAAACACTCAGAAGAGAGTGAAGATTGTGCGGTATGGAAAGCCTAATGAACTTTATTTTCTAAGACTCGGTCTGATTTGGTCCTTTTTGCTGTGGTGCTTGACTGGAATATGTGGAGTTTGCCAGATCGGGACTAACTACCCTGAAATTGTGAGCGGCCAGCCACAGGAATCCACTTCTTCCCAGGAGGTCTAGGCCTGATCTGACTGGGGAGTCGGTCGGTGGGCCCAAGGTTTCTCCAAGGCCCCTCCACTGGCCAGCCAGTGGACTGTCATAAAGTTGGGTGCCGAGGTGGTGGGGCTGACATTTCCTGTGGCAAGCCCTCACAGAAGGGTTTTAAGGTGTCTGGCATGTCTTCAATACCTGGACTGTTTTTGAGCTCTGCACTTTTGAAGAAGTTCCAGTCTAATTTTGGAGGTTTCTTGCCATTTGGAGAGTACTATTTTGGAAACAAGTTGACTAAAATTTTTTCCACGATCAGATTTAAAATTTTTTCTTTTTACTGTGTTCTAGGCACTGAGAGTGCCTGGTTATTTTAGACCCCCAGGTAGTGAGAGGGCCTGGGGATTCAAAACTGTACTATCCATTTTATTTTATGTTGGAGGTTGAAACTGCATTATTTATTTTATGTTAATTTGTGCACCTTGTGAGAGGAGGTGTACCTAAGTTTTTTTGGTTTTCCTGTTTACATTGTTTTAATTTTAGTCTGCGATTTGGACTACCTAAAAATGACTTCTTATGGTGATTTAACACCCCTTTTTTGGACTACTACTTACATTATTTATTTAGAGACTGTGGAGCCTGATTTGGTTTTTAATTTATATTTGTATTTTATCATGGCATAGTTTATTTAGGTTGGGTGGGAGTTTAGATTGATTCATTTACTCCATCTGAATCTCCCCTCTTGGTGAGAGTGAGTGGGGAGTTTTGGAAAAAAAAGACGTATAATTTGATTTGTTTTGGTCATTTTGTGTTTATTTCTCCTTTTGAGAGAGAGCTGTGGAAGTTGTGTATATTATTTATATTTTAAGTTTCGTTTGTGGAGTATCTTTTTCCTTGCTCTGTGTTTTGGGGCCTGTGATATGTGTTGTAGATCTATCCCCCAGGTCGCAGAGCTCATTATCCTCCGCTCGCGCCTCCCCCATCTGTATTATTTCTCATCTATCAGTGCTGTAGAGCACTGGGCATTGCCCATGGGGGTGGGGTGCAAAGAGCGGAGGATGGATGAGCAGGGCACTCGCATCGGGGTAGTTAAGCCCAGAAGACGCCCTGGGGTGAAATGGATTCTGTAACATGGTCCACCATGTCTAGTCTCCATATCCAAGGGCACCACCACCATTACAGGTAGGCAGGAGGTCAGGGCGGCCCAGGAGACCTGTTCAACTCAAGCAGTGTTATGCAACGTCAGATCTATTAAGAACAAGACTGCAATTATTGCAGACCTTGTGGGTACAACAGATCTGGCGTGCATCACTGATACCTGGCTGGATGAAAATACTGGCCCCATATTTGAGGCTGTGATTCCAGCCGGGTATTCGGTGATACACCACCCGAGGCTGGACCGCAGGGGAAGGGGGTTGTGGTCTGTTTCAAGACCAAACTGGGCCTCATGAATGTACCAGTTAAGGATGATGGGTCTTTTGAGTGTACCATAGTATCAGGTGTAGGTTGTAGGATAGCCCTCATCTACCGTCTGCCCAGGGATGAGAAGCTATTCCTTCAGGAAGTAGCGGTCATCGTGATCGATCTGGCATTTGAGTCGCCTAGGCTGATGGTCCTGGGCAACATCAATGCCTGGATCGATGATGAACTCTCGCAATTTGGACAACACTTCCTCCAGTTGATGACATCACTGGGCCTTACACAGATTGTTACCTCTGCTACTCATAAACATGGCCACTCCCTTGACTTGGTTTTCCTCCTGGGGATCGAAGCCTCTGACATGGGGGTGGAACCTGTCGGATGGTCCAGTCACTACACCGTGAGATTGAATTTTTGCACCTCCTTTTGTAGGCCTACCCCTGTGGAGATGGTCAGGTACCGCCCTTTATGGGATTTGAGCCCTGAAGGCCTAGTGGCGGTGCTTGATCTATTGGAATTTCCTGTGGCAAGCTGGAACCCAGAGGCTTTGGTTCTGGCCTACAACAAGGTCATTACCACAGCACTGGATTCTGTTGCTCCTGTCTGTGTTCGTCCTCTCTCCCTCCGCCCTTGGTCCCCGTGGTTTGATGGGACTTTGAGGGAGATGCGGCGACTAAGACAAAGGTTAGAGTGTTGTTGGCAGAAATCTGCCCTGGAGGCCAACCATCTTAGACTGCTAGAGCATTATGAACTCTACCAGTCAGCAATCTCATGCAAGAAGGCAGAGTTCCTGTCCGGGGTGATTGCTGCTGCTCAGAACTAACTGGCTCAGCTCTTTCGAACTGTAGACAGGCTGTGCAACCCAGCTTGCCTGCAGGCTTGAAGAGCTTTTTCACAATTGGAGTGTGAGAAGCTCGCTCAGTTCTTCGCTGATAAGGTGGCTGACATCAGAGCGGAGATCCGATCGACACACTCTATGGGAGATGTTGGTGATCGGTGCCTGGCCACTGTCCCTCACTTCTCCTGGAGTACCTTCGACTGACCGGAGATCGTGGACGTTATGCGGACTGTTCAGGGTATGCGCCCTACCTGCTGTAGTTTAGATCCGGGCCTAACTTCCCTGATTATGGGTTGTTGTGACATCATTGGCCCAGTCTTGGCACAGATAGTCTGGTGCTCTCTTGAGTCAGGTGAGTTTCGTAGCTCCCTGAAGGAGGCGGTGGTAACACCCCTCTTGAAGAAAGCTTCTCTGGACCCAGACTGCCTGGCAAACTACAGACCCATCTCTAACCTCCCCTTTGTGGGGAAGGTAGTTGAAAAGGTAGTGGCTGTACAGCTGGAGAACCATTTGACCATCCATAACATCTACGAACCTCTCCAATCCAGTATTCAAAAGAGGCATAGTATCGAGACTGCACTGGTTCGGGTGTTTAATGATCTCCTAATGGTGAGAAATCGTAAAAGCCGGTCCATCTTGGTGCTCCTTGATCTCTCATCAGCCTTTGCCACCGTGGACCATGGGGTACTGCTTGACCGCCTGAGGTTCATCTGTGGCCTGACTAGTTCAGTCCTCAGATGGTTTAGGTCCTTCCTCGCTGGTAGAACTCAGAGGGTGGTGTCGGGGATTTATTCCTCCAACCCTCTCTCTCTGTCATGTGGGGTCCCTCAGGGCTCTGTGCTGTCCCCATGTTGTTCGCGGTGTATATGCTGCCCCTCAGAGACATTGTAAGATGGTATGGGCTGAGGTTTCACTGCTATGCTGATGATACCAGGCTCTACTTGTCTTTCACACCTGACCAGGATAGAGCACTCTCGGTATTTAATAACCGCCTTGCTGAAATCCAGGATTGGATGAATTCCAGCTGGCTGAAGTTGAACTCAGAGAAGACTGAGGTGATGGTTGTGGATCCAGGTCGCCGGATAGGCGAGGTTGGGGACTGATCTGCCCACGGGGCTTTTCCTGGGGGACTCCCAGCTCCTAGCCTCTGAACTGGTGCAGGATCTAGGGGTGATGCTTGACGATGGGCTGACACTGCGATCTCAGGTGTCAGCTGTCATTAAGTCATCCTTTTACCATCTAAGGAACATCGCTAGGATCAAGCACCTTGTTCCGTCCGGTGATCTTCCCACACTGATCCACGCCTTTGTGACCTCGTGCCTCGATTATTGCAACTCCCTGTACTTTGGGGTCCCGGGGGTTGATATCCGCTGCCTGGTGCAGAACGCTGCAGCCCGGTTGCTGACGGGGACTCCTCAGACTTCCCATATCACACTGGTGCTGCGCGAACTGCTAGTTCAGTGGCGGATCACCTTCAAAGTCGGATTACTAAACTTATAAAGCCCTACATGGACTTGGCCCGGACTACCTGAAAGAGCTCCTGTCTCTGTACTGCCCCGAGCGATTTCTCCGCTCGGCTGACGAGGGGTTGCTAGAGATTCCAAGGGTAGTTTTAAAATCCTCAGGGGCCCTTGCATTTATGTACATGGCCCCAGCCCTTTGAATTTCTACCCCATCGGCTTTGGGAGTGTGCAACCGTGGGGAGGGTGTTAAACAGGCATTGAAGACCTACTTATGGAGCAGGATATACTGTAATTAGTAACGTTAATTCTTGGATTTTATTGTGTATTTATATATTGCAGTTTTTATTTGTTGTTTTAAGTTTTGTAATGCATCTTGAAAATTGAAAGGTGCATAATAAAGATATTATTATAAGATAATTTTGGAACACCTTAGTTTTCTTTATAGTATTTGCTTCTTTATCTCCCTGTCCCTTTCCGCATTCACCCTGCCCTACCCTTATGGAAAAGCACATTTTCAATAACTTAAAGATCATGAGCAAATGGCTTTTAGTTAGAAAATTCTGGCAGTCTACCAATGAATATGTGGAGACTCAGGGCATCAAAACGAATTGTGTGAATCAAAAATTACATTTTCTACAGAGATTCACTCCTGGCATATTTGTTGTTCTTTGTACTATATACCTGAATTCTAGTCAGCGAGTGAAGAGCTAAGAAAATACTGTTTCATTTGCGGTTTTATGAATGAAAATCGCAACCCTGTCACTTTAGCGCTATCTAGTGGCTATATGCAGAATAGCGCTTGTGAAAAATTAAAGCTCAAGTCTAATACTTGGATTGCTCTTGTTCCATTTTCTTTTGTATGCATGAACTGTACTATGGCAGTGGAAGAAAGTGCGGAGATGAGTTTTCATCTCTGTCACATCTGGGGTGTTGTTTCAGACAAGCAGAAATACAGTTGTCTGTTGATGGTATTCAGCTATATGTGCATTTTCTGTCTGTCCAAATTTGCTTTACTGGTGTTTGATACAAATAATTTTCCAGCAAAAAAAGTTGCAGCCTTGAATCACGCCTTTTTTTTTTTGTTGGTGGAACCACAGCTATTTTTCAAGTCCCCCCCCCACAGTTATGCAGTTGTTTGGGTTGCCACATCAGCACCTTATCCTTTAAATAGGAAAAACAAGACACGTAATCAACTTCTTATGAATCATTCAGACATAGGCATAGAACTTGAGTCAAACTATAAATAAAGAACTTGCTTGGCAGACAAGTGTTAAAAAAATATACAAAACTGATGGTTAATACGTATTCACAGTGTACATAAATGGCAGAATAAAATCTCATAACATGCAGCTACACACATTTTATCAAAACATTTCAGGATAATCAACAGAAGTAAATGGCAAGATGAGACTGATTAAATAATACCATTCATCAGCAACTATGACAAGGTTGTCACTTGCTTCCTCTGCCTCACTGTATAGCATACTAGAGATGGACTCAGGCAAACGGGACTGAACTAATAGTTCAAAGGAGCATGAAACTATAGTGCTTTGAACCACTACATGTTCAGGCCACTCATTATTATACATCACTTAACAAAAAATCTTTAAATAGATTAAAATAAATTAAGAATGGGTTAAAACACTGAGAGAAAAGTGAATGCTACAAAGAATGTTGACAGCGCTTAGTAAAAACAAATTTAGTAGTTGCCGTATTGGTCCTTGCAAGAATAGATCCAGAAGCAAATGATTTGATACCTTTTAATGGACCAACATAGATGTAACAACAAGAACAAAGTGCTCTAGCTTTCGGACCAACCAGTCCTTCTTCAGAAGCTCATGGCAGTTGTTTAGAAAATACAATACTTATAACAGCTAGATAATGCAGAGAAAAACAGAAAAAAATCCCCATTGGTTTAAAATACTCATTAAAAAAAAAAAAAACAGAAGATGATGTCAGAGAAGTTAAACAGTACAATACTGCCCTCAGTCCGAATGAACCTTGGGTTAAGATGTGCTTGGTGCAACAAACATAAAGAATCCTACTACACATAAATTTAATTGACATAAGAAGCAGATAACTCCAAATCAAGCCATGAGTGTCACAGTCAGTATAAGGATGTGATTAGCTGGGTGGGGTTGCCTTCAGTAAAGACAAACTAAGATAGTTATAGGGCTCATGAAATTACAATGTATGCATTAAAGACAAGAATACCAGTAAAGTTGTCTAAAAAACATCAGTGCACACTGTGTGATGTGTAAAACCTAGCTAGACATGTCACCCAGCTGTATTCTCAAGCTAAATAAAAGGCCCAAGAAATTACAAAAACCTCAGGACTATATAAATGATAATATAAATATAAATTGATAATATTAGTGTTAAACAAAAAACTCTAGTAGAGAACCTCAAGGAATTCAGACCATGCATCCTGATATGTACTGATGTCAATATATACTGAGAATGTAGCAACTACATGTACCACAAGTGTCTAGGGAATCTGAAAAGAGATAAAAAGTAATTTATCTCCTCCTGCTCATACAAACAGTACAACCTAACCCACCCACATCACAATAATGTGGTGGGGAAATCATAAGCTTAAAAGAGATGTTGTCTTTCTCTCTCTCCCTCCTTTCTCTCTCTCTCTCTCTCTCTCTGTCCCCCCACACACACACACACTCTCAATCTCTCTCCTAGTGAACCTATATTAACTTCAGTCACTGTAATTGTTCCCCAAAGGAATACAACTTGTAATGAAATTCTGAGTAAATTACTACAATATTAGCCTAATGTAAAAGATATGTGCAGGACCCCAAGCAAATGAGATCACACATCCCAATATGTACAGAGTTACAAAAATTATATATAACAGTATAAGATAACACTCCTGTATGTACACTAGCAGGCTGGGTAAACTGAATATGGTGCAATGGAATCAATCCCCCACACAGGCAAAGATAAAAAGTAAGGAGAAATATGTTGTGTGTGAAATGAAAATAGTAACACATTATACCTCCATATAGCTAAATAGAGACTTGCCTCAATGTGACAGCAAGCCCCACATCTATTATATCACATACCTCACAGCACATACCCACACACATCCACATCTCACACATGCTGAAGTCCTATAATATGTCAGCTTGAAGAAGAAAAGGTCTGTGGATGTTAATTTCTCCTTACTTTTTATCTTTGCCTGTGTGTGTGGGGGGATTGATTCCATTGCACCATATTCAGTTTACCCAGCCTGCTAGTGTACATACAGGAGTGTTATCTTATACTGTTATATATAATTTTTGTAACTCTGTACATATTGGGATGTGTGATCTCATTTGCTTGGGGGTCCTGCACATATCTTTTTACATTAGGCTAATATTGTAGTAATTTACTCAGAATTTCATTACAAGTTGTATTCCTTTGGGGAACAATTACAGTGACTGAAGTTAATATAGGTTCACTAGGAGAGAGATTGAGAGTGTGTGTGTGTGGGGGGACAGAGAGAGAGAGAGAGAGAAAAGGAGGGGGGAGAGAGAGAAAGACAACATCTCGTTTAAGCTTATGTATCCCCCACCCACATTATTGTGATGTGGGGTGGGTTAGGGTTGTACTGTTTGTATGAGCAGGAGGAGATAAATTACTTTTATCTCTTTTTCAGATTCCTAGACACTTGTGGTACATGTAGTTGCTACATTCTCAGTATATATTGACATCAGTATATCAGGATGCATGGTCTGAATTCTTGAGGTTCCTCTACTAGAGTTTTTTGTTTAACACTAATATTATCAATTTATATTTATATTATCATTTATATAGTCCTGAGGTTTTTGTAATTTCTTGGCCTTTTATTTAACTTGAAAATACAGCTGGGTGACATGTCTAGCTAGGTTTTACACATCACACAGTGTGCACTGATGTTTTTAGACAACTTTACTGGTATTCTTGTCTTTAATGCATACATTGTAATTTCATGAGCCCTATAACTATCTTAGTTTGTCTTTACTGAAAGGCAACCCCACCCAGCTTAATCACATCCTTATACTGACTGTGACACTCATGGCTTGATTTGGGAGTTATCTGCTTCTATGTCAATTAAATTTATGTGTAGTAGGATTCTTTATGTTTGTTGCACCAAGCACATCTTAACCCAAGGTTCATTCGGACTGAGGGCAGTATTGTACTGTTTAACTTCTCTGACATCATCTTCTGGTTTTTTTTTTTTTTAATGAGTATTTTAAACCAATGGGGATTTTTTTCTGTTTTTCTCTGCATTATCTAGCTGTTATAAGTATTGTATTTTCTAAACAACTGCCATGAGCTTCTGAAGAAGGACTGGTTGGTCTGAAAGCTAGAGCACTTTGTTCTTGTTGTTACATCTATGTTGGTCCATTAAAAGGTATCAAATCATTTGCTTCTGGATCTTTAGTAAAAACAACAAACAGCATTCGCACCAAGCTATAGTGTTGTAGTCAAGGCAACAAGATATGCTAATGAGCACCATCAATGATGCGCCCCTGCTAAAATCTCACAGACGTGCTGCTAGGCAGGCTAAACATAACACTGTCTAATACATGGACTAAGAGAACTCAGAAAATAAAAATAAATAAGCCTATGTCCTAACATAAACTGGATAAAATGACTTAAAAAATCAGAACTCACAAAGGAAACGTCCTCAGTACAAACAGAGGCAGAATATATCTGCCCATGGTCTTTAATAGTATTCTCTCTGAAATGAAATGTTAGTTTTTATTTGTTTTAGCGTTAAAATACTGATGTGTTTTATTTTATTCTAACAGTTTTGTCTCCGTCTCTCCTTAGATTTGTTGCAGTGTTGCAACATTCTCTCTATTTTACTCTAGTACCACCTGACTCCTGGAGGGACTGATCCTGCAGATCCCAAGAATCTCCTGTAATTAATTGTACAGGAGATCACGGGGCAGATTAAGATAAGGATGGTGGTATGTCTTTTCTATCTGTTCTCTTTTTGCATACAGTGACCAGTGCTAATTTGGGGGGGGTCACTGCACAATTAAGTCAATTAAGTGTATCAGTTTTTTATTATGATTTCTGGTAACTGTTGTATGATATGTATTCTGGTTTGCTATTGGTGAAATGTACAGTGTTTTGCTATATGAGACCATTTTGTGTTATGACAGAATGAACAGGTTACTCACCTGTAACAGTAGTTCTAGGAGTGGTATATGTTGTTCATCCACACTCTTTGGCATGTCCCCTTCCACTTGAAGGATCACCGGAAGTCTTCAAGCTGGCTCCTCCCACCCACCTGGGTGACATACACCTTGGCTCCAACCCACGACACCAGATCTTAGCCCGCTGGAAGCCAGGTGTTGTGTGTCCACAGCCGGGGAGGTCGGGTGGGTCCGTGTGGATGAACAACATATACCACTCCTGGAACTACTGTAACAGATGAGTAATCTGTTCTTCTAGGACTGTGGATATGTTGTTCATCCACACTCTTTGGCAGACTCCTAGCAGTTCGGGAGGAGGGAGGCAAGGCGCACACCCCCTACTTAGGGAACAGAGATTGGAGAACTGAGGCCCCAAAACCAGCATCCCGGCGTGACTCAAGGTCGATGTGGTAGTGAGTGATGAAGGTGTTTGCTGACTTCCAGGTAGCAGCCCGGCAGATTTCCTGGATAGGGATGTCCCTGGAAGCAGCCACCAATGCAGCAGTATGGCAGGCAGAATGAGCTCTTATCCCCTCTGGGAGGCTCCTTGCCTTCCAACTCATAGCACAGACCTATGCATGATGTAATCCATCTTGCAATGGTCCGCTTCGCTGCAGGTCTGCCAGAAGTGGCTTCAGCCTAGGTGACAAACAGCTGGCGAACCTCTCCCTGAATTTCCGCCATCCTCTCCTTATAATAGGAGACAGCACGTCTCAGGTCCAAGGTATGGAGCCTGTACTTGGCCTCCAAGGTGTGTGTTGGGTAGTAAACTGGCAGAGTTAACACCTGGTTAATGTGAAACTCTGATACCACCTTCGGAAGGAATTTCGGGTTGGGGCGCAGGACAACCTTGTCCCTGTGGAAGACCAGATAAGGGGAGTCCACCGAAAGCACCTGGAGCTCCCCTGTACTTCTGGCTGACGTGACAGCCACCAGGAAGGCCATCTTCCACGACAAATGTGACAGCTCACACTTGTGCATTGGTTCGCATGGCTTGCCCATGAGCTTTGCCAGTACTAACAGCACATCCCATGGAGGTGGAGGTTCACGCACCGGAAGGGATATGTGATCCAGGCCTTTGAAAAAGCGCCCAACCGCTGTTTTCTGTGCTGTCGGCTGACTGGCCCATGCCTGGTAAGCAGAGATGGCTGCCAGATGCACCCTGAGGGTCGATGACCACAGACCCCCTTTGGAGAGAGACCAAAGGTAGTCGAGAATGTTAGCCTCAGGGCAGGACAAAGGGTCCAGGCCCTTGCCCTGACACCAAATGAAAAACCACTTCCATTTGAAGGCATAACACTTCTGGGTTGATTCCTTTCTAGATGCCTCCACCACGGTGCAGACATCTTTGGAAAGACCCAAAGCCTGGAACTCTAGCCGCTTAGGTACCAGGCTGTGAGGTGCAGGGATTGAAGGTCTGGATGGAATATCTTCCCCTGATTGAATGATATCAGGTCCGGGAGTGTACAAAGCTGCTCCGGGGGCCTGCAGCTGAGGCTGAGGAGATCTGAATACCAGAACTGGCGTGGCCAGTCTGGGGCTACCAGGATCATCTTTGCCTTGTCCCTCCTCACCTTGAGGAGCACCTTGTGGATCAAGGGAAATAGAGGGAAGGTGTACAGGAGGCCTGGGGTCCATGGCCTCGAGAAGGCATCCCCCTGCAGCGAGCCCCTGCTGATGAGGGGGGTGGGCATGAAACAGTCTCAGCTTGGTGTTTTCCCTGGAGGCAAACAGGTTCACCATTGGTTTGCCCCAACGGGAGAACAGACTGTAAGCTACCCCTGGATGGAGAGACCACTCGTGGGATGTCTGGCCCAAGCGGCTGAGTGCATCCGCCAGATGGTTTGAGGCTCCTGCCACATGGATGGCTAGGAGATCTGCCTCCAATCGGCTCATGAGGGTCCAGATGCAGAGTGACTCCTTGCACAGCAGACGGGAATGCGTGCCATCCTGTTTGTTGAGGTAGTACATGGTCGTGGTATTGTCCGTCTGGACTTGAACCACTTGACCCCGGAGCTGAGGAGCGAAAGCTGACAACATCAGTCTGACTGCTCTGAGCTCCAACTGGTTAATTTGGCATTGGGACTCCTCAGGGGTCCAGAGCCCGTGGGCCCTTTCGTCCCCGATGTGGGCTCCTCAGCCCATGAGAGAGGCATCGGTCGTGAGAACAACTGTCGGCTCAGGGCAGACAAACGGGATCCCTTCCTGCAACCGGTCTGGGGTGGTCCACCATTGGAGAGTGTCCCACATCTTCTGGGTTACAGTGATCAGCTGGCTGAAATGACTGTGGTGCTGAATCTACTGGGCAGCTAGCTCCCATTAGAGGGGGCGCATGTGTAACCGGGCCCAACGGACCACCGAGGTGCACGCTGCCATGTAGCCCAGAAGGCGCAGAAAGTCCCGGGCAGGGCGCAACTGCCCAACCAGAAATGATTGGGAAAAGGAGGAAAGAACCTCTGTCCTGTCCGCTGGGACCCGAGCTCTGGCTTGACGAGAACTGAGCTCTGCCCCGATGAAGCCCATCACCTGAGAAGGCATGAGTTCCGATTTGGCCTCGTTGATTAGGAGGCCGAGTTGGGAGCAGGTCTGGAGGGCCAGATCCCTGGACCTCTCCACCTCCTGTTGGGTGGGACCTGCCAGAAGCCAATCATCGAGGTAGGGGTAAATTCTGACCTCCCCACACCAGAGATGTGCAATGCATTTGGTGAAGACCCATGGGGCCAATTACAGGCCGAACGGCATGGCTCAGAACTCGTACAAGGTCCCTTCGACCCTGAAGCGGAGGAACCGCTGATGGGACGGACGGATTGGGATGTGAAAGAATGCACCCTGCAGATCCAGTGAACAAAACCACATGTTTCGCTCCAAGGATGGAATGATCTGGGACAGAGTGACCATCTGAAAGGTGTGAGACCTGAGATATTGATTCAGGTCGTGGAGATCTAGAATGGGGCGCCAGCCACCTGTCCGCTAAGGCACCAGGAAGTACCTGGAGACGAAGCCTTGGTCTGCTGGAGGATCCGTCACAGGAGCTATTGTCTCCTTGAGGAGGAGCTGAGCAATGTCGTCTTGAAGAGCCGACTGGGTGTGAGCGGATATCCGTTCCTCCCGAGGGGTGCAGGCTCGGTTGGGAGGGTACTGCTCGAATTCTAGAGGCAGTCCCTGACCGACCACTTCGAGAACCCACCTGTCCGAAGTGACAGCGGACCAGGCAGAAAGGAAGTGGCGGAGCCGGAACCCCACGGGAGGACCCAGAGCTGTCATGATGGGAGTAGGGGTGGCAACCCCCACCTCATCACTGAGCAGGCTTGGAGGAGGCAGAGGCTCCAGGACCTGCACCTCGGCCTCCTTTACGGGCTTAGTGGTGTGCGGGCTTGTGCCGAGGGCACCATGCTTGAGCCTGCTGGTGCTGCTGGTGCTGCTGTCCCCTTGAAAGGAGGACTGCCGAGCCACAGGGGAAGAGTGCCGAAAAGGCTTCTTCTTCTTCTTCTTTTTCTGATGATTCTTGCCTGAAGAACCCTTGGCAGAAGTAGCGTCCAAGGTGGCACTGGACTGCTCAATGCACTGAAGGTGACCGGCCACTCCTGGGCCAAACAAGTCGGTCCCGAGGAAGGGCACATCAGCCGGTTTTTGCTGAGTGTCCGTCAGAAAGGAGGAGAGCCTCAGCCAAGCTCTGCGATGAGAGGCAACTGTGGTAGCCATCGAGCGGGCGCAAGAATCCCTAATGTCCAGGGCTGTCTGGAGCTGCTGTTTGGCTACAGCATGGCCCTGGTCTTGGACCTGCTTGACCGTGGTCTTCATGTCCATGGCGAGATGTGGGAGGATCTCATCTAATGACCCGAGAAGGGCGTGGGAGAAGTGTGCCATGATGACAGCCGAACTTGCCTGACGAAGGCCCCAGGAGGAGGCCGCATAGACCTTCCTAGCCAAACTGTCCAAGAGCTTGAACTCTATTGGGAGATCGGTCCATATCGGCAGAAAGTACAGTTACGTAAGAACTTACCGTAACAGTAGATCTTCGAGAGGAGCTCTTGCAGCAGGCTATAACAATTAGGACTATGCCACAGGCACTAGGACCACATGGAAAACTTCTGCCAGCAATACCAGCGGGGGACCGCCCCCGACGCCAGCCCCGCCCTGGCGGTCGGGGTACAAAAGGGTGGACCCAACTCCACCTCAGTTCTCCCGCCAGTACCCAGCAGAAGGCCTGACAAGAGAAGGAGGCAGTTTCTACCATCGATAAGGAAAGAAAATAGACGCGTACACCGAGGGGAAGGCGGAGGAAAGGCTTGCTGCAAGAGCTCCTCTTGAAGATCTACTGTTACGTAAGTTCTTACGTAACTGTACTATCTTACTGAGATGAGCTCTTGCAGCAGGCATCTAATTAGGACTGGAATCCCAAGCAGTCCCCTAGCAAAGAGGTAGCCGACCCCGGGAGGAGGAATATGCTGACTCCAGAGGCCTTCAGGACAACAGTCCTTGCAAAATCGCTAGGCCGAAGCCAGCACGGCGTCTGGAGACGATATCCAAGCTGTAATGCTTGACAAAGGTATGCACCGTATTCCAGGTCGCGGCCGCACAGATGTCCTGAATGGCGACATTCCGCATCGCGACAAAAAAAGCTGACACTCCCCTGGTGGAGTGACCCCTAACTGGACCCGGCAGGGGTTTATTGTGATGCTCGTAGCAAAACGAGACGCAACGGACTATCCATTTGGAGATAGTTTGCTTGGACACTGGTTGACCCAAGTGATGTGGCGCAAAAACCACAAAGAGTTGCTCCGATCTACGGTGTTGAACCGTTCTGTTGACGTAATACCTCAGGGACCTGTGGACATCCAATGTGTGGAGGAGAGCCTCCCCTCTATTGGAAGGGGAAGGAAAATAAACTGGAAGATCAACCGACTGGTTGAGGGTCAACTCCGAGACCACTTTGGGAAGAAACTTAGGATTAGTTCTGAGGGAAACTCTTTCCCTATGAAAAACCAAATAGGGCTCTTTAC
This sequence comes from Neoceratodus forsteri, assembly GCA_016271365.2. Taxonomy (NCBI): domain Eukaryota; kingdom Metazoa; phylum Chordata; order Ceratodontiformes; family Ceratodontidae; genus Neoceratodus; species Neoceratodus forsteri. The sequence continues at coordinate 1,290,624,265 of CM028131.1, read as the reverse complement.
ACATCAGAGCCTGCAGCTCGGAAACCCTTCGAGCGGAAGTAACAGCAACCAGAAAACAAACTTTCCAAGACAGATATCGCAGCTCACAACTCGCTGCGGGTTCAAAAGGAGGGAGGGTGAGTTTCTCCAACACAAAAAGGAGGTCCCAGGGTGGGACAGGGTCCCTAATGGGAGGTCTCATGTGAAGAATTCCCCTAAGGAAGGTGCAGGCCATGTCTAACTGAGCCAATGCTCTCTCTCCCACGAGAGCATGATAGGCCAAAATCGCTCACATGTGCACCTTGATAGAGGAATAGCTCAGGCCTTTCTCGTACAAGGAGAGGAGATACTGCAAAGCGGAGTTCACAGAGCAGGTGACAGGGTCTAAATGCTGTGGCAAGGCCCAGAGACAGAAACGTTTCCACTTCACAGCGTAAGTGGAGCGAGTACAGGGCTTTCTTGTGGACGCTAAGACCTCAGCCACTTCCGGGGAAACCCTGTATCGGTTCCTAGCTACGTCTGGAGGAGCCAAGCATGAAGGTGCAGGGATCTGAGATCCGGGTGAACCAGAGAACCCTGGTCCTGGGACAGCAGTTGCGAGCAAATGGGCAGCGGGACTGGAGGTTCCTGGGACAACTGCTGCAGGAGTGGGAACCAAATCTGTCGGGGCCAATTGGGGGCCACTAGGATCATGCGTGCCCCCTCTGCCTGTAGTTTGAGCAGAACCCTCTGAATGAGAGGGAAGGGCGGAAAGGCATAAAGAAACCTCCCTGCCCAGCAAAGGGATAACGCGTCTGGCAAAAAAACGCCAGGCGAGAGCTCTCGCGAGCAAAACAGTGGCAGTTTGGCGTTGTGTGGTGATGCAAAGAGATCTAGCTCGGGAAGGCCCCACCTTCTGAAGAGCTGATCCGCTACGGACTGAAGCAATTCCCACTCGTGCGCTCTGGCCCACAACCTGCTGAGGTTGTCGGCCAGCTTGTTTAGGATGCCTGGAACGTGCATAGCCGACAGACTAATACCCCGTTCCAGTGCCCAGTACCAGACTCTCATCGCCTCCCGGCAAAGAGGATAGGAATGGGTGCCTCCTTGCTTGTTGATGTAAAAGACGACCGCCATGTTGTCCGTCTGAATCAGAAGAGAGCCGGGTACTAGGTCCTCTTGAAACGCCTGAAGAGCATAGAGGACCGCTCGCATTTCCAGTACATTGATGTGGAGGGACCGTTCCGTGGGTGACCAAACCCCTTGCGTTTAATGAACACCTAGATGAGCCCCCCAACCCAGGTCCGATGCATCCGTTGTTAGAGTCGGACCTGGAGGCTCTGGACGAAAGCTGACCTCTTTCCCCAGATTGCTGGGGTCCAACCACCAAAGCAAGGTTCTCCTGACTGGCTCCGAGATCCTGACCAAAGCATCCAGATCGGCGTAGCATTGATCCCACTGCACCCTGAGCATCCATTGTGGGATTCTCATGTGGAGACGGGCCAAGGGTGTTACTGGGATGGCCACCGCCATATGCCCCAATAGGCTGAGGAAGTTCCGAGCCGGAACTCGAGGCGCTATGGATATCCGTTCCGCCAAACTTCGCAGGCGAATTCCCCAGTCCTGTGGGAGAAAAGCCATGCCCTGGACTGAGTCCAGGATCGCTCCAATGAAGGCGAGGTTTTGGCTGGGCTCTGAGGGTGACTTTTTCAAGTTCAGGGTGATCCCCAGCTCTCAGAATAGAGTATAGGTGTCTCCGAGAGAGTGTAAGAGGCCGTCCCTTGACGGGGCCGTGAGAAGCCAGTCATCGAGGTAAGGGAAGACATAATGGCCTAATTGCCTGAGAGCCGCAGCCACCACTGCTAGGCATTTGGTGAAGATTCGTGGAGTGGAAGAGAGGCCGAATGGGAGCACCCGGAACTGATAATGCTCCCCTTGGAAGTGGAACCTCAAAAACTTCCTGTGGGGGAGGAAAGACCCCGATGTGCATGTATGCATCCTGCATGTCGAGAGAACAGAGCCAATCCCCTTGGTGCAGCAGAGGAAGGAGACCTTGAAGAGTCACCATCCTGAACTTTTTGTACTCTATAAAGAGATTTAAAGGACTGAGATCCAGAATGGGACGAAGGTCCCCTGTCTTTTTTGGGATTAGAAAAAAGTGGGAGTAGAACCCCTGACCCCACTGTTCCATGGGAACCTGTTCTACTGCTCTCTTTTGCAGCAGGGCCTGAATTTCTCCTTCCAAGAGTGGAATGTGAGAAGGAGGATAACGGGAGAGCTTTGGCGAACTAAGTGGAGGGAACTCTGTGAACTCCAATGTGTGTCCTCTCCGAATAACGTCCAAGACCCATTGATCTGTGGTAATAGAGCTCCACCCTTCCGAGATGAAGGGAGAAGCGGCCCCCAACCGGCTCCCCCTGGACGTCTGACCACGGTGGGGGCGGAAGGGAGTCATTGGGCAGAACCGGGGGTAGGGAGAGAGGCCTGGAAGGACCTGGGCCCATGGGCGGAAGGTCCACCAGACTGCTGGTTTCCGGATCTCCTGCGGAAGCCACCTCTCTGCCCTTGCTGTGAACCTTGGGCTGAAGCCTGATTGTCTGAGGACTTGCGAAAAAGCCGACGACGATGGGGGCGTCGCTGGTCGCCACGGTACAACTGGCGGACCGACCAGACCGACTTACTTGATTCTTGGAGACGGGAGATCAAGGCCTCCATCTCCTGCCCAAACAAAATGGCACCCTGGAGCGGCAGGTCCCGGATACCAGACTGCAGATCCTGGTGAAAGCCCGAAAGCCTCAACCAGGCATGGCGCCGGAGACAAACCCCAGAGGCGGCCGCCCTGGCTGCCGTACCCGCAGTGTCATACAAGGCTCTCAGAACATGACAGCCTATGTCTGAGCCCGACTGTAAAAGGGCCAGGAGCTCCGTCTTCTTGTCGGAGTCTGGCATGGCCTGTGCCAGCTCAAGACCCCGTTCCCACAACGCATTCTGGTACTGCACCATATGCGTGAGGAATTTCAGGGATCGAATGGAGTAGGTGGAAGCAGCATAAACTTTCTTGCCCACCTGATCCAGGTAACGGGATTCCAAGTCGGGAGGCTGGGAGCTGAGGTGACATGGCTGTCAAGACTTGTCATGAGCAGCCGTGATCACAGTTGAATCTGCCTGAGGGTGTTCCACCAAGAAGGGTTCAGCCCTTGGAGCCTTGTAGAGCCTGTCCGACTTTTGGGAACCGCCAGGATGGAGGCTGGGCACAGCCAGGTGGATTTAGTCAGGTCCTGAAAAGTATCCACCAAAGGAGGAATGACCAAAGGCTTTGGCTCCTTCTGCCTCAGGTATCTGGCCAATCTCCGGCGTTCCGGGTCCAGGTCTTCCGTGTCCCACTCGTTGGAAGCCTGGATATGCCTCATGACGTCCATGAACGTGGGATCGTCTGGAGGCAAGCGAGGCATGTCCTTCTCCTCAGGGGAGCGCTTGAGGCTGAGGGAAGACGAAGAAGATGACGAGGAAGAGGATGAGGAGGACTGACTATCCGACTTAGAATAGTCTGGATCTACCCCATGTCCATGCCTACGCTGAGGTCGGTATGCAAGGGACTGACGACAGTCCGAAGGCCGACTCTGGTCCCTGGACCCGGCAGCGGGCGATGACCGGCGTCGGTCAGGACCCGGCGCCGGGAACCGTCCACTGAGCGCGAAGGGCTCCGGGACAGACCGGGGCCAACGTCGGTCAGTCGAAACCATAAGAGCGATATCGGTGGTCCTCAGATCGAGAGCGGGAATGAGCCCTAGACGGGGGCGAAAAACAGTGCTCCAGGGACCTCAACGGAGAGGTCTCGCCCTCTGGCTGTGGTTCACCCGCAAGATCCAGTACCGGTGTCTGGGCCGGCGACGGGGTGGTACGCTTGTTAACCTGCCCCCACCAAAATGAAAAAAGCTGTTTGAGCTCATCCGGGGAGAATATTTCAGCCGTCCGCTGTGGGAAAGAAGTCTCTTGACCGGCGGGACGCGACGGAGAGCTCTCTTGAGGGCCCGGGGGGAGGAGGACTTGGGCGACGGGGACGTCGGCTGAACAACGACGGACCCCGGGTCCTTAGCCCCTTCAACTGGCGTCGGTACCAGGACCAATGATGGGGTGACAACAGGGGGCGCCGGAGAGTCCTTAAGCTCCGGGGGCGCACCTTCAGCAGGCGGCGCCGGTGCCATGGTCGGTAGGGCCGAAGCAGGTACCGCCACGGACTTAGCGATGACTCTAAGCGGAGTCACCTTCGGCCTGGCCGGCTGCTCCCCCAACGGGCCGGCCTTAGCCTGAGATGAGCGCGGCGTCTCACCCGAGCCCGGGACGGCCTCTTCGAAGGTCGCGACTCGCCGGACCGGTGCCAGGACCGACCACGCTCTTTGCTATGTCTCTTTTTCTCCTTCTTCTTCCCTTCGGACGAGTGCTCCATCTTTTACTCCAAGAGGTAGGCCTTCAGGGCCTTCAGGCGTCGGATGCGAGTCTGGCTTGTAAAAGCCTGGCGGTAGCGCAATTAAGCGGTGTTGGTCCGGGCCGAGGCAGAAAAACACACCGGGCGGTGACCGTCCTTGACGGGAATTTGCCGGCTGCACTCGCACTTATTAAGATGATTGGGAGAAACAGACGCCCGGAAAGACATCGAACCCGCGGGTGGAAAAAACGGACTGACGTCGGTACCCACGGCGGTAAACACTGAGGTAAAGTATGCCAGATGCGGGAAAACCGAGCCGAACAGCGGTAACAGTACAAACGTCGGCCACGGAGGAGGAAAAAATGGTAAAAACCGTCGAAAAAACTTGCTTGAAGTATTCTTTTCTCGCTGGTGAATCGCAGACAGCAGCTAGCTTCACATGCGTGGTACGCAGCGGGAAAGAACTGGGGTGGAGCTGGGTCCGCCCCCTTTTGTACCCCGACCGACATTGTGGCGGGGCCGGCGTCGGTCCCCCGCTGGTATTGCTGGCAGAAGTTTTCCATGTGGTCCTGCTGCCTGCGGCATAGTCCTAATTGTTATAGCCTGCTGCAAGAGCTCTATCTCGAAGTGAGATCTGCCAGTATACCTGAACACAGAGGCAGTCACCAGGTTCTCGGCCGAAGGGTGCTCTGTGAACCCCACTAGGGACACCATGGGCACTGCAAACATGTGGGCCATGCAGGCAGACGGAGCTGGAAAAGAGGCAGGACGTAGCCAGAGTTCAAGGGCCGGACCAACGATGGCCTCGGCCACAGGGAAGGCCTTCGTCAGGGTATCCCTCTCTTAAGGATGTCTGTAAGAGGGTGCTCTGCCTTTTTCTGGATAGGCTCCAGGGGCATCCCTGTGGACTCATAAAAACATAGAATTTGACGTAACATAGAACATAGAATTTGACGGCAGATAAGGACCGCTTGGCTCACCTAGTCTGCCCATTTTCCTACCTAACAGATAAGCTGCAGATCCTAGTTAACCAACAGCTCACTTCCCCCTACCCCCCACTAGGACTGCCTTATGTTTGTCCCATACATTCTTGAATTCCCCCACTGTTCTTGACTCCACGACCTCCTCAGGGAGGCTGTTCCATGCATCCACAACCCTCTCCGTGAAAAAATACTTCCTCACGTTACCTCTGAGCCGTCCCCCCTCTATCTTCAAATTGTGCCCCCTTGTTCTTGCACATCTCTTTTTCTGAAAGATGCTACCCTTAGAGACTCAGAGAAGAGGTGAAGGATCCCTTGGAAGAAAGGAGGACCTTCCTCCATCCCTAAGCCAACGGATGATTCATCATCCCCAGGATGAGAATGAAGTCCGGTGACATCCAAATCCGACGAATCCAGATACAGTGGCCTGCCGACCAAATCACCCTCGACTCGCCGGGGGTGGTCTGGGGTGACCATGACTGACAAATGCCAGGGAAGCCCGGTGTCTGGTCTGTCTTCTTTGGAAGGAGCCCCTCCCACAGGCTGCTTAGGCGGCAGTTCCACCACAATCGGTGGAGAGACCGGTTTAGGCCAAACAGGTGGTCTCACCGGCCCTGCGGGCGGGGAAACCGAAGATTTCGGCTAAGAAGGGGTCAGCTTCGGCCTAGGAGGCGAAAGCCAAGTAATGGCTGGGGTAGGAGCCGGGGTAGGCTTGTGCCAGGACAAGATCAGCTGTTGCCACATGAGGTCCTCATAGCGCTGACGGAGTTTCCGCCGGAGCCTCTCCTCATCTGAGGAGGACGACCGATGGCGTTGCATCTTTTTTGAGCGTTTATGGCTCTTCGTCGGCCTTTCAGTTGAGGGGGTTCTAGACTTTGACCGAGATCGGGTGGGCTGACTCGACCACTCGGGGGACACCTGCAGGACTGGTGGCTCCCAGGGGTCCGGAAACGGATCCTCGATTGGGACACCAGTGGACTGGGTCTTCTCATTGGGGAAAACAAGGACCGGAGTCCTCTCTAAGGAGTCATCGACCGGAGTCGGCGACAGCGGGTCGATAACAATTTTGACCCTGTTGACCGCATCCTTAGTTGGCTGGCCCGACGGAAGGTCCGAGAAGCCAGCAGCCAAAGAAGCGATCTCGACTGAGGTTGAGACCACATGCTCCTGGGACTGAGACCTCTCCCGGTCCCAAGAGTGCCTTCATCGAGATGAAGACTTGCTCGGTTCCTTCTCCTGCTTACGGGATCGGGAGGAGTGCGAGCCCGCAGGCGCCTCTCCCCTGGTGGAAAGAGACTGGCACAACTCCTGGAAGGAACCTGAGAAGGTGGAGCCCAGGTTGAGCGGAATGAAGAAGCTCCGAGAGTCTGCAACACGAGCGCTTCTTCCTCGAATGCTTGCATGCGTTCCAGTTGCTCGGCGGATCCCGCAGCCGCGGAAACCGCCCACCTAGCCTCTTTGGACTTCACTGGAGGGTTCCTCTTCTCCGGTCTCCCCAGTTTCAAGTGTGCAAGACGGTCGTCCAGGACGTTGGGATGGAAGGCCAAGCAAAAACTGCAGGACGAAGTGTCATGGCCGACACCGAGGCAGTAGACACACGCGAGGTGGGGATTGGTACGTGACATTTTTTGGCCGCGGGGGCACTGTTGAAATTTGGGGAAGATTTTTCTTCCATAATCGAAGATATGAAAAAACGATCGCTAACTCTAACGATACGGAGTTTCGGTAAAACCAAAGGTTTGAAAGCCAGGGCCTACAAAATGCGTGAGCACAAGGGAGGCAACCTGAATCTTCCAGGGGAAAGGAAAATCTGGTGTCATGGGGTGGAGCCGAGGTATATACCACCTGGGTGGGTGGGAGGAGGAGCCAGCTTGAAGACTTCCAGTGATCCTTAAAGTGGAAGGGGACATGCCAAAGAGTGTGGATGAACAACATATCCATGATCCTAGAATATTTTATTTTCACTTAGCATGATACTGTGATTCAACACTGTTATGATGTCATCACTCTGTGACTATAAAAAGGTCTGTCAGTAATACTAGTCTCCCCTCCGACAAAGCATGGTAAAGTGAAGCACGAGGGTAGTCCAACCTCCACATTGTGAAAGGCATGTTATAATACACTTTTTGTTATTTTGCTGGTGTATGCCATTTGGGCAATAAAAATTAACACCTGTACTTCAATTGGTGTGCTGTTTACAGTATTCTGACTCCTGAGTGCATCTGATTTCCTGATTTTTTTTTTTTTGCATTTTCTAGCTGTGGGGTTAGTCACCCCTCTTGGCTGCACCACCCCTCAGTTCACTGTATTCATGGCTGCTTGACTGGGATAGTTGAAGATTCTTCTCCCCATGGCTGAGGGCAGCTGTTCACCCCTATCCCCGCCTCCCCAAAGACTCACCTGGTCTGTCGAGTTCCCCCATAGAGGGGCTGGAGGAGGGACAGACACCCTCCCCGCATCATATATATCCGGTGTGAATCAGGGTCCCGGGTGGCAGCACAAACCTGGGATACGAGGGCAGGGCTTCCTTAAGCCCCAGCCATTGTTTTTCCTGTTTTCTTCCCATTCTTACTGTAGTGTACGTATGCATGCTTGTGGAGGCAAACACACATATCATGAACTTGCAGCCTCTCCCTTCATACCGCCCGAAGCTGCACTACCACCGGGCCGCCACCTGGTGGCATTAAGTCTGGGATAGCAGGCCCATCACTCTGACAGAAAAAAGCAGTCCATTAGATGCTCGAACCTCTACCACTCCTGCTGACCCCTGGCAACCTGAGCTTGTTCCTGAACTCAGGTTGCTGGCATGGGAGGAGGTAAGGCACCCAGCACCTCAGTCCTCCATACCACTTGGCCAGCCCTGGTTAACTTTTTTTTATTTTTTTTTTAATATAAATCCAGACTTTTTATACACATGTAAAATACAATGAAATACTTTATTTTTAATGGACCACAAGTTTTTTCTTTTTTTTAAAGATACAGTAGAAACTGACTCGCACACACATGTGGAATGTTAAGAATGTTGATTCCGTAATACTATAACTGTGACGTCAAATTGATGGCATAATCTGTTCTGACATTAAAATACAGTATTACTGGGTTTGGGTTTAGATGTCACTGACTCCCTATGGGGAAAAATGACCACCCAAAAATTACAAATACATTGTAAAAGATGTGTTTTTTATACAACCTATTTATTAGTTTTTAAAGGAAAAATACAATTATGATCCACAGTATCCATGCAAGAGCACATGTCCAAAGATACATCAGAGTAGGAGATTATGTAAACAAACAACAACAAGAAAAACAAGCACTCAGTCCTGGCCGATGTTTCAGATTATAGGAGATTTCCTCGGGGGATGTTTTCTAAGTTTCTGCATAGAGTTCATTAAGTTTTAACAATCATTTCTTCTTTTCACACAGAGGACTCCAGCCCCTGTGGCTTACAATATAAAGTCATTTTGGATGCTGTTTTGATGTGCAAATAGATCTTGCTATATTTTCTGAGTAACTTCAGGTATCTCCCATGGAAGATAAAAGTGGTACTCTTTGCAGCCCGCCACTCCTGACTATTAAATATGAAACACAACATTTCATATGATACTTTGTACGTGATTACTTCTATGCCAAATTATTGTTATTGTTTGCTTTTGGTTTAGGCACACTTTAAATTACAATGTAATTTTAAAAAGGGAGGGAGTGCGGAGGGCAAAGCCTCCAGTGGTATGATATAAACTGAACTGGATGGTATTTTAGTTCTTCCCATTAGCAAGATTTCCTATGAAATCTTGGGTGCCATGTTGGACAGAGGTGTTGTAAAGTCACTCCAGACAAATTATTTTTGCTGATGACATATCCAAAGTTGAAATAAATAGCAATGACGTACTGAAAAATAAGCAACAGGGCCAGCCTCAAGGCGCCAAGAGGCAGAGGACCATTCTGGGATGCTGATTACCCAGGTAGAAAAGATTGCCATTGATATCAACTGCACTACAGGGAATTCATTTGAGAAACAGATTAATTTCTAATTTATCATTTAATCCCGGTCATGTCAGTGCTCCCAAAGTGAAGATCCAAAAGTTTTCTCTTATTATTTTTAGGTGAAAAAATGTTGAATATCATCTCTCTCTAGTCTATCCTGAATTGTCTCAGCATGGAGTGGTTCCTCCATTCACTGGGATACTACAGTCGGAGCTGTTCATTCGCTCTTCAGTCATTTTCTATCTGTGGGGACTAACAATGCCAGTACGAGGAATAAGTTCTCTGTAGTGGTTTTGAAATCAATGAAAATCTTTTAACATTTTATTTAAATGATCTGAAGGAGACATATACTTAAATGCATAGTATTTAGGCAGATTTAGCTGTCTTTGGGGGATCAGAAATTCAAGGTAAGCTATCCATTTTAACATCCAGTATAGCACGTTTGCCGCACCAATGCCCAGCAGCAGTGAACAGCGCAGACGACCTGAGTTTGGGAGAAAGCTCTAGATGCTGCACTGGGGATCAGGCCTGACCGCAGCTGCTCGGCAGTGTGCTACAGTCTGGGAGAGTTGGGGCTGCACCACCAGTGCTGCAGAGACCCCAGCAGTGTGCCAAGGGAGCATGCTCCCCCTGCAAGGACATCACTGTCCGCAGCTGAGGGCCGGATGCTAAGTGCACACCAGGGGGAGGAGGGAGGCTGGGAGAAAAACAAGGAGAGAAAAAAAACATGGAACCACCTCAATGACGGCCTGGGTTTCCTGGCTCCCCTGGGTTCTAGCACCCATTACTGGCACTGGATCCTGACTCACATAGTGAGCTGCCTTGAAGGGAGAGGACAGCCTGAAAAATAGCCATGGTGGACGCCGGCAAGGGGGTGGAGACCTGGAGCATGTAGGAAGATTAAGGAGCTTGATCAGGGTACACCCCTGGGACCAGGGTAAATTCCTTAAGGAACATGACCAGTAGAGAAAACACAAACAGAAAACAAAAATATAGTATTTTCAATATGGGATTGTTTTTTCATGCCTACTAAATGCATGATTTTCAAACCTTACGCACTGCACATTAGACTGTAACACTTTAGTTCTATTTTATGGATTTTTGATATATCAGTTACACTGCTTCCCCGAAATATGCTAATTTTTTTGTTGTATCTTTAAATGACTATAAGATATGCAGATTGTATCAGCATGCCTCATCACAGGTGAAAAGCCTCCTGTTGCAAAACATTAGGTGAAAGCTAGTCAGTGTGCTTTGCTTCACTGTGTGTGCCCTTGTGTTTTATGGTGGTTTGAATGCAATTACTTATGCCTTTTGCAAGATATCCTGGATGTCTGCCCTATGATTGGAAATCAGCTTTACTACTGGCTGAAGAATCTTGCCAAAAAACACTACAACTAAGCAATGCACCCCTCATGTTTTTGTGTGCACAATGGAGCTTAAATTAAAGACCACCGTCAAGGACGCTGTGCCCTGGTGCAAAGTTAAACTGTTGCCAAAAGGAAAGAATGGACTGGCATAAGGTAGACTGAAGTTTGAGTGAAACAAACTCCAGCATTCATATCGATGAAACAACGAGGATTTACAATAGTCCGTGGACTATTGTTCAGTCAATAATTACCATTTCAAATCACAATCGGTGGAAATGGGGGAAGGGAGAACCAGTGGAAGTCAGTTCCAGGAGTGAAATGAAAAGCCTGCCTCAGTTTTAGGAGCAACGTGGAGAAGGACTGCTTGTGCATAAAATGTATATAATCTTAGATGCATAAAATGGACGAAGTAAAGTGTAAAAATACAACCTATAATGAGGAAACCTGTCCCCAGACCCCTTTCAGGGATGTTCAGTCCTAGATAAAAAGTAGTGGGTTACCCCAGTGAATTTATTCCATTTCCAACTGGTCAAACACAGATGGCGGTTACAGCAGTTTTCATTGCAGGGTTATATGCACAAGGTCTGCAGTAGCCAAGGCCCATTCACAATGTGCAACTCATAAGCTTCTTTTTATAGCTTACTTATTCAAATCTGTTAAATATGTAGGCATGGATATGTATGTGACCACAATGAAATTAAGAGATAAGAGTCTGTTATATAAATGAAAGGCTTGTGTTAAGATTTGTAACTGCCCCTCTGGTGCTTCAATTATTGTGCATTACTTGTATTTTCACTGCTACATGCATTAACTCTTTATTTATGCACTTTGGGAGTCAAGCCATTTAAATTATTCAAACCCCCCCCACCAAGTTTTTTTACGTATATTGTTTCTGGAGGCTCCCCCTTCCCTTGACCTTTTCAACTCTCTCTTAAGACTCTTTTATTTACGATGTGTTTTGGGCCTGGTGCTGCTTTTTAAATCTTTTTAGTATTTATTACTTATAACTTTTTTATTTTATGCTACATGATCTGTTGTATTGTAAGGCAGCTAGAGCCCTTGGAATTAGGTACCATATAAATAAAACTGCCTTGCCTTTAAGTGGGAGAGTATAAATACTGTATCTGGACTTGGGTGGGCTCCTTTCAGCAAGCGCAATTCTACTGCAAAACATGTCAGGATAAAGTCTCAGTGTGTGTGTGTGTGGGGGAGAGACTGTCTGCACCTATGCAGTGGTCCTCTCAGGCAATTTTACTGCATGTAGCTTGTTTTGGACCCAGAGACATAGTATACACTTTTTGGCACTGCTGCAACCATTTGCAGCTTGCAATGGTAACTACTGAATAAATGATACTCCATGGAATGGATAAATCCTTCATTTTTCATTTATATGAATGCTAGAATTTAGTTTTACTCAACCGTTCAGTCAGTCTGGTGCCAGTTCACTCTTTCCTTTTGCCAGTTACTGTATACGCTTGTGACATTTTTCAAACAATTACGGACATCTGGCAAACCTCAAACATGTAAAAAGATCGTTATTTTTCACTGCTTTGAGATAAATCCAAACATGTATAAAACTTACTTTGTGTTTAATACTGTGTTTGCAGAATTTATGTGAAAGCAGCTACTATCAAATGCAGCCGTACTATTACAGGGGCTAACAGCTACCGAGATTAAATGAATTCAAACTGACTTAACTCAAGCTCAGTTAACACCAGTACTGGAATGTCAGTCTGGTGGCACAACGTAACAAGATAGATATTTCCATTTTACTTTAATTTGTAGTGTGACTTGGCCATTTGATCCCTGCATCATGTTAGATTCTCCCTCTGTTAACCTCTCCATGTGACAGATTTAACCCTAATAAAGATGTTTACTGCAGTATCTAAAGGGCCTATAAGAGATGTCCTCCTGTACAGAGTTCAAAGTCAGACATGTGACACAGGCAAACAAAAAAGTATGGTAACAGCATCTCTTGTCTTAAAGGAACGCAGTCAGCCTTTGTGGCCATTTTTTTTTTTTTCACAAAGTCCAAACTGGTGTCTTTTGCTATCCATATTATCAGTGGTGACATCTCTGGCGCATTATTTCAGTACTGTTATTGTTTAATGTTTTTATATTAAAATGCCCTTCCTCTTTGGTCCAATCTTACGCCTGCAGTCAGCTGTTCCCCCGCATCTCCGAGTACTCAAATTTGCAAATGCTGCCAATGCGCCAGTAGGCTCATCCATGGGCAAGTTTGGTCCATTTTAATAAAATTCAGCTAAACACCGTTTCTGATACTAGAAAGCAAGCTGAACTTCGCAAAGTATTTATTTTTCCAAAACGAATGCTATAAGTTATGTAAATCCATGTCTGAAAGTTGGACTGTGATACCAGGCATGTGCATCAATGCTCGAGGCTGAGGCACATGCCCGGTATCACGGCTCAACGTTCAGGATTTACATAAGTTGGAACACTTTGGCGCCATTTGTAAATGTGGGCACTCTTTGGCATCGGTTGACTGCAAATAAGAGCAGATCGCCAGGGTTGCAGTTTTCAATGATATTTATAAAAACCTATGTTAATTTGACTCATTCATTACTGTCATATATATTGAGTTACCATGCAGACGGCTGCAAGGAGTGCAGGCACCTTTGGGAATAAGGGCACATAAAGTAAGTCAAAGACTGACAGTGTCACTTTAAAGCTCCATATTTGGTAGACAAAAACAGAACACACACTATTGGAGACACCCTGACCTGAACCCAGGGGGGCCTCTGAGGAAGTATAAGTGAAACATTGAGGTCAGGGTGTCTCCTGGTAGTATGTTAGTTCTGTTTTTACCTGCAGCTGCCAGTTGTTTTAAGACGGAAGCTGCTGGTGCTTTGCTTGCTCGTTTTATAGCCTTAAGCACATCGTTTTCCTGCTGTGGCTGTGTTCCTTGCCTGTGTGAGACTTATGACACAGCACTAACCAAGATTTATAAGTATCTCTTGGGTTACCTGACTTATTCAGCTAAAAAAAAAAGGAAAATGACCAAACATAAATTTCAAGCATGACATGAAGGTAGTGCCAAACAGGCATTTGTCAATGCTGAATGTTCGCTGCTGGTACTGCTGTTGTACCGAGTCTTGCTTGTACACATTTTTACTATACATATTTACCCAAGATACAGCAGATGAGATGCTATATCTCATTTTCAGTGGCGTCCTGCTTTGACACATTATTAAACTGTAATTACCCAGGATAGGGCAGCTGAGAGGCAATATTCTACTTTTAAGTGGGCTCCCATATTTTGACTTCGTAATGTCCAACGGTCTTTTTATGACCTGACGTTATGACCAAGACAGGTGGAATTTTTCAAATCCCATCCTAAAGGTGATTTTGCTGTGTGACTGTGGAAACGTGTTTCAGAGGGGATTTGAAAAATGACACCTGCGATGTTCAGGAGGTAGGGTAACACAAGGGATATGTTGAACATTAGGGGCCAAAATCTGCAAAAAATAAAGTTATGAGTAAATGTTGGAACAATTTGTTTCCTCATAACCTAGTTGTTTTCTCACATTTTTACACCAACTCTTCAACATAGTCTTTTTATGACCACTCCCTCTGGGCATGACAGGTGACATTTATAAAACAATGGCTGAAACGTCATTTTGCGCCACAACTGTTAAAACACATTTTGGGTAGGATCTGAGAAATGACAGCCATCATACTCATGAGGTGGTATGAAAACATGACTATGCTGAAAAGTTGGGGTTAAAATATTGACAATTGCCACAGTTACGAGCATGCGTTGAAAAACTGCAAGGTAGACTCGTAACTTTGTTGTTTTCTCATATTTTTTTACACCAAAATTTTAAACACAGAGTTTTTATAACCCAAAACAGCCTTCTTATGAGCCCACCTAGTGAACAAGGGCGGAGAAAATTTTAAAATCCTGCCCAAAAGGTGATTTTGCACCACAAGTACCAAAACACATTTTGGTCAGGATTTGAAAAATGATAGCTTTCACATTCATGAGGTGCTGTGAAGAAATGGCTATGTTGAAAATTTGGTGTCAAAATATTGAAAATTATCAAAGCTATGAGCCTGCGATCATGCATTTCAATGTATGCTCATTTCAATCAATCAATCAAATCTTTATTTATCCAGGAGATCACCATTGAGCAAGCTCATTTACAACGTGGACCTGCTGTTGGCAGGGAAAATTGTATAGTCACATATAAATATACATAATACAAAAGGAACAACATGTTTACAATACTGATAGGAGCAGAGTATTTACATTCCAAGTCACATGTACAAGAAAGATATACAAAACACAACCTGAACGTATATATATATATATATATATATATATATATATATATATATATATATACAGTTCCCAAAGGAGCAGGATGTATGGATGTCATATACAAACCACAGAAGAAAACAAGCATTTGTCAATGCCGAATGTTGTCTTGCTGGCATTGGCACTTGTAATGCAGGAGTTAGACAGATGCATCATAGGAATGGCAGTGAAGTATTGAACTGATGCCAGCCAACCCACCCCCACCCTGCAGAGAGTGACAAGCATTAGGGTGTCCCTTTGGGTGTTTGGTAGTGCAGTGCGGGAAAACATGTCGGCAGGATGTGAGAAATGACAGCTGCACAGTTCATAAGGAGGTGTAAAATGCCAGTGTTGAAAATGTGGCATGTAAATATACCAAATTTGGAGGTACTAGGGTGTGTGGAAATATGCAATGCACGCTTGCAACACTGCCATTTTATGGCGTTGGCACCAAATTTTCAACATAGACATTTTAGCACCTCTGCTCATGTACAGTGTCACTGTTATTTTCAAAGTGTTCTGAAGAAGTGATTTCGCACACGCATCACGTTATTCTGCGCTGAAGTGCGAAAACACATTTTGGGCACCCATATGTCAAAATGACGGCTGTACTGTTCATCAAGAGGTGTGGAAAAATGGCAATGGTGAAAATCCAGACTGAAAATATCACAAATGCACGATGGTATGAGCGTGCGTGCAATCTGCCAACGCATGCTCGTAACACAGTTATTTTAAGGAGTATCATCACCGCATTTTAGGTCCTCTGCTCATGAACTGTGTCACTGTCATTTTCATAATTTGGCCCAAACACTGATTTCCCACAGCGACTGCACTAGTGTGCGCCGGAAGTGCGGAAACACATTTCGGGCAGGATGTGGAAAATGACAGCTGTACTGTTTACAAGGAAGTATACAAAAATGACAATGCTGAAAATCCGGCAGTAAAATATTGTGAATGCAGCGAAATTACGAGCCTGCGTAGCAACCTGCAACGCACGCCAAAAAACAGGCATTTGTTGGATTTTTCCACCAAATTTGGAACTTGGGCTTTTAAGAGGCACCTCATGAATCATCACCACTGTCATTTCATTAATGGGTTCTCGAAGGTGATTTCACGAGTGACTGCGAAATCACCTTTGAGGCCGATAAACGCCATGACAGTGACAGAATTCATGAGGAGGGGCCCCAAAAACCCCATGTTGAAAATTTGGTGCAAAAATTCCAAAAAATGCCTGAGATATGCAACAAAGTTGAAAAAACCCTATCCAGCCCATTATACAGCTTACCGGCATTTCCTCAGTTCGCGGTCGGCTTTGAAGAGTGCAGATTGTTCCCAGTCCACCAAGATCGTTGCGCCAGACTCTGGAGGTAAGTGTGGGGGGCGAGGGAGGCAGGGGTGCGAGGGTGGCGTGGGGCTGTGGGGGCAGGGAGAAGCGCCGTGGGACCGCTTTTAATTTGCAGGTTTTAAAAAAAAAGATGAGCTGGATGTTTGCCACGTTGGGGTGGGCTCCCAGCGTGGCAGAAGGATGGCTGGGGGGCCTGGAGCTGACGTGGATTGGCACCCCGTCGACATGGCATCAGTTGCCATGCTTGGGTGGGCTCCCAGCGTGGCACCCTGTACTGGGGACGGGCATTTGAGGTGGCATATATTTAAACAAAGTGCCGCTGCATGACGAGCTTGCCTCTGATTGCAGCGGCACTTTGTTTGAAGTTATGTCCACTTTACATAATGTTGACGCCAGCACTAGCATGCTGGCTTATTGGGGAATGAGGGACGCACCTACTGATGCGTGCCCTGCATTCGCCCAACAGCAGCCGCGCCCCCAAAGCTGCACTCTCCCAATATGTTGACTGCCACGCAAGCGCGGCAAGCCAACATAAAAAGAAAGATTATTTATATTCCTGTCCAGCAGAAACACGTTACAGGCCTGGATAGAAATTTCTAAGCTATGAAGGTGCGCATTTCAACATAGCCTTATGACCCCACCTCATGAACAAGGGTGGAGAAAATGTTCAACTCCTGCCCAAAAGGTTCTTTCCCACAGCAACCGGAAAATCACCTTTTGGGATGTGAAAACACATTTTGGCCAGGATTTGAAAAATGACAGCTGTCACATTAATGAGCTGCTGTGAAGAAATGGCTATGTTGAAAGATTTGGCGTCAAAATAGTGAAAATTACCAAATTTACAAGCCTACGTTCACAAATTTCAATGTAGGCTTATAACTTTTTTTTTTTAATATTGTTACCCATATTTTCAACATAGCCTTTTTATGACCCCATCTCATGAACAAGGGCGGAGAAACTTTTCAACTCCTACCTGAAAGGTGATTTTGCACAGCGACCATAATATCACCTTTCCGGACAGATCTGCCTAATTTCACTGCCATGGTTCATGAGATGGGGTCCCAAAAAAGGCATGTTAAACATCTGGGGCATAAATTGCCTTTGAAGATGGCTAGCAATATCTTTTATTTTTTTATATTACTGGATGAGAGCTTTATCTCGGGGATCCCCCTTTTTCTATTGTACATGTAAGCATTAATCGCCGATGAAGGTGGCATCTACTGGGGAGTTAATGCATGGTTGGGACTGTTGTGGCACGAGGCCGGAGGCTGAGTGCGCACAACGGTCCAACCATGCATTAACTCCCCATTAGATGCCACCTTCGGAGGGGATTAATGCGCTTGTAACATGGCAAGTGCAAGTGTACTATTTGTCAGATGCTCTTTTCTTTGCCATTGAAGACTAATCACCAGAAACACTTATCTTACCTTTACAGTTATGGTGCACGCCTGTTACTTTTCCTGCCTTTCTGTTGCTGGAACCGTGCGCGTGCACGTTGATCACCCAACATTGACTAATATAGTGGTGACTACTTTTTCTCATCTTTCAGCTCTGGTGTATGTATAACTATTCGCATAAAAATATCTTTGCACCTGCAACTTTGGTACTTGTGCTGGCTACTCTATTTCTCTACCCTCATTTGTTTTTAAGATCGCTGCTCTGCTGCATTCTGGGCAACATGTCTGTGCATATCTTCACATTCTCCCACAAATGACAGTTCTGTTCTCCGCTTTCTGTACACCGCGCGCCTGACGATTACCACCAATGGGTGGCGTTTTCACAGCACCATGGAACTTCTGCTCCATTTCCCTGTGCATCCATTTTCAACACGCATTCTGTTCTCCTTTACATCTGCTGCCACTATCGTTATGTCCCTCCTCCGACTCGCACCACCCTGCACGCCATGGTTTGTCCTTCTACATGTCTTCTCCTACGCATTCATCTCTCCACTATTTTCAGATTCACACACTTGCCCACACAGCACTTTTTCCCTCACCTCTCCCTCATCAGTCCGACCCATAGGTGGCGCTTTCTCACATGGGCACAACTTGTCGTCTCCCTCACGCTGATCTCTTATTCAGCTGTCCTTTCCAGTGTCCTTTTCTATCCATCACCGACTTGTACAATATGAACTCACTCGCTCATTCCTTCCAAAATACCACAATTCCCCATTCTTTCCTCTGTCCCGTTTTCTACGGTGCCCGCACCGCCACGCACATTTCTGCTGTTCCTCTCTTCCCCTGCCGGTTCGCTTTCCTGATGTGTGCATCGCACCACCTATTGGTTGACATATTTCTACCACATTCACTGCTTGGCTACTTCGCTGAGCGCACTCACGCTCTCAACAGGGGATTATTGCTCTGAATGTTCTAAGGCAACACGGCATTATCGTGCCATAATGCAGTGTTCCTCTTGCACCACCTGACCCTGTTACACCTATCACCTTTCTTCCCTGGAGTCCTCATATTTCTCCCATGTTACAAGAACATACGACTACTGTGTATTGTATTTCACCAGTTTCTACTATGCAATAATTATTTTATTACTGTGCCTACTGCCATATATGAGGATTTTGCTTATAGTTTCTGTATGCTATTGCAAACTAATAAACATAAATTAAAAAAAAGGAAAAAATAAAATGACCAAGTTATGCCACTAAGTTTAAAACCCCATTGAAATACACTGAACAGCATACCTGATTTCCTCAATTTGCAGTCCAGAGAGGATTATGGCGTTAGCCCCCAGTGGGTAAGTAAGGGCTGGGGGGGTGGATGCTGAGTAGAGAGTTATGGGGGGCTATAGTGGCACAACAGACATCGATGGATAGTTTTCTTTTTTACAGGGTTTATAATAATAATTAAAAAAAAAAAAAAAAAAAAAAAAACAACCACAAGGGACGGTTTTCTTTATTTCAGGTGGTGACACTGGTGGATTGGGCACCCCCAGTGTCACTGCTATATTTGTGTGGGGCTGGGGGGGGGCAGTTATGGTGGTGTCCACAACAGACATCAATGGATGGTTTTCTCTTTTGCAGGGTCTATTAAAAAAAAAGCTTCGAGAGACACTTTCCTTTATTTCAGGTGACAACACTGGGGGGCTGGGCACCGCCAGTGTCAGTCTTAACTAAAATGGGCAGGATGGGGAATAGCAGTCAGCATGGGGGACTGGGCACCCCTATGCTGGAATATTAACATGGGTTGGGCTTGGGGGTGGGGGGTGGCAGTTACGGCGGCAGCTACAAAAGACATAGATGGACAATTTTCTCTTTTTGTAGGGTGTATTACAAAAAAAAATTACAAGGGATTTTTTTTTTTATTCCAAGTGGTGACATGGGGACCCGGCACCCCCAGTGTTGTTGTTATGTTTGTGGGGGTGCGAGGGGTAGTGGGTGCTGAGTGGGAGGGTCACATTAGGGGCACAGTAAGAGTGGGGCAGCAACAGACATCGATGGATGATTTTCTTTGTTACAGGGTGTAATTCAACAGCAGGTTGATTATGACAGATCAGCTGTGCTTGCTGGGCAGTGTAGATCAAAGGACAGAAAAGACCTATGATTGGGTTGTCTCTTTTCTTTGAACTACATGAAGTTTCTGCCCAGCAAGACAGGATAATGTCATGATCAGCCTGGCTGATGATTGATGTGACATTGATGATCCCCTTGTAGACCACTCTGCATTGGACTGACAGTGTCACAACCCCTCAAAAGCCACTCTCCTAACAAAATGTTCGCTGTGCATGAGTGCAAGACAAACATAAAAACCACAAAAACTCTCAAATCAGACCCAGTAAATAAAACATTTGGTCTGCCTAAATTGGCTGCCTATTTACAGAAGGATCTGAAAGTAGAGTAGTGTTTTAATAACCCTAATATATATATAGTATATACTTTTTTTTATTGCAAAAAACTTTGTTAATGCATCAGTTAGGGTTGAAGCGACAAAAGTAGGGAAATTAGGCATCAGGGTTGAAGCCCTAACCCTCCCCCTACCACCCCACCCCACCCTACACAGACCAACAGGCAATGGGGTGTGCCTTGGGGCTGTTGGCCCTAACTCTCACCCCATTCCATGTGTAAGAAAGCTGACATAGTACAGTATAGGAGACTGGGGTAAGAGTTAAGCCCGAGGACCCCAAGGCACACCCTGTTGCCTGTTGGTCTGTGGAAGGTGGGGGTGTGGTAGGGTGGTAATGTGAAGGGTGGGGTTAGGGTCTCAACCCTAACACCTCAATTCCCTACTTTTGTCACTTCAACCTTAACTGATGCATTAACAAAGATTTTTGCAATGAATTTCCTTACTGTTTGAGAAAGTGTAATCTTACCATTATATGGTTTTGGGAACACAGGGCCCGCTCCCACAGTATCAGTTTTTTGGAACGCAGGGCCCATACACAGACACTGTAATGAGCTGTCATCTCCCTGTGGGAGCGCAGGGCCTGGAATATTGCATAACAGATGGCCCAGCAGTGTGGAGGCCTACACATATTCCAAGTAACATTTGTGCTGCAAATGATGCAATAGCTCAGTAACCGTAGCAACTTTGGAAAACATTCCACTGCAGTTGTAATCATGGACTGGTAACCTGTATGCGTGCTTAGTACCTAAGCTGCGCTTGGCGAAAAATCCGTATCTCGAACCGTTTTCAAGATACAGCCACCGAAAGGTGCCCCATTCACCACAATGTAATCCTATGGGAAATTTCTCAACTTCGGAATACCATAACTATGCAACTGATGCACATTTTTACACCAAACCAGCATAAGTCACATCTGTGCATCAACCCCTTTGTACCCTGCAAATTTCAAGCCAAAGTTCTTACCGCTTCTTTGCAGTGAACTGGCAAAGAAACAGCAACCTTTACAAATCTCTGTTTGTGAGCTGTCAAAATCCTTGTTCGCGAGCCGAATCCTTGTTCGTGAGGTGTTAAAATCCTTGTTCATGAGAAATTCTTGTTTGTGAGATAGGGCCATCTGGTCATCCTCTCACGAACAAGGATTTTGATACCTCAAGAACAATGATTTCTCACGAACAAGGATTCTGACACCTCACAAAAAAGGATTTTGACACCTCACGAACAGGGATTCCTTTTTATAATCCTTGTTCATGAGCTGAATCCTTGTTCGTTTGGTATCAAAATCCTTGTTAGTCAGAAATTCTTGTTCGTGAGATAGGGCCTTTTCATCGTACCCTCACGAAAAAAGGATTTTGACATCTCATAAACAAGGATCGACTCATAAACAGGGATTTTGTCGCCTAACGAACAAACGTGGAACAGAAACTAATAGTGAACAAGGATTTTAAAAGTTTAAAACAGCATTTTTTAACAAACCTAAAGGAAACCAAAGCTATAGGTTTGTAGAGGGTGTCGCCCTGAACAAAACCCATACTTTACTCTCCACACAAGACAACCTGGGGCAAGTTACAAGGTTTTGTCAGGAAAATTGAAAAACAAGATGGCAGCTCGCGAACAAGGAATGTTCTCTCACAAACAAGGATTTTTTAAATCCTTGTTTTTGAGCTGTCAAAATCCTTGTTCATGAGGCAAATCCTTGTTCGCAGTTTATACACCTATCCAAAAGACTGAACTGAGCATGATCAGAACCCAACATTTCAAAAATGAATAACTTTGGAACAGATTACTATTTTTTCACCAAACCAATGCTGGCTTATTCTTTGAGGCAACCTCTTTCAACCCTGAGAATTTCAGACCACAATTCCAAACGGTGTGGCTGCAGCATGATGAGGAATGAGAAAAAAACACAAAAATTGGCAAAAACACACTTTTTTCACTATACACTGCACAAAATCTGCATATCTGATTGAAATGAAACTTGGCATGGCAAGAGATCTACCCCACAGGACTGCGCATACCAAATTGTGTGCAAATCTATTGAACAGTTACAAAGTTATTAAAGTGCAAAAGTTAAGGTTTAACATTAAAGTGCTGCTGAACCCTAACTATAGTGGGGCTACTGTGCCACTATAAAATATATATCTACAGTGGATTCCACTTGTATGCCATTCAGATGTATGCACAAAAAACTGAAGTCCAAATTCTTGCCTTATTCCAGCAATGTTAACTATTCCGTTTGTAGGCACATAGTTTTTCAGTTATATGCACATTTTTTCATCTTGACATGCACCCCAGCAGGTTCCCAGAAGGTCTCTGTCACCTCTTTGACAGTTGCAATCAGTTGTCATTCCCTTGCAGCCACTAGATTGTCCCCAATAGCTAATCCACTAATCATCTGAGAAATGCCAGAGCCCAGTTAAACCTGTCCCCCCTGCACCATAGTGCTAGTGATTACTGTTAGTTTTCAGTTCTGATTAACTCACAGAGGGTAATGGACTGATGGCAAATAATCTGACTTCAAAATTCATGCTACTAACTGAAAGCCACATTCACTCTCACTTGCTACAGCGGAAGTGGGTCAGCATCAGTGAGTGCTGAGTTTAGCAAAACAAATATACAGTATGTGCTATGGTAAAGGCTGTCACTTCTCATATTACGTTAAATAGCATTTAACAGCATTTAAGATGGCTTAGGTGTATTTGTGAGCATGTGAGTTATGTTTGTAAATGGATCCCCATTGATTTCAGTATGCATCCATTAATTTCTAATGCATTCTGGTGTATGCACATTCCAATTGTTTGCACAAACTGCTTGTCCCAGGCATATGCATACATCAGGAATCCTCTATATAAAAAAAATATAAATATATATATATATATATATATATACACGCACACACACACACACACACACACACACACACACACACACACACACACACACTATAAGGGATATGCTGGACCTGTGTCCACTCCCTTATAGATTGGGCTCTCACCCCCACCGAGTCATTAAATCAGGCATCCTCCCAGATACCGTCAGTGATCATCACCCAATCTTCATAGTCAGGAAAAGTTCATAGACCAAAACTGCCACACAAAATTCTATAACTCCACTCCTTCAGCTCCTTAAACCTTATTCCCCTTCTTAATGGGCTGGCCAGCTCCGATTGGTCACCTATTGCCTTTGTCCCTTCCATTGACCAAGCCCTCGTTTATTTTTAAAGATAAATTTCTAACTATATGGAGCTCCTATGCTCCATTCAAATGCATTAGAGTTCGTGGTAACCATCATCCCTGGATCTCCCCCGAGTTACTGACCTTTCTCAGGGAGCGAGACAAAGCTTGGAGGAAACATAAGGCCTCCCAGCTTCCCCCAGACTATGCCAGGTATCGCATGCTAAGAAATGCCTGCACAAAAGCTACCAGACTTACCAAGTCTGAATATTTTAAATAATGTTTTCCCAAAAACATCAATTCCCCCTCCAAATTCTGAAGTGGTCCATGCTCTATTCTCCCTCCATTTACATCCGCCTCCCCAGTGCTTAAAATAAACCACTCATTGGTCTCCGAACCTTGCGTAGTGGCTCAAGAGTTTAACTCCTATTAGGTATACCTCCTGTGCCACAGCACTTCTGAAGTCCCTCTCCCCTAACCTCCCCCCTCTTTATCCTCCCACATCCAGCACTCAACTCCTCCACGCACCCTTCCTTCTCCTTTGCTGATGTCTCCCCAGAGGAAACACTAACGGCTCTTCTCTCTCTCTTAATCCTTCTAAAAGCTCATCACCAGATGCCCTTGACCCTAAACTCTTCTACCTTTCAGCTTCTGCTATAGCCTACCCTCTCCCCTTAATCCTAAATCTCTCCTTCTCATCCTCATCATCCCTTTGCCTTGGAATCATGCAGTGGTCATCCCTCTCTCAACTTAAGTCAAGTTTTATTTGTTCTTCCAAAACATGGTAGTTTTGGACATTACAAACATACAATTTAATACAGTAAATAAATAAATAAAAGATGCGTATAAAATATTAATTACAGAAAAGAAAAAAGCATTAAAATAATCATGTTCCAGGTGCTACCATCAAATGTTCCAGACAAAATATTAACAAACAGATTTACATCATTTGCTTTTCTTTCGCTTGTTGTATCTTTTTCTCTTAGAACTGATTACAGATGCCATGAATTTAGCAATCATTTCTGCATCTTCAACAACCATAGGATGCATTAATATAAATACTGGGTTATAAGCTATATCTGCGTATCTAGTTAAAAACTTTTTTAATAGGTGATCTCTATGATGATTATATAAGGGACACTGGGTTATAAAATGTACCAAATTCTCACTAAATCCTCTGTTACATAAGCATTTATTCTCTTGGGAGATGTCATATAGAATCTGGTGATTAAGTAAGTATACTTAGAGGTAATAATATCACATCTTGCCCACATACTCATCTTTTGAGTTCTAAGAGCCATTGAGGGTAACAAGTAATCTTCAGAGTCAATTTTATGCTGACTATACCAGGGAGTCTGTTTTTGACTTCTGACATGCTCCATCTGCTTTTTCTGTGCTGCCACAAGTATTTTTTCCTTAATTCTGGTTCTGTACGTTTCAGATATAATTATACCTACCTAGCAATCATTCCATAAATGTATGGAATTGATGTTATGTAAAACTGTAATAAGCGTTTTTAACCATGGAGAGAAAAATCAGTTTTTGAACCATGATCTTTTCTCTGATAAACATGCTAGTGGAATATCATTACTTGAATTGATAATTTTGAGCCAGTATGAAACCAGTCATAAATTTATTATGCATGCTATAGGGACTCTACCCAGCTCTGATCTAACTACAGAATTTGATGTAAAGAGAGGCACTTGTAAAATAGCTTTATAATAATAGGATAATGCTAGTTCCAAATTAGGTTTATCCTTGACATCCCAGAATTCTGCGCCATAAAGGAGAAGAGGGATCATTTTAGCTTCCCCAGCCACAATGGCAGGAGCAACTGAATAAAATTAAATCATTGCAACGCTTTAGCAACGTGTTTAGCTTTTATGACTTGATCTCTGAAATGGAGGTTCCAAAAGTCCTTTGTAGATAACTTGATACCCAGATAAGTATAACATGAAACAACTTCAATATGATTTCTCTCCCTCTCCTGAAGGGTGGTGACACCTCCTCCTCTGCAAATTTTCACCCAATCTCCCTCCTCCCTGCCCTTGCTAATCTCCAAGAACACCTGGTCCTCTCTCAACTAACCTCCTTCCTTGATGACTCTTCCTTTTTCACCCCGTTCCAATCTGGCTTTCGGAAGAACCACTCCACTACCACCTCCCTACTCAGGCTCACTGACTCCATCCTCACCGGGATGGATAATGGCCTCATTACCTCTGCCATCTTTGTTGACCTCACCAAGGTTTTCGACACAGTCCCCCATGCCCTACTTCTTGACTCCCTTACGGCTGCTAAGTTGTCTATTTCTGCCCCAAATCTGGTTTAGAGCTTACCTCTCAGGCAGCATACAATCAGTCAAGATCCAGGATACAGTCTCTCCCCCTCCCTGTTTCCACAGGAGTCCCACAGGGCTCAGTGCTCGGACCCATTCTCTTCTCCATCTTCCTTAATGACTTGCCTTCAGTATGCGTCCCCACTTCCTCTATCCATATGTATGCTGACATCATCATCATGTTCTCCTCTGGTAAATGCCTCACCGATGCAGCAACCACCCTTCAGCATGACTTCCACCAGGTTCAGACATGGTTTGCCTCACATAAACTATTCCTAAATGCCAAAAAGACTGTCTCCATGAATTTTGGCACTAGGCAGAGACTCTCTAGCCTCCATCCTTTACCTTCTTTCCATATCCTTGATGGGACAACCCTAGAGGACACCTACTCATTCAGATACCTTGGGGTTTGGTTGGACCAGCACCTCAACTTCTCTGGCCACAATGACACCATCCTGAAAAAACTGTGCCCCAAGCTTGGTGCCTTATTCAGGAACCATAGTTGCATCCCTCCTAAGGCGTGGCGTGAACTAGTCCAGAAGATGATCCTCCCCATTTTTGATACTGTGATGTTGTCTATGGTGCCACTCTCAAATCCTCTCTAACCAGATTGGACACTCTCTTTAAATTATTCTGTTGTTTTCCCTTGATGCTCCATCACACACACATCACTGTGACCTTTACCACGCCCTCTCCCGTACCCCATTTGACAACAGGCACCTCACTCATTGTGCCAAACTCACTTCCAAATTTTGGTTAGAACTTCCATCCTACCTCTCATGTTCACTCTCTACCCCATACTCCCTTCCACTCCCTCAGATCCTCTGACACTCTCACTTTGTTGGTCCCCCGTCGAACCACTCTCATTCGTCAGTCAGGCTTCACCCATTGTTTCCCACAAATCTGGAACTCCCTCCTCCCCCCAAATACAGCACTCCTCCTCCTCCCCCCCAGTCCCCTGTCTCTGCCTTACAGAACTTTCTCTCATCTAACTGCTCCTGCTTTAACCCTCCTCCTATACCTCTGCTACTCTCCATGACTCACATCCCCTATTAAACCCTCCTCCCCTGAAACTGCTTCTCAGCATGCTCTCCTCTCCTCTCCCCGCTCACCGCTTACCCCCTCACTCCTACCCCTAACCTTCTTCCACTACCAACCTGTCCCTGCTTAGTTCTGACCTCTGGCAGGGTTCTCAGCATCCTGAAGGGGTCCAGCACTGGGAAAGCCTCCTCCTCCCCCTCTCTCCTTTCTACCCAACTTGTCCTCACCTAAATCTGCCCTCTGTCAGGATTCTTAGCACCCTGGCAAAGTTTACTCTCGGGTAAGTTTCTTCCCTCCCTCCTTTTTTTTCTTTGCTCTTCTATCCCATTTCCCTCTACCCAATTTGCCCTCCCAATTCTATCCCCTGGCAGGGTTCTCTGCATCCTGGAGGAGCCCAGCACTGGGCAATCACTCTTCCTTCGCTCCCCCCTCTATCCTGTCTACCCAACTAGTCCTCCCCTGATTCTGTGCTCTGGCAGGGTTCTCTGCATCCTGAAGGAGCACTGGGCAATCACTCTTCCTTCGCTCCCCCCTCTACCTTGTCTACCCAATTAGTCCTCACCTGATTCAGTGCTCTGACAGGGTTCTCAGCATCCTGGAGTGGGCTAGTCTTAGACATGCTTCTTCCTTCCCTCCTTTCCTTTCATCCTTTTTTTTTCTCTCTTCCCAACGTGCCCTCACTTAGTTTTGCCCCCTGGCAGAGTTCTCAGCATCCTGAAGCGGTTCCAGCACTGGGAAATTACTCTTCTTCTTTCCCTCCCCTTTCCCCTCCATCCTTTCTACCTAACTCATCCTCACCTGACTCTGCTCTCTGGCAGGGTTCCCAGCATCTTGAAGAGGGCTAGTCTTAGGCAAGTTTTCTCCCACCTCTCCTCCTCCTTCCCTTTACCATCCCCTCTACTATCTCTGCCCAACTTGTCCTTGCCTACTCCTGCCCCTTATTCTAAGTCCTTGCCTCATTCCATCACTGGCAGCAATCTCTGCACTCTAAAGGGGCCAGTTCCAGGTATGACTCATCCTTCCCTATCCTATCCCTTACCCCCACCTCCCTCTTGCCCCACTCTCTATTCCCCTGCACTTAAACAAAGGAATCAGTTTACTTCAGCTGATAACTTGCACTTTCTGTTCTGTCTGAGGTGCTCCCAGATTGCACCAGCCCTGTGTTAACTTGCCCCCCCGCAACTGATTTTTTTTTGGGGGGGCTCACTTTGCTCTGGCAATGTTCCCCCATCATTATCCTCTCTTTCCCCCAGCTGGTTTCCCTTGTCTACCCCTCCACCCTCCTTGATGTCCCCCACTGCACCTCATTCATTCATTCAATAATTGCTAAATTATCTGCCTCTTAACTGTGATCCATTCCTGCAAGGACTT
Source organism: Neoceratodus forsteri (assembly GCA_016271365.2). NCBI lineage: Eukaryota > Metazoa > Chordata > Ceratodontiformes > Ceratodontidae > Neoceratodus > Neoceratodus forsteri. The sequence continues at coordinate 1,290,596,116 of CM028131.1, read as the reverse complement.
GGCTCTAAGGTTACATTAAATTTCTTTACTATGTTCCTCAGATATGCCACTTGTATTTAAATGCATATTCCACAGGTATGATATATTTAACTGTATGTTATGTCACAAATGTGATTGTATGATTTATGATATCTTTAACTGTATGTCCTGTTACAAATGTAATTGAATGTTTAATTTCTCGGATATGTTAAATGATAAACTGTATGTCTAACTTTTCATCCAGTTGTACCCCCCTCCCCCCAGGTCGCACCAGGAGATAAGCAACTTGTTATTCAGTGTGCCTTCCTGGTGAAACATTTCTATAAATAAAATTAAAATAAATAAACCTGTGTGATAGAGTGATGTGCCAGAGGTCACACTGCTTAAGTGCAGACATAAAGAATATATGGGCAGCCATACACAAGAAGGCTGTGTCTCCATCGAGGCATATGAACTTCAAGAACAAAGCTCAAGAGGTCCATGCTGTCATCTCAATCCCGAGATGGAAACACATGCTGAGTTGTGTGTGGGTGCCATATTTTATTTTATATAGTATATGGTTTAAACACAGGAGTGCCAGAAGTGTCCTTCCCTCCCAAAGTAAAAACAGAAAAAAAACTGCCATTTCTTTGTTCTATGACTGAAATGAAAATTACATACCTACCGTAATTCTTGATCTTCTCTTGTATCTTCACCATTCATTACTGCTTGGGTGTAAGCTGGAGGCGCGCACCCGCCACATGAGTTTTTTTTTTGGGAGAGGAGTTGGCGCCGATGGTGCCGCCCCCGAGAGTGACACACTATGTGGTGTGTGAGGGGCGGCTGTTAGGCACCACAGACTCTTCCTCCATCCCAGTTCTGTTAGCCGGAGAGGCAAAATAATGATGAGAGAAAAGGAGAGCAAGGCAAGAGAGCTGAGGGATAGGTAAAAGGAAAGGATATCAACTGAAAAAGGAATAAGCCAATAGAGGACAGAAAAGAGGAGAACCTACCCTATGGGACCACAGGCCTCACTCCTGGGGTGGCTCCAAGGGAGGAAAAGATAGGGGAAAGACAGAGAGGAGAAGGAAGAAGAAGAGAAAGTGAGGGGTATGTTGGAAGGAGAGAGAAGGTCTGCCAAGCTGTGAAAAAGGATCCCACTTAGTTTTGCACAGCTTAGTACACAAAAGGCAGACTTTCTGCACCTCTCGCCATCCCCAACCCCTTACACTCCAGCCGAGAGCTCACAGACTGCCAAGGCAGAAATCTGTTCCAAAGGAGAGCTCCCAACTAGGAAGGGGAAGAAAGCCCACTAGCACCCTGTTGTGTGCTAACACAGATGTGTGTGGAGAGAAGGGTTGTATTTGAAGCCCTACAGAGGGCACCCCTTTGTGGAAAGAACAGAGTGGGAACTCAGTCTGACTCCCCGAAGGCAAGGTAAAAATGATTACCAGTTCAAGGCAATTGGAGTGCCAGGACAGCGTTTAACTTAGCAGAGGCTAACGCAAACAGGAGATTCAAACATGCCAGACGGGACCTAGAAAAAGGAACTGAACCTTCTAAGGAACGGCTTCTTTAATTGTGAACTGAACAACATGGTTTAAGAAGGAGCCAAGGGGTCACCCTCAGGGGCAATCAGAAAAGAGTTCCCTCAGGATAGAAATAAATCCTACGCGTTCCCCTCTCCTTCTCAGAGAAGTTGATCCATTCAGAGAGAAGAACGGAAGGCTCAAAAAAATTATTATTTTTTTAAACTTTAGGCTTTAAGGCCAAAAAAGGAGGGAGGAGGAACGAGCAGGGAGGAGTAGATGCTGAAGAAGGAGGCCCATGGGGGAAGGTGGGCGGGTATCAGTAATGAATGGTGAAGATACAAGAGAAGATCAAGAATTATGGTAGGTATGGTAGGTATGTAATTTTCATATCTTCCCTTGTCAATCTTCACCATTCATTACTGCTTGGGTGAGTACCAAGCCCCACTGAAGGGGGACTAGGAAAACCCTGAGGGAACAAGATCCTCAGCCCCCTGTTGGTGAAAAACAGAAGGAAGAGACCCTGGCCTTACAAGACAGTAAGCCTAAGGCTGAGGAGAGCTAGGAGGTGTCCCCCGGAGACAGGGAGACAGAGGAAGCCCATGCAGAAGCATCCTAGCCCTGGTTGAAAAAAGTTGGGTCCCTTGGAAGGCAGAGTGAATCACCCTACACCGGGCCATGGGTGATAATCTTGATAGGCGAAGCCATGCCGTCCGCCTAATGCAGATCGCTGTCCCCGCAAGCCTGGAAGCCACCTCACTGGCGTTCTAGGATGCGCTTGCTTGGTGCCTTGCCAGTTCCAGGCCTATAGCGGAGAGGGCAATGGCTTGCCTAGATTGCTCCGTATCAGGTATAGATGCTAGAAGCTGAGATAGCATTGACCACAGATGCCTGCTGTAGGCAACATGGTGAGCCTGATGAGATGCAGTGCACAACATCACATGAGAGGAAGAGAACACTCTTCACCCCCACTGGTCAAGCTGTAGGGAATCTGAGTCCGGTGGATGGTCGTGCGCCAGGCGGCAATGCCCGGAGTGAGCCTCTAGGAACCGCAATCCCGAGGGTGGGTTGGGAACAGTACCTAGAGACTCAGATGGGGCACAATACCTCCTCCTGCAGTCTACCGGGGCTGGGAAATCGGTGGCTGGAGACTGGCAGGTGTGGATAGATGCCTGCTGGAAAGGGATAGGCCAGGATTGCACCACCAAATGCAGGGGAACTGAATTCACCAAGGAATTCACGCGTCTCCTTCTCGGTATTATCTCTTCTGACAAATGAGATACTGAACCATCCTTGATAGGAAGCTGCGCTTGATATTCAGTGAAAATCCGAAGGCCGGACGAGAGGTGAGCAAGGTTCCTCTCTCTCTCCGAGGGAGGGAGCTGAGGAGGCTGAGGAACTTGAGTGTTCAGAGGACTCCTGTGGCGGTGGGGTCAGGGAAAATACCCGCTTATGCATGTATCTAACATATGACAGGAAGGCCACCGCAGTACCTCTGAACGTCTCCCAGGATAACGGGCCCGTAGGACTGACATGGCCAAAAAGACAGTGGGGTAGCTGCAGAGGAATGGGAGAGGGGCATTTACGAGGAGGAAACTGTCCTCTGCTAAGGCTCTGAAATCCGGGGAATGGAGCCCGAGCTGGCGTAGTCCTGGATATCAAACCAGGTCGCAGAACAGAACCCTGGGGATGCAAACTCTGGAACAGCCTAGAAGAGAAATCTCCCCGTGACGCACCTGGGGTTGCATGGATCCAGAAGGGCAACCCACAGCAACGCCACTGGAAGGGTCCCTTGAGCCTAAGAGGGAGAGGCAGGGCTCGGTGCTACAGCTCCTCCCTACATCCTGAGGGGTAGCAGGCAGAACTCGATGCTCCTCACCCCGGCCCCTCAACCCCTCAGACTCAGAGGACGCCCTCCTCCTCGACGCCAGTGACAAAGCCTGTCGATCCTGAGGTCTCCCCAAAGACAGGGCCCTTAGTCCATCCCGAGGAGGAGGAGCAGCAGCACTGGAGATGGCAGCTGCAACAGCCCCTTCTGGGAGAACAGTCCCCTCCCCAATCCCCGAGCTGTCCCTCCTCATAGGCCTCAGGTGAGAGTCCTCAGAGGAAGACTGCTGTGGAGAATGAGGAATGGGATCACTGGGCTGCCTGATACCGCACTCCACAGGAGACTCTGATCCTGAAGAATCGGGGAGCCAGGACGGGTCCATATCTGAGTCGTCCGCTTCTGAGGAAGAGTCGACTAGAAAGACCTCGATGCTGGCCACCCCAAGAGTCCCCTGAGAAACAGCACCGCGAATGACGCCGGTGTCACCTGTGGCACCGTCCGTTCCTGTTGCACCACCAACAACTCCTGAGACCGACCCGCCCACGGCTCTGGCTGAACCCCCAGCGCCGCGACCCAACATGGCGCCGCTCACGGAGTCGACCAGGCCCACGGCACCGAGAACCAAACCGGCGCTGCATGTGGCACCGTCCTGATCACCGGTGCCGCAAACAGCGCCGGGATCCGAGACAGCGCCGGAAGGCAGCATCAAGAGTCCACCAATGCCAGACCCAGCAACTGTGGGCTGCGACACTGGGGGAGCCTGCACCTCAGAAGAGACAACTGCCGAGATGGTGTCCCCACCGCAGCCCCGGGAGGGACCACGGTGTTCCCCTGACACCGCAAAAGAGGCCTCCTCCTTGGCAAGGCTAGAAGATGAATAGACCTTCTCCTCACCAGACCATATAGGTCTGGGAGGGGACCCGGAGGAAGGGTCTAGAGACCTGGCCTGGGAAGCCAGAGAACGACGCCATCCTCCAAAAGTTGGTGGGGCCTTGCCGATTTTGAATGCACGGACTTTGAGAACATGGCGGTCCATCGAGAAACAGGCATCGCATCTATCCATATCATGGTTAGGTCCGAGGCACCGAAGACAAACAACATGACGGTCCGTAAAGGAAAAATGCTGGCCACAGGAGCACAGACGCATAGGGGCACGGCCTGCTTTCGACGTACGTTTAGCTCCCGAACCAGACATGATGCAAAATAAACTTTTTAAAACAGAAAAGCTCCCGACGTCATCAAAAAATAATAAAACGAAATGATCTTACCAGACAGGCGATGTCGGGAAATGAACCGGGATACAGGAGAAAGTGAAGACGTCGAACTCGACAATATGGCCTAGTGGCGCAGAAAACAATTCCGACTCCACACAGCAGGTGCAGCCTCGACGGTGGAAGAAACAGAACTGGGATGGAGGAGGAGGAGTCTGTGGCACCTAACGGCCGACCCTCGCACACCACGTAGTGCGTCACTCTTGGGGGCATTGCCATCGGCGCCGACTCCTCTCCAAAAAATAAATAAAAACTCCTGTGGCGGTGCAAGCCTCCGGCTTACACCCAAGCAGTAATCAATGGTGAAGACTGACACGGGAAAATCTTAATTTTCCATACTTTTTCCAAGTTAAAAGGGACAACTTTAGGCACTTTGTGGTTATGAAGCTTCTGGGTGTGGGGATGAATACTTTAAAAGTTTATGATTGTCAAACTGTGTTGAACAACTTTTTGGAATGTGCACAACACTTTAGAATGTGCATAACAGTTTAGAATGTGCACAAGGATTTTGAGCAGACTGAGTTTTATACACAACAAAAGCTAAGCATATACCCTGTACTGTAAAAAAAAAAAAAAATTATTAAATGTGGTCCCCATTTCATATTTTATTTATGCAATACACAGGGACCTGAGAAGTTTTATTTTTGTTTGCAGCCGCAGTCAATTTTTTTTTATATGCGATATGCCTTCTTCCTGTGGTAAACAGGTTTTAATTGGCTGCTGGACAGTAACCGTTTTTGATTGGCTGGTGACCAGAATGGGAGGGTCTTTCTCATGCCAAATTAACGACTGAAGAATGGCATACAGCATCCATCGTCAAGGAGTGGATTCAGTGGTCATTTGAAATAGGGAAGCTGTATGGACCTGTTTCGCTGGTTAGTCAGTGGAAATGGAGAAGCTGTGTGGAGTAAAAGTGTGCACAGGTTGCTGTTTACAGGTAGATGGGTGAGCCAGAATGATGGGCTGCAGAATACTGAAGTAAGGTACGTCTTTTTAGAAAACAAACTTAAAAAAATACCAATAAATGTTTCTCTGCATTTTGGCTCTTTTTGATGGTATCCATGCAGTGTGATTAAGCACAGAGGGTGATGGGTGTTTGGGGTGGACCATAATGATGGGTGCAGAGGGAGAGGTACTGAGATAAAAATGGAAGGCACATCTTTAGAAGGAAAAAAAGTACTTCTTTTTAAAAACAGCACTGAAAGTGAGCTGCAGTGTTTTGGCTGCAGTCCATTCCAGTATTGTGAAGTGGGAGTCACTGTATAAAGTTTAGTTCAGGCAAGGAATTGTAAGGTGAGCGAGATATAGAAGTACGAACAGGTATAAGTAGTACCAGTGGTAGAAATGTGATGATATGTAGACTATATGTATAAATGGGCGATGATGTATCTAGTATATGTATTAAATGTTAGCCTGAACATTTATACATATAGTACTCCACATAACAAACTTGTCACACGGCACGTGTGTCCACACCTGTTGCATAAAGTGCTTTATTAAAGGTGATGTGAAACAATTTTAATCTTCAATCTTAATCTATGAAGGAAGACATCTCAGCAAAGTTAAAAGCTCAACAAGACTGATAATCTATGCCAGTTATTAGTACACAGCCAGAGATACACTTTGCAAACATTTATTAACATTTAATCTCATGCATACAAAGTACAATCTCCTCCGATTATCTAAGTGCCAGATGTATCATGGATCCACTCTCTATGTAGTCTATGCTGCAGTCAGAAAGGATGTATTTGTAACAAAGAGAAAGCCATGGAAGCTGGACTGTTGGTATAGTAGCATCGCTGTTTTTCACAACCCCAGTGATGTGGTTTCTTGAAGAATCCTGGGATACTGGGTTCCAGTTGAGGGAAGGAGGATCCCAGAGGTCACTCTCCTCCTGGGGAGGAGGGGTAGCAAGCTCTGACGCTTTATCACCACCTGGCTGACAATGGGTGGTGGTGCACTTGAAGCAGCTTGTGGGAGATATCATGCTCCCCCCAACTTAGGCAAGGGCACTGGCATCACCAGGGTCCACATAAGAGAGGGTTCATCACCCTCAGTAAAGTCATTACTGCCCAGGCCTGACTGCTTGGCTAACGGCTGTACAGACAGAAGCCCCATAGACTGAATAATGAGCTCAATGGGTTGTTCAACTTCCTGAAAAGGTGACCAACTTTGAAGGCCCTTTAGAATGGGAGAATGTAAATAGCTCCTCAACTGACAGCACTCCCATGACTGGTGGCAACTTTTCTTTTTCTTGTGCCAATGGTGCCAGAGAGGCAAGCCATTAACAACAAGTGCAGGGATGACAGGAATCCATGGCATCCCTCGTCATACTACCAGGAAGCGGGATTATCCACTGCCAGCTCCTCTTCAACCATCAGAAGAACCAACATAAGACAGCTTTGAAGATCTGCAACTTGACATTATCCTCGAGGGCCACTAACTGCATGTCCATACCCGCAGTAGCGGATGGCCTTTGCATAGTCCCTGGCCTCCCCTTAAGAAACCGCGTCCAAGGATACTCAGCTGCCTGCAGGTGCATGGTCTGGTACCACTGGCAGTTGTCACAACATATGTAATCCTCAAACAGTGAAAGTGAATATCATGGCTGTTGGTGATGGACATGCTGAACCTGCAAACACTGTGCCTTTTAAATACGATCTTCCTCTTCTGCTCCACAGCAGAATGCAATGCAGCACTGAGCCAGAGTCAAACAGCACACAATAAGTTAACAAGAGGATTAAAAAACTTTGAACAAAGGAAGAAATTACTAAAAACAAACTTTGAAGTAATATCAACAAAAGCCAGAAAACTTCACCAACTTCAAATTTGCAAGCATGAGCTGTGAAGGACGAGATCTGCTCTTTTCAGTGGAAGAAGAGATCTGACAGGTGTTGGGGTGGAGCAACACATGACTGGGTGGTAGCAGGAGTCAAGCTTGAAGACTTTTCTAGTGACTGAAGATGCTCAGTGGAAGACTGCCAAAGTATGGATTATAAATCTTCATTACAGCATCCAGAACTGGTTCTGCTCCAATATCTCGATTAATGCCAGCTAATGGTCTCCAGGGTTTTATTTAACTCTAAAAATTGATTAGCGTTTTGCTCATAAAAGTTCTAAAACACTGAAAATGTATAGCACTTGCCTCACTGTGTTAAACAAACATAACACTTCTAGAAAACCTATATAAATACTTTCTGTACAGTTGATATTGTCCCAAGGAAAAAACTGCTAATCAATTATTTAAAACCCTGGTCTCTATTACCTTTATTTTTTTAAACTTTCTTTATTATGTTTTATCACGTTAAACACAACAAGGACAGTACAAGCATATACAGAATACAATGTAGAGTTAGTAAGCGTTATAGAAATGCATTACGACAGGATACTGTAAAGATATACATTTGATACATCATTGGAATGTTCAGCTATGTGGTTCAACTTACAGTAATAAACATTTAGCTCGCATGTACATAACACCATTAAGGAACATGACCACAAAAAATAAATGTGTGGTACTTGAAGAGGTTATACAAAGTATTTAAGACTATTAAAGTCATGTACAGTAACCAATGAGGGCAATTAGGATGGGTAAGATACTCTGCTTCTGTCACAGACTGCTTGATTTAACTTTCCACTATGACTTCTCAGTAGGTGTAATTCGAATTAGAAAAAAATTATATATATATACATATATATATATATATATATACACACACACACACACACATATATAGATCCCCTCCCCCCACCAAAAGCCATGTGGATCAGTAAAAAGTAGTCTGACGAACCTACTGTGGAGGTTTTACTTGTTACCTAAATAACTCATTCTTTAGGATAAGAGATAAGGCAACGTTGGAGTAAAACTGGTAAAAGGTAACAATAAAAATGTTACTAATAATAGGCAGGGAAACCTTTAAAAAAATTAAAGAGTCCAATGAGCGATAAACCAGAGCAGGAAATATATGCAGCCTCTAAAGCAGGAAATACATGCAGTCCCTATGCCATTCTTGTCCCCTGCAAACAAACTGTCTCATGGTGCAATGGTGCCTAGTTTTTCATATGCTATTTGACATCAGAAATGTGTCCTTAACAGTTGTTCTGGGCAAAGCATTAACATAAGTGTTTATTCAGTTTAGGCATATTTGTTAGAGTCTTACTGTCCAAACCTGAAAATGGCTTGCAGTTCAGAAGTATTTTTCAAACTGGATGAGGCTGTTGCAAGGAGAGAGAAGGGTGCCCTGGTCCGTACTGTCCGTGACAGGGCTGAATAAGGCCCTGTCCTAGTTGTTATGCAGAAAGAGTTTAAATGCAATCCTGTCCTTTCCTTTTCTGTCTGTCTGGTTGTGCAACCAAATGTTCTTGAGACCTAGGAACTGATCACTCCGGCAGTCTCGCGATTCTCCGCCTCTTGCTATCTCTCTGCCTTCACTTGCTGTTCCTGTCTTTTCTTCCCCCCTTGTATATCTGCAGTTATAAATATATATGTGAATCGTTATGCGAAACTGGGATCCCTTTGTCTGAAACTGTATATAGTTATACTGCTGAAATGATTGCAAAAAGCTATTTGGAATTTAGGGGGTTGACCTGAGATGCAGTTTGAGCTCCTCTCAGGCATGTTTGCAAACTCCTTTGCAGAGTTGTCAGCAGGAGGCCAGCTTGGGGAACGGCTGTGTTTGCAAGCCTGCTCTGCAAAGAAACTGACAAGAATTCTGATACATTTTCTATGAAACAGGATGTTCTCTTAAGTTCCCAGGCAAAGACTTATAAAAAGAGCAGCAATACTTTTGCTCAGAGAGAGAGAGAGAGAGAGAGACTGAAACTTGGAATTAGAGATAACATCAGAGGAAAGACTTTGTTTTCTGTTTGTACTACCTCTGTAAATAGTTATAATGAACAATTTTTATTTTTTATTTTACTGTTATTGATGATAATACGTTACTTAATTTTATTAACTGCTCCTGGTTTTCCTATGCTTCCTGACGTGGATGCTATTTAGTTAGAATTCCTATTATCAACTTGGGTGGTTTAAACATATAAAAGGATTTCACTCCAACCCCTGATCTTCAAACTGCTTGAGGAATATTTTAACAAACTTCTCAAATAACTGTTATAAACAAGAAAAAAACAAGGAACTGGGGGGCTCACACTTAAGCTAAAAAAAATTAAAACAAATTAAGATGATGCACAAGTCTATACGTAAGCACATACAGAGGACCACCAAGGTGTGTTTAAGTGAACACGGCATGTTGGGCAACCATTTTTCTTTGCTTTCTTATCTTTGGTAACTTGTTTTTGCCATTTAATAGCATACACAGATGCTCCATGCAGTGACTTCATAAGGAGGTTCATTAGGTGAAGCATTAATTTATTGTATGTAGTAACGGCACTCAGCTGTGAATTGGACCTAAGCCAGCAGTATAACGTTAGCAGTTGTTACCTATGATACAACACATAGTGTGGATAGGCCTTCCATTTTACTTATTGTACATGTAAATAAAGCTTTTTTTCACTTCCTTGGCCTTTGTGGTCTGAATTGTGGTGCTGACCCTAACCCCAAGCAAGTGGAAGTATCTGTGCTTTAAAGCTGTTTATATTTGCTGCATTCTCCAGTGCAGTACTTACTTGATGACAAGGCACATGAGGATTAGTGACCTTTAGTGACCTACCTACCGTTAGTAGCCTACCTATACCACCTTCCTGGAGAGCTGCACGACAGTCGGCATGCACTGTGTAAAATAAAGTGAAGAGACAAAGCAGTGCTTCAGGTTGTTTTTGCGCTCAGTTTGCTAGATCACAGTGGAGGTGGTGGTTCAGTTTTTATATGCTTTTACTTCCCTGTCCCAACTGCCTGTATCTCTACAGATGGGATGATGCAAGATCATATTTACATAAGGCTAAATGAGGCTGATGGAAAAACTGGGTTACGTAGTAGCGTGGATGTCACTTCTGCATCGATTTATTGTTGCTGTCCTTACCTGGAGCCTTATTTATCTCCTGAGGGCTCATGGGGAGGGCCCTTGAGTGAAGGACAATACAACTCTACCTCCCCTCCGGTCGACATGCGACATTCCTTACCGAATGATGGTGGGAATAGAGAACTGAACTGTCAGACCTCTTGCCTTGGAAGCATTACAAGTTCTTTTCTACAGTTAAAGTGTGCCTTGTTGGTGCAGATGTTTCATATGTTAATCCTGTTTATATATACATATGTCACAGAGAAATTACAGCTACTTACAATTTCTATGGGATATTGGAGACTACTTTTGCGTAAAGGGGAAGGTACCAAAATAAGTGGTGAGAATAGGGGATCATGGCTAAGCTTAATATTTTATTTATGTCTTATAATGTACATGGACTGACCAACCCAATAAAATGAAGCAAAGTCCTGTCCTTTTTTTTTTTTAATTTATAAATTTTGCAGGCAAACCTTACAATAAAACATCCACAAAAGAATACAGCAATTGATTATTACACCATACATCCACTTACAAAGGAGCATACTGGACACCTTTCCCACTGTTGCGTCATTGAACAGCATAATGGCCCTCGGGCTGCAGCTACAGGAGGACTTTGCAACCCTAGAAAGCTGGCTATGGGCAATAAGCTGCTGCTGAATGACAAGAAAATGAAAGCCATATTGTTTGGTCCAAGAGCTCTGGGATCAGATGGAACCATAATACTCCCCCTAGTATCTTTATCTGGTACATCCACAGAAGTTGTGAGCACCTTCAGGTACCTGGGCCTTACCACTGACCAAGGTCTCACATACAAATGCCATGTGGACCAGGTCACCCGAGTACTACACCAAAATTTGGGTCTACTATACAGGCTAAACTCACAAATTATACCGGAAACTAGGACAGCTATTGCTAACAGCATCCTCCTACTTAACTTCACCTATGCTGCTCCTGCACCAACTTTCATCTTGGACTGTGCTGTCCGTGGGTCGTGGAGACACCCAAATCCTCCTGGATTATTATCAGGTGAGTTGTTTTGCATTGGTAAGAGAGGCGCTGGACTTTACTGCTGCAGGGAGGTTTGGTGAGTGCACTCTTTCTTTGTGACCTCAGGGAAACTGTATGATTCTGCTTGCAGCTTGTGAGAGGAGCTTGCCAAACAATTCATTGAAGTGCTTCTCTCAGTGAACTTTTCTCTAGTGTTTTTTTTTTATTTTTCAGCGTGGTCTCCTGGCCATAGGCGAAGGGACGGTGAGAGTCTCTCTTCAAACTTAGCCATCTCATTTTGGAGATCTCTATTTTAAATCTGTGCTAACCATTCTGCTGCATAAACTGACATCTTTTGGACAAGTACCCTGTGGTGGGGTTGTGGGATAACAGATGGACCAGACACCAAACTTCAGGTTCACCACACAATCTCTGTATGATTTTTATTCAGAATACAAGAAATAAACTTCAGCAATAGCATAATCCTTCTTCAGTACCTCAGTTTTCAGCAACAGACTATGAATATCCTTTTTCTGCACTTAGCCAACATCTACTGACACTGATCTTTGATCTAACCACTTTTCAGTGAAAACCCTTTATCCCTATGTGGGCCCTGTTTGCATGGGTAGTGGGGGCTCAAAAAGAGAAAAAAAAACAAAACAAGCTAAAAACAAAGAATCTCAATGCAGAATCACTGAAAAAAAGGATTACCCCAAAGGGCACTGGCATCAAGTCAAGTTTCAAAGAAATACAACATCATACATACTTCCATAATACAAAGCATCATGGGATATATGCAAATCACCATGCCATTTCAGACTTGTATAGCTTACATCAATTTACATGCATTTTAAATAGCACAACTATATTAATTTCTATAATAGCCACCTAGTACTTTTTAACATTGGCATAACACACCTAGTGCCATGGTATTTTCAACATTTGCAGGTTTCATTAACATAAGATATATACATTAAGGTATTTCATGACATAGTGCTATTACATACTAAATCCAGCAACGATAAACACAACCTGTTTCACATATGCTTGGAGGTCACCACAATAACCTCCCTGTATGAGGACCTGAGAGGGAAAAGGAAAATTAAAGAGGACACTATAGCATAGTCAAGAAAAGGGGGGGTGCGCATAGGTGGCCAACCTTACGGACTACAAATTGTAAAGGACAGATTAGGCTAAGAAACAGAAGAACTGTTGCAACAGATTTAAGAAAAGATTGGTGCTCAAGAATGGCAGGAGCACCCTGTCACATACCCCCACCTTAAGAGGGGACTGGTCATTGCAGACTGCTTATAACCTTCCTGTCCCAGGGAGGGATGGAGCTTCCACTCATCCATCTTCTGAAGCTCTGTCTCAGGGTCCCTATTACTGATAAACAGTCTATCATAAACATAGTGGATATCATCATTCTTTACCCTGAGGCATTAACACATTTCTCAACAGAGACTAATGGTACCTTCTCATCTTCTTTTAGGGAAAGTCCATCATATTTCTTAACCAAAAAAAATCTGGACGACTGTAAAGTCCAGTACCATAGAAACAACTTCTCTGGGGGGATTACCTGCTCCAACCTCACCAGACATGTCAGTTTTGAGCAGCGGCCCAGTTCTAGGTTTAGTCCCTCTACGTAAACCCACTATATCTCTTGATTCATTCATTTGCTACAGATACAGACACCTGAGGGTAAACACTCTTTTGGGTGTTACCCCAACACAGGTTCCAATCCATTTTCCACACACCTCCTCCTTTGTAGGTTTTTCATCAGAAAAATAAAACACACGTACTACCTCCTTGATCTTAACATATTGTAACATTTTGGCAATATTAGAATCTTTGACCGGCAGTATACCCCAGTCAATACTGTTAATATATTTAGTTGCAACAATACAAGAAAAAGTCTCTTCAGCAACATAGTCTTCTTCTTGCTTGCTTGGAGTCTTCAACCCCAGCACAATATCGCTAGGTATAGTCTTACCTGGGGTCTCACATTCAAGTTCCATACTTGCATCTCCGACCTCCAACAGGTAACATCCTGGGAACACAGGCAACAAAGGAATATCCTGCTCAGTCAGGGGGTCCTTCTCCAGCTGAGACCACAAAAAAATCCTCCTCTTACTCTTTACCCAAACTCTCCAGCAGGGACCTCTCGAGCACCTGGCATTGGTGTTCTGCCTCTCTGTGTAATCGGTCTGCCACCAGCCATTGCCCACTCATCCAGTGGATCATCTTCATCAGGGTCTCCACCTCCATGGTGTTGTCTCTTGCACCTCCAGTCTGCCTCGACCTGCATCTCTTCATGATCTTCAGGCTTGGCCTTCCTCCGAGCTCCCAAGTCCAGTCCAGGCAGCAGCTTCACTCCATCAGCCATGGTTCTGGTCAGAACTCTACGGACTTTCTTCTCTGGGTTCTCCTCTGGCAACTCCTGGTGCATCGGTCCACCTGGGACACCAGAAAATGTCCCTCTTCGGCCATTCCAGACACTTCCAGCAAGTTATCCCACTCTGACACCAAGTCTGTGGAGGAGTCGTGGGATAACAGATGGACAAGACACCAAACTTCAGGTTCAACACACAATCTCTGCGTGATGTTTATTCAGAATGCAGGAAATAAGCTTCAGCAATAGCATAGTCCTTCTTCAGTACAACAGTTTGAAGCAACAGACTATGAATGTCCTTTCTCTGCACTTAGCCAGCACCTACTGACACTGCTCTCTGATCTAACCACTTTTCAGTGAAAACCCTTCATCCCTATGTGGGGCCCCGTTTGCTTGGGTAGTGGGGGCTCAAAAAGAAAAAAAAAAAAGATAAAAACTAAGAACCTCAATGCAGAATCACTGAAAACAGGATTACCCCAAAGGGCAATGGCAACAAGTCAAGTTTAAAAGAAAAACAACATTATACATACTTCCATAATACAAAGCATCATGGAATATATGCAAATCACCATGACATTTCAGACTTGTTCACTTTACAACAATTTACATGCATTTTAAATAGCACAAATGACTTAATATCTATAATAGTCACCTAGAACTTTTTACCATTTTCAAAAACACCTAGTGCCATGGTATTTTCAACATTTACAGCTTTCATAAACATAAGGTATATACATCAAGGTATTTTATGACATAGTGCTATTGTACACTAAATCCAACAATGATAAACACAACCTGCTTTACATATGCTTGGAGGTCACCACAATAACCTCCTGTATGAGGACCTGAGAGGAAAAGGAAAATTATAGATGACACCACAGCATAGTCCGGGGTACAACCTTATGGACTAGAAGTTTTTTTTTTTTTATTTCTTTTTATTAAATATTTTTCCACCTGGTTATACAATGGAAAAATATGAATTCCAGTGCAGTCTTTCTGAATGAAATACAGTATTTAACATTTATAAAATACTCTTTCTATTAAATCTCATATAGGTAAACATATTGAGATATCTTATAGGTGAAACCACAGGTCTAGAGGTGGATGGGGAAAACATGACTTTATAATTATTCCCCCTTAATTATTTGCCCAGTTAGGTTTCATATACTAAAATCCAAAGGTTGTGAGGTTACATACTGGATCCACTGATTCCACTTCTGTATTCGTGAAATGGACCCCGCCCCCCCGTAGCTCAATATTAAAGGTCTCAATTTTATAGATTTCAGACATTATTTGTCACTAATTTTTGACGGTAGAAATCAGAGGCTTCATCCAACACCTCGTGATTGCCTTCTTAGCAGCTATAAAGCATACCGGGAGTATGGATTTTTCCCAGGGGGGAGCATGGTCTGGATAAACCCCCATAAGGAACTGTTCAGCAGTTAGCTCGACTGGTTCAGAGAAAAGAGCAGTTAGTTCATTTTGAAAGGTTAGCCAAAAAGGCATGAGGGATGGGCAGGACCAGAAAATGTGTCCAAGAGTAGCTCACTGACAACCACAGTTCCTCCAGCACCTCCCATATATGTCTGGGAGATATTTCATTAATACTGAAGGAGCTCTGAAATATCTGGAGTGACATTTCCATGCAAACTCTCTCCAGTAAGGAGATGAAGTAGACTTTATCTCAATTAAAGATGTTCTTAACCACGAATCAGGGCAGATTTGTAATTGCAAGTCTTTATTCCAGGAGGTCAAAGTTGGTATTGTAGTAATGGGGAGACCCGAACGTAGTTCTGTATGTATTAGGCCAATTAAATGAGTTCCTATTCTTCCCTCACTCTCATCAATGAATAAT
Organism: Neoceratodus forsteri; assembly: GCA_016271365.2. NCBI lineage: Eukaryota > Metazoa > Chordata > Ceratodontiformes > Ceratodontidae > Neoceratodus > Neoceratodus forsteri. The sequence goes on along the minus strand of CM028131.1, from coordinate 1,290,580,336 downwards.
TTAAGCAAATCAGGGATGGGGTGGGCATTCTGGGAGGTATTATTTCGTTACAGAGGATAAGATTACGAACCTGAAAGTATCTAAAATGATCAGAGGTCCCAAGGGGAAATGAGGACTGGAGTCTATCAAAGGGGATAATTCCTTCGGAGGACAAGAACTGATATATGTGTGATAAGCCATCTGGAAAAGGCTTGGTCCATGTAATTGGGGATAAGCTTTTCATCTTGTGATATTAGCTTACAGTATTCAAATATTTTTTGAATGGGGCCTGCTTTTCTTAATTGTTTCCGGAGTTTATACATTTGAGCCGTTATTTCTGTTAAGGTTGAGGGGCTAAGGGAATTATTGTCAGAGGAGAACAGGATCTTCTTTATGTCATGTAAATCACTGAGTTGAAATTCTATAGTTTTCCAAGGGGAACTGTATGACTCCGTGAGCCATGATATTAGAATTCTTAGGAATGCCACTTGGGCATACAAGCAGAAATCTGGGAGATTCAGCCCTCCTTGTTTAAGAGATAATTTAAGGATGGGTAATCTAATTCTAGGGTGATTTTTTCCCCACATAAAGTTTTGTATAATTTTATTCCAAGATGTGAAATAAAACTTAGAGGGGAAATAGGGGATGGTCTGGAGCAGATAGAGAATCCGTAGGAGGATACTGGTACGAATTATTAATATTTTTTGGTGTAGAGAAATACAAAATGTGGACCATCTGTCCAGGTCAGCCTGTATCTGGACTGTAAGAGGTTCGCAATTAGATAATTCGATAACCCCAAGGTCAAACGGAAGGTTGATGCCCAAGTATTTTATTTTAGTTGTATGCCATTTGAAGGGGAAGGCCTTTTTTATCTGGGGAGTGGGAAAACAGTTGAAGGATAGTATCTCAGTTTTATTTATGTTCAGTTTGAAATCCGCTAGTTTCTCAAACTGTGTATCTTCCTTGTTGATGGGATTGATTGTGAAGGAGACAGTAGAGTTAGCATTATATTGTCGGCAAACAGCCCAACTTTATATTCTTTTTGGGCAACTGGAATACCTTCCACTGATGGGGTGTTTCGAAGGTAAGCCGCGAGAGGTTCAATAAACAAGGCAAAAAGATAGGGGGATAAGGGGCAACCCTGCCTACTCCCTCTGGCCAGTGGGAAGGGGTGGGACAGGGAGCCATTAACTCTGAGATATGCTTTTGGAGAACTGTATATTTTTTCTAGGCAGTCTATAAATTGAGGGGGAAAGTGAAACATCTTAAGAGTTTCCCATAGGAAGGGCCATGAGATGCGATCAAATGCCTTTTGGACTAGAAATTGTAATGGATAGATTAGGCTAAAAAACAGAAGAACTGCTGCAACAGATTTAAGAAAAGATCAGTCCTCAAGAGTGGCAGGAGCTCCCGGTCACATACCCTTAGTTGGGTTTGATAAAAACTATCTGTGGCTTAGATATCAGCTCTCTAAAATGAACAAGAAACTCAGTTATTTATTTGGAAAATGTGTTTGGGAAGGTTATTTTTTGGGGGGGATTAATACAAAGTATTGGATGGTGGGGTTTTTAGATTTTAATTGTTTTAGTTGAGTGTGTTTGTGGAGGTGTATGTATTGGTTAGTTTTTATTTGTATTAGGTGTATGAGCACGCGGGTGTGAGTAGATGAGTAGCTACTGTCCTGTGACCAAAGCAATTCAGTTATTTTTGGAATACTGTAAGCAGGTGTTTTGCTCCTTCTGGGATGTGCTGAGGTCTGAGGCTGGCATGAACAGCCTATGAGGCATTCCAGCTGCACGACCTCCAGCCCTTCACTTGATCTCTCTGTGTCAGCTACAACAATGAGGTGCTGTCGGGAGGTTGGGATCTAAAGGGACCGGATTGGGTGGTCATGGTGGGGTGCCGCTGGCTTGACGGAGGTGAGCAGGATGGGGTGGTCAGGTGTAGGAGACATCCTGGGTTAAGACGGATCCTGAAGAGAGGCCAGATGTGTTTGGTTTCCATCCCAATGGGTCCCACCAGACCGAGTGGGCAGGCAGTTGGAGGGGCTTCAGCATCTACCAGTCCCCTTAGGGTGGTGCTCTGCAATGCCAGATCAATTAGGAACAAGACCGCAGTTATGGTGGACTTGATTTCCTGTGTCGATCTGGCTTGCATCACAGAGACCTGGGTGGGTAAGAATGCCAGGACAGTCCTGGAGGCAGCTGTCCCCCCCGGGGTACTCTGTAGTGCATTGCCCAAGGGTGGAACACAGGGGCAGGGGAGTGGCCCTCTGTTTTAGAACTGACCTGGGCTTCACTGTGCACCCAGTGGGAACTACCAGGTCCTTTGAATATGTGGCAGTGTGTGGGGCTCTGGGTGCAGGCTGCAGGATCCTCCTTCTTTACCACCCTCCTGGGGGTGGAGGAGCGTTCCTGCAGGGGGTGGCGGATCTCGCCATCGGTGAGGTGTTGGAATCCCCCAGATGTCTGTTGCTGGGGGTCTTCAATGCCTGGGCCGATGACGAGTCCTCTTGGCTTAGTTCCAACCTCCTCCAGATGATGTCATCACTGGGCCTGACACTGGAAGTTACTTTTGCTACCCACCACGGTGGCCACGTTAGACCTGGTGTTCTCACTGGGGCTTGAGGCAGTTAATCGCAAGACTGATCAGGTCACTTGGTCTGATCATTGCATGGTGAGGTTCTCGTTCAGGCCCCCCCCCCCCCCAAGAGCCCTCCCCTTTGAAATGATCAGCTATTGCCTTTTGAGGGGAATGTCCCCGAAGGATTTTCCGGTGGTGGCTGATCTGTCTGGTGTAGGTGCTGCATGTGTGAGTGGTACGAATGAGGCGTGTGCCACCTATAACTGAGCAATGTCCGTAGCACTTCGATCCACTCGCACCAGTCCATGTACAACCCAAATCTTCTCACTTGAGGTCTCCCTGGTTTGATGGGGAGCTCAAAGTGATGAAGATCAGGGGTCAGAAGTTAGAGTACTGCTGGCAGAGGCCCAGGCTGGAGAAGGATAAAATGGCCCTGTGTGCTCGCTATGGTGAGTAACAAAGGGCAATCAATTGTAAGAAGGCAGAGTTCCTGTCCAGAGAGAGACTGCTGCAGGGAAGAACTGAGCAGCTGTGCTATTTCAGACTGTTGACAGGTTTTTACATCCGCCTGTCTACAGCCGAAAAAAGCCTTTTCTGCCACTTTGTGTGATGAGTTTGCTCAGTTCTTCACTGACAGAATGTTCTGTATCCAGTAGGGAATCCCACCGGTGAGCCGTATTATGTCTCACAGTGATCACCTTGGCACTCCACCTGTCTTGGGGGAGTTCAAATTGGTGAAGGCGGCTGAGGTCATTGAGGTTGCTTCGAAGCTGAAACACACATACTGTGAACTGGACCCGGTTCTGATGCATTTTCTGATGAGATGTGTTGGTTCCGTAGGCCTGGTGTTTGCTTCAATTGTCCAGTGTTCGTTGTCGGAGGGTTTCTTCCCAGATTCCTTGAAAGCGGCTATGGTGAGGTTCCTTCTGAAGAAACCATCGCTCAACCAAGACATCTTGGAAAATTACCGACCTATCCCCAACCTTCCATTTCTGGAAAAGGTTGTAGAGAAGATTGTGGTGCAACAGCTTGAGGAGCACCTCCTGATCTTTGACATCTACAAGCCACTCCAGTCTGGTTTTCGAGCCAAGCATAGCACCGAAACAGCGTTATGTTTGGGTGCACAATGACCTCCTCAGGGCGAGGGATAAAGGAGATGGGTCAATTCTTGTTCTCCTTGATCTCTCCTCAGTCTTTGACACTGTAGACCACCTCGTGCTGCTTGATCATCTCAGAGAGTACTGCGGGCTTGCCAGCACTGTCACCTTCTGGCTCAAGTCCTACCTAATGGAGAGGAAGCAACAGGTTGTGATGGAGAATTTCTCCTCCTACTCCCCGAGGCTCCTGTCATGTGAAGTGCCTCAGGGATTGATCTTGTTGCCGATGTTGTTTGCAGTGTATATGTTGCCCCTGGGTGAGCTCATTAGGAAATACAATGTGGGTTTTCACTGCTATATAGATGATACCCAATTGTATTTATCCTTTGCCCTGGAACATCTGACGCTGTGGAAGTGCTGAACAGCTGCTTGGCGGATATCAATGATTGGATGACCTCTAGCTGGCTGCGACTGATCCCTGACAAGACGGAGGTTCTAGTAGTGGAATCAGCCCAAAGGTGTGATAGGAATGCCTCCGGTGTGGCAACTAGTATTTTTTCCTGGAGCCTTCACCATTCATGGCTTTCTCTAGTGTGTGAGATCTAGGCGTGTTCCTGGATGATGGATTGACATTTGAATCTCAGGTGTCATCAGTTATCCAGAGTGGTTTCTACTACTTGAGGAACACTACAAGGATGAAACCCCTAGTTCTGCCTGAGGACCCTCCTACTCTGGTACATGCCTTTGTAACATCCAGGCTTGATTACTGTAACTCTCTTTACTTTGGGGTCTCTAGAGGTACTCTCCACCAATCACAGCTAGTGCAGAATACAGCTGCCAGGTGGATGATGGGCCTTTCGAGGTTCTGCCATGCAACTCTGGTGCTGCGTGAACTGCACTGGCTGCCGGTCAGGTGGAGAGTTGTCTTCAAGATGGGTCTTCTCACCTTTAAGGCCCTGCATAGACTAGGCCCTAGCTATCTGTCTGATCTCCTAACACTGGCCACTCCAGTCCGCTCCCTCCATTCCTCCTCTAGGGGTCTCCTGGTGATTCCTAGGATGAGATTAAAAACTGCCAGTGACAGGATATTTAGTGTCACCAGCCCTGTGCCATGGATTCACTGTCATCCATCATCAGAGAGACCCCTTCAGTTGAGGTTTTTAAGAGCCGCCTCAAGACCTATTTATTTTCTCTGGCCTTCCCAGATATAGATATCTGACTAAGAGCAGTGAACACTGAGTAAGCTGAACTACTATTATAATATTTTATTATCAGTTTCTATTACTGTTTTTAAGATGCATTTATTTGTTGCTTTGTACTCCCTTACTTATTTTTTAAGTGTGAGGTGCCCAGGGCCTCCAGGAATGGGCACCATAAAAATAAATTGTGCCTTGCCTTGCTATGTAGTCTCTTGCTGGATGGGAAATGGGTAGGATGCAAATACCATACAATAAGATAGCTTGATTTGCTACCAAATCCCACCTGAGGTGCCACCACTGCGAGGTACTGGCCACCCTAAATTGGCCCTCTCTCTCCCAATGGCTTCAATACCCTCTTCTGTGCACTGCCTACAAAATAATAAATGTCTCACACCTAAGAAGCCTAGCTGGGCTGTTAACTCCTAAGCAACCAGGCAGAATGCTCCACACCTCTGCTCGGAGGCTCCTGGAGGTGCCTATGGTAAAGACAGCAGCAGGCAACAAGTCCTTTTCCCATGCGGCTCTGGTCCTTTGGAACAACCTCCTGGACCATCTGCAAACTGCCGGCTCACTGATTACCTTTAGAAAAGAACTCAGAGCTCATCTACTGGAAAACAACCAATGCACATGCTTGAGATAATCATGGAAATAGACCCCTAGTGACCTTAACCTTCAGTTTGGTAACATGTTCCAGCGTGAAAAGAGCACTACCACACAAACTAAGCAGTATGATAACTGGCCAATGATGTATAATACCCGATTCCTGTTAAATTGTAAGCTGTACTAATTTACTCTGACCCTGTTGCTGCTTCCTCCTGCCTATAGGAGTATGTGCTGAAACGTCTTGGAAGTGTAGTCACGAGGGTCTAGACCTTTGGATTCACCATAATTGTACCCAAAACTTGTCTTGTAGTCACAAGTGCTTAGACCTCTGGATTCACCATGAGTGTACTGGATGACCGCTAGCTGGTTGCAATGGAACTCTGACAAGACAGAGGTTCTAGTAGTAGAATTGGCCCGAAGGCGTGACTTGTCTTGTATCAACAAAATGTTCTGTACCATGATTGTACCCAAAACTTTTGTCACCGAAATGTTCTGCACCCAATATGATTCTATGTAACTAATTCTAGGTCACCCCTGAAAAAAGGACCTTTTGGGCCCAATGGGCTTAGCCGGTTAACAAAATGAAATAAATATTTCATTTCATTTTTATTTTTATACTGAAAGGTCTGTGGGCTAGCAGCCCATTTTCACAGACGTCCAGTTAAAACACAACAAACACAAAACAAAAATACATATACCAAACACAATAGATGAACAATGAAAATGTACATTCAGGAGAAACATTTACAAACAGAATTTATAAACATATTATTTCTAAGAACTGTCTTGAAAGTGACTCATTTTTTTTGACTAGTAATACTGCTAGAGAGTCCATTATATAGTTTAGCAGCAGCAAAGTTCGACAAATTTTGAACAAAAGCAGTACAAAAACATGGGGTCAAAAAAACATCCTTACTCTGCTGTCGTGTATAGCCCTGTTTACTGATCCTAGGAAATAAACAATGAATACTTTGTGGCATTGCACCCAATTGGATCTTATGTAGAAACATCAACGACCTAAAATTAAAACGCCCAACCAATGAAAAACCAAAAAACAATTAAAATATTTACAGAGAGAACAGTGATGAGTTAATCTGGGTTGTTCAGTGGCAAAACAAATGACTGAATGATGAGTAGCCTGAAGTTTTGATAAGATCTTGTCAGTAGTGTATGCATAGACTATCGATCCATAATCAACTGTAGACAATAATAAACTATGTGTAAGTAGGCATCTTATATTGACGGTGAGATTACCTCTGAAACTGAATAAAAACCCAATATGTTATGCAGTCTGCTGATCAGATCAAGAACATAAGACTCAAATGTAAGATGACAATCTATCAATACGCCTAAATATTTAAACACCCTAAATAAATAAATGGGGGGGGGAGGATAACAATATTTTTAGTCAGAGCATTTCAAAGCCATGTACAGCACAGGGCATGACAGGGTTCTTATAAAATGAGATGTGAGAGTCGATGTCCTATTAACCATCTTGTGTAAAGTGCACTGTAACCCACATGTGTCAAACCCAATTAATAATGGTAGAACTTTGTTACCCTGAGAAGGAGTCAAATTATGTACATAAGGTAACATTTATTTATTTATTTAACAAATCGGAAAGACCTTTGAGCCAAAGGCTCTTTTACAGAGGTTCCACGTAAAGTCACAAGAATAGCAAATTACAATGGTATCAGTAAGTAGCACAACATGAGGAAAGTAATTACATAAACAAAAGAACAATATGGCAAGATAAATATTGTGTCAAGAGCAGCCAGTAGCCTTGTCTGAAGAGGGGTGAAAGGGCTTACAAGGAGAGAAAGTACAGTGGGTGAATTGGGGGGGGGAGTGGAAGGAACAAAAAAAAAAAAAGAGCAAGGAGGGAGATTCCACAATGAAGCTTGTGCAGGAAAGACCTACGGGGCCGGGAGTAGAGGGACAGAACAAGGTGAGGAAACAAAGGAGAGAGGGGGAAGGGGAGTGGAGGTAAAGGAAGGGGGGGATGAGGTAGGATAAAAAGAGGGCAGGAATGGGAAAGGGATAAGGGAGGAACTGCTGTGAATGGAATAGCACAGCAGCAGCATAGGGCTATATAGGAGCAAATGGTAAAAGAGGGAGGTCCCAGTGTAATTAGCTGTCAGCAGAAAAGTACAGTTACGTAAGAACTTAGCGTAACAGTAGATCTTCGAGAACAGCTCTTGCAGCAGGTTACACCATTAGGACTGAAGCCGGCAGGCGTCAGGACCCCATGGAAAAACTCTAGCTAGCTATCTTCAGCGGGGACTGCCCCCAACGTCGGTCCCGCCTCCGACGCCAGACGAGTACATAAGGGGTGGTCCGCCCAGACTCCCATTCTCCCTACTGAGACTTCCGGCCGCAGGCTGACATCAGAATGGGAGACCGAGGATCCACCGTCAGAAGAAAAACAGGAAAAATTCCTGTTGATAAAGGCTAAAGCCATGCCTCCTCCAAGGGGGAAGGTGGGCGGGAAGGTACCTGCTGCAAGAGCTGTTCTCGAAGATCTACTGTTACGGTAAGTTCTTACGTAACTGTACTATCTTACTTCGAGACACAGCTCTTGCAGCAGGTTACACCATTAGGACTGATTCCCAAGCAGTAACGCTGCCAAAAATTCCGGGAGGAGGAAAAAGGAAATACATTCCAGGTCCTGAATCTAGGACAGGAGACCCTGTAGCACCGCCAGGCCGAAACTGGCTCTTCGCCAAGAGGCGATGTCCAGGCTATAATGCCTGATAAATGTATACACAGAGCTCCAAGTGGCTGCAGCACATATGGCAGAAGTGGAGACGTTTCGGAGTGCTGCAAAGGAGGTGGCCACGCCCCTAGTGGAATGACCCCGGACTGAACCCGGGAGGGGCTTCTGTTTGAGCTCATAACAGAATGAAATACACTGGACAAGCCAGCGAGACAGGGACTGTTTGGATACAGGTTGGCCCATCATCCTCTCAGAAAAGGAAATGAAAAGTTGCTCAGAACTACGAAATGGCTTAGTTCTGTTGAGGTAATACCTCAGGCTGCGGTGAACATCCAGGGTGTGGAGCAGAGCCTCTCCTCTATTCAAGTAGTTCGGGAAGCAGACCGGCAGGTCAATGTCCTGATTTAGAGTGAGTGAAGAGACCACCTTAGGCAAAAATTTAGGATTCGTCCTCAGGGATACTCTGTCCCGGTGAAAAACTAAATAAGGCTCTTTGCACATGAGAGCGTGAAGCTCAGAAATTCTTCTCGATGAAGTAACAGCAACCAAAAATAGCCTCTTACACGAAAACGAGGCTCAGAATCCACGGCAGGTTCAAGGGGAAGCGTGAGTTGTTCCAGGACAAAGAGCAAATCCCATGGAGGCACTGGGTCCTTAATGGGTGGCCTAAGGTGTAACACCCCTCTCAGAAATTCCTGAGAGGTGTCTAATTGTGCCACCGTATGATGTCCCACTGGAAGGTGGTAGGCAGAGATGGCACAAAGGTGCACCTTGATAGAGGAGTAGGCTAGACCCGAACGAAAAGGGAGAGCAGGTAGTCAAACACCACTCCCACCGGACAACCTAAAGGGGAAAAATCGCGTGCTCGCGACCATAAACAAAAACGGCGCCATTTCATGGCGTACGTCGCATGCGTTGCCGGCTTTCTGGCTGCAGAAAGAACTTCTGCAACCTCTTGCGAGACCCCGTGACGCAAGATGGCTATGTCTCTAGGAGCCATGCATGCAGGTTCAGTGAGCGTAAGTCCGGGTGGACTAGTGAACCTTTCTCCTGAGACAGGAGATGGGAGCTGAACGTAGCAGGCGGAGGTTCCGGATAACTGAATTAGCAAGGGGAACCAGATCTGTCTGGGCAAAAGGGGCCACCAGGATCATTATTGCATGCTCCCTCGTGGTTGAGAAGAACTCTCTGGATCAACAGGAAAGGAGGAAAGCGTGGAGGAATCTGTCCGCCCAGAGAGGGACAACGCCTCGCCAGAAAACACCAGGCCCTGGATCTAGCGAGCAAAACTGGGCAGTTTTGCGTTGGATGGGGATGCGAACAAGTCTAACTCTGGAGTTCCCCATCGAAGAAACAGATCCTCTGCTACCTCTTGAAGAAGTTCCCACTCGTGGACTCTGGCATGGGAGCGGCTCAGGCCGTCTGCAATCGTGTTGTCCACCCCAGGAACATGCACAGTGATCAGATTCACGCCGTGTCGGATTACCCAATCCCACACCCTCATGGCCTCCCTGCAAAGGGGGTAAGAGTGTGCGCCTCCTTGTTTGTTGAGGTAATACATCACCGCCGTGTTGTCTGTCTGAAGCAGAAGAGTACTCAGCGGGATTTCTGACTGAAAGGCCTGCAGGGCATAGAGAACCGCCCTCATCTCTAAAACGTGCTCTGGACCGCACGTAACAACGCCTCTCTGGAGGCGGCCATGAGAAGCCAATCGTCCAGGTACGGGAACACATAATGGCCCTGTCTCCTTAGAGACGCTGCCATGACTGCCATGCACTTGGTAAAGACCCTGGGTGCGGATGACAGTCCGAATGGAAGGGCTCGGAATTGAAGGTGGTGGTCAAGGAACTCGAAGCGCAGGAACCTCTTGTGCGCCTGAGCTATAGGGATATGCAGGTATGCGTCCTGCATGTCTAGAGACGCTAAGAAGGTGTCTTGTTTCAGCATGGGAATAAGACCCGGAAGAGTCACCATGCGGAATCTCTTGTAGGCAACCGACACGCTGAGGTCACTGAGGTCCAAAATTGGACGGAGGTCCCCTGTTTTCTTTGGAACCAGGAAGAAGTGGGAATAATATCCTTGTCCTCTCTGGTTCTCCAGGACGTACTCTATCGCTCCCTTTTGCAAGAGCGCGAGTACTTCTTGCCAGATCAGAGATTTGTGCTGACCCGGATACCGGGAGAGCAAAGGAGGCCTCGGGGGTGGCTTTTCTGTGAATTCTATATAGTGGCCTCTTCCGACCAACTGAAGAACCCACCTGTCGGTAGTTACAGCCTGCCATCCCGGCAGGAAGTTCGCAATGCGGCCCCCGATCATGATTTCCCGTTGATCCTGAGGGGCGGGGGCCGGAAAGGAGTCAGGCTGTGGCGGCTGAGGGTCCCGCTGGCTGGGCTGGCTGGGCCGGCTTAGAAGTACGCTGGCTTCGGCCCGCGGGCTGTTTCCCCTGGGCTCTACGAAAGCCGGAGCCCCTCTGTTGTGGAGCGGAGCGGGACTGCTGCCTCTGCATCCATCCATGAATTTGGCTTTGGTTCCTACAAAAGGAACTAAGCCTGGGTCGGTACATGGCCTGAACCGACCTCACCGCCTTCCCGGCCTCTTGAAGTCTGGTAATAATCTTCTCTGAAGGTTTACCAAACAAGACCTCTCCCTCGAATGGAGCGTCCATGATATTCTTCTGGACGTCCTGGGTAAAGCAGGAGACGCGTAACCAAGAGTGCCTCCGGAGGCATACGCCAGAAGCTGCTGCTCGGGCCGAGGAGTCCGCGGAGTCGTACGCGGCTAGCACTTGGGTTCCCACGTCCGAACCCGTACGGAGGAGCTGAAGCATCTCCTCCTTCTGCCCACCTTCCGGCAGTTTTTCAGCCGCTTCCAGACCCTGTTCCCACAAGGCATTTTGGAACGGAACCATGTGGGTCAAATAATTCAAGGTTCTGATGGCGCAGGTAGCGGAAGCATACGTGCGCCTACCCATAGCGTCCAACTGCTTGGACTCTGGGTCCGGTGGCAGGGTGCTCAGATGCTGCGGTCTCTGGGACCGGTCATGTGAGGCTGTGATGACCAGAGAGTCGGCCTGAGGCTGCTGAGTCAAGTACTGGTCTTCTCTAGGAGCCTTGTACAAGCGATCAGCTTTCTTCGGCATCGCCGGGAGTGAATGTGGACGCTTCCACGCTGCCTTGGTGACGTCCACGAAAGTGTCAACCAAGGGTGGCACCACCACAGGCTTGGGGTCCTTCTGCCGAAGATATTTGGCAAGGCGTATCCTTTCGGGGTCTAGCTCTTCCGCATCCCATCCCATGTTCTCTTGGATGTGCCTCATAATATCTGAGAACAACGGGTCATCCGGAGGAGACTTTGGCATCTCACGTGGGTCCGGAGAAGGGATGGAGAGGGGAGATGGGGATCTGGATGTTGAGAACTCTCATCCCGTGTCCTCCGTCGAAGGCGATCGTCGGTGTCTCCTGGGTCTCTTGGGGTTGGGTGACCTAGAAGAGGATTTAGACGGAGGTCTCCATTTGTCTGGTCTCCCCCTGGGAGGGGTCCCGTACTCCTGGGGAGGAGGTAAACGGCCTGCCGACCCCGATGGCGAGGGGGGTGCAGGAACCGGAGGTGTAGGAGGAAGAGGAGGAGGAGGAAGAGGAGGAGGAGCGGGAACCATGTCCTTCTTTATGGTGTCCCACCAGTAAGTGAAGAGGTCCTTCACATCCGCTAAAGAAAGGCCCGACGATGGTCCGCGCGCAGGTGGACAGTCATCGGGTCCCGGCGTCGGCTCCACAGGGGGGTCAGGTAACGGCGAGGGTTCCCTGGGCGTCTCGACAAGACCGGGGTCGCCCATCTGGTCCTTAGGCTGCGTCAATTCCTCCTCGGTTAAGGTCTCCTGATCGACGTCGGTCGGAGGCGTCAGGGCTCTCTTCTCAGGAGGAGCGGGCGCCGGCCCCCCTACCGGCGTCCGCTGAGGTGTTGGCTTGGCCGGCGACGGTCGTCTGGCCGACGGCGGCTCCAGGGATGTATGGCGAGAGGATGACGATGGACGCACCAGCGTCGGATCCTGAGGTCTCTTCAAAGAAGTAAGCTCCAACGTCTTGCGGGGAGGCAAGGAAGCTGACCTGACGTCGGGTTCCGAAGGGCGGGAACCCGACTTATGATGATGATGGCGATCCCCAGACTTCACCAAGGCCCTGGAGGACGAAGACGAGGACGGCCTGGCAGACTTGGCCCGAGAAGAGGACTTCCTGACCGCAGCCAGAGGAGGCTGAGAGCTGGCCCTGGAGGGGGAGCGGTTGGACCTGGAACCGGAGCTGCGAGAGTCCGAAGCCCTGGAGGGGGACCTGGAAGGGGCCTTCTCCCTTCGTTTCTCAGTGTGCTTGTGGGTCTTTTTAGTGGATTCCCCTTGGAAGACATGGTCTTTAGCTTTTCTTCCAGTAAGAAAGCCTGAAGGGCCTTCTGACGTCGGATCCGGGTTCTACTGTTAAACCCCTGGCAGAAGGAGCAGGCCCGGGTATCGTGGTCTGGGCCTAGGCACCGGACACAGGCCATGTGGGGGTCCTTGAAGGGGATCTGTTTCCCGCAAGCACACTTGGAAGAGTGACCGGAGGTCGGAGAGGACATCAGCGAAAAACTTGCTTGAAGAAATCCAAATTTCCTGTGGGAAAGAACTTATCCACGCGTCGCGCGCTAGAGCTGAACCGAAGGGTCGAGACATGCAAGTCGACGGCGGGAAAGAACTGGGGAATCTGGCGGGACCGCCACCTTATGTACTACGCCTGACGTCGGAGGTGGGACTGACGTCGGGGGCGGTCCCCGCTGAAGATAGCTAGCTAGAGTTTTTCCGTGGGGTCCTGACACCTGCCGGCTTCAGTCCTAATGGTGTAACCTGCCGCAAGAGCTGTGTCTCGAAGTAAGATCTAGGTATAGCAGTCACAAGATGCTCTGCATACTAGGAATTGATGCAACTTCCGCTTAAATGGTCCCAAGGCTGCAGTCGTCGCAATCTCAGGAGGAAGGGAATTAAATAATATAGCAGCTCTAACTGCAATGGATCACTGTTGGATCGAGGTTCGACAGCGAGGGACAGTAAAAGTCTGGCTCACAGAACTTCATGTGCTCCGAGTGCCCTGGAATGGACTGAAAAGCTGAAGGAAACCTGGTGGTAGGAGACCAAGATCTGCCTTCTTAGCCAAAAGGGAGGCTTGATATTCAATGTGAGCCTGGAGTTGAAGCCAGTTTGCTTATTTGTGAAGATCACAAATGTGAGTACGATACGCTACACTAGTTAATAGACGCCACACCTTATTCAATGTCTTTATAAGCGACATTGCAGAGGGACTGGAAGGAAAAGTATGTCTTTTTGCAGATGACACAAAGATCTGCAACAGAGTTGATGCACAAGGTGGGGTGGAAAGGATGAGAAGGGACTTGGCAAGGTTAGAGGAATGGTCAAATGTATGGCAGCTCAGATGCAATGCTAAGAAGTGCAAGGTAATGCACCTGGGAAACAAAACCCAGGGAAGAGTACACAATGTGGGGTGAGATACTAACAACAACAAAATGGAAAGGGACCTAGGGGTAGTCATATCAGATGACCTCAAAGGTAGGCAAGCAATGTGAGAGGGCAACAAGGAGGGCTGGGGGATACTGGAATGCATAGGGAGAGGCATCACCAGTAGAAAACAGGAAGTTATTATCCTCTGTACAGACAGCTGGTCAGACCCCATCTGGAGTATTGTGTGCAGTTCTGGAGACCCAATCTCCCATAAGACATAGACAGGATGGAAGCTGTCCAGAGGAGGGCAACTAAAATGGTGCAGGGTCTGCACCGAAGACATATGAAGAGAGACTTAAGAAGCTTAATATGTATAGCCTCAAGGAAAGGAGGGAGGGGGACATGATAGAAACTTTCAAGTACCTCAAGGAATCAACAAAGTCCAAGAGGGTAGCATCTTTCAAAACAAGAGGTGTGCAAGAACAAGGGGCACAATTTGAAGATAATGGAAGTCGTCAGAGGTAATTTAAGAGTATTTTTCACAGAGAGGTTGTGGATGCATGGAGCGGCTTTCGGAGGATGGTTGTGGAGTCAAAAACAGTGGTGGAATTCAAGCATGCATGGGACAGTCATAAGGCAATTCTAGGGGGCCGGGGCAGAAAGAAGTAGGCTGCTGGTTAACTAGGATCTGTAGCTTATCCATTAGGTAGGGAAATGGGCAGACTGGGTGGGCCAAGTGGTCCTTATCTGCCGTCACATTCTATGTTTCTATTCAGAGCTGTGGTGAGCCGACGTAGGGTTGTGTCTGTGACAGAACCATAAATGACTAATCCATGGTCAATAATGGACACAACTGAACTTTGGCTAGCCAATCTGAGGGATTCGGTAGTAAGGCAGTGTTTATGCTTGTGTAGAAGGCCTAGACGAATGTTAACTACCTTGGCAACATTCTCAACATGGTTGGAGTAGGAGATCGTACTATCCGGAGTAACTCCTAGGTATTTAAAAGATTTAGTCTGATCAAGGATAACGACCGCACTGTTTTTAATCACCAGTTGTTTGGCTTTGTGCTTGCTGTGGGTACCATGAGAAGAGCAGAAGCCTCGAGGGACACAATGTTTTATTTGTGATGACAGCATGAGCAGATAATAACCTGCTTTCTTTGGATAATCCATTTATGATTACTTTTATTATTAAGGTCTGTAGCTTAACTGTCTTCAAAACACTTTTTTTTGTTATTTATATGCAAAACTGTGACCAATGCAGGACAATTTTTTAAGTTGGTCTCTTTGGGACCTAAAATTTATATCCTGTTAAAAAAAGGTTTTACGACTAGTACTACATATTGGAACCTAGTTATCTTATAACTATTTCATGCTTACATATCGCATGAGCACAAAGCAAGTTAACAAAAGACAACCACTTTGAACAACATGTGCTATTCAGTGAGTACTGCACGGGTCAAAGTTCCCCCTTCCCCCAACCGATCAGGCAGCGAACTCAAATTAATAAAAGAAGTCTCATACTAAGCACATTAGCTGGGTCTAGGAACTACTGTAATACAAGCATGGTATCACAGTAGGATCGCCTTCCAGCCCCAGTCACTCTGTTGGTTTGCGTCGGCAATCTCTACTAGTAGCTGCAGTGCCATTGCTCCACCACGCAGGTCTCCTATGGGGACAGCCATCTTTAAAACAGAGCTAGAAAGCAAAAGTTAATAGCAGCCTAATTAGGAGAAGATGGAAGGTTTGATGCCTTTTATTGGACCAACAAGTGTCTTGTACAAAGATGGAATTATACACAAGTTTTCGGGGCCACACAGGTCCCTTCTTCGGGTAAATAGCAAAACTGAGCAAAACAATAGCAGCCTAATTATAAAGACTAAACAGAACTACACTGTTCATTGCGTAAAAAGGGACAAAATTCAATGTCCATAATGTACACTACAGATTATAATGTCTGGATAGTACAAAATGTAACCAACTGTCCTAAGCCCTGCTGGGCGAAACAATCAATGGGAAGAGGGAGTGTTTTAAATGTGTGTGGCAAAGGTTTCCTGCTCATGCCCATGCAGTGTTCGAAACCACAAAACTTACTTATTGTTTAAATGGTAACTCAGGACATAAGCTGCGGTGTTGCAAATGGTCCACTTACACAGTACTCACATTCCATACACAAGATAACTTTAGTCTGAAGGAAAGTATTCATTTTCTGCCTCAACAAGTCAGTGTCTTAGGCTCCTGCTATCTCCCTCTCGATTCTGTGAACCAGCTTCTCAGTCTCCCTCAGCTCATTAAACAGATAGGAATGGCCATTCCAAGTGACTTTCAGTTTTGCTGGGACCAGAAGCTGGGTGAGGGGAGGGGCGGAAAGCGCGAAGCGGCAGGCGTTGTAGGCTGTGTCCCATTTTGATAGCTGGTTTTGGGAACTGGGCGAGTTCGAGACCGTAGCAGAGAGATGGGAGGAGAACCCCAGGCGGGGGGGCTAGGCGGGCGGCAGGGTGGAGGCAGTTATTGGCCTCGACTAAGCCAGGGCCAAGTTTGCAATTTGTGGCTTTGCAGATGTTACGGATGTGTAGGGTAAGGTCCAGCTGCTGGTCTAGGGTGACACCTAGGTACCTGGTGGAGGTAACCGTCTCAAGGGAAGAGCCATCAGCCCCGAGGATACGCAGAGGAGCAGGGCAGGATTTTATTTTGTTCGAGGACCCAAACAACATGGCTTGAGTTTTTTTGAGTTTGAGGGTGAGCCTGTGGTCCCCCAGCCAAGTATGGATGCATTCAAAGTCGGTGTTAAGCTGGGAGTTAATGGTGGAGATGTCCCGCGAGCTGGCCAGGAGGACGAGGTCATCTGCGTATAGGGTGGTGTGGGCATGGGTAGTGACGGAAGGTAGGTCGTTGATAAATAGTGAAAATAGGGTCGGACCAAGGACAGACCCTTGAGGTACCCCACAGAGGACTGGTGAAAGCTTGGAGGATGTCCGATTGAAGTAGGTGTATTGCTGTCGGTTGGAGAGGTAGTTTTGGAACCATGTGTGGGCAGAAGGGGAGAACCTGAGGGATAGAAGCATGGAGCCGAGGAGGGAGTGGTTAACTCGTCAAAAGCTTTGGACAGGTCCACGAAAATGGCCCCAGTAAGATTGCCTTAATCATTGCCTGCCCTGATCAGTGAGGTGACAGTGACAAGGGCGTGGACGTGCTGTACCCTTTCCTGAAGCCGTGCTGGGCAGGAGAGAGTATACTGTAGTCAAGGATGTATTGGGAGAGCTGGGAGGCAATGGCTTTCTCGAGCAGTTTACTGGAGGCGGACAGAATGGCGATGGGGCGGTAGTTCTGAGGATCCTTAGGATTCCTCTGTTTTAAGATAGGAACAACTCTGGCCACTTTCCACAGGTCGGGAATGATCCCTGAGTTAATGGAGGAATTGAATAGGTGCGAGATGGGTCTGGCAAGGAGGTGGGCCCCCAGTCTGAGGAGTTTCGGCTCAAGAGTGTCATGACCTGCTCCGCTACGGGGGGAGAGGCCAGAGAGCAACTTTTGAGTCTCCTTAGGAGTCACTGGTCTCAGTTGGAAGGGGCCGGGGTGGAGACTGGGCGCCTCGGGAGTGGACAGTGGGGACAGGGGAGGGAGGGCAGTTCAGAGAACAAGGAGTTGAAGGTGTTAGTGATGGTGTAGGGGTTATTGCAGCTGATCCCACCGACGAGCAGGTCAGTAACCTTTGCTTTAGCCGATCCCCCAATAGCATTTTTAATATGTTGCCAGAAGCTCCTTGGGTTACTGCTGGAGGAGAGTAATTCAGTTTTGCAGAAATCACTTTTTGCAGAGCGAATGGCTCTTTTACAGGTGTTTCTGAGGTGCCTATAAGCCATCGGGTCATGATTGTTATGGGAGGCCTTGTAGGATGCCCAGCATTTATCCCTGGCCTTCATAAGGCAATATGGCAGGGCTCCTGGCCTAGAATCAAGACAAACCACTCAACTTCCAAAAAAATAAGGAGGGTGGGCTGTTCAGCTTTTGTCAGCATATTGGAAAGCTGCCCAGATGCAGGCTGCTTTGCTATGGGAGAAACCCACAGCATAGGGCCCACTAGAAGACCACAGACCTGGCTGAAGATATGCCTGTCCCACTGCAGGCTATGCTTTTCCGGAAGGGTGCACCTAATGGGGACCCACACAAAGCTCTCAGAGGGATAAGAACAGTACAAGGCGGCTGGAGAAGGGAGGTTCCCTACAAAAAAATTAAGACCTCCCTCTGGCTATATCGTTGGTGGGCATGGGACCAGGCCTTTCCTCCGGCCAGTATTGACCTGTGGTTCCACAGACAGGCAGCAGCAGGACTGCAAACATCATAGAAACTGCTGCAAGATGGGGTGGTACTCCCTTTTGAAGACTGTGTGCAAAGATCTGGTTGGTCCAGGACCGATAGGTTTAGATATTTTCAGTTCAGGGACTTCATCCACTCCCAAATAAGGACACTCCCAATGGACTCAAGAGTCCCCCCACAACTTCTACCTTCCACACTGTCCGACAATCTTCCATGGGGAAGGGGTCAGTTTCCAACCTTTATGCAAAAGTCCTCCTAAACCTGGGATATTCCTACTATCTACACATAAAGTGGGAACAGGATTTATACATTATTCTGCCACATAAACAAGGGGACAAGGTTTGACAGTGTGTGTGGAGTACCTCTGTGGCCCCAAGGTGGAAGGAATTCATATGGAAAGTACAAGTTAGATAACTGCTGGTCCCACAGCTTAAGTCCAAATGGGAAGAGGCTGGTAATTCACAATATTGGGGATAATGTGGGATGCCTAAAGCAACTCACGCACATATTTATTTTTGGTTCTGTAGTAAAAGGCAGGGATACTGGCCCGAAATAAGTACAGTACTGCTATATCTTGTTTTCTAAACCTAAGCATGCCCCTTACCTGTGAACACTTATTGCTGGGGATCAAACAGCCTGCCCTCAGGGGCTGGAAAAGTCTTTATCTCTGAAACATTTTAACAGCTACTGCAGCCAAAGCCATTACCAGAAAATGGCTACAGGAGGAACCTCCTTATTTACTGACTGGATTGAAGTGACCTCACAACTTCAGAGCATAGAAAGAATAACTTTCCTAGTGCAACAGCACTTCCCAGCCTATACTAATCGCTGGACATGTGGGAAATGTTATCTGCTGGAAGCAAAAGACCCCGATTCCAAATAAAGGGCTTTCCTCCTCTGGGGTGGGGTGGGAGCAACACCCGGCATTAGCCTGGCCCCTAGTGGCAGTTGGGGGGGGGTCATCAGAGCACTGGGATTGCACACAGGGGGTGGAGGTGTGGCAGATGTCCAGCATGCTGTGTATGGAACCATACACAGTTCAGCAACTGACATCATTTCACGCTAGCTCCTATGCACCATGGGGAAGGGAGGAGAAAAGAAAAAAAACTGCTGAAGGGATAAAAATGTTACAATACACTAGGATAAAAAAATTACACAGCACAAAAAAACAAAACAGGAGGAAAATATCCAACAGAGATGCATGCATTTGTACCTTGGATTTTTTCTTATGTCATCCAACTGGCCAACGACATGGGACACATTGGTACGAATCATCTTAAAAGCAATTTCCTCTTCTCCCATTATTTCAAACCTAAACATCAAAACACATGGAGTATTTGAAACGAATGTTAAATGACAAACAGCACCAAAGCAGCAAGCTACATTGCCAGGGGCTGAGCTTAACCTTTCTTGCACTAACAAGCAGGACAAGTTAACTCAAAATTGCACTAGCCTGCAGATGGTTGTACTGGTCCACATAATAGTGTAGAATTCTGTGCATTTAAACAGTGAAAAAAAGTCAAGAAATGTTATTGCACATATATTCCTCATCTGCATTAGTCCCCATCCCCAATCACAGTCAGAAAAGATGTGCTATGCAGGCACACAGTCTGTCTCCACCTCCCCAATGTTCTGTGCCACAGCTGCCACACTGTCTCTTGCTGTACCTCCACCCCAATGAAATTCATTATCTTAAAGCAGTGTCTATGGGATCAAGTAGCCCCAGCCCTGCAAACAGAATAGCAGATCGAGATCTGTTGTCATTCACTGTACCACT
Organism: Neoceratodus forsteri; assembly: GCA_016271365.2. Lineage (NCBI taxonomy): Eukaryota > Metazoa > Chordata > Ceratodontiformes > Ceratodontidae > Neoceratodus > Neoceratodus forsteri. The sequence goes on along the minus strand of CM028131.1, from coordinate 1,290,560,584 downwards.
CCTGCCCTCAGCCACAGGGCAACAAACATAGTTGGGCACTGAAATGCATGTTTAGCCCCCACGCTACATTCTGACAGTTGTACTTTCAGAAGTGGCCCCGCCTCACTAAGTGAAAAGCCAGTGATCAGCCTTGGGGTCACAACGATGACTTTAGTGGCAGCCATGGAGAACCTGCACTAGTTAAGACAGACAAGCTGAGGGCTAAATGCAATAGTCGGGGGCAACGTGCATTATTCCATGGATGACTCAGACGATGTCAAACTCAATCCCCTGAACACCACAAAGCATTAACATCTAACTTGTTAAAATAAGTTACTAAGTACTATTTTACATTATTAGCAATATCTGAATCAATCAGTGCTAAGAATGACCCTGTTATTGCCCAATGAGATATAGATCTAGATGAACTCTGAAGCAAGCAGGAGTCTGCATAGAAATAATGGGTTGAACTCACATCCTGGGTACAAAACATGCTCACTTTTTTATCCCTGTCATCAGCATCACAAGTAGTAGCACTAGCACTGCGACGGTGGGACAGACTATGTACAGCCTCCTTAAACTCCCTACTGTACTTTTTCCCTTTGTTTGAACTGATATAATTTTTATTTTCCCTTTTTCAGGATCCCTTGTTGATGCTACCATTTTCACACAGGCACTGATTTTTAGGGCTGCAGTGGGCAAAGCCCTGACCTCTTGCTTTCAAAAAAGGACTCCACATTCCTTACATTCTTTGTGACCGAACAACATGCTGGAGTTATATCACAGTCACCTCCGCATCCGTGCAGCACTCCGTTCGCAGTGCACTATTTTTCACGTGAAAAAAAAATAGGCAGTCCTAATCGGGACATTGGGGGAGTGGGCACCCCCAGTGTCACTCTTATGCTTCTGGGGCGTGTGTGGGGTGGTGGGTGTTGAGAGGAGGGTAGGGTGGAGGGATATCTCCAGTTAAAAAACAAAACAAACAGCAGTCATGGCAGAACACGGCACACTCTGCTGTGTCCAAGATGGCTGCCGCACTCTACTGTGCATGCTCGACTATTAGCGCGTGCGCAGTGTAGTGTGGCAGCCATCTTGGTCATGGCGGAGTGTGCTGTTTTCTACCATCACTGCCGTTTTCTTTTTCTTTTAAATTATGCCCATCCCCCCACCTGACCCTCTCTCTCAGCCCCCCCCGAACATAACAATGACACCGTGGGTGCCCAATCCCCCAGTGTTGCGATCGTGTTCCATGCCCCCCTTTTAAACATTTTTTATCCCCCACCTCACCCTTCCTCTCAGCACAGACCCCCCCCCCAAAGAAACATAACAATGACACTGAGGGTGCCAATTCCCCTGTGTCATGATCATGTTCCCCACTTTTTTTAAGTATATATTGTCACAAACGCACTCTGCAGGTCAGGCTCTCTGCTCCCACAGTGCCAACCTCAGAGTGCAATAGTGTGAACAGGTGACAGACAGGGTAACCTTCCTGTCTGTTCTGGGCCCGAATCACCTGCTAGTCTCGAGTCCTGGGGGTCCAATGTGAACCTTATGCTAGCATACCCAATTTAAAGGCTCAGATATGCACCCTCTTCGGGAATGCAGTACAATCCTTTGCCCACAACCACCAAGCCAGGTTTCCAAAATGTACCCTTGCAACTCTATATGAGACCTAAGTACTTTCTTACCTTTAAGTAAGCTTAGTAGCACATTCAAGCTCTTAACAGCTGTTAACCTTAAACACAGGTTCAGCAATCACAGGCAAAAAGGACGGAGAAGACACAGGCAGTATAATAAAGAAAAGGTGTTTACTGAAAATTGTAAAACAGGTAAAATCAAACACAGAACTATTATATCATTAACTTACAGTCACACAAAATAAATGGGAAATTACAGAACACCAATACGCCTACCACAAACACTTAAAAGTTCTTGCTGAATTATCCCTTTCTAAAGTGCAGTTACCAGTCCAGAGACTGTGTGTCTTTGGAGTTTCAGAGTCCTTCTCCTCTCAAACTTCTCTTGCAAGCAATAGTCAATAGACAGTTACTCCACCTCCTAATGATGCTACCCATGAGGTCACAGTTAGATCCTCCCATAGATTTTTAATTTTCTACTGGGGAAATCAAGCTGTCAGCAATTTTTAAAATACGAGTCTCTGATCAAAACAGCTCTCTTTGAACTGCCTGCTGGTTCCTGTTTTCCCAGGGAACATTTAAGGTTTACGACTTATAACACGGTGCTGTTATCAAATGGCCTGTTCCTGCAGGAAATCATAAAAGTTTATGAGGTCTATATCCTGGCAGATGGCCAGAAGCTTTAATTAAAACATAACAGGAAACTTTAATTATGGTTTCTCTTTACTAGTCCCTTTGACACATCCTGCAGCTGTCAGCAACAGACACCTGAGGTCAAAGGTCAAGTCTCTCACTCACTGCAGCAGTCAGTCTGGTTTTGTGCACAGACATTCAGATTTGTTTATAATACAAATATTATACAATAATAATATTAGAGGGTTTATCACGTCACACTCTTCCCTCTTTAGACTGAATTTGGGGGATCTTTTCCTGCATGGGATGAGTTCCCCAAATTCAGTTTACATCTCAACACTACGAGATAAACCATCAGCATTTGTGTTCGCCACCCCAGCCCTGTGTGAAACAGTCATGTCATATGCTTGCAAGGCAACACTCCATCTTAGTAGTCTACCATTTGTTTTATCCATTTGTGCCAGCCAAACCAGGGGGTTGTGATCAGTTTGTACCTCAAAATGCTGCCCGTATAAGTATGGCTCTAACTTCTTTAGGGTCCACACCATGGCAAGACACATTTTTTCCACAGCAGAATAATCCTGCTCCCTGGGAAGTAACTTTTTACTCAGGTACACTATGGGGTGATGTCTGACTCAGGACTGCCCCGACACCCACATCTGAGGTGTCAGTCTGGACTACAAAGGGTCTGCTGTAGTCTGGACTTGTCAATACAGGAGCACTGCACAGTGCCTCCTTCAGTCTGGTAAAGGCTTTTTCACAGGTGGTAATTTTCTTAGGCATCCTTTTCTTTTACAGGCCAGATAACAGAGTGGCCAGGGCACTGTAATTTGGTACAAATTTCCTATAGTACCCTGCTGTCCCTAGAAAACTCCTGACCAGCTTCTGTGTTTTTGGTCTGGGCCATGCCTTGATCGCCTCTATTTTCACTTGGTTAGGATGGAGCTGTCCCCGGCCTACAACATTCCCGAGGTATGCCACTTCAGTCAAGGCCACCTGGCACTTGTCAGCTTTGACAGTGAGCCCAGACCTCTGTATCCTGCCAAGCACCTCCCTAATGTGGGACAGATGTTCCTCCCAGCTGGCACTAAAGATGGCAGTGTCATCCATGTACGCCACAGCGTACTCCTCAGCACCATTTAACACCTGGTTCATCAACCTTTGGAAAGTGGCCGGGGCATTTTTCATTCCAAGAGGCATTACTTTAAATTCAAATAACCCTATCGGAGTGATGAAGGTCGACCTCTCCCAAGCTCTGGCAGTTAATTCTACCTGCCAATACCCCTTTGTCAGGTCAATAGTTGTAAGGTATGTCGCCCCTCCCAACTTGTCCAGGAGATCGTCCGTCCATGGCACTGGGTGGGTGTCTGACTTTGTGACTGCATTCAGTCCATGATAGTCCACACAAAAACGAGTACAGCCATCTGGCTTGAGAACAAGGACAAAGGGTGAGGCCCAGGGGCTGAGGGATTTCTGTATTACCCCTAAATCCAGCATTTCCTCCACCTCCCTCCTTATGTCCTTTTGGACACCCTCTGACACCCGATATGCTGTCCGCCGTATGGGCACCTTTGTCCTTGTCTCCACATTGTGTGTTTGTAAGGGCGTTAGTCCAGGCTTGGCGCTAAACAGTGGGGCAAAGTCTGCTAAAACCTCCCTTACTTCCTGGATCTGGTTTGGGACCAACTGGGGTGACAATTTAATTGCCTCAACAGAGGACTCCAGCTTGCTTTGTTCCAGCAAGTCCAGAAAGGGGTCTACTTCGTCCATCCCCTCTCCAGGACTACACAATGCAAACACCATGTCAGCCCTACTGGCATATGGCTTCATCATGTTGACATGGTACATTCTTTGTGTATGTCTTCTGTAATATATTTTATGTCATTTACCTTTCTGACTACTTTGTACGGTCTTGCCCACTCGGCCTGCAGCTTGTCTTTCCGGACTAGGATTAGGACCATGGGTTCCTGACCCACCATGTACGAGCGAGCGAGCTCTGGCTCTGCAGTCGTACCACACTTTTTGTTTTTGTTGGGCAGCTGCCAAGTTGCTCTGGGCTGCCCCATATGCTCCTTCAGCCCTTCCCTAAACCTAAGGACATAATCCACTATGGGAGTTCCCTGGATGGCGTGCTTGCCTTCCTAGTCCTCCTGGATCAAGTCATGGGGCCCACGTACCCGGCGTCCATATAAGAGCTCAAAGGGGGAAAACCCTGTTGACTCTTGGGGCACCTCCCTGTATGTGAACAACAGGTGGGGAAGGTATTTTTCTCAGTCCCGCCCATGCTGTTCAGCAAACGCTTGGAGCATTGACTTAAGGGTACAGTTAAATCTTTCCACAAGCCCACTGGCTTGCAGGTGATATGGTGTCGTGCGTCTCTGCACCACCCCACACTTCTCCCACAAACATTTCATCAGGTCTGACATGAAGGAACCCCCTCGATTGGTGATAACCTCCTGCGGAAACCCAACATGGGAGAAAATCCCTAGTAAGGCAACTGCCACTATGTCTGTCCTCAGTGAGGATAGAGCGACTGCTTCTGGGTACCGGGTGGCATAATCCACCACAGTCAGGACAAATCTCTTCCCAGAGGAGCTGGGGGTATTTAAAGGCCTCACAATATCCATTTCTACCCTCTGGAATGGCTCCTCCACTATGGGCAATGGAATTAGGGCGGCTTGGGTTTTCTTACCTGCTTCCCTATTTCTTGGCACCAGTGATAAGACCTGCAATACTCCTTCACCTGCTGGGTGAAGTTGGGCCAATAGAAGTTCTGGGCCAACAGCTGCGCACTGCGCGTGACTCCGAGATGACCAGACAAGGGAATATCGTGGGCAATCTTGAGCAACTGCTCCTGGTACCCCTGGGGAACGACAAGCTGCCTGCCCATCACCCCTCCATCTGTCTTAGCATCCTGAGTATACATCAGTCTACGGTCCCAATAAACTTTGTGTTTCCTGTCACCTCCCTGTGCTACATCAGAGTCTGCCCAAGCCCTCAGCTTCTCTAGACTAGGGTCACTTTTCTGAGCAGCTGCAAACTCCTTGCACATTCCCAAGACATGGGACAGATCCCCTTCAGTGTCTAAACTAGGGTCCCTAGCTCTAGCAACAAGGTACTCAGGATCTCAGCCATTCCTAACCCTCTGACAATGGGTCACTCCTCCTTCCTCGGAGTAACCCTCCATAGCTGTTTGGTTAACTGCTACTGGGGGAGTTTCTACCCCTCTTTCATTACTCTCCATATCAGGAAACACAGGCTGGGGAACCGGCCTCTCAGTGGTTTCCACAGGGGCTTCCATGGGGTCCAGGGAACCACAATTTTCCTTTGCCGTGTGGTTGTGGGTAACTGCACACACCGTCCCCTGTTTGAGATTGTTGCCAATGATTACATCAACACCTAAAGTTTTGGCTACGGCAACCTTCTGTACAGTCCCCCCTGTCTCACCCCAGTCTAGGAGGACACTAGTGAGTGGCAAGGTTTTCTCCTCCCCAGTGAACCCCCATACAGTCACAGATTGATTGGGTATAAGCTGACCCGGCTCTACCAAATCCCCGTTTACCAAAGTCAGGGATGCCCCTGTGTCTCTTAATCCATGTGTCTGTACACCATTCACAGTGACTGGGTGCATGTGTTCCCTCATGTTTACTGGCATGCTTTCAGGGACACACAAACAACCCACTTCTTTTCAGGCACTACTTTGTGCACCATTTGTCCTTTTGGGACACTGTCTTGCAATATGCCCAGTTTCTTTGCAAACCCAACATTCATTTCTTCTCCCAGGTATATATTTTCTTTATAACCTGGGGCTACCTGGTTTCGGTGGAGGCAGGAAGTGTTTTAGATGCCCTGAAGGTGCGCTTTTCCCTTTCTGCACTGCCACGCCCACCCCAATTGCTCTCAAAGCAGGTCTGCTCCTGGCATATCGGTCTGAGAGTTCAGCAGCCTCTTGCACTGTTTTTGGATCTCGGTCCTCCAGCCAGGTTTTGAGCTCTGCTGGGCATGCCCCCCAAAACTGCTCTAACAGTACAGCATTTTCAATTTTCTCTACAGTGTCTGCTTTAACTCCTTCCCACTGTTTTAAAAACTGACGTTGTTTAGTGGCTAGCTCCTCGTAGCTCATGTCAGGGCTTCTCCCAAGCTGATGGAATTTAGCTCTGTATGCCTCTTCTGTTAGCTCATATTTTTTTTAAAAGTGCAGCTTTAAGTTTACTGTAATCATTACTGTCCTCATTATCCATTTGACCCAATGCATCTTGAGCTTTCCTGGTAAGTAGCGGGGATAGCTGGAAGCTCCAGGACTCTCTAGGAATATTTGCTTGAATGCATATTTTTTCATAAGAATTTAAAAAGGCATCCATATCTTCCCCCTCTTTAAATTCAGCTATCAATTTAGAATTTAATTTGTAACCTAGTCCTGCAGTTCTAGTTAAACCCAGGCCACTTACCTGCTCTGGTGCTGGTTTCTGGAGTCTTAGCATCTCCAGTTCATGTCGCCTCTGGTGCTCACACTCTCCACGATCAGCTTCTCGCTCTGCCTCTTGCTGAAGCAGTCTCTCTCTTTCCTCTGCAGCTCGCTGAAGATACTCCCTCTTCTGCTCTGCGGCTCGCTGCTCTTGCCTCTCTTCTCTCTAGAACTCCAGCTCCATTCTCCGCAACTCCATCTGTAGCCTGATTGCTTCTGGCTCCAGAATGCTGGTGACCTTCCCCTGCTGCTGTGGCCCTTGGTTTACACTGGCCCTGCTGTCCTCCTCACTGGATCTGGACACTGCACTGGACCCTCCATGCCCAAGGTTTGGTCCTTTTCAATCACAGACTGTGACTCGAGGCTTTGGGCATCGGCTGCCACGAGAGCCTCTATGAGGTTCTACTTGTTGGCTCTCCCCTCATGCTGGACTCCTCTCTCCTGGCACAACTGCTTCAGGTAGTCTGCAGTGTACCTGCTGTAGTTGGAAGCCATCTTCTTCCCTAACTACAGCTACTCTAACTTGCACTCGGGGGGGGGGGAGAGAGAATAAAACAGGTAGGAACTTAGACTATAAGTACAATGATATAGTTCTGTTTACCTTTTAAAAATAAATCACTGTACAGTATTATTCGGACACAATGAACAGTTAATGCTTGTGTTACCAATTACTTTTAAATCGCACCGCTGCCAACCAAATCTGTCACAAACGCACTCCGCAGGTCAGGCCCTCTGCTCCCACAGTGCCAACCTCAGAGTGCAATAGTGTGAACAGGTGACAGACAGGGTATCCTTCCTGTCTGTTTTAGGTCCGAATTACCTGCTAATCTCGAGTCCTGGGGGTCCAATGTGAACCTTATGCTAGCATACCCAATTTAAAGGCTCAGATATGTACCTTCTTCGGGAATGCAGTACAATCCTTCGCCCCGGGGCACCATGCCAGGTTTCCAAAATGTACCCTTGCAACTCTATATGAGACCTAAGTACTTTCTTACCTTTAAGTAAGCTTAGTAACACATTCAAGCTCTTAACAGCTGTCAACCTTAAACACAGGTTCAGCAATCATAGGCAGTATAATAAAGAAAAGGTGTTCACTAAAAATGGTAAAACAGGTAAAATCAAACACAGAACAATTATATCATTAACTTTACAGTCACATAAAATAAATGGGAAGTTACAGAACACCAACACGCCTACCACAAACACTTAAAAGTTCTTGCTGAATTATCCCTTCCTAAAGTGCATAGTTAGCAGTCCAGAGAATGTGAGTCTTTGGAGTTTCAGAGTCCTTCTCCTCTCAAACTTCTCTTGCAAGCAATATTCAATAGACAGCTTCTCCACCTCCTAGTGATGTTACCCATGAGGTCACAGTTAGATCCTCCCATAGATTTTTAATCTTCTACTGAGGAAATCAAGCAGTCAACAATTTTTAAAATATGAGTCTCTAATCAAAACATTTATCTTTGATCTGCCTGCTGGTTCCTGTTTTCCCAGGGAAGATCCAAGGTTTACAACTTATAATACGGTGCTGTTATCAAATGGCCTGTTCCTGCAGGAAATCATAAAAGTTTATAAAGCCTATTTCCTGCCAGATGGCCAGAAGCTTTAATTAAAACATAAAAGGAAACCTTTAATTATGTTTTTTCTTTACTGGTCCATTTGACACATCCTGTAGCTGTCAGCCACACTGACACCTGAGGTCAAAGGTTAATTCTCTCACTCACTGCAGCAGTCTGGTTTTGTGCATAAACAGACATTCAGATTTGTTTATAATACAAATATTATACAATAATAATATTAGAGGGTTTATCACGTCACATATATTTTTTTCTCCCCCCCAACCCGACCCTCCCACTCAGCAACCACTCCCCACCCCCATAAACATAGCAATGACAGTGGGGTTGCCCATTCCCCAGTGTTGTGATCGTGTTCCATGCTCCCCTTTTTTAATATATATTTTTATCCCCACCTGACCCTCCCTCTCAGCACCCCAGAAACATAACAGCGATATAGGGGTGCCCAATCCCCAGTATTGAGATGGTGATTCCTCTGTCCTTTTTTGTTTTTACCCTGTAAAATTAAAACAGATCCATCAATGTTTTTCTGCCGTTACCGTCCCCACCCAACCCTCCAACTCAGCAAACACCCCCCTGCACCCCCAAGCCCTTACTTACCAATCGGGGGTCCAATGCTGTAATCCTCTCTGTACCGCAGATACGTCTTCACTCTTCAAAGCCGGACTGCACACTGAAGAAACAGGTATGCAGTTCAATGTATTTCAATGGTGTTTTGAACTTAGTAACATAACTTGAGCATTTTGCATATTATTGGCCAAATTTTCAACATGGCTTCTTTGGGACCCTACCTCATGAACAATGGCACTGTCATTAGGCAGATCTATCCTGAAAGGTGATTTCGAGGTCCCAGCATGAAACCACCTTTTGGGCAGGAGTTGAAAATTTTCACTGCCTTTGTTCATGAGGTGGGCACATAAGAAGGCTATGCTGAAAATTTGGTGTACAAATATTGAAAAACAAAGTTATGAGCCTATGTTGAATTTTATGAACGTAGGCTCATAACTTTGGTAATTTTCCATATTTTTGCCCCAAATTTACAACACAGCCATATCTTTACAGCACCCCATGAATGTAACAGCTGTCATTTTTTTTCAAATCCTGGCCAAAATGTTTTTTTATTACATCCCGAAAGCTGATTTCATGGTCCCTGCACAAAATCACCTTTTCGACAGGAGCTGAAAAATTTCTTTGTCATTGTTCATGAGGTGGGGTCATAAGAAGGCTATGTTTTAAATTTGGCGTAAAAATATTAAAAAAACAAAAAGTTTTGAGGCTATGTTGAATTTTGCAAATGTAGGCTCGTAAGTTTGGTAATTAAGTAACAAGGCATGACAGGGTGTGGGTTATCGGGGGATTTATCCACGCCTTGTGTGGTGTGTCACGAGGCGCCAGCCCGGTGGCTCTAACTACACAAGAAGTGGAGAATCTACCAATAACTCCACAATTCTGGAGTGCCTTATTGCGATTATACAATGGACCCATGTGTAAAATACATTTAAAATGTGTTTAAGTATGTCTTTTATAAATGCCATTTCTCAGCCGTGGGTTATTGCAGGATATACCACGGTCATGTGATGTGTTTTGACCAATGAGATTACAGGACTTTCATATCCCATTGTATAATATTCAATATTTTTACCCCAAATTCTCAACATAGCGATTTCTTTACAGCACCTCATGAATGTAACAGCTGTCATTTTTCAGCTCCTGCCCAAAATGTGTTTTTTCGCATCCCGAAACTTGGTTTCGCAGTCCCTGTATGAAATCATCTTTCGGGCAGGAGTTGAACATTTGCACTGCCCTTCTGCATAAGGCAGGGTCATAACAAGGCTATGTTGAAAATTTGGTGTAAAAATATTACAAAAATAACAAATTTATGACTCTACGTTACATTTTGCTAACAGAAGCTCGTAACTTTGGTAATTTTCAATATTTTTAACCCAAATTCCTCGGCTATAGCCCTATCAGCTATAGCCACATCTTGTTATAATTACATCAGTTGAGTGGAGGCCCTTCATCCAAACATGTACGATAAGCATCTGCTCAACTAACATCAATGGACTCGGGAACAGATCAGTAATGAAGCAAATAGATATCAAGTGGAAAAAAGTTGACATCACCAATTGTCTCTAAAAAGGGAAGAAAAACAAGATTATTTTATTTATTTATTTATTGAGCATATCGGAAAGACCTTTGAGTTAGGGACTCATTTACAAAGTTTCCATGTCGGAGCAGCGCACAGTGAGACAGAGAATACAGGAATTGTTGAACAAAAATATAGGATTACAGCAGTGTATAGTAAATATAAGAAAAAATTACTCACCTTAGTAATTGCTTTTCTTCTCATGGAGTCTTGCTATATTATAACAATAGCAGTCAGCCACTGCAGCTGAACTGCCCCGGAGAGGAAGGAGTTAACTCCAGAAGATCTGGAGTTGTACAGCGCGAAGGCGCTGTGTCCAAAGCTCTATCTGGCAGTTTCAAATGAAACTGTCAGATCTTCTGAAGCTAACATCAAAGGACGGAAAGTCTGTGTGGAAAAACTACACTAGCCCATGGCTACCTACTAGTAGTAATAACAACAATATAAAGAACAAGAAACACTCAGAGCCATAATACAAAAATTGATGGTATTATGGTTCGCTTTCCTACCTGACAAGCACATATGAACCCCCTTCCCCAAAGACTCAAGTCCAGGAAGGGGCAATATAAATAACCTAAATGAAACAATCTAGATCCCTAACCCAAAGGAAAAGAGGTAAGGAAAACTACAATGGCATGACACAGTGCTTGCACCAATTAGCCACCTACCCAAGTAGAAGTTCTGAGAGGGGCAGGAGGGAGGGTGGTTATAATATGCAAGACTCCATGAGAAGAAAAGCAATTACTAAGGTGAGTAATTTTTCTTCAAACACCATGAAGTCTTGCTATATTATAACAATAACAGATACACAGCAGTACCTCCATGGAGGAGGTCAGAACCTACTTAGAAATAGGCTCTGAAGCACAGCTGTGCCAAACCGAGCATCTCTCCTGGACTGGACATCCAGGGAATAATGCTTGGTAAGGGTGTGAACTGTCTTCCAGGTAGCAGCTTGACAAATCTCAGAATGGGGATGTCTCTAGCAGCAACTAGAGCGCAGCTGTACCCTGGTGGAGTGGGCCCTCAATCCTGAGAAATTACTCTACCCAGTTTCTGATAACAGAATTGGATACAAGAAACAATCCACCTTGCAATTGTTCTCTTAGAGGCAGGTTTCCCTTTGCCAACCTCGCCATAGGTAAGAAAGAGTTGGAGGGATTCGAACCTATGACCTCTGGTGCGCTCTAAATAGTAGCTTAAGGCTCTTTTGACATCCAAGCTGTGCAGTCTCCTCTCACCTGAGGAAGAATGCTCAGTGAAAAATACTGGGAGAGAGATAGATTGATTCAGGTGGAAATCAGAAACCACCTTAGGCAAAACTTTCTATTAGTCCTAAGGACTACCTTATCTCTGTGGAAAGAGATAAAATCTTCTTCCACTGACAGGGCCTGTAGCTCACTTGTCGTCTGGCAGAGGTGATAGCTACTAGGAAAGCGGTTTTCAAGTTAAATACTTGAGCTCTGCAGAAGACAGAGGCTCAAGGGGTTGCATTAACTGAGCAATGCAAATATTCAGGTCCCAGGCGGGAGCTGGTTCCCGAAAAGGAGGGTTAGTATGAAGTAACCCTTTAAAAAACTTGGAGAACACCGGGTGAGAAGAAAGGGAGGCAGGCTTCCCCCTGACACAAAAGCAGAGACAGCTGCCAGATGAACCTTCAGGGTAGCTGGTCTAAGGCCTAGGGAATTCAGATGGACCAAATAGTCCAGTAGAATGGGAAGATCAGCAGATTCTGGGATAATCTGCCTCTCAGAGCACCAGATGGAAAACCTCTTCCACTTAGAATTATAAGTGGCCCTAGTGGAAGGCTTCCTTGAAGCCTTTAAAATATCCATGACACCTTGAGAAAGGTGTAAGTCAGCAAATTCTAGCTCCTCAAGAGCCAAGCCTTGAGGTGGAGGGATTTGAGGTCCGGATACCACACTCTCCCCTGTGCACAGGCCAGTAAGTCGTGGACTCTGGGCAGGCTCAGGGCAGGGTGGGCTGCCAAGGACAGGAGCAGAGGGTACCAGGGCTGTCTGGCCCAATCTGGGGCAATCAGAATCACTCTGCAAGGTTGAGATCTGATTTTTACTAGTACCCTGAAAAGGAGAGGAAAGGGGGGAAAGGCATACAGGAACTTCCCTTTCCAGTCCAACAGAAAGGCGTCCAGAGGGACTGAGCCCAGAACTGGAGGCCTGCAACAGAAAAGAGGAAGTTGGTGGTTGTCTGGGGCTGCGAAAGATCTATCTGAGGAGTGCCCCATCTAGCAAAGACAGACCCGCACTTGTGATTCAGAACCCATTCGTGATGGCCCTGAGAAATTCTGCTGAGGGCGTCCGCCAGGACATTGTCCTTCCTGGGAGATGAACCGCTATCAGGGAGGTGTTCAGGAGTAAGCCAGAGACAACAACTTCATTGCTTGATTGCACAAGGCTGAAGACCGAGTGCCTTGCTTGTTGATGTACCACATTGTGGTGGTATTGTCTGTCCTGACTTGAACCACTTTGTTCTGGACAGAATCTGAAAACACCGAAGAGCTAAAAGACAGCTCTGAGTTCCAAAAGATTGATGTGGAGCAGAGACTCCTGAGGAGACCATACCCCTGAGTGGCAAGGTCGCCCAGGTGAGCCCCCACCCTAACAGGGAGGCATCCGTGGTGAGGGTGAGGGTGAGAAATGGGAATGAAGGAACCCCTGTCTTAAATTGCTCTGGACCTGCCACCAGTGGAGGCTAGGATCAGAGTTTGAGTAACTGGGACCAACTTGGTGAGGGGTCCTTCCTCTGAGACCAATAGGCCCTCAAATGGAACTGAATGTCTCTCATCTGGAATCTTGCTCCCTGCACGACAGCTGTGGAAGCAGCCATGTGCCCGAGGAGTTGCAGAAAATGCCTTGCTGGTCGAGAGACCCGCAGGGTAAAGGAGGATGCCAGGGCGATGAGCCTGTCCACCCTTTCCGAGGGAGGAAAAGCCCTGGCTAACCTTGTGTTCAATTCTGCGCCTATGAAAGTTAGGACCTGAACTGGTTCCAGAACTGACTTTGGTAAGTTTAGCAGGAATCCCAGGGAAGTGAGAAGCTGCTGGGTGACTTGCAAGTGGGATTTCACCTGACCTGGAGACTGACCCACAATGAGCCAGGTAGGGAAACACAGCAACCCCTTGCCTTCTTAAGTGAGCCACTACTACAGCGAGACATTTTGTGAATACCCTTGGCGCAGAGGAAGGCCAAGGGCATTGCCCTGAACTGGTAGTGGCCTGAGGGCAGTTCAACCTGAGGTACTTTCAGTGAGAAGGCCTGATCAGAACATGAAAATAGGCATCCTTGAGGTCCAGGGAAGCTAGCCAGTCCCTGGCCTTAGGGAAGCAATATCATTGCCAGAGTCAACATTTTGACCTTTGGTTTCAACAGATGCTTGTTCAAGTATCTTAAATCTAGAATGGGCCGCCATTCTCCTGTCTTTTGGGGTAAGAAAGTATCTTGAATAAAGCCCTTGCCCTGATGGCAAGGAGGAACCCTTTCCACTGCTTTGTAGTCCAGCAGAGCAGAAACCTCTGCTTCCAAAGCAAGGGCTTCTGAAGGATTTGCAGGTGGAAAATGCCTGGCTCTCGTCTTTGGAAAGTGTTTGAAGCTGAGAACCAGACCCTGGCCTATTACCTGCAGAACCCATCTGTCCGTAGTTAGAGACAGCCAGTTCCGGCTGAAACAGGCCAACCTGCCCCCCACTGGTACAGGAGAATCGGCCCTGGACACCCCATCAGGGTGCCTGCTTAGCAGCAGCCTTAGGCTGAGGGGAAGGGGACGGTCTACTTGTGCCACGTCTACCCCTGCCTCTGAAGAAACCCCTCTGCAAGACAGCAGAGGAGGCTTGAAATTGGTAAAAAGGCCTGGAAAAGGGCCTGCCCCTACCTCTGGGAGCATGCCTTTGTGGCATGGCATGCTTCTCCTTAGCCTGGGCACTTTTGTAGGTAGTTCTGTATTCATCCATCTTTTTCATATAGTTTTCTGTTTGCTCCCCAAAAAGAGAATTTCCCACTACAGGAAAACCCATAGCCTTTGACTGGGTATCTTGGGACAGATTAGTGCATCTGAGCCATGCCAACCTACGGGAAGCTACAGAAGTGGCCATGACCCTAGAAGAAACATCATTAACATCAACAGGTATGAATTGAACTTTAGAGGCTTCAATGCCATCAGCAGCCACCTGTTCCAACTCACTAGCCAGCTGGCCATGGGCCTGCTTAGCTAACTAATACTGTGTCCCACCTAGATTTCTGATATCTAGCTACATAAGCCATATAATTTGCCTGCCTGAGTCCCAAAGAAGCTGCCATATACTGTTTCTTCGCCATGGCATCAATCTTCCTGGAATCCTTATCAGGAGGATGTGAGGCCAGAGGAATATTAGCCTTGTCACAGGCTGCAGCTTGTACCACACCTACATGACTACACTGCTCAGTAAGGAAGTCTGTATCCGAGCCTGACAAAGTATACCTTCTGTCCATTTTTTATCTACAGGAGGGACAGAATGAGGATTTTTAAAATCTTTGTTGTTTGCTTCCTAAATGACTTATGAAAGGAATAGACAACCTCCTAGACTCTGGAATATCCATCATTTCCACATAATCAGGCTCCTCTTGCTCATCCACAGCCTCCTCTAAAGGAAGCTGGAGGGTTTCTGCAACCTTTGTAAAAATAAAGAAAGAAGGGACTCAGACAGAATAGGAGGAGATTCTAAAGGTCTGTCTGGAGAAATGTCGGTTCAATGGGCACGTCCAGACCCCCCAGCCACACATATATTGATCAAATTCCTCCTCCCCTCCTGTGGTTCATAAAAATCCTCAACTTCAAAATCCTGAACCACTGGGACTGAGCAGAACCAACCCTTACCAGCTGTTGGTGGTTCTACAGATCCCTGAGACAGTGACTGGACAATCTGAATGGCTTTAGCTATCTCTGCAGCAGTTGGAGACACAATTTTGGACTCCAGACCTACTGATTTCCTTGTCTTTTTAATTGGGACTGGTTCCTCTGAACCAGCCTTCCTTTTGAGAGTCTCGCCCTGGTCAGAGGGCACTCCCTCTGGTCAGTGGGTACTGGACGGGCTGTCATCGGGTCAGCGGACTTTTGGCCTCTGGTTCCTGAGCCGGCCCAATCTCTTCTCCAGGGTGGCTGCAGGGAAATTTTACACCTGGCAGTCTGACAGGAGGTGGTCAGCCCCAGACAATAAACACAAGTGGTGTGTGGGTCAGCCTTGGCAAAGGCGTCCCCACAACATCCAGATGTTGAAGACCAACTGAGGCGGTTTTTCTTTGAGTTTCTCAGACATAATGCCAGCCTAACCAAAACTTGCCCTTTTGATGGCAGTGCCAGGCAAGACACCCTTATCGGTTCCTAACCGTGTCACGGGTATTTGAAAAAACCGTTATAATTCCGTGTTTTTTAGAACCAATAAGAACCGGGAACCGCACTCTAAAACCCACTGTACACTTTTTAAAATGCAGAAAAAAACAACCGATCGGTTCAAATCTGAACCGATAATTAATTTTCCACACAGACTTAAATTTTAGTACTTACGGTTACCAGATAGAGCTTTAAAACCGAAATGCGGTAAAAATAATAACTTTTGCCGGTTCAAATGAACCGAAAAATACTCACGAACGAGAATGAACCGAGCTGAAGGAGCTGATCTCCGGAGCGACTGTTCAGTGAAGCAGAGTAAAGAATCTGACAGTTTCATTTGAAACTGCCAGATAGAGCTTTGGGCACAGCGCCCTCGCGCTGTAGAACTCCAGATCTTCTGGAGTTAACTCCTTCCTCTCCGGGGCAGTTCAGCTGCAGTGGCTGACTGCTATTGTTATAATATAGCAAGACTTCATGGTGTTTGAAACTGCATGAACAGGTTAGTGAGGAACACAAACAGGCATTGGCATATAAATAGACATAGGTTTATTATACAGAGTAGGTTACAGATTTGATTTTACAGTAACACCTAGGAGTAAATGGATTAGACTACTCAAGCTAAACTGACGGGGCCATGGGGGAGGCACAGACAAGTGGCAAGATGCAACATCCTTTGTCAAGGAGGAGGAAGGTAGTGGAGGGGGGAGAGGGAAGGCGAGGGAGGGGGAGCCAGGACTAGTAGCAATCACAGGTGCTAGAGGCAATGAGGTGTTCCCTGAGGAGGGATCTGAAACTGCCAAGCTTATTTTCAGAAGCAATGGTGCAAAGCGAATGCATGAGAAAGCACAGTAGGGAGATTAAGGACCCTGCACATGTTCTGATTTCCAATTTTATTAAATTATATTAAAAGGTTTATGTTCCCTTTAATCCCCCACCTTCAATTTCCCCCGCTCCCTCATTACAGCAATTGAGAATGACATGGTTTGTACCATGCCCCCCCCCATGACAGCCAACAGGGTGAGAGGCTTCTTTTGCAGCTGAAACCACTCTCACTCTATGACTTGACTGACAGATGCTAAGCGAATGCCAGACAGCACACATCCTTCCTCCTCAGGAACTGAGTGCCTTGCTTCTCTGTGATGCATTTGCCCCCAGAAGACTTCAGTGTGGGATCAAGGAGAAAAAGAAGGGTCAAGGTAAATAATCAGAATATGACATACCTGTATTTGTTTTTGTCCTTATATGCCTTACGTATGGCATCAGTTATGGGTTTACAGTTGAGTACCAGACTTTTCGTCACAGGAGGCTACAATAAAATAAAACCATGCCAGCAGGCTAGTATTACTTGAACTGCAAACTTCAGAAAAGGTCTGTTTTGTGAGACCATACACTTGCCTTTCCACTTTCCCCCTTCTCTGGTCTGTCTTACCGTGGTAGATGCTGAGGCTAAACTGATCCTCTGGTCAGGACAAGTAAGTGTTGCTTTTACAGCCAAGACTAGTGTTGCTCTATGGACGGCAGGCAGTGGGTTCCTTTAGTGCTAGTCACTCAGTACATCCCCCCCATGACAGGGCACATCACTACATTATTAAATCAGTCTACCCCCCTCCCACCAAACTAAAGACCTGTGAACTAAAGGCCATTCCTGGAACCTGGTCTCCCATGCCACTACCATGCTGGACAGAAATAGAAATGTTTTGCTGTTGACTTCAGAAATTCTAGTCAATGGGGAGAATACATATACATACATACATATATATATATATTTTACATCTGTCAACAGTGGCTCAGCAGGCTGCACACTCACCTCTGAAGTCGTATGATTGGAAGCTTGTGGGTTCTAGCCCCCACACCACGAACTTGGGGTAAAATCTCAATTCTGACACTAGTGTAGCATGACAGGGTACTACACTCGTGAACTGCTATCTTTCAGATGAGACAGTAAAACCACAATCCATCTGCCTGTTCTGGTGGCTGTTCAGGTGGACATTACAGATCCCATGGCACTTCTCAAATAGAGTAAGGGAATTTCCCTTGTGTTGTGGCCAACTTTCCCCCATTCACTGAAAAAACACCATCAGCTAAACCTGATTCAAGATGTCAGTATGCATCTGTATCCACCCCCTCCCTCCCCCCACCTCTTCAAGACACTGGAGCCTTTGGCTGAGAGAAAGGAGACAGTAAGGAGGAGTGAAACAGGTGCGATGATGGCAGAAGGAGAGGTAAAACAGCTTAGAGTCAAGGCCACCAGGGCTGTTGGCTCTTGTATGTGTTAAGAGACAGCAGGACAATAAACAGACCAGCTAGGAGTTGGGTGAAAAGTAGAAGAGGGGAAAGTAGAGAGAATGGTGAAACAGATAAGATGAAAGGTGGTGTATAGGGAGGATAGGGGAGGCAAGAGAGGAGGACAAAGGTGAGTTGGGAGGGTGGAGAGTGAGGGAGCAGTGAGGGGGTGCAGGTGGTGAAGACATGACTGAAGGAGGAGGCAACCTCTTGGGGGTCAGAGATGGTGGAACTATAATTTATGGCCTTCAGTTGCTGAGACCAGGCGGGCTTGAATACCGAGCATCGTATCTTCCAGAACTTTTATAGGCAATGTAAGTTATTCTGGATTGGTTAAGATCAGAGACACATTAAGGCAACTGGAGCTGCTGGAGTTGGTTTTATACGGTGCTGGGCTTAGCCATTTTTTTTTATTTATTTTTTATCATGGTGTTTTATCTCCTTGTGGTGCTGGCCCTCTCAGCTACACCCTGCTGTTGGCTGGCACATGTCTCCCCTAGGATTTACTGGCCATTCAAACCCCCCCAAGGACTGTTCCTCATGACTTGGTCAGGAGAGGAGGGGCCATTCTCCCCTCTCTCAGGGATTCAATCCAGCTGTGGCTTTGCCTGGGTGATGGCGCGGGCCTGCAGCAGGCACGCATCATCCTGATACCCCACTGTGATCTTGTGCCTCCGTTTTGTCCCCAGTGGCAACTGGTGGCATGCACATGCCACCGACTGCTCCATGTAGTGACAGTGAAGGAGTGGCGCAGGACAATCCCTCCTCACAACAGAGGAGAGCTGTCAGGGGAACACTCAATCTTACCCCCCCCGGCCAACCCCCAACAACCCTTGTTTGTTCCTAACCATGGGTCGTCGGTATGGAGCGAGGTGTGGTGTCCAGTGCCTCAACCCTCAGCGTCACGGGGCCAGCCTGTGCTTAACCATTTAGTTTTCACTTCATGGGCCCCAACATTCCTGAAATGACTGAGATTTGCTTTTGTGGACAAGCCTGATGCAGTATTTGACTTGTGTTTGTACGACAGGTAAATTTCATCAGTATGAACAAAAAAGGTAACCACAACGTATAAGAAATAAAACATGATATAAGGTGTGATATTACATCAACAGTAATTTATTTTTACTAACATCCTAAAAAAAGACTCTCCCTGGAGCAAGAAAAAAATATCCCTAGCAAGTTTACAATAATGTTAACTTCCGTGTAGAGGCAAACAATAAAAGGCCCTAAGCATTAGAATGAGTGAATCTAAAGCTAATGGAATGTTTTTTGTTATTATTTTTCCTTCCTCACCTGGCAAGTTCCTCAGGGCTCCATACTCTTGATCTTATGGGAATTGGCGGACATACTGGCTGCACACCTGGCGGAGCTCTTCAACAGGTCACTTGAGACAGGGAGGGTACCTAGGGATTGGCGAGAGGCACATGTGGTGCCAATCCATAAAGGGGGGGGGTCGAGGGAAGTACCAGGTAACTATAGACCCATCAGTTTGACCTCGGTGGTGGGAAAATTAATGGAGAGTATACTAAAGGAGCGATTGGGGGTGTACTTGGAGGAGGTGGAGGTCTGGATAATCGGCAACATGGGTTTGTGCCAGGTAGATCATGTCAAACCAATCTTGTGGAGTTCTACGAATGGGTAACATCAGAACTGGACAGGGGAAAGCCTGTGGATGTATTATTCTTGGACTTCAGCAAGGCATTTGACTCTGTCCCCCACAATGGTCTGGTGGAGAAACTGATGGGGTTAGGAGTAGGCCCTTTGATGGTCAGATGGATTGAAAACTGGCTAGCTGGACGCATCCAGAGAGCAGTGGTCTGTGGGGAGCTCTCGAACCCTAGAGAGGTTGGTAGTGGGGTACTGCAGGGCTCGGTCCTGGGTCCGATCCTGTTTAATGCATACATTTCGGACATCAGGAGGGTATAGGGTGTGAAATGGTCTCTTCACAGATGACTCCAAGATGGGAGCAGTAGTTGAGGGAGAGAGGAGGTTGGCCATGAAGGGACCTGGACACCCTGAAAGCTGGGCTCACACATGGAAATTAAATTTCAATATCACCAAGTGCAAGGTGTTGCATCTTGGTCGGGGAAACCCTAAACACAGGTACACCCTGGGAGGGGAGGCGCTGGAGGCCTCACTAGGGGAAAAAGACCTAGGTGTCATGGTGGATGCATGTATGAATAACTCTGAGCAGTGCTGGAGAGTGGCTAGCAAGGCAAACAGGATGTTGGGATGCATCATAAGGAGGATCACCTCTGGGAGCAAGGAAGTGATTCTGCTGCTGTACAATGGACTGGTTAGACCACACCTTGAGTACTGTGTACAGTACTGGAGACCACACTTGAAGAGGGACATACAGCTCCTGGAGAGGGTACAGAGTAGGGCAACTAAGATGATACGAGGGCTAGGGGATTTGATGTATGAGGACAGACTTGAGGAGCTCTACCTGTTTTCATTGGAGGAGAGACGAGACAGGGGGCACATGATTGAGGTCTTCAAGTACCTCAAGGGAATAAATAGGGTAAACATAGGGGATCTTTAGACTAAAGCAGGAGGTATCACCAGAGGCATGGTTTGAAGGTGGAAGGGTGAGGGGAAAAGGAGGAGGTTTTTCACTGAGAGGGTGGTGGACCCTTGGAATGCACTGCCTGGCGAGCTGGTTCAGAGATCCACAGTGGAGGGCTTCAAGAGAGGGTGGGACAGACACAGAAAGTGGATGTATCAGACGATGGTCTGTCCCAGGGGGGTGGGGATGGATGATTGGGGTTTCTGGAGCACAAGGGATGGGAGGGCCTCGGCACCCAACTAAGGATCTAAGGTTCGAGCAGACTCGATAGACCGTAAGGCCTAATCTGCTTGCAAATAGTATGTTAGTACTGCCCACCTGGAACCTTAGTACTCAGTGCCTGGTCCCCTCTGAGTTCAGAGTACTGCCCTGCCTGCATCATTAGTCTCCCTCAGCTTTGCTACCTCTGAACCACACAGCCGGTGCAGAAGAGAAATGAAAAAGCATTCTGTGGTGACATGGTGCTGTTCAGTGCAGTTGGGAGGGGTCAGCACTTTCATAATGTATGGAGGACTGGGGTGTTCCTCAGAGACAGGTCAGTCACTCAGCCAATGGGGGACTCTTCTTCCCAATTTTAGTCCCTACCAATCTCATTGTAATATTCAGTGCCAGCTTGTGACTGCCCTAATTGCGAATGTGGTAGGGGAAAAACAGATGCAGCGTGGTTACCCGCTACATCAGTGTCACCTCAGGTCCTCCACTAGGTGCTGCTACCAGATCAAAATGTTACAGCTTCCCCACCTGTGGTGGACAATGTGTAAAAACATGCTCTTTTCCCCTCCCTGCCAGCCTCTAGTTCTATCATCATGGGCCTAGGGTATGAAACTGGGTCACCAACATGTCAGAGTGGTCCCCTGCCACTCAGCGCCATGAAACTGGCTTCAACAGAATTGTGACATATCGCAAAAGGAATTTTGACATATGGCAACAATACGCTAGATCTTAACTTTCAGGTCATTGTGAATCAACTTCCCTAGTGGATATGTTGTAATCTGAACATTATGGTACTGCATGGTAGTTTTTGATGTATAGATTTATTTACACCTCATGCTAAGCAGATGACCCAAGTTTGGGAGTGAACTTGGGATATCGGAGGGTTGGCCGGAGGAAGAGGATTGAGCATCTGAAAGATTGCTCTCCTCCTCCATTGGGGGCTGGGGGGGGGAGTTAGGGCACGGAGCCCGGTGTCACCCTGGCACTTAGCGGTGGCTCGCGGGCAAGATGCAGGAACAACAGAGAGAGTGGCAGATGTCTGAGGCACCACGTGCAGAAGCATGCGTGGTGCAGTCATTGAACCATTCTACACACACTCTGCCATGCCAATGGGGGGTGAGGGAGGTAAGAAAACAAGTAAACTCCCTTGCTGGCAGGACAACTTCCAGCCACACACAGGCCCGGAACCCCATGAGCAGACACTGCAGTAAAACCGGATTCCATTTAGTGACAGGGTTTGTGGAACCACCCACCTCCGTGGGGGGAGGAGGGGCAAGTCCTGGAGGAACATGCAGACAGGCAGGCTAACTCTTGGGAGAAGTTGGGGTGACGGGGCTGGGGCGGCCAGCTGTAAGGGGGCTGCCATGTGCTCAGGGGATGAAAAAAGAATAAGTAAAAATAAATTGTATGCTAAACTGTAAAGATTATACTAAATTGTGGTAATCTAACAGTGTCCTCATATTATAAATGCCTGCTTCCAAAATCTTGTTATGAGAACATCAATAATGTCAACTACAAACTGTAGCTGTTTCTTACCAAGTTGGGGTCATAGTATGCTTCCTGGGTTGGTGAAACACTGTCAACATGTGTGATGTTGGCTGGTAGCATTTTGGAGCAATTTATCAACATATGCTCCAGACTTGTCAAATCCTAGAAAAAGAAGAATAACATGCTACCTTTAACAAATGATACTACTACCACCAGTTTGTTTTCTAATCGGTTTCTGAAAATGTAACTATTTCTCCGTGATCTCCCAAGCTTTCCACAGTGTATCTTTTTTTATTATACAATAAGAGAAAAACATGCACCGAGCCCTGTTGTGGTAGGCCCTTATGTCACCCGAGTCAATTACGTCTCCATATATGTCATCATAGAAGTAGGGCTAGCCTGCATTTCACAATGTTTAGGTCTTGCAGGTGGAGGAGTACTGTCCTGCTGAACAGTACTGTAGCCAATTTTTTTGCAATGTACTCCTCCTGCTCATTTCTAACAGGAGTACAATAGTAGTGCCACACAAAAACTGCATCATCTCCACTCTGAGATGGTGCCTCAGAGTTTAGAATGGTGCTGAGGAATCAGAACTCCACTCAAATGTTGCTGTGCGGCGATGCTCCCTATAGTCTTCTAACGTCAGATCTGTTTTCTCCGCTGAAGAGAACTGTCACTTCAGATCCCTCTCCAAGTCTCCTGGCTAAGTCCTTTATTTATTTTAATTTATAAAAACTCCTATGATTTTTTCCTTTTTAATTCTCAATATTTGTTAGGTCAATTCTGCAGTTCCCGCTTAAACGCAGTAAGGTTTTTTTTTTTTGTTAAAAATACGAAAAGAACTGCTTATTTTCCAAATTTCATTAGTGGTTTATGAATTTTGTGGTTTAGGGAGCTGAATACTTTTTGGCTATATTCAGTTGACTGGTATGACTGAAAAGCCTAAGAAAATGACAGGACCTACAGGATTTAAAAATTGGGAATCTTGTTACAAGATCTTGACGATGGCAGACTGCCACGATCTGTGTTTTGTTTGTTTGGGCCCTAACCACAATTATTTAAATTGTGATTTGTGGATCACAGTCTGCCACAGAGTCTCCTAAAACACAAAATGAAGGGAAGTACCTCAGATGGCGGAAAGCACACATCTTCAAGCACCTCTCCTCAAAGCAAGTCCAAGGTGACAGAAAAGCAGCAGTCTGTGACCAAAGATACAGAAAAATCTACCAAGCCATCATCCAGCTTAGAGAAAGAGCACAGTATGTCCCCCATATGGGGAACCCCGATGCTAAGGATGGCAAAAAGGAAAAAGCTACAGATTAAAAAATTACTCACCTTAGTAATTATGTTTCTTCCAACTGAGTCTTGCTGTATTCTGACTATTGCAGTTAGCCCCAGCACTCAAACTGCGCCGGAGAGTAGAGGGTTAATTTCTATGCTCTAAGAATGTTGAGCTCGAGCTCAGTTCAAACCTCTGTCTGCTGCACTTTGAAGTGCAACCATCAGATTCTTATGAGCTAATACTAACTACTATGTGGAAATTGTAAAATTTTTACTAGCCAAATGGCAACCAAATATTTTGGATCTCCAAAAGACTCAAGTCAAGAAATCCAAAATCAAAAACCAGGTAGTGAACAACTTAAGACTGTTAAATTAATAATATAACCCACTCCCACTCTCTAAAAGGAAGGAGTGCCCAAATGCACCACTGGGGTGCAACACTGCACCTGCCAGCCCACTCCCCAAATACAGGTTCTGAGAGGGGAGGCAGGGAGGGAGGTCAGAATGCAGTAAGACTCCATTAAAAGAAACATAATTACTAAGGTGAGTAATTTTTTCTTCAAACAACATGAAGTCTTGTTGTATTCTGACTATTGCAGACTACCAAGCAGTACCTCCATGGAGGAGGGAATCAAACCTACCTTGGGAATAGGCTCTGCAGTACTGCTGTACCAAACCGAGCATCACTCCTAGCCTAGAAGTCCATGGAGTAATGCTTAGTAAATGTATGGATTGTTTTCCAGGTGGCTGCTTTACATATCTTTAGTAAAGGAATATCCCTGGCTGCAGCCAGGGAAGCAGCTGTGCCTCTAGTCGAATGAGCCCTCAGGCCTGAGGGAGGTATTTTGCTTAGCTTCTCATAGCATAATTGAATAAAAGAGACAATCTATCTGGCAATAGTTCTCTTAGTGGCAGGTTTGCCCTTCCCCATAAGTGAGAAACAACTGGAGGGAGTCAAACCTGTGAGCCTTAGTACGCTCAATGTAGTAACAAAGGGCTCTTAACATCCACACTGTGTAAACTTCTTTCTCCTGAAGAAGAATGATCAGTGAAGAACACAGGGAGAGACATAGATTGGTTCAGATGAAAATCTGAAACCACTTTAGGTAAAAAAACTCCTATTAGTTCTAAGGACCACCTTATCTCTATGGAATGAGATGAAATCAGGCTCCACTGACAGAGCTTGCAATTCACTGATACGCCTGGCAGAAGTAATAGCTACCAGGAACACAGTTCTCCAAGTCAAGTACTTAAGCTCTGCTGAAGATAAAGGCTCAAAAGGGGGGTTGCATAAGCTGAGCAATGCAAACATAAAGATCCCAAGCAGGAGTAGGATCCCTTAAGGTGGGTATTGGTATGAAGCAATCCCTTGAAAAATTTACAGAATACAGGGTGAGATGACAGTGAGGAAGGCTTTCCCACTGACAGAAAAGCAAAAACAGCTGACAAATGTACTTTGAGAGTAGCTGGTCTGAGGCCTAGGTCATTAAGATGAACCCTATAGTCCAGAACTGTAGACAATTCAGCAGTGTCTGGGGATATATGCTGCTTGGAACACCAAATGCTGAATCTTTTCCATTTGGAGTTATAAGTTTTTCTGGTGGCAGGCTTTTGAGAGGCTTTGAGAATATCCAGAACCCCTTCAGAAAGATGCAAATCTGCATACTCTACTCTTCAAGAGCCATGCCTTGAGATTGAGAGACTGAAGACTAGGGTACCAAATCCTCCCCTGAGAGGAGGTTAACAGGTTGTAATTCCTGGGAAGAGACAGGGGAAGATGGACTGCTAGGGACAGCAATAGGGCGTACCAAGGCTGCCTGGCCCAGTCTGGAGCAATCAGAATAACTTTGCAGGGTTGTGACCTTATCTTGACCAGAACTGTGAACAGTAGAGGAAAGGGAGGGAAGACATATGGAAATTTCCCTTCCCAGTTCAAACTCAGAGCACCCAGAGGGACTGAGCCCAAGACTGGGGGTCTGCAACAGAACAAAGGAAGTTGGTGATTGTCTGGGGCTGCAGAGAGATCTATCTCTGGAGTGTCCCACCTTGAAAAAATCACTTTCAACACCAGAGGGTCCAGGGGCTAGTCGTGATGGCCCTGGGAGATCCTGCTCAATGCATCTGCTAGCACATTGTCCTTCCCTGGAAGGTGGACTGCTATCAGAGAGGTCAGCAGAGAATAAGCTAAGGACCATAATTTCATGGCTTCCATGAATAAGGCCATGGACTGAGTGCCTCCCCTGCTTGTTGATGTACCACATGGTGGTGGTGTTGTCTGTTCTGACCTGAACCACCTTGTTCTGCACTGACTGAGAGAAAGCTTGCAGGGCCAGAAAGACCACCCTGAGTTCCAAGAGATTGATAAGAAGAAGGAATTCCTGAGGGGACCACAGTCCCTGGACTGTGAGAGCCCCCAGATGGGCTCCCAACCCCAATAGAGAAGCATCCGTGGTTAGGACCACAGAGTGAGACTGAGTGACGAATGGACTCCTTGCCTGAGGTTGCCCTGATCCTGGCACCACTGGAGAAGCCTGGATCAGAGTCTGAGTCACTGGAACTAGTTTGGTTAGAGAATCTTTCTTCTGAGACCAAAAGGACCTCAGGTGAAACTGAATGTCCCTCATCTGAAATCTGGCCCCTTGGACCACTGCTGTAAAAGCTGCCATGTGGCGCTGAAGGAAGTGCCTTGCTGGCCGAGAGACCAGAAGGTGGAATGAAGAAGCCAGCTCTGCAATAGCCCTTGCCCTTTCCAAGGGAAGAAAAGCTCTTGCTTTGACTGTATCCAGCTCTGCTCCTATGAAGGTGAGGAGCTGTACAGGCTCGAGAACTGACTTGGGAAGATTGAGAAGGAATCCTAGGGAAGTGAGCACTTGCTGAGTCACTTGCAGGTCTGACTTGACTTGGTCTGGGGACTGACCCACAATGAACCAGTTGTCCAGGTATGGAAATATTTTTCCTTCTTAAAAAGGCCACTACTGCTGCTAGGCATTCTGTGAATACCCTTGGAGCTGATGTCAAGCCGAAGGGCATAGCTTTGAACTGATAATGGCCTGAAGGCAATTCCAACCCAAGGTACTTTCTGTGGGAGCACCCGATGGGAATGTGAAAGTAGGCATCTTTTAAGTCCAGGAAGGCTAGCCAGTCCCCTGGTCTTAGAGAGGGGAGGATTATTCCCCCAGTCACCATTTTGAATTTTGGTTTTAAAAGATGTTTGTTCAGGTATCTTAAGTCTAGGATGGGTCACCACTCCCCTGTCTTTTTTGGGGATAAGAAAGTACCTGGAGTACAGACCTTTGCCCCTGTGCAATGTAGGAACTCTCTCTCTACAGCCTTTAGAGCCAGTAAAGATGAAACCTCTGCCTCTAGGGCAATGGTTTAGGAGATGCTTGCAGGTGGAAAAGATCTGGCCCTCAGCTTTGGAAATTTCTTGAAGCTGAGAACCAGCTCCTGGCTTACCACCTCCAGGACCTACTTGTCTGAGGTAACAGACATCCAGTCCTGGACGAAGTAAGCCAGCCTGCCTCCTACAGGAATGGGGGAGTCGACCCAGGCTGACACATCAGGGTGTCTGCTTGGCAGGAGCCTTAGGTTGAGAGGTGGATGCAGCCCTGCTCATCCCGCTGCTGCCTCTCCCTCTGAAGAACCCCCTCTGAGGAAAGGGAGAAGAGGCCTGTGCTTGGTAGAAGTACCTATGAAAAGGCCTGCCCCTGCCCCTAGCTTGCTGCCTTTGAGGAGTTGCCTGCCTTTCCTTGGCCTGTGCACTCCTATAGGTGGCCCTATACTCATCCACCTTTTTCATGTAATTCTTTGTCTGCTCCCCAAACAGAGAATTACCCACCACTGGGAAATCCATGGCCTTAGCCTGGGTGACCTGTGAGAGGCTAGTACATCTGAGCCAAGCCATTCTCCGAAGAGCCACATAAGCAGCCATGACTCTAGATGACACATCACTGGAGTCCACAGCAGCATGGAACTGTACCTTAGATGCCTCAGTCCCATCAGCAGCCACCCACTCCAGCTCCGAGGCTAGCTGGGGGGAGGCCTGCTTAGGCAGTGCCAGTACAGTGTCCCACCTGGACTTCTGGTACCTGGCTGCATAGGCCATATAATTAGCCTGCCTGAGTCCCAAGGCGGATGCTATGTACTGTTTCTTTGCCATGGCATCCAGCTTCCTAGTGTCTTTATCTGGGGGGTGTGAAGCCAAGGGTATATTAGCCTCATCACAGGCTGCAGCCTGCACAACCCCAACATGGCTGCATTGTTGGTACAAGTACTCTGTACCTGAACCTGATAAGGTGTACCTTTCGTCCATCCTTCTGTCGACAGGAGGTACAGAATTTGGTTTTTAAAATCTTTTGCGTCTGTTTCCCAAAAGACTTATGAAGGGGAATAGACAGTCTCTTGGACTGTGGGATGTCCATCATCTCCACATAATCAGGTTCCTCTTGTTCTTCTACAGCTTCTTCCACAGAAAGCTGGAGGGTTTCTGCCACCTTCCTGTAAAACATGTAGTGGGAAGGGGACTCATAAAGTCTAGGAGGGGAAACACCAGAAGGCCTGTCTGGGGAGATGTCTGGTTCAATGGGCTCATCCAGACCTTCCACACCGTTGTTGTCATCATCATCTCCGTCCCCCTCCAAATCCAGTTCATAGAAATCTTTAGGGGCATAATCCTGAACAGGAGGAACCGACCAAACCGAGTGCCTGCCAGAAGGTGCCAGATTAGACAGAACCGGGCGAAGCGATTCTACAATCCTTATCGCTTTGGCAATCTCTTTGGCGGTCGGAGAATGGGTCTCTGGATCCGAACCGGATGATTTTTCTTTTCTTTTTGTAGGAACTGATCCCTCAGGATTGGCTCTCCTCTTGCCTGAAGAAGTATCGCTCTAGTCAGAGGGCACTCCCTCAGGTTCGGTCGGAACCGAACTGGGCTGGCCATCCAGGTCAGCTGACTTCTCGGCCTCCTTATCCCTAAGCCTACCTAATCTTTTTTCCAGGGTAGACTTAGGGAAATTTTTACAGATTTGGCAGTCTGAATCGAGGTGGGCAAACCCCATACAATAAACACAGATGGTGTGGGGATCAGCCTTAGCAAAGACCTCCCCACACACACTGCAGTGTTGAAACCCAGTGGGCCCGGTTTTTCTTTTGGGTTTCTCATACGTAGCCATCCTAACCACAACCTTCCCCCATTTATGGCAAACAACCAGGCAAGACACCCTTATCGGTTTCTAACCGTGTCACAGGTATTGGAAAAAAACACAAGAAAATGCATTTTTTTTAAACCACTAAGGACCGGTAACCATACTCTAAGTTTAGAAACAAAGACAGAATATATAATTCACTAAATGGCCGGTTCAGCCGAACCAGTCGAAAAATACATTTTTACAATTTCCACAAGTTTACTACGTCTAGTTCACTACCCAGTACTTACTGTACCACAGACAGAGATCTGAACCAAAACTTGCGAAAAATAATTGGTAAAACAGAGGACTTTAACCGACTTTGAACCACGATCAAAGGAGAAATCTCCGGAGCGACTGTTCAGTTAGGTGGAGTAAAGAATCTGACGGTTGTGCTTCAATGTGCAGCAGACAGAGGTTTGAACTGAGCTCGAGCTCAACATTCTATGCTCTGCATAGAAATTAACCCTCTATTCTCTGGGGTAGTTTGAGTGCTGGGGCTAGCTGCAATAGTCAGAATACAGCAAGACTTCATGTTGTTTGAAGCTCTGGTGTTATCAACACTGGCTAAGAAAAAATAAAATAAAGTATCTGATTGCACCTTCTCTGAAAGGGACCAGAAGTATGTAATAGAAGAGAGAGCTTTGCCCTCAGCAGAAGACATTACAAAAATGTGGCAGATTTTCCAGGCCTTTCAAACCAGGCATGTTTTGAACCTGTGCTGGAGGAGGAGGAGGATGAAGGGGAACTGACAGAACTGGAGACAACCCTATAATGACTTTGGTTTACCACCCAGAGCTAATGAGGATTTTATCTCATAGTCCACTTTTGTAAGGCATATGGTTGAGACTCTGGATATCGCCTCCACTGAGACTGAGGAAGACATATAGAAGAGGCAGATTTTATGAGTATGTTGGGACTGACCTCATCTAAAAGACTCACCGTACCCATTCACAAATTCCCTCAAAGAAAGCCACCAGCATGTGAACATACGAAAATGCTAGTACATACAGGCCAGAAAGTCTATCAAGTCTGCTTGAATGTGCAGCTAACAGTCCATTACACTGCAGCTGCCCATCCCACCCCTACCCTTATGTCCGAACACACTCCCGTATTCCCTTTGTGACCTTCCCTCTGACCTTGTCCCATTCCCTCTTAAAGCTGTTCACCGACTTTATGGATACCACCTCTTCAGGCAGTGCATTCCACCTTGACACCACCCTTTCCGTGAAGTAATGCCTTCTCATTTCCCTCCTGAATCTTCCACCCCCCAGTCTCAGACTGTGCCCCCTTGTGTTCCTCCCACTCCTTAAATGTAGAATTCCTTCTGTACCAGTCTTGTTTAAGCCTTTGGTATACTTAAAGGTCTCCATCATGTCCCCTCTATCCGTTCTCTCCTCCAGGGAGTACATGTTGAGCTCCCTCAGCCTCTCCTCATAGGGCCTGTCTTCCAGTCCTAGGATAATCCTGGTTGCCCTTTGCTGGTGCTCCCTCCAGCAATCTGACATCCTTCTTTAAGTAAGGGCACCAGAACTGCATGCAGTACTCCAGGTGCGGCCTCACCAATGACCTGTACAGTGGCAGGATCACCTCCCCGTTCCTGGAGGCGATTCCCCTGGCCATACACCCAGCATCTTATTAGTCTTAGCTGCCACTTTCCTGCACTGTGCGGAGTGGTTCATCTGCCCTGTTATTGTCACCCCAAGATCTTTTTCCTCCTCTGTAATGGCTAACTGTAACCCCCTAGCTGATGATAATGCCCTGGGTTCCTTGCTCCCAAGTGCATGACCTTGCCCTTCTCTGCATTGAACCCAAGTTGCCATGTGTCTGACCAGTGTTCCAGCTTAGCCAGATCATCTTTTAGCCCCTGTCAGCCTTCTGTGTCATCCGCTATCACACCGATTTTGGTGTCGCCCGCAAAAAGGCTGATCTTGTTCTTGATTTCATGCGAGATGTTGGCAAGGAACATATTAAACAACATTGGGCCCAGTACTGAGCCTTGTAGTACTCCACTGGTTACAGCTCTTGGAGTTGAGAGTCCCCCTCTCCGCCACAATGTCCCTCTGCTGCCTGTCCTGCAGCCAGTTCCTGACCCAATCCACCATCTTCTCCCAGCTCCCTGGTATCCTAGTCTGCTAATCAGCCTCCCGTGTGGCACAAAATCGAAGGCCTTGCTGAAGTCCAGGTACAGGACATCCACCACCTGGCCCCTGTCGAGTGCCCTAGTCACCCAGTCCATAATAGTCAACCAGGTTTGTCTGACAGGATCAGAGACAAACCCATGTTGCCTGCCATCCTGGAGACCATTCATTTCCAGAAAGGTTACCAGCATTTCCTTAAGCATAGTCTCCATTAGCTTCCCCACAATGGATGTAAGGCTGACTGGCCTATAGTTGCTTGGGTCATTCTTGGGTCCACTTTTGTGGAGGGGGCACCATGTGCACCATCCTTCAGTCCTGGGGTATGCACCATGTTCTCAGTGAAGTATTGAAGAAGTCAGACAGTGGGTCAGCCAGGACCTCCGCTGATTCCTTCAGAACCCTAGGGTGTATGCCATCTGGGCCAGGAGCTTTATCCAGCCGCAGGGCCCTCAGGCCTTCCAGTACCCTGCTCGCTAGGATGTCCCCATCAGTTAATCCTGCCCCCCTGAGCCCACCCTCCCATCCCCTGTAGCATCGACCCTTGCTTCTCCCTGGTACACACGGCAGAAGTTGTCATTGAGCGCTTCCACCTGATCCGCCCCCTGCCCACTCACCACCTTTCCCGATCCTTACAATTTTATCCTTGAAGTTCCTTCTCTTCCTTATGTACCTGAAGAAATCCTTCTCCCCATCTCTGATACCTTGTGTTCGCCTGAGTTACCTCGAATCCTTGACAGACTGAACTGCTCTGCTCACTTCCTTGGCACTAACCACTTCCCCTTAAACATGCCACTTGCCACTCCAGATATAGTGTGCAAAAACTTGATTTAAGTGATAGAATTTCCCCCAGCATAAGAACAGATTCAAACCCTCGCCCACAAAACTTAACGTTTCGTGCTTGCACGCATTGTTAAGAGAATGCCACTGCCCCCTCATGGTGCTCCTTATATGCAACATTTCTGTTAAAGTGATATTAACAATTAACAAGTAACATATAATCAGTTTGTCAGTTCTCCACAAATAGCAACACATTAAACACAACACTTAGACTTCTGATATAAATACACAATAAAGTACATACATACAATGACCTATTAAAACTTTTTTGCACATTTTAAAATTCAATGCAGGCATTTTGGCAATGATTGCCCCATATACTGTAGTAGCACTGTATTTTTATGATAAATTACATATATTGTATCAGTACAATTTCTATTATTATTTCTGCTTCTTCTGTGGTTAAAGTTAGATTCTGTTTTTATATCATTCGCCACCCTATTAATTTCTTATTAATGCCAGCATTGAATAAATTATGCAGTTCTTTTTAAGTTCCAAGATAATCATGATTTAATCAATTAACTGCATGTTTGTTCAGTTATTTATGATTTCATTAAAAAGGATAAACGTTACACAGCATTTTAATAGAAATGCACAATCTCAATTTTCTTATTAAATCCTGGATTATAATTCGCCTGCAATTTAAAAATTCAGAAAGCTTCTCTTTGGCCCAGCCTCTGGTCAGGATCCCCACACCTTGGACCCACCAAGACTTTTTCTATGCCCTTAAATTTCCAGCCATGTTCTGTTGCATTGCTGGAATGTACTATGTGGGCTGTGGTAGCATAATCTGCATTTTTATTGGAAATCACCCAAATATGCTCACCCACTCTCTCTTTCAGCTTTCTCTTGGTCCGTCCTACAGTATGTAACAGCACAGCAACATCTAGCTAGGTAAATTACATTTGTGCTGCCACAATTAAAAAACTTGTAAATCTTGTAAACTTCCCCATTGCTTGGGTTTACATGTCCGTACTTTCCATTGCTGCACAAAATTTACACCGCTGGCACTTGTGGCAACCTGATGGAAAAATTGGCAGCCAGTTGCCCCCTTGTTTTTGTTGTGGTTGCAAACTATGAGTTAAAATGTCTGCCAAATTGTGGGGTCTTTTATACACCATATGTGGGAGCTCATTGACTGTTTCCCAAAGTTTAGGTTCAGCTCTAAGTATATGCCAGTTTCTTTTCACAATCTCTGAGACAGCTGTTGACTGGATACTATAGGTGGTCACAAAATTCATTCTTGCAGCCTTTCATTTTGTAACAGCATTATTGTTCAACAAGATATCCCCATCTACATTATCTACTCTTTGCCTTGCCTCCCTAATAATCCCTTGGCTGTAGCATCTTTCTGAAAAACCTTTTCTGCAACAAGTCTAGATCACCAGTTCTTCCCATCTACCTAGATATAAGTTTGTGAAGTTGGAGGCAAAGGTAGCCCCATAGCCATTACCTTGATTTGTAAAAAGAACTTCCCATGAAACGAAAAAGTTTTTTTCCAAAACAAACTGAGCTAAATCAATCAAGAACTCAGTAGGTCGCAAAGAGGGGTCTTGTCTTAAATTCAAACAATATAACAGAGAGTTATATTATTTAAATTTACGACAAGACCTTTGCGCCCAGCTTTGCAAACATATATCTAGGTAAATGGGATGAACTAGTGATTTACGATCAGGCACAAAATCCATTTTCCAATACGATCAGTTTCTATAAGAGATATATAGAAGACTGCTTATTGATTTGGAAAGGTACAGAACAAGAACTGCAGTCGTTTGTTACTTGGAAAAATCAAACAGCAACCTCACATTCACCGTGACAGGTATTAATCTATGAATTTCATTTTTGGATATTCTAATCATGAAGGGGGATGATATGACTATCCAGACTGACCTACACCATAAGGTGATGGATCACAACATATTG
Organism: Neoceratodus forsteri; assembly: GCA_016271365.2. Classification (NCBI taxonomy): domain Eukaryota; kingdom Metazoa; phylum Chordata; order Ceratodontiformes; family Ceratodontidae; genus Neoceratodus; species Neoceratodus forsteri. The sequence continues at coordinate 1,290,526,857 of CM028131.1, read as the reverse complement.
TTGCTTTCCAGTTCCTGTCATCAACGGCATACAATTCATGGTATTTCTATGGGACAAGCAGTATGGGTCAAACACAACTGCAGCACTGAGGAATCAGTACAACGCAATCTAGACTTGTTGCTATGAGGCAGTCCATCCCGTCCTGGTGAAGGAAAGACATGCCCTCTGCCACGTCCAGGACCACCCTAATGTACTGGAGTCACTGGCCAGGCATTAGAATGGACTTGCGCAAGTTTACCGTAATACCCAAGTCCTGGAACTGATGGACGATGTGTTCCAGGTTGAGGATTAGGCTGTCCTGGATGAGGCTTTGAGTATCCAGTTGTCCAGGCAGGGGAAAAATGTAGAATTCCCGTTTTCTGAGGGAGGCTGCAACTACTTCCAGGCACTTGGTAAACACCAGAGGAGCTGAGGGAAAGCCAAAGGGCAAGGCCTGAAACTGGAAGTGTGCCCTCTGAAACTGGAACCCGAGGTATTGCCTGTGTGGGGTACAACTCTTGATATGTAGATATGCATCCTGCATGTCTAGGGAGCATATGCAATCCCCTTTGTTCAGGAGGGGTAGCAGTCCCTGAAGGGTGACCATCTGGAACTTTTTGTACTGGATGAGTAGGTTTAATTCTCTGAGGTCCAGAATGGGTCGGAGATCGCCCGTACATTTTGGAACCAGAATGAAGTGGGCGTAGAACCCTCTGCCCTGCTGAACCTCCATCATGGATTCTATCATCCTTTTCCATAGCAGGGACTGGATTTCCTCCCAAAGAATGGGGATGTGAGACGGAAGTGCGACAAAGTGACTGGGGGTGTTTCTGAGGGCCACTCTATGAGCCCCAGAGTGTGGCCGTGGCTTATGAGCTGCAGCACCCAGTTGTCATTTGTGATCTCTGCCCACCTGACCCGGTGTAGGGAGAACTGACCCCTTACCACCTCCACCCGGTCCACTGGAGGGTGGGCAAGGAGTCATGCTAAGGCAGGGACAGGTGCTGCCCCTCCTCCTCAGGAGCCCTTGCTGGAGGAGGAAGAGGGGGTAGGCAGGGCTGAAGAAGCCTTATGTTTGGCGGGCTTAGAGGCGAGTCAGGGTCTATCGGTTGCCTGACAAAAGGGCACTTGTGGGGTACTCTTTTGCTGGGTATGGTACAGCGAGTGATCAGATTTTGGAGTGCATCCGGAGGCTTGTAGGTTGGACAAAATGTCCTGAACTTCAGCCCCGAACAGTTTATACCCCCTGAAGGGAGCATTCAGGATGGACATCTGAACATCCTGAGCACATCTTGACACCCTCAGCCTGGAGTGCTGATGAAGTCATATGCCCACTGCCACCGCCCGAGCTGAGGAGTCTACAGCATCGTAGGCTGAGCGCAGAAGGTGTCAGCTGACGTTCAACCCTAATTTGAGAGCCTGGAGGAGCTGTTGCATAGCCGGATCTTCAGATGATGATTTGACCATCTCTATGGTCTGTTCCCAGAAGACACCTTGGTATTGAATTTCGTGGCCCACATAGTTAAGGGTCTTGATTGCCAAGGTGGCAGAGGCAAAGGCCCTTTTGCTGAAGAGATCCAGTTTCTGGAATTCCCTACTGGGAGGAAGGGAGCTTGAATGTTTCAGTCTCTTTGTATGGTCATACGCTGCATTAATGATGACCAAGTCTGCTTGTGGTTGTTCCCTGAAAAAGGGCTTACCCACAGGTGCCAAGTATAATTTATCCGCCTTCCTAGGCATGGCCGTTATGAGGTTTGGGTGATGCCAGGTGACCAGGCATCCTCAAAAGTGTCCATCAATGGGGGAACCACCAAAGGGGAAGAGTCTGGCAACTTGAGGTCCGTGGACAGCCAATGTTAGGAGGGATCCAGCTCCTCTGTCTCAAAGCCCATAGCAGACTATATCTGGCGCATGACCTCACAAAATGATGGGTCATCCGAGGGAGACCTGGGAATGTATTTGGGGGTCTCCTCCCCATCCAAAGACACTGTCGAGGGGGTGGGGGGAAGGCCCCTCATCCTCATCATCACCGGATTCCTCGGACTCAATCTGGGGTTGAAGAGTCGGGTGATATTCCCCCCTCATCCACCGGGTGAACAGGATGAGTGTCGGGCATTGGCTAACTTAAGACAGGAGGAGGGTCCCTAGGAACGTCAGGCTGTGGCACCAGCTGCACAGGAACGTATGGGGTCGGGTCCTGCAACCAGTGCAAGCCCCGCCTACATAAAATCCTAGAGGGGTGACAGCACTGCCTGGAAGTCCACCGTCACCACATCAGGTAGACCGGTAACGTCGATTGAGGAGCCAGTGCCGGCAATATTGGTGCCGACATAGGTTGAGGAGCTGGCATCGGAATAGGCAGAGGGGCCGGTGCTGGTTGTGGCCAAGCAGGTGTCGGAGGTAGGAGAACTGTTCTCACAAATCAAAAATTTATGACATTGTGCACCACCCTACTATATGGGTTACATGTCTCCTTATACCATAAATGGAAGTCTCTATCCTTAAATTTAAATAGTAGCCATACTGGACAGAACACACTCTAACATGAACAGTAGTAAAGAACTGTAGAAGGAAGTATTTGAGTATAAGTTTCACATTTAACAAGCAGTATAACTCAGATTTCTGCAAACAAAGAGGTGCATTAAGGAGGGTGGAAGAGACTATATGAGGGTCTCTTAAATTAAGTCTAAAATCTTTAATAGTCCAGAAAGTTATTGTTATTTTATAACTTCAGCTAATCACATTATTTCACATAATCCCTCCTCCAACCCCTTTTTCAAAAATAAAATTGGCTGAATAAGTTCTTAAAATGCCCAAAGTTAGCTGGCCCATTGGCGCAGTGGTGGGATTTCCGCTTGCGACGCCGGCGACCCGGGTTCGGGAACGGACCGGGTCGTCGGAGAGGCGACTGAGGAAGGACAAGCGTCCCTGGGACAGCTCTCCTTCTGGGGGAGAGGTGGGATCGTTCAAGCGCACTGGGGCTCTAGCGGAGGCTAGGGACCCTAGGCGACAATGAGCCAGGTCTGGTAGGGCGGGGACAGACGCCACGCTGCCACTGCACGCCCCGCCTCCGTAAAAAAAGAGGAAAAACTTGAGGCAAGGGTAACGTATATAACGCTCTCCCGGAGGACCTCGGAACACCACTGCTGCTGCGGATCCCCGACCAGATATTAGGCCCGTGAGTGCAGGTGTAGGTGGCCACGACCCCGCCCCCCGGGGGGCAAGCCAGGGGTGACTGGTGATCTCGGCAGCCATAGGCGGTGGTGGAGGTCCCCGGGGCGCCGTGACAAGGGCTGAAGCATCACGGAGCCCAGCCCGGAAAAAAATCGTAAATAAAAAAAAAAAAATGGCCAAAGTTCATCTTTCATACTGCTGTGCTGCAGGGCAGAGCAGGAGAGACATTTCCATCTGCATTATCATGTATGAACACTATTATAACTCCAGAAGTTCAGTATACCATGCGCTGATATTCTGGTTTGTCTACTTTTGTAAATCAGCAAAGATAATATATCAGTCTGAAAAGAAATCTTTACTGAGGTAACAGACCATTGGTGTGATTCCAGTCCTTAATGCCCCTTATTCTGCCCTGCTGTTGAAACCTGTAGGGGGAAAAAAAACAGCACAGTACCTTTATGGTTCCTCTTCTTCCTCATAGCCAGATTCATCTCATCTAGAGGAGAATTCTCATTCTATTTTCTCAAGTAATTGACTCGTGTCTGCTGGATCAGAATGCTGGTAAGTCTTCTCCCCACAGACCACTCTGTTGGCAGGAAGCAGCATGATATGATGCAAGCAAAGCTGTCTCAGCTTTGCCAACTGCCCTATAAACAGAGACGGTTCTGGAGAATTTGGAAGAGGGCAAATTTGGTCCCTGTTCATAAAAATGGTAAGAAAGAGGAGGCTGGAAATTATAGGCCAGTCAGTCTGATCTCAGTCGTTGGAAAGTTAATAGAATCATTGTTGAAGGACAGGATAGTGGATTATCTTAAACCTAATGGGTTACGATATCAGAGACAGCATGGGTTCACATGAGGGAGGTCATGTCAAATGAATCTGATAGACTTCTTTGACTGGGTGACAGAGCAAGTTGATCAGGGTAGCACAGTGCATGAGGCATATCTAGATTTCAGTAAGGTGTTTGACACCATTCAACACAGGAATCTATTAAACAAACTTGAAAACTTAGGAGTGGGTCCAACGGTATTAACCTGAGTAAGAAATTGGTTAAGGGGATAGGAGACAGAGGGCAGTAGTAAATGGGGTTCACTCAGAGGAGGGAAGGGTGACCAGAAGGGTGCACAGGGGTCAGTGCTGGGACTGGTCTTCTTTATTGTTTTTATTAGCTACACTGCACAGGATCTGGAGAGGAAAAACTGCCTATCTGCAGATGATACCAAAATCTGCATTAGGGAGGACAGTCAGTATGTCTGTGTGTGAGTGTGTGTGTGTGTGTGTGTGTGTGTGTGTGTGTGTGTGTGTGTGTGTGTAAAGGATAAAGAGAGACCTGAGAAAGCCACATGAGGCATTCACTTCATCCTGGCAGTGTCACATTTTCCTGAATGATAATAGGGACTAATTGCCATTGAAATGACATTGTTTTGGTATGGCAACTTGATTTCAGTGTGAAAAAGGGCAAAATAATACACTTGTGGTACAGGAACCCAACAGGTGAATACAAAATGGGAGGAGAGATACTGACAACAACCAAGCAGGAGTGAGACCTCAGTGTAATCATCTTGAATGACCTTAAGGTGGCTAGGCAATGTGACATGGCAGTTGGGAAGGCTAATGAGATGCTCATTTGCATAGGGAGGGGGATCCCCAGCAGAAGTAGGGAAGTTGCATTATCTCTGTATACAGTGGCACCCTTCAGGATGAAACCCAATTCTGCAGCATTTTGCAGCACTCTGCAGAATGCTGCAGCAAACCTTCTGAATAAAACAATGTCATTTCAATGGCAATTAGTCCCTATTATCATTCAGGAAAATGTGACACTGCCAGGATGAAGTGAATGCCACAGTTTCCTGCATGACAATGAGGACTAAATGCCATTGAAATTACATTGCTTTATTCAGTAGGTCTGCTGCAGCATACTGCAGAGTACTTTAAAAGTGGGTTTCACCATGGGGGACGCCACTGTAGGTCACTGGTGAGATCTCATCTGGTGTACTTTGTACAGTTCTGGAGACCACAGCTACGCAAGGACGTATTGTAGAGTGGAGGTGGTCCGGAGGACAACATGTAAAATGGTGAGGGGCCTGCAACATAAGACCTATGAGGAGAGACTGAGGGAACTCAATATGTACATCCTGGAGGAAAGAAGAGAGAGAGGTGATATGATTTAAATACACAGATGGGGTGAGTAAGGAGTTTTTTTCAGAAGAAGATGTGCTCAAGAACGAGAGGAATGGTGTGAAGCTGGAGGGGGATACATTCAGGAGGGATATAAGAAAGCTCTTCTTCACAGAAAGAGTGGTGGATCCTTGGAACATGCTGCAAGCCAAGGTAGTTAGGGCTAAAACAGTGGAAGGATTCAAAAAAGGATTGGACAGGCATAAGAAAATCTTAGGGGAAAAGAAACAAGAGGCGGGTGGAAGAACCGGAGATCATGTAGGGTCTATGAGAATACTGTGGGTAGGGTTAAATGGGCAGGCTGGGTGGACTAAGTGGTCCTTATCTGCCAACATATTCTATGTTACCCCATCAAGGCCTTTCTTCTATTGACAGGTCATGAAGCTGAGGTCTGGAAAAATATGGATTTTCATGTCTTGCCAGTCTATCATGTCCTGCCTTTTTTGTGTGCATGTTACTCTCCAGGCTGGGCCCCATTAGTCCACTCTCTCCACCCGCCCCCATTATCCACCTTCTCCGGGACTTAACTCATTACCCGGAGTGCACTCTGGCTTACCCCCTGGAGTGAGGGGGCCTCTACCCCGAACAGAGACTTGGTCACTGATCCAGGAACAGTGCATCTCGACTGGCAGTGTGGGGCCTGCGATGTGGGGGTGGACGTCCTCCTGCATAGCTTGGTGGTTTTTCCCATTTTTTCTTCCCAGTCCCCTGAGTGTCCAGCTGCTTTGCCTCCCTCAAGACTGCCTGCACAGTCCTTGATCCTGGACTCCCAGATGCAGCTTCTCTCCTCAATCCACGTGACATCACCTGATATGCCCATTGCACTGTTGCGGTCCCTGCTTCTGAGAAGACCTCCTGCAACTATGCTTCCATACATTACTTGGGGGTATCCCCTTCTACATGCTCCAGGAGCCCAAGAATCCGTACATTTTCAGCTGTAGTGCCAGTCTCTATATTCTCAAGCCTCTGCTGGATAGGTACACTTTCCTGCATGAGGTCCACCAAGGTTTCCTGTCCTGATCTGCTGTCTTTGCCATATCTTCTAGCTCTGACTTAAATCTGATAACTTCTAAGTCTAGAAGCTTCATTTTGTTGAAGTCCTCCTCAATGTTCTTGTCTAACATACTAACACAACATACTAGACGTCAGAAGAGTAGGCCTATTGGTCTAACAAGTCTGCTTGTGCTTCAGCACCCTGATTGGGTACCATAGCCCTCTATCTGTCTCCTTCCACTGTTACTCCATCCCCCAGTCCAGCCCCACCCCGAGCAAACCAGCCTCTGCTTCACCCCTTGCCTATACCTTTCCCACCCTCTCTTGAATCCTTCCACCATAGCTGCCTGTACCAGCTCCCTGGGCAGCACATTCCACGGTTCCACCGCTCTCTTGGTGAAGTACCTCCTTCTCCTTTCCCCCCTAATCCTACCACCCTCAAACTTCCAGCTGTGTCCTCTGGTTATTCCACCCTCCTTCAGTTGAAAGACCCTATCTCGGCTTACCTTATTTACTCCTCTAAGGTACTTGAAGACCTCAATCATGTCCTCCCAGTCCCTCCTTTCCTCCAGCGAGAACAGGTTGCGCTCCCCTAGTCATTCCTCATATGTCATATCCCCCAGGCCAGGGATCATTCTGGTTGCTCTCCTCTGAACCCTCTCCAGGAGTTGGATGTCCCTCCTTAGGTGCGGCCTCCAGAACTGCACACAGTACGCAAGATGTGGTCTAACCAGGCTGTTGTACAGTGGCAAAATCACCTCCCTGTTCCTTGAGGTAATCCCCCTAGTGATGCATCCCAGAATCCTATTTGCCCTGACTGCAGCCCTCCTGCACTGCTTTGAATTATTTATGTTAACATCCACCAAGACTCCTAGATCTCGTTCCCCTGCTGCGGCCTGCAACTCCCCCAGGGTGTACACATAGTTGGGTTTTCCCACCCTAGGTGTAGCACCTTGCACTTTGAGGAGTTAAATTTCAATTTCCAGGTGCAGGACCACCTATCCAGAGTATTCAGGTCCTCTTGGAGGCCCTCTCCCCTCCCCCACCACCCCCAGCTTAGAGTTGTCCGCAAAGAGACTCAGTTCACACCATACCTCACTTGATATCAGAGAGATGTAGGCATTAAACAGGAGTGGCCCCAGAACTGATCCCTGTGGGACCCCACTTATGACCTCCATAGGAGACGAGACCTTCCCTTCCACCACTACCCACTGAGTGAGACCTGAAAGCCAGTTTCCAATCTACCTAACCGTCAATGGGCCTACCCCAATTCCCCCCAGCTTCTCCCTTACGCCAATGTGAGGGACCAAATCAAATGCCTTGCTGAAGTCCAGGAACAGTACATCCACTGGTCTCCCCCTGTCGAGTGCTGATGTCACCCACTCATAGAACTCTACAAGTCTAGTCCTTGTACTGTGTCCCCTATGTGACCACTGCTTTGCTGCTTGGAGCCTTTCTTGTGCTTGGTTTGCCATCTTTCGCCTTTGCACTGTCTCCTCTGGCTGTGGCTCTGCTACCACATACCATTTCCTCGATTTCCAACAAAAGTAGATAAACGTTATATCAAACTGCTCAGCTACTACTTCTCCAAGCAGTTATCTGTATTCTAACTATATTTTGTTGCACTGAATGCTGGTTTTGGTAGTTTGTAGTGTGTTCTATGCACAGCTCTGCTAACTTCCTACCGCTCTGCTTGGTATCTAGTTCTGCCTTGCCAGGGACTCCATCTTGAACTCGGCTTGCCTCACAAACTTGTTTAGATTTTGGAGGTCCTGAATTTGATGAAAAAAAACCCCGACTTCCATGGAACCATGAAGTAGGTGGAGTAGAAATCCTGCCTCTTCTCCTGATGGGTTAACGGTATTACTGTGCAGATCTGGGTTAGGTGGGCCAGGGTCTGGTCCACTTCCTCCATTTTCTTGGGATTTCATGACACTGGAGACCGGAAGAACTGATGTATGGAAGGAAAACTAAAAAATATTGTTGTACATCCTTTAAAATGATCTCCAGAATCCAGATGTCTCTCGTTGTTTGGGCCCATCTTTTGTAAAAGTTCTGAAGCTGTCCTCCCAGGGCCTGGGAGGCAAGATGGGCCAATGGGTCCTCATGCTGAGAATCTGCCCTTTTGGTTGGTATTACTGAAGCATCTGTGAAAGCACAGTACTGCAACTCCTTATGAGTATCTGAGACTTTAGAACACTTTAGAATGTGATGAATAGATGACTTTTTAAGGGGTGCCATGTAGCGAATAGGTGACCTTTTAAGGGGTGCCATGTGGGGAATAGGTCACCTTTTAAGGGGTGCCATGCATACTCATTTTTCAGCTGAAACATGAAACTAACTAAACCTTTTTAACTAAAGTAAGATTTAAGTGTTTTGCAAATCTGGAAGAGCATCTATTTTTTACTTAAGCAAGTTTATTAATAGTTTAGAAAAAGTATACATTGTTCATGCAGCTTACAATCTTAGTGAGTAGCAGAACAGCAAGACAATTTCACTACACAGGGAAACCAGGAAATTCCATTTGTCTTCTAATGAAGGAATTCACTTTTAATGTTCTAGCTGAATAAGAAGTTTTGAAAATCCCAGGACAGTCCCACCAAGTTGAAGTTCTGTTATTCCAGGCTGATTAGATATTTGGTCCTCAGTGATGTTAGCTCAAGGATATCCTGATGAATACTCAGCACTGCCCAAACCTGCCGCTGCAAAAATATTGTGTTAAATTAAAACATGCTGAACCTGCACATCTGAAAAATACCTGATAAAGAAAGTTCTCAACAGGTGAATGTCTAATCTAACAAGCATGTCAGATTTATTATTTACTGGTCTCTGCTTTATACCATTATCTACGGCTTCTCAAGTTATCACAACCATTGATTCAATATTGGGTTTCCCAGGTCCTCTACTAAGTGCGTATATGGCACACATAGTATATTGTGCTTGTCCTTCTGTAGGCACAACAAGGCTGTCATTCGTTCCATAATTATTTTTTGCTATAATGTCTCTTTATGCACCTCGTCCATGGCAGTTGATCAGTCTATCCCTGTTCCCCTGAACTGGTCACCATCTCCCCCATGACCTACAGCACTTGGAGGTCCTCCCACGAATATTACCCTCAAAGTGGGGCCAGAGGGTAATCCTCCCCACCACTGAAGCACAAATAACCATGGCAGATCGAGGGTGGCAGTGTGGGCCCAGGTAGATTAAGCAGGGCTTCATGAAGCCCCCAATGCGTTTCCACTTTTTTCTGTCCTGTCTCTGCCACAGGACGTCTAACAAGTGCATTGAGGTGCTCAAGCAGATGTTCCTTGGCTCCCTCCCTTCCTTCGTGCCACCTGCGCTACACTATTATGAGGCCTCCACTTGGTGGCAGTCATAGTCTGGGCCGACATCTCTCCACTCCCTCCTCCCAATCCTCTCCCACCCCAGCTGACACCTGGTTACCTGAGCTTGGGTCACCAGCATGGGAAAGGGTGAGACGCAAGTAGCGCCTCAGCCCTTTACGCCACCGGGCCAGCTTCCTTTCAAAGCTGTTATGATATCACAGATCTCCTACCACTCTGCAATTGTGGGAATTTTTTTTTGTCAACCAGTGTCTGGTTACTGCCTCACCCTCTGCTGCTGTTAGAATATAAAACAGATTACATATCTCTTTAGATCTGACAGAATTCCGTAAGTATCCTAGAATCAGGTTACAAAAATCAAAATCCTCAGTAGTTTAGAACATTCTTTTCATACATAATTCTACGGAGGACTAAAAGGGTTTCAAGTATGGACACTTCCAAAATATGTGAAAATGCATCCGCACCTTCCCAAAGCCCCTCCAGTGTAAGTCCATATAAGAAGGATAATAATGTCTGGTTATTACAGGGGTATTAAAATAACTGGAAACTTATTTTCCATTGGAAATGTTGTCATGAGGCAAAGGTCATGGTACTACGTACTCCACTCCATACACTTTTCAACAGAGTATCATCTGATATTATCAACATTGTTGTATTCTGGTACACCTGCATATGCTTGTTACAAGCTCCCTTGGCTTAAGGGACCCACCTGAGATTGGAATGTCTTTGCAGGTGGACCCTGAGGTTCTTTGGAGTGAAATATCTCATTCAGGAGATGAGGCAAGGACTTTTGTAACTGAAGTTTGCCACTGCCAGGCGATAAGCCATATACACCTTCTCCTGTGACACCAATGGAATGGGTGATAAAGGCATAACACTCAGCATCTGCTTTACTAGTGAAAAAAAAACAGGCAAACTATATCACAAAGAGATGGACTAATACTCTTCAGACATACTCTGCACTTTTCAAACAGAAATGTTCTGCGAAAAGCCACAGTGCCAAACCAATTAAGGTTTTTTTTTGCCAATAATAACACCTTCCCCCCTGGAGAGGAGCCTATGAATTTCAAAGTGCAGGGGACAGTGCCACAGATTACACAAGCAACTACCGTAAAATTGATGCAACAACCTTAGGGTTAGTGATAGCACTGCAACCTGCTGTACAGAAAAACTGTGCAAAACCCTCTCGGTTTGCTTCAGCAAGAAATGCTGTACACACGTTTGTGTAAGAAAAAAAATTATGCAGACAGTGCAGGTGTGTGGCATGCTTGTGGCCATATTAAAAAATGCTGCACACAACGCTTGCTCTAGGCAGTTAAAAAAAAAAAACAGCATGAAAACAATGCTTGCAAACTGCTGAGAGAGCCTTGAAATCTAAATACTACAAAAACAGACAAAAAACTACTCACCTCCGCTCAAAAAATTCTAATAACAGTTAAGGAACCACACAAGGCTAAAAAGAACAGGAACACACCAAGCTAGTTCGACACAAAAGGAAGGAAATTATCAAAAAAGCAAAAAAATTCCCCAGACTTATCTTAGGCAGCAGGCTAAAAAAAGATCAGATATAACAAGAAAGGCTTTATAGTTATCTTACTTACACCCTTAATTTTTGCCAAGGCTGGCAGAGTGGCAACTCGTGCAGACCATCACCAATGAAGCTATTTTTGCTAAAAAAAAGCAGGCTTGTCAGTTTAAATTTAAAACAGGCGAGACAGAATTTAGAGTACTGCTTGTAGAAACACATAATTTTCCTGCTAGAGATACTTTGGGGAAAAAAATACAAAAAAAAAAAAGCAAAGAAATCAAGTTGAGGAGCTACTTGGAAAGTGCTACTGTCCTTCGCACTGGCACAATATACTAATCAGTTAGAGGCTGTGGAATCCCTATGCCACCAATGTTCCCTGCTGATGTCAGTTTTGAGCTATGTCAGAGACTCCATAGCAGGGATGCATCTTACCCATATGCTGTGACTCCCCATTAACAATCTGGTGTGCTAAAGAAAACCGCAAAAGAATACGTCTCCACGAAATATATGAAAATACGAATCAAAGGAACAACAAGTATAGGAGTTAAGGAAGCATTAAAAACATTTTAAGTACAGTACCTGTGTTTGGCTGCACTTGGATTACATTGTAGATTTATCATAAATATAATATGGTCTACTTCCCTTACAGCAATATGGGGTTGTCTCTGTAATAAAATGCACTTTTTCTACTAGTCTAACAAGTAAAAATAAATAAATACCTGTAAACTAAGAGGCAGCTCATGAATCCTGGTTGCTAATGTCCGAATCTCTCTGTCAGACAGAATGCCAGAGTGATCTGTGTCAACTTCATCAAAAACATTTGATATATTCAATGGCTGGACTGCACTCATTAAATAATAGAAATAAGAAAAGGCAAACTGCATATCTTCAGAATGTCGAATCTTATGTGCTGATGTCTTCTCAAATTCTTCAGGAAACCTGCAAAGTACAAATATATCTTCGGTTATACAGCAGCACACTGATTTGAAGTTAGAGCATGGAGTAGAGGTGATGCGGCTTCACTAGCACAACTGATAAGACACTGACTACAGCAGCAGGGCTGGTGAAAGCAAATGGGTGATTGCATGTCTGACTACAGCCCTTTGATAAAAGGCCTGGGCATGCAATTTAGAAATGATGGCTTCCCAGAATGGGTGGATGGGTAGGACCCAACTTTCTTTAGCTTCCTGTTACCAAACAGTTTGAAGCTGATCACTGGTATTACCATCATCAGGCTAAAAAAGGCTTTAGGAATTAATGTAGAATAAGTTATATTTATATTAGTTCTCTGAATTATGCATGTGGTCTTTTGGGGGTTAAGAGACAGAAACTAGCTCCTGAATTCTGCTCAAACCTTGAAGGGATAGATACAGCAGAATCACGAATTCATTTTTCTCCAGACTTAAGCTATGTGATCAGACGAGGTACAGGGAGCATGATGACATAACAAGAAGACTGAATGTAGAATTTAATTGGATTTACCCAGCTACACTGTGCTTTAACTGGAGATAGGAACCATGGAGGCCAGGTGGACTTTGCTCAGTATCAAAAAGGACATCTGTGGGAGAAGAACTTTTCAGTTTCAAATGACTAAGTATTTAGAGATGGGCAATACTGTGCCTAACCCAACTGAACTAAACAGCTTGAGATGTTCTGTACTGAGAATAAGTGACTGGTCTTACACAATACCTAACAAGCATTCACCAATCTAGAAGTCCTCATTAAGAAGCCACCTGTTTTGAACAGCTCAGAATCCGATCTTGGGATTGTCTACCCCAATGAAGTCCAGAGTTTGTTAAACAAAAATTGCAATCAATCAATAAATCAGAAGACATTGATGGTCTACCTTGCAAACTGCTGACATTGGCTAGTCCCGCTATTGTCAACTTACCGAGCACTACTCTTTTAACTTACCATTTGTCACAGGTCACGTTCCATCCCTCTGGAAACTAGTACATGTGGTACCAATGCACACGGGGGACTCTAAACAACTTATCAAGGATAACAGACCAATTTCCATATTATTGGTACTGGCAAAACTACAAGAAAAATAGGTTCTATCCAAGCTGTTGAAATACTCTGATACTTATTGTACCTGTATAATTACCCACCAGCAACACGGCCTCAGAAAGGGTCATTGCATAGCCACTGCTTTAGTCAGATTCACCAGCAATATCCATAGTGAAATGGGCAGTGGCATGTTGACTGATTTGTGGATCTAACCAAACCATCATCTCAACATATTGTCGACTAAACTAAAAGAAAGGTCCCCTCTACCTTATAATGGTTTACTGATTACTTGCGGAAATATACTCAAGTTGTAACATATCATGGTACATTGCCTGCCACTCAGGTGGTCAAATCTTCTGTCATCAACTCAGTCCTCAAGTGTTTGTACTACCGCAGAAGTCCTTTGCTATGTGGATTACACGGTGCTCTATATCTGTTCTAAACATGCTGACAAGTAGATGGGCATCCTTGGTACTGATGTTAGTAATTTTCTTTTCTTCTCCCCAGCGTCAATCGGCCCTTTCTCCATTGGTCTCAGCCCATCCTCCGTTGTCCTCAGGACTTAGCAGCTGGCTCTTCCTCAGGCCCCCAGCAGGGTACCCAATCCCCACTTTGAACCAGGATCCGGTTTGCATGGATGGCACCTGATTGCTGGGTGCAGGGCCTGCAGGAGACTGGTATCATCCTACCAGTTGGCACCGTTTTTCCTTTTTTCCCCTCTCCAGCATTCTTAGGCAGTCCTTGGTGTTTTTCCCCTAGCTTCTGCTAGGGGCCAGACAGACAGACACTGGGCCCTGCAAACCCTCCCCTTGGAGGAGGCAAGCAATCCTCTGGATGCTCGATTCTCCTCCCCCCACCAGCCCTCCGATGCCCTGAGCTCAGACACAAAGGACAACCTTAAGAAGCATACACCAAGTGCAGTCCAACCCCTAGCCTTGCTGTCTGCTGAGCTTCACTGATCTTTAATAACTGGGAGAGAGTCCAATCACCGTGAGAAGGCAGACTCCGACAGGCACAGAAGAAAAAATTACTCACCTTAGTAATCTTATTTCTTTCAATGTATTCTTCTATATTCATAACTCTCTGCAGTCTGCCTCCTAAGTAGAGCTGCCCAGAGCAAATGGAACTTTATGCAAATGGTTGAACTATCATTGGCTCGTGACACATATTCAAACCACTGCCCTTATAGAAACATAGAAACATAGACTTTGACGGCAGATAAGGACTGCTTGGCCCATCTAGTCTGCCCATTTCCCTACCTACAGGATAGGCCGTAGATCCTAGTTAACCAACAGCCTATTTCTTCCTACCCCCCACAAGAATTGCCTTATGTCTGTCCCATGCATTCTTGAATTCTCCCACAGTTTTAGACCCCACAACCTCCTCAGGAAGGCTGTTCCATGCATCCACTACCCTCTCTGTGAAATAATACTTCCTCACATTGCCCTGAACCGCCCTCCTTCTATCTTTAAATGGTGTCCCCTTGTTCTTGTAAGTCTCTTTTTCTGAAAGATGCTACCCTCTTGGACTTTGTTGATTCCACTGAGGTACTTAAAAGTTTCTATCATGTCCCCCCTCTCCCTTCTTTCCTAAAGGGTATACATATTAAGCTCCTTTAGTCTCTCCTCATACAGCTTCTCTTGCAGACCCTGCACCATTTTAGTTGCCCTCCTCTGGACTACCTCTTTCCTGTCTATGTCCTTGCGGAGATGGGGTCTCCAGAACTGGACACAGTACTCCAGATGGGGTCTCACCAACTGTCTGTACAGAGGGATAACAACTTCCTGTTTTCTGCTGCTGATGCCTCTCCCTACATCCCAGTATACCCCAGCCCTCCCTACTGCCTTCTCACATTACTTGCTAACCTTAAGGTCATCTGATATGATTACCCCCAGGTCCCTTTCCTTTTGTTGTTGTTACTACCTCCCCACCCATTGTGTATTCTTCCCTGGGTTCTTGTTTCCCAGGTGCATTATTTTGCACTTCTTTGCTTTGAATCTTAGCTGCCATACTTCTGACCATTCCTCCAACCACACCAAGTCCTTTTATCCTTTCCACGCCTCCTTGTGCATCAACCCTGTTGCAGATCTTTGTGTCATCTGCAAAGGCATACTTTTCCTTCCAGTCCCTCTGCAATGTCATTGATGAAGACATTAAAAAGGACTGGACCCAATACTGAACCCTGCAGTACCCCACTAGTAACCTCTCTTTCTTCAGAGTGGACTCCATTTACAATTACCTTCTGTGTCCTGTTGTGCAGCCAATGTTTTACCCAGGCTACCACCCTGGGACCCACTCCCAGGCTGGTTAATTTGACTATTAATCTTTTGTGTGGGACTGTGTCAAATGCCTTGCTAAAGTCTAGGTAGGCCATGTACACAGCCCCTCCCTGGTCTACTACTTTGGTCACCCAGTCAAAGAAATCTATTAGATTCGTCTGACATGACCTTCCGCTGTGAATCCATGCTGCCTTGGGTCCTGTGCTCCACTGGCCTCTAGATACTCAACTATTCTTTCCTTCAGAAGTGACTCCATCACTTTCCCTACCACAGAGGTCAGACTGACAGGTCTGTAGTTTCCTGCCTCTGTCTTGGTCCCACTTTTGTGAAGGGGAATCGCATCCACCTTCCTCCAGTCCTCGGGTACCACACCATCCTCCCATGATTTATTAAAAAGAGTAGCCAGTGGTTTCACTAGTTCCCCCTTAATTCTTTTAGAATTCTGGGGTGAATTCCATCAGGACCCATTGCTTTGTCCACCTTCAGTTTTAGGAGTTCTTGCAGAACCCTTTCTTCTGTGAAAGGACTGGGATCGACCCCCTATCAAGAGTGCTTCTGTTAATTGGATTAGGCACTCCCCCCCTCCTCTTTTGTGAATACTGAGCAGAAATATTCGTTCAGTATCCCTGCTTTTTCACTGTCCCCCTCTGCCCACCCACCGTTCATTCTATTCAGCCTCACTATCCCTCCCTTTGTCTTTCTACGCTCGCTGATGTACCTATAAAAGGTTTTATCCCCCTTCTTAACTGAGTTGGCTATCTTTTCCTCAGTTTGGGCCTTTTATCTGCTGCAACGTTCCATCAACGTCTCAGATTTCTAAGGAGCCTACAATGCAACCCATATTATACTAACTACACCTATACAGTACAAAGTACTAAATCTGTCTAAGACAGCATGAATTCTATATCACAATAACAATAATAAAACCCCTTTCTGAAATGCCAGAATCACCTGGAAAAAGAAAGGAAGAATCAATTCCCACCAGGATTAAAAACATGCATGCCTGTGTTTGGGACTAATAAACCAAAAAGACTCAGGTAGGAATGCAGAGACTCTGGTTCTGGAAGGGGAGGCATGGAGGGTGAGTTATGAATAAAGAAAAATACATTGGAAGAAGCAAGATTACTAAGGTAATTTTTTCTTCTAACCCCATGTATTCTTCTACATTCCTAACTCTCTGCAGACTACAAAGCAGTACCTTTGGAGGTGGGCAGAGAACCTATTTAGGAAAGAGGCTCTGCAGGATTGCTATGCCAAATCTGGCATCACTTCTGGACTGTATGTCTACACTAGAATGTTTAGTAAAAGTGTGTACTGTTCTCCAAGTAGCTGTTTTACAGATCTTCACCAAGGGAATATCTCTTAAAGCTGCTATAGAAGCAGCTGTGCCCCTAGCTGAATGGGTCCTCAGGCCTGTTTTCTAACTTTTAAATAGCAAAACTGAATGCATCGGACTATCCAGCGAGATACTGATCTCTTAGAAGCTGGGGTACCTTTCTCCACATCCCCATAAGTGAGAAAAAGCTGTTGCTTATCACCTCTATGAACCTTGGTGTGGGTCATATAGTAACATAATGCCCTCTTTACATCCAGACTAGGGAGTCTGCGCTCACCTCAGCTGGCATGTTCAGTAAAGAAAACTGACAGTGTTATGGATTGATTTAAGCGGAAATCAGAAACCACCTTAGGAAGAAACCTCCTGTTTGTCCGAAGCACTACTTTGTCATTATGAAAGGAGAGATGGTCCTCCACGTAGTGTTTGTAATTCACTTATCCTTCTGGCAGAAGTGACTGCAACCAGAAACACAGTTTTCTATGTGACATACCGTATGTGAGCAGAAGACACTGGCTCAAAAGCAGGTTTCATGAGATGAGCAGTGCGTATGTTCAGCTCTCACACTGGGAGTGGTTCCTTAACAGGATAGTGCATATGGCACAAACCACTGAAGAACTTTTTGAAAATGGAATTAGCTGCTATGGAAACATTTTTCCCAGCGGAAATGTAAGTTGAAATTGATGCCAGATGAACTTTCAGGGATGTGTGTTTTAACCCTTGAGAATGCAAATATGTGAGGTATTCCAGTATTACTGGGATTTATGCTAGGGCAGGTGAAATCTTGGTATCACACCAAACAGAGAACTTTTCCACTTTGCTGAATAGGTTTTCTTAGTGGAATACTTTCTGTATCCTTTTAGGATATCCAGAACAGCTTGAGGAAATATTTAGATTTGAATATTCTAAGTCCTCAAAAGCCAAGCCTTGAGTCTGAGAGACTTGAGGTTCAGATACAAGATTTTCCCTTGGTGGGAGGTCAACAGATTGTGCCTCCTGGGGAGATGCATTGGTTTGGACACTGACATGGACAGCAGTAAGGGGTATCATGGCTGTCTGACCCAGTCTGATGCTATTAGGATCATAGATGCAGGTTGTGACCTGAGCTTGATCAGGACCCTGAAGATGACAGGAAAAAGAAGGGCAGGCGTACAGGCATCTTCCTGACCAGTCTAGAGCCAGAGCATCCAGTGGAATTAAGCCCCTTGGCTGGTGGTCTGCAACAGAATAGGGGCAGGAGGTGGTTCTCTTGGGAGGTAAAGAGATCCACTTCTGGAGTGCTCCACCTTCTGAACACTGAGTCCAGTACCTGTCTATTTATAGGCCATTTGTGATGTGCCTGGTTGATTCTGCTTAGAGCATCTGCCAGGGTATTGTGTTTGCCTGGTTCATGAATGGCCTGCAGGGAGGCCTTTAGAGAGTAGGCCAAGTCCCATATTTTCATGGCCTCTGTGCACAGAGGGTCTGACCTTGTTCCCCCTTGCTTGTTTATGTAGTACATTGTTGTGGTGTTGTCTGTTCTGACTTGCACCACTTTGCCCTGTACCAGATGAGAGAAAACTTTTAATGCCAGAAATACTGCTCGGAGCTCCAATAAGTTTATGTGGAGGAGTGCCTCTGCACCTGATCAAGTGCCATGGGTAGTGTGCTCCCCCAAGTGAGCACCCCATCCTAACAGAGGCGCGTCTGATGTAAGGATAACTGATGGGGTTTACCTCTGAAAAGGCTGAAAAAGAACCCTTTCCCTTAGATTGTGTGCTTCCTTCCACCACTGTAGGGACTGAATCACAGTTGCTGTTACTGGAATTGGTTGGCATTTTGTCTTTTTTTTTTTTTGGCACCAGTGTGCTCTGAGATGAAACTGAATATCCTTTATTCAGTATCTTGCTCCCAAGACAACTCCTGTTGTTGCAGCCATATGTCCCAAGATTTGCAAGTACTGACTTACTGGACATGGCCTGCCCAACCTGAATAAGGTAACCAGCTGCAGGATGCTTTGGACCCTGTCCTTGGGAAGGAAAGCTCTTCCTTGCAAAGTGTCCAGTTCTGCTCCTATGAAGTGCAGGACCGGTCTTTCACCTGTTGTGATGACTTTCTCATGACTAGGCAGTCGATGAGATAGGGGAAGACTGAAATTCCCAGTCTCCTTAGCTATACCACTACCACTGCCAAACACTCGGCTGAGGTGAGGCTGAAGGGAAGGGCTGAGAATTGGTAGTGACCTGAAGGAAGTCTGAACCAGAGATACTTCCAGTGTGACTCTCTTACTGAGATGTGGAAATAGGCGACCTTCAGATCCAGAAATGCCAGCCAGTCTCCTTGAATGACTGGCAAAATCAATGACAAAGTGACCATTCTGAACCTTGGTCTTACTAGATACCTGCTCAGAAGTCTGAGATCTAGTATAGGCCGCCACTCCCCATTTTTCTTTTTGGTGAGGAAATACCGTGAGTAAAAACCTCTTCCTTTCTGAAGCCTTGGTACAGGCTCCACTGCTTTTATGTGGAGCAAGATTTGAACCTCTTTTTCCAAGAGTTTTCTTTCTATAAGAGAAACTGGTTTGAACAGCTTTGATTTCAGGGGAGGAAGAGACTTGAACCTCAGGGACAGACCCTGACTCACTAACTCCAGAACCCACTTGTCTGTGGTGATGGCTTGCCAGGCCTGGAAAAAGTAGGTCCATCTGCCCCCTACTAGTGCTAGGGAGGTGGCCTTGACAACTGAGTCAGGGATTTTGTTTTGGCTGTGACTGAGCCTGGGTAGAGTGGGAGCCTCTTCTACAGCCCCTTCTACCCCTGGTCCTAAAGTACCCAGTCTGCTGTGGGTAAAGCTGCAGCTGTGGAACAGCCTATGCCTGGTAGAAGGACCTAACATAGGGTGTCCTTCCTCTGCCTCCCCTCCCATAAGGCCTACAGGAAGGAGAAGGCCTTTCTTTGGAGGAGTTGCTTTTATAGGCGGCCTTGTACTCATCCACCTTCTTCATATAATCCTCAGTATGCCTACCGAAGAGAGAGAGCGATCCTCCACAGGAAAATCCATGGCCTTAGCCTGGGTATCCTGTGTCAAATTGGTAGCCTGCAGCCATGTCAGCCTTCCCAGGGCTACGGTTAGAGCCATCCACCTAGAAGCATGGTCACTGGCATCTGCTGCCATTTGGAACTGGTACTTAGTTGCTTCCAGTCCAAACCTTGCTGTTTCCATTAGTTCTTCAGGGAGAGGGGAAGGGGGCCTTCTCTGACATTACCAATACTGACTGCCACAGTGTTTTCTGATCCTGTGCAGCACAGGCCTCATAATTAGCCTGTCTTGCCCACAGGGAGGACGCTAAAAACCCTTTCTTAGACATGTGGTCTATCTTCCTTGAATCCTTCTCAGGTGGATGAGAGGATGAAGGAACCCTTGCCTTCTCACAGGCTGCCTGCTGGACTATGCCCTGATGATCAGGGTGAGAATAGAGAAAGTCAGCCCCTTGTCTATCCAGCTGATATTTTTTATCTGCCTTCTTATCCAGAGGTGGAACAGAATTTGGGTTCTGCAACATTTTAAATAAATCTTTTTTAAAGAATTAATTTATTGGAAGGAGAATTTTCTTTGTGGGTGTTAACCCCATCATCTCTAGATATTCATCCTCCTCCTCCTCCTCCTCATCCTCTATGACCTTTGTAGTAGCTAGGTCAAGAGCATCAACTATTTTCCTTACAAAGGAAAAATGGAAAGAAAAATCTTCTGGCTTGGGAGGAGAGCCAAATTCCTGTTCTGGTGAGCGCTCTAGTTCAATGGGCCCATCTTCATCAGCTTCTGGTTCATCATAATCCCCATACTCCATCTCCTGGGAGGGGAGTTCAGAGGGAAGAGCTGGTTCTTGAACCCGTGGAGGAGGGAGGGTAGGGGCAGGTATAAGGCCCTGCAAAGCCTGAATGACCTTCATGGCCTGGGCAATCTCCTCCACAGATGGCAGGCTGTGAGGCCCAGAAGAAACCCCTCTAGGCTTATCAGCCTAGAGTTCGATGTGCTTTGTCTTTTTGGTTTTCTTGGTGAAGACCGGAGAGTCAGCCAGAACAGCCATCCTTTTTAAGGTACCTGTATCACCCTTCTCGGCGGGGGGAGGGGGGAGACAATGGTTTCACCCACAGATTTGGAGAGTGTTGGCTGGTCAGAGTCTGAAGCACCCTTGTCTAGTCTCTTTTGTAATCTTTCCAACCTTTTCTCCACTGTTTTTTGTGGAAAAGACTTAAACTTGGAACCAGGTTAGCAGTTCACAGCAACTGGGTTAGCGGTCATAAGAAACCGGTTCAGCGGTTTGAAAAACAGTTATTTAAATTAACTAAACACAAAAATATATACTAAAATAGTGGAAAAAATTCTGCAAAAACTAATGAAACCTACAGTTCCTCAGCAGTTATCCTGAACCGTGAGGAACCGAGAATAATAATAAAATTAACGCTATAAATTAAACTATTAAACATATGAAAGAATTTAACAATAAACAAAGAAAGCAGTAGAATAATAAAGTATAAAATACTTATACTCTACAATGAGCCACAAAACGACCTAAGGGAAAGTCTCCTGGGCGTCTTGACTTGTCAGGCGGAATAAGAAATCTGAGACATTGATGGAACATTGCAGCAAATAAGGGCAGCAGTTTGAATAGGTGTCATGAGCCAATGATAGTTCTTTCATTTGCATAAAGTTCCATTTGCTCCAGGCAACTCTAGGAGGCAGACTGCAGAGAGTTAGGAATATAGAAGAATACATGGGGTTAGGAGCAGGGATTCCTTGACAGCAGTTCTACCTGGGTGAATCCCCCTTGGAGTGCACAGTCCGGGCTCCTTTCTCTGCTGAGGCTGCTTCTCTCCTCGCTTGCTCTGCTCAGACCCAGCCAAGCGCTGCTCTCTCAGCATAAGGAGCTGTTGGAACACTTACCCAGAAGTCCTGGGTGCTGTATGTAAATCAGCATTTGTACTGCTGTACCCACTACTGACATAGTGGCCGGCTAAGAGAACACCCTCAGCTGAAAGCAACAGCTCAGTCACAAAGGGCACATCTAGGAGGCATATGCCAAGAGCAGTCCAGCCCCTAGCCTCACTGTCTGCTGATCTTCACTGATCTTCATCAACTGCTGTACTCACTACTGTAATAGTGGTCAGCTAACAGAAAGCTCTCAGCCTGAAGCAACAGCTCAGACACACAGAAAAACTCTAGGCGGCATATGCCAAGTGCGGTCCAGCCCCTAGCTTTGCTGTCTACTGAGCTTCACTGATCTTCACTGACTGCTGTACCCACTACTGTAATAGGGGTCAGCTAATAGAAAGCTCTCAGACAGAAACAACCAGAAGCAACAGCTCAAACACAAAAGACAACCCTAGGAGGCATATGCCAAGTGCAGTCCAGCCCCTAGCCTTGCTGTCTGCTGAACTTCACTGATCTTCACCAACTGGAAAAGAGACAAATCACCGTGGGAAGGCAGACTCAGACAGGCACAGAAGCAGAGATTCCTTGACAGCAGTTCTACCTGGGTGAATTCCCGGAGTGCACAGTCTGGGCTCCTTTCTCCACTGAGGCTGCTTCTCTCCCCACTTGCTCTGCTCAGACCCAGCCAAGCGCTGCTCTCTCAAGAGGAGACCAGGCTGGAGGAGATCTATATTGTTTGTTTTTATAGGGCTAAACGCACAGGATAATCTACCCACCAGGAGCAGAGACTCAGATCGGCAGTATGTGTTGATTGTTTTCAGCGAAAGCCTTAGGGCGAAACCGGTCGAGGTCAGTGGGGCCCTACCTGCTGTTCCTGGGTCTGTGCATGAGCACTATATGAGGTTTGCGCTTTTATTCTGCATTTACATATATTGCCTTAATAAACTGTTTTTACTCAATGAGGTTGTGGTCTGCTTTTGTGGTGGGTGGTGCTGGAATTTTGTGTGTTTTGAGATTTCTTTTCATGTGCACACCCAGCTGGAGGGGCAGCTTTTTTATAAGCTTTGATCCTTCTTACGTACTCATCAAATAAATACTCACCACTGTCAGTAATGCATTCTGAAAATGAGGAGTGCCTTGAGATGGTTAGGAAACCTGCATCACACAAGGTTGTGAAAGCTACCAAGAAAAGGATGAAACAAAGCATTGCAAAACCAGTACTCATAATCGGAGACTCTATGATTAGGAAAATAGAGTCTCAACTCCAGCATTATGACCAGGCTAGGCTCACGGTCAGGTGCCTCCCCTGGGATGTCGGCATGGAGGGACACAGACCACATAGAAAATATTGTGTGCAATAGGGAACCTGGCACTAAAGTCATCCTCCACATAGGAACAAACGACCTAGCCAGTAGGATGGTGGAGGAAACAAAGCAAAACCTAATCAAACTTGGCAACAAACTGGCTTCCCTTTTGTCCAGTGCATCTTTCTCTTTTTTTTTTTAATCACATTATTTTTCCACCGCCGCGGACCCGGCAGGGGCTACAACCCCCCCCCCCAAAGGGGCACGTCCTCCGGACCATTGGGGTCATCTCCCCTTGCACCTACGCACCGTGCAATGGGCGCAGCAGCTGTCTCCACCTCCGTGGAGGTAGCCAAGCACACTGGGAGCGGGCCGAATTCCTTTAGCTGTGCTGCCGCACACAGCACAAACCTCCCACCCCAAGGAAGGAGAGCAGTCTGGACGCTCGATCCTTACCTCCCCAGCTGATCCCCAAACAACCCGAATCCACTCCCGATCCTGGGTCACTGGTGTGGCACGAGGTGTGGCATCCAGCGCCTCAACCCTCAGGGCCACCAGGCCAGCTAAGTATATCTTTCTCCGCGATTCTGCCTGTCTGGGAGTAAGGGGGACAGCAGGCAGAAGATCAGAGGGAAAGACATAACTGAGCTTAACAACTGGCTAAAGGTCTGGTGCAAGGAAAAAGGACATCACTATATAGGAGACTGGCACATCTTCTGGGAGAGGGAGTTTTTTGCCTTCAACGGCCTACACTCCACAAAGCAGGGGACTCGAGAGCTCGAGCAAAAGTTCAATGTCCATATCACTCAGTTTAACTAGCAGAGGGGGAGGAAACAATGGTGACCATCGCATCAAAGAAGGCGCCCTAGACCCCTCCCCATCCTCAGCTAAATGGCGTCTCAGCACCTTAAGGAAAGTGAAACCTTAAATCAGAATGAAACAAAAAAGGGTAATCCACCAAGGAGAAGCAGTAGGGTTACAAAACACAAACAATGCATATCCAGACCCAATAAAAGCAATTCCAGAGATGACAGGCAATTTGCATTAATGCTCATAGCCTACCAAGCAAACTCCCGGAGCTCACAGCCATGTTGGCAGAGATGCAACTGGACTGGGTTGCAGTCACGGAAACAAGGTTCACCATAAACCACACCTGGGATGTAGCCATACCAGGTAACATGCTCTTCAGAAGAGACCACGAGGGGAAGGGTGGGGTAACTCTGTATGTAAGGGAAGGAATCAGTGCAACAGAGATCCGGTTAAAAAACAGAAACGCAGAAGCCCTGTGGGGCACCCTGGGAGCTGGGAACAAGGACCCCATCCAAGTGGTGGTTATATACAGACCTCCATCCCAGAAAGCAGATGTTGACAAAGAACTCCTAGAAGCTATCTCAATGATGGCTGACAAGGGTGAGCTACTACTAGTCGGAGACTTCAATCTGTCCGATGTAGATTGAACTTCATACTTGACATCCACTGAAAGGAGTAGCGAGTTCCTGATCGTATTGAAAGGTGCAGGGTTCAACCAACTAGTGATCTCACCCACTAGAGACAATGCACCCCTAGACCTGGTGCACGCAAACAGCTCAAGGGTTTCAAATGTACAGGTGAACATCAACCTGGGGACCAGCGACCACAGGTCAGTTTGGTTAACAATCAACAAAGCAGAGGGAATATGTCACACAAAAATCAAGATCCTTGATGTCCGTAAAGCAAACTTTTTAGAGATGAGATCAAGAATCAAATCAATACTAACCAAGGGTAGCTCGGGGAATGTGGAAGAAGACTGGCAACATTTTAAGAAGGCCATAACTACAGTATTGAACAATGTGCACGTCGAATCAGTAAAATCAATAAGAAGGAAGAAACCTCTCTGGTTCACCAGGGACACAGCAGCAAAAATAAGGGAAAAGAAGTGGGCCTTTAAGCAATACAAAAAGTCACAGAAGGAAGCTGACATGGACAATTGCAGGAACAAACTCAGGGAGGCAGGAAGGGCCATTCGAAAGGCCAAAGTGCAAACAGAGGAAAGGATAGCACAGGGAGTTAAGAAGGGAGATAAAACCTTCTATAGGTACATGAGGAAAAAGAGAAGGAGCGAGGGAGGAATAGTCAGATTTGCAGCACAAGACGGCCAGATGACAGAAGAAGACAAACTCAAAGCAGAAGTGTTGAACAAATTCTTCTGCTCCATAATCACAATAGAAGATAGTGGTAAAGGGCCTCCACTAAAGCAGACAGAACACAATAACAAGTAGGCTTACACTAGCCCCTTCACAAGAGAAAGGGTCCTAGAAGAACTAAACAAACTTATGGTTGATAAGGCAATGGGACCAGATGGTATTCACCCAAGGGTGGTGAAGGAGCTACGGGAAGAAATTGCAGCACCGCAAGCAGAACTATTCAGTAAATCACTGGAGAGTGGCACAGTACCTTAGGACTGGAGAACAGCAACAGTAGTGGACCTTGCACAAGGGAGGTAGCAGAGAGGATACCGGAAACTATAGCCCAGTCAGCCAACCTCTATAGTGGGAAAAATTATGGAGGCACTACTAAAAGAGAGAATAGTGGAATACCTGAGGGGAAAATGGAAAACTAGACCCCAAGCAACATGGCTTTATGGTAGGTCGATCATGTCAAATAAACTTGACTAATTTCTTTGACTGGGTTACCAAAACAATAGACCAGGGCGGTGCGGTGGACACAGTATACCTAGACTTCAGCAAAGTCTTTGACACTGTCCCCCATAGGAGGCTGGGAAACAAACTAGAGCACGCAGGGTTAGGGCATAAGATAGTTAACTGGGTTAGGAATTGGCTACAGAATAGGAGGCAGACAGACTTGGTCAACGGGGCTTTGTCACAAGAGGGGGAATTGACCAGCAGCGTACCCACAGGGGTCGGTGCTGAGTCCAATCCTCTTCAACATCTTCATCAGTGATATCACAAAAGAATTAGAGGGTAGGGTGTGCCTGTTTTCAGACGATACAAAGTTCTGCAACAGGTTGGATACACAGGAGGGAGCCACAACACAGTTTCTGTAGGGGGTCATAGTACCACCACTGCTCTCCTTGAATACATGTCCTTTATACACCACACCCTTGACAGCAGCCACTTGGTTGGATCGGTCTGTATTGATCTAACCAAGGTGTTCGAAACCATTAATCACGCCTTACTCCTAAACTCGCTTCCCTCCTTGGACCTCTCCCAAGAGTCGGTATCTTGGTTCGCAGACTATTTGTCTGCTAGAACCCAAGATCGGCACCACTATTTCCTTCAGCCGCCCTGTTCGCTCCCATGTCCCCCAAGGCTCTATACATGGCCCCCTCCTCTTTAGTCTCTCTCTCTCTCAACTCCCTTCCCAACTCCTGCCCTGGGAAACTGCTTTCATTTGGATGGCCATTATTTCCGAGAGCCAAGCCCACCCCCCCCACACTCCAACACACCCTCCAGAACCTGTTTAAAGAAGTAGATTACTGGTTGTGGCCCACAGACTAATCCTCAATTACAAAAAAAAAAAATCCATGATCTTCACTCACCGCCAGAACCCGCACTGTGACTACCGCTTGAACATCCGTAACTCCGTCAGTGCCCCACTTGAGCAAGCCTCAACTTTCAAGTACCTGGGTATAACCCTTGACACATCCCTCACCTTCCACTCTCAGATTCAACATCTCTCATCTGCCCTGAATTCCAGGATTGGTCTCCTGTATTGTCTCAAACACTACCTCACCCACAAAGCTCTCCGACTTGCACTATCCTCTCAGTCCTCTCCCTCCTGGAGTATGGTATAGTGATTTACGGTACTGCGGACCCGACTGCCCTTCGCCGTGTCAAAACCACATTGAATAAAGCCTGTTGTCTGGTCATGGGTTGTGACACACTCACGCACACTGTGAGCTTTACAAATCTTCAAACTGGCTAAATTTTGACTTGAGACTAAAATATCACACTTGCCTCCTTGCTGCTCGCTCATCAAACCAGCCCCTCCTACCACAGCATCCCCCCTCTCCGTGCCCCACTGCAGGACCTCTTTATGCCAAAGCGCATTCCTTTACCGGGCCCCTCAATGGCTAAATGGTATCCCTGCCACCATTACCTTGGAACCCAAACTTGGCCTTTTCAAAATGTCACTCAAAAGCTGTCTACTTGAGCAAACTTCCTGTGACTGCCCCTAGCCCATCCCCACACACCCTGGAATCCCCCTCTGGGGCTCTTATGATACTGTACCACTACAAGGTACTTCACCTGTTGACGCTGGGTAAAATACCTACCCCAGATTGTGTAATACTGTATAAACCTAGTGTGAACACCGAGTCTACCTGGCCCTAGATTAATTGCATATTGATTTATTGTTCTTTTCCATTATATTTTATTGCTTCTTCTCTATTGTATCACTATGCTGCTGTGTATTTCACCATACTGCTATGTACATTTCTCACCTCTGCATTACTGATGTGGAGCCTTTGCAAAGGAGTCTATGACTCAAAGGTTGTAATTCCGATTATGTATTAAAATAAACAAGCATGGTAGCTGACCTCAGGAAACTAGAGGAATGGTCAGAACACTGGCAGTTAAAATTTAACACGAAGAAATGTAAGGTCATGCATCTGGGAAAGCGAAATCCAGGGGTAAAATACACTCTGGATGGGCACCAACTGGAAGTGACAAAGATGGAAAGGGACCTGGGTGTACTCATCACCAATGACTTCAAAGTCACAAAGTGCAAAAAAGCTGTGTAGAGAGCAAGTGGCATCCTCAGATGTATAGGTAGGGGCATTATAAGCAGAAAGCAAGAGGTAATCATGCCACTGTACGGTTCCTTGGTAAGGCCACATCTGGAGTACAGTGTCCAGTTCTGGAGGCCACACCTGAAAAAGGACATAGACAGATCAGAGACAGTGCAGAGAAGGGCTACTAAAATGGTGCAAGGGCTACACCACGAGACATATGAAACTAGGCTCAAGGTACTAAAATTGTACTCACTAGAACAGGAGAAGAACTAGAGGAGGCATGATAGAAAAGTTCAAATATGTCAAGGGAATAAACAAGACAGAGAATCTCTTCCAAGTAAACAAAGGAACTCGGACACGGGGGCACAGCTTGTGTCTGGAGGGAGGCAAGTTCACGAGCAACTATAGACAGTACTTCTTCACGGAGAGGGTGATAGACCCACGGAACAGCTTGCCAGCACAGGTGGTGGCAGCTAAGACAGTAAGAAAATTTAAACTAGTGTGGGACAGACAGTGTGGGCAGCTTGGCTTAAAAAGTTAAAGGGGAAGGGCAGCCACCTTGGGCAGACTAGATGGATCAAATGGTCCCCATCTGCTGACACCATTCTTATGTTCTTATGAAACTACCGAATTCAGGTTGCCGACACTGCGAGCAGTAGCACTACTGCTGCACCGATAGGCCGGCGTGCAATTTTTTCTTTTTATTAGTTTTATAAGAGTCACTTACATACTGTACTTAATTCACAGCAATAGTAAATGACAACATATTTCAAAACAGAAATACATTACAACAGAAAATTCTGTATGATTACCCAGGTCTTAACCAAACTGGTACATGAAGGGTTCAACAGATCCATAGCTTGGACTGTGTGAGAGACAGACCAATAGGCCAACAAACCCCTATGTAGGCTTATAAGATGCAATAAAAGAAATGGTGACATATACTTCTTAAATAAGTTTATAGTGCCCCATTCCAGCCCCAAACTGCTGCCCATTCCCTTAAAAACAGTAATTGTAAAAAACAATAAAATATAAAAGAACCTCGATCAGTTGAATAATTTGTAAACCTGCCATATCTACAGCTTTGATCGGGCAGTAAACCGTACCACAGGGTAGACTCACTCGCTCCTCACTTCAGAAGGAGCGGTCGGAGAGATGCAAGGGGCAGTGCGAGCTCACTGAGACACTTGAGCCGCTGTGAATGCAGAGAACCCTAGAGCACTGGTTTTGCTAAAGTTTGCCGTATTGACTGGTTGAGATTTCGGCCGTTCAACCTGTTTTAATTTTGTATTTTTTACCTCAGCTTGCTGCACTTTTTGTACACCCAGAGCTGCTCTATTGATTACGCTGATAGTTTTATTTATGCTGCTTATGTAGTAAATCCAAACTTGAAGTCTACAGCGACTGATAACACAGGATACATTTTGATATGTCAAGAACATTGTGGACTGCTGTGGATTCATGATAGTGCTAGAAATTGTTTTTAACAGCAGGAAAAACTGAAGCCACCCAATTACAGATAAAGAGGTGTAGGGACCATTCTTCGGAAGCTAAAAGGGAAAAACAGGGACAGACATTATATCCAGAAGATCCTGATTCCTGGAGAAGTATCTTCCAACATATTAGTGGTGCTCATCTTAGAGGAAGGTCGATTGATCCAGGTGGAACTATAAACTGGAAAGGCACTCCAGACCGAAGATATTTTGGGACTGGTACATTTCATTTACTTATTTTCTGAATCCTGTTACAAAAGAAGATAAAAGGTACTCTTTTTTAAGAGTATTAAAGAGCCTCAAGTTTATTAGGATCGGGAAGCCTGCCATTTTTTGTTACTTTGAGCACTTTTGAGACATTTGTTTGGAAGATTTGTTCGGAAGTTTCGAAGATTCCTGGAAGACCAGAAGAACAACTTGGGAATAGGGGAACTACGCTTGGAATGTTAATAATCTCTAACTGTTAAAATTGTTTGTTTGCTCAATTCTTTGATTGTACATCACACAATTGTATAGCTACCTAGCTAGGAGGTGAGTTGTCTCACTGGGTTACTGACTGATTGGTCCACTGGATAATCGGTGAACAAATGAATAACTTTAGGCATAAATATCTGTTATCAATTGTGTATTAGTGATTTGTTGAGAATCTGATAAACCAAGACAGAGATGGCTGAATATAACAGCTATTACCAGATCTTTGGATTCTTTAATCCTAATATACTTATATTCATATTTTATTATCTTGCTCTTCATTAATACTTAGTTAACTCAGCTAATTCTCATAGCTAGTTTTATCCAATAGGAAAATACTATATCATGCCTGTAGAAACAAGAAGTGGGAAGTCATTCTCTGAAGGTAAAGGCATGATTGACATAGTTCATGATAATTCAAAACCTTCAGGAAATGACCCGAAGGGCTGCACTGGTAATAAGGGCTCTAGGAAATTAAGGTGCTTGCTCAGGAAAAAGGGGAGCAAAGAGACTGACCCTAAGGTGGGGGAGCTTGATAAAGGGATGGAAATAACAAAATTATCTTTGATCACACCCGCAGTTTTAACAGAACATTGGAATAGGAATGTAAAGAAAGAAAAGACAGATATAAAACCAAATATTAGCCAACCCCTAATTAGGGATATGTGGAAAAAAGAACAGCCAGTGGGGAAGCATTTGATTGGACAAAAAACCCTGCCCATGGAAGCGCTGAATAAAAATAGTTCAGTCCTACAAAATACGGACTTAATTGAGCTAGTTAATAAAGAAGTTTGTAGAATGGTTGAAAGCATAAAAGAAACTATTCAAACAACAGGATTGGGCAGAAAATTAGAGACTTCAATAGAATGAAACAAGGTTTGAATGGTTCATATTCCCTCAGTGGTAACCAAGAATATGAAAGGGTATAACTTAGAGGGAAAGGATGATGCCAAAATAGATTCTAATGAGAATATCTGGCCAGCAGAGAATGAGACCCCATGCATGAGCCCCATGGAAGTAAGTACCCCTCTATTGGAGACACTCACTCAGGCATGCATCATTGCACTACAGGATCCCCTGAAGGCCAGTGCAATGATGTATGAACAACTGATACTGACAAAACAGGATTTATCTTTTATAAAGGGGGTATGTATTGAAAATAAAAAAAGGATTGAATCCATCTTTGAAAAATTGAGCCAAAAAGATTTGGTGATAGTGGAACAAGATATAGCACTGAGCTATGATAAAAGGAATAGGCAGATTGATCCCTGAGGTGAGCTATATATCATTGTGTTCTGAAGGGATAGATATTACTGTTTCTGACATATCACATTCAATAGTCATTGGGGCAGAAAATAACATAGAAATGGAGTCAAAATTAGTGATGCTTCCAAGTGGATAAGAAGCCCATATAGCACAACAGAAGAACTAAGGGCAAGAAACATCCAAACATGGGAAAAGGGGCTAAACCAAGAAAAGAGGAGGAAGGAAAGTATTCAAAACAAATTAAAACACGAGCCCCCCAATAAAGTGAAAGGGGCAATTGATGAGGAAACAAAAACAGACAATAGAAAAAAATAGGGAAACAAAACACAGATAAGTTAAAAGAAGAGAAGAAAACGTCTGGTAAAATAAGCAAAAATAAACCCAACAATAAGAAGTATCTCCAGAAATGAGGATCTGGAATTAAGAAAGGTAGGTCAGCAATCAGGGTTAAGGAGAAAGGGGAGAAAAGAAAAGAGATAAAAAATAAAACAGTTTATGGTAAACCAAAAAGAAAGCAAAAACAAAATTACAATGAAAAATCAGATAGTCACATAGCAAGTACAGTAGAGAGGAAAGAAAAGGGAAAATCAAAAGAGGCTGTTAAGGCTACACAAGAGGTAGGTGAATATGAAAACAATCTTAAAGACCTTCTGAAAAGAACTCTGGAAACTGACTTTGTGTTACCTATATTTAAAATCCCATTAATGCCAGATGAGACTGAAATAAAATGAAGTTCCTATTTAAAACAACTCTTGGAGACAGTTCTGCAAGATAATGGGAGACATGACAATTTTATGAACAAAATAAGTGCAATAAGATCGTTGACAGATGCAGAATTGGTTCTACTGCTTTCTGATCAATACTATGTTCTGAAAGCAATAGAAAATCAAAAAGGAAAAATGAGAGATCTAGGTTTTGAGATGGATAGTGCAGTAAGCATAAAATGTATATTCCCAGAATATTACTTGGATAATAAGAATCAATCTAAGAAGCTAAGTGATTTTCCAATTACAATTTATGGAATTGGAACTTTCTGAATGAGACAAAATATAATTTACGATCTAAAGTGGTGAACTTGCTACAAAATCTCTTAAAAGATAATAACCCATACAAGATGGTTAAAAAAGTCAAGAGATGGGAAGGAGAAGGTCAAATAATGGTCTGGGTAAGGAATGAAACTGATTATGACTTTTTTCCTAACCAAAACTGAAAGGTTAGACAGATTTGATATTAACTTTAATGGGGAGAATGAAGTGGTCAGAAACAAGTGGAAGGACCAAAATAATGATCAGTGGTTGAATTAAATAAAGACTGCTGATAGTTTTCAAGCATTACAGGACATTGAAGATGACTCACAGTTAGATGGGAACATCAGAATAGCTCCAGGATTCGTTGGTATAAATGATTTCAACATCTTGTCACGAAATGTGGTTGGTCTGGGGGAAAAGTCTGTCAGACCCCTCATTTATGATATATTAAGGCAATACAGTATTATATGCTTACAAGAAACTTGGAATACCAAGCAAATTAATATTGATGGATATAAAATGTTCCATAAAAATGCTATAAGCACGAACAAATATGGTAGGCTTTCTGGAGGCCTGATAACTTGGGGAAAATATCGGAACAAGTAGAGCATAATGAAATAATATTTGACTCAGATCACATATTTCCAATTTCATTAAAGTAAATAATAAGAAACTCATCATTATTAATGTTTATCCCCTATCCAGATATGAAAATAAAAATGATATAGGGAAACTAACATCATTAATAGAAGAGTGGATTCTGAAAAGAAACTGAAGTTGGAATTATAACTGTGAGGGATTTTAATGCCAGGGTGGGACACAGCCTGGAGCTCACAAGAGAAATATGGGAGACATGTGCAGCCCAGGGTCCTCATGACCTAAATATGGAAAGGAAATCCAAAGATACTAAGGGGTGTGATAGAGGGAAAAAACTGGTGAGAGAATTGGAAGATAATAATTTTATATTAATCAATGGGTGATCAAAAGGAGATCACCAGGGAGCATTCACTTACATGGGATCCAGGTGAGCTTCTATAATAGATCATTGTTGGGTTTCGGTAAATATAATCTTGTTTTTGTTGGATCTCTCAATGAGTACAAGA
This sequence comes from Neoceratodus forsteri, assembly GCA_016271365.2. NCBI lineage: Eukaryota > Metazoa > Chordata > Ceratodontiformes > Ceratodontidae > Neoceratodus > Neoceratodus forsteri. The sequence continues at coordinate 1,290,493,731 of CM028131.1, read as the reverse complement.
TCAGAAAGTGAACATAGCCCACTGGAGATCAAATTTCAAATAGGGTTAGGAAAAAGGCAAATAAAAAAAGACAATCAGGATATTATAAGGGTAAAGAAGGGGATACATTGGGATTTATTAGAAAATTACAAATTAACTAAGCTTTTAAATGATCATGGAATTAGGGAAGAATTTCTGGATGTTGTACACTGCAAAACTCCAGAATAATCCACTGAGACTTACACGAGAGTCATGAAAGAAATTTCTTCGATTATTAATAAAGTATCCATCCTTAAAGAAAACAGGAGGCGCAAATGGTATGATTGGAAGTGTAAAAAACAAACAAAAAAAGAGACCAATAAGTGTGCTAGGCCGGCCTGGTGGCTCTGAGGGTTGAGGCGCTGGATGCCACACCTTACACCACGCCAGCGACCCGGGTTCAGGAGCAAGCCCGGGAGCTGGGGGTCAGCAGGGGAAGGAGTTGGATTGAGCATCCAAGGGACAGCTCTCCTCTCCCTGGGAGGGATCCGGGGTCTTCCCGATGCAGTAGAGACCCTCAGTGGAGACCGGGGGTACTACTAGCACGGAATAGGATCTGGGGACGAGCGTGGCAGGCATCTACGGGCAGCCACGTGCTGACGCTATTGCATGCCGTGCTTGGGGGCACACAGAGAGAAAACCCTTATGCCTGGATAGGTAACCTGCTCCTCCAAGCCACCACCACATGCCATCACTGACCTGTCTCGCTTCTCCCTCCTCCTACCCAACTGGCACTAGATTGAAGACAGAGCACCGATAGGAGAGGCAGCCCTGCCCCAGGGGGTTCAGAGCTGGGGGTTCCTTGGTTGGAGGTCGGAGGAGGGGCAGCATACTCTATGAGAAGGCAGGGGTTCAGGTCGGTGGTAGAGCGGCCGGCGAGAAGAGGTAGCCTGAGAGAGTTCCAGGACGTAAGGAGATTAAACAGAATTGAAAAAAAAAAATAAGTGTGCTAGATATACCCAAAGGTGCCCCACTAAGGATAACAAACAAAAGCTGAACAGACTAAGGAAAAATTATAAAAAGCTATTGGAGATAAAAAAAATATATATATATATATTTATAGAAAGACACTCTGGGAAGAGTTCAAGAAAGCAGCCTGGGTAAAGGATAATAAAAAAATATTGGCGAATGGTCACTAATGGATGGGATAACACTGTAAACCTGATACAGTAGAAAATCATATAGACCCTAGCACTTGGGAAAACAATTATAGAAATCTTTTTTTATCCCCCAGAAATGGAAAAAGATAATAAGTTAAACATTAACTGGTTATCATTTAGAGAAATAATCACAGAAGAGAAAATTAAATTAGCTATTAACACAGCAAAAAGACATAAGGCCCCTAGGATGGATGGAATCCCCATAGATATTATCCTGGATGACCCTGGGTTATGGATCTCAATCTTAAAGATCTTATTTAACAGCATAACAGAAACTGGCAGTATACCCCTAACCTGGAAAGAAAATATTATAGTTCCTATACACAAGAAAGGTGATAAGGCGAACCCTGGTAATTATAGGCTGATAAGCTTACTAGACGCGACACAGAAATTATTTACTAAAATTCTCTATAGCAGACTGATGACTTAGATTAATAATAAAAGAATTCTGAATGAAGGGCAAGTAGGCTTTATGCCAGAACATTCTACAATAGACCAGTGTATGATATTAACACATCTTGTACAGAAATACATCTACATTAAAAAACAAACATTTTTCTGTCTGTTTATCGACCTGAAATCAGCTTTTGATAGGGTCAATAGGAAAAAATTATGGGAAACACTAGAAAATTATTAATTAGACCCATTAATAATATGTTGACAATTTTGTTTAGAGACAATCACACCTCTGTAAGATATAACAAAGAGGGAGATAACACCACAAAATGTCCATCTAATATTGGATTGAGACAGGAATGTGTGTTTTGTCCTCCATATTATTTAACATCTTTCTTAATGGTGTTCTGGGTGGGTTGACCGTGGGCTGCACATGTCCAAACTGGGCTCCAGGTGGTGCCCCTACCTGGCATATACAGATGATGTTGTCTTAATGGCAACAAGTTATCTGAGAATCAGAAGAAGTCTCCAGAAATTTTATGAGGAATGTAATAGATTGCTTTAGAAATAAATGTTTAAAAATCTAAATACATGATACTCAATAGTTATCAGGTGAAAACTGGTAAAATATGTATGCTAAACTGTAACAAACACAAGACTGAGCATGTGGAGAATTTTTTGCTATCTGGGAATAGTGTTCACTTATAACTTAAAATGGCAAGAACATACTAAAAACATAACTCAAAAGGTAAAGCGATTAGCCCCGTCAATAGAAAAATTTGCTTATAAATATGGGGGACAGTCTGTTAAAGGTTCTCTCAGGGTGTTTAATGCCAAAATAAGGAGTCAGATTTTATATGGAGCAGAAATATGGGGACAGGACAAAACTGATGTGCTAGAACAAATATGAATACATTTTATAAACGATTATTAGGGCTACCATGCTGTACTGCTTCAGTTTTGACTAGGCTTGAAATTGGGCAATTACCAATTAGATGTAACATTGAGCAGAGGTTATCCATTTATTGGATAAACATGCACAGTGAGAGACTTCCCAGAATATGTCTGGAGGAAACATTACTTTATAATCAATTAGGATTTACTTGCCCTAGCCTCTATGCACTGCAGAAGATTATTTAACTGTATGGACTTCTCCAGTGCATAGTTGAAAGCCACAGGACCCCACTAAAGGATATAAGTAAAAAATCAAAACAAGAATTCGGAGCTTTCATATTCAGAATGAGATGAGCCAGCCAAAAACTTTAAATTAAGCAACTGGTTGGTGGCAAACACGAAAAGAGAATTTGGGATAGGACAATATTTATATAAACTAGAAAATCCCCAATTAAGGAAAACCTACACTATGTTCAGATTTGGTTACATATATAGCCATACCTTGGGAATGATTTATGGGAAAATAAATCTGAATGTATGTGCCTGTAAATTGGGCGAAGATAACCCAGCACATCTACTTTTGCTCTGTCCTTTATATAATGAGGAGAGAAAATTGTTACAAGGAGATACACTTGTGACTTCAGATATGGAACCACGATACCAAGTTAATTATTTATTAAAAACTAAGGATGTTAAATTATTAGAGAAAATAGCAAGATTTTGCAACGTTATAGAAAGGAAAAAACTACATATACATAAGGAGCATAAGGCAAAGGTTGTGTAACATAAGAAGGTGCAGCTTATTAGAGATTGTGTATTGCATAAATTATCTTTTTGTAACAAATTTTATGGATTTTATTGTAATGATTGATATATGTATATTTACATTATGCACTAATTGTAATGACAATTGTATTTGTCAATAATAAATTTTCTTTGTACTTGTACTACAGGGTAAAAGAAAGTCCCAGTCCAATGTCAAGCACAAAGGGGAGGGGAGGGAATAAGGGTGGAGTGCCTCCAAGTGGTTGGTGCCATGTTGAACATTAGAAGGGGCATACCTAAGTACAGTCAAAACTTGTACAGCTATATATAAGCATAAAACAACATAGACCTTTGCATGGCTCCACTAACCCCCCCCCCCCCCATATTAAGCATTTCATCCTTACCCACACTCACCCCTAGAAGTACTCACAGTTCTTACTAGCTCAAAAGTTTAATATGAGTCCTCACCTTCTTGGACAGATTGTGAACCTGCTGGATGAACTAGACCAACTTCCTGGCCTCTTGGGGATCCCTAAATAAATACCCCAAAGTAAGTAACTTGAAGCTTGACAGGATATTGGAAGACATAAAATACTCCCAACTCACACAGCTGGAAATGGAGCAGGTTAAAAGATTTGCGCCGATACTGGATTGCAAAGCAAAAATCTGGGAAAATATCTATATGAGCTCAATCTGCGTAGGAAATCAGGCCTAGATAGTGAGCAGTTTTCAAAATATGATCTTGTTTGTGTGCATCTCCCACTCCCAGCACTATTAAAAAGGTTCTATAAATATCTGTTCTGTCATGGTGCTTTCTGTGAGTCACTCTGTAAGCCCTGAAGACCACAGGTGCCGGTTGTAATTGCAGTTGTTCTCCAAGCCAGGTACTGACAAAAACTCATGGGTCCTACGCTTCTAGGGCTTCAGGTAAAAAACAACACCTTCAGGTTAGTAGCCCTTGTGTGGTTTTCTACATTTTCAAGATAATACTGGAACACCTTATTTTCTGTAAGTAAACCGACCAAAGTTACCGCAGCTTTCACTACAGCTCCTGTAGCCTCCTTGGCTTCTGACACTGCAGCTGTCGACTGGGTGTCATGGTTTAAAACAAGCATTTGGAAGTCTGGGACCATTTTAGTGAGTGCTGCACATCTGTCAAATACTTTTATAATTTGCATGACTCGCCGCAGAGCAGGTACAGGTTCCTCAGAGTTCGATGTTGCAGCCCTCGTGCTTTCACTCACAGCTGTGGCATGCTGCACTCATTTGCCTTCACCCTCAGATGAAGACCGTTTTGTATTTCCTTTGCTGCCAGTGCTTTCAAATTCGGGTTATAACAGCACCATAGTAATAGAAAGTTTGAAAGTATTAAAATAATAAAGAGAAGGGGGCACCAACGAGCGGCCTGGAGAAAAGACGTGTTCTGCCTGACCTCCGTCCCACCAGAACTAAATATTATTAAAATATCTATTTCCAGAAATACAATTTTTGCATTATCTTGAGAAGCCATTAGCCTGTGGGATGATGGATGAATATTTGGTGTCAAACTCAGCTAAATCCCAGAGATCGGCAGTGAAAAATATGAAAAAGCAGCAGCAGTAGCCACCTGCCACACTGGAAAGTCTGGGCCCGATCTCACTGTCAGTGGCCAAAATGGCAACCTGAGAAAGAACAGTCACAGATCACGTTTTAGCAGCGCTGAACCCCAGGCTGGCTAAATTGGAGTCCAAACTGCAAAAGATCACCAAACAAAATGCCTCTCATACATCCTGGATTACGGGGGTTGAGACTCGGATTTCTGCACTCGAAGATGCTACCGGACCACTTCCCAACAGAGTAACTCAACTTGAGAAGGAATCTGAAGAATTCCAAGAATAGTTTGATTGTCAAGAAAATTACCACTGAAGGTTGAATCTTTAGCTGAGGGGGCTAATGGAGAGCAGACAGGGTCCAAGTGTGGATCATTTCTGTGCTTCCACGTTACCGTCCTTGCTGGGACTGGTGTTGAAGGGAGGAAGCTACAAACTGGAGTGGGCACATTGAGCCATTATACCCAAACCAGTGGCCAATCAGCCACCTCGCTAAATTATCATACACTTCCACAACTTCAAAGATAGGCAAGCTGTGTTAAATGTCTATCGGGGCATGAAGGAGTTGGTGTTTGAGGGACATCGTCTCTACATCTTTCAAGATTTCTCTCAACGGTTACAAAAGAAGAGGAAGCCATTTTATGCCATTATGAACAAATTGTGTGATTTAAAGGTGGACTTTTTCTTTACCTACCCTGCCCTGCCCTTCTCAAAATCAAGCATGAGGGTGTCTCATATTCCTTTTGGGAAACGGATACAATGCTAGCATTCATGCAGGAGTTACAAAAAGAAGTTGGAAAAATGAGTCTGATGAGGACTGAGTAGTATTTTGTGTGGAGACCTTGCAGTGTATTTGCCCTATTGACTCTTCCCTCTATCTCGCTGCTGTGTACCTGCAGGGGGTGCTCCTGATGACCCGTATTGCCCTCTGCTGTCCCCGCTTGCTCTGATCTGGGACTGCCCCTTGCTACCTGCTACACGGACATATGTACCTGGAACTTGTTTCCCGGTGGTCCCTGGAAATCTGCCAATAAACGGAAGGCGTCTTTCTGAGCCCGAAAGGGGAATCCATATGTTTCAAAGACAAACTCATTGCCTACGTTGTTGTCTCGACCACTTCTGTTACATGCTGAGACTGCAACTTTTTTCATATATTGGTGATGAAGAGAAGTGCATTGGTGGTGCAGAGAAGTGCCTAGAAGAGCCACGGCAGTTTACAGTAGTTCCAGGGGGCGTGGGGATGGGTGCAGCATGTGATGCTGGACTCGTGTGGCCTCTTCCCGCTCCCTCAACCCGGCCTTGGTGCGTGAAGTTTTCTTTTTTTTTTCACCGGACTAGACAGGACACTATAACTTGTGGGCCTACTTGGGCCTATATGGTTAAAGGGATTAAAGTGTGGTGGGTGGGGTGGCTGGTGGGTCAGGGGGTGGTGTGGGGACTGAGCTCTGAATCTTCAGTTAGGCTACTGGGGTATAAAAAGCCCGAAGTGTACAATGAATCATAATGGCTCACTGATTTAGGAGCAGGGGGGAAGCAATGCTGGTCCGGGTACACTTTGTGGTGGGGAAAATCTGTTCATAATGGGAGTAGAGGTGGGATGTAGTCGGTATGGAGGGCCCAGGTAGTTGATGGGCCTCCGATAGGCAGCCGCAGGGCCTATGGATTTACAGGGTTATAGGAGACCAGAGAAGGGGATTATGAGATGACTGAGGTCACTATTGTTTTGCATTGTATAATCCAACTTCTGTTGTGGAATGGTATGATGGGATGGGTGGCCGGCGGTGGCTCCGGGCTCACTTCCTTCTGGCTCAGATGCTGGGTGGTGGACACTTGGGGGACAGATCCTATTGGAGGTTGATGGCAAGAGAGTGGCCTGGATCTGGTGGCCCTCGATGAACATACGAAGAGGCTTGTAGTTGGTCCTTTTTTATGACCCCTCAGAGTCTGGGTGCGTCCGGGGGAGGGGGTGGGGGCTGTGGGCACTATGATCACTCGAGGTGGGTTGCTATAAAGATGTGCTCTGGAATACATGTGGCTTTAAATAAAGCTAGTTTTGGGCTAGGGTACATTTTCTATATGGGGATATTTTGTACTACCATTGTGTAGTACCTTGGTGTTTTCTGGTTATGATACTGAGAGGTCGTGGGTTTATTTCAGTATTACAATACATAGGTAAAGAGTTCTATGTTTACTGGGGAGGGGTGGGACAAGGGAGAAAGTTCTGTGCTTGAGTCTTTGTTGGTTCTTGTGTTGTTACCAGTTTTGCTGTCACAATTTATGGTCCTTTTTTCACTTTACAATTATAGATGGATGGGGGTGTACGTTTATTGTGGGGGATGTGCTAGGGGGTTGGTGACCCAATGAGGTTATCTTTTGGAAATCATGATGGATACGAAGAATAAGATTGCTATTGTTTCATGGAATATGAGGGGGTCCTCTTCTCCAGCTAAAAGAAAGTACAGTTGCGTACTTACATAACGGTAGATCTTCGAGGGGTATCTCTTGTTGCAGGTAATGCACTTGGGTTATTACCAGAGGGCGTTGTGGTGCATGGCAGCTCTCTTCTAGCAGTCTTTTGCCAGGGGTCGCCCACACATGATATCATCACTCTGCTCCTATGTAAGAGTGGGTGGTCCCTTGTATCTTCAGTTCCCCGCTCAATTCAGCTAGCTAAGTGAGGACCAAGGGAGAGCCGAGGTACCATTGGTATCCCTTCCCATATGGATTAGAAGTTGTTCTTAGTGAAGGAGAAGGATAGTTTCATGCAAGAGATACTTTCAAAAGATTCTACCATTATAGTAAGCACGCAACTGTACTATCTTCCACGGGGATAATCTCTTGCAGCAGGTAATACACTCGGGATGACTCCCAAGCAGTGAAACCCAGGAAGGACGAAAGTTATGACAAAAGGCCTTGTAGGACAGCTCGGCCAAAGGCCGTCCTACGGCGTGAAGCAATATCTAAGTAGTAATGCTTTGTGAAAGTACGTATTGTGGACCATGTAGCTGCACTGCAGATGTCTGTGATAGAAGCCCCTTTGAAGTAGGCTGCTGTAACAGCCATAGCTCTGGTAGAATGGGCTTGGACAGGTCCTGGTAATGGCTTGTTATATTTCTTATAACAAAAAGTTAGATAATGTGCCAACCAATTGGAGACGGTCTGTTTAGCGAATGGGAGACCATCTCTAGTTGAGGCGAAGGTAACAAAAAACTGAGAAGTTTGTCTCACAGATTTGGTACGGCTGGCGTAGTATCTTAATATTCAATGGACATCTAAGGTGTGTAGCAGGCATTCTCCCCGATTAGAATGCTCAGTGTAGCAAACCAGTAATTCAATGGTCTTATTTAAGGTGTGTTCTGAGGCCACCTTAGGTAAAAAGGAAGGATTGGTTCAGAGACCCACTCTGTCTTTGTGAAAGCTTAGGTAAGGCTCTTTGCACATAAGGGCATGAAGCTTGGAAATACGCTGAGCGGAGGTGACAGCTACTAGAAATACTGTCTTCCAAGAAAGGTAGTGGAGGTCACAGGTAGCTGCTAGTTCAAAAGGCTCAAGGGTCAATTTTTCCAAAAGTAAATTCAGATCCCACTGAGGCGTGGGTCGTCTAATGGGAGGTTTGATGTGTAACATGCCTCTTAAAAACATTTTGGAAAGATGATGCTGATACAGTAGTTTCCCTTCCAAGGGCTCATGGATGGCTGCTGGCCCAGTGGCGCTGAGGGTTGAGGTGCTGAACACCACACCTCACGCCACGCTGGCGACCCGGGTTCGGACGCGCGAGCCCAGGCTGCCGAGGGTTGGCAGGGGAGGGATAGGATCGAGCGTCCGTAGGACTGCTCTCCTATCCCGGGGAGGGATCCAGGGAACCACTGCTCTGTGGCGGCCCCTGGTGATGACTGGGGGGGGGAGAAATCCACCAGAGTGATGGCAGCAGGGGGGGCAGAGTGTGGCAGACATCGGCACATTGTGCCCAGACATCATTGCATGCCCGCACTCCGCAAGGGGCGAAAACCAGGCCGAAAATGACGGAGTGATGATCTGGCGGCTGATGGCTGCGCTGGTGCCCCCTGGTTCCCAGAGGATCCTGCCACAGAGTAGCATGAGCGATAATGGCCGGCTCTGTGGGGGTGCATGGGGGGTGTGGGTATTGGTGGCCGGAGATTGCGCAGATCCACTCAGCAAGGAGGAGAAATACAGTTGTTAAAAACACAAGGGCTCATGGAAGGCTGAGACAGAGGCCAAATTAACTTTAATAGAGGAGTAGCTCAAACCTGTCTCGGCAAGTGAAGCCAGGTAGTCCAATACTTTAGTCAGTGGACAGGAATAAGGGTCCGATAACTTGGAAGCAGCCCATATGGAGAAGCGTTTCCATTTAGCATTATATGTTTCCTTGGTAGATGGTTTGTGTGAAGTCAACAAAATATTGGCCACAGGTAAGGAGACTTAAAGACAGGCTATGAATGCCTCCTCCAAAGCCTAGCATGAAGGTGTAGTGACTTCGCGTTGGGATGAAGAAGGATCCCATGATCTTGAGTCAACAGATCTGACCTGATTGACAACGGAATGGGGTCTGCTACTGAGAACTGCTTAAGAAGGGGAAACCACACCTGCCTGGGCCACAGAGGGGCTACGAGGATCACGGTGGCAGGTTCACGTTGTAGTTCCAGAAGAGTCTGTTGCAGGAGTGGGACGGGGGGGAAGCTTATAAGAAGAGTCCTGTCCATGGTTGGGACAGGACAGCTGTAGACTGTCCCTTTCTGTTCGGGATAACGGAATAGTATCCGGGGAGTCGGTGATTGCTGGGGGAGGCAAAGAGGTCGCGATGCAGGGTCCCCCACAATCGAAAGACCATCTGAAGAACTTTGTGATGAAGTGTCCACTCATGCGTGGAGGAGACTGGCGACTGAGAATGTTGGCCAGAGTATTGTGGCATCCCAGTAGATGTACAGCTATCAACGATAGGTGTAGAAGTATGGCCTCCTGCCAAAGCGCCATTGTCTCTCTGCAGAGAGTGAGGGACTTGGTACCTTCTTGTTTGCTGAGGTAGTACACCACTGAGGTGTTGTCTGATTGGATCAGTAGAGGCCCCGGGAAAAGGTGAGGGCGAAAAGCCTGAAGGGCGAGGAGGACTGCCCTCATTCCCAGTAGATTTATATGGGGAATAATGGAGAAATGAGGCCACCTGCCCTGTGTCCTGTGGGGACCAAGGTGTGCCCCCCCATCCATCGAGGGAAGCATCCATGGTCAACGTCTGCTGGGTAGTGGAAGGGCATGCCTTGAGATAAGTTGACATGCTGGGTCCACCAATGCAGGGCCGAGTGGAGAGTATGAGAAACTCTGATTTTGTCTTTGAAATTCCCTGTCTTTTGCCGCCATTGATTCTTAAGAGTTCATTGGACTGGTCTCACACGTAAACAGGCAAAGGTCACTGTGGGGATGGCCACAGCCATGTGCCCCAGAAAACATAAGAGATGTCTGGCTGTGATAAATTGTAGAGTTTGTATCTGGGAAGCCAGAGACAGAAGTCTGTCTTGTCTGTTGACAGGGAGGCAAGCCCTGGCAGAGACGGTATCCAGAATGGCTGCTATATACTGAAACGACTGGGTAGGGGTTGGATTGGACTTGGGCCACTTGACTGTAATTCCCAGGGACTGAAACAGGGTGAGGGTTGCTAGGAGTGATGAAAGCATAGTGGTTTCAGAGTCTGCTTTTATAAGCCAATCATCCAGGTACGGGAAGACGAAATGTCTGTCCCGCCTCAGGGCTGCCGCCACAACTGCTAGGCACTTGGCAAAGACTCTCAGGGAGGATGAGAGACCGCATGGGAGTGCCCAAAATTAGTAATGTTGACCTAACAGGTAAAAGCAAAGGAACCAGTGGTGGGCGGGTAGATGGGGATATGTAGGTAGGCATCTTTCATGTCTAATGCGCATAGCCAATCCCCTTGCTTTAACATTGGTATTATAGATGCTAAGGTGACCATTCAGAACCTTTTGTACTGAATGTGAAGGTTCAGTTGTCTGAGGTCTAGTACAGGTCTGAGATCTCCAGTGCATTTGGGTATCAGAAAAAAATGGGAGTAAAATCCCTGATGGTACTTCAAGCAAGGGACTGGATAGACTGCATTCTTGTGAAGAAGTGCCTAAAGTTCCTCCTGGAGGATAGGAATATAGTTGGGTGGGTAATGGACAGAGTGGGGAGGATGAGGGGAAGGTGCTGAGGTGAGTTCCAGTGTGTGCCCCATCCTTATGATCTGAAGTACCCACTCATCCAATGTAATCATCTGCCAGGCCTATAGGTAGAGGGCAAAGTGACTGCCCATGGCCTCCGAGGCCTGGTGGAGGAAGCCTGGGCAATGCCCCAGCTGGTCACTGGGAAGGAGGTTGACTGGCTCCACACGGGAGGGGGTGGGAACGAGAGCCCTTGGAGGTAGCAGTGGCAGTCCTGGAAGAAGGGTGGGAGTGACCACGGAATCCACCTGTGTAGGTACCTCTGTGCTTACCACCCCTTTTCAACTGAAAAGAGGACTGAGAGTGGTACTGGTAAGATGGCTGAGAGATATGGTACATGCCATGTACCGTATGCAAGGTCCGGCCTGAAGCCTGGAGATCATCCAGAAGCGTTTGGGTACCTGGGTACAGTTTAGATCCATTAAAAGGAGCATTTACCACTTTATGTTGTACATCAGGTGTGAATCCTGATACACGGAGCCAAATGTGGCATCTGAGGGTGAACCCCGTGGCTGTTGTACAGGCCGGAGTATCCACTGCATCATAACCTGATCAGAGCAGGTGTTGAGATATAGAATTGCCAGTGGAGGAGTCGCGGGATGCAGGGCGCCGAGTAGCATTCTCCTCCATGAGCTCCTGCCCTCCGCTCTGTTTTATACCGTTTAAATTTTGTTTCTGTAGCGGTGAACTATCCTATTTGTTTTAGGAACCTTCTCTGCAATTGGTGTTTACGCCACAAGGGGTAAATGGAGATAGAAATGAAGAAAAGCCTCCCCAAACACACCCCTCCAGCGACTCCCGAGAAGGCCCTGAAGAAGACCAAGGCCTCTACTGTACTACAGTTGCAGACTACTGGTGCTGGGAACGCAGATTCAGAGCCTCTTACCCTTGCCAGGTTTCTCGAAGAATTTCATCCTTTCAAATTCGAAATACAGACGATTCTGGGGGAAATTAAAAGTATATCTAATACTGTGGAATCCCTATCACGGAGGACGTCTGACAATGAGGCTCGTATGCACTCCCTAGAGCGCAAGCAAGACCAATTTAGACCAGAGCTGGTGGCCGAGCGACAACGACTAGCCAAGATGGAGAATAAGGTCGAAGACCTTGAGGGCCGTAGCCGCCGCAATAATGCGGTATTAATAGGCTTGCCAGAGCATGAAGAAGGTGCAGACCCAATCAAATTTGCCAGGAAATTTAATGAGAGAGTAGCAGGTCCATCTCCGTTCGGTTCTGATTATATAATTGAAAGAGCCCATGCAGTGCTCCGACCAATGCCACCGCAAGGAGCTGCCCCTAGATCATTTCTTTTTCGATTTCTGAATTACCAAGAGAGGCAGCATTTTTTATCCAAAGTGCGGGAAATCAAAGACCTTATGTGGGAAGGATCCAGGATAAGAGTCACACAAGACTTACCCCTGTCAGTGCGTCAGAAACGGGCCACTTATCATACAATAGTTACGTAGCTAATAGCAGCAGCCATCGAATTAAGATGAGTTATCCAGCCAGATTGCAAGTGCTTGTGGCAGGCTCCTGGTCTACATATGAGGATGAGGACTCCGCAGCTGCCGGTCTCAAGATTGCATTCCCAGATTTATTTCATAATCCCTGAGGTAGGGCTTGGATATGGCTGAAAGGGAATCCATATAACAGAGCTGGTTGCCTGTCAAGGCTTTAACTCAAGGCTTTAACTAAAAGAGTCTGGCGTTTGTTGGGGGCTTTGCTGTTTTTTCCCTGAAGGATCGTACACATTATCCATGAAGCTGGAAGGTCAGGGGTACCGCTTACCTCAAGAGTTTTGCGACCTCAGTTATGTTTGTACCACCTAGTTACTCAAGTAAAAATGTGCGGTATCTGCTTTACCAGTATTGTGCTCTACCTGCAGAGGTAAAGAGGAATATATCTCAGCCGATTATCTCCTCTTTTTTCTTTTCCCTTCCTGCATGTATTGCAACACTCATGTCAACCTATTCAGCTGTGTTTTTTCTGCGCCTAATGGGGCTTTCCATGTTATCGAATGCGAGTGTGGGACTTGGTTTAAGAATTTGAGGAAGATGTGAGTGTGGTTCGCATAAAGTGTTTAAGATTTTGTTTTTTGGACTCTGTGCTTCTGCATCTCACTTCAGAGTTGTTTGAAGAAGTTTAGAAATGTGGGACAATGCAACCTTCTTCACCAGTGACTTACTACTGCTCGTTCTGTGATCCAAACCTGCAGTATGGACTTTTCATCACTAGATGGCAGCAAAGACTGTATTCGATGTAGAATCCCATAAACAGACTTTATGTTGGGTTTACACTGGGAAAGGTCTCTTGCCTGTTACTGAATAAAAGGAAACAGTGATTGAAGGGGGCAATTAACATAAGTTTTGCTCGGTTTGTTATATAATGAAGGGAGATTACTTTAATGGAAGAGGGGTTGATTAGATGCCTTTAGATAAAGACCTCACTCTTTTTTTTTCGTTTGATTAATAGCATTAAGATAAACGCCTTCTCCCATTTGTTTGAGTTCTAACCCGAGGTTGGCACAGTGTTTAGGTCTAACTGCTTTCCTCTAGCCGCATGGCTTGGTGGTTTTAATAATTTTTACGGTTCATATACTCGGGCACTGATGTACTTAATACAAGTGTTGTTCAGTCGAAGTTATTCACTGGTTTATCAGGTCAGAAATGTTTGTTGTATTAGTATAGCTAAAGCAATTGTTGAGAGTGGGGGGAGGGGCAGTAGGGGGATGTATAGGTGAGCTGTTTATCATGTACCAGGTGATATGGGGGTGGGAGTGGGAGGGTTGGGGTTTATCAAATGCTATTGGGGTTATTTTCTTGGGGGTTTTATATTGGGTTCAAGGGGAGAATGGGTTGGGCTGGGAGGTGGGTGGGCAAGCGCAGCATATACTTAACAAATGGTAGTCGTAAGATCATAAGAAAGCATAGGTGGCTTTTCATGAAGTATTCTAGGTCTCCAAAGAGTAATGGCTAGGAATATTCATTGTATCACTTGGAATGTTAAAGGGGCAAGGCATAAGATCAAACAATATAAAATTCTGAAATGTTTAAACCATCTAAAAGCAGAAATTATGTTATTACAGGAGACACATTTACTCAATATTGAAGCAGACAAGATGAGGCGACAACAGGTGGGGCAGATTTTTGCGGCACAAGGTACTACCCAAAGTAGAGGGGCCATGATTCTTTTACATAGATCTATCCCCTTTCAACCTCTCAAAACTATTTCCAACCCTTGTGGAAGGTTCTTATTTGTAAAGGGCAAATTACATACTTTTGACATTGTCCTGGGCAGTGTCTATGGCCTAACTTGGATACTCCAGGGTTTTTTGTTAAAATACTGGAAGTTTTGAATTCATTCCCTGATACCCCCATGATAATAGAGGGTGATTTTAGTTTGGTGTTTGATCAGTCCGTTGATAGGTCAGGCCGATTCCATCAAGGCCTTTCGCCCACTCAACGGGCCTTCAGGGACCTATTAGACTCTACTAGGTTATGCGATGTATGGCGTGTACTTCACCCCAAAAATAGGGAATACACATTTGTTTCGCCAGTACATGGCACCTCCTCCCGGATCAACTACATTTTTATTTCTCAAAATCTTCTACCGGGAGTAGTGGACTCTAATATTGTTTCGGGCCCACCCTCAGACCATTCCACAGTAACTTGTCGGCTGTCAGTTTCGTCATTACCTCAGAAGGGAAGTAGGTGGAAGCTGAATAATCAAATTGTGAAAGAACCGGATAAGGTTGAATACATAGCATCTCAAATACTGCAGTTTGTGGCCTTAAATAATAATTCTATAGGACGACCTTATATGGAATGGGGAGCTCTTAAAGCTTTTTTGAGGGAGGTTATAATTGGCTTAACATCAAAAAGGAAAAAACAGCGGGAAAATAAAACTTCCCGTCTTTTGTCTCAAATTAGGAGTATGGAATCCAGTCTTTCCCCAGCCTCTTCGGAGACTTTTAGGCAGGACTTAGTCAAATTGAGGGACGCTTACCTTGACCTGTTAAGGGAGCAAGCCGAATTTGCCACCTTAAGAACGAATGCAGTTTACACTGACCAAGGGGAGAAGACTGGGCCGTTGTTAGCCATGTGTGTCAAACAACAAGAGACCGCCAGATTCATTGCTGCAGTTCGCTCTTCAGAGGGTGACTCCCTTAAAACTTCACCTTCAGAGATAGTAGACGAATTTACTTGTTACTTTCAGGACTTCTATGGTTCCATGTTAACCCCCCACCCTCGGAGGAGGATCTGCAGGTATATTTCAGGGATTTATATTTACCTTCCCTCACCGAGTTTCAGCAAGCTACGTTAACTTCTGCTATCTCTGAGGATGAAATAGAAAGGGTAATTAAATCTCTTCCATCTGATAAAACTCCTGGCCCAGATGGGTTTACCTCTAACTTTTACAAAGTTTTTTCCAAGCAACTAATTCACATTTTATTGCCGCTTTTCTGTTTTCTTCTTTCTGGTCAAGCGACCGATTCCTCCCTTTTTGAAGCCCTGATCGTGTTACTGCCCAAGCCAGACAAGCTACGTGACCTGGTCTCCAGCTATAGACTGATTTCCCTACTTAAAGAGCCCCTGACACTGTTAGGAAAAACTTGGAAAAGTGTGAGATTTAGACAGTTCAATTTATATTTTATGCATTTTCTATAATTATTTACCTTTTTTCTTTATTACTGAGAACAGCTGTATGAAAGAGGCTTACTGTCCCTTAGACTTTATCTGCTGTTTCTGCTGTCCTACATATGACATCATAATCCAGGTTGCACCTGGAAATGAGCATGTGCTCATGGTGCTTTTCCTGGTTATCAACTTTAAATAAATGAATACATAAAATAAACAATCCCCCATTTATGGCATCATAAGTATCCCCACAGCAACAGATTGGGATGTCATAAACAGAACTGTGATGTCAGATGTAGGCAAGCAGCCAGAACAGATAGGGCAGCGATCCTGTTTACATGCAAATGTACTTAGTAAGAAAGAAGAATGAGAAATACAGAAACAATATTAAAATATAAGCTAACTTGTGCTAAACATTTCATTTTCTCAAAGTTGTCACAATGGTGTCAGGGGCTCTTTAATCATGATATTAAAATTTTAGCCAAGTTACTCGCTGATCGTGTGAGCCTAGTTCTTCCTTCTATAATAGGGGAGGAGCAGGTTGGTTTTATGAAAGGTAGATCATCAGCTGACCACCTGAGAACTCTGGCTCACGTCTTTTCGGCCTCCAGGGATGCCGCTCTCCCGATGGCTCTGGTCTCCCTGGACGCTGAAAAGGCTTTTGATAGGGTCTATTGGAACTATCTGTTTGCAGTGATGAAGGCATTTGGTTTTCCCAGGGGATTTCGGAACTGGGTTCACTCACTAGATTTACTACCCTCAGCTAGAATTTCCTGCAACGGGGTGATCTCAGATCCGATTAAATTATTTGTGGGAACTAGGCAAGGGTGTCCCTTGTCCCCGCTGCATTTTAACATATACCTAGAGCCCCTTGTTAGGGGACTGATGAGAGCTCAAGATATCTCAGGTATTTACCTAAATGGTCACGAAGTCAAGGTTGCAGAATATGCAGACGACCACCTCTTGCAAATAACGAATCCAGTTACATCCATTCCCCCTATTCTCAAGATAATAGAGGAGTTTAGTAAGGTTTCTAATTATAAACTTAATATAGGTAAAACCCTGGTTTTTCCTCTTAATCATAGAGTCTATAAACAAGAAGTTACCACATTTGGGCTGGCGTGGAAGTCTGATTCTATTAAATATCTCGGAATCATTCTGACACGAAGTATGGTTCGACTTAAGCAGTTAAATTTAGATTCACTGGTTCATAAGATAGACCAAGATCTTCACAGGTGGACCCTACTTCCTCTCTCTTTATGGGGTAGGATTAACTTAATTAAAATGAATATTTTTCCCCGCCTTTTTTAACCCCTTAACATGTTGAATATTGGGCTTCCGTGTCTTGGTTTAAAAAGTTCTACAGTATGTCTTCCAATTTTGTATGGGGGTATAAAAAAATTGAGGATGGCATTCCACAAGTTGGCTGCACCCAAGGGAAGAGGAGGTTTAAGGCTTCCACATCTTGGATTGTATTATTGGGCCAGTCAGGCCAATAAATATCTTAGGTGGCTGGTAAAGGACCAATTATCAGCTCGATCCTGTTATATCCCAGTATGGCTAAGAGTGGAATTAGCCATTATTAAAAAACATGGATACCTTCCCAATGCAATGTTATATACCAAACAAGGATCCCTTCCCGAATCATTTCGCAACTCTCCCATTGCAGAATCGATTAAGACTCATGCTCAACTGTGTGCTTTTCTCAAATATGACAATACTAAGGATTTATCTCAACCCACAAGAGGTAATCCTAATTTACAATTAGACAATAAACCACTGTCACCCTGTTGGCTTCCTCAGTTAGGAAACTGTCAGCTGGAAGACTTTATTACAGCTGATGGGCAGTGGTCTTCTTCAGCAGGTATCATGCACAAGCTTATGATACCTGGTAAAAGCATCTTTAAGATCTACCAGCTTGGCATCTCCTGTTAAAGTATTTGGAGTTATTCCACCTCCTGGAACTCATATCTGGTTTCAACCCACTTTAGCAGAATTGGCGGCGCCCATGTTGTTTCTAAACTATACAGCCACTTATTTACGTATATCCTGACAATTTTGCCCCGGTAGCTTACTGGCATTCTCTTTTTCCAGATAAGGAGTTAGATTGGTCCCTTCTCTGGCACAATTGTCATAAATTTTTGTTACAGGGTAGACTTAGGCTAATGCAATTTAAAATTTTACATAATATTTATTATTCCCAACAGAAACTTGCCAGACTGGGTGTTCTCTCCTCTCCGCTCTGTAGAAGTTGCAAGTTGCAGCCTGGAGACCTTCTTCATATCTTCTGGGAGTGTCCTAGAGAGGCTTTACTATGGGCCACTATTAAACATAGAGTTGACCCGCTCTTAGGACTTTCAGATTTGTTCACACCCGAAGTATGTCTACTGGGTGATTTCTCTTCTATTTCTGTGGTGTGTAGAAAATAACACATGGCCTTGATTTCTCTGTTTGTTAAAAAAGTGGTCCTTAGACATTGGAAAGATTCTGATAACTTAAATTATCTTGAGTGGCTCCAGGAACTCCTCACTAATTTTAGAACGGAGAGGACTGTTGCAAGTCTCTCTAATAAAATTAATAAATTTAACAAGATTTGGGGCCCCTTACAAACCCTATATGCTTTACAAATCTGAAACACATATTTTTCACAGTGTACACCGTAACTTTGTTGGTATAATGCTGCACTGAGATTTTGGGGGTTATCTGGGTGGGGGAGGGAGGAGGAAAGGGAAAATGAGCCATTACACATGTTGTAATAATTTTATTCTCATTATGTTAAGTCTATTGTGGTTTCGTTCTCTGTATTGCAAACTTTAATAAAAGTTGAATAGAAAAAAATAGAATTGCCAGTGGAAATTGTAGCCAATAATTGGTCCTTCTCCTGAGATGGAGGGAGTTTACTGACTAGTTCAATAGCAGAGGACCAGAGAGTACATTGGTATTTAACCATGTGTCCTACATAATTTAGAATTCTAAGATTCATAGTACACGCCTGGAATACCTTCTTCCCGAGGTAGTCAAGTCGGCGGGATTCCTTATCGGGGGTAATGAGATCATGTGTTTTGGTTGTTTGGTATGGTCATGAGCCACAGTAATCACTCCCGAGTCAACCTCAGGGCTAGTGGAAAGAAAAACGTGGTCAAGAGGAGCCTGGTAAAGGTGGTCTGCCTACCTAGGAATGGCTGGGACTACTGAAGGGCAGTTCCAAGCTGCCAATACAGCGTTTTGGTAAGTTTGTATAAGTGGAGGTACCACTACTACAGGCTCTTCAGGCAGTTCGAGATGGTCTGCCATATCCTTTCTTTGTTTATCATGCTCAGTGGTTGAAAAACCCATGATTTTCTGAATTAGAACCATCATTTCTTGAAAAGATGGGTCATCAGGAGGAGAGGCAGCCATTCAGCGGCAGGCCTTCTCATGTGAGGAGGAGATAGTAGAAAGACAGGATCGGGAACGGGAGCCCATGTCCTGCAGTTCAATCTCCTCCAGATCTCTGGGAAAGCCGTTGAGAAATTCTGTCTCATCTGAAAAGTACTTTTTCTCATATGAGGGAGGGGACCAGGGTGGGTAATGGTCCCTGACCCCCTGGAAGTGTTATGGCAGAGGGGTAGGAGAATGGGAAGGGTGACTCACCTCCTCAGGAATGGGAGATTGAGAGTGCCTCATCACTTGTAGAACCTGTTGTACCACTGAGGCTATGTCCAATGAGGGAGGGGTACGGGAAAGAGTAGGAGGTTTCTGAGAAACCAGGGGGATTGTAGAGGCAAAAGGATGTGAGGCATAAACAGGCCTTGCCCCTGGGTGGTAAAGCCCAGGGTCCCGATCTCTGTCCGCCTGGCCCCTATGGGGGAAAGGTTGTGAAGGTGGCGGAGCAGTGGAAACTGCAAACCTAGTTGTTCTGCCCATAGAGGAATGGCCCGTCATCGACAGGGCAGCAAGGGATGAGGCACTGGAAAGCTTAAAAGACATCATCAATGGGAAATGAGGCATTATCGATGGAACATCAAGGGAACCACCATAGGGTTCCGCAGAGACTGCTGAAAGGGTGCTGGAAAGCGAAGTCAACAAGAGAATGTTAATCCCCATGGACGAGTTTGCGCTTTAGCGCTTCTCACTGCTTGTCCTGCCTCTCTCAGACACTTCTGTTACATTTTCCTATCCTGGTCTCTTTATGTCTCCTTATACTTCCTGAAGGCTAGCCTCTTGGCCCTTACCGTTTCAGTCACCCCCTTGAGAACCAAAGTGATTTTATTCTCCTTTTTCCCTTGCCTATTGACCTAACACATTGTTTTGTGACCTCCGCTATGACCTCCTTGATGTGCCCATTTCTCCTCAACATCCCCCCCATCTCACTTTTTTCTCAGGGTTTCTCTAAGCTGAAGTCTCTTCCTGGTAAAGTCAGCCCCTCTGAAGTCTAAGACTCTTGCCTTCGTATGGGTTGGCTGAATCCCTGTATCCACCCTGAACCACACCAAATGGTGGTCACTGAACCCTAGCTGACCTTCCACCTTGAGCCCTGTTATCCTGTCTCCATTGGTCAGTACCAGATCCAGGATTGCCCGGTCTCTGGTAGGTTCCTGCACCAGTTGCCTAAGGCCAGCCCCCTCAAGGAAGTCAGGAAGCAGTCCTGGAGGGCACTGTCAACAGTGGAGCACCGGTGATGGTGGCTGTCGACGAGTGTTTGCCCGATGAAAATGAGTATGATTTATCCTGGACATGTATATGCTTCTTATGTGAAGCAGTAGTAGGGGGCTCCTTGGAACAGGCCCCCTTCTCTAAGAGAGACACTTTCTGCTCCATTAGGTGTGCTTCGATCTCCTGTAGCTGTCGACGATGGGTTGCCCTATGTGAGGGGGGGCTATTATTAACTTTGTCTCCAAATACAAAAAGGAGAAACAAGCTAAGAGGCTCGCATTGAAAAGGCAGCTTAAGGAGCTTGAGCAGAAGGTGGTGGCCAATGGGGACGCTTTGCGGGAACTAACTGCAGCAAGAAAGGCACTTAATCTACTTTTGGTGGGGGAGGCCCAAACATCTTGTTTTTTGCAAGGAGAAACTTTTTTGAATGGGGTAACAAACCAGGTCCATTTTTGGTTTATCTAATTTGGGAAAAACAATAATTCTTTCAGCCCCCAAATGCCTGGTTAAACAGATAAGTTTTTAATCCCCTTTTAAAGGCCTCCACTGAGGGGGCCTCACTTAATCCCTTGGGCAGGGCATTCAACAAAAGAGGACTAGCTACGTAAAATGCATGATTTCCTGATAACTTAAGCCAGGCCCTCGGGACTGAAGGGAGGCTCTCCTTGGAGGAATGGAGGGGCACATTGACTGGAAAGGATGCAAAAGCTCCACTAGGTATTCAGGGCCCAACCTATGTAGGGCTTTATAGGTTAGAAAACCAACCTTGTAGGTAATTGCCACTTCAAAGGAAGCCAGTGCAGAACCCGCAGTACCTGGTCACATGGCTAGATCTTGAAAGGCCAGTCAGCAACCTGGCAGCTGCATTTTGCACCAGCTGCAAGCGTCGTAGGGTACCACACTCACCCCAAGGTAAAGCATGTTACATTAATCGAGCCTAGATGTCACAAATGCATGCACTAGAGTTGGCAGGTCTTCAGGAGGGATAAGGGACTTAATCCTGTTGATATTCCTCAGATGATAAAAGCCACTCTTGACTATAGCCAGCACCTGAGCCTCTAATGTCAACCATTCATCGAGAATGACTCATAGATTTTTCACCTTAGCAGAGGCCAACAGCCTGGATGACCCAAGCCAAATCCCTGTCTCTCCCATGACTACCTCAGCCCCCCTTCGACCCAGCTCGATTACCAGCACTTCAGTCTTATCCGGGTTTAGCCTCAGCCAACTAGATTCCATCCATTTCTGAATTTCAGATAGGCACTGATTACGCACCTTGACAATGTCGGGCATCCTGGGTGCAAAGGATTAATACAACTGGGTATCATCCACATAGTAGTGCAAACCCAGACTGTATTGTCGAATGATCACTCCCAGGGGCAGCATGTACACTGCGAACAAAGGTGAAAGGACCGAGTCTTGGGGCATGCCACAGGGCAGAGGCATCTGGTACAACGAGAAAGTACCCATCACCACCCTCTGCATCCTATCCCTGAGATAGGACTTGAACCAGCAGTTGACAGTGCCAGTGAGTCCAAAGTACTCCCTCAGATGATCCAAAAGCAACCCACGGTCCACAGTGTCAAAGGCTGAAGGGAGATCAAGGAGAACGAGAACTGACCGTTTACCCCTGTCTTTTGCCCTGAGAAGGTCATTATGCACCCTGACGAATGCTGTCTCAGTGCTATGCCCAAATCTAAAACCAGACTGGAGGGGCTCAGAGATGTAATGAGCTGTGAGGTGCGTCTAAAGCTGCAGTGCCACAACCTTCTCAATAACCTTACCTAAAAAAGGTAGGTTACGTACTGGGCAGTAATTCACTAGAATATCAGGGTCCACAGCTGGCTTCTTCAGGAGGGGCCGAAGCAGTGCATCCTTTAATGCCGCTGGAAAGACTCCCTCCAAAAAGGAGCACCAGACTATTCTAGCAAACACCGACTCCAAAGACACCGTGCAGCTCATTAGTAGATGTGTGGGGCCTGGGTCTAGTTCACATTAGGTGGGCTGCAGCTCCAAAATTACTTCAAAGACCTCATCCATCAAGACTGGCCAAAAATCCACCCAGGAAAACTGAGTGCATCCGTGAGATCTCTGCCCGGCTCTGCTGGGCCCGGCCCAAATAAAAGACACTTTGAGAAGAACTGAGTGAACTCTTCGCAATTAGATGCTGATACTGCTCTCCCTGACTGAAGACAGACTGGATGTAGTAGCTTATTCACAGTATGAAAGAGCTGAGCAGGTCAATTCCTCCCAGCTGCAGTCTTCCTGGACAGAAATGCTGCCTTCTTATGGGAGAGTGCCCTTTGATATTCATCATGATGAATCTTCAAAGCTAGTTTGCCCTCCTTGGACCCAGAGCTCCACCAGCAGTGCTCTAACCCCCAGCTAAGTCACTGAACAAATAAATCGTCTCTCTTTGCAAGGCAAAAGACTTCTTAAAAGGTGAAGCAAAACTAGCTATTGTAAGGCAGCTCCTCATGCAAATCCTAGATTATGACTCTTATTTATGACCAATGTACTGCAACTAAATATGCAGTAACAGAAAATATGTCCTCTACAGTGGAATTGCCACAATTGTTCTCTCAACCCACTTTAGAACAGAACACTGCAATATACACAGTAAACTTAAATGGCTTTCCCATGAGCTTAAGAGTAAATTTATTCTGTTGAACATTGTCCATCAACAATTCCACAGCAAAAGCGTTGCCTTTCTCAGTTACATGTTTCTATCATATCAAAGCAATTTCAACTCTATCTCAAAACAGAAAGCACTTACAGATTCCTTTTGCAAAAACTGTACTGGATAACCATTCCTTTATAGTTACCGCGACCAGAACCTGGAATGAGCTCCCCTCAGAACCCTGAGAAACTGTAACTTATGTCAACTTAAAGACTGCAGAAGTCTAAATTTCTGTATTCCATGATAAACAAATATTCCATCTATTACATCTGTCAAAAAAAAACAACCAAATAAACAGACTGACAGGTGGGGAGAGATTACTGTATACTATCTAATTTTAACAAAAGAAAGTTATGTTCATTAATTTCCATAAAGTCAAATTTTTTTTGTGTGTTTTTTAAATTTTCTTTGCCAATTTTAGAACAGTAGTAAGACACTTCAGGTTGCGGGTTTTATGTGATAACCAAACTTACAGGTGCTGAAGGCATGCAGCATAAATGCCTTCGGACTCACAACACACCTGGGTGTGTATTTATCACATAACAACCCACACCCTGTCATGTCTTGCTGCTTACATAGTAGCCCTAAAATAGTTATTAGGGTTTCTAGGTGTCCAAATTTCCTTAGGTACACCTGCGGGGCATCTCCGAGCCTGTGGGCCAGTTTTTCCAGTCTAACATTCCAGGGTGTTATAAGGTCATTCTCTGTGACTGGAGCATGCTTATCCAGTCATGATTTTATTACCTGTTAACTACAATTAGAAAATGGCTAGAACCGATTGGTTCAAAGCAGTTCCAACCTGGGTGCCTATTTTTCGATAGACGCCCGGTGGAAAACTAGTGCCAATTTAGGGTGCCCCATTACTGGCAGTATGATTGGGCACCCTGCGTGTTCAAACTCCTCAGCCGCCAATTTTTTGTCTCACTAAGCGAGCCCTACAGTGGCCACTGATCTTCACTGTAATGATACGCACAAAAGACACAAAACTTCTTGCAAGATGACAATCACCTGCATAAACAGAAGCAAAGATGAGCAAGACAGAGAGTGACAGATTTGCTAAGAGGACTTGTAGTTTCTTGGGTTTTCCAGACTGCAGATCTAGCGATCTCTCACTTCCTCTCTCTGACACACTTGGGATCTTGTTCGCTCAGTGCTTGCTCAACTCGGTATGCGAGTTGAAACGCAATATATTTTTTGAGCCTGCGAGCGCCTCCTTATAAGTTTCACACACACACAAGAGAATCACAATACCTAAATTTCACTGCCTGAAACAGCGCCATGCCACTCTCCCGTTGCTGTTGTTCTCGTGCTCACAGTTGAGGAAAAGAAACGTCAGTTCATAAAACTGTAAATACATTTTTTTTAAAAAGACTGCAATCAAGCCAAAAAAAATAGTTAAAACTATTTCTGCTGATTTAGTAAGCCCAGTGTGTGTGGGGTTAACCATAGCAACCAGCTTCTTACAACTATGGGAGCTCTAAAAGGACCAAAGTCCTTAAAAAACACAAGTCTAATGCAGGCGGAGGAACTCTTTTTTACAAAATAATTGAAACACATAAGAGTTTTTATACTACACATATATATATATATATATATATATATATATATATATATATAGTTTTTTCCATGTAATACAGTGGGACATTTTCTTTATTTTTGTATTTTTTTTATTTCCGTATTTATTCCTCTTCTCCTCCCCTCAGCTCTGGTCTCCTCAGGAGCACCAAGGAGTCATCCCTCTGCAGTCCGCCCTACCTGGACAGTCCTCCGTTGCCCATGTAGCCTCAGATTACCACCCAGGCGGGGATGAGGTGGGCCCCAACACCCCAAGCAGTCAGTAGCATCGTTCGGGAAGGTGCCAGGCGGGCGGCCGCAGATCGAGGGCAAGCTCCAGTGCTCCATCTCCGCCGGAGCTGAAGGGCATTTTCCTGTTTCTTGGGGAGTGGCTAGTGCCCTGACAGCAAGGCATGGAACAGACATCTGACACTCTCCGCCCCTTCTCTACGTCGCCAGCACTTGCTGCATCTCCGGCCTCCACCAGAGGGCAGCCGAGCACTGACTAGGGACCCCTGTTCCTCCCGGGAGAGGAGAGCTGTCCTCTGGATGCTCAATCCTCTCCCTCCCCTGCCGACTCTCAGCAACTGGGCTCATTCCTGAACCCGGGTCGCCGGCGTGGTGCGAAGTGTGGCGTCCAGTGCCTCAACCCTCAGCACCACTGGGCCAGCCCAGTGGGACATTTTCTAAATGCAATAATACCCTCCAGGGTGGGCGTTACTGGGGAATACCAGACCTTCCGGGGGCTATAAGGTCCTCCGCCTTCGGCGTCGGGCCTCATTATGCCCCGGGCGGTCTGATATTCCCCAATACTGCCCACCCTGTCAGGTATTATTGTTTACTATTATGTAAATCATGTGTTTTACAGTCTCTTGTGCATGGCATACATTTCCTACCACACAGATATCTGGTATAAAGAGATTCGTCAGGCCAAGTAAAGGGTAAGGTCCATTTTTGATCCTGTCCAAGAATGCTGTTCTGGGGTGTTACCAGAACTGGCATATGAGCATCAAGTTGAGGTTGCCACAGTTGCAGCACTGGGCTGTAGGAATTGTTCGCATTTTGTGCAATTTCTCTGGAGTATAGTACAGACTGAATAGTATTCTGGATTGCATTCAGAAGTACACTATGGTTTGCTTTGCGAATGCTTTGTTCCAGGAGGGTTGCTCCTATGTTCAGCACTTGGGTCCACCAGTTGATCACCTTCGAGACTTGTGTATGGAATCCTTCAATTAGAGAGCTGCACCACTGCGATACTGTGCACTGATCTGAGACTGCAGATCAGTTCATCCTCCCAGTCTGAGATTTTGCCATTAATGTGACAGTCAGGCATGCTGTAGTTGTAGGCAGTGGTATGAAACTGAAAGGGCTACACTGTGGATGGTCTGGAGCTGTCTAAACAGCTTGTAGGCGTTCCTTTCCAAGATGTCTATAGCTCTTAAGGTCTCTTTTCTTTTCCAGGCTGAAAAATTAATCCTTTCTTTATTTATCATGCTGAAGGTGCTTCCCCACAGTGGCTGTTGTATAGTGAATTGCAGAACTGAAGTGTTCGGTCTCAGTGCCTTTTGTGTTTATTCCAGGGATGGTGGGACGAAGCAACAGTACACAGCTGCCAGTCAGAGGGAAGCTTCTGTGTGAAGAAAACTTAGGTTTCAGGGACCTGTGGGGAAAAAGATGCTTTTTGCAGTCTTTCTTTTGTGGTGTGAACCTTGGGATCCTTTGAATGGCGGGAGGAAGGGTGAATAGAGTGGGATATACAACCACTGATCCAGTGCCAAACAGCATGTGTCCTTTAAATGAGGCATTCAAAAATGTATGCCTCGCCACAGGACCCGAAATGGCCAGCTGGAGCAAGCATGGTGCCTTGTACAGACAGTGGTAGCTGTGGAATGGGCCGCCACCTCTGAGGAATTAAAGATGCACCTCACAAGGTGTCTGTTAGCCCCTGCTCCAGTGAGATCCAGATCAGAATATCTTGACGGAGGTCACTAGGGAACAGCCGTAGAAGTTTAGTATGTAGATGTTCCTAGGCATGTAACTGAAAATTTGCAATATGCGACTGATAGTATGCAATGTGATGCAATGTGAAGAACAGCTGTAGCCTCTGCATAGGACTTTCTCCCCAGTGCAACAATCCATTTGGATTCTAAAGTGGGAGGCGTGGATTTGGATGATGGTAGCGAGACACCCCCAGTGCAGGTAGTTAGGGCAGAAAGTCCCATGGTAGGCTGTGAACGTAATGACAGGTCCCCTGCAGAGGAAATACATCTTACCTTTCCGCTGCAGGAACTGCAGGTATAGAGAAGGGTGGCAGCAATTAGCATAAGTTTCCTCTGTGAGAACCTGAGGTGCAGGGAGGAATAAAGATTTTTTTTCAGGGAAAGGGAGCTTCAGCAAGAGAACCTGAGCTTTCCTGGGATTCCCTGCAGTGTACGCATCAAGAAAAAAGCATTCTGTTGGGTGGGACATGAATTCTTCTTCATGGTTCTAAGGAAATATGGCATTCTATCTCAGTTTATTGATACGATATAAACACTACACGAAAAGGCAGTACTTAGCCAAATAGTTACTGGCAATGCCCTGATTTTTCCACAATTCCACGGAAAATTATTCCGTGGTTTTCATGAACTGTGGAATATTCTTCCATGGTTTACATGAACTGTGGAATATTATTCCATGGTTTACATGAACTGCAGAATATTATTCTGCCATTTACATGAACTGAGGAATATTATTCTGCAGTTTACATGAACTGCAGAATATTATTTTGTGGTTTACATGAAATGCAGAATATTACTCTGCAGTTTATACTGAAGAGACAGTATTTAGCTGGCCTGCCAGCATAGCAGTACCACTCAAAGCGCTGACGATCCGGGTTTGGGAATGAGCTTGGGAAGTTGGAGGGCTGGCCAGGGAAAGGAGGATGGATCATCCTATGGATTGCTCTCTTACTCTGGAGGGGGAGGGTGGGGAAGTCGCTGGTGTTCGGGTAACTCCTTGTGGTAGCCTAGGGTACAACAGCCAGGACTGACTAAGTTTGGGAGGCGTGTCAGACATTCGGCGTACTGCCTCAATATCATTGCACAATACGCCTCCTGGAGAGAAAATGGGAAAATGGAGATTCTACCGCCGCATGATGACGGCTGCCCCCACGTTCAGACCCTGCACCACTGACCAGGCTCTTGCTCCTGTTCTACCATTCAGTCTCCATCAGGGGAGGAGGGTTAGGTTGAAGTGTTTGGGAGTGAGGTAAGTCCCACGGTGTGTGGCGGGGCTGAGCGTGTATAGATTGGAATAATGGGGGTTGATGGATGAGGCAATAAAGCATAATAAATAAAAAAAAAAATCAAGAGTCAGTGTAAACTGTGAGTAAAACAAATCTGCAGTTTACATGGACTCTGACCAAGGAAAATTATTCCAGGGATCATTTAAATTCCAGAAAACTATTTTGCAGTTTATATTAAATTTCATAGACTGCTTTTTGGAATTCTGTGGAATTTAAAAAGGAAAATCTGAAAAGCATTTTGGAACAGCCCCTGCCCATTAGCTTGTCTGCTAGGGCTTTACCTTAAAAATCAAAACAGGTAAACCCCTCCCCCAATTCAGCTCAGCCCCACCACCCTCCCTACCCCACCCTGAAATCCTCCTTGAGTTCCTTTATTTAAAGTAGAAATATTTTTTATCAGGTCCCGCACTGTGCAGCAATCATCATCCTTCTAATTTCACCGCTGGGCCTGAATTCCCATTTCTTGTCCTAGAAGTGCTTTGAGCACAGCTGCGCAAACCACTACTAAAATGAGAAACTGACATTCTGGCCTAGCGATAAAATTAGAAGGATGAGGATCACTGTGTAGTATGGTAGCTGGTACAAATATTACTCATTCAAATTTGGTGGCCCTGGGAACTCTCATGCTGGGGGGAGGGATGGCCTGAGATGGACTGGGTGCATTTTTTTACATTCTAGTATTATGAACACAGGAGTTAATTGACAACCTTCTCTGGTCTGTAGGCCCGAGCACCAAAACTAAAATTGTTCCCCTATCAGGGATTGCTTGGGGGGTTGCTAACTGCTACTGAAGCTCCCAACTGTTGCCGCAGAATTTCCGCAGAAATAGGAAACTAATGCTGCAGAAGTTCTGTGGCAACAGGGGGACTTGAGCGGAATTCAGACCCAAGTTGCCGCAGAAAAATCAGGGCCTTGGTTAATGGGTGGTTAGGAGCATGATTACACATTCAAATAGGCAACTGCCAGGGGTGCCCTTTGAGTCCACTGTTGCATGTTTTTAGCACAATACTTTATTAAGACGGATCGAATACGATACAGACATATGAGGGACACAGAATGAGTTGTATGAGGCCACTTTGAAAGTCTCAGTGTATTATGATGACATTTGTCTCTTCCTTTAAGATGAGAATTTCAAACGGTACAGGTATTGGATAATGTTTCTCAATTAGCAGGTTCAGCTATTAACTATGAGCTTACAAAATGAGAATGTATACACATAACAGTAACCAGATGCAATCCCAGGAGACAAGCCTGGATTTTGACAAACTGCAAAGCAGCTGGGATGCACTTTAATTTGCTAAATAGCACGCATAATAATCAGTTGGATACATTAACATTACGAGGGATTATGCAACTGCATAACCAAATTTAACAAAGTTAATTTCAAAGTTTACATGATGCAAGGTGCAGCAGTGCTCAGAATGTCAGCATAGTTACCATGCAATGTTCATAAGCTTTTTCAAGCATCACTAATGAGCAAAACATACTAACATACTAAAAGCCAGCAGAATAGGCCAAATGGTCTGTCTTGTCTGCTCGAAAGCCAGCCACCTAGTGGTTGCTCGCCTTACCACCACCTCCAGCCCCCAAGAGGGTCTTCTTTAGTTTCAGTTTCCCCTTGTACCTGTCCCACCCCTTCTTGAAGCTCTTCGCTGTGCCTTCCTTCACCAGTCTCCCTGGAAGCGCATTCCACTGCTCCACCACCCTCTCAGTGAAAAAAATGCTTCCTATGTTCCCCCCTGAAATTTCTCCCCTCCAACTTTCACTCATGACCCCTGGTCACTCCCCCCTTCTTCAGCCTAAACAACTCCCTGGTTCCACTCCAAATTATTCCCTTTACATACCTGAAAACCTCTATCATGTCCCCCCTATCCCGCCTCTCCTCCAGTGAGTAAAGCCCAAGCTCATCCAGTCTTTCCTCATAAGGTCTCCCCTCCATGCCCTGAATCATCCTGGTCGCTCTCCTTGGAGCCTTTCCAGCAGCGCTATGTCCTTCTTCAGATGAGGTCTCCAGAACTGCACACAGTACTCCAACTGTGGCCTGACCAAGGCATTATATAGAGGGAGGATCACCTCCCTGCTTCTGGATGTAATTCCCCTGGCTATGCAACCCAATATCCTGTTTGCCTTGGCTGTAATTCTTCTAAAATTTTCAGAGCTATTCATTTTGACATCCACCACAACCACCCCTAAATCCCTTTCACCCAATGTGGCATGCAATGTGACCCCTTCCAGGGTATATACATGTGTAACCCCCCTGCAAATGGGATTTCCCAAAAGTCTTCCAGGAGCTTGCCTGAATGTTCCAAGTCTGGGCGGTGTTCGGCGTCTGAGCTGTTTAAATGTGGTTCCAAGTGAGTGCTATTTCAGCCTCCACATACTGTCTTTAAGAGCTGTCTGCCTGCAGACATAATTAATTTGGATGGGGTCTGTGTGTTTTCCATGGCAGTCCACGCTCGAGAGCTACTGCCAAATGTCTGTTCGGCAGTCGCTAAGGCGCAGAGGGGAGCTCTTCTGAGATTTGTGACTGTTTACCAGAACTTAGAGTGATAATGAAGATACAGTTTGTCTGACCTGCCTTTTGTTACAGCACGAACTCTCTCTGCTTGCTACCTCATTTGGGTCCAGAACTGCTGAATGGGACCAATCAGTATTTGGGACTTTTGAACTGGAGCCTACTTTGGGCAAATCAGAACTGGGACTCCACTTGGAGCCAGCCACAAGGGGATTATATGAAGAGAGCTTCTGGGAAATGTAGTTTGGACCTTGGCGCTTTACACCAATAGAGGGAGCCTGTTGTGACTGACAAGGAGGATCAGCCAACTGGAACCTTTTGGATTTGGAGGAAATGCCCTGCTCTGTTACTGGAAAGCTGAGATCAGTTGTGACAGTGAAGAGAGAAGGAGCTCTGTGCTTCTGCGGTATACAGTTTTGTGTGGGAAGCGCGTGTGAGGCCCTGAGGTTCAGCCTGCAGCCGTTGTGTCAGTTCGGACTGAATCTGATTTGTGCGGAGAAAGAAGGAAGTCTGAAGAGTGGAAACAAGGCTCACCCTGTAGAAGACTGGAGAAATTGCTGAATCGCGCTCGGTCTGTCATGAACTGAAGCTGCTGGGTGTGCTCCCGGGTAGTTTGCAGTAATTGTGAGCAGCCTGCCTGGTATAGTACTTTCCTTTTACATATGAATGTGCGTAGTGCTTGTGGGGAATCGCTATTTCCAATCCCCGTGTTATGTGTTGAAGCTGGAAGTAAACCCCAGCTTGTCTCAGACTAAATCTGGTTGCTATCAACTGCAGTGGGGTCCAGTCACAAGGACTTTTGTCTCCATGCCCTGTTGTTCTGGCAATCCAGAAGAACATCCACCATCCGGTCCTCAGCTTGGGTATTGTGAGTACAAATCAGGGTATTCCCCTGCAGCCTGTTTTCATCACAAGTGCGTCATCTAATTCTTGTTATTTCACTGCTTCATGGACTGAGCCATCCGGCTCCGGATTACAATTGGGTGTTGTGCATATATTTTCTTCTACAGGGCCCTATCCATCTGCACCTGACGGCCAACCCTGGGCAACAAACCTGGCTAGCCCCCCCCAACCTGGGTACCCAGAGTGTGACTTTTCAGACCCTGTATGTGTGCACAGTACTGTGATTTAATGCCACCAATTAATCTGATTTCCCCCTTCCGTGTTACTGTCCCCTAAATAAATCAGATTTGTTGTTGTTATACTATATACTGTCTGTGGTGTTGGTACTTAATGGAAACAGTATTATATTTCGCTGTGTATGTTGTTTAGCCTTGTTTTACAGGGGGTCCTCAGAGACGTGCTGCAGAATCAGACTCGAGGGTAAGTGGTACTTTATGAGTGAACAGTGTGTACGTAGGGTATTGGGGCTGTAACTCCTGTGTACTGTGCGAGCCACTAGAGGGAACCAAAGGGGGTCACTGTGTCCCAGAGGGCTGTGATCAAGCTAGTCTAACCACTACAAACCCTGACCTCTGGGTGGAGGCACCCGCCATAGAACCTAGGCCCCTCAACCTGTTAGTAGTCAAGCAGGCAGGGGTAGTAGCCCTTGGGATAGTGCCACCTAGGGGTTACACATGCCCTGGGTTTTTGACCCCCAAATGAAGAACTTTACATTTCCCAGCATTAAACTTCAGTCCCCACATCCTTGACCACCCCTCCAGGGTATCCAGATCTCCCTGGACTGTCTCCCTCACTTCCTCTCAATCCACCAGTGCTCCCAATTTTGAATCATCTGCAAAAAGGTTCAACCTATTTCTGACTCCCCTTCCTGTATATCCGAGACATAGGCATTGAACAAGAGTGGCCCCAATACTGAACCCTAAGGGACTCCACTGATTACCTACCTGGGGGAGGATATTATCCCACCCACCATTAGCATCTGTAAATGCCCCGGAAGCCAATTTTCAACCCAATTTAGCTCCTGTCCTGCCACCCCCATCCCTCCCATTTTTGCTATCAGTCCCCTATGAGGTACTGAATCAAATGCTTGCTAAATCCAGGTATAGGATATCCACCGTCTATGTCTATCCAGGGCTCCATCACCCAATCATAAAACTCTCGAGGTTGGTCTGACACGATCTCCCTGGAACAAAGCCATACTGCTTATTATCCTGGTGCCCTAACCTTTCCAATTGCCTCCCAAGTCTCTCCTTGATAAAGCCCTCCATTACTTTGCCCACTACTGGCGTTAGACTGACCGGCCTATAATTGCGCCACATCTCCTCCTAGACCTCTTATGTATAGGTACCACATAAGCCACCCTCCAGTCCTGTGGCACCCAGCCCGCCTGCAGGAGATGTTAAGAGTGGCCATGGGGCTGCCACATCCGCCAATTCTTCATATAACCCTCGGATGTATTCCATCTCGTCCCGTGCTTATCAGTTTCTCAGATTCAAGGGCCTCCCTCACCCTATCCACTGTTTCTCCCCCAAAACCACTCCCTCCTGTAACCTCTACTCTTTTTGGTCTGGTTCTAGCCTGCGCCCCAATCTCTTGCCATCCATGGACTCAGACTGAGACAGACCTATCGCTTTACTGGATCCTCATCTGTCCCATCAAGCTGTAGGGATCCCTTATCACCCTCTGCAAATATTGAGGCAAAGTACTCATTTAGCACCTCTACCTGTTCCCCTGCTTCCTGAGCCCATCCCCCCACAATCTTAATCCTATTGATCTGTGTCCTCTCTTTTCTCTTCTCTCTTATGTATCTATAGAATCCCCACCCCCATCCCCCCATACATCCCTAGCCAGATTTTTCTCCATCTCTGCCTTAGCGCCCCTCATTACTCTGGTGACCTTCCTGGCCAATAGTACATACTCCCCTCACTCCTCATCCCCCCCGAATGTTTAAAACGTACATAGGCAGTCTTTTTATCCCTCACCATCTCTTGCACCTCCTGGTCCACCAACATGGCTTGCTGGTTCTACCATGCTTACGCCTTATTTTAGTACAGGACCTAGTAGCCTCTTGTACCCCTTCTTTAATGATCTCCCACAATCTTTCAGCATCCATATCCGGTCTAACCATGTCCAACCTCTCCCTCAGAATCCTACCCATACCCACGAAGTCTGCTCCCCTGAAATCAACCACTACCATATAAGTGCGATTTTCCTTCCCCCAAGATACAGCAGAAACCAAACCGTCGCATGGTCTCCACCCGCCAGTGGACTGCACACCTCCAGGCCCCTAATTTGTTCACTATCCACTAGAACAACGTCCAATATCCGCCCCTCTCTAGTAGGTTCCCCCACCTGCTGAACCAGGAAGGCATCCTGAAAGACATCCATCAGTCTCTGTTCCCTGGTTACAGAGGATGTCATAGTGTCCTAGTCCACCCCCGGCATATTAAGATCACCCATGACAACCACCCTTCCTTTTGCAAGACCACAGTGAGCCTTGATATTCTCAACCAACTTATCCTCCAGATCCTCCTCTATTGCAGGAGGCCTGTATACTATCCCTATCTTCAATTTCTTCCCTCCCCTAGTTTGCAATGTTACCCAAATCGCCTCCATATCCCCTCCATTCTCCTCCACTCACCATTATGTCATTTCTGACTATCAGCGCAACCCCCCTTCCCACACCCCTATTCTTCCTGAACATCTTGTAGCCCTCCAAGTTTAGTTCCCACTCATTTCTCTGATTTGCCCATGTCTCTGTAATTGCTGCCACATAAGCTGTTCCCTCAACCAACATAGCTTGAAGTTCAGCCATTTTATTGCTCATACTCCTGGCACTGATCAGGACTGTCCTCCACCCCGACTTCTACCCTTCCCTCTCTCAAGTCCCCTCAGCCCTGTGCAATCCCTTTTCTGCCCAGTTATCCTAGAAGTCTTAACATTATCTCTCCCACTCCTCTCGTACTCCAGACCTGGACCCTCATTCAGCCCCCCCAGTGTCCCTTTATTAATATTATTTGACCCTCTCCCCCTTTACAAATTTAAACCCCACCTCTCTGCTATAAATCCAGCAAGTTTGAATTTCAAGATTTCCCTTCCCTCCATATTAAGGTGCAACCTATCCCTAGCATATAGCCCCTTATCCTCCCCAAGTATCCCCCAGTTCCCTATCAGCCCATACCCCTCTGCCCTGCACCAGCCCCTAAGCCACTTATTCACCTCGCTAAGTTTTAGCTTAGTTTCACTAGATGTCCTAGGTACCGGCAGAATCTCAGAGAAAGAAATTTTACTTCCTATAGAGTGACAAAACCTTGCCAGCTCCCGGAATCTAGCCTGTATTTCCAGCTCACTATTCCCTTCCAAATCATTTGTCCCCAAATGTACTAAGAAGTCTGGGGATCCCCCACAATCCAATGCCAACGAATAAAGGTGGAATTTAGCCTTGTGTACAGATAGACCT
This sequence comes from Neoceratodus forsteri, assembly GCA_016271365.2. Taxonomy (NCBI): domain Eukaryota; kingdom Metazoa; phylum Chordata; order Ceratodontiformes; family Ceratodontidae; genus Neoceratodus; species Neoceratodus forsteri. The sequence goes on along the minus strand of CM028131.1, from coordinate 1,290,459,012 downwards.
GACATACATTTAGCCTTGACAGGGCTGCTTTTATTATTCCCCTTCCCCTACCATTGAATACCCCTGATCATGGAACCTCCTAGCAATATCACCTTCACTTCACCCCCACTTTATTCGCCCTCTTTAGTCCTTCCATACTTCTCCTTCTATCATCATACCCTTGCTTGCTCCAACCTCTCCCATCAATCTGAGGGTCTCTGTTTGTCCGTTTAATACCCTCCAGGCTCCTCCTTTGTCACTAACCCCCTTCTTGTCCCCCCCCCATCATCTGGGGGGCTTCCCCCAATTGTTAGCCCAACCATACTCTCTTTACCTGTAATTGCCAGTTTACTCCTCGCCCCCCCGTCTCCTGGGTATCCAGAGTTAGCCCCATCAGTTCCATCCCAGTCTCCTTCTTTGATCTGAAATACTCCAATCCCCCCACCGAATAACCTCCCACTGCTTCCCCCACCTCCTTTGGACCTGCACCTCCCTCCCCCTCTGCTATATTTCTCCCTACCCTAATCTCCTCCTCACCTTGTGATAAATTTCTGGGATCTGACCCATCTAAGGAACTCCCTACTGCCCCTTCTTCATTGATTAAATTCCCTAACCTAACCTTTAAATACAAGCCACAAACAGCAAACAAAGTAGACACCCAAATGCCCCGACACGTCACTCACAAGAGTTCCATGAGGGGGCCTTGACAGCATTAAATTTCCCATTTCAAATAACAGGTGAAACTTCTGTAAACAAATATTTATTACCAGTGTAAGCTTAAAAAGGACAGGAAATCATTTCTAATTGGCAGCTGCTTATAAAGTTCTTATTCTCGAAAATGATATGCATTCATCTAAATAATCCATATTTAAGTATACCCGAATTAAAAGTGATACAAAAAACTGTATTTTGCATCGTTTTGTTTTCATGGGCAGCATAATGTTACAGTTCTCTTCATGGAACCAGTACTTTGGAGTTTTAACTATGTCACGGTTGTACACAGAACTCTAAGTATAGTTCTGATAGTTCAACAGCTCATTATTAGCATTCTGTACACAAACCATGACATAGTAAAAATTACAAATTACTGGCTCCATGAAGAGAACTATAACAGAATGCTGCCCATAAAAACAAAACAATGCAAAATACAGTTTTTCAAATATTTTTTTTTTCCAAGTACAGTTAAATATAGATAATTTAGGGGAATGCATATCATTTCTAAGAATAACAACTTTATACACTGCTGCCAGTTAGCACAAATTTCCTGTTCCCTTTAAACATGGGAAGAGGCATAGTGTAGTAGTAGTGTAGTTGCAGTGGTAGTGGTGGTGGTGGTGGTACTAGTCTTTATTTATTTGTGGAGCCCTTCCCCAGAAGTGCAGGGTGCCATTACAAAAAGTGAAACATGAAAATCATTAAAATGTATCGATACATTAAACAATACCCACTAAAATTAGACAATGTAAAAACACTAGCAGAAAGCAACTGTATGGATGGTGAAAACTAGTTAAACACCAAATGCCTGCATAAACAGAAAAGTTTTCAGACCCCGTTTGAACAACTGCACCGAGGTGGCCTCCCTTCAAAGTCCTGGACACGGAATTCCAGAGGACAGGGCTGTTACTTCGAACGTCCAGTCCCTAGAAGAACTTAGTCTCGCCTTAGGTACTACCAGGAGCCTTTCCTTTGCAGAGCAGAGAGGACACACACGGATGTGAGGATTCAGGAGCTCTAACAGGTAGCTCGGGTCCAGACCGTGTAGGCCCTTATAGGTCAGCAGACCAACTTTTTTTTTTTATACTTTATGTTTATTATTTCAAATAAACACTGAAATACAGTTCACAAGCAGAGATATAACGGATGTAAATATATTAAAGACACATTGAGGTCGCCACTCCTCCTGATTACATGACAAAACACCACCTACTGCTTAAAGATACATCAGGACAGGGTGTTTCTATTTTAATTAAACATACTGTAACTATGCGAAAAAGCTGTGTGATGAGCCTATGAACAGCATGGAAATGTTCTACAAAAATCAATATATTATACTCAATATATTCTCTTTCCTCATATGAGGAAAAGGAGAAAGGCACCATGCATTAATCAGCAATACTGGAGGCAGTATAGCGTAGTGGTTTAAGGCTCTGAGCTGCAAATCTGGTGACATCCAGCAGACCAGACCTGAGTTTGAATCCCACAGCTTCCACTTGCATACTGTGTGACCCTGAGCAAGTCACTTAACTTCCCTATGCTCCCAGGTCGCTCCTGTAAAAAAGCTTTCAGCTTAGTGTGCTACTCCTGGTTAAACAACTAAATAAAAAAATATATATATGTGCGCTAACAGTGCAATCTCCCTTTAGGACAGTGCAAAATTATGAGTTACTGCCACTAATTTGGTGGTATAAAACTAGACAACTTTATAGAGAAACATTTATGGCTAGGTGCTATTAGCCAGCAGTATAATAGACAAAAATATGTAGCCTTGCATTTATAAGGATATCCACTCAAGTCGGCGGTTTAAACTTAACACCCCCTGGGTAACTGCAAAAACATCAAAAAAGTAATTTAGAGTCATTTAGAGTCCATCATGGATGTTCCAATAAAAGAAAGTAAAGTACCTACAGTTCTGCCAACAGAAAGGGTAATTCCATCCAGTCATAGGAACAGAATAACAGATTTAATCCTCGTGTCTTCACGACTCGCTGTCGTCCTCTAAGAATATGTCTTCCCTGGGTTCATTTTGTCGCCTCCTTGGAACCTGTTTTTGGGCCCAATGCATAGCATGTTTCGAATCGGAAAAACAAAGATCTTGCCTTGATAGGCAACTCTAAGATGGGCTGGGAATATAATTCCATGTGGTATTCTGGCTTCCCTCAGTATAGCTCTGGTTCCATTGAATTGCTTTCTCCACTGCCGGTGTAGCGTAGCTAATATCCGGATATAGGTGCACAATTTGACCATCGCACAGTAGAGTTTTTCGTTGCTTGGCCAAAGCCAAGAGGTAGTCACTTGTGCCCACACCATCAGTGACTGCCACAACCATGCGTGGTGCCTCCGGATTCACTGGCTTGCCCTGCGTTGCAATTCTGTAGGCCTTTTGGATTCATTGAGTAGGCTCAGCTACCTCCTCACCAAATTGCTGCTGTAGCCACTCATGTATGAATAACAGCAAGTGGTCCCCCTTGCAGCCCCTCCGGGAGACCCAGTATTTGGATATTCATTGCCCTTGTTTGGTTTTCAAGGGTTTCCAGCCTGGTGTTTAAGTGCCCGTTTTCCTTGATGACTGCAGTCACCACCTCCATAGCCGCATCGGCCCACTTCATAGCCTCTGCAGTTGCTGTAGAGACAGTATCCAGCCCACTTTCCACTGCAGTCACCCGAGTGGCTAGATTATCAATTTTGTCGCAGAGACCCATCACAGAGGATATCAATCTATTTATTTTCAGCCCCAGGGACTGAAGCGTTTCTTCTTCTGGATAATCCACAGGGAAGGTTTAGTTCTGTAGGCCAGATCTTGTGGCTGAAGCACCACTTGAAGTTTTTGCCTTAGCACCCTCAGTTTGCTGCTTATCTTGTCATGGGTTTCCCATTTTGGCAAGGAAAGATTCCCCCACAAGCACTGCACCTCTAACCCGAAATTCCAGGTGCCCCAAATTACAGTTTTATTTTGCCATTCAGACTCCACTAAAATGCTGAGCACTATCCACTGGCTGTCATCTTGTTCGGGCTCCACAGCGCCGCCCCCAGCAGACCAACTTTAAAGGAGATATGCCATTTCACCAGCAGCCAGCGCAGATTGTGTAGCACCGGCGATACATTACATGACCTAGAAAGGCCTGTTAGTAGCTGGTTAGCTGTGTTCTGCAACAGCTGTAGGCATTGCAGCATGCCTCCACTGACCCCAAGGTATAGAGCACTGCAGTAATCAAGCCTCACAAAAGCATGTACCAACATGGCTAGGTCATCGGGAGGACAAAGAAATTTATCTGTCTGCAGGGTATTATTTAACTCTAAAAACTGATTAGTGTTTTGCTCATAAAAGTTCTAAAACATTGTAAAAATGCATAGCACTTGCCTCACTGTGTTTAACAAACGTAACACTTCTAGAAAACCTATATAAATACTTTCTGTACAGTTAGCATTGTCCCAAGGAAAAAACTGCTAATCAATTATTTAAAACCCTGGTCTGATATTCCGTAGATGGTAAAAGTCACTCCGGACCACTGCCGACATCTGAGCCTCCAGTGTCAGCCCATCATCTAGAATGACTCCCATATTTTTCACCTTGGTGGAAGCCAATAACCTAGAGGGGCCAAGCCAAAGCCCAGTCTCCCTCCTGGTGGCCTCCCATCCCTCCCCTCAACCCGGCTTGACCACTAGCACTTCAGTTTTCTCTGGATTTAGTTTCAACCAGCTCGATGATATCCAGGTCTAAATCTCGGACAAGCACTTATTTAGTACACCGACTGCATCTGATGTGCCAGGTACAAAGGACAACTAGAGCTGAGTATCATTGGCATAATAATTAAATCTGAGCCCACACCACTTAATGACCTTGCCCAGGGGCAGCATAAACACTGTGAACAACATGGGCGATAGGACTGAGTCCTGGGGTACTCCACAGGACAGGGCCATTGGGCGTAAGGAGTATTCTCCCAACACTACCCTCTGGGTCCTGTCATTGAGATAGAATTCAAACCAGCCGATCACTTTGCTGGTGAGTCCTATGTACTCCCTGAGCTGGTCCAACAGTAGCCCATGGTCCACAGTGTCAGATGTTTACAAGAGATCAAGGAGAACAAGAATTTACCATTCTCCTCTATTTCTAAGCACCCTAACTAGTGCAGTCTCTATGCTATGTATTGGCCTAAACCCAGACTGGAGGGGTTAATACATGTTAAAGGCGGTGAGGTGTGCCTCGAGCTGTAGTGCAACCACCTTCTCAATAACCTTTCCCAGGAAGGGGAGGTTAAAGACAGGTCAGAAATTCGCCAAGATGTCTGGGGTCCAATGATGGCTTTTTCAGAAGAGGTTTCACCAATGTGCTTTTCAGCAACATTGAAAAAAAAAATAACCTCAGACAAGGAGCACTGGCCAATCTCAGTGAACATCAGGCCCAGATGCCTAACACAGCTCACCAGTAGTCACGCTGCACCGGTTTCCAGATTACAAAATGCTGGCCGCAGCAAAAACAAGGTTTGGGCACTGTTATGCCCACTGAGGTTATGGCCCATACTATCAACAAACTCTTGGGATTTCTGGGGGTCAACAACAAATTTGGACTTACAGTTGACTGTAAACCTCAATCTGGAGGGCATTTAAAGTAATAAGTGTAATACAAAGATAAAAATAGGGTTGCTCAAGTGGGAGGTGGGATCAATGATTGTTATTTGCACAGTAAAAGAAAATTATAGTGTTACTAGGGATCCCAGAAAAATTACTGTAGGCTGGTATTCACTGTATGGAACTGTGGCAGAATGTCAGGGACAAACTAAAGTACATAGAAGAAATGCCTTTACAAATACAAGGAGGGAATATATTAGGAAACCCATACCTACTAAAGTGGGGTTATAAAACTCTAATTTAAATGAGCACAGTCATTTAACTGTATTATTATTAGCAGTCAGTGGAGATGCTGAAGTAAATCCAAGACCTGTAAAATTACAACAGCTTCAGATAACGCATGAAATGTTAGAAGTATGGTACATAGCTTAGATCCATTACGGATGTGGGTAACTGAAGTCACACTGGACTTAACGGCAATTACTGAAACCTGGTTGCATGAAGGTATAAAAGATAGTGAAATACAGATAGATAGGTATGTCAGTGCCAGGAAAGACAGAGGTGGGGGGGGGGGCACGTCATGTTGTATACAAAAAAAAAGATTATTGGTCCCTTTCGTACTGTTCTGGCTGAGAGTGTTGCAGGCATAGGATGCTTACTTGTAGAATTAATAACTAGGAGGACAATTACAGGTGTTATTTATGCACCACTCCATTCAAAAATATCCAGTTTTGATGTTCTGGCCTCCACAATTGCAGCCAGAACAGGCAGTTTGGATTTGGTTTTAATAGGGGACTTTAATGCACATTGGACTCAAAATAGGGCACATAAATTTAGATTAAGTATGGATCAGCTGGGGTTGAAACACTGTATATGAACCTACTAGATGCACAAAAAATTTAAAGCAAGGGTCCATTTTGGATTTGGTTTTTTTGTGTCATCATGCCTAAACGTAACTGAATTTGAAATCATGCCAATGAACCTGGGAGGCCATTTCCCTATAAAAGTATGTCTGGAGATTGATTATAGCCTAAAATCTGCCACAATACCTCATTGGGAAATTGATATTAAGAATTTTAATGTAACAGAATTCAGAAATAGCCTAACTAGAGTTAAATGGGACCGAATAACCCTATTCCCTGATTTGGATATAGCAGTGCAAGACTTTATTAATACTATGGTTACCATTACTAATTTGCATGCACCGAAGGTAATGAAAAAGAGTCGAAAGAAAAGTCTTCTTCGGATTACAGATTAATTAAAGACTGAAATTAGAATAAAGAATCGTCTGTAGAAAAAGGCCAAGAAAAACCAAAACCATGGAAGACTGGGACACATTTAAAAATTGGAGAAATAAAACTATTAAATTAATAAAAGCCGCAAAGAACAGGTACTACAGGAATAACTTAGAACAGGTTACTGATCACAGACATTTCTAGCATCAAATGAAAAAGTTACAAAATCCTGGAAACACCAAATCCCCTATAAACCTAGTACATGGAAATGTTTTAATAAGTGACCAAAAGGAGGTTGCAGACATCTTGAACAGTTACTTTATACATGTACCAGATTTAGGGCTAAATGGAGTAGATATAAATAACACAAAAGGAGAAGAAGAATCAGCATTTATATAGTGCTTTTCATACACAGTGTATCCCAAAGTGCTTTACACGCAGTGCTAGACTTGTAGTGAAGTGACTGAATGTGTGGTGGCGGTCATATTGCACATCAACACCCACACACAGCCTGGACAATTGCATGAACCGGTTTATGGGAAGGGAATGCTGGCCAGGACACCGGGAATGTCCCCTACTCTTTGTGAAGAGTGCCCTGAGTTCTTTTACTTCCACCTAGACACCCACCAGGACAACACCAAGATGGGTAGAAGGGTTCTCAGTTTAACATCTCATCCGAAGGACAGCAAACCTCAGGAGTACAACACCCCCCTACTACTGCACTCAGATGCCAGCACTTTAGGTGCAAGTCCAATCCTAGTGTGGGAAGAGAACACATGACCTTCTGGTCCAGAGGCGGATGTGCGACCAACTGAGCCATCCACAAGATTAAGGATACAAGCAATGTAGAAATAAATAGACCATTATTCAGATTTAGGAAGATTAAAATACAAGAAGTTGAAAAGGAATTGAACAAAACTGAATATTAATAAAACTGGAGGGTTAGAGGGAATTGAAGTACGCTTCTTGAAATTTGGAGCCGATTCAGAAACATAACATAGAAGTTGACGGCAGATATGGACCGCAAGGCCCATCCAGTCTGCCTATTTTTTCTACCTTATGAATGTGCCATAGGCCTTTACTCTGTCAGTTGCCTATTTATTCATACTCATTTGTATTGCTCCCTTATGCCTATCCCATGCCTATTTGAAGCCCTGCACTGTTTTCATATCCACCACTTCCTGAGGAGGGCCATTCCATGCAACCAGCACCCTTTCTGTGAAAAAGAACTTCCTCACATTACCCCTTAATCGGCCTCCCTGTAATCTCATGCTGTGTCCTCTTGTCCCGCTATTTTTCTTATATTGAAACATGTTAGACTCTTTCACCTTGTTAATGCCCTTAAGATGTTTGAATGTTTCGATCACATCACCTCTCTCCATCCTTTGCTCTAGGGTATACATACTGAGCGCCATTAATAAAGCAATAAAATGTAAGCAAAAAACAGTAACAAAACCTGTAAGCACAAAAGAAAATAGTAACACACAGTACATCTGTCTAGCCAACAGAAGCCTTAACTTCTTTCCTTGCACTGATAATGGTGTTCCTTGCTCTGTCCTTACAAGCAAACTTAGAAGAAAAGAGCTCAGGTGAAGCTAGGTGCCTTTGCCAGAAAACCTAATCATCCACTATAGTGGCACCAACAGTGACATGTTTGTTGAACTGGAGCTTATGTTCATCAATTTTCCCAGAGGCTTGGAAGTTAGGCAAAACAGTGCCCATTTTTAAAGGGGGGATCCATTATTGGCTACGAACTATAGTCCGATAGTCTTGCTCCCTATATTGTCACAAATCATAGAAAAATGTGTACATCAGCAGTTTAGTCGATACTTAGAACAACATGGTGTGCTGCCAGAGCAGATTTAGGTCAGGGAGGTCCACGGACACAGCCCTAGTGGACTTCAATAATTTGGTTACAACTTCAATGAACTCTTGTTTGGATACTGGGGCTGTGTTCATGAACCTCAGCAAGGCCTTTGATCTGGTGGCTTACCAGACATTGCTACAAAGGTTATTTAAGGTGGGGGTGCACCTGGAACCCTTAAAATGTTTTTTATCTGAAACACAGGAAACTGCATCTCCCAGGGAATGATTATATCATCTTTAAAAATGATTAAAGGGGGGGTACCTCAGGGGTCCATTTTGGGCCCCTTGCTGTTTAACAGTTATGTCAACAGTTTGCCTAGTGAGCTGAAGCTCTGTGAGGTGCGTCCCTCTGCAGACGACACCGTTTTGGTGGCATGCGCATGCAGTCGGGCCTCCCTGGAGAATGAACTTCAAATAGATTTGCTAAAAATGGAATTGTGGTTCAAAGATTCTGGCTTATTACTGAACAGTAAGAAAACTCAGAGTGTTCTTTTTACTTTGGACAGAAGGGAAACATCAAATACTTTAAATATCAATTTTAGGAATGGACAGTCAGTGCTTAATGTAACCAGTTAAAAATATATTGGGGTATTGGTGGATAATAGACTCAAATTCAAATTTAAGAGTTAGCAAATTAGAGCTGGTTGTTCCAAAAATTCATAACAGATTGCAGGGTTTTAAATAATTGATTAGCAGTTTTTTTCTTGGGACAATACTAACTGTTCAGAAAGTATTTATATAGGTTTTCTAAAAGTGTTATGTTTGTTAAACACAATGAGGCAGGTGCTATGCATTTTCACAATGTTTTAGCACTTTTATGAGCAAAACGCTAATAAATTTTTAGAGTTAAATAAAACCCTGGATTGGGTGAAACCGCATTATAGGCAAGTTTTGCTAAAACATGGAATACACTTCTGACTGAAATAAGAAATAATACTACCGAAACAGATATTTAGACAGTTCTGTGGAAATTGTTGCAGAAATCATGTGAATGTTAAATAAATCTAAGTTTCTGGACTGCTGATTTGTATGTATTTTGTATGATGTCTAGTAACCCTGCTTGCACTAATTTTATTATGAGGCTGTGTATTTATTTATTATAAGTGATATATGTGATATTTGTTGTTATATGATGTAATGTTGTGGTCTTTAATGTTTGTACAGGATTCACTTTGAAAATAGAGGTATCAATTTCTAAAGTCTGAACCTGTATAAAAATAAAACTGCATCAATCAATGGGGAAACAGTATGTTCTTTTTCTTCAGGAAGGTATAGATTTCATCAAATTCATGCTGCCTGTTAACCTAGATGTTAATGTCTGGATATACCTGAATTTTGTGGCTTTCTATTTTATTTCTCCTCCTTTGCTTGCTTTTCTGAGTATTTATTTTATTTTTTGCGATTTGAGGAACATGTGCAGTGGCTTTTTGCTTGGGAAGGATTGCATATAATGCCCAAAGGGCTCTGTCAAACTCCAGTTTGTACTTAGTCCCCTATTCTTCCATACAATTTTTAAGGTGCTTGCTGAATAATTCTTATAGGTTTGGACTTTTGCCCTCTGGCAAACTCACTAATTTTAGGTTGTGTTTTTGTCTCCAATTTTTCCAGGTCATAAGTCTTGGCTAGGAGCATTTTTATGTCCCATTCTTTTTTGGTGGCTTGTAGTTTCATCAGCCCCCAGCTGTCCTCCTTGTCACTGATTCTCTCCTCTGCTCTGTCCAGTACTGTATATGTTACAACCCCTTTCTTCCATATGAGGTTGTTTTACTACAGGTGCCTGAAGGGACAGGTTTTTGGGTGGAGCCCACTCAGCCCAGAGTAGAAAAGGAGAGTGCCTTCATGGTTCCCCCCAGCCATTAGGTGCCAAAGATTGTTCCCCTGTAGTGCCTGCGTGGGAGTGGGAGTCAGTCATGAGCTGGAGGACTTCAATAACTGGAGTTAACACCAGGACTTGGCTGAGGGCTCGAAGCAATAATGACCATGGAAGCCATGTACCAGCACCCAAAAGAACCCGGGGGATGCTTCCCTTAGTGGCACTACTTAGGCCTGGATGAGAGTAGTAGTTCCTGAAGCCTAGAACAGATCCTAGGAAATGGGGAACTGGGGACGTTTCATAATAATGCGCCCATACTGGGGAAGTAGATAGTAGGATCACTAGGAGGGGATGGGAACCCTGGAGGGGTTCCTCAAGGAAAACAACATGACGGCACTTGGGCCTGTGCTATGCTCTCCTAAAAACATCAAGGAAGACCCTGGTGAGGGGCAAGTCCAGAGAAGCGCCCGGGCAGACAACCCAGCACCCAAAGCAGCAGGTGATGCTCCAGCATGAAGGAACACTGCCAGACATGGTAGGAGATCATCCCAAGCATGACAAGATGACTCGAGGCAGTGGACACCTAGGCATGACCGCAGCTATCCGTCTCTGCAAGAATGATGCTCTGCTGGCCTTGCCTGTGTTAACACATGGCTGTGTGTTGTTGCTAGTTGAGTAGCACCGTGCTCATGCTAGGTCAGGGGAGGAATCAGCAATTGGTTGTGCAGCAGGCCCTGGCCCACGATTACATGCGCTGAATTCCAAAAATGTAACAGCAGTAAAGTGAAAACCTGGGAATCGTGGCTTGAGCCTTCACAGTATTCCAGTCTGATGGTACACGTGAAAAAAGGACTAAAGCACTGAACCAGTAACTAATAAAGTGTGGAACCCCATTAGGACAGCAGGACGTGAGAGCCAAGCCAAGGCACTGCTATGGAAGTAAGAACTGAAGAAGCGTGACCATCACAATAAATTGTTCCAGTATCTAAGGAAAGTGAAGGGAGAGTCAAGGCAGAGTGCGAGTTGAAACAGACTGCAACATACAGACAGTGGCAATCACTGGGACAAGACAGGATGATCATGCGTCTCAGCAAGATATTGAGTTTTGAGATCAGCATGGCTGAGACCAGCCTGGGATTGGGGCCTGGGAATTAAATGTAACTTGGCTCTGATGGCGGGTCTGGAATCCACCTTACCACTGAAACGGGATGGAACAACTTGGGGCTCTCTTTTTTTTTTCCAAATATACTTTATTGATTTTACCATCAACAAATACTAATACATTAATTCATTATAGCGTAATACATGCATAAAGATTAAAAATCTGAGGGGTATGTTAAAACACAGAACAATGTTAAAATGTTATAAGGATAAAAAAACTATTTGGGCTGTACAACTTGGAATTCAGATTAAATAAATAAAAAAATAAAAAAAAAACACCTACTAACATAATTCAAAAGGGAATTAATGCAGTGTTCTAAGAAATAAAATTGCAAGGTCATAGAATATTATGTATAATTCCACCGATTCTCCAGTGCATTTCAAACAGCTGAGATGCTCTAGTTCAGTAGTTCTCAGACTTTGTTACAGTGAGCCTCCCCAAATCCATGTAAAAGATTTTGAGCCTCCCCCAAAAATTGAAATAATCTTGGGCCTCCCCAAAGAAAAATAACATACTGTACTTTGCGCAGTACACCATGAATAAATTGAAACCCCTTCGAGTACTTGACTCACATTCAGTTCTTTGTCTTATACTGACGTGGGACCTTTGAAAAAAAGCTCCTGTGCTCAAAGGTGTTATTTGAATAACAAATAAATAAAATAAACAAAAAGTATCATTCAACTTATTGTAACTCCCCTCCCTCCCACAGACCAGCCTACTTCCTCCGCTATTTTCATTCTTGAACCATTGTTACCCCTTGTTGCAGTACCTTCATGGGTCAGACTACTTTCTCTGTTTCCTCTCTATATGAAATAACCTTCCTACATACTGTGCTTGCCTCTCACCTCCTTCCTTGCTCCTGAGCAACTTCACCAGGATTACTTTTTGCTTCCTGCTTTTTGCTGTGAGCACTTCTATGCTCAGCCCTTTTCTTTGGGCTGTTCTACTATTAGGCTACAAATTGATCAATTACCAGCACTCATTACTAGTTTATTGCTCATATTTGTTTGCATTATTATTCACTGTGTATTTCTTGATTCTTTTACAGTTACCTTTTGAAATTATTCACTCCCTACCCTTCCCTGGGTGCACCCGAAATGAGCCTTGGCTCATTCACCTTCCCCTGTCACCTAGTAGTAAATAAATACATTAAATTCACCTACTATTACCCTCTTTCAGTTTGCATTCTCATAAAATATATAAAACTCAAAACTTAAATACAGTACTTTTTCAGACTTGCTTGAGCCTCCCCTGGAAGAGGTTGGGGCCTCCCCAAGGAGGCTGGCCTCACCATTTGAGAACCCCTGCTCTAGTTCTATTAACTTAATTTCCCCCCTCCCTCCTGTTCACTCAGGGTTAGCTCTCTTCCTGTTTTGTGTAGTCTGCAGACCGTTATTTAGAAATTCTTCAAAGGCAAGCCATACTGCCTCTTGATTTGTAGAGCAGCTTTTCTAGTGTGGTACAATCACTTGCTTTGACCACACCTGACTCCTGGGAGGCTCATCATTTTTGCAGAGTGTAAGTATGCCCAATTTTGCACAGGTAATAGCTGTGTAGATAGAATTCCTCTTTCCATCTCTAATGTTTTCAATCTTTTCTAGGTCCCATATCAAAACCATATGTGGTTCCAAGGTCACCCTAGTGGTTACCACCATAATGAGGACTTCTTCAATATCCTACCAGTACTTTTGCAGTTTAAGGGCAGGTAAACATCATGTGTACCAAGTTCCCTATTTGTTGTTTGTGTCTGGGACATAGACCTGAGTATGTGGCCAAGAATTTGGATAGTCTCTTTGGGATGTAGTAGACTTGCTGTATTGCAAGGAACTGGATTAGTTTAAATTTATTTTGGATTGGGATATAACTTAGCTCTGAAAGAGGGTCTGTAACCTCACCACTGCTCTAAAAGAGGAGTGGGAATGAATACTGTGGCTATGAAAGGAGAGTGGGAACTAAAAACACCTGTCCCTTTATGCACAGTAGGTCCTGGGGTGTCACACAGAGTCCCAACCTGGGAGGAGTAAAGTAACAGCATTTTGAAAGGGTGTAAAGGAACTCCCGGTGAGCCATAAATACCCCTAGACACAGAAAGTTTCCTCAGGTCATGCCCACCCACATTCAAAGGCTACATTGGTCAGGGTTGCATACAGTACATTTAGGTTCAGTGGTTTTGATTTGGACATATCAGTTGTATTTGCTAGAGTTGTCCAGAGTGGTGTTGATGGTAGCAAATCCCTTTAGCAACTCATTCAAAATTAAGTATTGTTTCAGAGCTGAGGGCTTGTCCAGTAGCATGCTGTTTATGGTCACTGGTGGGTCAGTATCGCATTACAACGTACATAAAGTACTTGAGGTTCCAGAACTCCCAGTGGTCGATTTTGAACAAAACTGTACAATAATGTGACACTAGTGAGTTACTATTTTGTTGCTCAGGTCTTTCTGGTGCTGGATGTTAATCATCCTGATGAGGTTGGGAGAGGAAAAGTAGAGTACTTAAAGCAGCAGTGCTTCTTAGACACCATGAGTTCTTTTCAGTAATAACATTTTTCTGGCAAAACATCAACATACTCAATTTTCTTTTCTTTTCTTTCATTCCTCAACTACGATATGGGATTCTGAATTTTTAAACGTTCCTGCTCCAGTACCATGCCCACCATGAAACAATATAATGTCTTTTTACAGTGCTGTGCTGCTTACCGTTAGAAACATGTGGTAACACAATCCTAATACATCCACAGTATGACTCTAGTATGTGCATTCAGCAGGTACCCTCAATGAAAAAGATTACAAAAAAAAAAGCCAGTACCAGCCATCTTAAATGACGTGAGTTTTTAATTACAAAATTAGCTATAGAAGCCATTTCAAAAACATCTGACAAAATTAAAAAATACACTGAGGATGAACCTAAGGAAGTCAGAAAAACATTTTTGCTAAAAAAAAAACTATATGATGAAATTCTTTGACGACTAACGAATACTGCTACTTTAAAAGTGAGACGGGCAGATTTCAGAGCTCCTCTTGTTGCATGCTGTTTAGTCAGCAGCCACTTTTCAAATGGAATAAGTGTAACGTAATAAAAAAAAAACAATATCCATTCTGATCTATAGCTTGCAGCACTATATTGCAGAATTTAAAGAAAACTAGATTATAAGAGGACTGTTGTGTAGTAGTAAGAGGATGAATTAGGAGATAGGAGACAGAGGGCTGTGGTTAATGGCATTCACTCTAAGGATGGTAGCGTGACCAGTGGAATACCACAGGGTTTGGTTCTGGGATCAGTCCTCCTCAATGTCTTCATTGGGGACACTGTAGAAAAATGGAGGGGTGCAGATAACACCAAAATCTGTAATAGGGTGGACGCTCAGGAGGAGGTGGGGAAAATGCACAGGGATCTTGGGAAACTTGAGGAGTAGTTCAAGACTTGGCAGTTGGGGTTAAATGCCAAAAAGTGTAAATTCATGCACCTAGGTTATAAGATGGTTGCCAACTGCCTGAGGTTTCCTTCCCTGTGGCAGATGGTCATGAGTGAGAAGTCAGCTTGGAGCCCACAGCCTTCGCTTGCATTGCTATAGGTTTCTAAAGCCTTTTTATGGCAGCTTCTTGTGGCTTGGTTAAATCCTTGGCAGATCTTGCAGGCCAGTATGTTGTGGACAAACCCAAACAGCGAGCGAGCGCACGCGCACACACACACACACACACACACACAATGTGAGCATCGTCCTTGTAGATCTTGCAACCACAGGTATAAAACCTAAATAAAGGTTCTTTTGATGGGCGTCAATAAGGAAAGGTTAACTTGGAAAATAATACATTTTCATTTATTTAGTTTTTGTTTACCAGGTAGGTGCGCTAGCCATAGCAATGACTATTTTCAGGCACGATGCGGGAGAATACAAAACAAACTTCTGGAAAAACCACAGTAACAGTACATTCTAGAAACAGTCAAAGTGATGGGTACATACAAGCAGGTAGCATACATAGGTAATAAAGCATCACAGGTAAGTGTAAGCAGTACAGACAATTTCATGAAAAATTAGGGCTCATACTAACATTAGGAGGAGAATAAATTACAAAAGGAAAAATGCAGTGTCACTTTAGGAGACAATAATTAGGTAGATTAGAGAGGAAGGAATGAAGAAAGTAATCTTTCGATGCCCAGAGCAGGTCTGAGAGAAAGAAGAAAGTAAGGGAGGTAAGAAGCAGCAGGTTGGAGTGGAGGGGCAAAAGTGTGGGGGGGGGTGAAGGGAATGAGATTAGGAAGTGCAAAAACAGCCGGGTGAGGGAGTAACCCTGTCGGACTGAGAGAAAGTGCGGAGGAATGCGGTCAGGATTAAACGGGAGGCGAGGGGAGTCAGAAAGAACCTTGCGTCTATGGCGGTTTGAAACAGGAGCAGATACTGGAAGATATGAGCTGGTGGCGCAGTGCTTTCTTAATGCAGGAGTGTGAGAAGGCTTGATGAATGGTAAGAGAGAGGGAGTTCCAGTACTGGGGGGCCTGACAGGCAAAAGCACTAGAGCCCATTGTGGTAGCATGTTTAGGAATACAGACAGGAGCATTGTCAGCAGAGCAAAGGTCATAGCAGAAGGCCTGACTTTGGAAGAGTACCGCTAGGGGTTTAGGTATCCGAGTCCTAATTATATTGTCAATGAGGGAGCCAAAAGAATAAAGCCTTGACGCCTGAGGAGGAAGCCAACCAAGGTCAGAGTAGAAGAGACAGTGGTGTTTCAACAGATGAGAGGAGGATGCATAGTGACATATATTATTATAGGTAACATCCCATTTGTGAAGACTTGACTTGTTTGCAGAAATATAGGTAGCTGCCCCATAGTTAAGTGACAGCAGTAGTATTCCATGGGCTACAGCAAGTCTGGCAGATGGAGTCAGGGCATAGCTGGTTCGATAGGCAGCTCCAAGTTTAGAGTTTACAGATTTGCAGGTCCTCTGAATATGAAGATCATAGCTTAGTACTGGATCCAGTGTGATCCCCAGATACTTAAAAGAGTTAACAACTTCTACTGAGGTGCCACTGATCGTGGATACTTTAAACTTGTGCTGGGAGTGTTTAAGTTTAAAATTGGATCCGAAGAGCATAGCTTAGGTCTTTGTTTCGTTTAGGACAAATTTATGTCTGACCAGCAATCGCTGGAGTAGTTGGAAATCGTGGGAGAGCTTCAGGTTTATATCCTTGATGCATTTGGCGCTAGAGTACAGCACTATGTCATCTGCATACAACAAGGAGCTGGTGTTCACAAGGTTTGAGGTGGTGATGTTTATAAAGACAGAAAAAAGCAGAGGGCCAAGTATGGACCCCTGGGGTACTCCGATGTTAGTCGTGGCCTTGTCAGAGGGGATGGAGTTGTACTTCACAACCTGTGTTCAGTCAGTCAGGTAGCTTTTGAACCAGTACATAACGTTGGGTTAGAAACCTAATGATTGAAGTGTGTCAGTGAGGATAGAGTGGTCAACTAGGTCAAAGGCCTTGGTCATATCAATGAAGATAGCCCCCCGTGAGAGAAGAAGAGTTCATGGCCATTAGATGTGAATTTGAGTCGAGCAGTGGTGGTACTATGGCCCTTACGGAATCCATGCTGGGCATAGTTTAATACGTCATTTTTCAGGAGGAATTCAACAGTTTGGTTAGCTACAAGCTTTTCAAGGATTTTCCCAGAGAACAGAGAAGATAGCAATTGGCCTATAGTTTGAGGGGTCCTTTGGGTCACCTTTTTTAAGAACAGAGGTAATCCTTGCCATCTTCCAGATATCTGGGACATGTCCCTGGCATAAGGAGAGGGTAAAGATTTTGGCTAAGGGAGCAGCTATGAACAGTGCAGCTAGTTTAAGGAGTTTGGGTTCAAGATTGTCAGAACTAGTCTGGAGACAGATTTAAAGAAAAAATTTGGGCCAGAGGCATTTGCTGGATATGCTAAGGTCAGGTTGGAGGGGAAGGTAGAGGTATAGTTAGTTAGATCAGAGAAACAGTCACTGAGAAAGTTGGCAATAGTGTGCAAATTGTTGCAATGGATTACATTTAGCACCATTTCATTACGGGTGGAGGATAAGTTTGAGCCAAGGAAGAGCTTGATGTGGGACCAGAATTTCCTGGAGTCACCATAGGAGTTCATTAAGAGGTCTTTAAAGTAAGAGCTTTTGGCCTGTTTGATCTCCTTTTTTGCAGGCGTTGCACATAGTCCTGTAGGTGGTAAGGTCAGTGGCTAGGCCAGTGCATCTGAAATGGAGCCAGCTTTTATCTCTTAGGCAAAGTTTACGGAGTTGCTCAGATTTTAGCCATCAGGTTTGTCTGTTTTTCACCCAACGTGTTACTATGTGACAGTGCTTGTCCTGCAGCACTAGGAAGTGGGTCAGAAAGAGACCAAGAGCAGACTGGGTATCACTTGACTCATACAGAGAGGACCAATCAATGTTAGCAACGTCCAGTAAGAATGCCTGAGAGTCAAAATGGGCATAGTTGCGAAAGGAGATGTACCTGGGCTGTGTAGGTTCTGACCTCTCTTTATCCTAAACACAGAAAGTGGGGGAGTGGTCAGTGATATCGTCAGCTAGTATGCCTGAGTAGACTATGTGTTCTGGGTGATTAGACATTATCCAGTCCAGTAATGGTCTGCTGTTGGAGCAGGGGACAGTCCTTGTAGGTTCAGAGATAAGTTGGTGCAGGTTTGAACTTTGCAGTTTGGTTTGGGATAGGGCTTGGGAGCTTCCTAGCCAGTTTATGTTTAGGTCTCCAAGTATGAGAACTTAATTTCTTCCAGATAAGAGTGAGGTTTGAGCCAGTAGTTCATCCAAGCCTCTTTGGAAACCTTTAGGGGGGTTGTAAATGCAGACAATATGAAGTAGTTTGGTCCCGAGAGTGAGACGGGCATGAAGGGCTTCACAGTGCAGGAGGGGAGGCGAGTTAATAACAGGGAGCTGAAAGTGATTTTTAAAATAAATAGCTGTGCCGCTACCCCTCTTGGTTGCTGGTCGGTCCTATCGTAGGAGATTTATGGGATGGGAGGGAGCAAGTAGTGTCAGGGGTGGAAGGTTTGAGCCAGGTTTCAGTTAGGCAAATTATGTCAGGCTTGTAGAGAAGTGTCCAAGCTTCTAGCTCAGAGAGATTGTGCACAAGGCTCCTGATGTTAAGGTGAGCAAATTTTAGGTATTTTGTGTTGCTAATTGGGTTAGGTGTGGGGTTAACTGGTCCCAGGTTTAGCTGTACGTCGCCAGAGAGCAGAATGGCCATAAGGAGCAAATACCAAAGTCTGAATCGCAGGAAAGGGTATAGGGCCCGCATGCGAAGGTGGTAATTTTTGAAGACCTGAAAGACGATGTTTAACCATGCCTTACATAGTAGAAAAGGAGAGGAGTCACAGTGTGCACTGGGCACCACTAAGAGGTTAGAGAAACAGAAATCATGGGATGGGAGGGGAGAAATTACTGGAGAAGCTGGTGGTATGTTTAACAGCAACAGGTGAAGTAATGGGATAGAGGAGACAAAAAAAAAAAAACATCATCAGGCACTGGGTCATTTTAGTCAGCAGGAATGATGAGGTGGGATGCCTGAAAAAATCTGTTATACTCCTGTGGGATGAGGTAGAGATTGTGGGAATTAGAAGTGGGCCCGAGGTGAATAGATACTACTTGTCAGTACCAAGATAACATGGATAGGGAATCTGAGGAAAAGACAGACGACCAGGGAAAAAACTTGTAGGGAGGGCAGAGCTACTAATTCAGCAACACCCTGCTTGCCAGTATGTTTGAAGAGATGTGGGGAGGAGAAAAAGAGCCAATGAAAGAGAGCTAAGAGAGGAGAGTGGGGGAGGGAGAAAAGAGACTGTAGTAGCAGTGGAGAGCAAGTAAAATCAGCGGTGCCGAGCATTGAAAAAGGCGCTCCAATCAGGAGAAGTCTGAGGCGCAGGCTGGACCAATCAGGCTCCGGTAGCACAGCGCTGCACCAATCAGGGGGCGGCCATCTTTCCGCGGCTTGAACAAGCAAAAACAGTGACCGTACCTTGTGTCAGGATCTAGCTTCGGGTTCCAGGAGGGCGGGCAGAGAGAGTGCGTCCAGGCAGGCAGCGGCCGTGGGTGGTCATACGAGGGGCCGCCGACTTTCAGAGGCGCTGCTCAGGCGTGGAGTCCTAGGGGAGCAAAGAAAGGGGAGATTATAAAGTATCAGCAGGAGGGGGTTGGAGGCAGGCGGCAGACAGACAGCAGGGTGTGGGGGAAATCAAGTGTTTAAATGTTGAAGAAACAATGGCGCTGTTTCTCTGAAGGTCCAACAAGCGGTTGACAGTAGAAGAAAGAACAAAGGACCAAGGAGGACGCCCACATTGTATAGGTGCCAAAGTTGTACATCATCGTGGATGGCCCCCAGCTAGCAGAAATTTCCGAGAGGTACTGATGCCAATGGCTTACAGTTCCAAAGGTGTGGCCTAATGGAGAAAATATTCTAGATGAAGATCCCCGGTGCTGAGCATAGGATGGGGGAGGCGAAGATACTGATGGTCACTCGGCAGGAATAAGACCTTGGGGTTATTATATTTGAGAGCCTCAAGTTGGCAGCGCAGTGTGACAAGGATGTTGGCAGGGCTAGTGGGATGCTGGGTTGCATAGGGAGGGGTATCTCCAGCAAAAGGAGGGAGGTGGTGGTGCTGCTATTATATTTCTCTCTAGTAAGCCCTCACCTGGAGTACTGTGTTTGGTTTTGGAGACTGCACCTCGAAATGGACATAGACAAGGTGAAGGCTGTCTAGAGGAGGGCACGTGAAATGGTGCAGAGTTTGCCTTGAAAACCTCATGAGGAAAGGCTGAGGGATCTCAACAAGTACACCCTGGAAGAGGAAAGAGAGAGAGAGAGTTGTGACATGATCAAGACCTTCAAGTACCTCATGGGGTGAACAGGGTAGAGGTGAGGCATCTCTTTCCAATGAGGACAAGCACCAGGACCAGAAACTATGTGATGAGGGTGGGGGGGCTCAGGAGGGCTGCAAATAAATATTTATTCCCCAAAAGGGTGGTAGATGCCTGGAATAGACTGCCAGCAGAAGTGATGGTGGCTAAAATGCTGGGGGGCTTCAAGCATGCATGGGATAATCATAGGGATATATTAGAAAACAGATTGGGGGGGGCTTCGGATACCAGATAGGGTCTCTGGAGGTGGAATAGGTAGGAAACACTTGGGCAGACTTGGTTTGCAAAGTAGTCCTTTTTTGCTGACAAACTGTTTCTAGGTTTCTACTGTATGTAATTGTTTATAGCTCTCGACACTGCCATGGAAAACTAACAGAATGCATTTCTTAAAATGTCTGTATTCAGAAATATGTATGTAACCAACTGCTGGTATTCGGGTACTATGTGGCTCTCCACTATGGGAGGGGGCTGGCCAGAGTCCACAGAGGTAAATAAAAATAGAACAATAGCCATGCTGTCAGGGTGGCACCCATAAACACCCTGACTCAATAAAGCAAACGTACACACATTTATAGACTCAAGCAGCATTGTATGTTTATGTCTCAGTGCTTTTGTACTGAGGTTCTTTGTTTTTGTAGATGGCATATATACTGCAACTTCAGTTCCTGCCAGTTCTCAGTGAGGGTAGGCAGTTCTGACAAAGACTGAGATTCATGATTAAATTCATTCACTTCCTCTTCTTTTACCCACACATACTATTATGCCCAGTATGCTCTGAGCAGGAATGGATTAACTGCAAGAACACAAGCACTGTAGCACATTACTGGGTTATCAGACAAATGGACACAACACCTCAAGCTGGCTACTCAGGGACAGATACACTCTACAGCAGTCGTTGGGCACCTTATAATAATTATGGTACTACAGCTGACATTGGGCATCTAAAACAGTTCAGGTCAGGCACTACAGCTACAGCTGAGCACATTACACGTGAAAACAATTAAAGGTGGCATAACAAGTAAGACTGGGTTGTGGAGTAATTCTGAATCCCATTGATTCATACACTGGCACCATCTCTGTGAGGAGCACAGGCCTACATCATACAGTTACTTGCTGTACCTTGATTTCAGAGTTCATATCTGAATGTCAGGGCTGATCTACAACCTGGAAACCCTAAACAGAAGAACTTTTGAAGAGGTGACCCCCATCACATAAGCTGGGTGGAACCAGGTAGCTCTCTACAGAGAAATCAAACTCCTCATGTTTGCTACTCAGAATATTCTTGTGACTGACTCAAACTGACTCAGTCCATTAACTTGACTGACAAACTCACGCTGTGCAGAGACAGACAATCTGGCTCTGCCCCCACGCCCTCCCTGATACACGCTGCCCCAGTACCACAATGACATACTCAGAAGTAATCTACTGATTAACTCTTTAGGTTCCAAAGCAGCCTCCAAATAGATATATCAGAACCTGAGGGAGTATCTGGGGGTTACATGTAGTCAAGTAAGTACTTATGGCAATGTGTTGCTAATGTATTTTCTAGACCATAGTTATTCTGTGCAAAGGCAACAGCAACTCAATGAACCCTATTGAGAAGAAGCCATACTCACATGTCTTGCAGTTCTTGCATAACAATACGATCAATCATGTGAGGCATGTGAGCAGGAACTTTACGAGATGTAAATCCGAACTTGGAGTTTAAAACTTTATTCACGTAACGGAGTGAATCAGCTAAGGTATCTTTTAGGCGTCTTCTGACATGACTGCTGTCAGTATAGTATGCAAGTTCCTTATTTAGCCTCTCCTCTTCCTAGAATGAAGATGACATGAAAACAAACTTTTGTAATGCATTCAGAAACTAAACATGACACATGCAACCGAAAGAAAAGTGTTCCCCACTACCACAGAATAGAAACATGTTTGCAGATCTACCAGTTCTGCGTGCGTGCAAGTCATCCAAAACACAAATTCATTTATGCAATTTTTTTTAATTATGCTTTTTTTTTTTAAATTAAGTTCTAATTTAATCTTTAGACTGCCAACAGAATTAGAATGTATAGGAATTATGGACTGATGTATCAGTCCGCACACTGCAAGAATCAACTGACAAGTCAGCAAAGAATTCCGGAATATCTTTTGTATTGGCCTTTTAACGTGACTGCAGTCTGATTTTAACATATTTCATTACTAGCACATTTCTGGTCCCTCTAGTACAATTTATCTAAAATTAAAGGTGTCCTTAAGGCTATTACTACATGAAGCAACATACAGTAGCTCCATCAGCAGTAAAACAGCATTAATACCTAAAAAGCCAACTTCTCTTACTCTGGCTAAGTCCCAACTAAAAATAGGACAGTTTGATCAGGGATCCAAGAGCAGGACACTTAAAAATGGACAGCAATGCATACAGTTTATAATCTTAATGCACTGCATTCTGGGCAATCCAAGCACATCATCATAAAGTGGCTTTAGGCTGGGTAGACATTAATCACGACTATAAGGTGCCACAAATCATCAACAAACAAGTCTGCAAAGGTTGAAACAACAGGCCACAGATGCATACCTCCATCTGCCTGTGATTTCTCAGTGTGGTGCACTTAACAGTCTAGCACAAGAAAAATGCTTGTCTAGCGTTTGTTTTTTCCCCCTCCAGGCAGCAACGCACCACCAACGCTGAAACAGCCCTCCCTCCCAGCAGTAGTCAGAACTTACTGCTCTCACTGAAGGCAGCAATGCACTACCAATGCTAAAACAGACCTCCCTCCCAGCAGCGGTCAGACTTTCTGCTCTCACCGAAGGTACTTTGCACGGATCTCTGTGCACAGCAAGCCAGGGCTGAACAATAACATTATTTCTATGTCCCCATTTTCAGTCGGAGGATGGGGACCGACTGTCATTTGGGAGCGGTATCTTACCGTTTTTGTTCTGTGGTGTGTGGTCTGTAGCAAGAGGTACTTTAAGACCTCCTTTACATTAAGGGGACTGGGTTTGATTCCGATGAGTTCTTTAAGGGTTAGAACTGTGTAAACTGTGTTATATTGTGGGTCCATGCTTGATTCTAGTGGGTACTCTTGGGTAGCTGAATCCGATGTTTACAAACAGTGAGCTTATTGTGTCATATAAATCCAGAGTTAGAGAGCGCAAAGGAGCAAGTAGCACCAAATAAATGTTACGTAGAAGTAAGGACTAAAAAGGGCGTTTATAGTTGAAAAAACACTCAAACTTTAATACAGTTATTACTAGTCTTTACTGATTTATATGTTACATCTGGTGCAAAAAACAGAGTACTGCAAAGACAAAACACCCTGGCATACAGACCCCTTTGAAGGAGGTGTGAGTTGAGGGCTGAGGGGTGTTTTGTCTGCAGTACTTCTATTTTGCACCAGATATTATATAAATCAACAAAGACTATGTAATAACTATATTAAAAGTTGATGGTTTCAACAATGCCTTCTTTTGATCTTTACGTTCTATTTGGTTACTGCCTTTCCTCTCTAACTCTGGATTTGTTCGTTTGTGGGGTTGGCTGCCCTGTGGAGAGCTGCATGGTTACCTTTGGATTTCTGTTCGCAGTGTACATTTGGACTTTGTAATGTGTCATATAGCCTGTGGTTCTAGTGCATGCAGCGTTACTGTATAAAGGGGCTTACATTCCGTTTCCAAGGATTAGCACTGAGACTGTTGCCAAGACGCCATTAGCCCACACCCTGTCTTTGTCCTCCTTCCCGCCCTGACACTTGCCAGGTATCTTCCATTGTCTGTCACTCTCCATTACCTGTCTATTCCCACACCCCCTTACATCCTCATACTTGGTTTATTCCATTGTTGAAATCCCTTACAGCCTGTACTTCTCAGTTTACTCCTACACTCCCCTCATTTACACTCTATCCATAAGGTGGAACCTCTCACCCTCCTCAGACTTTTAGCTGTGGCACCTCCTAGCCTAATGCAACAAAGTAAGCCTCTCTGATACTTTAAGTTATCAAATTTTAAGCAGCTTTGTTCCACTTAGTCTCCCCCTTCACTCCACACTCCCCTAACAGCAAACCCAGCTCTCGAAATGCAAGTTGTGCACTCCCTGCTACTTGTAACAGCCCTTTTTCCCCCTCCGTCTTCTTCCCTACCCCAATCTCACACTTCTCAAGTCATACCCCTCCAAGACCATTTTCGATAACCAGTTCTCCCCAGCCCTGCAACATCCTCTCTACACTTATCCCCTTCAAATCCCTGCACTAGACTGCATACGATTACCATCCCTTAACTTGGAGCTCATCAAGACTCTATTTCACCCTTACTACTACTCACAAACATGCCCACCATAACAGAAGTAAACTAAGTAAATCCTCAAGCAAACTCTTTTTCCTCTACTTCCTCCTCCTATTAGCTGGAGACATCTAGTCAAACCTTTACCCCACCCCTGGATCCCCTACCCCCACAAAAGGCCTTAACATTTTCCACTTCAACGCCAGGAGTCTACTCCCAAAGACTGACCTCCTCAAAGTTTGGGTGTCTCAGCACTCCCCGGACATTCTCTGTATCACTGAATCATGGCTATTACGTAGGATCCCTGACTCCCTACTCAATTACCACCTCCTATGGCAAGACCGCTCCAAGCGTGGGGGTGAAGTAGCAATCTATCACTGCCAAAATTTGCCCATCTCCCTTGTCACCAGTGAGGCAGTACCTAATACTCATGAAGTCCTTCTTATTAAGTTGTAACCTCCATCCTCTCTCATCTTCATTTGTGTGCTTTACTCCTCTCCCAAAGCTTCACTCTCCTCAGTGGTCTATGCCACCTCATCCCTTACATCCACTGCTGGCTTAGGCAAACTTATCTTACTCAGTGATTTCAACCTAAATTGGTCCTCCCCTGCCCTAAAACACATTACTCAGCAAACTGAATCTCTCAACCTATACCAGCTCATCACCGAACCTACCAGACCCAACCCTCCACTCTCTAAACCACATCCTCCTGGACTGATCCTGTCCTCTCATCCGCATCACATCCCTGCCTCTGGTACCTGCCCTGACTTATTTAGTGACCCCCCCCCCCCATTTATCACTGGATACATTCTATACGTTCCCTAAATACCTCATCTCCTTCAAGATCTTGCGTCCTCCAACTGGTCCCTTTTCTATACATCCACAGATGTCAACATGGCACTCTCCCCTTCTGCCAGAATCTAACTAATGTGTGGGACAAACACGCCCCCCCCCCGCGTTGATGAAGGATGAGACACTTTCATCACCTGTGGATTACAACAGACATCATCAAACTATGCAACAAACGCGACTGTGCCTGGGCTCGCCACAAAGCTTCCCAATCCCCAAACGACCTCCTCCCTTATAGGGTCCTTGGAAATGCTTGCACAAAAGTTGTTAAGGTGGCTAAATTGCACTACTTCAAGGATACTCTACATGAAAATCTCAATTCCCCCCCATAAATTTTGGCACACACTCTCCTCCCTTCTAAACCCCCAACCCAGCTCCTCCTCCCCTACCCTCCTCATTAACAACACCCTAGTCTCTGATCCTCTCACTGTTACCTCCACCCTAAACAATTTCTTTACAACGTGTGCCCTACCCTCCACCCTAGTCTGAATTCTCATTCCCCACCCTCTCACCCATCTCCCGACCCCCTTCACCTCCATTGACCCTGCACCTACCCCATCCCTAAGGATTTTCATTTCTTCCCAGTCACTGCCCAGGAGGCACTCTCTGCCCTCAAATCCCTAAACCCTCACAAATCCAGTCCTGATGGGCTCAACCCTCTTCTTCTTCTTCAGATCTCTGCCCCAGCCACTGCCTACACTCTGTCTCAACTTCTTAACCTCTCCTTCATAGAAACATAGAATTTGACGGCTGATAAGGACCGCTTGGCCCACCTAGTCTGCCCATATTTCTACCTAACAGATAAGCTGCAGATCCTAGTTAACCAACAGCTTACTTCCTCCTACCCCTCACTAGGACTGACTTATGTCTGTCCCATGCATTCTTGAATTCCCTCACTGTTCTTGACTCCACAACCTCCTCAGGGAGGCTGTTCCATGCATCCATAACCCTCTCTGTGAAAAAATACTTCCTCACATTACCTCTGTGCCGTCCCCCCATTATCTTCAAACTGTGCCACCTTGTTCTTGCACACCTCTTTTTCTGAAAGATGTTACCCTCTTGGACTTTGTTGATTCCCTTGAAGTACTTGAAAGTTTCTATCAAGTCTCCTCTCTCCCTTCTTTCATCAGGGCATACATATTAAGCTCCTTTAGCCTTTCTTCGTATGACTTCTGGTGCAGACCCTGCTCCATTTTGGTTGCCCTCCTCTGGACAGCCTCCACTCTGTCTATGTCTTTGCGAGACGGGCTCCAGAACTGCACACAGTACTCCAGATGGAGTCTCACCAACTGTCTGTACAGAGGGATAACAGCTTCCTGTTTTCTACTATTGATGCCTCTTCCTAGGCATCCCAGTATCCCCCCAGCCTTCCTTACTGCCTTCTCACATTGCTCGCCCATCGTTAGGTCATCTGATATAATTACCCCCAGGTCCCTTTCTATTTTTACTGTTGTCAGTATCTCACCCCCCATTGTGTACTCTTCCCCTGGGTTTTTGTTTCCCAGGTGCATTACCTTGCACTTCTTTGCACTGATTCTGAGTTGCCATACATTTGACCATTCCTCTGACCTTGCCAAGTCCCTTCTCATCCCTTCCAATCCATCTCGTGTATCAACTCTGTTGCAGATCTTTGTGTCGTCTGCAAAGAGACATACTTTTCCTTCCAGTTCCTTTGCAATGTCACTTATAAAGACATTAAAAAGGACCGGTCCCAGTACTGAATCCTGCGGTACCCGACTAGTAACCCTCCTTTCTTCACTGTGGACTCCATTTAATGCTACCCTTTGCGTCCTGTTGTCTAGCCAATTTTTTATCCAGGTTACCACCTTGGGACCCACTCCAAGGCTGGCTAACTTGTGTATTAATCTTTTGTGTGGGACTGTATCAAATGCCTTGCTAAAAGCTAGGTAGGCCACCTCCACAGCCCCTCCCTGGTCTATTACTTTGGTCACCCAATCAAAGAAATCTATTAGAGTCATCTGACACGACCTTCCCATCTTGAATCCATGCTGCCTTGGGTCCTGTGCCCCACTGGCCTCTAGGTACTCAACAATTCCTTCCTTCAGAAGTGATTCCATCATTTTCCCTACCACTGAGGTCAAACTAACTGGTCTGTAGTTTCCTGCCTCTGTCCTGCTTCCACTTTTGTGAAGAGGAATCACATCCGCCCTCCACCAGTCCTCAACCCTTCACCCTTGGTACTGTCTCCCAAGTGTGGAAATCTGCAAAAGTTGTCCCCCTTCACAAAGACAGTGACCAGGAGCTACCAGGAAACTACCGCCCCATCTCCCTCTTCCCTGTCTTGGCCAAGCTTCAGAATCCATTGTACTTACCAGACTCTCCAATTTCCTTACTTCTACAAACTTCCTGTCCCCATATCAGTCAGGATTTAGAAAAAAAAAACATTCCACTGTCTCCTCTTTACTCTGGGTGACTGGTGCCATCCTCACTGGCATGGACCAAGATCATCTTACTTCAGCCATATTTATAGACCTTGCCAAGGCATTTGACTCTGTCTCTTACTCAATCTTTCTTTCTAAACTAGATCTAGCAGGCCTCTCCTCACTAGCAGTCCAACGATTCCACTCTTATCTTTCAGGCCGTTCCCAATGCATCCAGATTGGCGATTCCCTCCTCCCCCAATTCTAGAAGGCATACCCCAAGGCTCTAACCTGGGCCACATCCTCTTTTCTATCTTCCTAAAAGATCTTCCCCTAGTGTGCTCGCACTCTCACATTCACCTCTACGCTGAGGACACCATCCTCTACACACAGGTTCCCCAGCTTCCGAGGTATCCTCCCTTCTACACGCTGACTTCAGTCGCGTCCTAAACTGTTTCCGGGTCAACCAGCTAAAAGTAAACACTACCAAAACAGTCTCAATGAACTTCAGTACACCCCAAAAACTTAACAAGCTCCACCCCCCCTTCCTTTTCAACACTAGATGGCACTACCTTAGACATAGTCCCTGCATACAAGTACCTAGGAGTCTGACTCAACAACCGCTTTGACTTCACCACTCACATAAACCACATACACTCCAAGCTCCACTCCAAATTGGGCGCACTTTACAGAAATAAAGATGCCCTCTCTCTCCCCCCATTTGTCAGATCCTCCTCAAAGAACAATCCTTCCACTTTTTGATTATGCTGATGTTGTATGTAGGTCTGCTTCCGCATCTACCCTCTTCAGACTGGGTGTTCTCTTAAATGCCTTTTGTTGCTTCACCTTAAATGCCCCCCCCCCCAGAACTCACCACTGCACTCTCTACTCTTCCCTATACATCCCCTCTATCTTCCTACTAGAATCACCACACCTCCATCATCTCTGCCAAGTATTGGTTTGGCACACTCCCTCCCTCCTCCCTACCCAGACTCCCTCCTATCCCCCGCCCCTCACACTTCCTGCTCGCCTCTAAACAGGGGACCCTTGCTCCTTTGCCCTTCCTCGGCCTCACTCCAACTCGGGCAAAGCAGCTTTCCCCTTCCACTTCCCTAATTTGTAGAACTCCCTGCTCTCCTCACTCCATATGCTTCAGTGTCTAAACCTATTTAAAAGGACCCTACTACACTTGCTCCCTCCATCCTGCTCATGCCCCCATCCGCCTAACCCTCTGCTAAAGCCCACATGATCTATATCACTCTGCCAAAAAAACCTGACTCCTGCTACCAATGTAAACCCCCTATAGTCTGTAATAAAAGCTTGTTCTCCACTTTTGTGCCTCATACTAGTTGCTAACCAACTTCCTTTATACTGCGGCCTAACACACTTTGCACTTGCTGTCACCAGGTTATACCCTGTGTCATGTCCTAGGCATTGTCTCTCCACTGTATGTCTAATTTCACTCTGTCATTCGTATTTGACTTTTATACTGCCTTATATTTGAAATCCACTCTCCAGCTTGTAATATCATGTACTATATTTGGTTGCAAGCCTCACATGTACTGTATTTTGTTGAATGTCTCTTTGTTTACTCCTGTTTCTCTG
The DNA here is from genome assembly GCA_016271365.2 of Neoceratodus forsteri. NCBI lineage: Eukaryota > Metazoa > Chordata > Ceratodontiformes > Ceratodontidae > Neoceratodus > Neoceratodus forsteri. The sequence continues at coordinate 1,290,429,662 of CM028131.1, read as the reverse complement.
TGTATTTGATGTAACTGTATCTCCAATTTTCTCCTTCCTTGGGTCACACCTGGAACTGCGCATTGGCTCAGTGTGCCTCTCCCAGTTATCAATTTTTAAATAAAAAATAAAAATAAATCTATGACAATGGTGATGACATTAAGGGCAAAATATGCCTATTTGTGGACAACACCAAGCTCTGCAGGAGAGTGGACACAGCTGAAGGGATACAGGACCTACAGGGTGATCTGGAAAAACTGGGGAGGTAGTCCAGGATCTGTCAGCTTGGCTTCAGTGCCAAGAAATGCAAAGTTATGCACACTGGAGCCATGAATCCCAGGATGGGTACTACCAGGGTGGAGTCCTGGTATCTGCATCAGAGGAGGAGAAGGACCTGGGAGTGATGATCACTAGTGACTTGAAGCAGACCACGCAGTGCAAGAAAGCAGCAGCAACAGCAAATAAGATGCTGTGATGCATAGCTAGGGGGATCAGTAGTAGGAGAGAGGAGGTTATACTACCCTTGTACAGGTCACTAGTGAGACCACGTCTAGAGTATGGCATTCAGTACTGGTGTTCACAACTCAAAAAGGACATTAACCTGCTGAAGAAGGTCCAGAAAAGTGTTACAAAGATGACAGTGAGTCAGCAGGGTAAGGTATACGAGGAGAGGTTGAGGGCACTGAACATGTACTACCTGGAGGACAGGACGGTGGGGGAGACATGACTGAGACCTTCAAGTACTTGAAACTGACAAATACGGTGAATAAGAAGGGTCTCTTTAAGCTGAGTGGCAACCATAACACGAAAGGACACAGTCTTAAGTTTGAGGGAGGCCAGGAAGCAGTTCTTCATGGAGAGGGTGGTGGACACTCGGAATGTGCTGCCGGAAGAGGTGGTCTTGTTGAAGATGGTAAGCAGCTTCAAGACAGGCTGGGATAGGCATGGGGGAAGGTAAAGATCATGGGTAGGGAGGATTGAAAGGATGGGAGGAGCAGGAGTTGGGGCAGGGGCAGTAGCTCAAGCTGTGGACCCTGCAATACCAGCATACGAGGTAGACCAAATGGCTTTCTTCTGCTGGCTTCTTTGTATGTTCATAAGTATGTTCGTATCCTTGGAAGGAAAATAATTTCAAACAGGGCTGACCACACATTGTAGCTCAGGAACAGTGTTTTGTGCTGCAGCATGACACACACAGATTCTGAAGTTAACAAGGGTCTTCCATTTGACCTAATTTTGGTCAGCCCATTTCAAGGGTGTTTCTGCTCCCTAGTGTACTGCTCTCATTCTTACAGTGGGAAAATGCTTACTGATGTACTGTTTCAGTCTGCATTGCATTCATGTCTAATAATTAAATGTATTACCTCTATTCACTGTGAAATATGCATCTTGCTCTCATAATCTGATGTACTATTATTACTACTATAAAGTTTCCTTTCCCCAGAATGCAACTGGAAACAAGCTGCTGCTCATCTCTACATCAAAACCTGTATCATTAGCAAATGCTCCCAGGCAGTATTAACTTCTTTGAGTCCTGGCCCTTTCCACAAGCAGTACAACAACAGGGTGAAGTTACCTAGTGGTGTATGCTTTTTATGGGTACAGACTTGGGGATGGGGATAGAGGAAACTATCCAAGAAACTAGATGAAACTTTCAAAAAAGTGAGCCAAACACCACTGAGGCGGCACCCACATCACTGGAACTGGACCTGCTGGAGGCAGCTCTTTCCTGCTACAACAAGTGGACACTGCATTGCACCAACAGGAGTTAACCTGAAGGGAAAAAGGAATGGAGGAAAATGGGAACGCTCATAAAGTGCATTGACATTAAAGAGTTTTGAAAATTGGACCCCTATGCTACAGTATATTACCAGGTCAGAGGTTAACCTAAAGAAAGAAGGAACAGTTACGTAAGAACTTACTGTAAAGTACAGTTACGTAAGAACTTACCGTAACAGTAGATCTTCGAGAGGAGCTCTTGCAGCAGGCTATAACAATTAGGACTATGCCGCAGGCACTAGGACCACACGGTGAAAACTTCTGCCAGCAATACCAGCGAGGACACATCCCAGCCTTGCGTCCGTCCAGCGTCGGTCCGAGGTACAAGAGGAGGGACTCAGCTCCGCCTCAGTTCTCCGCCAGTACCCAGCAGAAGGCCTGACAGAGAAGGAGGCGGAAGCCTACCATCGAGAAAGGAAAGAAAATAGACCTGCACACTCCGGGGGGAAGGCGGAAGGGTGGTGCTGCAAGAGTCTCTCAAAGATCTACTGTTACGTAGTTCTTACGTGAACTGTACTATCTTACTCAGATAGAGCCTTGCAGCAGGCTATAAATAATTAGGCTGAACTCGGCAGTCCCATAGCAAAGAGGTAGCCGACCGGAGGAGGAATATGCTGACTCCAGAGGCCCTCAGGACAAGAGTCCGTAAAACCGCTAGGTCAAACCAACACGGCGTCTGGAGATGATATCCAAGCTGTAATGCTTGATAAAGGTATACACGAATTCCAGGTGCGGCCGCACAGATATCCTGAATGGCGACATTCCGCATCGCGGCAAAAGAAGCTGAGACTCCCCTGGTGGAGTGACCCCTAACCGGACCCGGCAGGGGTTTATTGTGATGCTCGTAGCAAAACGAGATGCAACGGACTATCCATTTGGAGATAGTCTGCTTGGACACCGGCTGACCCAAGTGATGTGGTGCAAAAGCCACAAAGAGTTGCTCCGCTTTACGGTGCTGAACTGTTCTGTTGAGGTAATACCTCAGGGACCTGTGGACATCCAATGTGTGGAAGAGAGCCTCCCCTCTATTGGAAGAGGAAGGAAAATAAACTGGAAGATCAACCGACTGGTTGAGGGTCAACTCCAAGACCACTTTGGGAAGAAACTTAGGATTAGTTCTGAGGGAAGCTCTTTCCCTATGAAAAACCAAATAGGGCTCTTTACACATCAGAGCCTGAAACTCGGAAACTCTTCGAGCGGAAGTAACAGCAACCAGAAAACAAACTTTCCAAGACAGGTATCGCAGCTCACAATACGCTGCGGGCTCAAAAGGAGGGAGGGTGAGTTTCTCCAACACAAAAAGGAGGTCCCAGGGTGGGACAGGGTCCCTAATGGGAGGTCTCATGTGAAGAATTCCCCTAAGGAAGGTGCGGGCTATGTCTAACTGTGCCAATGCTCTCTCTCTCTCTCACGAGAGCATGATAGTCTGACATTGCCCACATGTGCACCTTGATAGAGGAATAGCTCAGGCCTTTCTTGTACAAGGAGAGGAGATACTGCAAAATGGAGTTCATAGAGCAGGTGACAGGGTCTAATTGCTGTGGCAAGGCCCAGAGACAGAAACGCTTCCATTTCAAAACGTAAGTGGAGCGAGTAGAGGGCTTTCTTGCAGACGCTAAGACCTCGGCCACTTCCGGGGAAACCCCGTATCGGTCCCTAGCTACGTCTGGAGGAGCCAGGCATGAAGGTGCAGGGATCTGAGATCCGGATGAACCAGAGACCCCCGGTCCTGGGACAGCAGTTGCAAGCAAATGGGCAGCGGGACTGGAGGTTCCTGGGACAACCGCTGCAGGAGTGGGAAACAAATTTGTCGAGGCCAATTGGGGACCACAAGGATCATTCGTGCCCCCTCTGCCTGTAGTTTGAGCAGAACCCTCTGAATGAGAGGGAAGGGTGGAAAGGCATAAAGAAACCTCCCTGCCCAGCAAAGGGATAACACGTCTGGCCAAAAAACGCCAGGCACGTGCTCTCGCGAGCAAAACAGTAGCAGTTTGGCGTTGCGTGGTGACGCAAAGAGATCTAGCTCAGGAAGGCCCCACCTTCTGAAGAGCTGATCCACTACGGATTGTAGCAATTCCCACTCATGTGCTCTGGCCCACGACCTGCTGAGTTTGTCGGCCAGCTTGTTTAGGACGCCTGGAATGTGCATGGCCTACAGAAGAATGCCCCGTTCCAGTGCCCAGTACCAGACTCTCATCGCCTCCCGGCAAAGAGGATAGGAATGGGTGCCTCCATGCTTGTTGATATAAAAGACGACTGCCATGTTGTCCGTCTGGACTAGAAGAGAGCTGGGTACCAGGTCCTCTCAAAATGCCTGAAGAGCGTAGAGGACTGCTCGCACTTCCAGTACATTGATGTGGAGAGACCGCTCCTCGGGTGACCAAACCCCTTGTGTTTGATAAACACCCAGGTGAGCCCCCCAACCCAGGTCCGATGCGTCTGTTGTTACAGTCTGACCTGGAGGCTCCGGACGAAAGCTGACCCCCTTCTCCAGATTGCTGGGGTCCAACCACCAAAGCAATGTTCTCCTGACTGGCTCCGAGATCCTGACTAAAGCGTCTAGGTCGTCGTAGCATTGATCCCACTGCACCCTGAGCATCCATTGTGGGATTCTCATGTGGAGGCGGGCCAAGGGTGTTACTGGGATGGCCACTGCCATATGCCCCAATAGACTGAGGAAGTTCTGAGCCGGAACTCGAGGTGCTATGGATATCCATTCCGCCAAAGTTCGAAGGCGAATTCCCCTGTCCTGTGGGAGAAAAGCCATGCCCTGGACCGAGTCCAGGATAGCTCCTATGAAGGCGAGCTTTTGACTGGGCTCTGGGGATGACTTTTTCCAGTTCAGGGTGATCCCCAGATCTCGGAATAGAGTATAGGTGTCTCCGAGAGAGCGTAAGAGGCCGTCCCTTGACGGGGCCGTGAGAAGCCAGTCGTCGAGGTAAGAGAACACATAATGCTCTAATCGCCTCAGAGCTGCAGCCACCACTGCTAGGCATTTGGTGAAGACTTGCGGAGCGGAAGAGAGGCCGAACGGGAGCACCCAAAACTGAAAATGCTCCCCTTGGAAGTGGAACCTCAAAAACTTCCTGTGGGGAGGAAAGACCCTGATATGCATGTATGCATCCTGCATGTTGACAGAACAGAGCCAATCCCCTTGGTGCAGCAGAGGGAGGAGACCCTGAAGAGTCACCATCCTGAACTTTGTACCTATAAAGAGATTTAATGGACTGAGATCCAGAATGGGACGAAGGTCCCCCGTCTTTTTTGGGATCAGAAAAAAGTGGGAGTAGAACCCCTGACCCCGCTGCTCCCTGGGAACCCTCTCTATTGCTCTCTTTTGCAGGAGGGCCTGAATTTCCCCTTCTAATAGTGGAATGTGAGAAGGAGGATAGCAGGGAGAAGCTTTGGCGGAGTATGTGGAGGAACTCTGTAATTCCAACATGTGTCCTCTCAAATAACGTCCAAGACCCATTGATCGGTGGTAATAGAACTCCACCCCTCGAGATGAAGGAGAAAGCGGCCCTCAACCGGCTCCCCTGGGCGTCTGACCACGGGGGAGAGGCGAGGAAAATCGTGGAGCAGAAGAACCGGGAGGTAGGGAGACAGGCCTGGGGAGGGACTTGGGCCCCACGAGGATGGAAGGTCCACCAGACTGCTGGTTTCCGGATTCCTGCGGAAGCCACCTCTCTGCCCTTGCTGGGATCCTCAGGCTGAAACCTAATTGCCTGAGGACTTGCGAAAAAGCCAACGGCGATGGGGGCATCACTGGTTGCCACAGTACATCTGGTGGACCGACCAGATCGACTTACCCGATTCTTGGAGACGGGAGATCAAGGCCTCCATCTCCTGCCTAAACAAAACGGCACCCTGGAACGGCAGGTCCCGGATACCAGACTGCAGATCCTGGTGAAAGCCCGAAAGCCTCAACCAGGCATGGCGCCGAAGACAAACCCCAGAGGTGGCCGCCCTGGCTGGCGTATCCGCAGTGTCATACGAGGCTCTCAGAACATGAGGGCCTACGTCTGAGCCCGACTGTAAAAGGGCCAGGAGCTCCGTCTTCTTGTCGGAGTCTGGCATGGCCTGTGTCAGCTCAAGACCCCATTCCCACAATGCATTCTGGTACTGCACCATATGCGTGAGGAAATTCAGGGAACGAATGGAACAGGTGGAAGCAGCGTAAATCTTCTTGCCCACCTGATCCAGGTAACGGGACTCCAAGTCAGGAGGCTGGGAGCTGAGGTGCCTCGGCTGTCGAGACTTGTCATGAGCAGCCATGATCACAGTTGAATCTGCCCGAGAGTGTTCCGCCAAGAAGGGTTCAGACCTCAGAGCTTTATAGAGCCTGTCCGACTTTTTGGGAACCGCCGGGATGGAGGCCGGATGCAGCCAGGTGGATCTAGTCAAGTCCTGAAAAGTATCCACCAAAGGAGGAATGACCAAAGGCTTTGGCTCCTTCTGCCTCAGATATTTGGCCAATCTCCAGTATTCTGGATCCAGATCTTCCATGTCCCACTCATTGGAAGCCTGGATATGCCTCATGATGTCCACGAAGGTAGGATCGTCTGGAAGCGAGCGAGGCAGGTCCTTCTCCTCAGGGGAGCACTTGAGGCTGAGGGAAGACGAAGAGGATGACGATGAAGAGGAGGATTTACTATCCGACTTAGAATAGTCTGACTCTACCCCATGACCATGCCTACGCTGACGTCGGTGTGCAGGGGACCGATGACGGAGCAATGACCGACGTCGGTCAGGAAACCGACGTCGGGAGCCCTCCTGCACAGCGCGAGAGGGGCTCCTAGTATGAGACCGGGACCGATGTCGGTCACTGGAAACCTTAGAGCAACGTCGGTGGTCCTCGGATCGAGAGCGGGAACGAGCCCTGGGAGAAGGGGAAGGACGGCGCTCCGGGGACCTCAGCGGTGAGGCATCGCCCTCTGGCTGCAGTTCACCCACAGGATCCGGTACCAGTGTCTGGGCTGGCGACGGGGAGGTTCGCTTCTGAACCTGCCCCCACCAAAACGAGAACAGCTGTTTGAGCTCGTCCTGGGAGAAGATCTCAGTGGCCCGCTGCAGGAAAGGAGTCTCCGGAGCGGCAGGACATGAAGGAGCGCTCTCCTGAGGGCCCAGGGGGGAGGAGGACTTGGGCGACGGGGACGTCGGCAGTACAATGACCGACCCCGGGTCCTTAGCCCCTTTGACCGGCATCAGTGCCAGGGTGATGCCAGGGGCGCGGAGAGTCCTTAACCTCCAGATGCGCCTTTAGCAAGGTGGGCGCTGGTGCCGTGTCGGTGGGGCAGAGAGGCAGCCCCACCGGACTTGGTGATGACTCTGAGCGGAGTCACCTTCGGCTTACGGGCTGCACTCGACGGGCCGCCTTTAGCCTGAGATGACCGGGGCGACTCACCCGAGCCCGAAGGTCGGGCCTTTTTCCGGGAAGGTCGTGAGCGGGACCGAGACCGGGACCGACTATGCTTTTTGCTATGCCTTTTCTTCTCCTTTTTCTTCCCTTCAGACGAGTGCAGGTCCATCTTCATTTCCAAGAGGCAGGCCTTAAGGGCCTTCAGGCATCGGATGCGAGTCCGGCTTGTAAAAGCCTGGCAGTCGGCACAATTAGTGGTGTCGTGATCAGGGCTGAGGCAGAAAACGCACCGCCGGTGTCTGTCTTTAGCAGGAATTTGCCGGCCGCATTCACACTTATTAAGGTGTTCGGGAGATACAGACGCCCAGGAAGACATCGAACCCGCGGAAGAAAAAGGACGGACGTTGGCACCCACGGCGAAAAAACACCAAGGCAAAGACACCAAAACGCGGGAAAATCCGAGCTGAACAATGGTAGCAGCACAGATGTCGGCCGCGGAGGAGGAAAAAATGGATAAAACCGTCGAAAACTTGCTTGAAGAAAGTCTTTTCACGCTGGGAATCGCAAGCAGCAGCTAGCTTCACATGCATGGTATGCAGCGGGAAAGAACTGAGGTGGAGCTGGGTCCACCCCCTCTTGTACCCTGACCAACGTCGGGGCGGGGCCGGCGTCGGGGGCGGTCCCCTGCTGGTATTGCCGGCAGAAGTTTTCACCGTGTGGTCCTAGTGCCTGCGGCATAGTCCTAATTGTTATAGCCTGCTGCAAGAGCTCTATCTCGAAGTAAGATCAGTAGATCTTTGAGGGGATCTCAATCACCAGGTCACACTGTAGGAGCTTCACCACCGGTGAAGCAGGATCCACACGGAATATTTCCCATGCTGACATCACCAACCCTATAAAGGTGTGAGCGGCCCCACTCCCTCTTCAGTCGCCCCCCGGGGCTAACGAAGCAAACCCGTGCCATGGGGGACTGAAGAGAAAAAGAAGTGCCCAGGCCAGAACAAAAGGCTGAATACATCAGTTAGCCAGTTCTGAGATGAGAGCCCCTTAAAAGGGAAGGCAGACCTTGACTGAGATCCCCTTGAAGATCTACTGTTACGGTAAGTTCTTACATAATTATCTTCTTCAGGGGTATCTCAGTCATCAGGTCACACTGTAGGAAAAAGTCCCAAGCAGTTACAGGTGCAGCGAAACAGATTTGGAGGAAGTTCCAACCAGAGCCTAAGACAGGAGGCCCTGGAGAACAGCCCTGCTGAAACCTGCTCTGCTCTAGAAGTAATGTTCAGACTGTAATGATAAGTGAAAGTATGGACGGTACTGCAGGTGGCAGCATTGAAAATGTCCGCAGCTAAGACCCCTTTGAAATAGGCCACAGAAGTAGCCATGCCCCTTGTGGAGTGGGCTTTCACCACCCCGGGCAACTCTTTGCCATGCTTGTTATAGCAGAACAAAATGCAACTGGCCAACCATTTTGACAAGCATTGTTTAGAAACCATGGCGCCCTCTCTTCCTTGGGCAAAAGAAACAAACAGCTGCTTTGACTTTCTGCAGTCCTTAGTTCGCAGCAGATAATACTTCAAAATTCTGCGCACATCTAAGGTATGGAGCAGTGCTTCCCCTAGACTGGCATACTCTTGAAAGTAAACTGGAAGGTGGATAGATTGGTTCAGGGTAAACTCAGATACCACCTTCGGGAGAAACTTAGGATTCATGCGCAAAGATAACCTGTCTTTGTGAAACACCAAATAAGGCTCCTTACTATGGAGGGCCTGAAGCTCAGAAATCCTTCGAGCAGAAGTAATATCAACTAAAAATAATGCTTTCCAAAAGAGAAAGCGTAGCTCGCAAGTCACAGCTGGCTCAAACGGAGACAGGGTCAATTTCACCAAAACAAATTTAAATTCCAAGCTGGGACAGGAGAATGGATTGGAGGTTTCAGATGCAGGATGCCCCCGAGAAAAGTATGGGACACCTCTAACTGAGCCACAGTACAGCCGTCAACAGACTCATGAAAGGCAGAAATAGCCGACAGATGCACCCTGAATGAGAAGTACTGGTGGCCAGAGTCCAACAGGAAGATCAGGTAGTCCAGAATCTGGCTCACCAGACAGCTAAAAGGGTCCAGATGATGTGTGGCAGCCCAGATGGCAAAACTCTTCCACTTCAGGGCATGAGTGGCCCTAGTGAAGGGCTTGCAAGCTACTAGGAGGACACCCACTACCCACTGGGATACCCCAAACCAGGCAACGGCTATGTTCTCAGGAGCCAAGCACGCGGATGAAGAGACTTGAGGTTGAGATGGACCAGGGTGCCCTGAGATTCCTCCGCTAACTGCTGCAGTAATGGCAACCATATCTGATGTGGTCAGAATGGCGCGACTAGGATCATGCTGGCCCCCTACATCTGCAGCTTGATGAAGACCCTCTGAACCAGAGGAAATGGAGGGAAGTCATAAAGGAACTTCCCACTCCAGGAGAGGGACAATGTGCCTCACCAGAAAACTCCAGGCCCTGAATCTAGTGAGCAGAAACTGGCAGTTCTGCATTGAGTGGGGACGCAAAAAGGTCCAACTCTGGCCGACCCCATCTGGTGAACAGATTTTCTGCGATGGATGATTCGTGCATTTTGGACTGAGTCCGACTGAGGCTGTCTGCTAGGGTGTTTTGTATGCCTGGAATGTGGACCACTGAGAGAACCAGGCTGTGATCCAGTGCCGTGTTTCAAACTCTCTTGGCCTTCCTGCATCGGAGGTACAAATACGTTGCCCCCCCCTTGCTTGCTGATGTAGTAGACAACACTGAGATTGTCCGATTGGATCAATAGGTGGCCTGGAAGGAGGTAGTTCTGAAAGGCCTGCATGGCACACAGAACTGCCCGCATCTCCAGGATGCTGATGTGCAGAGACAACTCAGTCTGAGACCACATCCCCTGAATCTGAAAGAGACCCGGGTGCACACCCCGGCCTGAACCAGAGGCACCCATGGCGAAGATCTGCTGGGGAGAAGAGATTGAAAGGAAAGTCCTTGTAACAGGTGTTGTAGGTCCATCCACCACTGGAGCACCTTGCAGACTGGAGAGGAGACAAGCACTAGTTGTACCAGGTCATCCTTGTGTTGGTCCCACTGCACCCAGAGTGTCCACTGGGGCACCCGCATGTGCAGTCTGGTCAAGGGGACCATGGCAATGGGTGTGGCCATAAGACCCAATAGCCTCAGGTACACCCCTGCAAGAACGTAATGGCTCTGGGAGACCGTCTCAGCCAGGGCAATGAGACACTCTACTCTGTTGAGGGTCAGGAAGACTCTGCCCTGCACAGAGTCAAAAATCACCCCAGTTTACTGCAGCTTCTGGAACCGAATCAAAATGGACTTGGGCAGATTGACCATGATGCCCAAGCAGCGGAACAGTTGGAGAGTCCTCTCCAGGGTTCGGTGGAGCCGATATCTAGATGGGGCCTTCAGGAGCCAATAGTCCAGGTAGGGGAAAACGTACAGTCCTTCTCTTTGGAGAGCCGTGGCTACCACCACTAAGCACTTTGTAAAGACCCACGACGCAGAGGACAAGCCAAAGGGCAATGCTTTGAACTAGCAATGCTCACCCTGAAAAAGAACTGGAGGAACCTCCTGTTTGGAGGAAACACTGAGATATGCAGGTAAGCATCCTGCATATCCATGGAGGGTTTTACATGAAATGGGCGAATACAAAACAGCGAGCCCATAATCGCGATGGCATGTCAGCAAGGACAGAAACTGTGACAAATGTTAGCCCCACCCCCAGTTGCAGGGGCTTTGACCCACACAGCACCCTTACTTAAATAACCAACTCCAGGTGGTAGCACCTCGGCTGCAAAAACATGTGACCATTTTTTCCTCATTGAAATGCCCTCACTAACACTTGGGCTTGCCATTTTGTATGCACCAATTTCACTGGCCACCAGGGAGCACAGACAGTCACCCTGCTTGAGTAGGGGCAGCAGACCTGGCAGAGTGACCATGTGGTATTTTTTGTACTGGATGTAAAGACTGAGGTCTTCAAGATCTTAAATAGGCCTCAAATCTCTGGTCCTTGGAACCAGGGAAAACCTGGAATAGAATCTTTTGTTCCTTTGGTGTCCAGGCACAGGCTCTATGGCCCTGTTTTGCAGGAGGGACTGTACCTCCTCTCATACAGCCTTTAGGTTGGCCACGGGGGTAGGTGGAGGGTACTGGAGAAGTCTTTGGAGGTGACACTATGAGTTCCAGAGTGCAACCCCCTCTCTAGAATCTGAAGAATCCAAGCATCTGAAGTGATGATTCTCCACTGATTGAGATGGAGGAAGAACCGACCTCCGGTCACCACCTCTTGGTCGGGGACCGGAAGAGGGGGTCTAGCAAGGAGTCAAGCACAGGTATCTCTGGCTGCAAGGGCCGGTCTGTCACCTCTGGGCCATTTTGCGGCTGCGCTGCAGGAGGAAGGGGTGGGCAGGGCAGAGGAGACCATTTTCTTGCCGAGGGCAGCAGCCTGCTCTGGACTTGTGCGACACCTTATGAAAGGGAGGGCGCTATCTGCTCCTAGGCTGTATATGATGGGAGCAAATGGATAGACTTGATAACCTTACCAGATGCCTGCAAGTCATTGATAATATCCTGGACATTTGGCTCAAACAACTTGGAGCCATTAAAGGGGGCATTCAGCACATTCTGCAGGACATCTGCTGCAAACCCCGAGACTCTCAACCAGGACTGCCTACGAAAGCAAATGCCTGGGGCAGCAGCCCTTGCACCAGTATCCGAAATGTTGTACAAGTCCCTAAGGAGATGCTTACTAATGTCTGCCACAATCTGTAAGCATTTGAGAACCTCCTGTTTCTGGGAAGAATCCCGGAGGGCTTGGGCAGCCACCTTGCCCTTCTTCCAGATGGTGTTTTTGTACCTGACCATATGCGAAAGATACTTAGCAATCCAAAACCCCAAGGTGCAGGAGGCCTAGACCCTCTCACCCCAGAGGTCAATCTGCCTGGATTCCCTGTCAAGGGGGAGGGAACTAAGGTGCTTGGGCACCTTGGACTTATCATGTGCCGCTTTAATGACCACGGAATCGGTCTCTGGCTGGTCAGCATAGTAAGAAAGGCCTTGGGGGCACGATGAAGCTTGTCCACCCAGCGGGGCATGGCAGGCACTATATCTGGCTTATGTCAGGCCGCAGTAGTCTCATTCCTCAAGGCTGGAAGGATGGGGGGAATGACCTTAGGAGGAGATTTTGAGATCTCCAGAAAGTCCACCAGGTCCCATCTGGTGGCATCTTCCTCCTCTGTGTGAAAGCACATGGCTGAGGACATCTGTTTCATCACATTAAAGAAAGTAGGATCTTCAGGAGGGGAGCTAGGAGTATGCTTGACAGAGTCCTCACTAACTGAAGATGCAGCAGACTTGTCTGAGAAAAGAAGTTCTTCCTCATTCTCAGGTAAAATCAGGTCTGAGTGGTACTCCTCCTCAAGGTCGACCTGCTCCAGCTCGAGGTCTGGTGAGCGAGACACCGATGGTGCTCTATGGGGTGCAGAGCGAGGAGGGCCAAGGGGTGTCAAAGATGATGGGGCCATTAATGGCGCCAGGGACCCAGGTCTGTAAGAGCCCAGCTGGTGCACAAGGGCTGCAGTGACCCTTGCCAAAATATCACTGAGGTCAACAGCAGGAGAGGGCTATGTCGAAGGTGGAGGAGTCATTGATGCTGGTTGCGATGAACTGTCCATCGGGGCTTAAGAACCCGAGGAGCTCGATGGCCATGGGCCTGGGAAGCTTCAGGCCTTGAAGGAGGGGCTGTCATTGATGACCAGAGGGTAGACAGACTGGGGGCCGACTACCCAACAGACGATGGCCAGACTCCCTGAGAAGTGGAAGGTGGCGCTACCGTTATGGGTCTGCAGAGGACAGCCGTGCTGCCATGACTGACGGAGTAGTCCTGGAAGATGAAGAAGCTGCTGGAGAGCCGGAGTGCTGCCAGGAGAAAGAGCGGGAGTGCTGCCAGGAGAAACGGTCCCATTTCCAGCCCTTTTTACGACTTTTCCCCTAAGGACTTGTCTCCGGCCTTCGAGGTCTGGGAGCTTGACGAACCCACCGGTGACTGGGAAGGAGGGACCCCAGAGGACCCCTGCCCTAAACTGGCTACTTGTTGTTCCATGAGAAATTTCTTCAGAGCCTTTTTGCGTCACCTAAGGGTTGTTTGATTGAATTTCTGGTAGAATTCACAGTCAGAGGTGTCATGGTCAGGTACAAGACAGCAGGCACAGAGGTTATGATCATCTGAAAAGGCAATCTTCTTTCCAAAGCAGCAGCAGTGGAAAAGAGAAGTGGAAGGAGTAACTCGACAAAGACAAGGTAAATGAATCTCTTGTTTAAAAGAGATTCAAAATACTAAGGTAAAGAAAAAATCATAGGCAAGATGGTGCAAAACTGCAGCCAGACTTCATGAGACTCATGCAAACAGAGTCGATGGTGGGAAAAGAGCTGAGGAGGAGAGGGCCATTCATGCCTTTATAGGGTAGGTGACATCGGCAGGTGACATCGGCATGGGCCACCCCAGTGGTACTGCTGAAAATCTTCCGTGTGGATTCTGCTTCACAGACGGTGAATTTCCTACCATGTGGCATGATGACTGAGATACCCCAAAGAAGATTTAGGATTACTGCATTCTTTTATTGTTAGTGTCAGTGGTTCAGTAGGTAGCAGGCTTGTTTCTGGGACTGGAAGATCAGAAGGTCATAGATTCAAGCCCAACACCAGGTACTTGGGGTAATACCCATAACTGGCACTATACAGCAGTACAAGAGGGGTGCTGTACTTTTGAGGTGCCTTCCTTTGGATGAGGCGTTAACCTGAGGTCCCTTCTGCTCGTCTCTAGTCATTGTCTAGGTGGAAGTTAAACATCCCATGGAACTCATCGAAGAAGAAAAGGGGAGTTTCCCTGGTGTTATGTCCAACATTCTCCATATCAATAAAAAATTACCATGTTATCCATCCCCAAACTCACATGAAAAACTACCACAGCTTAGTGTGCCCTTCCTGGTTAAAAAAAAAAATAAATAAAAAATTACAACTCAGTGAAAAATAAGGTACTCACCTCAAGAAGATCTTGAAAATAGTTTTTCTTTTCCCAAGGCAAAAAGCCTCGATCACTTTCAGTGTAATAGTGCAGTTTTCTGCTCAATAAAAGTACTTTATCCTTAACAGCTGCATCCTTTTCATCTTGATTTTCTTTAACGCCCTTTCCATTAATTTCTTCTTCATTCCTCCTAGCTTCAGGTTCCTTTAACTTGGAATTGTTGTTTGGTATAAGCATGGTTAGTTTCTTCTCTTGCAATCCTGTCTTGGTGTTGAATTCCAGAGGATTAGGAACAGAGTCCGCTACCTTTGGCTTAGCAGTGGGTATGTGCTGCTCTTCGTCATTAATATGATCATTGATTTTCATCACAACTGAAGTAGTCTTTTGTGCCAGTATAGACTTTGGAGACATGGGTGCTTGCTGCTGTTGTTTTATTCTGTTATCTTCCAATCTTTCACCTGCTAAATCTTTATAAGGTCTGTGTACATACCTACTTTCCTTATCTTGATATTCTTTCACGTGTTCTTGTACATTTGTTTTTTTCACATCATCGCTCTCAGGAAGTTTCTCACTGAAAGAAGTGTTTTTCCTTGTTTCAGTCTCTTCCGATACCATAGCTAACTTTCTATAAGGCTCCAACAGGTTAGCCTTTGACATATTGTACCCTTTGAAGGTGATATCGCCATCTTCCAGTTTTTTATCCAATTTCTGTAGCTCCTGTTTGACTCCATCAGGGAGAAGTAATACATTTACTAAAGGAATGCTGATACTTTCAAGAAATGAATCCTCCTTGTGGGGTTTCCTTGTCTGATGTTTAGGGAAGCGTTTATGTTCGGGAATGTCTTCAATGACAATTGCTTCCTCTGGTGTGGGTGATGCATCTTTTACATCACTGCCATTAGACTTCTGAGATACCGTAAGGTTTGGTTTCAGAACCTCTCTAGTATCAACGGCTACTGTAATCTGCATTTTAAACTCCTTATCATTATTCTGAAATGTGAAGTTGAACTGAAGGACAGTTGCATTCATTCCTTTATGCATGATAAGGTGTATAGTCTTCCATTTGTTGGCCACAGAACTATGGCGTACTATTGGGTTATCATCGTAAAAGGCATCTGTAACTTTATTGGCAAAGTCAGCAAAGCTGAAGTAGGGGAAGGATTCACCAGCTGGAATGATGTAGTGTGTCTTGTTTCGTTGGAGAGTCACCTTGTACAACTGATGAAAGTGATCTACAAAATTAAACCAGGTTTAAACCATTATATATCTGTACTTCTAATACTGATCAGTCTATAAAATAGTTGTAAAATCATGTACTGAGATTGGAGAAATCTGAACACATGATCGTCATATATCGCAAAATATATCTATAGTTCAGAGCTCCTTTTTATTTTCTGGTCTACTGTCTATTTTTATGGCAATTAACGTTTTTATTTAATTTTAAAAAAGTAGATATAACAAGGCAAATCCATTATGAAATACATTTTGCTGCATAAATAAAATCCATACACAACCAAATGAACTATCAATTAAAACATATTAGTATAGAAATCTTGTCTGTAAAGTGGTTCAAGCATATGTTTGCTGAACAGTCGACACTGTCTATGTATCTATGAAAACATAGTAAACTTACAAGCTCAAATGGATAGACTGGGTGGGCCGTAGGTCCTTATCTGCCGACACTGTCTATGTATCAATGTAGTATGTAAAGTAATGGGTATTGTATGTGCTCACATAACTTAAAACAGAATCTTTTGAGAGATATGTTACAAGTCTTAACAGTATGATCGCCGCCAGGCTGGGCAGGCTGATGATGTCTGTGTGGAGCGGGCGGAGATGAGTGTACGTTGTGCCCCTTTGTTTGTTCAAGCTCTAATATATTACAGAAAATCCTTATACTGGGTTTTACTGCACAAAAAAAGAAGTTGTTTCAGTCTTAAATTGTTTGTTAATACTTTTAATAGGGTAGTAATAAGGCTGTTACCGTACTAGGTAATGGAGAAGTGAGTTTGTGTAGGAATGCAGAGTGTTGTTTTTTCAGTAGCCAGCATAAAGTGTTATTACACTTTTCTCACTGTTTGCCCCTCTGGCCACATTAACTGGACGAGCATGTCTACCAGAAGTAAAGAAACAGCAGTAGTAGCTATGCTAAACCCTTCAAACTGCCATGCTGCTCTTGAATCCAAGTGTTATCCTGAATTCTGCCATGTTCCAGTGCAGCCACACTGAACTGAGCCTGCACTTTGCATGCATTTGCCGCATTCGTGGCTAAAATTACATTGATGGTTTGGCCAGCTGGGAAGCAGGCTGCAGACAAGAAGAGATGAGGTGGCTGGACGGCCATCCTGTGCTGGTTGGTGTGAGAGACGAGTGTGGTTTGGAAAGGAGCTGGAAGTGCGACCAGGGTTAAGGATTGGTTGATCCTCAATCACTCAATCAATACTTTATAAAAAGGCACCTTTCTAAAATCCAAGGCGCCTGTACATCACATGATAAGACAATATTAATAAAACAATAAATTAACCACACTAATAATGTATTAAAAATCATTATATGCTTGTTTAAAAGATATATTTTAATGTACTCCCTTAAAAGTTTAAACGGTCGAGCATCATACCTAGCAGTAGAGAATTCCACAGGGTAAGGGCCACAAAACTAAAAAGATCTGGCCCCAGAAGTCTTCAAATGAACCCTGGGAATCTCTAGCAATCCTCGCCAGTGGATCCGAGACAGCAGGGGAGACAGTAGGGATGAAGAAGATCTTTCAGGTAGCTTGGTCCCTGATCATGTAGGGCCTTATAGGTCAGCAAACCGACCTTGGAGGTGATACATACCATATTGGCAGCTGATGCAGTCTCACGAAGCACAGGCGTTATATGACTGGTCCTAGAAGAACCTGCCAATAGCCTGGCTGCCGCATTCTGCACTAGCTGCAAGCGGCGAATATCAACCCCCGGTAGCCCAAGATACAGGGAATTGCAGTAGTCAAGACGGGAGGTAGTGAAGGCGTGGACCAAAGTAGAAAGATCATCAGGAGGAACCAGGTGCTTCACCGGGGCAATGATCCTCAAGTGGTAAAAAGAGGCTTTGACAACTGCCAACACCTGTGATTTAAGTGTCAGACAGCTGTCAAAAACAATGCCCTGACCTGAGGTAGTTAGCTGGACACCCCTGAGCCATAAGCCTGAGGGAGATCCAGCCAACAGACCTGCCTCCCGGCGACCTGAGTCCACAACCGACACCTCAGTTTTTCTTGGGTTCAACCGCAGCCAACTCACATTCATCCAGTCCTGGCTTTTGGCAAGCCAGTTATTAAAGACCGAGAAAACGTCATCTTGGCAAGGTACAAAGGACATGCACCGTTGAGTATCATCTGCATAGCAGTGAAAACTCAAACCGTACTGCCTAATGATTGATCCCAACGGCAGCATTTACACAGCAAACAACATGGGTGCCAAAATAGAGCCCTGTGGTACCCCACAGGATAGGGGGAATGATGTCAAGGAAAAAATCCCTGACACCACCCTCTGAGTCCTACCCTTGAGGAAAGATCGAAACCAGCTGAGAACTGTACCAGACAGTCCACAGATAAATCGCAGGCATTCCAACAGCACACCATGGTCCATCGTGTCAAATGCCGTAGAGAGATCAAGAAGGACTAAGATAGAACAGGTCCTTTGATCTCTCGTTATCAGGAGATCATTTAGTACCCGAACCAGAGCCGTCTCGGTACTATGTCACTTCCTAAACCCGGACTGGAGAGAATCATAGACATCGTGGCTGGTTAAATGATCATCCATCTGTGTCCTGGAAGAAACCAGCTGAGACATGCTGGGAAAGAGTGGTAGAGCTGTTGCTGGAGCCTGCAGAAGAAGCGCAGGCTACCCATGATTGAAGGCACTGAGAGACCCCCAGGCTCTGTTTTTGTTTTCATACTTTACTTTTTTTTTTTTTTAAACTCAGCTTTATTAGAAGCCCGATGGCCACAGCTGTGCATTTAAAACAGAGAGGGTACATATCATTTGGTAGAAATAACATCGATAGATTACATGCAAGTTGTACCTGAAATATATAAATTGTCTATCTGATCAGTGGCAACCTAAAGTGAAATTAATAAATAGTTTAAGTCCTCCAAGGATGACCCTGAAATCAATCCCAGATTTAGACTCCATGATATGAAAGCTGATGTTAAAAAAAGTAATAATACTAATACAAACTTCTAAGGCCTCAACATAGGCCTCAACAATTAGGCTGCGTGTCACTAAATCTCCCTGCCCCTTAATAACGTCCAAGGGGAAAGAGCTGAGCATACAATGGTGTGTCTTGTGTGAGATGACTTCTATTCCTTCCAAGGAGGAAAAAAGGAGGCCCCTAGGGTTGTTCTGCACGTTGCAGTAGCCAGGACTCCCATTGTTGCCAACGCTGCAGATGGCGATCCTGTTGTAACCGCAGCTTGGCCGTTAGGGACTCCATCAGTACCACCACTTTGACCCTGACAATCCACTCCAAAAGAGTGGCGGGCTCCTTATTCAGCCATCTAGAGGTAATGCACTTTAATCCCACTGCCAGGAGTATGAGCACCACCCTTCCAGAGTCTCCCTATAGATGCACTGCTATGGGGGTTCCCAGAACCCAATCTTCAAAAGTGTGAGGAACTATCGCATCCAGAAATTGCCCCACTGCCTCCTCAAAATGTGTTCCCAAAAAATGGCTATTCTTGGGCAAGCCCAAAAAATATGCCAATGACTGCGCCCCCCCCCCCACACTTCCACCAGCATAAGGCGTCTCCTCCTGCATAGTGTTGGGTGATCAGGGGTACCCTAAAGTATCAAATAAGAATTTTCCAATAAAATTCGCGCCATACCAGGGAGGAGGTCACCTTCCAGTCCAGTTTCAATCTCTGGTTCCAATCAGATTCTCTGAGTGTAATACCCGCTTCTCTTTCCCAATGTGTTTTGTGTTCAATCAAGGAATCTCCCCTTCCCTCCGAAAACAGTTTGTATAAATTTGTCACTGGCTTAACCTTTGCCGAAATGGTCACTATCCCATATAAGAATTGCTCCCAGTTTGAGTATGGTCTGGTTAATCTCAATAAATGGACTGAGGAGTTTATAAAGTGCCTGACCTACATACTGTATATCTAAAAAAATTCCCTGTCATCCCAATTAAACTTGTCTTTCGCTCTCTGAAATGAGATGCAGTGTTCTCCTTCAATTAACTGTGTGAACCTGGTGACTCCTCTTTTGTCCCATCCAGCAAACCCCATATCCGGCATGGGTGGGAACAAGTTTGGTTCATGCCTAATAAGGGATAGCGGACCCACCCCATCCAGGGTATCAGTCAGTTTCCTGATTCTCTGCAGGATAAACAATCCTTGCCTCACCCATCTATTTCTAATTAGCCGGATGTATTCCGAGGATGGTGGGGCCAATGCCGTAGTATAGAGTGGTCTCCCCTCTGGCAAACTGTCCTCCATTTTATACCATCTAAAGTCAACCCACTGTTTAGCCCAAAAGAGAACAGGGGTCATCTGATCAGCCAAGTAGTAAAAGTAAAAATTGGGAAAGGCCATGCCTTCCCTCTCCCGAGGAAGGAAAAGAAAGCGCCTTGCCGCCCGGGGTCTCTTATGTTGCCAAACAAACCAGAGTCTCTCTCGACAGCTTATTCCAGAAAGAGACTGGCAACTTCAATGGGAGGCTCTGAAACAAAAACAAGAATCAAGGCAGAATATTTATTTTGAGGACAGAGATTCGGCCTACCAGAGAGAGGGGGAGGAGTCGCTATCTGGCCAGATCACTGCTCACCTTATCCCAAAGTCTCCCGTAGTTGAGAGCAAAACATTTTGAAAGATCAGTGGATACTTGGATGCCTACGTATCGAATTTGGCCCTTGAGGGCCCATTTGAAAGGGAAACTGACTTTAAACCCTCGAGGGGCTGTACCGCTTAAGAACAGAGTCTCAGATTCTGAAAAATTAATCTTGTAGCCTGAAATTTCTCCAAAGGTCTGCAACAACTTGCATAAGGCCAGGGTTGATTTTTCCGGAGAGGACAAAAGAAAATAGAATGTCAGCATATAATGAAAGTTTTTGCTCCAGCCCCACCCCCAACCCCATAATCCCAGAGATTTCAAACTCTGCTGGAGCGTTGGTGGCGGGGCTCCAAACAAAGGTCAAAGAAGAGTGGAGAAAGGGGACAACCCTGTCTGGTGCCTCTGGTTAGGGGAAAAAAGGAGAACTCACACCATACACCCTCACCAACTCTTGAAGTCTGGAGTATAGTTGGGAGATTGTATGCAAAAATTTAGAGCCGAAATTCATTTTTTCCATGGAAGCTTTTGGAAAATTCCAATTAACCCTATCAAATGCTTTCTCTGCATCCATGGATGCGGCTATTTGAAAGTATTTTTGGTCGGCTTGAGAGGAAATGATATTAAGAAGTCTCCTAATGTTATCAAATAGGTACCTCCCTTTAATGAAGCCCGTCTGGTCTTCATGCACCAGTGAGGCAACCTGAGTCTGGAGCCTCCTCGCCAGCAGGCCCGTGAACAACTTCATACTTTACCGTTGATGACCTTTGACTATCTGGAACTTGAAAGGTCTTTTCCAGTAGTGGCACTACTGGAACAGACTGTATCATTGGTGGTTATTGGACAAACTCTGCTGAGAGGAGAGTCAAGGGCTAGAGCGCTTCAGTAGCAATCCTACATTATTAATTGCTGATAATGGTGACTGCCTGCCTGATAAAAGCAAGTACGAGACTCCTCTATGATCTGGTCATGGATTTTTATTTAACCCCGATCTGGACATCTGTTATTGAACTCATTTATATTACCTGCTATGGGACTATTTAGGTGGTTTTACACTGGACATTAGTATTTACTGAGATAATATTTTATTTCATTGTTGGAGTGATATGGGGTATGTGTGGGTAAGGTTTACGGGTGCCTGTAGTAATTGGTTAAGAAATGGTCCTCAGGCAGAGATGAGGTGAGGGCCTTACCCTCCAGCTTTCTGTGTTGCATTGGGCTGCCACTCAGATGGAAGGTGAGGGACCATGCTGGTGCCGCAAGATCATCATCTCCTGGGCAGGACTATTCCTTTTTCCAGTTTTTCTGTCTTCCAGCCCACATGAGTCACGTGGATGAGGGCTGCAAATGTGTCCATCACCACGTGGCATCACACGACTCCACCCACCCTTGTCGTGACAAGCCCGTCTGTCCTCTACATCCAGGGGGCAGTGTGGCATTGACGGATGGGATCCTCCCTCCCCAGGGAAAAAACAGTACCCTCGGGGACAATCAATCCTCCCTCCCCAGCCAGGCCTCAATGACCCAGGCTCACTTCTGAACCCGGGTCATCGGCGTTGCAAGTGGTAGTGCTACCACTGCGCCAAAGGGCCTGCTATCCACCACTCTTTCAGTGAAGTACCTCCTCACATCTTTTCTGCATTTACCCCCTTCCACCTCACTGCATGTCCCCCTGCTGTTGGGCATCTCTTCCTCTGTAAAATACTCCCCCTCCTGCACCTTATTTACCCCGGGATGTATTTATAGGTCTTTATCATATCCCCCTCTCCCTTCTTTCTTCCAGGGTGTACATATCCAGGTTCCTCAGTCTCTCCTTATAGGTTTTTTGATGCAGACCCTGAAACATTTCAGTTGTCCTCCTCTGGACTGCTTCCACTATGTCTGTGTCCTTCCTGAGATATGCTCTCCAGAACTGGACACAGTACTCCAGGTGGGGTCTCACCAATGATCTATACAGTGGCAACACCACCTCCCTACTTCTTCTCGTGATATCCTCCCTATGCACCCAAACATCCCACTGGCCCTACTTAATGCCTTGTCACACTGCCTCACCACCTTGAGATCAGCAGATTTGATTATTCCCAGGTCCCTTTCCTGTTTGGTGACCATCAATACTTCTTCTCTCATATTGTTCTTCGCCTCTGGATTTCTATGCCCTAAGTGCATGATTCTGCACTTTTTTACAGTGAAACCCAGCTACCATGCCACTGACCACTGCTCGAGTTTTCTCAGGTCCCTGCTCATTCTCTCCACCCCTCTGGAATGTCCAATGTACTGCACATTTTGGTGTCATCCGCAAAGAGGAAGACCCTCCCTTCCAGCTCATCCACAACGTCACTTATAAAGACATTAAATAGGACTGGCACCAGTACTAAACTCTGTGGCACCCCACTGGTCACCCTCTCTTCCCCAAGGTGAACTCAGTTTACCACCACCCTCTGTCATTGGTCCCTTAACCAATTTGTTATCTGGTTTACCACCTTTGGCTCAACCCCTGAGCTGCCCAGTTTTTTTATGAGCCTCGGATGTGGAACGGTATCAAAGGCCTTACTGAAATCCAAGTAGACCACATCCACTGCCCCACCCTGACCTATTTCCCTGGTCACCCAGTCAAAGAAATCTATCAGATTTGTCTGACATGCCTTGCCTCACCCCCCTGTGAATCCATGTTGCCTTGTGTCTTGTAACCCGCTGGATTCAAGATACTCCACAATCCTTTCCTTTAGCAGTGACTCCATTAGTTTCCCCACCAGCGATGTCAGACTGACTGCCAATCCTCCTTCCTGCTACTGCTTTTGTTAAGCAGGATTACATCTGCCCTCCTGCAGTCCTCTGGAGCCACTCTTGTTTCCAGATAGTTGTTAAACAAGGACTGTCAGAGTTGCAACCAATACCTCCCTGACCTCCCTCAGTACCCCATCTGGCTCCATGGCTTTGTCCACTTTCAGATTTGCTAGTCCCTTTAAGACTCCATCCTCTGTAAAGGGACTTGTGCCTATCTCCCCTTCTCCAGTGCCCCTGTTGCTTTTGTGTGACCCTTCCTCTGTGAAGACTGAACAAAAGTATATGTTCAGGATATGTAGTTTTTCCTGATCCTCCTCTGCACAGTCCCTACCTGTCTTTCTTTCTCCTTGTTCACAATGTCACTTCCTTGTGGTGTTCCCCAGGGGCTGGTCCTCTCGCTCATGCTGTTTG
Source organism: Neoceratodus forsteri (assembly GCA_016271365.2). Lineage (NCBI taxonomy): Eukaryota > Metazoa > Chordata > Ceratodontiformes > Ceratodontidae > Neoceratodus > Neoceratodus forsteri. Next base: position 1,290,406,466 of record CM028131.1, on the reverse strand, counting down.
CACCATATATGCTGCACCTGGGAAAGATCATTAGATGGTACAGACTGGGGTTCACTGTTATGCAGATGATGCTCAGCTGGACCTGTCATTTGCACCTAGGGTGCAGGGGGAGGTGGAGGTGCTTTATAAATGCTTGGCTGAGATCCAGAACTGGATGTCAAACAGCTGTTTAAGACTCAACCGTGACAAGACTAAAGTATTAGTAGCTGATCCGTGCTGCAGAGGGAGAGTGGTTGTTGCTTAGAAGAAGACAGAAGTTTGGCTTGGCCTGGGCTTATGGCTGCCATAAAGGTGAAAAATCTGGGGGTCTTTCTGGGTGAGAGGCTGGCACTTGATGTTCAGGTGTCGGCCGTAATCCACAGTGGCTTTTACTATCCAAGGAACATCAGCCAGATTAGATCCCTTGTCTCTCCCCAGTACCTGGCGATTCTAGTACCCGCATTTGTGATGCCTCGGCTTGACTGCTGCAATGTTCTGTACCCTGACGTCAATGGAGATACTCTACAGCACTTGCAACTGGTGCAAAATGCAGCAGCCAAGTTACTGACCGGCCCTCCAGGATGTGTCATATCTCCCAGGTGCTGCGTGACCTGTATTGGCTACTGGTTAAGTGGCAAATCTCTCTCAAAGCTGGTTTACTAACTTACAAGGCCCTAAAGAGGCTGGATCCTGGCTACCTGTAATTCTCCTGTATTTGTGCACTCTCTTCTCTCCCCTGAAATATGCCTCTTAGCTGTGTTGAAGGCCAGGTTAAAAATCTTGGGTGACTGGGCCTTCGGAGTGGCTGAACCAATTCTTTGGAACTCGTTCCCGAGGGCCATTACAGAGGCCCTCTCGGTAGAGGCCTTTAAGAGGGTTCTGAAGACTAATCTTTTTAGCCAAGTTTTTGGGCAGTAATATATAACCTATATTGGTTCCATTCCAGCAATGTATTTATCTGTTTTAACTGAGTTTTTAGTATGTCTGCATTTTATTTATGCATTGTGCTCTCACTCCTGCACTGTACTGTAAGGTGCCCTGGGCCTCAGTGGAAGGGCGCCATTAGAAAGAACACTTACCATAACAGCAGATCTTTGAGAGAATTTCTTCCCTTAGGCCACACCTTTGGATCTATTCTCACGTCATTACTAGGACCACATGGAAACCTTTGCTAGCCGGGGGGCTGCCCAAGATGACGTCACACGTCAGCATCTACATAAATGTGGGTGTCCCCATCGCTCCTGAGTTCCACTGCAGGAGAATGTGCTTGGAGGATTCTCTTCTTGAGGAACCAGATTATATCAGTGCCTCTGATGTTAAGCAGGTGCTGAAGAAAGCAACCATGCAAATTCCCAAGGCAGAATTGAATGCATATTTCCCTACAGATGATAAAAAGGGGGAAGGAGGGAGGGCCGGAATGGCCTAAGGGAAGAGATTCTCTTGAAGATCTACTCTTACAGTAAGTATGTAACTGTTCTATCTTCTTTGAGGATATCTCTTCCCTTAGGCCACACCTCTGGAATGAGTCCCAAGCAGTCCCAAAAGCTAACTGGGAGGTTGATGTAGTCGGTTTATGACAGTAGGCCCTGTAAGACAGCAAGGCCAAAGCCTGCACATTTACAGGAAACAGTGTCCAGACCGTAATGTTTTGTGATGGTGTAGACAGTACTCCAGATGGCTGCAGCACAGATATCAGCTGCAGAGACATTTCTGTAGCAAGCAACTGATGTGACCATGGCCCTTGTGGAATGACCTCGAACTGCACCAGGAAGTTCCTTACCGTACTTTCTATAAAAGAAAATAATGCATTGCGCTAACCATTTGGACAAGCACAGCTTCGAAACAAGTACACCCCTCTTTCCCGGGGTGAACAAAACAAAAAGCTGCTGAAAGGACTTTCTGCAGTCCTGGTGCATGCCAAATAGTATCTCTGGATTGTATGTACATCCAAAGTATGAAGCGATGCTTCACCTTGATTGGCATGCTCCAGATAAAAAAAACTGGAAGGTGGTTGGTTTATTTTAATGTGAACTCAGACACCACCTTTGGCAAAAGCTTAGGATAAGTATGTAAAGACACCCTGTCTTTATGAAAAATCAAAGAACTATGCTCACACATTGGAGCCTGTAGCTCTGAAATCCTTTGAGCCAAAGCGATTGCAACTAAAAATAAACACTTTCCATGAAAGGAAGCATAGGCTGCAACTCTCGGCTGGCTCAGGCGGAGCCAACGTAAGTTTCTAAAGCATGTAATTTAGGTTCCACGGCGGGGGTTAGGGGGTGGATCAGATTGCAAATGGCAGGTTTCATATGCAGACTACCTCTCAAAAAGGTGCAAGAGACCTCCAACTGAGCTACCGTACGCCCATCAATAGGGGCATGGAAAGTTGAAACAGCTGCCAGATGTACCTTCAGTGAGGAATACTGCCAGTGACAGCAAGTATTCCAGCACTGCACTGACTGGACAGGTAAATGGGTCCATATTCTTGGAAGTGGCCCATAACGTGTAACGCTTCCCCTTCAGAGAGTACATATGTCTGGTGAAAGGCTTTCTGGCTGCAACCAGCACATCAGCAATTTTTATTGACACCCCAAATCGTGCTATGTCTTCAGGAGCCATGCACGCAGGTGCAGGTATTTGAGGTCCAGAGGGCAATACTCTGAACTGGAAGCACTCACCTTCCAGGATAAATCTCAAGTACTTTCTGTGATGCTGTCAGATTTTGATAAGAAGGTATACATCTTTCATGTCCAGGGAACAAATGCAGTCCTGTTTGTATTAGGGGAATCAGATTCTGCAAGGAGACCATGCAAATCTTCTTCTATTCTTTGCAGAAGTTTGGCTCTAGGCACAGGCCTGAGAGCTCCTGTTCATTTCGGGACCAGGAAGTATCTGGAGTAAAAGAAACCTATTTTATAACAGTGATGATGCACTACAAGGGTATGTGGTTATACTTGCATATACCTCAGGGGGTTAAGACACTTTGCTACGCTTCACATCTAACAACTGCCATTAGTTATACTTTGATGTATACTGTGTATACCTCGGGAGTTCAGACACTTTGCCATGCCTCACATCTAACAACTGCCCTTGACACTTGTAGATGTAAAACTCAACGCACAGCAGTGTGTGTGGTTACTAACAAAATGCCCTGGGTTGGTTGTGAGACCCGAAGCAGTGTGTGTGCCTTCAACAAGCTGGCAAGTACAATGAGTATAGCATAATCGCATACCCTGGAGTGTGTTATTCCATTTATAAAATGGTGACAAAAGCCCCAAAGGATGAAAAGAAAAGAAAAGATCTTTTCTAGGATCGTAGATATGTTGTTCATCCATACTCTTTGTCATGTCCCCTTCCACTTTAAATCTTGCCGGAAGTCTTCAAGCTGGCTCCTCCCACCCACTCGGGTGGTATAACCCTCGGCTCCGCCCCATGACGCCAGATCTTCCTTTCCGCTGGAAGATTCAGGTTGCCTCCCTCAAGCTCACGCATTTTGTAGATCCTGGCTTCTAAACCTTCGGTTATTACGAAAATCCGCCTAGTTCGCATTAGTGATCACGACTACTTACCTGCGATTATGGAAGACAGGTTCTCCCCCCGGACTTTGCCGGTGTCCCTGCGACCAGAAGATATTGTGCACCGATCCCCACACCGTATGCGTCTACTGTCTCGGTGTGAACCATGACACCTTGAACTGCGATCTTCACCTGGCCTTTCATCCCAACGTTCTCGATGACCGTCTCATATGCCTGAAGTTGGGGAGGCTGGAGAAACGGAACCCTCCAGTGAAATCCAAGGATGCTTGGTGCGGGATCTGCCGAGCAACTGGAGCGAATGCAAGCATTCGAGGAGGAAGCAGCTTGGGCTGCAGAAACTACTTGGAGCTTCTTTGTTCCGCTCAACCTGGTCTCCACCTTCTCGGGTTCCTTCCAAGAGTTGTGCCAGTCTCTTCCGACCAAGGGAGCGAGTCCTGCGGGCATGCACTCCTCTCGGTCCTGTAAGCAGTGGAAGGACCCGGGAGCACCTTTGTCCCGACGGAAACGCTCTTGGGATTGGGAGAGATCTCGGTCCCAGGAACCGGCTATCTTGACTTTTGTCGAAAAACTGCCTCTTCAGCCGCTGGCTTCTCGGCTTTGCCGTCTGGCCAGTCAACCGAAGTGTCGATCAATGATGTGGAAATCATCATTGACCCAATCAATCAACACATTGTCGCTGACTCTGGGCGACAAATCTCTCGATCAAACTCCGATTCTTACTTTCCCCAACAAGGAGACCCAGCCTGCTGGGAATCCCACTAAGGAAGTGGTCCTGACCCCGTGAAATCACCAGTCCCACCAGTGTCTCCTGAGCGACCGAGTTAGCCTGTCCAATCTCGATCGAGGTACCAAAACCCCCTCAGCCGAAAGGCAGAAGAAGAGCCACAAACACTCAAAAAAGAGGTGATGCCATCAGTCATCCTCATCCTCCTTGGATGAGAGGCTCTGACGGAAACTCCGTCGCCGCTAAGAGGACCTCATGTGGCAACAGCTGATTTAGACCGAGCACAAGCCGAGCCCGGCTTCCACTCCGGCCATTACTTGGCTCTTGCCTCCTAGGCCAAAGTCGACTCCTTCAGAGCCGATCAAGTTGATTCCCATGCCCGCGGAGCCAGTGAAACCTCAAGGTTCGGCCAAAGCCAGTCTCTCCACTGCCCAAGCAGCCTGTGGGAGTGGCTCCTTCCAAAGAAGATAGCCCAGACACTGGGCTTCCCCGGCGTCTCTCGGTCACCATCACCCTGGACCACCCTCGGCAGGTTGAGGGTGATCTGGGAGGTTGACCGTTATTCCTCGGATTCACATGTGACCGGCCTGCATTCTCATCCCAGAGATGACAAATCGGATGGAGGGTTAGAGACAGAGGAAGGTCCTTCGTCTTTTCAGGGCATTCTTTACCTCATCTCTGAGTCCACAGGGATGCCCCTGAAGACTATCCAGAAAAAGACGGAGTACCCTCTCACGGAAATCCTCAAGAGAGGGGATACCCTGATGGAGGCCTTTCCTGTGGCTGAGGCCATTGTGGGCCCAGCTTTAGAACTCTGGCAGCGCCCTGCCTCTTGTCCAGCACAGTCTGCCCGCATGACCCACAAGTATGCAGTGCCCATGGGGTCCCTTGTGGGGTTCACAGAGCACCCTTCAGCCGAGAGCCTGGTGACTGCCTCTATGTATAGGCATACTGGCAGTTCTGCTGACACTTACTGACCTCCTGAGAAACAGTCCAAACTCGTGCACCATTCGGCTAGGAAGGTCTATGCGGCCTCTTCCCTGGGCCTTCGTCAGGCAAGTTCAGCCGTCATCATGGCACACTTCTCCCACGCCCTCTTGGGGTCCTTGGATGAAGTCCTCCCACATCTCCCCATGGTCATGCAGACCATGGACAAGCAGGTCCGGGATCAGAGCCAAGCTGTTGCCAAACAGCAGCTTCAGACAGCCCTGGGCATTGGGGATTCTTGTGCCCATTCGTTGGCTGTCGCAGTTGCCTCTCGTCGCAGGGCTTGGCTGAGGCTCTCCTCCTTTCTGGTGGACACTGAGCACAAACCCTCTGATGTGCCTTTCCTGGGCACCGACCTTTTCGGCCCAGGTGTGGCTGGTCACCTTCAGAACATTGAGAAGGCCAATGCCACCTTGGATGCCACTTCTGCTAAGGGTTCTTCAGGCAAGAACCAGCAGAAGAAAAAGAAGCCGCCTTTTCGGCACTCTTCCCCTGCGGCACAGCAGTCCTCCTTTCAAGAAGGACACCAGCACCAGCAGCAGCAGGCTCAAACTTGGCGCCCCTGGCCCAAGCCCAGGCCCTCTCAGCCCCGTAAAGGAAGCTGAGGTTTGGGTCCTGGATCCTCCTCCTCCTCCTCCAAGACTGCTCAGTGACAGGGTGGGAGCTGCCTCTCCCTCTCCCATCACGCCAGCTCTGGGTCCTCCCATGGTGGCCGGCTCCACCACTTCCTTTCCATCTGGTCCATTATCACTTCGGACAGGTGGGTTGTCGAAGTGGTCGGTCAGGGACTCCCTCTGGAATTCAAGCAGTACCCTCCAAGCCGAGCCCGCACCCCTCGGGAGGAAAGAGTTTCTGCACAGACTCAGTCAGCTCTCCGAGACGACATCGCTCAGCTCCTCAAGAAGGCAGTAGCTCCAGTGGTGGATCCTCCAGCAGACCCAGACTTTGTCTCCAGGTACTTCCTGGTGCCCAAGTGGATGGGGGGGGGCTGGCGCCCTATTCTAGATCTACATTACCTGAATCAATATCTCAGGTCACACACCTTTCGGATGGCCACTCTGTCCCACATCATACCATCCTTGGAACGAAAATACAGGTTACTCACTTGTAACAGGAGTTCTAGGAGTGGTATATGTTGTTCATCCACACTGTCTGGCAGGTTCCTTGCCGCTTTAATTCTTGCCAGAAGGTCTTCAGACTGGCTCCTCCCACTCACCTGGGTGGTAAAACCCTCGGCTCTGCCCCATGACACCAGATCTAGCCTGCTGGAAGACAGATTGCGTGCTGAAGCTGGGGAGGTCAAGTGGGTCGTGTGGATGAACAACATATACCACTCCTAGAACTCCTGTTACAGGTGAGTAACCTGTATTTCTAGGGACGTGGATATGTTGTTCAATCCACACTGTCTGTCAGACTCCTAGCAGTTCTCTGGGAGGAGGGAGGCAAGACACGCACGCCCGATACTTACTTGGGAAATGAGGACTGGAGAACCGAGGTCCCAAAACCAGCATCCCAGCATGACTCTAGGTCAATGTGGTAATGGGAAATAAAGGTGTGTTCTGACTTCCAGGTGGCAGTCCTGCAGATTTCCTGGATATGGACATCCATGGAAGCAGCCACTGAAGCAGCGGTATGGCAGGTAGAATGAGCTCTTATCCCTTTGGGAGGCTCCATGCCCACCAACCCATAGCAGAGATCTATGCAGGAGGTGACCCACCTGCCTATCATCCGCTTGGCTGCAGGTCTGCCAGGTATGGCTTCAGTGTAGGTGACAAACAGCTGGCAAACCCCTCCCCAAGCTTCAGTCGTTTGCTCCTTATAATAAGCGAGCGCTCTTTTAGGGTCCAAAGTATGGAGCCTATATTCGGCCTCCGAGGTGTGATTGGGGTAGAACACCGGCAGAGTCAACACCTGATTCAGGTAAAACTCTGACACCACCTTCGGAAGGAATTTCGGGTGGGGACGAAGGACAACCTTGTCCCTGTGGAAGACCAGATAAGGAGACTCAATGGAAAGCACCTGGGGCTCTCCCATCCTTCTGGCTGATGTTATAGCCACCAAGAAGGCAGTCTTCCACGACAGGTGGGAGATATCGCACCTGTGCATCGGTTCGAATGGCTTGCCCATGAGCTTAGCCAATACCAGCAGTAGATCCCATGGAGCGGGAGGTTCTCACACCAGAGTGGATATGTGGTCTAGGCCTTTGAAAAAGTGCCCGACCACCTTCTCCTGCACCACTGACTGCTTGCCGGCCTGCGCCCGGTAAGCAAAGATGGCTACCAGGTGCACCCTGAGGGTCGTCGACCGAAGCCCTAACTGAGAAAGGGACCACAGGTAGTCCAAAATACTAGACAAGGGACAGGAAGAGGGGTCCAACCCCTTGTCCTGACACCAAATGGAAAATCTCTTCCATTTGAAGGCGTAGCATTTTCTGGGCGACTCCTTGCGGGAGGCTTCAACGACGTTGAGGACCTTGTCAGAAAGACCCAAGACCTGGAACTCTAGCCATTCAGGAACCTGGCCGTCAGGTGCAAGGATTGAAGGTCCAGATGGAGAACCTTACCCTTGTCTACTGAGATCAGGTCCGGGCAGGCTGGAAGCTGCCTTGGGAGCCTGGAGCTGAGGCTGAGGAGATCTGGGTACCAGAAATGGCAAGGCCAGTCTGGGGCTACCAGAATCACCTGCGCCTTGTCCCTCTTCACCTTGAGAAGCACCTTGTGGATCAAGGAAATGGAGGAAGGCATAGAAGAGGTGCTGAGTCCACGACCTCGAGAAGGCATCCTCCTGCAGTGAGCCCTGTTTGGGGTGAAACAGTCTCAGCCTCGATTCTCCTGAAGGCAAACAGGTCCACCTGAGGGTGCCCCAATGGGAGAACAGTTCTTGCACTACCTCCGGCAGGAGTGACCACTTGTGAGATGCAGCGCCTATCTGGCTGAGGGCATCGGCCAGACTGTTGGAGGCTCCTGCCACATGGATGGCTAGGAGATCCGCCTCCAGGCTGATTACGAGAGACCAGATGTGGAGAGCTTCCTTGCACAGAGGCAAGGAGTGCATCTCGCCCTGATGGTTGAGGTAGTACATGGTTGTGGTGTTGTCTGTCTGGACCTGAACCACCTGACCCCATACAAACGGAGCGAAGGTGGTGAGGGCTAGTCGAACCGCTTGAAGCTCCAGCAGGTTGATGTGGCACCGAGACTCGTGAGGGGACCAGAGACCGTGGGCCCGGAGAACCCCCAGATGGCACCCCAACTCATCAGAGAGGCATCGGTCGTTAATGTGACCATCAGCTCGGGGCCTGGCTCCTGGCGGTTTCCTCCCTTCAGGAGGTGGAGAGATCCAGGGACCTGGATCTCAGAACCTGCTCTCAGCTTGGCCTCCTGATCAACGAGGCCAAGTCGGAACTCGTGCCATCTCAGGTGATGGGCTTCATCAGGGCAGAGCTGAACTCTCGTCAAGCCAGAGCTCGGCTCCCGGCAGATAGGGCAGACATTCTTTCCTACTTTGCCCAATCATTTTTGGTAGGGCAATTGCGCCCTGCCCAGGACTCTCTGTGCCTTCTGGGTTACATGGTGGCGTGCACCTCGGTGGTCCATTGGGCCCCGGCTGCACATGTGCCCCCTTCAGTAGAAGCTAGCCGCTCTGGGGGCCTGCAGCTGAGGCTGAGGAGATCTGGATATTAGAACTGGCATGGCCAGTCTGGGGCTACCAGAATCACCTTCGCCTTGTCCCTCCTCACCTTGAGGAGCACCTTGTGGATGATGGGAAATGGAGGGAAGACGTAGAGGAGGCCTGGGGTCCACGGCCCCGAGAAGGCATCCCCCTGCAGCGAGCCATGCTGAGGGAAGCGGGCATGAAACCACCTCAGCTTGGTATTTTCCCTGGAGGCAAACAGGTCCACCATCAGTTTGCCCCAATGGGAAAACAGGCTGTAAGCTACATCTGGATGGAGAGGCCACTCATGGGATGTCTCGCCTAAGCGGCTGAGAGCATCTGCCAGATGGTTTGAGGCTCCTGCCACATGGATGGCTAGGAGATCTGCCTCCAGACAGCTTACAAGTGTCCAGATGCAGAGCGCCTCCCTGCAAAGCAGACGGGAGTGCGTGCCGCCCTGTTTGTTGAGGTAGTACATGGTCATGGTATTGTCCATCTGGACTTGAACCACTTGAGCCTGGCGCTGAGGAGCGAAAGCTGACAGTGCCAGTCTGACTGCTCTGAGCTCCAACAGGTTGATGTGGCATCGGGACTCCTCTGGGGTCCAGAGCCCGTGGGCCCTTTTGTCCCCCATGTGGGCTCCCCAGCCTATGAGAGCGGCATCGGTCGTGAAAATGACTGTCGGCTCAGGACAAACAAATGGGATCCCTTCCTGCAACCAGTCTGAGGCAGTTCACCAGTGGAGAGCATCCCACATCTCCCGCTCCTACGGCACGTCCGGCCCAGCTCATGAGCAAGCCATTCGAACCAATGCACTAGCGTGTCCTGTCACACTTGTCATGGAAGACGGCCCTTCTGGTGGCTATCATGTCTGTCAGAAGGTCCAGATGGTATACCTTCCTCTGATTGAGAGATATCAGGTCCGGGCGTGCTGGAAGCTGGTCTTCCACAGGGACAAGGTTGTCCTGCGCCCCCACCTGAAATTCCTTCCGAAGGTGGCGTCAGAATTTCACCTTAACCAGGTGTTAACTGCCGGTGTACTAACCCAATTACACCTCGGAGGCCGAGTACAGGCTCCATAATTTGGACCTGAGACGTACTTTCTCCTATTATAAGGAGAGAATAGCGGAAATTCAGGGAGAGGTCACCAGCTGTTTGTCGCTACACTGACCTGCAGCAAAACGGACAACTGCAAGATGGATTACATCATGTATTAGTCTCTGTTATGAGTTGGCGGGCAAGAAGCCTCCCAGAGGGATAAGAGCTCATTCTACCTGCCATATCGCTGCATCGGTGGCTGCTTCCAGGGACATCCCTATCCCAGAAATCTGCTGGGCTGCTACCTGGAAGTCAGCACACACCTTCATCACCCACTACTACACTGACCTTGAGTCAAGCCGGGATGCTGGTTTTGGGGTCTCAGTTCTCCAATCTCTGCTCCCTAAGTAGGGGGTGTGCGCCTTGCCTCCCTCCTCCCAGAGAACTGCTAGGAGTCTGCCAAGAGTGTGGATGAACAACATATCCACGATCCTAGGAAAACAGGTTACTCATCTGTAACAGTAGTTCTAGGGTGGTATATGTTGTTCATCCTACGATTCCAACCTCCCGGCTGCGGATGCACAAACCTGGCTTCCAGCAGGCTAAGATCTAGCGTCATGGGGTGGGCGAGAGTTATACCACTTTCGGGTGGGTGGGAGGAGCCAGCTTGAAGACTTCGGAAAGATTTAAAGTGGAGGGGACATGCCAAGAGTGTGGATGAACAACATATACCACTCCTAGAACTACTGTTACAGGTGAGTAAGAAAGGTTACTCACCTTAACAGTAGTTCTAGAAATGATATATCATTCATCCACACTTTAACATCCTTTCACTTAAATCTTGCGGAAGATCTTCAAGCTGACTCCTTCCACCCACCAGGTCAATCTAACTCTCGACTCCACCATGATGCCAGATCTTAACCTGCTGGTAAAAATTAATGCTCCATAAAGCCAGGAGGTTGGGTTAATAATGTGGATGAACATATACCACTCCTAGAACTACTGTACAGGTGAGTAATCTGTTCTTCTAGAAGTGTGGATATGTTGTTCATCCACACTCTTTGCTGAACCCCTAGCAGTTCTCCAGGAAGAAGGGAGGCAAGGCGCCACTACTTGAGAAACAGAGATGGAGAGAAAGCAAAACCAAGCATCAGCATGCTCAAGGCTGATGATGGTGGGAAATAAAGGTGTTTGCTGACTTCCAGGTAGCAGCTCCACTATCCTGGATAGAGATGTCCTGGAAGCAACCACCGATGCAGCAATATGATGGGTAGAATCAGCTCTTAACCCTCTGGGAGGCTCCTACCCGCTAACTCATACACAGACTCTATGCACGATGTGACCCATCTTGCAATGGTCCGTTTGGCTGCAGGTCTGCCAAAAGCGGCTTCAGTGTAGGTGACAAACAGCTGGCGAACCTCTCCACGAATTTCCGTAGTTTTTTCCTTATAATAGGAGAGAGAACATCTTGGGTCCAGCGTATGGAGTCTGTACTCGGCATCTGAGATGTAGTTAGGGTAGTATATCGGCAGAGTCAACACCTGATTAAGGTGAAACTCTGACACCACCTTCGGAAGGAATTTCAGGTGGGGGCGCAGGACAACTTTGTCCCTGTGAAAGACCAGATAAGGGGAGTCCACCAAAAGCGCCTGGCACTCCCCTGTCCTTCTGGCTGATGTGATAGCCACCAGGAAGGCCGTCTTCCATGACAAGTGTGAAAGCTCACACTTGTGCATGGGTTCGAATGGCTTGCCCATGAGCTTTGCCAAAACCAGCAAGAGATCCCACGGAGATGGAGGTTCATGCACCAGAGGGGATATGTGATCCAGGAATTTGAAGAAGCGCCTGACCACTATCGCCTGTGCCAATGTCGGCTGACCAGCATGCGCCCGGTAAGCAGAAATGGCTACCAGGTGCACCCTAAGGGTCGATGACCGTAGACCCCCTTTGGAGAGAGACCAAAGGTAGTCAAAAATGTTAGCCACAGAGCAGGATAAGGGGTCCAGACTCTTACCCTGGCACGAAATGGAAAACCTTGTCCATCTGAAAGCATAACATTTCCTGGTCGATTCCTTACGAGATGCCTCCACCACAATGTAGACATCCTCGGAAAGACCTAGAGTCTGGAACTCTAGCCGCTCAGGTACCAGGCTATGAGGTACAGGGATTGAAGGTCCGGATGGAATACCTTCCCCTGGTTCAGTGATATCAGGTCTGGGCGTGTACAAAGCCGCTCCGGGGGCCTACAGCTGAGGCTGAGGAGATCTGGGTACCAGAATTGGCACGGCCAATCTGAGGCTACCAGAATCACCTTCGCCTTGTCCCTCCTCACCTTGAGTAACACCTTGTGGATGAAGGGAAATGGAGGGAAGGCGTAGAGGAAGCCTGGGGTCCACGGCCTCGAAAAGGCATCCCTCTGCAGTGAGCCCTACTGAGGGGGGCGGGCATGAAATAGACTCAGCTTGGCATTCTCCCAGGAGGCAAACAGGTCCACCAATGGTTTGCTGCAATGGGACAGCAGACTGTAAGCTACCTCTGGATGGAATGACCACTTGTGGGATGTCTGGCCTATGCGGCTGAGAGCATCCACCAGCTGGTTCGAGACTCCTGCCACATGGATGGCTAGGAGATCCGTCTCCAACTGGCTGATGAGGGTCCAGATGCGGAGTGCCTCCTTGCACAGAAGGTGGGAGTGCATGCTGGCCTGTTTGTTGAGGCAGTACATGGTCGTGCTATTGCCTGTCTGGACTTGAACCACTTGACCCTGGAGCTGAGGAGCGAATGCTGACAGTGCCAGTCTCACTGCTCTGAGCTCCAACAGGTTAATGTGGCATTGGGACTCCTCAGGGGTCCAGAACCCGTGGGCTCTGTTGTCCCCCATGTGGGCTCCCCAGCCCATGAGAGAGGCATTGGTCATGAGAACAACCGTTGGCTTGGGGTGGACAAATGGGATCCCTTCCTGCAACCGGTCTGGGGCAGTTCACCATTGAAGAGCGTCCCACATCTTCTGGGTTACAGTGATCAGCAGGTCTAAATGACCGTGGCGCTGAGTCCACTGGGCAGCCAGCTCCCATTGAAGGGGGTGCATTTGCCACCTGGACCAACAGACCACTGAGGTGCAAGCTGCCATGTAATCAAGAAGGCGCAGAAAGTCCCGGGCAGGGCGCAAGAGCACAACCAGAAATGATCGGGCAAAGGAGGAAAGAACCTCTGCCCTGTCCGCCAGGAGCCGAGCTATGGCTTGACGAGAGTCGAGCTCTGCCCCGATGAAGCCCATCACCTGAGATGGCACGAGTTCCGACTTGGCCTCGTTGATCAGGAGGCCAAGCTGAGAGCAGGTTCTGAGATCCAGGTCCCTGGATCTCTCCACCTCCTGAAGGGAGGAAACCACCAGGAGCCAGTCGTCGAGATAAGGGTAACTTCGAACTCCTCAACACCGAAGATGGGCTGTCACCACTGCAATGCATTTGGTGAAGACCCGAGGGGCCAATGACAGGCCGAACGGCATGGCTCGGAACTCGTACAGGGTCCCCTCAACCCTGAAGCGGAGGAACCGCCGATGGGACGTACAGATTGGGACGTGAAAAAACACTTCCTGTAGATCCACTGAACAAAACCACATGTTTTGCTCCAGGGATGGTATCATCTGGTTCAGAGTTACCATCTGTAAGGTGCGAGACCTGAGATACTGATTAAGGTCATGGAGATCTAGGATGGAGCGCCAAGTCCCTGTCCGCTTGGGCACCAGAAAGTACCTGGATATGAAGCTTGGGTCTACAGGCGGATCCGGCTCTGGAGCTACCGCCTCCTTGTGGAGGAGCTGAGCTATGTCGTCTCGAAGGGCCGACTGTGCAAGCTGAGATCCTTTCCTCCCAAGGGGGTGCGGACTCGACTGGGTGGGTACTGCTGGAATTCCAGAGGCAGTCCCTGCCGTACCACTTCTAGAACCCACCTGTCCGAAGTGATATTGGACCAGGTGGAAAGAAAGTGGCGGAGCCGACCCCCCACGGGAGGACCCAGGGCATGCGTGACAGGTGTAGGGGTGGCAACCCCCAACCCGTCACTGAGCAGGCTTAGAGGGGAAGGAGGAAGAAGCTCCTGGACCAGCGCCTCGGCTTCCTTTACAGGGCTGTGGAGGGCCCTGCTTGGGCCTAGGGCACCAAGCTTGAGCCTGCTGCTGCTGTTGGTGCTGCTGACCTCCTTGATAGGAGGGGCTGCCTGACCACAGGGAGGACTGTCGAAAAGGCTTCCTCTTCTGCTGGTTCTTGCCCGAAGAACCCTTAGCAGAAGTGGTGTCCAAGGTGGTACTGGACTGTTCAATACGCTGAAGATGGCCTGCCACTGCTGGGCCAAACAAGTCGGTACCAAGGAAAGGCACATCAGCTAACTTGTGCTGGGTATCTGCTGGAAAGGAGGAGAGCCGCAGCCAAGCCCTGCAGCGGGTGGCCTCTGTGGCTGCTAAAGAGCGGGCACAAGAATCCCCGATGTCCAGGGCCGTCTGGAGCTGCTGCTTGGCAACAGCACGGGTGTGATCATGGACTTGCTTGACCGTCGTCTGCATGTCCGCGGGGAGGTGAGGAAGTACTTCATCCAATGACCCTAGGAGGGCATGGGAGAAGTGTGCCATGATTACAGTCGAATTGGCCTAACGAAGGCCCAAATGAAGAGGCTGTGTAGACCTTATGGGTAGAGTGGTCCATGTTCTTGGACTCCTTGTTCGGAGGTCGGTCAGTGTCAGCCGAGCTACCAGTATGTCTAAAGACGGAAGCAGTCCCCAGGCTCTCAGCTGAGCGATGTTCCGTGAATCCCGGCAGGGATCCCATAGGCACCGCGTACTCACAGACCATATGGGAAGACGGTGCTGGGCAGGAAGCTGGATGCTGCCAAAGCTCAAGGGCCAGACCAGTAATGACTTCTGCTATTGGAAAGGCCTCCATCGGGGTATCCCCCCCCCTTAAGGATATCCACAAGGGGGTACTCCACCTTTTTCTGGATGGACTCCAAGGGCATCCCGGTAGAATCGGAGATAAGGTGGAAAATGCCCTGAAAGGAGGAGGGACCTTCCTCCAAGGCTGCTGAGAGTGACTCCTCATCAGCAGGATGGGAGTGCAAACCGGTGGTATCTGAATCCGAAGAGTCGGGGTACAGCGGTCTCCTGTCCATGTCCCCTTCGTTCTGCTGACGGCGATCTGGAGTGACTGTGATGGACAGATGTCAGAGAAGCCCGGTGTCTAGATGGTCCTCTTTCGAGAAAGCCCCATTGGGGGCCTGCTTAGGCAGTGGCTCCACCCTAATAGGTGGTGAGACCGGTATGGAGGAACCGAAGCCTTCGGTTCTGGAGGGGTCGTCGTAGGCCCTTGAGGCACAGGCCAAATAATGGCTGGGGCGGATGGCGTAGCCGGCTTCTGCCCAGCCAAAATCAGCTGTTGCCACATGAGCTCCTCATAGCATCGACGGAGCTTCCATTGAAGCCTTTCCTTGTTTGAGGAGGATGAGGATCTGCGGTGGCGCTTCTTTTTTGAATGCCGGTGGCCTTTCTTCAATTTACTGGTCGAAGAAGACCGAGTCCTCGATCGAGACTGACGGGGTTGGTTAGGTCGATAGGGGGAAACCGGACTCAGGGAAAATCGAGGTTCTGGTTAGATTCCCTCGATCAAGACACCCACAGGAGGCATCTCGTGATTGGGGAAAGAGAGGATAGGTGTCCTCTCTAGAGAATCGTCGACCGGAGTCGGCGATAGTGGCTCAATCAGCTCGAGAAAAATCTTGGCCAGCTCAGCCAATGCCTCGGTAGTCGCCTGGCCAGACGGAAGATCCCTGAAGCCAGCGGCCGAGGAAGCGATCTCGACCGAAGTCGAGACCGCCGTTTCTTGGGACTCGGACCTCTCTCGGTCCCAGGAGCGTCTTCTGGAGGAAGACTTCGAATCCTTGTCCCTCTTGCAAGGGCGGGAGGAGTGCGAGCCCGAGGGCACCTCACCCCTGGTGGGGAGAGACTGGCACAACTCCCTAAAGGAACCTGAGAAGGTGGAGCAGAGGTTGAGAGGAACAAAAAAACTTTGGCTGGCTGAAGCCTGAGCAGCTTCTTCCTCGAAAGCCTTCATCTGCTCTAGCTGTTCGGCGGATCCCACGGACGTGGAAACCGCCCACCTCGCCTCCTTTGATTTCACCGGCAGGTTCCTTTTCTCAGGTCTCTCCAGCTTAAGGAGCGCCATGTGGTCATCCAGAATGTTAGGATGGAATGCTTAGCAAAAGGTGCAGGTGGTGGTGTCATGACCAACACCTAGGCAGTACACACAGGTAAGGTGGGGATCAGTGCGCGACACTTTCTGGCCGCATGAACACCAGCGAAATCTGGGGATCGTCTTGTCCTCCATATCCGATACGCGATTATCGGAATCGACAACTCGAATGAGTTTAAGAGATAAATGCGGTAAAAACTGACGTTGTGAAGCCAGGGCCTATGATTGCTAGAGTTAGCATGAGGGAACCTGAATCTTCCAGCGAAAAGGAAGATCTGGCATCATGGGGCGGAGCCGAGAGTTATACCACCTGGGTGGGTGGGAGGAGCCAGCTTGAAGACTTCCGGCAAGACTTAAAGGGAAAGGGACATGCCAAAGAGTGTGGCTGAACAACATATCCACACTCCTAGAACCTGTTTGACTGACGGAGTTATACTGTAACAGCTGCAGGAGCCTGTGACTAGATTACACCAATCATAATACAAGATTTTTCTTAAACAAGAAAATAACAAATGACAACTATTCCAACGTTATTGATCTTCAGCAGGTCCAACAAGGATGATCGACGGCAGGAGGAATAAATAGAGTGTTGGGGCTGCCCACATTATATACGCATCGACACTGCACATCACTGTGGGTGGCCCCCGATTAAAAAAATGTTTTCGTGTGGTCCTGATGGTGACTGCTTAAAGCCCATAGGTGTGGCCTAATGGAGGAGATATCCTTGATGAAGATCTGCAAATGGTGGGTGAAATTTATTTTCTATAATTTTACCAATTTGTTTTCGCTTGCCCATATCAATAAGTCTTAATTTAAGAATACTGCTATATACTTTGGAGATAAGTATTCTGGCAAACCCAGGACCAGACAAAACCTTTGTCCATTAATTTCATACTATTGTTCACATGATCAATTCATGGAATTTCACAGTCTTTGTTAATAAGAATGTCTCTTTTTTTTCCTTCCAGATAAAGTCAGGCTAAACCAGTTGAGTT
Organism: Neoceratodus forsteri; assembly: GCA_016271365.2. NCBI lineage: Eukaryota > Metazoa > Chordata > Ceratodontiformes > Ceratodontidae > Neoceratodus > Neoceratodus forsteri. The sequence continues at coordinate 1,290,389,317 of CM028131.1, read as the reverse complement.
CCGTATTGATGGCAAAAAGTTTCAAAGTCTCCACGTGGCCAGGGTGTAAACAGACAATTGACCCAGTTTAGCTCTGGCACTGTATCTGGGGATCAAGCAGAGTATTTTTAATATTTTTTTGTGTTAAAAAGTTCCATGTATTTTTCTAATTTATCCCCCGTGATGTAGCCCCATATTTTAGTTCCACATAGTTACTGCATAGATGACTTACCATTATTGACACCGAGGGCCGAGCCTATAGTGTTACCCCCAACTTGCAGCTGAATCTTAAAATGCCATTGTTGGTTTGCTCCGAATTTATTCTCAGGTCTGTTTTATTACATTTTTTGACTAATAGATCTAACTGGTTCTGCAGACCTTTCTTAGTTAAAGATGTTAAAACAAGGTCATTCGCATATGCCAAAATAAGGCAGTGTCTTGATATAACTAGCTGTTATCTAATGCACAGACAATGTAATTTATATACACTGAAGAGTATGGGTGCAAGAAAGCAGTCTTGTTTGACCTCGGTGTTGATCTGCATGCCTTCTGTTAGGCTGCCTATGTTATGCACCCTCCCTCTTCTCTGACTACCACCCCACCCACACCCGTCCCGTTACTACTCAGGAAACTTTGCCCTTACCCCTCTTAACCTGTATAAATCTAGTCCTGATGGGCTGGATCCTAAACTTCTCCACCTTTTAGCTCTTGCCAATACTTCCCCCTTATTCACCTCCTCAACCTCTCCCTCTGTGCTGTTCCTCAGTCATGGAAGATTGCCAAAATTCTCCCTCACCATAAAGGAGACGACACCCTCCTCCCCTGGCAATTTCCATCCTAGCGCCCTCCTCCCTTCTCTTGCAAAACTGCAAGAGAAACACATCTACTCTAGGCCTGCTGACTTTCTCTACTCATCCAACTTTCTCTCCCCTTTCCAGTCTGGCTTTCGGAAGCACCACTCCACTGCCTCCTCCCTGCCGTGTGTCACTGACTACAGCCTCACTGGGATGGATCAGAGGCACATTATGGCCACCATTTTAATCAATCTGGCCAAAGCCTTTGACTCGGTGGCCAATCCACTCCTCCTGGATAAGCTGAGCTCTGCTGGTCTCACAGCTACTGCTGTTGAATGGTTCCATTCCTATCTTACAGGCCATCAATGATTGGTACAGGTAGGAGGCATCCTGTCACATCCCATACTCATCCAGGTTAGGGTCTCACAGGGCTCCATCATGAGTCCCATCCTCATCTCCATTTTCCTGAATGACCTCCCCTCTGCCTCTGCCAACTCACATATTTTTATATATGCAGATGACACACTTATCTACACCTCCAGTCTCTCAACCGCAGCAGTGGAAGACTTGCTTCAGCAAGACTTTTGCAACATTCTGCACTGGTTCCACTCCAACTAACTCCAGGTCAACACTAAAAAAACAGTGTCTATGACCTTTGGCACCAGCCAGAAATTGGCCAGACTCACCCCCCACCCCCCATCTTCTCCAAGCTGGATGGCACCCCCTTGAAGCGGTTTCCTCTTTCAATTATCCCGGTGTGCAGCTAGATAGTAAGCTCGACTTCTCTGCCCATGCTGATGCCATCCACTCCAAGCTCTGCGCCAAACTAGGTGCCTTGTTCTGCAACCAAGACTCCTCATCTCCTCAGGTCTGCTATGAGCTTCTTACCAAAAGGGTGCTCCTGATCTTCCACTATGCAGATTTAGTCTATGGCAAGGCCCCATCCTTTTCCCTTGCTAGACTGGACACCCTCTGCAACCAACTCCTCCCCACCCTGTACCCACCATTGCTCCCACTACTCCTTTCTATCCAACCTGCCCTACCCTCATGTTGCCAGTCCCACTATGCCTCCGTCATCTGCAAATAATGGTTTGGGTCCCTGCCTTCTTATTTTTCCTCACTCTGCTATCTCATTTCCTCTGCTTCATGCTCCCTCCGTTCCAGGGATCCTCACGCCTTCCCCACTTTCACTCCTCTGCTGCTCAGTCAGCCTTCTGCTATCACCTTCCATTCTTCTGGGACCTGCTCCCTGACTCTGTCTCTCCCTCTACCCTGTCTCCCTTACGCATCAGCTAGAACTCCATCCCACCCTTACCCATTGCTGTCATCTCCCTACCTGATCCTCCCCTATTGGAGCCCCTACTAACTTGTACTATGCTAAACTGCACTCGGTTTGCACTTTACTTCGCACCAATCATTAATACTGTGTATGCTTTGTGTTACTGTATTGCCTGCCCACCCCACCCCCCTAGTCGCACCTGGAAATGAGTCTTGGCTCAATGTGCCTTTCATAACAGATTTTGCACCAGTTATTCTAGCACAGCTCATTGACTATATGGACAAGATTCCCATTGACACCCATATCAATAAGCATGCTGCCCAAAATATTCCTGTTAAGGGAATCAAAGGTTTTATAGAAAATCAATGAAAGCTACGCACACAGTCTGTGATCTAACTATACCATACGTCTCAAGTATGTGATGCAGAATGAAGCACTCAGTAATGGTAGAATCACATTTCCTAAAACTGAACAGTTACATAAGAACTTACCATAGCAGTAGATCTTAGAGAGAATCTCTCATCTGGTCACACCTATGGAACTTAGCTATCATGCACTAGGATCCCACAGAAGCTTTTCTGCAGCAGTCTACTAGGGCCACACACACCAACATCAGGCTCTGATGTTACTCACCTTATAAAAGTGCAGGTAGCCTGGCTCCCTCCTAAGTTCTTTCCCTAGATGGAGGCCATGAAAGACAGGAGTCCCACTGGGGAACTGAGGAGAGAGAAAAGGTGCCCAACGAGCAGAAGGGCTGGAGCAAGAAGACAGCCGATCTGGAGAGAGAGAGAGAGAGAGAAAAACAGAAAAGAGGGATGGACAGCATGACCTGATGACAGAAATTCCCTCAAAGATCTACTGTTATGGTAAGTTCTTACATAACTATTCTATCTTCTTTGGGGATATCTCTGTCATCAGGTCACACCTATGGAATGAGTCCCAAGCAGTGCTGTGAGCAAGGGCAGTCTGGGTGGCAGAAGGCCATAGGCCTAAGAAAGAAGGCCCCGAAGCACAGCAAGGACAAAGCTTGCCCTTCTTTGGGATGCAATGTCCAGATTGTAGTGCTTGGTGAAAGTGTGGACAGTACTCTAAGTGGCAGCATCGCAAATCTCGGCTGCAGACATGTCACTGAAACAGGCAACTGAAGTGGCCATACCGCTGGTGGAATGGCCTTTAATAACTCCAGGAAGTTCCTTACCGTACTTCCTGTAACAAAAAATAATACAGCTGATCAACCAACTGGACAAGCACTGCTTCACAACTGGAGCACCCTCTCTGCCAGGAGCGAAAGAAACAAATAACTGTTTGGACTTTCTGCAGTCCTTGGTATGGTGTGCATAGTAATGCAAAATTCGACGCACATCCAAAGTACAGGGCAATGCTTCCACTGGACTGGCATGCTCCAGATAATAAACATGCAGGAGGATGGACTGGTTGAGGGTAAATTCAAGACACCACCTTAGGAAGAAACTTAGAACTAGTATGCAAAGAGACCCTGCCTTTGTGGAAAATCAAATAAGGCTGCTCACACCTGAGAGCCTGTAGCTCTGAAATTCTTCAAGCAGAAGTAACTGCAACTGAAAATAACACTTTCCACGACGGACAGCATAGCTCACAAGAAGTGACTGGCTGAAAATGAGGCAGGGTAAGCTTCTCCAAAACAAAATTAAGGTCCCAAGCTGGAACCGGTTTATAGATGGGAGGCTTCAAGTGGAGAATACCTCTCAGAAAAGTATGGGCCGCAGCCAGCTGTGCCACTGTACAGCCATCGATAGGTACACAGAAGGCTGATATGGCAGCCAGGTGCACTTTGAGGGAGGAGTATCTGAGACCGGCATCAGATAAGGTCGGGAGATACTCCAAAACCTGGTTCACTGAACAGATGAAGGGTCTAGTTGGTGAGAAGTGGCCCAAATAGCAAACCACTTCCACTTCATAGAATAAGTGGCCCTGGTAGAGGATTTTCTGGCAGCCACCAGAACATCAGCCACCTTCTGATACACCCCAAACTAAGCAATGGCTATGTCTTCAGGAGCCATGCATGCAGATGGAGGGATTTGAGATCTGGATGGACCAGGGTCCCCTACACCTGTGTCAATGGGTCCTTGCAAAGGGGCAGGGGAACTGGAGGTTCCATAGCCAATTGTTGCAGTAACGGAAACCATACCTGCCATGGCCAAAATGGGGCCACCAGAATCAGGGTGGCACCCTCCATCTATAGTTTGATGAGAACCCTCTGAATCAGAGGGAAGGGAGGGAATGCGTAAAGAAACCTCCCTTTCGTAGAGGGGAATGAGTCTTGCCAGAAAACTCCAGGCCCTACAGCGAGCACGCAAAAATGTGGCAGTTTTGCGTTTTGTGTGGATGCAAAAAGGTCCAACTCTGGGCGACTCCACCTGTTGAACAGATCTTCTGTGACCGAGGTCAGCAGTTCCTACTCATGCATTTTGGACTGTGACCAGCTGAGGCTGTCTGCGAAGTCATTTTGGGTGCCTGGTACATGGACAGCTGACAGTTCTAGACCATGATCTAGAGCCCAGTATTAGACCCTCACTGCTTCCCGGCAGAGAGGATAGGAATGGGTCCCTCCTTGCTTGTTGACGTAATAAGACTGCACTGAGACTGTCCAATTGTACCAACAGAGAACCTGGGGAGAGATGGTTCTGGAAGGCCTGTAAGGAATATAGAACTGCCCTCAATTCTAGAACATTTATGTGGAGGTGAGTCTCCCCATGGGACCAGAGACCCTGGGTCTGACAGAAGCCTAGATGGGCTCCACGACTTGAAGCATCTGTGGTAAGGATCTGTTGAGGGGTGGGGAGCAGGAAGAGAACTCCCTTTAAGAGATTGGCTGGGTTCATCCACCAGTGAGGCACTGTGTGAACTGGCGAGGAGACAAGAATTAGCTGATCTATATCACCTGAACGCTGATCCCATTGAACCTTGAGGATTCACTGCAGCATCTTCATGTGCAACCTGGCCAGAGGAACTATCACAATGCCCACTGCCATGAGGCCTAGTAGCTGGAGGAAAGTTCTGGCTGGAACAAGCCGGCTCTGTGTCACATCCTAGGCCTGGGCAATAAGGCGGTCTGCCGTGTCTTGAGGAAGAAAAGCCTTGCCCTGAGTAGAGTCCCGGACTGCCCCATGTATTGTAATCTCTGAGAAGGGGTCAGCACAGACTTGGGTCAACTGACTGTGATGCCCAAGGAGTGGAACAGCTACAGGGTGTGTCCCAGAGTGAATAACAAGAGCTGTCTGAACTGGGCTTTCAGTAACCAGTCATTCAGGTATGGGGACACATGGAGGCCCTCACACCGCAGGGCCACTGCCACAGCTGCTAAGCAATTGGTAAAGACCTGTGGCGTAGAGGATAAGCCAAAGGGCAATACCCTGAACTGGTAATACTCCCGCTGGAACAGGAACCGCAGATAACGCCTGTGAGGGAGGGATAACCATGATCTGCAGATAGGCAACCTGCATATCGATGGAGCATAGCCAGTCGCCCTGCCTGAGCAGTGGGAGAAGACCGTGCAAAGTGACTATCCAGAACTTTTTGTACTGGATAAAAAGGTTCAGTTCCTTGAGGTCTATAATGGGCCTCAAGACCCCTGTTCTCTTGGGAACCAGGTAGAACCTGGAATAGAACTCCTTGTTCCTTTGCCACCTGGGCACTAGTTCTATGGCCTGTTTACACAGCAAGGTAAGGACCTCTTCCCTGAGCACCTGTGTGTGATCTGGAGCGTAAAACAGGGGGAACGGGGGAACATCTGGAGGCTGCTCTAGAAGCTCGAGAGTATGTCCCTATCAGATTATCTACAGGATCCAAGCATCTGTTGTGATGGTTCTCCATTGGGGCAAATGGAGGAAGCACCTGCCTTTGACCATCACCTCCTGACTCAAGGGAGGGGGGGGGGTCCTGCAAGGAGTCCGGCAGAGGCTGAACCAGTGGCAGGGGCTGCACTGCCATCTCTGGGTTGCTTGGCTGAGGGGTAGGTGAAAGGAGAGAGAGCAGGCAAGGCTGAGCTGGTTCTGCATTTACCCTGAAGCTTGCCTCCGGGACCCGACTTGTTGAAGGACTTCTGAAAGATGGACTATGGTCTGTTCCTGGGCTGGGTATGATATAAAGAGTGGACGGACCGAATAACCATACCAGAAGCCTGCAGCTTGTTAATAATGTCCTGCACATGTGGACCAAAATGTTTGTGACCTACAAAAGGGGCATTTAACACCATTTGCTGGACGTCACTCGCAAAGCCAGAGACCTGTAGCCAGGAGTGCCAGCTAAGACAAATGCCAGAGGCAGCTGCCCTGTCTGTAGTGTCAACCATGTCATAGGTGGCTCTAAGGAGGTGCTTGCTAACACACTCCGAAGCCTGAAGTACCTTGAGAAACTCCTTCTTATGAGACCCCTCAGGGAGGATCTGAGTAGCCGCTTTGCTCTTCCTCCAAAGAGTATTTTGGTACTTAATAAGATAGGCTAAATAATTGGCAATCCAAAGACCAAGGGTGGCTGAGATGAAAGTCCTTTTGCTCCACAGATCCAACCTTCTGAACTCCTGGTCAGGGGGCAGGAAGCTAAGGTGCTTAGGGGACTTAGACCTGTTGTGAGCAGCTTTAATGACCACAGAGTCAGTCTCAGGCTGGGCTGCATATAAGGGTAACCCTTGAGGCACCTGATAAAGTTTGTCAGCCATCCTAGGCATTGCTGGCACCATATTGGGTCTGTGCCAGGCTGCCGTCGCTGCATCATTCAAGGCTGGCAGCAGAGGAGGAATAATCTTAGGTAGACACTCAGGGATCTCCAAGAAGTCCACCATATTCCTCCTGGTTTCATCCTCCTACTCAGTTTGGAACCCCATAGTGGAAGAGAGCTGTTTCATGACACTGAAAAAGGAGGGATCGGGGGTGGGGTGGGGGGAGAGACCTGGGAGTGTGCTTTACAGACTCCTCACTCACAGAGGAGATAGTGGACCTATGATCAGAGGTTTCCACACCAACTTCCTCCTCTTCCTCAGGGAGGAGAAAATCAGGATGGTACTTCTGTTCATTGGACTACTATGGAGCAGGGCCCAACACACGCCGTGCAAATGACTCCACAGGGGGCGGAGACGTGTGGGCCTAGCAGGTGCTGCCACCAAAACAGCAGACGCTGGTGCAGGCCATGTAACTAGCTGTTATATAAGACAAGTAGTAATGGAGGTTAGAATGGTATTAAGGTTGACAACAGGGAAGGGAATCGTTGTCGACACTGGTGTCGATAGAGGGTATGAGAGGCACTGGTCTGACAAAGAATCGCTAACTTAAGAGGTAGCGGGCAGTCCCGGCACCAACAGACCTCGAGGCTCAAAAGGCTTCAATGGCGGGGCAGAGGCTGATGATCCAGTGGCCGACTGCCCTTCCACAGCTCTAGGACGGGCAAGAGGAGAATCCACCGTGGGGGGGCCTGGAAGAAGCAGTGGCCTGAACAGGGTGAGATGCCAAAGCCATTGACAGGGCAATCCCAGGAGAAGAAGAGGAAGAATCCAGTGGGGACAAGGATCGCTGATATTTGGGGGAGTGGTCCTGGGCTGTTCCTTATCCAGTCAAGAGTGCTTACCCAAGGATTTGTCCTGGGCCTTGGCTGCCTGCGAGCCTATGGAAGATGATGGCATCTGGGAGGAAGGGGCCATGGAAGACTCCTGATCTCCGCTGGCTACCTGTTGCTCCATGTGGAACTTTTGCAGGGCTTTCTTTCATTGGTGCTGGGTGGTAACGTTGTATTTCTGGCTGGATTCGCAGGCTAGGACATTATGGCTAGGCCCAATACAGCAGACACACAGCTAGTGTTCATCAGTGGAGGAAATCTTCTTTCCACAGTGGCAGAAAAGATCCAACGAAGGAATGGTTCTTGACATACAAAGGAGAAAGGAATCACTTTTAAATAAAAGTGATTTGATGACAAAAGAAAATAAAAGGTAAGTAAATTCTGGCAGTCGAACTGAGCGATGAAGGTTCATTGGTTTCTGTGAGCGAATGGTTGACGGCCGGAAAGAACTGAGGAGGGAGCTGGGCTGCCCGTGCTTTGATAGGGTGAGTGACATCGGAGCCGGATGTCGGCATCGGTGGCCCCTAGTAAACTGCTGCACAACAGCTTCCATGGGATCCTAGTACCTGACGGCTATGTTCCATAGGTGTGACCTGATGACAGAGATATCCCCAAAGAAGATATGCCTGTAATTCCCATAAGAGACTATACAATTCCAGACAACCTGAGAGCTTTTCACAAAACCTTTAGCAAACATTTTAGAGGATGAGTCCAGCATATTGACTGAGCAGTAGCTCAATGGATCTGAGATTCTTCCTTTTTTAAACTGGCTTGACAACTGCTCCATACCAGGGGAGGGGGGAACTGTTTTTCCATGATACCATTAAACATGGCAGCTAAAATGGGGGGACCAAAAATTGGGGTCTGATTTAAATTAATCAGCATGCACACCATCAGTCCCTAGGGCCTTATTATTTGATGTTGATTAAATTACTGTTTTAATGTCTGATTCCAAAATTATAAATCTATTTTTTTGTAAGGGGTTAAGGAGCCATCGCTCTGGTGTTATCAGAAGAAGCCATCACTCCAGTGTTATCATCAAAAAAAGGGATTTATAATATTTGACCCAATCCTCCTGGTGTACATGTGCATCAACACTGTGTTTAGTTCACTTCTGGCAGGAGGTGAAAGATGCAATGGCCAACATTTTTGTCCTTGGTGAAGAACTGACCCTGAAGCATGTGGTGCTTGACCTGACCACACGGGGAATAAAAAGTAAAGATCAGGTATAGTCATGGAATATACTGATTGCTGCGGCCCATAAAGCCATAACTAGGAAGTGGTTATCAACAGACATACCTACACTGGGTCAATGGTGTGACATAGTGGGAGAAGTACAAGAAATGGAGGAATTGACACATAAGACCAACTCCAGAACCTCACTCTGGGTGAACAGGTGGGCCAGATGGTTGATGTGGAGGGGGACTAATGGGGAACAGACATAAAGAGGAGAAAACCTAATGGAAGCCAACTAAGGGGAAGGTAAGAACGGATGGGCTGGTGAGTACTGGAGGCCCCACCAAAAGGAAGATGGCTTAAATTTATTACATAATTGTATTAGAAGGGGTAAAAGGGAAAACTGGAAGGGTTGAAGCCACTGGAAACTGAGAAAGAAAATCCTGATAAGAGAGAATATACTACAGACAGTGGGGTAGATAAAAAAGCAATTAATTAAAGGTATGGTGATCTGTAACAGACAATAAGGAGAAAAAATATTTATTTCTTTTCTGTTATTTGTGAAAATGTATTCTGGAATAATGCTTGAATGCTCAATAAACATGAATTGAAAAAACATTGTGTTTACACACACATATCGAGATAGAATACATATATATATATATATATAGAGAGAGAGAGAGAGAGAGATATGCAGTATATACTTACCATTTTAGTTATTTGATACAAACAAAATGCTAATATAGAATATATGGCAAACTTACCTTGTCCGCAGTCACCAGCATCAAACCCACAGGGGAGGACATTGCATGCCTGGTCACAGAACTTGTCCGCTAACCAGGAGTTGGCACAGCCTTGGTTGCAGTAGGAGTCCCCGCCAATTCCTCCACCAAAATTCCAGCCTGGACCATTACCCCCTCCACCTCCACCACCTCCTCCTGGGAAGCGGGCACCAGCAGTGTTACCTATGACAAAATATTAAAGATAAAATATGTAAGAACTGTAAAAAACTTAACTGCTTAACCATTTAGGCAAAACATTTTTTAAGAATAATTTATTTTCAACTGGATCACCGAAACTGAACTTACAAATTTCAGCACAACAAAAATGCTGTATCTAAACACCCAGAGCTCACATCCCTCAAGTGGGTAAGAATTTATTTTTATTTTGTTATAACTATACATTTTTGTTTTCTATAACAAAATAACATGGAATAAAATAGAATCTGTACACACACACACACACACACACACACACACTGTATACATGGGCAATTTTTAACAGTAACGGGAGTTCAAATGCTGTAAGCTAAACAGGGTAAGCTCTATGAGCTTCTCAATGTCACATACACTTAAGACCAATGATTTTCCATAAACACATCTGCCAGGACAACCATCAGATTAAAGGGGAATACAATATATATGGGGAAAACTAGTATGTGTTAATATGTATAGACATGTCCTTTAGACCAAAAACTTGTGTAAACATTTAATAAGAAACTAGCGATGGATAGGCATGCCCTAGCAAGTCTAAGTTACTGATTTGTAATTATAGTGTTACTGCTGGTATTCCTTTCACATTCACACTACTGCAGTATCTAATAAGTATACGAACATCCTTGGACTGCAATTGGTTGGAAGCCTCATGGACTTGTCCCCTCTGTGTCTCGTCTATGCATTCCATTGTTAGAGCTTCTAATGGAAGGTAAAAAGGAGTGATACTTCCGAAACTAATGAGGACTGCAGCCTGAGTAGGGCTAATTGGATCACATGAATGAGGAAGGAATAATAACAGAAAGATTAGTTACTCACCGGAAACAGCAGATCTTTGAGAGAATCTCCTCCATGGAACCATACCTTTGGAACTATGAGCTGCCGGAGTCAGGACCAGCTGGAATGCTTTGCCTAACTGGGGGCTGCCCACGCTGGTGTACACTGGTGCTGCCTATATAAGGGCATCCACATACCTCCCCAGTTTTCCACTACAGACAATCTCAGGACTGTAACATACTGACAAGAATTGGAGACCAGAACCCTGAAAGGCGAGGTCCTGGAAAAAAAGACACTTTGGCAGGGCACAAAAAAAAAAAAAAAAAGATAATACCAAGTGTGTAGTAATGGACCCATTCTCCATACAAAGCCATCTGAAAATACCCGAAGGAGGCAAGTAGTTCAAGGAAGAAAAGTCTCTTAAAGATCCACTATTATTGTTCAGTAACTGTCTTCTTTGAGAACATCGCCTCACACAGAGCCACACCTTTGGAACAATTCCCAAGCAGTTAAAGAGTACAGTGTAGAAGGAAGACCACAGTAGTGGCACAGAAGATCCTTAATAAAGCACGCGTTAACTGATGGCAAGGCCAAAAGAAGTCAGTCTACAAGACACCTGATCGAGAACACCGTGTTTAGTGAAGGCATGGACAGAACTCAGGGTGGTGGCAGAGCATATGTCAGCTGCCGGGACTGAACAAAAACAAAACACTGAGGTGGCCATGCCATGGTGGCATGTCCATGGAGAGGACAGAATAGTTCCTTACGGTGCTTCCCAGTAACAAGAAATGCAAGACATCAGCCGGCCCGCCAGTGCAGCGGTAGGGTTACCGCTCGCGGCGCCAACGACCCGGGTTCAGGAACGGACTCAGGGAACTGGAGGGCCTGCCAGGGAAAGGAGGATTGAGCGCCCAGAGGCTGCTCTCCTCCTCCAGGTGGGCTGGGATGCGGGTCCCGATGCGATACCACCACTTGGGTGACCATGGGTGGTGGTGCAGCGAGGACTGCATGTAGCAGGGAGGGAGGACGTCCGCCGGGAGCCGAAGCATTAGCACGCTGTGACGTGCGTTGCTCCTAGGCTTTTCTAGCACACAGACGTCCTACGGGGATGGGCGAAAAAGGAAAATACCCTCCGGTGCTCCCTGTAGACGGAGCTTCAGGCCCCGATCCCAGGGCCCCTGCCCGTACGGATGGCGGATCCCGACGAAACACAGTCGCTCGGGCGGTGGAAGGGGCCCGCCGCACTCCGCCTGGGGTCAAACCAAGGCAGCGTGGGGATGACTGCACCCAATGCCGACAGGCGAGCAGGGACGATAAGGTCAGAGGGAGACTCCCGAAGGTGAGGAAGCACCGGGGTGAGAAGGGGCATAAAAAGAAAGTATTAAAAAAAAAAAAAAAAGAAATGCAAGACATCCTCCATTTGGAAAGTCACTGCTTACAGACAGGACTGCCCAACATAGAAAAATAAATTTGTCGGCAGAAAAAGATCCCATGGTCCATCTAGTCTGCCCGAGTTCCCCCCTCTAGGAAGACCTCTACCCCTCCATTTTCTGTCTACCCCCTGTTGGTTAGGCCCATGTATGTATCCCAGGCTTTTTTAAATTTGTCCACTGAATCAACCCCCACCACCCAGTCCAGCAGTCTGTTCCATGACCTCACCACCCTCTCAGTAGAGAATTTCCCCCTGATGTCAACCTTTAAATCTGCCCCCCCTCCAGTTTTAATGCATGCCCCTAGTGGATTTGACCTCACTCAGTCTGAAGATGTTGTTAACTCTTACCCTATTTATGCCTTTCAAGTGCTTGAATGTTTCAACCATGTCCCCCTTCTCCCTCCTCTCCTCCAGTGTGTACAGGCCCAGCTCACCCAGTATTTCCTCATATGACTTTCTCCTGCAGCCAGTTTACCATTCTGGCAACCCTTCTCTGGACCCTCTCCAGTCTGTCCTCGTCCCCTTGTAAACATGGCTTCCAGAACCGTATCCCATATTCCAGGTGTGGTCTGATCATGGTCTTGTATAGTGGCATGATCACCTCCCTTCTCCTGCTTGTCAAGCCCCTCCCTATGCATGCCAACATTCTGAGTGCCTTTCCCGCTGCCTTGTTGCACTGACTCCGAACCTTCAGGCTGTCCAAAATAGTGACCCCAGGTCCCTTTCCTGTTCTGTTACCTCCAGTTCTTCCCCCTATGCCAGTATTTTGTCTTTGTGTTTCTTTGCCCATATGCATAATTCTGCATTTCTTTGCATTAAATTGTAGCTGCCATCTTTCTGACCATTCTCCAACCTTGCCAGATCCTCTCTCATACTTTCCACCCCCCCATCATATCCACCCCATTACATATTTTCATGTCATCTGCAAACAGACACACCTTCCCATATAGACCCTCCATAATGTCCCCAGTGTAAATGTTGAAGAGTATGGGTCCCAGCACTGAACCCTGGAGAACCCCACTCATCACCCTTTCCTCCTTTGAGTACACCCTATATACCATATACCTCTGCGTCCTCCCCTCTAACCAATGCTCAGCCCATTTTGTGAGCTTGCTCCCCACTCCCAAGCTACCTACTTTGCCTACCAGTCTCCTGTGGGGGATGGTGTCAAAGGTCTTCCTGAAGCCCAGGTAGGTCACGTCCACTGCCCCTCCCTGGTCCCATATCTCCATAACCCTGTCGAAAAATTCAATCAGATTGGTCTGGCAGGACCTACCACCTGTGAATCCATGCTGGTTGACACCCAGCAGGCCCTCTGCCTCCAGATATTTAATCAGCCATTCCTTAATAAGGTTTTCAATTAGCTTACTCACCACGAAGGTAAGGCTAACTGGGCAGTAGTATCTCAGTTCCTCCCTTCCTCCCCCCTTATGTAATGGCACCACCTCAGCCCTTTTCCAGTCCCCAGGAACCCTTCCTTTGTCTAGTGAGATTAAATAACCTCGTGAGTAGTGCTGCCAACACCTGCTTCAGCTCTTTGAGGAGTCTCGGGTGAATCCTATCCGGGCCCATCGCTTTATCCGCCTGCAGTATCCTATCCATCGTGAATGTACCAAAGTCCATTTCCCTGCCCTCCCTTACCTTGATTTTTAACTCTGGCCCTTTCCCCTCTTCCACTGTGAAGACTGACATGAAGTAATCATTCAAAACATTAGCCTTTTTCATATCCCCTTCTGCCAATACCCCCCTTCCCCTTGAGTATAATAATCCCCATCTTCCCCTTCCTTCTGTCACTCACATATCTAAGAAACTTCTTATCCTTCCTGTTTGCCTCCCTCGCTAAATTCTCCTCCGTATCTGCCTTTGTTCTTCTGATTGTTTTCCCTGTTTCTCTCAGTTTTGTCTTATACAGTATACCTCTCTGTCTGTCTGCTTCTGAGAGGCTTTATATGCCCTGAATGCCCTCCTTTTCTCCCTAACTGCTTCCCCCACTTTCTTTATGAACCAAAGTGGTTTCCTCCCCCCTTTTTTTGCTCACCATCCTAATGCATAGTTCTGTCGCCTTCAATATTCCTCCCTTAATTCCCCCCACAGCTCGTCCACATCATCCACATTCTTCTTTTCTTCTAGTTCCTTCCTCACAATTTCGATCTTCCTCCTAAAATCTGTCTTCCTAAAGTCTAGCACCCTAGTGGTGGAAATGCTCTTAACCAGCTCTTTCCAAATTTTAAAGCTTACCATCCCGTGGTCACTGTCCCCTAAATTTTCCCCAACCACCACCCCATTTGTCATTATCAGATCTAGTATGCCCCCCACCCCCCCCAAGTAGGTTCTATGACCAGCTGGTGCATGAACAATTCCTGTATGGCTACCAGTAGCTCCCTACTCCTTTCTGTGGATGCTGCCGGGATTTCCCAGTTCACATCTAGTAGATTCAGATCGCCCAACACCGCTATTTCCCCTTTCCTGGCCATCGTCTGTATTTCACTAAAGAACTCTCTACACACTTCCTCTCCTTGATTTGGTGGTCTACAGACCAACCCCTACCCTCACTGCCACCCCCGTTCTGCTTAAAGTGGCCCATAGTGTCTCCGCTGTTCCATCTCTTCCCCCACTTGCCATTGCTCAAATCCCCTCCTTTACATACAAGGCAACCCCCCTCCTCTTCTTCCTGTCCTGTCCCTCCTGTAGAGTCCATACCCTGATATTTCCACCTCCCAGCTGTGGCTGTCAGTGCACCAGGTCTCCGTGACTGCAATTATGTCCGGGTCATCTGCTGCCACTGCCGCCTGCACGTCCACCCTTTTATTACCAAGACTCCTGGCGTTTGTTAGCAACCTTTTCCACCAGCCCTGCCTTCCTTCATTTCCCTCCCGCCTAGCGTCTCCCGTCCCCAGCTGTGGGGGGAGTGTGAGACACCCCTAGCTGCACACTCCCCTTCCCCTAGTTTAAATTACTCCTCAGTATTTAATCTTCGTATCCCTGGAGTTTCCCTCTCAACAGTCTAGCACCCTCGTCATTGATATGCAATCTGTCCCCCGCATATAGATGCTTGTCTACCCACGTCCCCCCACTGACCTATGCATTTATAGCACTCCTTTCTTCACCACTGTCTCAGCCAGTGGTTAAAGTCTTTGATTCTCAATTGCCTAGCCATACTGGTGCAGTGTATTGGCAGGATTTCTGAAAAAGCTATGGACCTCACCATCCCCCTAGCACCCTCCTGCTAACTCCATGAATCTCTTCTGCACCTCCTCTCCAGCTATGTCATTTGTTCCCAGGTTTGCCTCCATTCCTGGCTCACAAAAAAAACCGACCTCCTTTTAAAAGCCACTCCCTTCCTTAACCAATGGATCCCTTTTATAATAGAGTCCCCATACACTATCACAGATTTTTCCTGCCTTAACCCTAAGGGTGCCTCCGCATCCCCTACCTGGTTTCTCCCGGTGCTATATACATCCCCCCGCCAGCCCTATCTCCACTCCTGCATCCCCTATCCCTCCATCCCATTGTCCTCCATGATGGTTCCCTATCTCACCCCCTTCCCCCTGCCTCCTCCTATCCTCCTCTTTGCCATTACCCATATCCCTTCTTCCCCTGTATCCCATCATCTACCTGGTTGCCTGTGTTCTGACTCCTTTCCTGTTGGCTGCCTTCTGCTTCTTTTCCATCCCTATTTCTGCTTTTATCCTTACCACCTTGTCCCTTCAAAGTGTTACTTATTTCCTTCAGTGTGCCACCCCTGCTGCTCTTACCTTGTAACCTCTTTGTGAGATCAGCCCTTACCTCTGGCTTGTTACTCATCTCCTTCAGTGTGCCCCCCTGCTGCTCTTAACTCGGAACCCCTTTGTGAGATCCTCTCTTACCTCTGGCTGTGTCTGCCTTTCGTGGCACAACTTCCTATTACCCTTAACTTCCCTCCTGGCTACTTCCTTCTGTTCCTCCATCCCCCTTAAGGACCAATTCCTGTTTGAGCCTGTTGTGTATCTATGCTCATTGATGTTGTCATACATGCCCATATTACCCCGAATCCTGCCCTGGCACCTCCCCTCCTGGTCCGCAGTGTGTCCTGCTTGCTCCACTTCCTATCCTCTCTTTCGTCCTGTCTTCTACCCATTTATACTCTGTGTTTCTCCTTTCCCTTTCTCACCATGACATTACCTTCTTCAGCCATAACAGTTCAGCAACCATCCTCCTTAGCCTTTGACAAATTGGGCACTTCCCAAGCCTCCACAGAGTGTTCATACATATGGCTGCTCCACAGCTGTTACACCCCACGATCCTCCCTCCACTGTGTCCCTTACCTACCTCCCTCCCTTCCTCCACCTGTCCACCCTCTCCTTTTGCTGTCTCTGTCCCTCCCCCTGGAGTGCCCCTCTACCCTGCTCCCTCCACCAACCTCCATCGCTTCTCCTCCTGATCCATGCCCTCCTTTCACCCTTGTGCCCCTCTTGCTTCATGCTCCCAATTTTAATTAACAACCTGAGAACAAGCTGTATCCAAACCCTTCACCCCAGGTAATCAGCTTCTTAAAACCTCAGAAACAAGCAGTATCCCACCCCTTCACCCCGGGTAATCTGCTATGCATCAGGGAGGGGAGGGCAACAAACTCCTAGAAGGAACAGATGCACACTCTCTTAATACCTATCAATCAAAATGTGTACCACCTTCAAAATTTGTACAGTCTTTGGGCCGGCCTGGAGGCGCTAAGGGTTGAGGCGCTGGATGCCACACCTCACTCCATGCTGGCAACCCGGGTTCGGGAGCGGACTCTGGTCGCTGGTGGATCGGCCAGGGGGAGTTAGGCTTGAGCGTCCCATGACAGCTCGCCTACTCCGGGGAGGGTTGAGGTCATAGCCCAAATACTTCTCTGACTGCGAGAAGAGGCTCGGAGTACTGCAAACCCCCGATGTTAGGGGAGGGTGGCCGCTATACAGCGTGACGGCGCTCTGCACCTTGACGTCAGGGGTCCTACGCTGTAGGAGTGGGAGAAAAAGTGAAAATGCCTGCCACTGCCGGGAAGACGGAGCCTCTGGAGACGTGCCCTTGATGTGCTTTCACCCGGCCGATGGCCCCTGGACTGACAAAAGTTGATTGATGGGGTAAGGGGGCTCTGCCCCATCCCCACTCGGGGGGTAAACCAAAGCTCCATGGGGATCCAGGGGGGGTCATATGGGCAGGGTGGAAGGTAGAAGGATGTCTACCTTGGGGCTCCTGAAGGGTCGGAGATAGCAGGCTGGAAGGCGGATAAGAAAAAATTACTCACCTTAGTAATTGTGTTTCTTCTAATGGAGTCTTGCTGTATTCTGACAATCTGCAGTTAGCTCTAGCCTTTAAACTGCCCCGGGGAGTATAGGGTTAATATTCTATGCAGTGCATAGAACGTTGAGCTTGAGCTCGGTTGAGGTCTCTGTCTGCAGCACTTTGAAACCCAACCATCAGATTCTTACGAGCACTCACTCACTAACTATACTATGTGGAAATCGTAAAAATTTTAACTAGCCAACTGGGAACAAAAGTTTTGGATTCCCAAAGGAAGACTCAAGTCAGGAAACCCCAAACCAAAAACCTATTCAAATAAGACTACAATATAAGCACCCAAATAAAAAAGGTGTGCGTGCTGAAGACACCTCTGGGGTGCAACACTGCACCTGCCCACCCACTTCCCAAAAAACAGGTTCTGAGAGGGGAGGCAGGGAGGGAGGTCAGAATACAGCAAGACTGCAATAGAAGAAACACAATTACTAAGGTGAGTAATTTTTTCTTCAAACAACATGAAGTCTTGCTGTATTCTGACAATCTGCAGACTACCAAACAGTACCTCCATGAAGGAGGGACAGAACCTACTTTGTGAATAGGCCCTGAAGTACTGCTGTGCCATACCGAGCATCACTCCTACCCTGGATATCCAGAGAGTAATGCTTGGTAAAGGTATGGACTGTTTTCCAGGTGGCTGCTTGACAAATTTCTAACAGAGGGATATCCCTGGCAGCAGCCAGGGAAGCAGCTGTACCTCTTGTGGAATAAGCCCTCAGGCCTGAGGGTGGAATTTATCCCAGTTTCTCATAGCAGAATTGTATACAAGAAACAATCCAGCTGGCAACAGTTCTCTTGGTGGCAGGTTTGCCCTTTCCCACTTCCCCATAAGTGAGGAATAACTGGAGGGAATAAAACCTGTGACCCTTGGTACGCTCTATGTAGTAGCTAAGGGCTCTTAACATCTAAACTGTGTAGCCTCCTTTCCCCGGAGGAAGAATGATCAGTGAAGAAAACAGGGAGAGACATGGACTGATTCAAATGGAAGTCTGAAACCACTTTGGGCAAGAACCTTCTATTGGTTCTAAGGACCACTTTATCTCTATGGAATGAGATAAAATCAGATTCCACTGACAGGGCTTGCAATTCACTGAAACGTCTGGCAGAGGTAATGGCTACCAAAAACACAGCTTTCCAAGTCAAGTACTTAAGCTCTGCTGAGGATATAGGCTCAAAAAGAGGTTGCATAAGTTGAGCAATGTAAACATTTAAGTCCCAGGCAGAGGCAGGATCCCTAAAGGGAGGATTGGTATAAAGCAATCCCTTGAAAAATTTACAGAACACAGGATGAGATGATAGTGAGGAAGGCTTCCCCACTGACAGAAAAGCAGAAACAACTGACAAGTGTGCCTTGAGAGTAGCTGGTCTGAGGCCTAGGCCATTAAGATGGACCATATAATCCAGAACTGTAGGCAATTCAGTAGTGTCTGGGGAGATATGCTTCTTGGAACACCAAATGCTGAATCTTTTCCATTAGGAGTTATAAGTCTTTCTGGTGGCAGGCTTTCAAGAGGCTTTGGCAATATTCAGAACCCCCTGGGACAGGTGCAAATCCACATACTCTAACTCTTCAAGACCCATGCCTTGAGATTGAGAGACCGAAGATTGGGGTACCAAATCCTCCCCTGAGAGAAGGTTAACAGGTTGTAATTCCTGGGAAGAGACAGGGGAAGATGTACTGCTAGGGACAGCAACAGAGGGTACCAAGGCTGTCTGGCCCAGTCTGGAGCAATCAGAATCACTCTGCAAAGTTGTGACCTTACCTTGACTAGAACCTTGAACAGGAGAGGAAAGGCATACAGAAATGTCCCCTCTCAGCTCAAAATCAGAGCATCAAGAGGGACTGAGCCCAAGACTGGGGGTCTGCAACAAAACTGAGGAAGTTGGTGATTGGGGCTGCAAAACAGATCCATCTCTGGAGTGCCCCACCTTGAAAAAAATCACTTTCAGCACCAGGGGATTCAGGGACAATTCGTGATGGTCCTGGGAGATCCTGCTCAGTGCATCTGCTACCACATTTTCCTTCCCTGGAAGGTGGACTGCTATCAGAGAGGTCTGCAGGGAATAAGCCAGGGACCACAATCTAATGGCTTCCGTGCACAAGGCCGTAGACTGAGTGCCTCCATGCTTGCTGATGTACCACATGGTGGTGGTGGTGTCTGTTCTGACCTGAACCACCTTGTTCTGTACAGACAGAGAAGGCTTGCAGGGCCAGAAAAACTGCCTTGAGTTCCAGAAGATTGATATGAAGAAGGGACTCCTGAGGGGACCACAGTCCCTGGCCTGTGGAGCTCCCAGATGAGCTCCCCACCCTAAAAGGGAGGCATCCGTGGTAAAGACCACTGAATGAGTCTGAGTGACAAATGGGACCCGTTGCCCTAAATTGTCCTGATCCTGCCACCACTGAAGAGCTTGGATCAGTGTCAGAGTCACTGGAATCAGTTTGGCAAGAGGATCCTTCTTTTGGGACCAAAAGGCCCTCAGATGGAACTGGATGTCCCTCATCTGGAATCTTGCCCCTTGGACCACTACTGTAGAACTGAAGGAAATGAAGCCAGTTCTATGAGAACGCTTGCCCTTTCCAGGGGAAGAAAGGCTCTTGCCCTGACAGTATCTAGCTCTGCCCCTATAAAGGTAAGAAGCTGCACTGGTTCGAGAACTGACTTGGGGAGGTTGAAAAGAAATCCCAGGGAAGTGAGCACTTGCTGGGTCACTTGCAGGTCTGACTTGACTTGGCCTGGAGACTGACCCACTATGAGCCAGTCATCCAGGTATGGAAAAATGGAAATCTTTTTGCCTTCTTAAAAAGGCCACTACTACTGCCAGGCACTCTGTGAAAACCCTTGGAGCTGATGTTAGAACAAAGTGCATTGCTTTGAACTGGTAATGGCCTGATGGCAGCTTGAACCTGAGGTACTTTCTGTGGGAGCACCTGATGGGGATGTAAAAGTAGGCATCTTTGAGGCCAAGGGAGGCTAGCCAGTCCCCTGGCCTTAGAGAGGGAAGAATTATTTCCAGAGCCACCATCTTGAACTTTTGTTTTACAAGATGTTTGTTTAGGTATCTTAGATCTAGGATGGATCGCCACTCCCCTATCTTTTTTCGAGTAAGGAATTACCTGGAGTACAGACCTTAGCCCCAGTGTAGGGTAGGAACTCTCCCTATGGTTTCTAAGGCCAGAAGAGATGAAACCTCTGCCTCTAGGGCAAGGGTTTCGGAGAAACTTGCAGGTGGAAAAGATCTGGCTTTCATCTTCGGACATTTTTTGAAGTTGAGAACCAGTCCCTGGCTTACTTCTTCCAGGACCCACTTGTCTGAAGTAACAGACACCCAGTCCTGGATGAAATAAGCCAGCCTGCCCCCTACAGGGATAGGAGAGTCGACCCGGGCAGTCCCATCAGGGTGACTGCTTGGCAGGGGCCTTAGGCTGAGGAGTGGATGCTGCCCTGCTCATCTCCCTTCTGCCTCTCCCTCTGAAGAACCCCCTCTGTGAAAAGGGAGAAGAGGCCTGTGTTTGGTAGAAAGGCCTATGAAAAGGCCTTCCCCTGCCCCTAGATTGCTGCCTTTGAGGAGTTGCCTGCCTCTCTTTGGCCTGTGCACTCCTATAAGTGGTCCTATATTCCCCATGTTCTTCATGTAATTCACTGTCTGCTCCCCAAACAGAGAATTACCTTCCACAGGGAAGTCTATGGCCTTAGCCTGGGTGTCCTGAGAGGTTTGTACATCTGAGCCAAGCCATTCTCTGAAGAGCCACAGATGTAACCATGACTCTTGATGACACATCACTGGAGTCGACAGCAGCATGAAACTGTACCTTAGATGCCTCAATCCCATCCGCAGCCACCTCCTCCAGCTCCCTGACCAGCTGGGGGGAGGCCTGTTTAGCCAGTGCCAGTACAGTGTCCCACCTGGACTTCTGGTACCTGGCTACACAGGCCATATAATTGGCCTGCCTGAGTCCCAAAGAGGATGCCGTGTATTGCTTCTTTGCCAAGGCATCCATCCTCCTAAGTCTTTATCTAAGGGGTGTGAAGCCAAGGGGACATTAGCCCTGTCACAGGCTGCAGCCTACACTACACCAACATGGCTGCATTGCTGGAAGGAAAAACTCCGTGTCTGAGCCTGATAAAGTGTACCTCTTGTCCATTCTCCTATCAACAGGAGGTACAGAATTAGGAGACTTTAAAATGTTTTGTGTCTGTTTCCCAAATGATTTGTGCAGGGGAATAGACAGTCTCCTGGACTCTGGGATGTCCATCATTTCTACAAAATCAGGCTCCTATTGATCCTCTGCAGCTTCCTCCACAGGGAGCTGGAGAGTTTCAGCCATTTTCCTGTAGAATAGATAGTGGGGAGGGGACTCAGAGAGCCTAGGAGGGGAAACACCAGAAGGTCTGTCTGGGGAGATGTCTGGTTCAATAGGCACATCCAGACTTTCTGCTCCATCATAGTCATCATCTTGTTCATAATCCACCTCCTCCTCAAATTCCAGTTCATAAAAATCTTCAGGGGCATAGTCCTGAACTGGTGGAACCGACTGAACCGAACCCCTAGCTAACAGAACCCAATCAGACGGAACTGGGCGAAGCGATTCAACAATCCGAATCGTTTGGGCATTCTCATCAGCGGTCGTAACATGAACCTCTGGATCCAAACCGGCTGACTTGTCTTTACGTTTTCTTTTTGTAGAAACTGAACCCTCAGGATTGGCTCTCCTCTTGCCCGAAGAAGTATCACCCTGGTCAGAGAGCACTCTCCTTCTGGTTCGGTCGGGACCGAACCTGGCTGGCCATCCGGGTCAGCGGACTTCTCGGCCTCCTTTTTCCTAAGTCTACCTAATCTTTTCTCCAGGGTAGACTTAGGAAAATGTTTACAAATTTGGCAGTCTGTATTCAGGTGTTCAAACCCCAGACAATAAACACAGGTGGTGTGGGGATCGACCTTAGCAAAGACCTCCCCACACTGACTGCAGCGTTGAAACCCAGTGGGCCGGGTTTTTTTCTTGGGTTTCTCAGACATGGCCAACCTAACCAAACTTACCTTTTTTTCCGCAACTGCCAGACAAAACTCCCTTACTGGTTCCAAACCGTGTCATGGGTATTGGAAAAAACATTTAAAACACCTATTTTTTAGAACTGATAAGGACCGGTAACCACACACTAAAGAAAAACACAAGAAATCACACTAATGGATCGGTTCGGCAGAACCGATTGACAAGTCTTACAATTTCCACAAAGTAAACAGTAAAACTATCTAAGTACTCACAGTACCGCAGACTGAGCCTGACCCGACAATGCGGAAATAATTTTGGATTAAACAGACACTTTAACCGAGCTGAAGGAGAAATCTCCGGAGAGACTCTTCAGTGAGGCGGAGTAAAGAATCTGACGGTTGGGTTTCAAAGTGCTGCAGACAGAGACCTCAACTGAGCTCGAGCTCAATGTTCTATGCACTGCATAGAATATTAACTCTATACTCTCCAGGGCAGTTTAAAGGCTGGAGCTAACTGCAGATTGTCAGAACACAGCAAGACTCCATGTTGTTTGAAACAGTAATTTCAAAAAAAATACAAAATTTGTAGTCTTTAAGATGATTACTTTGTTAATACCTATAAATCAAAATGTGCTTGATATTCCACATTAATCTCCCAAAACAGTCCAAGTTCAAGATTTTCACATTTAATCAGTCTCACCAAAACAGTCCAAGTTCAAGATTTGCTTGCAGTTATGACAAACCCTTACTGTCATATGCCTTCCACATTAATTTGTCCCTTCAAATCAGTTCCCTGTCCTGTAGCTGTGATCAGCCCTTTTCTGCAATAAGTTTTCTTCCCTCCAGAGGGCAGCACCTTCAGTCTCACTTTGTTCTTTACTCTGTCACCTCCTTCAAGATGGCTCCACCTTCCAGAGTATTTAACAGAGGTTGGGGCCAGGGTGGCTGGCGGGACAAAAAGCCTGCTGCTGCCCTTGCAAGCGGCTCCTGCCACTGCTGCCCTTCTGTTGCTGGTCCTCCCTTCTGCTGCTGGTGAGCTCTTTTACTGAGGAGGGTGATGACGACTCCTTTTAAAGCCTGCCTGATGTTTGAAGCAGGCACCCTTGTTTCCAACTGGCTCCTCTGGAAGTTCTTACTGACTGGCTCCCGTGGGAGCTCGAGAATTGTGGCACTTTCAAGTGTACAAAACGGCTCAGTCCTCTTCTGCTGCTGAGTGTGGCTGCTGGCAAAACCTGCTGCTGCTGCCCTTGCGAGTGGCTCTTGCCGCTGCTCCCCTTCTGCTATTGGCACAGGAAGTGGCTCTGCCACTGGTCCCTTCTGCTGCTGGTGAGCTCTTTTACTCATGAGGGCGACAGTGGCTCCTTTTAAAGCCTGCCCAATGTTTGAAGCAGGTGCCCTTGTTTCGATTTGGCTCCTCCGGGAGCCCAGACATCCCCTCTGTCCCATTGGCTCCTCTGGGAGCCTGAGAATTGTGGCACTTTCAAGCATACAAAACTGCTCCTGCCACTGGTCCCCTTACATACGAACATACGAAATTTGCCAGCAGATAAAGGCCTAGAGGTCTATCAAGTCTGCTCGAATGTGCAGCTAGCACCCCTTATTCTGCAGCTGCCCCTCCCTTCCACCCTTCCCCTTCATTAACCCTCCCCCTTGTCCTGTTCCATCCTTGTTTGAAGCAGTCCACTGTTCTACTGCATACCACTTCAGCAGGTAACGCATTCCACCCAGCCACCACCCTCTCTGTAAAAAAGTGTCTCCTCATCTCCCTCCTGAACCTTCCTCGCTCCAGTCTCATATCATGGCCCCTGGTGGCCCTCCCCTCCCTTATTTTGAACAGCCCCTCTGTACCCGTCTTGTTTATTCCTTTCATGTATTTAAAGGTTTCAATCATGTCACCCCTGTCTCTCCTCTCCTCCAGTGAGTACAAGTTCGACTCCTTCAACCTCCTCTCATATGACAAGTCCCCCAGCCCCTTGATCATCTTTGTCGCTGTGCGCTGCATTCCCCTCCAGTAACTTAATGTCCCTCTTCAGATACGGACGCCAGTACTGCACGCAGTACTCCAGGTGTGGTCTAACTAATGACCTACACAGTGGCAGAATCACCTCCTCCCTCCTCGAGGACATACCCCTTGCAATACAACCCAGCATTTTGTTGGCCTTTGCAGCTGCCTTTCTACATTGTGCCGAGTTGTTCACTGACCCTGTAATGAGCACACCCAGATCCTTCTCCTCCTCTGTCTGGGCTAGCTGCACTCCCCCTAGCTGGTAACTCCTCCTTGGGTTCTTCATCCCAAAATGCAGCACCTTGCACTTTTTGGCATTAAACCCCAGTTGCCAGGTATCTGACCAGGTTTCAAGCTTTGCCAGATCATCCTGCAACCCCTGCCATCCCCTAGGTCATCCACCACCGCGCCTACCTTGGTATCATCAGCAAACAGACTGATCTTGCTCTTGATGTCCCATGATATGTCTGCAATGAATATCCCAAACAACACTGGTCCCAACACTGAGCCCTGTGGAACACCGCTCGTCACTGCCCTTGGGTGTGAGAGCTCCCCACCCACCACCACCCTCGGTTGCCTTCCCTGCAGCCAGCTTCCTACCCATCTCACCAGCTTTGCACCCGCCCTGTGCCTACTAACTTCCTTCCCAGCCTTCCATGTGGCACTGAGTCGAATGCCTTACTGAAGTCCAGATACAGGACATCCACTGCATGGCCCCTGTCCAGTTGCCTAGTTACCCAGTCACAGAACTCGACCAGGTTGGTTTGGCAGGATCTGCCACGTATGAAGCCATGCTGTCTGCTGTCCTGTAGTCCTTTGGACTCTAGGAGGCCACCAGCCTCCTTCAGGATAGTCTCCATTAGCTTACCCACGATGGATGTGAGGCTCACTGGTCTGTAGTTTCCCGGTTCATCCTTGGGCACTTTTGTGGAGGGCACCACATGAGCCATCCTCCAGTCCTGAGGTACACACTCAAAGTAGTGAGGCATTAAATAGGTCTGCCAAAGGTCCTGCAAGTACTCCTGCCAGCTCCTTCGAGTACCCTGGGGTGGATGCCATCTGGGCCTGGCGCCTTGTCCACCCCGCCAGTGCCTTCAAACCCTCTCGAACTCTGCTCTCCATGATTTCCCATCTGTCACCACTCTCCCCTGCTTCTGCCATTTCTCCCACCTTGGGTGTCACCCCCTCTCTTTTAGTAAATACTGAGCAGAAGTACTCATTTAGTGCTTCCGCCTTATCGCACCCTGCTTCCACCCAACCCTCCTTCCTAATCCTTACTATGTGGTCCTTACAGCTCCTTTTCTCCTGATGTATTTAAAGAAGTCCTTCTCCCCTTCTTAATGCCTTGTGCCAGCCTGAGTTCCGTAGATGCTTTGGCTCCCTTACTGCCTTTGTCACCTCCTTCGATTCTGTCAAGTACTCCTCCCTGTCCCCCCTCCCTGTTTTCTTGTACTTCCTTAGGGCAGTTCTTTCCTCCTTACCTTTCCATGACCTCCTGCTCAACCAGATCGTTTCTTAGCCCTAGCCTTCTTGTTCTGGGCTTTGCAGGGTTTTGGTTGCCTCCACTATCCCCAGCTTTATGAGCTCCCACCTCTGGTTAGTGTCCATACTAGATTGAATTCTGGCCAGGTACCCTTTACCACTTCCCCATCCTCCCAAAGTCGGCCCTCCTGAAGTCCAGCACTATTGTGCCAGATTCCACCCTTCCTTGCCCATATCCAATGTGAGACATACTGAGCGGTGGTCACTCCCGACAGCGGTTCCTCCACTGTAAGTTCTCTCACAAAGTCCCCATTTGCCAGCACAAGGTCAAGGGTATTTCCTAACCTGGTTGGTTCACTGACCATTTACAGCAGGACGCTGTCCTGGAAGGCATCCAGCAGTACCTGCTCCCTTCTGTTCCTGGTTGTTGGGGTGCTCCAGTCCACTCCTGGCATGTTGAAGTCCCCCACAATCACCACACTACCCTTCTCGCAGGTCCTCCTGATCTGTCCCGCTAGTTCCCTGTCTAACTCCTCCGTCATTAAGAATCCTATTCTTGGAATCCTGGATTTGCATCCAAAGTAACTCCATACTACCCTCCTCCCCTTCCTCCCTTACACACTTCAGTCCTTCCTTCACACATAGTGCCACCCCCCCTCCTTTCCCAATCACTCTGTCCCTATGAAATAATCTGTACCCTGGTACAGACAGGTCCCAGTCATTGTATTGGGTGGCCCATGTTTCTGTGATGACTGCAATGTTCACCTCTCCCTCTGCCACGAGAACCTGTAACTCTGCAGTTTTCCTCCCAAGGCTCCTAGCATTAAGGGTAACCACCTTCCACCCTTCCCTCCCTCCCATCCTGCCCTCCTTTCCTAGCATCACCAACAGTACCTGCCATTTGTCCTTTGTCACTGTTATGGGGGGTTAGCTCATATGGTTTCCCAACCTGTGGTCTCTGCATATCTCTTCCCCAACTGCCACCCCCCACTCCTAGTTTAAATTCCCAACTTCTCTATGTACTCCTCCATCCTCTGTTTCAACACTTTCTTTCCTCCTCACTCAAGTGTAGTCTGTCCTTGCATAGAGACTACTGTCCTCCCAGGTCCCCCAACGAGCCCATACCCTTTAGCAACACCAGGTTCTTAGCCATCTGTTAAATTCCTCTATTCTCAGCTTTCTTGTTGTGCTTGCCTTTGCTGGGAAGTATCTCTGAAAAGTTACTGATCTTCCTGCCCCTCACATAATTGTGCTAGTTCCTCAAACCTCCTCTGGACTGTATCTACTGTCTTGTCAGCCAGGTCGTTTGTCCCAAGATGTATAATTAAATGAGGCTTGTCCCTACCCTTCTAGCATATTTCAGAACAGACTGTCCCACCCTTTCCGCTGTCATTCCTGGCATGGCCTCCACCCAAATGCGACTATGCCTCTCCCCTGTTACCCCACCTAACTCCTCTTAGTATTGAGTCCCCAGCACTAAGATTCCACCCTCTTACACCCTGCTTGCTTCCATTCATCTCCCTCTCTCATTTCCAGCTCCTCTTCTTCTTCCTGCACATTATTTCCCCCTTTTACCCCTGTTGCAATTCTCCCAGCAGAACTTCCCCCCGCACCAGTTTGGTCCAGGCATTTATCAATTACTCCTCTAATTTCATCATTTCCCTCCTCCACCTTCTTCCTCTCTAGCAGTGCACAACTATTTTCTAAAGGCCCTTCACAAATGCCCGCTCCCTCTCTCTTCATAGTAACCTGTTCTCTCCTTTCCACTCCATGACTTTTGCCACTTCCTCTCCTCCCCTCACAAGTCCCTATCTCCTCCTTCCATTTATCTTTTGTCTCCTGACTTGGTTTCCCTGGCAATCGTTCTTCCTGGCCTGGGCTCGTTTGTCTCTGCTTCCCTTCATCTGACCCTTTCCTCAACACTGTTGGCTCAAGTCGCCCTCCCTCATCTCCCCTCCTCCCTCCCTCCAGTATTGGGCTAAACCCACCCACAATCTGCCTTGCCTGTCTTAGTTCCTCCTGCAGACCCTCAATCTCCTTTCTATGTTTTTCTATGTGGTTGCACACTAAACATCCTCCCACACTCCAGGCAATTTTTAGAAAGACTGGTGCACCGCAGTTGTTGCAGCCTACCACCCTACTCATTGCTCAGCTGCCCACCAGCGACCCCCACCTTCCAGATGCAGGATACCAAACACTTCAAGTCTCCCTCCTCCTCTGTCAGTGCAAAACATTTTCTTTATTTCCTTACCTCCTTTGTTGCACACGCTTAGATATATTGAGCAGCTGCTTTTATATTCCTATCCTTCCTATCCACACTCAAACAGACTAAGTAGCCATTGCACAACCTTCTTCAAACTCCTACCCTCCTTTCCCCAATGCAATATCAATGCGAAGAAGATAATGAAAGCTCCTAGATTTGCATTTACTTCCTTCCACTGAGAGAGCAGTCACCTCTTCACTTGCTGCTGTTCCTTTCCTGGATGTCTGCTTTGCTATGACAGACGCATATCCTTTGCCTGTTTGAGGAAGTGATGTCAGAACCCTGGTATAAAGGAAATAATGGACCAAGGGTGGGACCAGCCCAAGTCTTCCAGAAACAATCAGGTAGCTGAGGCCTCTGGTCAGACCATTAGCACCTTCCCCACTCTGCACTCAAACTTTGCAGCTAGTGAGCCAGCAACAATGAATCACAATTTTACTCAAAGCCCCCAAAATAAGTTTGCTACCCAAAGAAACAGAACTCCAATTCAAACAGCTTCACCAACAACACAGGCTTGGAATTAGAAGATATATGTCTCCAATTCAAAGAAACAGACCCAGTTAAATCACACCAATTATGTTTTAAAACAGAAGAAATAGGTATCTACAAATGCAGCCTGCCACACAGTGAATCAAACAAATGAGCCCACTTACAGCTACCAAAACAGGCTTCAAAATTCCAACAGCCCCAAACAATACCCTGCTAGTCCCTTAGTAGTAAGAAAGAAAAGAAATAACCTTCTACCAAGTAGAATCCACAAGAAACAATGTAAAACAACAAGAAGCTACTGTACTATAGATCTGATCTTGTCCCCCTTCCAGTTCCTTCTGAGAAGCCAAAGCACTGAGCTCCAAACTCTGTGATTTCCTTTGTGCTGCTTTCAAAATCAGACAGTTCCAAACTCTGTGATTTCCCTTGTGCTGCTTTCAAAATCAGACAGTTCCAAACTCTGTGACTTCCCTTCTGCTGCTGACGCTGAATGCGGCTGCTGGCAAAACCTGCTGCTGCTGTCTTGGGGGAGAACTAAACAAAAATCAGTGAAGACTTTCTGTAGTCCTTTATGCAGTCCAATTACAACTATAGGAAGGAAACTACACAAGCATGTGGATAGTCTGGTTTAATGCGCACTCACCTTAGGAAAGAGACTAGGAAAAGTACATAATGAATCACGATCCTGGCCAAAAACAAGGTAGGGGGACCCACAACTTCAGCCTGCAGCTCAGAACTCTCAGAGCAGAGGTGATCACCACCAGAAAAAGCATACATAAAATCTTGACAGGATATGGCCTAACTCACTTTAGGTTGCCTATTTAACTACCACTCAGTAATAACAGTGGGCTGGAAAGATGTCTGAAGTGCTAGACAGGATAAAACAAAAATAAATTAACTTGTACATGCATCATATTAATACATACTATTTTTCAAACAGTCTGATTGTCAAGGACAAAAAAAAATTTGGTGAAACAAAATGGTCTGAAACAGAAAATTATATAAGGAATAAAGGAAGGACTGATGGAATAAAAGGGAACTAAAACAAGGATAAACAAAGAACTAAAAACAAAAGGAAACTACAGATGAGGAATGTACAGGGAAGGGGAGGGATGATGGGGGTGATTGTGGTGTGTGTGTGTGTGGGGGGGGAGAAGAGAGAATGTGTTGGGGTGTCATTTAGGCACAGGTCAGGAAGCATAGGAAAACCAGGAGCACTTGTAGAATTCACCAAAAATATTTATTTGTACTAGCAGTAGCATAAAAAATAAAATTGTTCAGTATAATTATTTACAAAGGCAAAATAAAATAGAGGAGATCCATCAGAGTTTTCCGTCAGTCTCTGTGCCCAACTTGCAAGCAGTTGCAGCTCTGTCTTACAAGTCTTTCCAACACCCCATTCTTAACTAACATCTTCCAAAGTATTCTTGTATGTTTCAGGCAGGTGCTGGCAGGAACATAGTGTGCTTGAGCTGAGGCCCCTTTTCCATAGCTCTTCTGCAAAAGGCTTAAAAACTGTACTCGGGTAACCCCTGGAGTTTCCAATAGCTTTTTGCAATCATCTCAACTACAATTATATACATTTCAACAGTAACACTATATATTTTCTAAACAAAGGGGTCACAATATCAGTTACATTTCCACATAATTATCTGCATATATTTTTATATCAGCAGATATGTAAGGGAGAAAAAGGCAACCAGCAAGTGAAGACTGAGAGATAGCGAGGGGCAGAGAACTGCGAGACTGTCGGGGTGATCAAATCCTAGGTCTCACAAGAAAATTTGGTTGCGCAACCAGACAGACACATAGTCAGGAAAGAAAAGAACAGAACAGATCCCTGCATTCAAACTATTTCCATAACAACTGGGACAGGGTCCTATTCCACCCTGTCACATGGGGAAAGGGAAAAAATGTTACAAGGTTATGCCAGTACTTCAATGGACATTTCAAGAAACTTATTTTGGCAGATTAAATTCATAACAGCTATGCCTAAGAATTTTTTTTAATTCTTTTTCTGCCCCCTATCCAACTGACCCCTTCTACCAGTAACCCCAGCCTTGTCAACCCGGCATCCTCCAGAGCTTACCTTGTCCATGTATGCCCCAGGGCTTGCCCCCCCCCGGCAGAGTTTCCCCACTGTTGAACGGATCCAATTTTAATGGATAGGGCCTGGATATCCAGGTTTGGGCTTGCAGGTGACAGGTGTCATCCAACTGGTCTTTTCCTCTGTTCTCCCAAGAGGAGGTGTGGGCATGCAAAGCCATTAGGACGTGTGTTGCAAGTTCCCACATGACATACATCAATGGCCGTCGCACTTCCATAGATGTCTGGCAGCCTGGAACTGCCTTTCCCTAGCCTCTGCTAGGGGTCAGGCATATGCTGGGTTCTGCGTCCCCTCACCCCTGAAGGAGAACAGTCTTGCAGATGCTAGAGCCTCCTCGTCCTCCCCCCGGCCAACCCTCTGACACCCTTCATTTACTTTTGAACCTGGATCATCAGTGCCACAAGGGGTAGCGCTACCGCTGCAATAGTGGGCAGGCTTATGCCTACAAATTTCTTTCAGAAATGGCATAATGTCAGAATGATTGTTAAGACCTGGGGCATGTAACATACCAAGTTGGTATATCCAGAAGGCCTTCCCCCTTTAAAATTACAGAACCCAAATCACTAGCCCACAGTCCCAAGGATACTTGCTCAACTCCAGAAAATTAGAAGATATGTGCCCACTTTGCTCACAGTCAGTCATGTGCTTTCAAAGTGCATTATTCTGCTCTTGACATAAAATCTCACTGGAATGTTCCCCCAACTTTACTTTAAATGCCCTCTTGATTCTGCAACATGAAATGCCTGGCATGAACATGCTGCTACACCGATGACCCCCTGCGTTGAACAATCTACAAACTGATGAATGTCATATTGTTTCTGAGAATTAACTGCACTGAATGACATCTTAGTGACCACGGTACAGTACCTGCAGTGGCCACACTGAAAGCAGCCTTTAGGCTGATTTGGGAACCACATATTTGGAGCCCTTGGTATAGGCAGGAGTGAATGCAGTGGATGTCTGGTAAATTCCTGCCTCTTTTATACACCACTTGAGGTGGTGTGTCTACTCCCCCCTCCAGAAGTGACTCTAATGCCAGAATGTGTCAGTTCCTATGCAGTATATTTTTACGTCTTGGGACTGAATATTAAAAGTAGTCACAAAGTTTAAGACACCCTCCCTTTCTGATTTTTCTATACACTAACAGACCAGCCCTATCCGTCTGTTCTACCTGGACCTTGGCATCTGGAATAACATAACAGCTACACCAAAGTTTAGCACACCTACCTTCCATTTTGTTTGCCCTTTTCCTAAAGACAGAATCATAGCTACAATTACGTCCAAGTCTCATAAATTGAGACTTAGGGATGTTCCTAAGTGGTAAGGGTGACAGCAGGAAGCATGCAGCACTGTATTCTAAGGTCTATTGGCTTCCGGAACAAATCTGTAAATACAGTCCCATCTGGTCACCTGCAAATGTTGATATCCAGGAGAGAAACTTCACCTGGATCACAGGAGATGATAAAGTGGAAATCTTTTATTGGAAGCATGTACAAAATCCACAAATTTGTGCAACTCCCCCACTGTGTCCTGCCACCATCTGAACATCATCTATATTGTATATAGGCAGCACAGGGCTATAAGACCAAAAAAAGGGTTGTTACTTTAGTCATAAATGACCTCCCTTACCCACTGTCCCAGATACTGATTTGTATAACTGGGGGCCAATGTCAACCCCCTTGCAGTACCCTTATTCTGTTGACAATACTTCCCCTGAAATACAAGAGTTGCTTTTCAATGCAAAGTCTGAAAATCCCACTATAAACTCCTTATGCGGATAGGTTAGTGGAAGAAACCAAGTGCCATGATCCCCCCCCCCCAATGGAGGATGTTTGTATATAATGACAATATCAATTGTGACTAGGAGCCAGTGTTGTTCCAATTACATGGTCCCTAGGAACCTAAGCATCTCGGTGGTGTCCCTCACATACGAAGGAAGGGTCTTTAACAATATCCTTAATGTACACATATACGTACTGCGATAGCGTTTCTGTGAGAGACCCTATACCAGCTACTAATGGGCATCCTGGGGGTTTGTTCAAGGCTCCTATGAATTTTTGACAGTACATACATGGTTGCCCTTACTGATGTTCAACTGTTATAAAGTCAAGATTATGTTGGGAAATTATACCATTTTCAAAGGCACTGTTGAGAAACAAATTCACTTTTTTCTTGTATTCAGGGAACGGGTTGGACTTCCATAATTCGTAAAAAGTCTTACTATCCTACTGTCTCCACTTTCTGGACATAATCCTCCATGTTCAGTACAACCACTGAACCGCTTTGTCTGCTAGCTTTTTTGTGAGACTCCAGTTTTGTTTCAAGTCTCTTAAAGCTACACTCCCCACAGTCACCTCCCCAATCCCTCTCTTGCCCCGTACAGTCCTCATCTGTAGTTTTCTTGTGTTGTTTTTGGTTCTTTGTTTATCCCTGTTTTCGTTCCTTTTTTTTTTTATTCCCTCCCCATTCCTTCCCCTCTTCCTTATGTAATTTTCCATTCCAGACCTTCCATTTAACCAAATGTTTCTTTGTCCTTGACAGACTGCTTGAAATAGTATGTATTAATATCATGCATGTCATTTCTTTTTGTTTTATTCTCCCTCTAGTGCTTCAGACATCTTTACAGCCCACTGTTTTAACTGAGAGGTAGCTAAATGGGCTACTGAAGTGACTTATGCTGTATTCAGTGAAGATTTTATGTAGTGCTCATTACTAAATTCAACATGACATTTGCAGGATTGGCTCACTGGCACAGCAATAGTGCAACCGCTTCTGGTGCTGATGACCTGGCTCTGGGGGCAAACTTGAGGTATCGGAGGGTTGGAGAGGGGGGAGGAAGAACAAGCATCCAGGGGACTGCTCCCCTCCTCTGGGGAGAGGGTGGTGCAATGGCCAGTGCATGCCTGGTTTCTAGTGGTGGCTGCGGGCAGGACATTGGCAGCCACAAGAGGGTGTGGAACAGTGGACGTCGGGTATGTCATGTGCAGAAATGCATGTGACGTCACCCTAAATGTCATTGTGTGCCCGCTCCTTCAGGGCGTTTCGGAAAGTTGGAAATCATCCTGGCTAGCAGGATGAGAACTGACCCTCCTCAAGCCCTGTACTGGTGACCTAGGCACCTCTTGAACTGGACCTGTGTTATGCACAGAGGAGGGCATGCCGTGGGGGACTTGGGAAGGGCAAGTCTGGGAGAAGTCAGGTAACAGCGCAGGGTGGTGGTGTGAGGGGGCAGTCAGCTGGGACAGAAGAAGGATAAACAGAATACAAAAAAAAAAAAGACCATAACATTTGTCAGTTTACTAACTGTAATTTAATGATAATGTAGTGAATTAGTAGTACTAGTAGTCGCAGCAACAATGTGATTGTTTTTAACTTTGTACATGGACTGGTACTGAATGCCTGTTGGCACTTTAAGAAGGCACTTGCATTCTGATTGACACTGATATTTAAATGCACTTAGTAACACAGGTCAGCCTCTGACAAACTGGTCATGCCATTTTTTTTGAGCTTCAGAGCTGGCATCCTCACAGGCTGAAAATGCATTTTATTGTTAAGTAGCTCTGTACTTTTTACATAAGAAATGCTTCTATCAGCTGCTTTGGTGGATGGTGCAGACTTTTTCTCGATTTGCATGTATGCCATTTACTGTAGAGACAGCATGCTGCACTGTGGAGTGGCTGATTTCTGTATCTTCAAATTGATGGGAAACGCTAGTGAAGGAAAACCTGGAGACCTACTTGAAAAAAAACAGGCTGCAGGATGAAGCAGTACGAGTCTAGCAGGGAGGAAATTTATCTCAACCTGATAGCGTTCTTTGACTAGGTGAACAGGGAGATGGACTGAGGACAGGCATTAGATTTTCTCTACTTCCATTTGGTACCGCACCCAAGACTGCTGAAAATGTACAAGGACATGGGAGTAGAGATGGGGTTCATCAGGTGGGGGGGGGGGAATGGCTTGGGGGGACAGCAGAGGGTGGTAGTAAATGGGGTCAAATCAGGTGACAGAGGGTTCCAAGACAGGTGCTGCAGGGATCAGTCCTGGAACCTGTCCTATTTAATATGTTCATTAGTGACATCTGGGAAGTTGTTTAGGGCAAGTTGTGTCTTTCTGTAGAAACAAAACTATGCTGCACAGTATACAATGAGAGAGGGGTGAAGCAACTACAGAAGGATCTGAAAAGGCTGGAAAACTGGTTACAAATATGGCAACTGAGTATGAATGCCAAGAAGTACAAGGTGATGCATACAGGGAAGTATAACTCATAGACAGAGTACTGGATAGAGGGAGGGAGGAGGGGTTTGGGCTGGTTACAACAGCCCAGGAGAGAGAGCTGGAAGTCATCATCAGTTAATTCCTCAGGCAAACTAGTTGGTGCAATAAAACATACAGCAAGGCAACAAGGATGCTGGAGATGTATTGGGAGCAGTTTTGCAGTAGTGGAAGGGAATTCATAAGACCCCTGTACAGGTCGCTGTTGAGGCCTCTCCTGTAATACTATGCCTAGTTCTGGAGCCTACACCTAAGAAAGGACAAGAGATACCAGGCTAGAATCGGTGTAGTAAACAGTCACCAAAATGATC
This sequence comes from Neoceratodus forsteri, assembly GCA_016271365.2. Taxonomy (NCBI): domain Eukaryota; kingdom Metazoa; phylum Chordata; order Ceratodontiformes; family Ceratodontidae; genus Neoceratodus; species Neoceratodus forsteri. The sequence continues at coordinate 1,290,354,065 of CM028131.1, read as the reverse complement.
AAGTGCCAGCAGGGCAGACTCTATGAGGAAAGATTGGAAGCCCTGAATAAGCACTCTCTGAAAGCCAGAAGGGAGAGGGGAATAAAGAGAGGAAACAGTGAAGACCTATTTATTAGGAATAGGGATGCAGTCATGAGGGGGCATGACCGGAGCTTGGTGGGGGGTCATTTCAGGAAGGATGTGAAATTCTTCTTTGTTGAGAGGGTGGTAGAGCCATGGAGCAGAGTGCTGGCGTACGTGGTGGGGCAAATACTAGAAACATGTTCAAACAAAAGCTGGGACAGAGCAAGAGGACACACAGTTCCACTAGGGAGAACCAAGGAGGTAAGGGATTCAAGGTGGGGATAGAGGGGGATAACCCTCCAGGACTCTAAGCTGGGGGGTGAGGAAAAATCACCTATCAGGGAGATTGAATGGACCTTTAGTCTTTATCTACTAGCACCGCCTGTTTTTTTTTTATGTTTGTATGAAATTTGTAGTGTTTGCCCTATAAAAGAATGTGCAGATACTGTTAATGGCTGTGTTGGCTCTTGATGTGTAAATAAGCATTCTGCATGTACACAGAGCAAAGCAAATCCCCTTGTGAAATTAGATGGAAGAGGGACTAATGAGAGACCATGTGAAACTTTCTGTATGCAATGCATTCGTTCAATCCTTCAAGGTACAAAATGGGATATATATCATCTGTCTCCTCTAGGCCTAGGAAGTTATCTTGAATAGAAGCCCCAGTTCCATCTGATTGGGGCTGCAGACTTGAATCACTGTCTTGGTTAAAGAGATGTACTTCGGTCAGTAGTACTGATGAGTGGTTTGAGGGGCATTGACAAGGGCCGGGAGGATGTGTCCAGAGGTGCCATTAGTTACAGTGCAAGACCCCCGAGTAATACCTAGGACCCCACGTGTCTCCACATATGATCTCCTGCCATTTGTCAGAAACAGTGAGTCAGAAGGTGGAGAGTGTGGTTGTGGCAGTGAGGGTAGTGCTGGCATCTGGACCTGGACTTTTGGGAACTGTTGCTTAGGGCTGGCTGCTCCAGTAGCAGACTGATCAGGACCCTGGCACAGAAGGAGCAGGAGCCTCTGAGAAAAAGTACCAACACCAGTCCCACATAAGGGCTGAAGAGCAAAGGACTTCAAGGAGCACCGAGTCATTTTTGAAGACTAACTCCTTCAAAGTAAGTTCCATATCGTGGCTAAATAGTTTCAGGTCACAAAATAGCAATTTATGGACCAACTGTTGAACATCGGTAGCAAACCCACAAATATGCATCCATGAATATCGGTAAAGGCAGATGCCAGATGCAGCTGCACGAGCTGAAGCATCAGAGGCACTATATGCAGGGTGCAGGCTCCAATCTATGGGCAACATACTGCTGGACTCCTGTAGTAGCACTGCCATGAGGCAATCTATCCAGCATCGTAGACAAAAACTTCCACAGGCTATTCTGATATTTAATCATGTATGCCTGGTAACTGGCAATATGGAGGCCTAGTAAGGCAGAGGCAGAACTTGCCCATAACTTTCCAGTTTTCAGGATTCTTTGTCAGAAAGCAAAGAGCTTATGTGATGGGGAGCCCTAGACCTGTCATGAGTAGCCACAATGACAACTGAGTCAGTTTCAGACTGGGTGGTATAAAATGTACTGGTAGAGGGAGCAGAATGAACAGGTTACTCACCTGTAACAGTAGTTCTAGGAGTGGTATATGTTAATCATCCACAATGTTTGGCATGTCTCTTTCCCTTTAAATCTTGCCAGAAGTCTTCAAGCTGGCTCCTCCCACCCACCCAGGTGGTATATACCTCGGCTCTGCCCCAGATGCCAGATCTTAGCCTGCTGGAAGCAAGGTTGTGCGCCCGGAGCCGGGGAGGTCGGGTGGGTGCGTGTGGATGAACAACATATACCACTCCTAGAACTACTGTTACAGGTGAGTAACCTGTTCTTCTAGCAGTGTGGATATGTTGTTCATCCACACTGTTTGGCAGACTCCAAGCAGTTCTCTGGGAGGAGGGAGGCAAGGTGCACACCACCTACTTAGGAAATAAAGATTGGAGAATCGAGGCCCCAAAACCAGCATCCCGGCGTGACTCAAGGTCGATGTGGTAGTGGGTACTGAAGGTGTTTGCTGACTTCCAGGTAGCAGGCTGGCAGATTTCCTGGATAGGGATGTCCCTGAAAGCAGCCACCGGAGCAGCAGTACTGCGGGTAGAATGAGCTCTTATCCCTCTGGGAAGCTCCTTGCCCGCCAACTCATAGCACAGACCTATGCATGATGTAATCCATCTTGCTATAGTCCGTTTGGCTGCAGGTCTGCCAGAAGCGGCTTCAGCACAGGTGACAAACAGCTGGCGAACCGCTCCACGAATTTCCACCATTCTCTCCTTATAACAGGAGAGAGCACGTCTCAGGTCCAGAGTATGGAGCCTGTACTCGGCCTCCGAGGTGTAGTCAGAGTAGTATACCGGCAGAGTCAACAGCTGGTTAAGGTGAAACTCTGACACCACCTTCAGAAGGAATTTTGGGTTGGGGCGTAGGACAACTTTGTCCTTGTGAAAGACCAGATAAGGGGAGTCCACCAAAAGTGCCTGGCGCGCCCCTGTCCTTCTGGCAGAAGTGATAGCTACCAGGAAGACCGTCTTCCACGACAAGTGTGACAACTCACACTTGTGCATTGGTTCGAATGGCTTGCCCATGAGCTTTGCCAAAACCAGCAGTAGATCCCATGGAGGTGGAGGTTCACGCACCGGAAGGGATATGTGATCCAGGCCTTTGAAGAAGCGCCCGACCACTGTCTCCTGTGCCAATGTCAGCTGACCAGCCCGCGCCCCGTAGGCAGAAATGGCTGCCGGGTGCACCCTAAGGGTCGATGACCGTAGACCCCCTCTGGAGAGAGACCAGAGGTAGTCGAGAATGTTAGCCACTGAACAGAATAAGGGGTCCAGACTCTTACCCTGACACCAAATGGAAAATCTTTTCCATTTGCAGGCGTAACATTTCCTGGTCGATTCCTTTCTCGATGCCTCCACCATGGTGTAGACATCGTCGGAAAGACCCAAAGCCCGGAACTCTAGCCGCTCACGTACCAGGCTGTGAGGTGCAGGGACTGAAGGTCCGGATGGAGTACCTTCCCCTGGTTCAGTGATATCAGGTCCAGGCGTGTACAAAGCCGCTCTGGGGCCTGCAGCTGAGGATGAGGAGATCTGGATACCAGAACTGATCCAGCCAATCTGGGGCTACCAGGATCACCTTCGCCCTGTCCCTCCTCACCTTGAGTAACACCTTGTGGATCAAGGGAAATGGAGGGAAGGCATAGAGGAGGTCTGGGGTCCATGGCCTCAAGAAGGCATCCCTCTGCAGCGAGCCCTGCTGAGGGGAGCGGGCATGATACAGCCTCAGCTTGGTGTTTTCCCTGGAGGCAAACAGGTCCACCAACAGTCTGCCTCAATGGGAGAACAGACTGTAAGCTACCTCTGGATATAGAGACCACTCGTGGGATGTCTGGCCTATGCGGCTGAGAGCATCCACCAGTTGGCTCGGGGCTCCTGCCACATGGACGGCTAGGAGATCCACCTCCAACCGACCTATAAGGGTCCAGATGCGGACCGCCTCCTTGCACAGCAGACGGGAGTGCGTGCCGACTTGTTTGTTGAGGTAGTACATGATCGTGGTATTGTCTGTCTGGACTTGAACCACTTGACCCCGGAGCTGAGGAGAGAAAGCTGACAGCGCCAGTCTGACTGCTCTGAGCTCCAACAGGTTGATGTGGCATCGGGACTCCAGAACCCATGGGCCCTGTTGTCCCTCATGTGGGCTCCCCAGCCCATGAGAGAGGCATCGGTCATAAGGATCACCGATGGCTTGGGGCAGACAAACGGGATCCCTTCCTGCAACCGGTCTGGGGCAGTTCACCATTGAAGAGCGTCCCAAATCTTCTGGGTTACAGTGATCAGCTGAACGAAATGAATGTGTTGCTGAGTCCACTGGGCAGCCAGCTCCCACTGGAGGGAGCGCATGTGCCACCTGGCCCAACGGACCACTGGGGTGCACACCGCCATGTAACCCAGAAGGCGCATGAAGTCCCCGGCAGGGTGCAAGTGCTCAACCAGAAATGATAGGGCAAAGGAGGAGAGAACCTCTGCCCTGTCTGCCGGGAGCTGAGCTCTGGCTTGACAAGAGTTGAGCTCTGCCCCGATGAAGCCCATCACCTGAGAGGGCACGAGTTTCAACTTGGCCTCGTTGATCAGGAGGCCGAGCTGGGAAGAGGTTCAGAGAGCCAGATCCCTGGACCTTTCCACCTCCTGAAGGGAGGAACCTGCCAAGAGCCAGTTGTCGAGATAAGGGTATATTCGGATTCCTTGATGCCGAAGGTGGGCTGCCACCACTGCAATGCACTTGGTGAAGACCCGTGGGGCCAATGACAGGCCGAACGGCATGGCTCAGAACTCGTACAGGGTCCCCTCAACCCTGAAGTGGAGGAACCAATGATGGGATGGACGGATTGGGACGTGAAAGAATGCGTCCTGTAGACCCAGTAAACAGAATCACATGTTTCGCTCCAGGGGTGGTATGATCTGGTTCAGAGTTACCATCCGGAAGGTGCGGGACCTGATATATTGATTCAGGTTGTGGAGATCTAGGATGGGGTGCCAACCCCCTGTCCACCTGGGCACCAGGAAGTACCTGGACACGAAGTTTGGGTCTGTAGGAGGATCCGGCAAGGAGCTACTGCATCCTTCCGGAGGAGCTGAAATATGTCGCCTCGAAGAGCAGACTGAGTGCAAGCTGAGATCCTTTCCTCCCGAGGGGCATGGGCTCAGCTGGGAGGGTACTGCTCAAACCCTAGAGGCAGTCCCTGACCAACAACTTCGAGAACCCACCTGTCCAAAATGATATCGGACTAGGCGGAAAGAAACTGGCGGAGCCAACCCCCCACGGGGGCTGGCGTGACGGGTGTAGGGGTGGCAACCCCTAACCCATCACTGAGCAGGCTTAGAGGAGGAGGAGGCTCCTGGACCTGCGCCTCGGCCTCCTTTACGGGACTGCTGAGGACCCTGCTTGGGACGTGGGTGCCAAGCCTGAGCCTGCTGCTGCTGTTGCTGCTGACCTCCTTGGTAGGAGGTCAGCAGCAACAGCAGCAGCAGGCTCAAGCAGGAGAAGAATGCTGAAATGACATTCTTTCTCCTCTGCTGGTTCTTGCCCAAAGAACCCTTAGCAGAAGTAGCATCCAATGTGGCTCTGGACTGCTCTATACGCTGAAGGTGACTGGCCACTCCGGGACCGAACAAGTCGGTGCCTAGGAAGGGCACATCAGCCAGCTTATGCTGAGTATCTGCCGGGAAGGAGGAAAGCCTCAGCTCAAGCCCTGCAGTGAGTGGCCATTGCGGCTGCAAGAGAACGGGCACAAGAATCTCCTATATCCAGGGCCATCTGGAGCTGCTGCTTTACGACAGCACAACCCTGGTCCCAGACTTGCTTGACTGTAGTCTGCATGTCCGCTGGGAGATGAGGGAGGACCTTGTCTAATGACCTGAGAAGGGCATGAGAGAAGTGTGCCATAACGACAGCCGAGCTGGCCTGACGAAGACCCAGAGAAGAGGCCGCATAGACTTACGGGCAGAGTGGTCCACATTTTTTGGACTCCTTTTCCGGGGGTTGTCAGTGTCGGCCGAACTCCCAGTACGCCTGAACACAGAGGGGGACACCAGGCTCTCGGCCGAAGGGTGCTCTGTGAACCCCGCAAGGGACCCCATGGGCACTGCATACTTACGGGCCATGCGGGCAGACGGCGCTGGGCAGGAAGCAGGATGCTGCCAAAGTTCAAGGGCCAGGCCAACAATGGCCTCAGCCACCGGAAAGGCCTTCGTCGGTGTATCCCCTCTCTTGAGGATATCGGTGAGAGGGTACTCCGCCTTCTCTTTTAGATGGACTCCATGGGCATTCCAGTAAATTCAGAGATGAGGCGGAGGATGCCCTGAAAGGAGGAAGGACCTTCCTCCAAACCTGTCATGGACGACTCATCATCCCTGGGATGAGAGTGTAATCCAGTGACGTCAGAGTCCGAAGAATCGTGGTATAGCGGTCTGCCGCCTAAGTCACCTGCGATACGCTGAGGGCAATCTGGGGTGAGGCCAGGGTAGGCGGCGGAGCCGCTTTTGCCCGGACAGAATCAGCTGCTGCCACATGAGGTCTTCATAGCATCGACAGAGTTTCTGCCGAAGCCTCTCCTCGTCCGAGGAGGATGAGGACCTGTGGCGTTGCCTCTTTTTAGAGTGCTTATGACTCTTTCGGGGTTCTGGACCTCGACCAAGATCGGGGAGGCCACCTCAGTCGATCGGAAAACACTGGGGTTGGTGAAAACCGAGGGTCCAGAACCGGGTCCTTAATGGGGACGCCAGCAGGCTGGGTCTCCTCAACAGGGAAGACAAGGACTGGAGTCCTTTCCAAGGAATCATCGGGCTGGGCCGGCAACAAAGGGTCGATTGGGTCGAGAACAATCTTGACCTCGTCGGCCACTTCCTCGGTCTCCTGGCCAGACAGAAGGTCCATGAAGCCGGCGGCTGAGGAGGCGATCTCGACCAAAGTCGAGATCGCATGCTCCTGGGACTCAGACCTTTCTCGGTCCCAAGAGCATCTTCGCTTGGACAAAGACCTGGGGTCCTTATCCCTCATCCGAGGGTGGGATGAGTGCAAGCCCGAGGGCGCCTCACCCCTGGTGGGGAAGAGACTGGCACAACTCCTTGAAGGAGCCCGTAAAGGTGGAGCCAAGGTTAAGCGGAACAAAGAAGCTTCGATTGGCCGAAGCTCGAGCTGCTTCCTCCTCAAATGCCTTCATTTGTTCCAGCTGTTCGGCGGATCTCGCAGCCATGGAAACCGCCCACCTTGTCTCCTTTGATTTCACCGGTGGGTTCCTTTTCTCCAGTCTCCCCAGCTTTAAACGCACCTTGCGGTCATCCAGGACATTGGGATGGAAGGCCAGGCAAAAACCACACGATGGGATGTCATGTCCGACACCTAGGCAGTAGATGCATGTTAGGTGGGGATTGGTGCGCGACATCTTCTGGCCGCAGGGGCACCGGTGAAATCCAGGGAAGATTTTTCCTCCATGGCAGATGCGGTAAAATCGCAATCGCTAACTCGAACGAGTTTTAAAACAATTTTCGGTAAAAACCGACGATGACAATCCAGGGCCTACGGCATGCTTTGAGAGCACGAGGGAACCTGCATCTTTCAGCGGAAAGGAAGATCTGGCATCATGGGGCGGAGCTGAGGTATATACCACCCGGGTGGGTGGGAGGAGCCAGCTTGAAGACTTCCAGCAAGATTTAAAGGGGAAAGGGACATGCCAAACAGTGTGGATGAACAACATGTCCACGCTCCTAGAAATGGTTTATTCACCTTGAGAGGGGCAGCCAGTAATGTCTGTGCCAGGTAGCCATGGTAGTATCCACCAAAACCAGGTAAACTGTAAAAATGATCATGGAAGGAGATGTGGTGACCTCCAGGAATTCACTAAAATTCCTCTTGGTAGAGCCCCCTTCCTCAGCAGCAAAGCCTAGCTTGTCCTGCATGAGGTATAACAAAGCCTGACTGAGGCTTCCTCAGGGAGAGATCTGGGCACACATACCACAAAGTCTTAACTACAGCAGGAGACAGTGGGACAAGAGTCAAAACCATAAAGAGTTGCTTTTCCCCTTCATCACCTTCCTCCACATCCAAGAGGTCAGGATTGTATTCATCGTCCTCTCCCTCAGACTGATAAGGGGCACGATGGCCCACAGGAGCACACTGACGAAACTGTTGTGGAGTGTAGGGGCTTCTGGTGCTTTCAGGCTTAACTGGTGCTAGGATTTGCACTGATTTTTATGAACAGATTTTGAATTCTTAGCATGTGCCCACTGAAAGGCAGTCTCACATGACAGCTGTATCCTATTACACAATAATGTGTTTATGAGCAGTTTAATCAGTGTTGGTAGTTGTTCAACTGCATATTTTTTCTAGCTCTATACATCAAAGGACTCCCTCTTTGTGTCTTCCATGGACCACAAGAGCCACAGGCTACAGAGGCAGTGGCTAGGTTGGCATACAGACAGGGATCATGCCACAGCAAATGTTAAAAGAGTGACAGCAGGGATGGCAAAATTCTCGGACATAAGTCTGAGACAGTAGCCAGTACAACAGCGCTAGCCACCAGTTAGCAGTCGACAAAGAATGCAATGAAGGGATAGTGCCCATCGATGGCACACTGTTACGGGGTCGTGAGCCGATAATACAGCCCAAGCCAGAGTCTGCACTCGACTTTGATGCCTCAATGACAGTTGAACTGACGATGGAGACGAACAAAGGGGTCTTTTTTGACTTGTCAATAGGTGGATGGCATTTTTCCAATGGAGATGAATAATGTGGTTGCCTAAGGAGAAGACTTCTAGAGTTTCACAGTGGCAGATAAATACTGTAACTAAAAGATGGCAGGTAATGCTCCTCACACTATTTTCCACTTTAAAGCACAAGTCTGGAGGTGGATGACCATCAAGATGCCTACAGCACCATGACAACTTCCTTTCAGAGGCCCGAAGAAGCAGAATCTAACCTCTCAGAGGGAGTGATATAGCTGGGTGCTACATTGCCCGCTTGGATTGGTTAGAAAAAAGGTCCAGCCTGAGCAGAAGCACTATTGGTGGTTTCACGTAGAGGTAAAGAAGGACATGATGCGAATGGCAGCATGTCCAACATGTACAAATATCAATCAAGTCCATTCTAGGTGGATATTCAGAATGACCTTGGACACAAGCAGGAAGGGTGGGAAGGTATATGAGGAAAATACAGGTCACTCACCTGTAACAGGAGTTCTAGGAATGGTGTATGTTGTTCATCCACATTTCTTGGCAGGTACCTTGCTGCTTTAAGATGGGCCAGAAGGTCTTCAAGCTGGCTCCTCCCACCCACCCAGGCTGTAAAACCCTCGGCTCCGCCCCATGACGCCAGATCTAGCCTGCTGGAAGCCAGGTAATGTACCGAAGCCGCGGAGGTCAGGTGGGTCGTGGTCGATGAACAACATATACACTTAGAACTCCTGTTACAGGTGAGTAACCTGTATTTCTGGGGATGTGGATATGTTGTTCAAGCCACACTTCTTGGCAGACTCCTAGCAGTTCTCCGGGAGGAGGGAGGCAAGGCATGCACCCCTACTTAGGAAAAAGTGACTGGAGAACTGAGGCCCCAAAACCAGCATCCCGGCGTGACTTGAGGTCAATGTGGTAATGGGAAATGAAGGTGTGTGCTGACTTCCAGGTAGCAGCCTGCAGATTTCCTGGAGAGGGACATTTATTTATTTATTATTTATTGAATTGATTCACCAGGAAAGGCACACTGAGCAAAAATATGCTCGTCTTCCGGTGCGACCTGGACATCCCTAGAAGCAGCCACCGAGGCAGCGGTATGGCGGATAGAATGAGCTCTTATCCCTCTGGGAGGCTCCTTGCCCACCAACCTATAGTGGAGATCAATGCAGGAAGTGAATCACCTGCCAATCGTCCGTTTGGCTGCAGGTCTGCCAGGTGCGGCTTCAGCGTAGGTGACAAACAGCTGGCGAACCTCTCCCTGAACTTCAGCCGTACGATCTTTATAGTAGGAGAGCGCTCTTCTCAGGTCCAAAGTATGGAGCCTGTATTCGGCTTCCAAGGTGTGATTTGGGTAGAACACCGGAAGAGTCAACACCTGATTCAGGTGAAACTCCAACACCACCTTTGGAAGGAATTTCAAGTCAGGGCATAGTACAACCTTGTCCCTGTGGAAGACCAGGTAAGGAGATTCTATGGAAATTGCCTGGAGCTCCCCAATCCTTCTGGCTGACGTGATAGCCCCTTGCCCTGGCACCAAATGGAGAATCTCTTCCATTTAAAGGCATAACATTTTCTGATTGACTCCTTACGGGATGCCTCAATGACACTGAAGACCTCGTCGGAAAGACCCAAGGCCTGGAACTCTAGCCACTCAGGAATCAGGCCATCGGGTGCAAGGATTGAAGGTCCAGATGGAATACCTTCCCCTTGTTGACAGAGAACAGGTCCGGGTGGGCTGGAAGCCACCTCGGGAGCCTGGAGCTGAGGCTGAGGAGATCTGGATACCAGAACTGGCGAGGCCAGTCTGGGGCTACCAGAATCATCTGCGCCTTGTCCCTCCTCACCTTGAGAAGCACCCCGTGTATCAAGGGAAATGGAGGGAAGGCGTAAAAGAGGCCTGGGGTCCACGGCCTCGAGAAGGCATCCCCCTGCAGCGAGCCCTGTGGGGGGCATGGAACAGCCTCAGCTTTGCATTCTTCCTGGAGGCAAACAGGTCCACCTGAGGAGTGCCCCAGTGGGAGAACAGATCTTGCACTACCTCTGGCAGGAGAAACCGCTTGTGAGATGCATCGCCTATCCGGCTGAGGGCATCGGCCAGACTGTTCGAGGCTCCTGCCACATGGATGGCTAGGAGATCCGCCGCCAGGCTGAGCACGAGAGACCATATGCAACAAGCCTCCTTGCACAGAGGCAAGGAGTGCGTCCCGCCCTGTCGGCTGAGATAGTACATGGTCGTGGTGTTGTCCATCTGGACCTGGACCACTTCAGCCTGGACAAAAGGAGCGAAGACGGTCAGGGTTAGCTGGACCGCTCAGAGCTCTAGCAGGTTGATGTAGCATCGAGACTCCTGAGGGGACAAGAGACCATGGGCCCTGTGCTCCCCCAGACGGGCACCCAACTTATCAGAGAGGCGTCGGTCGTCAAGATGATCGTTGGCTCGGGGCGGACAAACGGGACACCTTCCTGCAGCTGAGCTGGGACGAGCCACCATTGAAGGCCATCCCATATCTCCTGGGTCATGGAGACTGGCTGGTCTAGAAGACCCGAGCGCTGAGACCAATGGCGGGCCAGCCACCACTGCAGGGGGCACATATGCCAGCAGGCCCAATGGACCACACTGGTGCAGGCTGCCATGAGACCCAGAAGGTGCAGGAAGTCGCAGGCAGGATGCAATTGTCCAACCAGAAATGACTGGGCAAAGGAGGAAAGGACCTTGGCCCTGTCCACCGGGAGCAGGGCTCTGGCTCGGAGAGAGTCAAGCTCTGACACGATGAACTGGATCACCTGCGAAGGTACGAGTTCCGACTTGGCCTCATTGATAAGGAGGCCTAGTTGAGAGCAAACCCGGAGGGCCAGATCCCTGGACCACTCCGCCTCCAACCTGGAGGGGGCTGCTATCAGCCAATCGTCCAGGTAAGGACAGACCCAGACCCTTCGGTGCCGCAGGAATGCTGCCACCACTGCCATGCATTTGGTGAAGACCCTGGGAGCTGAAGAAAGGCCAAAGGGCATGGCCTGGAACTCGTAAAGGGATCCCTCTGCTCGATAGCGGAGGAAACGCCAAATGTGATGGATGGACTGGGACGTGAAAGAACACTTCCTGAAGATCCAGGGAGCAGAACCTCATGCCTAGTTCCAGGGATGGTATGATCTGAGCCAGAGTGACGATCCGGAAGGTGCGTGGCCTTAGGAACTTGATCAGGTCATGCAGACTGAGAATGGGGCGCCAGTCCCCCGTCCGTTTTGGGACCAGGAAGTACCTGGACACAAACCCTGGGCAAGGAGGAGGACTCGCCACTTTGCTGACTACCCCCTTTCGGAGGAGCAGGGCTATGTCTTCTCGGGAGAGGCTGTGGATCTGGTGGCCCCCTGCAGGATACTGGCTCGAAAGAGAGTGGGTCTGCTCAAATTCCAGAGGCAGGCCCCTCCCGACCACCTCCAGCACCCAGCGGTCTGTGGTGATAACAGACCAGGCAGAAAGGAAGTGTCTGAACCGGCCCACCACGGGGGGGACACAGGGGAGGTGTGACGGGATTGGGGGTGGCACTCCGCAACCCATTACTGGGCAGGCTTGGAGGAAGAACCAGCCGAGGAGTCACCCAGACCTTTTCCCCCGGGCTTCCTGACCGAGGAAGCGATGGACTTGGCCTTGGGGGTGCCAAGAATGAGCCTGCTGGCCCTGCTACTGGTGTTGCTAGTCCGGACGTGCTGCAGGAGCGGAGGGACGAAAGGACTTGCGCTGCTGATGGCAGCCTTTGTCCTTCTGTGCAGATGCGACCGAGTCCAAGGTGGTGTTGGACTTCTTGATCTGCTGGAGGTGACCCTCCACCCCGGGCCCGAACAAGTCGGTGCTCAAAAAAGGGACATCTGCTAGCTCGTGCTGGGTATCCGCCATGAAGGTCGAGATCCGCAACCAAGCCCTGCTACGCATGGCTACTGCGGTCGCTACTGACCAGGCACAAGAGTCTCCGAGGTCCAGAGCAATCTGGAGCAGTTGTTTAGCCACCGCCCTTCCCTGAACCCGAACCTGTTTGACCATGGTCTGGAGGTCGGCCTGGAGATGAAGCACCTCATTCAGGGAGCCCAACAGGGTGTGGGAGAAATGTGCCATCAGAACAGCCGAGCTAGCCTAATGAAGGCCTAAGGAGGTGGCAGCATAGACTTTCCTCCCGGAATAGTCCAGCTTTTTGGACTCTTTATCCGGGGGCTTGTCCACGTCCCTAGTATTTCTGGAGCACCGGAAAACACTATCAGCTACCAACCCCTCAGCCAAGGGGTGCTCCAAGAAACCGAAGAGGGAACTGGTAGGGGCAGTATACTTGCGGGCCATCCTGGCCGAAGGCACAAGACAAGAGGCTGGGCACTGCCAGAGCTCCAGAGCCAGACCCACAATGGCCTCGGCCACGGGAAGGTCTCCGAGGGGGAGTCCCCTTTGTCCAGGATCTCAGTGACAGGGTATATGGCCCGCTTTTGCACGGGTTCGAGCTTCATCCTGGTAGACTCCGAGATGAGTCGAAGAATACCCAGGAATGAGGATGGGCTCTCATCTACCGACAGACCCCCTGAAGATTCCAGGTCGACTGGACAGGAATACAGTGAGGAGTCATCGGACTCCGAAGAGTCCGCAAACAGCTGCCAACCACCTGAGCCACTCTTCACTCACCGAGGACGAGTGGGAGTGAGAGTGACCGACAACCTATGGGGCAAACCTTGACCCGACCGAGAATCCTTGGTCGGCACCCCAGTCTTCGGCTGAGGAGGCAGGGGTTCCACCACTATGGGCGGAGCAGCCGGTTTTGGCCGAGCAACTGGTGCCGGGACCGGCTCCTACGACCGAGGAATCGGGGGTGGGAGACAGCTTCGGCCTTAATCACTGGGGTGGGAGCCGGCACCGGTTGACCAACATATCCACGTCCCTAGAAGTACAGTTATGTAAGAACTTACTGTAACAGTAGATCTTCGAGAGGAGCTCTTGCAGCAGGCAATACCGGGATGACTAAGCCGCCAGGCACTAAGACCACACGGAAAACGTCTAGCTAGCAGTCTAAAATGGGAGACTGCCCCCGACGTCAGCACGCAGACATAGGTCCTATAGTATAAAAGGGGTGGTACCCTAGACCAACCTCAGTTCTTCTGCTGAAGAACCGAGGCGGCTCCTCAGAACTGAGGAAAGCAGAGTAGCCAAGAAGGAGAAAAAGCAATCAAGGGGTAGGAGGGAGGGAAAGCAGCACCTGTTGCAAGAGCTCCTCTCGATGATCTACTGTTATGGTACATTCTTATGTAACTGTACTATCTTTCTTCAAGGGGGCCCCTGCAGCAGGCAACGCCGGTAGGACGGAGTCCCAAACAGTAATGGAACTGACTCAGTCAGTAGGCAGGAAGGAAACGAGGACATTCATGAAAGAAGGCCCTGAAGGACTACAAGTCCGAAGCCAGCCCTATGCCTAGAGGCAATGTCCAGATTGTAATGCCTGATAAAGGTATGGACAGAACTCCAAGAGGCGGCTGCGCAAATGTCTGCAGCGGACACACTTCTGAAAGAGGCAACGGAAGCAGCCATACCCCTGGAAGAGAGGCCTTTGACCAGTCCAGGCAAAGGATTGTCATACTTGCTGTAGCAGTACATAATACAATTAGCGAACCTCTTAGATAAACACTGTTGGAAACCTGAGCTTTTTCTCTCCTGGGGGCAAACAAAACAAACAACTTATCAGTTTCTGGATAGGGCAGGTGCAATCCAAATAGTACAGGAGCACCTGGTGAACATCCAGAGTATGAAGTATGGCCTCTGCCTGATTAGAGTACTTTGGATAATAAACAGGCAGGTGGATGGATTGAGTCAGCGTAAACTCAGACAGTACCTTAGGCAAAAACTTAGGATTAGTACGCAAAGATACCCTGTCTTTGTGAAAAACCAAATAAGGCTCTTTACATATCAGAGCCTGAAGCTCGGAAATTCTCAGAGCGGAAGTAGCAGCAACCAAAAACAATGCTTTCCATAACAGAAAGCATAGCTTGCAGCTTGCGGCTGGCTCAAAGGGTGGTAGAGTAAGCTTTTCCAACATAAACAGAAGATCCCATGGTGGGACAGGATCCCGAATGGGGGGTTTCAAGTGCAACATGCCCCGCAAGAATGTGCAAGAAAGATCCAGTCGGGCAAGGTGCATGGTATGTGGAAATGGCAGAAAGGTGTAACTTAAGTGAGGAGTACCCCAGCCCTGAGTCCGAGAGTGACAGGAGGTACTCCAGGACAAGATTCACAGGACAGGTGAATGGATCCAAGTGCTGAGCAGTGGCCCAAATGGAGCAGCGTTTCCACTTCATGGTGTAAGTGGCCCTCGTGGAAGGTTCCTTGCAGCCACTAAGACATCTGCCACCCAGGAAGAAACTCTGAAGTGGGCAATAGCTAAATCTGCAGGAGCCATGCATAGAGATGCAGAGACTTGAGGTCCGGATGGACCAGAGTGCCCTACTCCTGGAAGAGCAAGTTGGAGCACAGGGGCAATGGGATTGGGGGCTCAACTGTCAGTTGCTGCAGAAGTGGAAACCATATTTGACGCAGCCAGTAGGGAGCTATGAGGACCACCTCCATCCCCTCTGACTGTAGTTTGAGAAGAACCCTCTGCAGAAGTGGAAAGGGAGGGAAGGCGTATAGTAACCTCCCTGTCCAAGACAGGGACAACGTGTTGTGACAGAAAACACCAGGCCCTGGATCAAGTGAGCAGAAATTGGGCAGTTTTGCGTTGAGTGAGGGTGCAAAAGGGTCTAGCTCTGGATGACCCCACCTGCCGAAGAGGTCTTTGACCACAGAGGACAGGAACTCCCACTCGTGAGCCTTCAACCTGGACCTGCTTGAGTTGTCGGCCAGGACGTTTTGGTTGCATGGAACATGTACAGCAGCTAGTTCCAGGTTGTGCCCTATGGCCCAGTACCAGACTCTCATGGCCTCTCTGCAAAGGAGGTAGGAGTGAGTCCCTCCCTGCTTGTTGAAGTAGTAGACCACAGACATGTCTGTCTGTCTGTCTGCTTGTACCAGGAGCGGGTCTGGAAGGAGATGAATCTGGAAGGCCTGCATAACATAGAGGACTGCCCACATCTCCAGAACGTTGATGTGGAGATGCTGTTCACCCTCTGACTAAACCCCCAGAGTCTGCCAGTTGGCGAAATTAGTGCCCCAGCCCAGGCCTGAGGCATCCGTCATAAGAATCTGCTGCTGGGATTCTGCCTGGAAGGGAACCCCTTTAAGGAGATTGGAGGGGTTCTGCCACCACTCCAGGGTCTGCCTCACTGGGTTGGGGACTAGAATCAGCTGATCTTTGTTGTCAGTGTGCTGGTCCCACTGGACTTGAAGAGTCCACTGAGGCACTCTCATATGCAGGCGGGCAAGAGGAAACCATGGCTATAGCCGATGCCATGTGCCCCAGCAGACGCAGGAAGGATCTGGCTGGGACTGACAGGAGGAAGATACGAGCTGGGCTGGCGCTATCAGACATTCCGCCCTGTCCTGTGGCAGGAAAGCTCTGCCCTGTGAGGAGTCTAGGTCTGCTCCTATGTATTGGAGGCACTGGTCTGCCAGAGACAAGACTTGGGAAGGTTGAGAGTAATCCCCAGGAGCTGGAATAACCAAAAGGTGGACACCAGGGTCTGAATTTACTGAGCTCTAGAGGGGACTGTCAACAGCCAGTCATCCAGACAGGGGAAAACATAAAACCCTCGTCTCCGAAGAGCTCCGGACACCACTGCTGGGGTACTTGGTAAAGACTCGGGGAGCTGAGGAAAGGCCAAAGGGGAGAGCCCAAAACTGTGGTCCCCCTGGAAACAAAAGTGAAAGAACCTTTGGTGGGGTGGGAAAACCAGGATATGGAAATAGGGATCCTGCATGTCCAGTGAACAGAGTCAGTCCCTCTGGTGAAGGAGGGGCAGTAACCCTTGGAGGGTGACCATCCTTGAAAATGCTTGTATTCTATGTAAAGTTTCAGGTGGCTGAGATCCAAAATTGGTCTCAAGTCCTCTGTCTTCTTGGGAATGAGAAAGTGAGACTAGAATCCCTTCCCTCTTTGGGTTATGGGGACAGGCTCTATGGTCTTCTTGTGCAGAAGTGCCTAAATCTCCTCCTGAATGAGGGCAATGTGGGCCTGGGGGTAATGGGAGTGCAAGAGAGGACTGTCTGGAGGGACCTCTAGAAACTCCAGTGTGTGCCCCTTTTCTATGATCTGAAGTACGCATTGGTCTGAAGTCATGGTGCGCCACCCTTCTAAAGACAGGGAAAAGTGACTCTCCCACTGCCTCCCCCCAAGGCCTCTGCTGGAGGAGGGGGTTGGGCAAGGAGTCATGCAGTAGCACCAGGGTGGGCAGAGCTGCTGGGGATGCTCTGGGGGCCCTAGGGGTGGAAACTCCAGCTGGCTGGGTAGAAGCCTTGTGCTTGAAGACGCCCTTTGGCTGCTGTCCCTTGGACTGCTGTCTAGAGAGCCGATGAAAGGACTGGTGTTGGTGGACCTGGGCTGAGAACGGTACATGGAGTGGACCAATCTCAAGACCTTACTCAACTCCTGGAGGTGGAAAGTAATGTCCTGAGCATCACCACCAAAGAGGACAGAGCATTGGAAAGGGGTGTCTAGGATTTTTGTCTCCACATTGGGTGCGAACCCTGACACCCGGAGCCAGAAGTGATGGCAGATACAGATTCCTGCTGCTGCTGCTCGTCCAGCTGCGTTAACGGTGTCATAGGCAGCCCTTAGTACATGGCTGCCCATGTCCGAGCCTGACTTAAGAAGCCGGACCTTTGCAGGTTCCTTGGGAAAAGCCTGAATTAGTTCCAAGGCCCTGTCCCATAAGGCATTTTGATACTGGACCATATGGGCCAGGTAGTTCTAGGTTCGGATGGCCAGAGTGGCAGAAGTGTAGACGCGCTTGCCAAACTGAATAATCTGGTGAGACTCCTTGTCAGGAGGGTGTGTACTGAAGTGCCTGGGTTTCTTGGTGCTGTCATGAGCTGCATTCATGACCACCGAGTCTGCCTTTGGCTGTTCTCCCAGATAGGGCTTGCCGACGTGCACATGATACAGGCGGTCAGCCTTTTTGGCTAGGGCTGGAGTGGAACAAGGACGGTTCCAGGTGGCCTTAGTGATGCCCTTGTATGACTCAATGAGAGGTGGCACCACCAGAGGGAGAGTCTCCTTTTTGCGGAGGTAGATCACCAGACGGCAGCGTTCGGGGTCTTGCTCCTCTGTCTCCCACCCCATCAGGGACTGTATGTGCCTTGTGACATCCAAAAAGATAGGATCATCGGGGGAGACCTGGGAGTCTCCTTTGGGGGGGGGACTCTGTTTCGTCAGAAGGGCTCCTGGAATCCTCTGAGTCTTCTGAGGAAGAAGAGGAGGAATCCCTACCAAATGGGCCACTCTCAGGGACCGGCGTTGGAGGGCGACGCTCCCCCTTATGACGGCTGGCATGACTAGGAGAAGGTCCTGGAGACCGAGAATGGCTAGGGCCTGCACGGTCATCTTGGGGAGGAGGATCCTGAGAAGGTAGAGGATAGGCAGGCCTCCTAGGGGTATCCTTATCCTTCATAAAGGACCATCAGAGTGAAAAGAGAGTGTTATAATTCACTGAAGGAGGTGGATTATATGGTGGGTAAAGGTATTGGGGAGGTGGCGTCAAGAAACCTGGCATCGGTCCCTGGAGCGTCAGGTACCCCAGTGATGGTCCATGAGGTGCAAGGTAGCCAGGTAACAGCCCTTGAGGTGTCAAGTATCCCAGCACTGGTCCCTGAGATGTCGGGAACCCCGGCACCGGTCACTCAGGCATTGGCTAAGCATTGCCCAAAGAGCCAGCCAGCGTTGGCTAAGGGAGAGGCAACAGCAGCTGAGGTGTCGTCGGTGTAGTCGCCGGCAGAGCAGGCATCTGCCAGAAAGGTGAAGGCTGAAGCCTGTCTATCGCTACAGGTGCCACAGGCCCCGAAGGGGATGCGGGCATCTGTGAAGGTGAGTTAGCTCCCAGTAGAGGAAGAGGCGAGCGCTTGCTCTGGGCAATGCTTAGAGGCGCCGGTCTCAGAATCAGGGGCTGATGTCGGCAACACCAGGATCAGGGCAGCGATGGGCAAGGACTAGCCGCCTGAGGAAGAAACCCCGGTAAGGACTCACAGGGAGTAAGTGCCTGAGTGTCAGGGGCTGGGAGGAAGGGGACGAAGTCTGATACCCTGAGGAGCCGCTGCCCAAGACAGAGCTGACGGTGGGTGGCTGAGAAACTGGTAGCCCTGAAGGGGTAAGGACTGCCAAAGGAGATGGGCTGACTTCCAGCAGGAGGAAGGCCCGGTGGCGGCTGCCGGCTTATGCACTGACCCAGGGCACGAAGCTGACCAAGGCCGGTCCCTGTGCTAGTCCCAGTGCTTATGCTTCCCGCTAGACAACTTCTTCTGGGTGGGAGAAGAAGTCGATGCCCCGGAGGCTGGAGAAGAAGGGGAACGTTTGGCCTGAAGCTCCTTCTCCATCGCGGCTAACTTTTGTTGCAGCAAGACGCTTTGGAGGGTCTTCAAATGGCATCTCCGTGTGACCTGGTTGAAGTCCTGGCAGTGCTGCAGGCCTAGGTGTCGTGTACAGGGCATAAGCAGAGCAGGCAAGAAGAGTGGCCATCCTTGGAGGGAAGCCACTTGCTGCAAGCAAACTTCATAGGCCGGTCTGAAGATGAAGCTGGAGAAGACGACAAAATCAAAATAACACCAAAAAAAAGGTTTTGATTAAAAAAATTAGGAATCGCGAGTAAAATGGTGGTTGACTGAAGTAGGCATCCACGGAGGTCCGACTTGCGCGGGTTGACGGTGGGAAAAGAACTGAGGTTGGTCTGGGGGACCGCCCCTTTTATACTATAGGACGTACACTGGCATGCTGACGTTGGGGGCAGTCCCCCACTATAGACTGCTAGCTAGAAGTTTTCTGTGTGGTTCTAGCACCTGGCGGCTTAGTCCTACTGGTGTTGCCTGCTGCAAGAGCCCCGTTGAAGAAAGATCTTGCTGCTGCAATCATGGGCAAGGACCTCTGCTCGAATTATGGCCCTCGCTGAAGGATGGTAACAGAACAGTACCAGTCTGAGGTTTACCAAAGATGCAAACAGATTGATTTGGGGAGTTCTCTATTAATGAAATATTTTACTCACAATATGCTGATGTACAGATCGCATGTGGGATCTCTCCCAGGTGGCTAAGGATGTACACCAAACCACTGTTGACCTCACCGGATGAGTGGTTAACTATTAAAGAGTCCGTGACAGAGTCCATGTTTTCAGAGCTTCCTCGCACAGCCTGGACAAAAGTGACTCACCTCGTTTTGTTTTTAAAAAGAACCTGTAGGTTGTTGTTTTGTACTCCCTAGGACAATCTGTCCTACCACGGCTGGAGTATGGTTACGACACTCACCGGATTTCCTGATCAGGCTAATTGATGGGCAGCTGTTTCTCATACAGGGGCAACATCCATGTGCTGCTTATTATGCTGCTAGGTTAGATCCTTCATCCCTTGGGGGGAGGATTCAGTGTTGGAGTATTTTGACATAAGGGATCCCCTCACTCAGGCTTTTATGTCCAGTCAACAGGACAATGCAAGGGTCATCTGAGGAGTGATGATAACCATGGCACGGTCCACAGGGACCACTGATTTCTGAGGTTACTATGAAGTGAGGCACCAACAAGACAGGGCTACCAAACCAGAAACATGATGGCTGCCCTCAGACACAAACATAATAAGGCATCCCTGACAGAGCAACTCTGTACAATTTGAAAAGATCGACCACATCTCAGATGGAGCCCTCTGATGAGGTCTGCAGGCCCTGGTCTTTCCTGAGTCCAGTTCTGCGCTGATAAACTGTAGTTGTTCGGAGGGATGGAGCTCCGACTTCTCCAGGTTAAGAGTGGACCCTACACAACAAGTACGATGACTTCTCCAGGTTAAGCGTGAACCCTACACAACAAGTACACAACAAAGTTAACTTCAAAGCACTTGGGAGACCAAAGTAAGTTTAGACAGCTAGTGAATTTACTGTAAGATAACGGTGCCCATTCTCTCCCCCTCCCCCCCAAGTTCCTAAGTGGAACAAAGAGACGGTGTGAGGGTGAAGTCCAGCCAGTGTTGTGCAATACTCTCACTAGCAGTTTAAATTTACTTTGGTCTCCAGACTCTAAGTGCTTTATTGTTCTGAGTCTGTTGTGTACTTGTTTTCTGCTGAAAACAGCACTGGCTGCTGAATGAGCGCACCTGTGTGAGAAGGAAGGAAAGAATGCACCCTAGATGAGAAAATGTATTAATGATCAAATGGAGTGATCTATTCCTTCTGTTTTGACTGCTTCTGATAAGCCAGTAAGCTATGTAGGGGTAAACTCTAACCCCCTGCTTGGGAAGAAAAACTGGCTCTTATGGAGAGGCACTTGTTAATGGCCCCGACTTTCTAAGTGAGCAAAAAATGGTATCACCCTGAACAGTAAAGTGGACCTCTCACCTGGAACTCTAGGACACATTGGTGGGAGAAGCAGAACGTGATGTGAAAATATGCATACATAAGGGCTAGGGTGCAAAACCTAAACTCTTGAAACGTATACCTTTGTTTCAGTGATGGGATGAGTTGCCACAGTCACTATCCACAACTTTAAACCTTTACGGTGCCTGTTCAGCACAAACATATATTCAGGATGGTATGCCATTCTTTGGCTTAATTTGTCACCAGAAAGTTTCGTAAATGACAATAGGCAAGCCGTGTCTGCAAGCGCTTGCTCAGTAGACAGAAGCCTGTGACCCAAGGCTACGTCCTCCTGCAGGAAGAAACCTCTGAAGACTACAGCTAAGAAAGTTTGGGTGGTCAAGCTGCAAACTAATATGAGACCATCCTGATAGACCTCCAGCTCTGACTGATCAGAAATAATGGATAACCACTGGAGAAAATGGGACAGAAGGCCCCTGACTGAGCACTGGAAAGACTGATGGGGATGGCAGATAATGCCCCATCTCCAGCCAAGTCTGTGCGGCACTAGAGTGTCCAGCACCCAAAATGCTACCCTCAACACTCAGTACCCTAGTCTACAATTTTTCCTGTTAGTGCAGTGAGTGGCCACCAAAGATTTCTGTCCCTTAAAAGACCACCATGACCTGGATCCCAAGTCAAAGACTATGCACTGAACATTCATATTACAGTTACTGATTTGCATCAGGAACTACCGACGATATTGCTAAAACAGTCAACCTATCAAAGGGGAGATCTGCAGCCCTGTGCTGAATTTCCAGAAAAAGGGAGCAAGGAAAGCAATAACATGTACCTCTCATGTAACTTGAAATCTGCACACTATGCACTGGACCCCATCTGTAAGTGATCCTCAATTGCCAAGTTCAGTTATGGCTTTCCCAGTCTTGTGCAGAGTCCAGGTACTGGGCAATGATGTACCCTGTGAAAAGGAGGGAGCACCTGAGGACTGCACTGACTGAGACTTGCAGCTCTTGGGCTTAAAGACTTGGACTTAACTGAAAAACAGGTCAGTCATGAACAAGGGGATTTGGTCTACATTGCCTAGCAGCATTCACAGCGCTCAATGCCACTGTCCAGAACCAGACATGTTAATAGTAGTAGTAGTATTAGATTTTATTTATTTGTGGCACCCTTCCCCAGAGGCCCAGGGCACCGGTACAGAGTAGAGATTACAAATAACATAACCAATGTGAGAAAAAACTTAAATAAAACAAACACAAAATAAATAAAAAATACCCTCATATAAAAATAACCCTTGAATCTTCAAATAATATTGCACATAACTACATGCCAACCATTAGTGCTGTCAGTGACTTAGATCCCCAAAGGCCTGAGAAAATAGGAATGTTTTAAGGCCTCTTTTAAACATCTCCACCAAGGAGGCCTCCATTAAGCCTGTGGGAGGAAGTTCCATAACATAGGTCTGGCCACTTTGAAAGCTCGGTCCCCAGTTTTCAATTTCACTCTGGGGAACACAGGAAGACCCTCCTCGTCAGGGCAAAGGGGATGCATGGGCATGCTGGGATGCAGGAGGTCACGCAGGTAACCCAGACTGAGCTCGTGTAAGGCCTTATAAGTTAACATACCAACTTTATAGGAGATACGCCACCTCACCGGCAGCCAGTGCAGTTACGCAGTGCGGGGGAGACCTGATCTGACCTAGAAAGGCCAGTTAACACCCTAGCAGCTGCATTCTGCACCAGCTGCAGGCACTGCAACATACCTTCACTGACTCCAAGGCAAGAGTTTTACAATAATCCAGCCTCAAGGTCATAAATGCATGCACCAGTGACGGCAAGTCTTCTGAGGGGGATCAAGGACCAAATCCAGGTGATATTCTTAAAATGGTGAAAGGCATTCCGGGCTACTGCAGACACCTGAGCCTTAAACATTGGCCCTTCATCCCGACAGACAACCGGATTCTTGACCTCATCAGCAGCCATAAGCCTGGAAGCACTGAGGCAAAACCCTGACTCCCTCCTGGCTGATAATACCCCGCCCCCTCCCCCCGAACGACCCGGCTCAATCATTGGCACTTCAGTTTTGTCAGGGTTAACATGGGCGACAGGACCAACCCCTGAGGAACACTACAGGGCAGGTCTACCGGATGGGAAGAAAACTGCCCTAATACCATCCTCTGTGTCCTACTCCTGAGATCAGACTGAAACCAGAAGACTTTTCCAGCGAGTCCCACCGCCTCCCTGAGTTGCTCCAATAAGATCCCATGGTCTACGGTATCAAATGCTGAGGAGAGATCGAGAAGGACAAGTACTGACTGCTCTCCTCTGTTTCTCACCTTGAGAAGGTCATTATGCACCCTGATTAGCGCAGTCTCTGTGCCGTGATTTGACCTGAAACCAGACTGGAGAAGCTCATAGATGTCAAAGGTCTCAAGGTGTGCCTCCAGCTGCAACACAACCACCTTCTCAATAACTTTGCCTAAAAATGGCAGGTTAGGGTCCGTAATTTGCCAAGACATCCAGGTCCAGTGATGTTTTTTTTTTTTTTTTTAGTAGGGGTTTCACCAGAGCATTTTTCAATGCAGATGACAAAATTCCCTCCGAAACAGAACACCTGATAACCTTGGCGAACACCAGGTCCAGCTGCCCGACACAGCTCACTAGTAGCCAGGTCAAGCCTGGATCCAATTCACAATAGGTTGGTCGCAGCCCTGAGATCACCTTAACAACCTTTTCAGTCGGCACTGGCCAAAACTCTTCCCATGACCACTGACTGCAAATGCGATCTCCTGACCAGATACTGTAGGGCCTAAGTGACCTTGTTGGTGAGACTGAGGACCTGATAGAGGACACCCTGTCCAAAAAGAACTGAAGAAACTCTTTGCACTTGACAACTGAAGCAGCCCTTGCAAGCTCCAGAGGGTCTGGATGAAGAATCCTATCCATGGCCCAGAAAAGCTGCGTATGTCGGTTCCTTCCAGCTACAATCTCCCTGGATTCTGCCTACTCACGGGAGATCGCCCTTTGATATTCACCACAATGATTATTCAAAGTCAGTTCATCCTCCTCCACCCCAATCTCCTCCAATGCCGCTCCGATTTCCACCACTTAGCCTTCATCGCTCTTAGCTCACCATCGTATCATGGTGATCCGAGGCATGAAACTAGTGGGCATACACGGACTGGTGCCACGAAGTCAAAGGCATCACCAACAGCCCTATTGCAGGCTGCCACTGCTTCCTCTGACCTCCCCGGCACAGGCTGCCAAAATACTTGAAAAGTACAACACTGCAAGTCCCTCTGGCCTAAGCCCTTGCAAAAGGCAGTATTGGATCATATCCACAGGAGGTGGATTATGCTAGGCAGTTATTTCCATTCATGAAGGATATATTCTGATTGCAGGAAGCACACCTCTTGAAAGCAGTCTTAGGCACCACTGCCCTACATCATATGGAGAGATCCAGGAGGGAAATATAGACCTCAAGAAAGACTAAGTTACTTACAGTATTTGTAAGTTTAGTTTCAGCACACATATTCCTTCCACTGTAACACTACTGCAGGTCCTTGGAGCATGCGTAATGTGCTTGAAAAGTCCATCAACTAGAGCTTTGACTATTCCCCTTCTTCTCATGTTCCCGACCACCCATACCCCAGATCATTAATCAAACCTAGCAAAACGAAGGAGTGCCCAATCAGAAAAATCTGAGGGCCAGCAGGTAGGGGACATTTTTATCAGAAAAGTGTGAGTAGGTTGGGTGTCACCAGGTAAAAGGTGGATGCCATCTTTATAATTTCCAAAGGAAGGTAAATTTAAATTTAAATTTAACATCTTTACTGTTGTAGTCAACATCTACAAATTACACATTACTACTGATGGCAATAACTGGTTCAGCCCCAGTAGTTCCTTATCTGGACAAATTTGTTGCACTGCTGTTTAATTACTGAAGATTTTTCCATGTTTCTTATAAAGAATTTAAACCTGTCAGAGAAAAGAGAACACTTAGCTAAATTTCACACTGTCAAAGTTAATAGAGTTCTCCTTTATGCAGATATTTCTCTTGCCACTTACCTACGCAGTCTCCCCCGTCCCAGTCACAAGCTGAGTTGTTGCAAGCTTTATCACAGTAGCCATCTTTAATCCAAGACCCTGGGCATCCTTCAGCACAGTTTGGCACAGGCCAGGTCAGATAAACCTAAATACAATACGCCATATTAAATACTACATTAATACAGACGTTACGTGATGATTGTTATTATACACCAGATGATTCTCAAAGGGAACCCTGCTGTGGGCTGGGCTCTGAGCTTATTTTCAAGGCTATTTTCCCCTCCAAGGTACTGTACAGCAACTCAGCAGGAGGTAAACTACGTGCAGATGTAATGCAGAGCTATAGAAGGTGCAGGGATTTATAACACTGCACAGCAGAAAGTTTAGGAATTATCTGCAGAAAAAAATGCTGGGAATGCTGCTGTTTTCCATTTGTAATCAATGAAGTAGTATTGGTCAGATAAATGAAAATTACTGTGCATACTTATGGCAGTTGTTGACCTTCTGGAATATCTTCATCACAGATGATCATTTATGGGTCTGGAGCAAGAGGCACTAGGATCCTGTGGGAGCAAAGTTTTGCTAAAAGGGAGCCGACGTTGGATACTGATGGCACCTGCGTAGCCTCAAGTGGTGCCGCGTGCACCAGCAATCATTGTCGCCAGCTCCCACATGCACCTCAGTTCTGTTTGCTAGGACAGGAACAAAGTGGAGAGAATAAAAGAGCAGCTAGAGACTTTCTAGCCCAAGGGATAGGGAAAAGATATAGCAGACAAAATAAACAGCAAAACAGAATCCAGCTACCAACTTAGAATAAGAATAGGGCACACCAGGTGGCACAAAGGGTAGCTGGGACTATATACTGTAGAGCCAGAACCTCATACCACTAGCCAGACAGAAGGTGGATGGTAGTCCAGAAAAATAGGGCAGCAGCCCTGAGCATGTGGCTCTGGCAGATGCATGAGGGGAATGTCCTGAATGGGACTCCCTTGTAAATGCGACAGTATAAACTGCCAAAATAGGAAAATGATACATACATGTACTCCTGAAAAGGGGCATGTTCACGCTACCAGACAGAAAACTGAATGAACCTGTGAGTTAACCATGTCCCTCTTTCTTACATTACGGAAGAAGAAACAGGGAACCTGGGTGCATCTGGAGTTGCAGAACTGGACAGTCCAAGGGAGTCCAGATGTGTTCATCTCCCCAGGTATCCTTAATGGTAGTGGGTCAAGGCCCAGAAACAAGAAGGAAAAAGGGTATACCAACCAAAAAAGTATGAAATAGAGAAAGGATTACACCAACATGATCTGCTTCTCCTGCAACCACTGGGATGTACCCTTTGTGAAAGCTAGTGTATTGATCCAAAAAGGTGCATAGCAGCCCCACCCTCCCAACTTGCAAAGCAGCTGCCCAGTGGTGTTAGACTGGCCAGTGCTTAATAGCACATGCTGCATTTAGCAACTACCATGGATATATCTGCAGAGGGGTTATTTAAAGGGAGACAGTAACTACTTTCCACAACAAAAAAAACTCTTCCTGTTTTTTCTTTTTATTATACATTTTTCATGTATAGACCAACATGAAATAAGATAAGAGGCAACAGACAGCTGTCATTTTCAAGTAACATATATCAGTAAAATAAAATAGCACAGGTGAAATGCAGTATTATCACAGTAGTTAGCAGTAAATTTGTATGTTTATTATTTTTTGGGTTGGTGAAAGGGCTGTAAGGACCCTCACCCCATTTTTATACTTTATTTTTATTCTTGAGGCACAGAACGGTATATACTGTACAAGTAGGCTTCCATGTCATATCACACACATTTCAAGAGTCAGAATAATAGGCAATCATACACATACACCGTGTCCCACAAGCTAAATAATCACAGTGTGCCATTTTACATAATTATTCCTCCAGTACTGGAGGGGAAGCAATATTATCAGAAAAAGGTCCAGACTGCTCCAGTTTCCCCAGTGATCCCAAACTCCTACCCCGACTGACCAGCACCCCCCGTGCCCCCCACCTCCAGTCACCCCTCCCCATCAACTAGGGTATAAAGGAGACATCTCTTTCTCTCTCTCTCTCTCTCTCTCTATGAAATAAAGAATACTCAAGGTCTCCATTTAATCTCAAATTGTGAAGTTCTATCATTGCATCTTGCAATATGATGTTCCAGGACATAAACATCATTTATAATCTTGTGCCACTTTCTTAGCTGCAAGAATATATATGAACAACAGGGAGCACTGTGAGATTCGAAAATCTTTAGGTGGTATGGAAAAAAAGACCAATTCTGGAGTTAATACCGCCTCGGCCCCTCCGTCAGCACACATAAGCTGTCCATGATCTGCTGCCAAAATGCAGATAATACTGGACATGTCCAGAATACGTGTGAGTGAGTAGCCGAGATCTTACCATATCGCCTCCAGCAATCTCAGTAGTGCACCGGGAGAAATTTTGTCAGTCTAGAGGGGTTATTAAAAAAAATGATTACGGCTCTTCCATGCAAATTGCCACCAGTAAGGGGCAGAAGAAATCTTAATAGAGGGAAGCGTATATTTGTCCCAAGTTTCCAATGGAATAGTCTTAGAAAGATCCTGATTCCAGGCCTCCAATATCCTCTTTGTTGAATCATCCAAATGTTCCCAGAGGGCTTTATACAGGAAACCAATTAAATGGTGCCAATGCATTCCTTTTAGAGAGGGTATGCAGATTTTCAGCAAGAAGGGGAGGGGTTCTGGTTAACGACTCCTCAGGGATCCCTTATGCAGGAGAAAAGTGCACACCTACAAATATCTAAAATATTTTCTGTTTGTTAACTGATATGTAGCTTGTAGATGAGAAAAGGAGACAACCCCCTGGCCCCTGCAAGTCAAAAAATTGAAATATGTAGGACAGACTTCCAATGTGCCATCTCTGAAATGTGAGATTTATACAGGATGACAAGAAATCTGTTTCCGCTGCTAATAATCGCATGAAATAAAATATAGGGGCGAGCGCGATGAGGGAACAAAGTTTGTACCATGTACGTAAAGTATGTTCTGCCCCTAAATAAAAGTCTGATTGGGTTGGGAGGGATATAAGAGGGCAGATACTATCTGTCCCATGTCATGTAGGTCATTCAGAGTGCATTCTATATGCTTCTATAGGGCCGTATAAACTGGATTCAGCCAACACATCACTATACTTGCTGATGCTGCTTGAAAGTAGCGCTGAAGGTTAGGTAAATTCAAACCTCCTTGTGCTAAAGGCAATTGGAGAATGGACCATCTTAAGAGGGGATGACGACCTGCCCATATGAATCTAGACAAAGTTTTGTTCCAGGATGTGGAGTAATATGGTTCAGGAGGGGCATGGATGGTCTGGAATAGATAAAGCAGTCTGGGTAATAGCTTCATTCTGACTGTCTCTTTCCTTGAGTAAAAGGATAGCCGTAACTGTGACCACTTATGAAGGTCCTGTACAATGACTTGAGTTAAGGGTTCATAATGGTATAAAATGTTAATCTGCCTCCTGCCTCCCCTGGCTACCTGCAATCCTGAATCATCTGGTTACTGCCTACTTGGGTACTGTTGTTATTTACCTATGACTTAACTGTATATTGTGACTCACTGTACTATTCTATGTGTATTACTGTATTATGTTTTGTTCTTGGAATGCTTTATTCCTCGGGTTGTCACTGAAGAAGAGACTTTGCCTCAGTTGACCTGCCCGGTCATCGAAATTGAAATAAATAAATAATTAACCAATACCAAATTTTGTAGAGATTGTGGGAGATGGATACCTAAATATTTCAATGTTGTGCTTCTCCATCGTTGAGGAAGGAGAATAGTTCTAAGTGAGAACCTCCGTTTTAAAGGCGTTAACGACATATCTGGAAACACTAGTGAAATCCTGCAATATCTGCCATACTGCAGGGAGAGACTGTTCAGGTTCCAGAAGGGTGAAAAGGACATAGTCCGCGTATAGGGACGACTTGTAAACCCCCCCCCCCCGGGGACCTCCTCCACCTCCCAAGACCCCTGTATCTCTGCTGCCAAAGGCTCGATGTATACTGTGAATAAAAGGGGAAAGAGGGGGCAACCCTGCCTAGCACCTCGGGCCAACTTAAATGGGGACTAAATTTGTTTGTTCACTAGGAGATATGCCAACTGGGAAGTGTAAATATTATTAAGGCAATGGATGAACTCCTGCGGCAAGCCAAAAGTGGACAACACATGCCATAAGAACTTCCAGAAGACTCTACTGAATGCCTTGTCTGCATCAAGGCTGATGAAAGTAGCTGGGATAGATCTCTGGGTGATGAAATCCATTAAATGGATAGTTCTACGGGTATTATCCAATGTCTGTTGGTCTCTCACAAAGCCCAATCGATCCAGGTCAACTACAGAAGGCAAAACATCCTCCAAGTGCTGCGCCCAGGTAGACATAAAAAAATTATAGTTACTGTTTCAGATAGATATTTGCCTATATGATGTTGGTAACTTTGGGTCTCTCTCCGATTTCAAAATTGTGGCACGCGTGGCATATGCCCATGAGACCAGAGGTGCAGAACCCTCATGTACTGCCTGGAATGCTGACACCATCAATGGAAGAAGCTGATCTAAGATGGCTTTATACTACTCCATTGGTTAGCCATCAGGACACAGGCACTTCTGAGTTTTTGCTTGTGAGAGCACATATCTAATTTCTTCTTCAGTAATTGGGGTCAATAAGCGTTCTTGCTGCTGCTGGGTTAGTTTGAGAATTGAGAGAGGCTCCAAAAAGTCCTAAATCCAGGCACTGGATGGGGGAATCCCGTCAGAATACAATTCGGAATAAAACTGACTGAAAATTTCCACAATAGCAGAGGTTGTGACCGCCGGAATATCAGTAGATGGATTTTTGAGTTGTGTAATACAGGAGGTCCTTTTACAATCTTAAACTTTCTTAGCTAATATTATTAGGCCTCTAGGGCCCCCTTTATATTGGTATTTTTTCAAATATAAAAAAGCCATTTGAAGCTATAATCCATAATGCTTTGAATTTCCAACTTGATTTAGTGGACCCGTGCCTCACTAGAACGATCTCCCTTGTTACCATTCTGTTGTAGTTGTTTAAGTTCTGCCATTAACTGATTACATTTTTTTATTTTTATTTTATTGAAATCTAGGATTACAAATATCTTTGAGCAGGAACTGCTCGTTTACAAAGGTTCCACGTCGAAGGAATGGGGGTATACATACATACAAAGGTCATACAAAATCACACATGCCCACACAATGCAAAGCATCATGGGCTGCATATGCAAATCACCACAGAATATTATGCTGGTCCAACTTTAAGCAGAATTGCATGGTGCCAAAAGGCCTCTCACACAGTTTGCAAAGGGGGCTAACAGAAGACATAGACACATGTTTCGTCCTACCAGGACTCATCAGTATGCCTCGTCTGTTTGACACCCCAGTGGAATGGACCAGCTACCCTAAGACAGTGTGTCTTGGATATGTTGTGGTGAACCCATTAAAATAAAAAACTATTTAAAAGACAAAGAACCTCTGTGCGCAAACACTGAGGCAAGGGTTACCAAAGGGCATTTGGCTGGGAAGCCAAGTTTCAAGAAAATACAAAATCACACATGCCCACACAATGCAAAGCATCATGGGCTGCATATGCAAATCACCACAGAATGTTATGCTGGTCCAACTTTAAGCAGAATTGCATGGTACCGAAAGGCCTCTCACACAGTTTTGAAAGGGTGCTAATAGAAGACATAGACACGTGTCTCGTCCTACCAGGACTCATCAGTATGCCTCGTCTGTTTGACACCCCAGTGGAATGGACCAGCTACCCTAAGACAGTGTGTCTTGGATATGTTGTGGTGAATCCATTAAAATAAAAAACTATTTAAAAGACAAAGAACCTCTGTGCGCAAACACTGAGGCAAGGGTTACCCAAAGGGCATTTGGCTGGGAAGCCAAGTTTCAAGAAAATACAAAATCACACATGCCCACACAATGCAAAGCATCATGGGCTGCATATGCAAATCACCACAGAATGTTATGCTGGTCCAACTTTAAGCAGAATTGCATGGTACCGAAAGGCCTCTCACACAGTTTTGAAAGGGTGCTAATAGAAGACATAGACACGTGTCTCGTCCTACCAGGACTCATCAGTATGCCTCTGTCTGTTTGACACCCCAGTGGAATGGACCAGCTACCCTAAGACAGTGTGTCTTGGATATGTTGTGGTGAACCCATTAAAATAAAAAACTATTTAAAAGACAAAGAACCTCTGTGCGCAAACACTGAGGCAAGGGTTACCCCAAAGGACATTTGGCTAGGAAGCCAAGCTTCAAGAAAATACAAAATCACACATAAAGCATACAAAGGTCAACACAGTAATACATAGTTACACAATAAAAAGTAGTAAGAGACTGAGGCTTAGGAAATTCCAGTAATTCAAAATGTGCCAGATGTTAGGTAGCATGACATACCAGCCAAGGGCAATCTTAGAAATAAGTGCTGCAGGTGAGAGGGGGGTATGCAGGCAGGAAAGCCATTGTCAGAGGGTAGAGGGTGAGGGTAAGAGCTCTAAAGGGGAGGGAGGGGAGGGATAAAAGTCAGGAAATGCCTGGGGGTGAGGAAAGGGAGAGGGGGCAAGGGGGTAGGCAGGTAGGAGGGGGCAAGGCGGGGAGAGGTAGCTGTCAAGACTGAAGTGGAGGGCAGTGAGCGGTGGGCCCCTGATTAGGCGAGGCAGTCACAATGACTAGTTGAAATGAGATGAAGTCTGAGTTGTCTCTTAAAAGGGCCAAGAGCAGCAGCAGTAAGAGTTTCTTTGTTGAGTATTGTACCACTGTGGTGCTCTAGGGCAAAGGCCCTCTGGCCCATGGTAGTCCGCATCTGGGGACAAGGAAGGTTAGTTGTTGTGAACTTCTAGTTCGCTGGGTGCTGTGGTGGTCAATAAGGAGCTTTTCAATGCCCGGGGGCATGACCCCGAGGAGGACTTTTTTGGCTAAGTGGCAGGTTTGATACTGTATCCGGCTGATGAGAGGAAGCCTTCCTACCCGAGTGTACAGGTCACAAGTGTGTGTAAGTCAGTCAGCCCCAGTTAGCAGCCTGCATGCTTTGTTGAGTGCAACTGTAATTCTGTGGAGAGCAGAGGCGGAGACAGAGCTATAAATTGCTAGTCCGTAATCGATGATGGAGGTGACAGAGCTGTTGATAGCCAACCGGAGAGTGTCAGGAGTCATGCAATGTTTGTGCCTGTAGAGCAGGCCTATACGGATGTTGGTGGCTTTGGCGACAGAATCTATGTGCCGATGGTAGGAGAGTGAGCTGTCCAATGTGACACCTAGGTATTTAAAATCAGGAACGTGTTCAAGTAAGGTCCCTGTTTGGTTTAGGATGGTGAGGTCACGGGATTTGTACTTGCTCCTGGCATTGCAGAAGGTCATAACCTTTGTTTTGCTGTAGTTCATGACCAGTTTGTGTGACTTGAACCATTCTTCGATGCACATGAATTCAAACTGTAATTGTTTCTCAAGGAGCTCTGCATTTTGGTGGTTAGTGAACATGACTGCGTCATTAGCATACAGCAGTAATTTCTGGTGGCAGACACTGGGAAGGTCGTTGAGGAAGAGGCTGAAGAGTAGTGGCCCCAGGATGGACCCCTGTGGGACCCCTGAAAGGACTGGCTTTTCTTCCGAGGTGACACCGGCAATCCTAACCCGCTGGACCCTCTCCCCAAGGTAGCTTGAAAACCAGAGCAGTGCTTCATTGGAGAGCCCAATGTTTGACAATTGCTTGAGTAGGAATGGGTGGTTCACAGTATCAAAGGCTTTTGTAAGGTCGATGAATACTGCCCCTACACAGTTTCCTTGATCGAGCGCGGTATGGATGAAGCTTGTGAATTCTAACAGTGCAGTGGTGGTACTGTGCCCTTTTCGGAAACCATGTTGCTCAGGACACTGGATGTCGTATTTTTCCAGGTACTTGACTAGTTGGTCTGAGGCAATGCGCTCCAGGGCCTTGGACAATGGAGGGAGGATGGAGATAGGTCTGTATTTGGAGTGCAGTGATTTGTCTCCACTTTTGTGTACCGGTGTGATGGTCGCCTGTTTCCAGCGAGATGGGAACTGGGACATCCTTAGCGATAGACTGAGGACCTTTGTCAGGGGTTCAAGGACTTCTTCAAGGACAAGTGTTAACAACTTCAGGTCAAGGGAGTCACCGCTGTAGCTCATGCTAGAATGGCCTTCCTAATATAGGTTCTGGCTTCATGCACTGGGATCCTTGAAGTAGAATTGTGGGGCAGGGGTAGGTGAGAGGAGTAGTTGCAGGAGGGTTACTACTAGAGGGGCATCAAAGAAATTAGAAGGAGAACACTATCCAAGTTGGAGAACGATTGTTAAAGGTGGTGGTGATTGTGTACAGGTCAGATATTGGTGTTCCATTTATGTTGAGCATGGTGAGTGGTGACTTAGGGTCCTTGCCTGTAAGGTCTTTCAAATTACTCCAACATTTTTTTCCATCACCCCAGGAGTTGGAGAGAGCTTCCTTGAAGTATTTGCTTTTGGCGCTCCTAACTGCCCACGTGCACTCATTTCTGGCAGCTTTATATTTTTGAATATCCCCAGGTTTGGATGTTGCATGGGCACAGTACCAGAGATGATCCCTATGTTTGAGTAAAGTGATTAGATCGGGGGTTATCCAAGGGTTAGCTCTGCCCCTGACCTTCAGCTTTTTGAGAGGTGCAAAGATATTGCAGGCCGCAGTGAAGTGGCTAATGAAAAGGTCTAAGGCTTGGTTTACATCAATGGCAGAGTCAATTGGTGTCCAG
This sequence comes from Neoceratodus forsteri, assembly GCA_016271365.2. Classification (NCBI taxonomy): domain Eukaryota; kingdom Metazoa; phylum Chordata; order Ceratodontiformes; family Ceratodontidae; genus Neoceratodus; species Neoceratodus forsteri. The sequence goes on along the minus strand of CM028131.1, from coordinate 1,290,320,393 downwards.
TCCAGGTGGCTTAGGTGTGTCTTTAGTAGCTCAAGGTACCCCTGCTTTAACACTCTGGTGTAGATTATTTTAGGAGGGGGCTTAATGAATTTGTTTGTCCAGGTACATGTGACCGGTGAGTGGTCACTGATCCCATCAGGGAGCACTGAGACTTTTGAGATTCGTTCAGGGTGATTAGTAAGGATCTTGTCCAGAAGTGTGTGTGACCCAGTCCTATAGTTACATCTGGTGGGGGTGGTAACAAGCTGGGTGAGGTTCTGTGATGTGACAGCATCCTTGTAGTTTCTGGGCTCCAGCGATAACCAATTTATGTTGAAGTCGCCTAGTACTATGAGTTCAGAGTTATGGTATAATCCCTGTAGGCTTTCCAATATGCTCATAAATCCATTGAGCTGATCTTTAGGGGGTAGGTACACAGAGGCAATGGTGAGCTCCTTGTTGTGCACCCAGAGTAGAACTTTAATAGCGAGAACCTGCGAGGGTGGTTTAGGGTTTGAGAACGGGAAGACTTGACCCAGATAGAATTCCTCAGGTAGATGGCACAGCCTCTACCTCGTTGGAAACCCTGTCCTGCCTGAATATAGAGTATCCAGGGATGGTGACTGCAGCATCTGGTATCTTGGGGTTAGCTTCATGTTTGACAACAGACAGTACATCAGGGCTATGTTGCTGGACCCAGGTTTGCAAGATGTCAAGTTTGTTAAGGAGGCTGCAGACACTGATTGAGGCTAATGTGAGGGACCCTCCCGCCTTTTTGTGGCATGGGTGCTCGGGCTGGTAGGCCCCGGTTAGGATGAACATTTCCAGATATCAGAAGTAGCATAAGTAGTATCCTAAGAAGGTACACTTTAATCATTTTGCAGACTAGTTTTGTTGTAGGGCATCTAGTCCTCTTGGCCTTGCTGGTCTGCGTTTGCCCCGTGATATTGCAGAGCACAATATATAAAGCCATGCTCTCAGAGGTGCCACGTAATTGATGAAAAGTAATAAAAAACCACAGGAAATGGTGAACTAACAGGGACCAGAAAACTGTTACTGTAGCTCAAAGACCCAGAATGTGATAAATTCCTGAAGGGGTTAAATTCCTGAAGGTGATGAACACTGGCCTGGGGCATATGCAGGATGTAAAAATCCTTTGTTAGTATCTAGCCTTTGTTCTCCAAAATGGTTGAGAATAGACCTCAAAGACAAGTACGCATCTTTTAAGAACAAGTCAGACGGAAATGTTGATTCAATGCAGCACTCCACAACTCAGTGCTTGTATAACAGATTTACTGACCTTACTTTTGGCTTTGATGGCTTCCAAAAAAGATGATTTATGATGAGAATGCCAATACCTGGTGGTGATGTTTTGCAGTTTCTTAGTCCAGGAAATGTTCATAGATGTTATGTCCAAGAATGGTCCAGTTCCTCCAGGCAGAAACACTGGAAAATCCACAAAAACTAAACTACTGACAGAGACAAAGACACACAGCCAGCCACATAGGCTTGATGATGCAGAAACACGTCTGCAAAGTCATTCTTTTTACGTTTTCAAGTTGCATGGACAATAATTTCTCCGCAGATCACCACCTTAAGCGTGTCCAAAAGAATTATTGGGGATATGTCAGCTGTAGTGTTGTCTTTTATTGTTTGTGAGATTTTTTCAGTCATCAGTGTCCGAAATTCTTCATTTTTTAGTAAAGAAAGATTAAGGCGCCAAAGGGTGGACTTACATACCCTACCTAGGTCTAGTTTTAATAAAAGGCAGGAGTGGTCGGACAGAAATATAGCATTTATTGTTAAGTCACGTAGGACATCAATATGTTCCACCGTGACAAAAAAATAATCTATTCTAGAATGGGAGTGGAACCAAGGGGAGTAATAGGTGAAGTCATTTGAAGATGGAAAAAAAGTGCCTCCATTAGTCCTCCAATCCCACTGCCGATACCTGAGAGAGTAGCTGTTTCTGTGCTGCTGCTGTGCAATGTTTCTGTGGAGTGGAGGTATAGTCATGTTAAAGTTTCCTCCAAGAACTAACATTCCTTTTTAAGCATCTTCACTAACGTATTGAAAAATTGCTGAAATTTCAAAGGGGGAGCTCGAGGAGGGAAATAAACGTTCGCCAGAGTTAGCCCCACACCAAACATCAATCCCTGCAGGATTACAAAGCATCCATTTGGATCCATGAATTCTTGCCATAGTAAGAATGACATTGTGGCCAGAATCATAATCGTTACCTCTCTTCTCTTTCCTTCTTTATAAGATGAAGCAAAAATATTATAACACTCCCCCCACCCCAGTTTTCGATGCTTGTCTGGAGACAAATGAGTCTCCTGCAAATACACAGCATCAATCCCCTGTCCCCTGATATACTGGAACAGCCTGGACCTCTTAATAGGATTACTGATTCCGTTAATGTTTAAAGACAGTAGTTTAACTGGTGAGACAGCCATCTTAACCTTGTAAATCCACACAAGCTTATTCTGAAGAGTGCTAGGACCGTGTGACCTATCTCTATGCCCAGAACAGGACATCCACCAGTACCCACCCCATGGGGCAAGTTATAGCAGGGTGCCAACGGTTGAGCTCCCACCTGTCCCTTACTCGGAGGCACAACAGCTCCAACTTAAAGACCTCAGCAAGGAAACCTACGATCACATAATTTACCTTAGTGTACCCAGTATACTGTGCCATTTTAGGAATAGATTCCATAGTTAGATTGTAAGTGTAATAACCAGGGATAAGTGACAAAATAGGAGCCAACATGGCCCACAGACCCAAGAGAAACATTAACAAGTTAAGTAAGCAACCACTTAATGCCAAAAAAAATGAAAAACACTAAGTTCTGTGTAGTGCAAACTTAAGCAACCAATTCCTAGGTTCCCTATCCTACCCACAACAAAACAGGAGAGCCAACAGGCAGAGAAGAAATAGCTAGTGACTTCCAAGGTTGAGGAGATTAAAAAAATTCTCCCTATGGGCTCCTGGAAGGTAAAGGGAAAGTTTTCCTGTCCCCTGAGCAAGGAAGAGTTACCAGGTAACCAGAGGGACTGGGCCTCCTTGGGGTGAAATTCACCTCAAACACTACAAGCAATATTGGATAAATAAAAAGGAGAAATTAGGAAAAATAAGAATAACAACATCACCATTCTGTCAAGCATTAACTGAGCCTTGACCCAGCTGACAGAAATCATACAACACGAATAAGAAAACCTCCAGGGATCTTCTTTTTTCCAAACTTCTTCCTGTTGCGTCAGGAGCTTGGGGGTTAATAACAGTGATACCTACAGGAGCTATCCCTTTTAGAACCAAAAGGGAGGAAAATTACAGAATTCAGGGAGTTAATACACCAAATTACCAGTAGCCCCTATAAATCTTGATGGGCAATTACAGTAGGTAATGCAGTATAGCGCAGTGGTTTAAGGCTTTGAGCTGCAAATCTGGAGACCTGGGTTTGAATCTCACAGCCCCCACTTACATACTGTGTGACCCTGAGCAAGTCATTTAACTTCCCTGTGCTCCCAGGTTGCACCTGTAAACAAGCTTTCAGCTTAGTGCGTCTCACCTGGTTAAACAATTGGAAAGAAAAAAAAAGCAGGTGCCTGTAACTGCAAGCCCCATTGAGAGGACCCAAACAAATGGAAAGGAATGGGGTGGAAGAGTCCCAATAAAGGGGAAGAAACGCCCTCACTCATTTTTGCATTTTTATTTTTTGTTTGGTGAGACTGGGACTTCAGAGAGTTCCTTGCCCTTTTGTTTTCTTATAACATAGAAGGGAAAAAGACCCTATAGGAAGGGTGTGAATGGGGACATGCCCATAGAAGAGCCATGGTGCTGCCAGCACCAGCAGAGGGAGTGTACCCAGAGGCCCTGGCTCTGCCTGAGTGGGGGATGGTGGGTGGAGCGTGGTAATCAATGGTGATGGTATTCCGGAAGATCAAGAATTACGGTAACAAAAATGTTCATATCTTCCAGAACTCAATCTTCATTACTGAATCCTACTTATGGTTCAGAATCCCTTTTTTCCTGAGGAAGAAGCTGGCTCTCCCTGAGGGTATCAAGATCTCTCAACTCTCTGCGTGGGAGAGAACACCTGAGGGCAGGTGGGGCCTGAGACTGGTCAGGGTCAGGCAGAGGCTCCTGTGTCACAAGAACAGGAGGGTGCCTTGAAAACTCTTGCCTGACCCTACTGGAGAAGAAATGAGTACCCTGCAAATGCAAATTTAGTACCTTATATTGGGCCAAAGCCGCCTGTTTGGAGAGCCTGAGGAAGACTGCATTTTGTATAAGCCTGGAGGCCACCTTACTGGCATTCATAGAATCACAGAAACATGTCAGCAGAAAAGGACCCCATTGGCACATTTAGTCTGCCCTTGTCTCCTCCCCTTAGGTAGCCCTGACTCTATCAATGTACACCTTCACTTCCATGTCTCCCCCTCCCCCCATGTAGATTCCCGTCCCCTTTTTTTCCCATCTGGGTATGCATTCCTCCCTCTCTTTTTTAAACCCATGTATTTGTCCCATGCACTTCTGAATCCCCACACTGTTGATGTCTCAACCACCCACTCTGGTAGCCCATTCCAGGGACCCACCCATCCTCTCAGTGAAGTAGTGTCCTCTCTTATTACTAAGGCCCCTTGTTTTCCGCAATTCTGCAATCGTGGAGATTTCCGCAGAATTAAATGTAAACCACTGAATAATTATTCCGCAGTTTACATAAACTGAGTAATAATTATTCCACAGTTTACATAAACTGAGGAATATTTTTCCATAGTTTACATAAACAGAGGAATATTGTTCCGCAGTTTATATAAATAGAGGAATACTGTTATGCAGTTTACATAAATGGAGGAATACTGTTCTGCAGTTTACATAAACGGAGGAATATTATTCCGCAGTTTACATAAACTGAAGAATATTGTTCTGCAGTTTACATAAACTAAGGAATATTGTTCCGAAGTTCACATAAACTGAGGAATAATTATTCTGCAGTTTACATAAACTAAGGAATATTATTCTGCAGTTTGCATAAATGGAGGAATATTGTTGTGCAGCTTACATAAACGGAGGAATACTGTTCCTCAGTTTATATAAACAGAGGACTACTTTTCCGCAGTTTATATAAACAGAGGAATACTGTTCCGCAGTTTTACATAAACTGAGGAATAATTATTCTGCAGTTTACATAAACTGTGGCATATTGTTCAACAATTTACATAAATGGAGGAATATTGTTCCGCGCAGTTTAAATAAACTGAGGAATACTGTTCCGCAGTTTAGATAAACTATGTATATATCGGTCCACAGTTTAGATAAACTGTGGAATATCGTTCCGCAGGTTACATAAATGGAGGAATACTGTTCTGCAGTTTACATAAACGGAAGAATACTATTCAGTTTACATACATGGAGGAATACTGTTCCACAGTTTACATAAACTGAGGAATACTGTTGTGCAGTTTACATAAACTGGTGTATATTGTTCCACAGTTCACATAAACTGAGGAATACTATTATGCGGTTTATGTAAACGGAGGAATAATGTTCTGCAGTTTATGTAAATGGAGGAATATTGCTCCATAGTTTACATAAAATGGAGGAATACTGTTCTGCTGATTACATAAACTAAAGAATATTGTTTCGTAGTTTACAAAAACTAAGGAATAGTTTTCTGCAGTTGACATAAATGGAGGAATACTATTTTGCAGTATACATAAACTGAGGAATATTGTTCTGCGGTTTACATAAACTGATGAATACTGTTCCACAGTTCATATAAACTGAGGAATACTCTTCTGCAGTTTATGTAAACTAAAGAATACTGCTCCGCAGGTTACATAAACTAAGGAATATTGTTACGCGGTTTATGTAAACTGAGGAATACTGTTCTGCAGCTTACATAAACTGAGGCATACTGTTCACTCACTATTTTTCGCAACTCTATTACCTGACTACATTTATCTGGGAAGTAGCAAAATAAAAATAAATGATTGTTTCTTTATTATATTTACATCTGTGTGTTACAACTTCGTGCTTTACTGCATGTACCCGGTATTTAAATAAAATGATGATTTATTCCTTCAGTATGGTACACATGATTTCTGCTCACCATTATCCAGTCAGGCTAACACCTCCTCCAGCAACGCGGTGGCAGTCACTGCTCTCTATGACCTCTGCCCCGCATTGAGGACACCCCAACATACATGGCAGCACCACAAGATGGGAACATATAGAAAGAAGAACGAGCCATCCACTTAAATATTTGCACCTGCCCTGCCAGCAGTCAGTGAGGCTTTGAGGAAAGTGCTCAGCACCCCCTCCCCCCCACGTGTGCACACTGTATATTATAGTGCTTTTAATAAGCAATGATTGCAAATGTAACAAACAATCAAAACTCTGTGTGTACATGGCGTGTATATGTCCAAAACTGATTTTCTTTTATTAATAAAATCATATGGTATATCAGTTGGGGGGTGAGGATATAGCATGCACCAAGCAGGAAAGGGATCTTGGGGTTATCATCTCTGATGACCTCAAGGTAGGGAAACAGTGTGACAAGGCAGCAGGTAAAGCAAATAGGATGCTGGGATGCATAGGCAGGGGCATCACCAGAAGGAAAAGGGGGGGGGTCATAATTCCACTATACAAGACACTAGTGAGGCCCCACCTGGAGTACAGTGTACAGTTCTGGAGACCTTACCTTCGGAAGGACATAGACAGGGTAGAGACAGTTCAGAGAAGGGCAACAAAGATAGGGCAACAAAGATGGTACATGGATTGCATTACAAGTCCTCTGAGGACAGGCTGAAGGACTTGCCTATGTACTCCCTGGAGGAGAGGAAGGAGAGAGGGGATAAGACAGAGACATACAAGTATCTTACAGGGAGGAATAGGGTGCAGGAATACACTATTTTTAAGCGAAAAAGATGTTCCAGGACTAGACGGCATGGGATGAAGTTGGAGGGAGGACGATTCAGAGGAAACATGAGGAAGAATTTCTTCACAGAACGGGTGGTTGACAAGTGGAACATCCTGCCAGAGGAAGTGGTGGGGGCTGAAACAATCACAGGATTTAAGAATGCATGGGATAGACATAAAGGAATTCTGGAGGTCAGGGGTAAGGGGCAACAGACTTCTAGGAAAACAAAAAGTGAACTTACAAGCTCAAATGGGCAGACTGGGTGGGCCGTAGGCCCTTATCTGCTGACACTGTCTATGTATCTATGGTACATGCCTGGCTTAAGCACACTATCTAATGAGAACCACTTTCACAATTTATGTAGTTTCTATTTTTCAACTTTTCTGACAGCCTACACTTCGTTCCATGATTCTTCTGAAACACCGTGAGCACAGTGGAGAATGCTAGCTAAATATTTAAATAATATAATAAGCACCATGATTTCTTGCTGTTAATTTATGGTGTACTTAAGCAAGGCCTGTACCATGTGATTGTATTAATAAACGAAAATCAGTTTTGGAACTGTATACATGCACAAGTCACCTTATTTATGTGTCACAGAACTTTGCCCACTGCAGCAGAAGTAGGCCCAATGTTGCTGCATAACTTCAGAGTCCCTGCCGCAGAAGTTAGGTCTGCTGTGCCGCAGAGAACTGGGGGCCTTGCTTATTACCTCTGAATTGACCACCTTCTATTTTCCATCCATGTCTCCTAGTTCTTGGATTATCTTTCATCTTGAATATACTCCCTCCCCTCACCTTGTTAATTCCCTTCAGGTATTTAAAAGTTTAATTCATATCCCCCCCTTCCTGGTTTCCAGTGGATATAGATCATGCTTCTCCATCCTCTCCTCATATGTCCACTGATGCATACCATGCTGCAGTTTGGTCGCCCTCCTCTGTACTCTCTCTAACCTATCAATATCCCTCTGTAGGTGTGATCTCCAGAACTGTACCCCATATTCTAGGTGAGGACGGACCACTGACCTGTATAGGGGCACTATTAGCTCCCTTCTCCTGCTTGTGATACCCCTCCCTATGGATGCCAGCATACCACTTGCCTTTCCAACCGCTTTGTTGCACTGGTTTGCCACCTTAAGGTTGTCCGACATAATAATACCTAGATCCCTCTGCTGCCCTGTAACCACATCTCCTCCTCCTAGTTTTTATGTGGCCGTAGGGTTCTTATGCCCTATGTGCATTATTCTACACTTTTTGGCATTAAATCTCAGTTGCTAACTCTCTGACCAATCCTCCAGCTTTAACAGGTCCTCTCTCATGCTCTCCACCCCCCTGGTGTATCCACTCTATTACAGATCATTGTATCATCTGCATACAGACACACTTTTCCATTCAAACCCTCCACAATATCCCCAATGTAAATGTTAAAAAGTACTGGCTACAGTACAGACCCCTGGGGTATTCCACTTGTCACTCTTTCCTCGCTGGAATGAACCCCATTTACAACCACCCTTTGACTCCTGCCACCAAGCCAGTTTTTCACCTAATTTGTTATTTTCTCCCCTACCCCTAGACTGCCCATCTTGCTCACCAGCCTCCTATGAGAGACGGTGAGCACTGTATGATGCTCTTGACTGGTGCCTTGCCACTTCTAGGTCTCGAGCAAAAAGACAAGTGGCTTGCCTAACTAATTCACACTGAGGCATTGCAGCTATGAGCTGGCCTAGTTGTAACTACAGATGCCTGCTGCAGGTTGCCTGATGGGTCGGGTGTGCTGCAATGCACAGAATGACACATGCTATGATAAAAATTTTGTCTAAGTCATCTGTCTAAACGAGTCAGCCTCTCGAGGTTGGTCACGCAGGATCCGCCTCAGCCACGATGGGGTCTGCAATACCTCCAGCTCTGAAGAGGGGTGTGGTACTGCACCTGCTGATCCCGTAGGTGCATGATACTGAAGCATGAGATCCCTTGAAGCTGAAGGACAAGAGAAGGGGTGTCTCCATACTACCCTTGATGCCTCCTCAAAGGTTCTAGCCCAAGGAGAGATAACAGAAGTGCCATCATTGAGAACTCCAAGGAGTCCCAATGGCAGGGCTACCGGATTGCGAGCTATATAGAAGCCAATGTCAAGTACCTCCAGCATGTTGGCCATGAATCGCTAGAAGAATCGCTAGTACAGAGTGTACTCAACAACCTAGGACAAGCGGATGTAGGATTTGTTGTCTTCCGAGAAAAATGTTGAGGGAGAGGAGGCGCTGACTCCAGATGTTGACGGTGCCAGGGAGAAGGGCCAAAACTGGGCCCTGTTGGATCCAGTATGGAACATCTCAATTGTACCAACAAACTCTGCTGCTATCAAGTAACTGACCCTTGAGAGTACTGTATGTGAAGTTGAACAACGTAGGCAAAAGACAGAGGTGCCCGGGAGAGAGATAATATGCAGGGTCTCAAGTGTCTCTGCCTGGGCTGCAGAGTTACATAGGGGGAAGGCCCGAGGGGAAGGCCTGGCAGGACCATCAAATCAAACTTTATTTATAAAAAAGCTCAATTCCAAAATTGTTCAAAGTGCTTGTACAACTTAGGCATAAAAACACAGACAGGTAAAATTATAAACTATACCATTTTAAAACCAGTATCATCAAATCTAAAAAGTTTTCCAAAACTTTAGTGGTCATCATATATATAAACTAGTCACAGTTACTTAATCATCTCAGAAAACCTACAAATAATCAGGGAAGGCTAAACTGAATAGATACGTTTTTATAAGCAGTCTTAAAGCAGGGGAAGGGCAAATCAAGTGTCAAAGAAGGGGGGACCAGCATAGGGCAGGTGTGGAGGCTGTGAGTCAACACGGTGAGAAAGGAGGTGAGACTGAGTTGAGGGAGGGGCGTCTTTCGAGGGGGGGGTGGATCATACTAGAGAAAGGCCCAAAGGCAAGGGGACCTGCAGGTGGGCATGGAAGGGGGCAAAAGAAAAGGGGAGGAGGTAGGAGCGGGTGATGGAAATGCCGTGTTTGGAGGGGAGGGACTGGAGAAGTGGGAGCTGGAAGGGGAGGAAGAGGTCGGAGAACAAGGCTCGACTGGGGTAGGGAGTGGGGTGGGGACTAAACTGGGGGGAGCCGGGGAACTCAGTTATAAAAGGTGTGACAAGAGGGGAAGGGCAGCTAGGGGTTCTCTTGAAGAGGGTCTGGAGAGAAGCCAAGGAAGTGATCTCAAGGATGGGGAGGTGACGGGGCTGGGTAGGGTGGGGGAGTCCAAATGGGAGGTGTACAAAAGATCAAGGGGGACACTTAAAGTTCTCCTGCTTGGGGACTCCATGATCGGGGTATTCAATGGGCAGGGTGAATGAAAATCCAGTCCAGTTAAGGTAGTAGGTATTTCCGGTCTGACTGTGCATAGGGCGAAGTTCATGGTGTATGAACTGGCGAGGGACTGTGGAGGATCACCGGACTTCCTGATGCATCTGGGAGCAAATGATATTGAGGGGACTAGTGTGTTGGAAATTCAGGCAAGGTTCTGAGAACTGACCAGGGTCTGTCATGACAATGGATGCGCAGTCTTCTTCTTGGGAAAGCCTGCCAGTGCCAAGGGCCGCTGTGGAGAACAAACAGAAGGTCAGGGAGATTAATGACTGGCTCAAGCAGTGGTGTGAAGCACAGGGGACTGGGGTATTGGGAGACTTGGGGGGGCGGAGTTTGGGAAGACAAGGGACTGTACACCTGGGATAGGCTTCACCTAAATCCGGTAGGGAAGGAAGTCCTCAAACGGGGGATGACGGATTTCATTCAAGCTAGATGGGGTTTAAACTTGTGAAGGGGGAGGGGGGGCACTGCCAGGCTGATCTGGCCATCCATACCCTCCAGTAGGACTGGCCTGCAACCCCATAGATGGGGGACAGATGGTACCCTAGGGAAGAAATGTGGACGGACATATGAAAGATCTGGGGAGGACATGGTAAAGAGGGGGTAGGGACAAGAGTTGGAGGGTGGCTTTAATAAATGCCAGGAGCCTAGAAATTAAAATGCCTGAGTTCCAGTTCCACGCTGCTTGAGGGTGGGGTGGATGTAGCAGTGGTCACTGAAACTTGGGCCACCCCTGGACAAGACTGGGACTTTAATCTGAGACTCCTCCAACACCGTGAATGATGTTGGAAGGCGATCTGATGTTGCAACTGCCATCGCCCTGCTCACCAACACTGCAAATGGTGCTAGGAGATGGGGAGACACTAGGCCGTGACACTGAGGTGTCCACCGAGGGAGAATGAATGTATAGTTTCAGCTTCACCACCAAGAACATGTGCTATCCAGGGCAGACAGACTGTAGGGGGTTCGAAGCCGGCTGTCCACCAGACCCACCCACCAAGGCCTCTGATGCCTCAGCAGTGCATGGTCGAGAAGGACCCTGTGCTTCCACATAACCAAAGGTCCCAGGAAGGGTCCCAGGTGAAAAGCCCAATGTTCTTACCTTGGCCTCACAAGTGTGACACCTGCTTCCAAAGGTTGGGGTCAGCTGACCCCACATCACTGTGTTGACTTCCAAGGTGTAGCAGTCCAAGGAGAAGCAGGTACTGCACTCATCCATATTGTGAGAAGGGCCAAGGCAGGCCATGCAGGAATGATGCTGGTCCATCGTCACCATTTGTTTTCACAAGGGCACTGATACATGATGGGGGGCCGACAGTTTTTTAGCTTTCTCTGTCCCCTTCTTTTACAACTTCAGCATTGTGGAAAATAAAAGAAATAGCACTGTGAACTGAAAAGAGATGGTGACACAGCTAGAAATGGTGACAGAGGGTGCTGTGCTGTTCCCACGGTGTTTCTTCGAGTGGCAGGAAGAACAGAACTGAGGTGCGTGAGGAAGCCAACAATGGTTAGTAGCTGACGTGCATTGCACCACATGAGCTGCACAGGCACTGTCAATACCTGACATCCGCTGCCTCCTAACAAACATTTCCTCCTGTGGGGTCCTATTGCCTTTGACTGCAGACCCATAAGTGGGAATCAGTGGTGAAGACTAACTTGTGGAAGACCTACTTTCCCACAATGCTGCTCATTTGTTTCTGCACTGTGGGTGTAATTTGGTCCTATATGAGTCTGGATTTACAATATCTGATTGTCTTGACAATTACCTGAATAGCCCTTGTCTGTTACTGCTTAAGGGGTTTTCCTCCAAGGCAAATTTTATTACAGTACAAGGCCTCCTAAACATTCTGAGGTAAACAATAATGGCTTGCTTCACTGATCATTCAACAAACAAGAAACCAAATGTATTCATCTGTGACAGTTTTAAACTCAAACAATGATTTGCCTTATGTACTACAAAAAACAGTGCAACTGTGTCTTGCTGTTATAAAGCTCCCCCTTAAAAGCCAGCCCGTCAGTGCAGCAGTAGTGCTACCACTTGCAATGCTGGCGACTCGGGTTCGGTAGCGAGTCAGGGTCATCGGAGGGCCGGCCGGGGTAGAAGGATCGAGCACCCGACAGGCCACTCTCCTTCTCCAGGAGGGGTGGGCAACTCTTCTCGCTGCAATACTGCCACCACCTGGGTGACCAAGGGTGGTGCTGGTGCAGCAGAGGAGGCAGAACACTAGGCAGGGGCAGACGTTGACTGAGGACGGGAGCGGCGGTCTCTGTGTCTCTGCGCACCTCTGACTCATTGGTCGTCCATGTGCGCTGAAGTCTGCAGGGGTCGGGGACCAAGAAAAAAGGAAAGACCCCACATCTAAGCCAAGCAACGGGCTCCCGCACCGACAAAGCGACCGAAGAGGATCTGGGGATGGACTCCAGGTGCACATTCCCTGAAAGTTCATGGGGGTAAAAAGGGGAGAGCTCCCTCTGCCCCACCAGGGGGGTCATCCAGGTCTCTAGATGCCATGGAGCAGGGCCCTTATCGGAGCGACTCCCAGTCCTCTCTGCATTAACTTGGGTGGTGCACTGGGAGCCCCAAGAGAGCGGCTGGACGTGGTGACGGGGCAGATAAACAGAAAGTAAAAAAAAAAAAAAAAGCTCCCCCTAAAACCATCCTTGTTCAGTCCTTCAGGTCACTGGACTTGTCCACCCTTCATGCTGACCTGTCAGCCACTGACTGGTCCCTCATCTCCACAGCCACAAACATCAATTCTGCCCTCAAATCCTTGCAATCCAAATTCATGGCTGTTTGGGACTGTCATGCCCCCATCAGGAAAACCAGAGTCTAGGGTTCCCACCTCCCGTGCTGAGCTGCTGGCCTGCCTTTGAGCTTGTGACCTATAAGATATCTGACTCCCATGATGCCTTGCTAAATTACTGGACCCACTGCAACACTTGCACCAAAGCTACCAGGCTTGTGAAATCCAAATACTTCACATACGCACACCAAAACAAATTTAATCACCCCTCCAAGTTCTAGAAAGTTATTCATTCCATCTTCCCTCTCAATCTACTCCTCCGCCCCCCCCATCCTCAAGGTTGGCAACCCCCACATCACTGACCCTACTGCCGCTGCCTCTTCCTTCAACTCCTTCTTCACTACCTGCACCTTCTCTCTCTCCTCCCCCTCACCCAACCCTTCTTCCCTTACATGTCTTTTCCTTCTCTCCTACCACTTCCTCTGACACTCTCTTAAGGCCCTTCTAGCTCAAAGCCATCAAAGGGGTACGAGCCCTGATGGCCTTGATCTCAAACTTCTGCATCTCCCTGCATCAGCCTTCGCCATCCCTATCATCTTTCTTCTAAAGCTCTCCTTCTCCTCTGCCTCTGTCCCAGTCGCCTATTAACAGGCTGCTGTCATCCCCTCCCTAAGGTGGGGGTGGGAGACCCTTCCTCTCCAGGAACCTATCGCCTCATCTTTCTCCTCCCAACCCTGGGCAAGCTAAAGGAACATCATGACCTCTCATAACTCTTACCCTTCCTCGACTCCTCCTCCTGTTTCACTCCTTTCCAGTCTGGCTTTAGGAAATCCCACTCCACATCCACCTCCCTCCTCTGGCTCCCTGACTCAATCCTGCTTGGTATGGACCAGGGCTAGATCCCTTCTGCCAAGCAGCACTGCAGGACACAGGGGAGGCAGCACTGTGGCTGGCATCAGAACGAGAAGAACCCCTAGATGATGTGGATGCCAAAGGCCTAGGGCTAGGCCCAGAAAGGTCCTCTTCTTTACCAGGGCCAAGAAGCTAGTTCCGATTATCCCGGTCCTCACCCTCAGGATCATCCAAGCGCTTGGAGGACAAGATCCAGAAGATCTCCAATGAGTGCCTGTCTCCATCTCCCCTTTACCAGAGCTGCGAGCAGCAGGAGGGGACCAAACTGCGCAGATTGCACCACTCCGCTCACCAGCACTGACCTTAGTGCCAGGAGCTGAAGCAGTGCTGGACCATGGCCACAAGGGACCCACTGGTGCAGGCCCAGTGTATAGCTGCGACTCTGCCACTAGGGGCGTCTGGACCCTTGAGGGGGTAACGGACTGGGAGAGGTGCACAACCGGACCCTTTTGGGGGGGGCCAGCTGTCCCACAGACCCCTCCTCTAGGGCTCCCGTTTTGGCGAGACGAGAAATGGTGAAGGCCTGGTCTCCCTTGGAACATATAGTACCGCAGAGGGGCTCAAGGAAGAGCCTCAGGACCTTACCTTCGAGTCCTGGGTGCAACGCCTGCCTCCGAAGGTGGGGGGGGAGGTTCAATCCCTACCTCGTTGCACAAGTCTCCAAGGTACAAAAGTCCATTGAGAAACAATCATCACAGTGGCCCATGTCATGGTTTGCTCCAAGGCAGGTCCAGCAATGATCATGTTGGTCCCGGGTGGACAGATTTCTCCCGCAGGTCCAGTAATGATGATGTTGGTCCTGAGTGGACAGGTTTCTCCCACAAGGGCACTGATGCATGGGGAAGATTCGGTCACCTTGGATGTTTTCTTCTGCTTTTTAGGCCCCTGGAATCTAGACTTGATTGACTCATTGAAAATAAGAAAAATTAGTGATAATACAGCTCAGCACCGTACAAAGGGGATAGGAGAAGAAAAGCTGTCGACGATAGGACACAAATACTGAACGGTGTCGAGCTACTGGTGACAAACAGAACCAAGGCCCTGTGACGCAGCAGAAAATGGTGAACACTTCCACTGAGAAGTGCCTTCCTCGACATCAGGAAGAACAGAACTGAGGAGGTAAGGGGCCAGCGTCGGTTACTGGCCGGCCCACAAGTGCCACATCATATGTTCACCTCACAGGTGGTGCAGTCTACGGTGTGGGTCCCCTGCCTCCAAAGCTTTAAAGGCATATGCTCCCGCAGGGGTCCTAGTGCCTCCGGCCTAAGACCCACCAGTGATGAATGGTGAAGACTGATTCTTGGAAGGTCTCCATTTCTGGCTGCTATCCAACCCCGAAGTCAGAGCCACCTCCAGCACTGGGCTCAGGATCGGTGACAGCCTCAAAGACAGGGTCATCCCAGTGTCAGGAACGATGCCAGAGTCGGGGACAACCTCCAGGATGACATCATCATCAGCACCTCGCCTGGAACCAGACCCAGGATTGGCACCATGGCTATAACCACCTCCGTCGCCAGAGCTGTCAACTTCCTCAGTGTCACTAGTGACGCCATGGATTGTGACAACATCAGTGCAGACAACAACCTTGGTGTCAGTTCCTTTCCTGACACCATGAACAGTGTCAGGAGAGGGCCCAGCATCTTCTTTTGGTGCCGCCTGCCATGTCATCACCATGAATGGTGACAACAGCATGGGCAATGCCAAGGATGATGTTGTGGTGTCCACCAGTGTAGACCAAGCATATAGCTGCTACCTTGACACTGGGGAAGTCTGCTGCTTATTGTAGGCAGACTGTGGAGGGTTTAAAGTCAGCTGTTCAGAAGGAGTTGATTGCTTACCAGATCCATCCACCAGAATCTCTGATATCTTAGCACAATGAGGTCAAAAAGATCTCTGTAATTCCATGGAACCAGAGTTCCCAGGAAGAGACCCAGGGGAAAGGCCAAATGTCCTGTTCTTGCATGCATGCATGCGAGGCCTGCCTCCAAAGTTGGGGATCGGACAACCCCATCTCAAAACATGGTTCTCGAGGGTACTGTGTTCCATGGAGAAGCAGTCATTGCATGCATCCATGTCGTACTCCAGTCCAAGACGGGCCACAAAGGTCTGATGCTGGTCCAGAACAACCAACAGTTTCCCACAAGGGCAACACGGCATAACGGGCAGCTGTTGGACTTTCTTCAGTGACGGTGTGCACTCAACAGCAAGAAGAATAGAACTGTGGTTAGTAAAGGGGTCAGCAGCGGTTACTGAGTGATGCGTTGCACCAAGTGAGGGTGCACAGGAGCCATGCCTGGTTGCAGTGACTGGCCCCCTGGCAAAGATTTGCTTCCGCTGGGTCCTAGTGCCTCTGATTCAAATCCATAAGTGGGAATAAATGGTGAAGACTGATTCTTGGAAGATCTCTGAATACAACACAGCCAAGATCAAGCTCCTCTCTTCTGCATGATATATACTGTACAGCAAAGTGAGGGAATTGGAGCAAGTTAACAATGAAGACAATGGAGTTGCTGCAGCATTCAAGCCTCACTTGTTGTAGGATTTCAAGGTAACAGGAAACTTTTTTGTGATCACCACTGCAATCTGGAAAGCTCCAAGGTAACAATCTAAGATTCAAATGGAGTGTGAGGTACAGTAGGTAGACAAACAGAGATCGCTTGATAATATTCTTGGGAATCCGTATCACCTGTGTACATTACTTGTCTCATTTCGGGACTACTTAACTGCAGTGTAAAAATAACTTAGCAGTAAATTAAATAAGCAGGGTGGTGGTGGGGAAGGCAGAGCTTGCTGTCAGCCTGGATGGACTTCTTTCTAACAGTTTCTGCTTCAGGCACCTTAAATTACTTTAAAATATTTTTTTCTCTTTAATTTCACACTGTTGCTAGCATATCCTGCCTATCTTCTTTCCTGTGCTGAGGACAGGGGAAACCTAAAAATCAGCAGCACTCAATAATGGATTTTGTCTGCCCCAAGCAAGGTACATCAGGGGCCGGGGAAAAAAGTGCCATCACTTGGTGGACAGCCTGCAAATACAGTACGTAGGCCACTGAGCAACGATTCAAAAAGTGTCCTCCATGTATGCAAGTAGTTGAGCAGGCTGTGACTGGACTGATGTAAAAAGTGGGAAAGGTGGCAACACAGGCTGAAACGGTCAAGGCAGCCACATCGTGGCTTCACCAGGCTTTACTGATAAGGTCCATTGTGTCAACCCCCAAAAGGCACAGATACACACACTGCTGACCCAAACCATGCTGCTGGTTCTCTCTCAGTCCAGCTATTAGGATCAGATGCTACATGCAGCATGCCAGAGTAAGAAGCTTTCAACAGGAGCTGCTACTGTTCACATCTACCCAGACTTACGATATTCCACAAAACAGTGGAGGTGTAGTTTATGTGTATAATCTTTTACTCTCTGAAATGTTCAATACGTGTCAGCCATGAAAATGGGCAATTTGCTCATGGTCTTATCAGGTCTTTTACATGAACTGAAACCGGAAGGGGCTTGACCATATTAAGATGTGCCTTCATGCAGTGAAAATTCCATTTGCCCTTCTAATGCCAGCTAGACTCACGGCGGAGGTGGGACGATGCAGTTACATGTTTTCCGATCCCCAGGAAGATAAAAATAGGTTACTCACCTGTAACCGTAGTACTAGGAGTGGCATATGGTGTACAACCACATTTCTAGCACAATCTTTTCCCTTTAAGAAGAGGCCGGAAGGTCTTCAAGCTGGCTCCTCCCACCCACCCGGGTGGTATCCTCCTCGGCATCGCCATGTGACGTCAGATCTTATTCGCTGGAAGCAAGATATGGTGTGCTACTTGCCTGGGGAGGTTGCGTGGGTTGTGTGGATGTACAGCATATACCACTCTTAGAACTATGGTTACAGGTGAGTAATCTATTTTTCTAGGGTCGTGGATATTGTGTATTATCCATACTTCTGGCAGACACCTAGCAGTTCTCTAGGAGGAGGGGCAAGGTGCACACCCCCTATTTAGGAAAAAGAGATTTTAGAACTGAGGCCCCAAAACCAGCATCCTGGCATGACTCAAGATCAATGTAGCAGTGGGATATGAAGGTGTGTGCCGACTTCCAGGTAGCAGCCCTGCAGATCTCCAGGACAGGTATATCCCTGGAAACAGCCACTGAGGCAGTGGTATGAATCCTCAGCCCAACAGGAAGCTCCCTACCAGACAACCTATAGCAAAGGTCGATGCAGGAAACAATCCACCTGCCAATCATCCACTTATTTATTTATTTATGTATTGAAGTAATCAGTTTTACATCCTTTGAGTCAGGGACTCGTTTACAAAGGTACCTCGTCATGGGGGGGGGGGGAGAAACAACAATTAAGTGAGGTTTAGGACAGTGGTTACATACAGGTGAGATACATAAATACACACGCAGAGTTACAGGCAGCAATTATACAGGTACATGCATATGTCGAGTTACACGCATCATTACATAACATTGTTGTTATGGTTTGTTCTATTGTACCAGCACCCAGTTGTCTATGGGAAAAAGAGGGCACAGGGCTAAACGAGACAGGGTTTTGGTCCACTACAGGCATTTACAACATCGGCTGTCAATAATGTGTTGACGGAGGGCTATTTTGAACTGGCCAATCCCAGGGATCTTAGTGATAGCCTCAGGAAGGGAGTTAAACCAGGCCGGGGCTTTATGATGAAAGGATCTTTGGCAGAGAGAGGTCCTTGCTCTGGGAACTATGAAGGTGGCTGTGGTGGAGTTACGGGTTGGCAAAGGCCGGACAGCCAGTTGCAGGGATGCAGAGACCCCTGGTGGGCAAAGCCCTGACATGGATTGTTTGGCCAGTAGGCAGGTGTGATATTTCAGTCTTTCCTCAAGATTGAGTATGTTAGTGGCAGAGCATAGCAGACAGGTGTGAGTTCTGCTGTGGGCACCGGTGAGGAGCCTACAGGCTTTGTTAATAGAGGTTTGGACTTTTGATAAGGAGGAGGGGTCAGCCGCTGCGTAAATTGGAAGTCCGTAGTCGGGCAGTGACAGCACAGATGAGGTAATGGCTAATTTTAAGGCAGATTCTGGGAGGCAGTCTTTATGGCGGTAGAGGAGCCCGATCCTGGAGTTCATGGCTGATGACAGGGCTTTTAGGTGGGCGTGGAATGTAAGGCCTGTGTCAAAGGTGATGCCCAGGTACTTGTATGTTGTTACCTGTTCTAGTGTGAGGTGCATGCTGGTGGTGATGTGAAGGAGAGTGTCCTTGGCGCTGTTTTGCCGATGTGAGAACAGCATTGACTTTGTGTTTTTCAGGTTCAGGACTAGTCGATGATCACTGAACCATTGTTCGGCTTGGAGGAAGGCGCTTCGTAGCGGGCCTTGGAGTAGGAGTGGGTCTGAGGTGATGCTAGGATTACTGCATCATCAGCATAGAGCAGTATTTTGTTGGAACAGGAGCTTGGGAGGGTGTTTAGGAATAGACTGAAGAGGGTGGGTCCAAGGATGGAGCCTTGCGGGACCCCTGAGAGTACTGGTAGGTTGGAGGAGAGGGTCCCATTTAGCTTAACTCTTTGGGACCTGTTGTGCAGGTAGCTTGAGAACCAATTCAGGGGGCCAGATGAGAATCCCAGTTGGGTTAGGGAGTTTAACAGCAGGGGGTGGCACACAGTGTCAAATGCCTTGGATAGGTCTATGAAAACTGCCCCTGCAAGTTGACCATTGTCAAGCGCAGAGTGTATGTGGTGGGAGAATTCCAGAAGGGCAGTGGCCGTGCTGTGGCCTGGACGAAACCCATGTTGCTCAGGACATAGAATGTCGTATTTAGTTAGGTATTCTGTGAGCTGTGTGGTTACTATTTTTTCTAAAGCTTTGGGGGGGGGGGCCGCAGGATGGAGATGGGCCTGTAGTTATTTGGTAGTATACGGTCCCCAGACTTAAGGATGGGGGTTACTTCAGCCTGCTTCCAAGCATCCAGGAATTGGCCTAAACATAAGGATTTATTTATGATAAGCATGAGGGGGATAAGCATGACATCCGGTGTGAGGCAGAGCATCCTGGAGTTAAGAGGGTCATTACTTGGGTTATGAGAGGCGAGGGACTTTAGAAGAAAAGGTTTGGCATCGTGGGGTGAGATCATCCGGAAGTGGAATTGCGGCCTGGAAGTGTGAGTGTGGGTGGGCGTGGGAACCGAGTCAAAAAATTGGGCAGGGAGAACTGCACTTAAGTCCGTGAAGGTTTTATTAAGGCAGTCTGCAATACATGTTAGGTCTGTCGAGACAGCCCCATTTATGACAATCTGAGACGGAGGGAGGAGCGGGTTTTACCATTCAGTTCTTTAATATAGTCCCAGAAGGCTCTGGATGAGCCCCAGGAGAATGTCAAAGCAGCCTGATAGTATTTAGCTTTCGCTTGCTTGATGGCCCAGGTGCATTGGTTGCGGGCTGCCCTATAGGCTTGCCTGTCTGCCACCCTACCAGAGTCGCTAGCTATGTGCCAAAGATTATCTCTCTTTTTTAGTTGCTGGATCAGTGCAGGGGATATCCATGCAGCAGTCCGTTTTTTTTTGTCTAGACGTGGTGATGGGGGCAAACAGGTCACAGGCATAGTTGAAGGCCGTAGTGAGGTAGGTTAGGGCAGAGTTTATGTCTGATGCATAGGCCACTGGGGTCCAGTCGACTTTTGCGAGGTGACTTTTGAGGTTGTCAAGATCCCCGGGGAGAAATCTGCATCGAGGGGTGCTGCTGTACACAGGCTGAGGACCAGAAGCAGATGACAGGGGAGTGGTCGCTAAGTGAGTCCGCAAGGACTTTTACAGATTCCAATTTATGTGGCCGGTTAGAGAGGACTACGTCCAGGAGGGAGCTGGTTCCCGTTGCTTTGTTAAGTCTAGTGGGCCGAGTGACCATTTGAGACAGGTCAAGGGCTGCAAGCTCATCCTTTATATTATCAGACGAGGGGCTGAGCCAGTTGGTGTTTAAGTCTCCCAATATTAGTTGTTCAGCCTTCTGAGGTAAGGTGGATAGATAGCCAAGGAGGGAGTTGATCGCTAAACTTTTTGTACTCGGGGGTATGTAAGCCGTGGTTAGGTATAGGGGGCCATGACCGGGGTAAGGTGTGATTTTAAGAGTAATGGCTTCGCCCATGGTTGAGCTCAGGGTAGGGAGGGCATGACCCAGAACCGAGTCCAAGTAGATTGCACCCTCCACGCCTGCCCATCCTATCAGCCCTGAACAGGAAAAGCCTGGTAGAGAGACGCTGAGTCAGGCGGAAGGAGAGCCAGGTTTCTGCTAGCATAAGAATGTCTGGGGAATACTGTAACCCAGCTTTGGAGAGCAGCAGTTTCTTTAGGAGACTACATATGTTCATAAACGCACTGGAGACCTTTGCCACTGGTGGGCTAAGGCATGGCAGAGTTGGCGGGCCCAGGGTTTGGGTGCACATTGCCTGAGAGCAGGAGCAGCAGAAAATTAGGCGCCTCACAGGGTAGTGGTTGCTGAGGTAGGGTGCATTTGCAGCTGCCGAGACCTCACAGGGTGGTGCAGGATGGGAAGAGAAAGTACTGGAGCTAGCGAGGAGGTGACCATTTGCGATAAAATTCGTGGTACCGAGGGTTGCGCTTGTGTGTGTGGGTAGTAGTGGTAGTCTAGGGTTCGGGATGGGTTTGGAGGGATGGACTGAGAGGTGGATGTGCAATAAGCTGAGGGAAAAACTGGGTATTGAATGTGGGGGGGATTGTGGTTTGGAAAGGGGCAGGTCAGTGGGAGCTATAAAGGGGTTGAAGGTGAGCAGTGGGTGCTGTGGTAAGAGAAATACCAGTATAGCAAGGATCATGCTTGTGAGAGATATAGCAGTGGAGAGAGTAGAATTAGAGTGCAGGCTCCCTCTAGTGCTGGAAGGATATAACCAGCAAATGGGAAAGTCGACTGATTGGTTCTGACGCCCCATGTGAGTAAGCCTATATAAGGGAGTGCCGAACAAGGGTGGTGGTGGGGGCAGTGGGGAGCCGAACACACAGCGTTCGGTGGGGCTTCTCCTGGCACCGAGTGAGAGAACTAGAGGTGTACGAGCCTGGAAAAGGCGCCAATCCAAGTTCAAATGATTGCCCACAGCCAGGCTAGCTCCCAACGGTCGCGACTGCAGCAGGGCAGTTTTCAGGTAATTTTACCTTGCAGCACGGCAGCTTCTGGCTGGTTACAGTGGTAGGGAGGGCTTTTCTGTGTAGCCCTCATGACCTCCAGCTCCTCCCGGGGCGGTGGCGAGTCCTAGCAGTTTCTCGGCTTGGGGCTTGTTACAGTAGCAGGGAGAGCAATTCAGTGCAGCCCTCGCGACCTCCGGCTCATCGGAAGAAGGGGGGTTTGATCTGTAGGAGAGGGAGAGAGAGCACAGGTTAAGTAGGCAGGTAGGGGGATTAGCGTTAGGGGGCGGGCAGGCTTGGGGAAGGTGATAATGGCAAATGGCTCTGCAGCTACACAAACTATGACAGAAATCCCTAATTCAACTTTGCAACAGGCTAAACACTTGACCCTTTTTTTTTTTTCTCTAAGGTTACAATATTAAATCAGGCTAAATACATTAAGCACAGGCACTTTACGAATTATTACACAGATATTCAGGTCAAATATGGCACCGAGTGAGAGAACTAGAGGTGTGCGAGCCTGGAAAAGGCACCAATCCAAGTTCAAATGATTGTCCACAGCCAGGCTAGCTCCCAACGGTCGCGACTGCAGCAGGGCAGTTTTCAGGTAATTTTACCTTGCAGCACGGCAGCTTCTGGCTTGTTACAGTGGTAGGGAGGGCTTTTTTCAGGTAGCCCTCGCGACCTCCAGCCTTGGGGAAGGGAGCATTCCTGCAGTTTCTCAGCTTCGGGGTCAAGTACAGTTGCAGGGAGGGCACCAGTGCAGCCTCGCAACCTCCCGACCACGGGGAGGGGCCGATCTTGTAGCACGCAGCTTCTGGCTTGTTACAGTGGTAGGGAGGGCTTTTCTGTGTAGCCCTCAGCCTCCAGCCCTCGGGGGAGGGTGAGTTCTAGCAGTTTCTCAGCCTGGGGCTCACAGTAGCAGGGAGGGCACCAGTGCAGCCTCGCTGACCTCCGGCTCCTCGGGGGGCTCGTCACTTAGCTGCCGGTCTGCCAGGTGTGGCTTCAGCGTAGATGACAAATAGTTGGTGAACCTCTCTCCAAACTCCAGCCGTATGCTCCTTATAATAAGCAGGTTTGCACTGCAGGTCCTGCATGTGGAGCCTCTGCTCAACCTCTGAGGTTGCAGTGGTGAAATACATTGGGAGGAACATCACCTGGTTAAGATGGAACTCCGCAAAAACCTTTGGGAGGAACTTCAAGTTGGGGTAGAGGACAACTTTGTCCTTGTGGAAGACGAAATAGGGAGACTCAGCTGAGAGTGCCTGGAGTTCACTGATCCTTCTGGTGGAGGGACTAGCCACCAAGAAGGCAGTCTTCCATGACATGTGGGAGATGCAACATCTGTGCATAACTTTGAATGACTTCCCCATGAGCATTGCCTAAACCAGCAACAAGTCCCAAGGTGGTGGTGGTTCATGCACCAGTGGGGACAAATGGTCAAGGCCCTAGAAAAAGCACCCGACCACCATCTCCTGTGCCACCAGAGGCATACCAGCCCATGCTCGGTATGCAGAGATGGCTGCGGGTGCACCTTGAGGGTCATTGACCTCAGGCCCAACCGAGAGGACCACAGGTATGCCAGAATGCTCGTCACTGGGCAGGACAAGGGGTTTAGCTCCTTGCCCTGACACAAAAGGGAAAATCTCTTCCATTTGTAGGCATAGCACTGGCAGGTCAACTGCTTCAGAGAGGCCTTCACAACACGGAGGACCTCATTGGAGAGACCCAAAACCTGGAACTCTAGCCGCTTAGGAACCAAGCTATCAGGTGCAGGAACTGAAGGTCGGTGTGGAGGACCCTGTCCTGAGAGCAAGACAGCAGGTCCGGGTCGAGAGGCAATCTCCATGGGTGCCTGTTAATGAGGCTGAGGAGATCGGGGTACCAGAACTGGCACAGCCAGTCCAGGGCCATCAAGATCATCCATGTTTTGTGCCTCTGAACCTTGAGCAACACCCTGTGGATCAAAGGAAAGGGGGAGGGAGGAAGGAGTACTGGAGGCCCAGGCACCAGGGCCTCTTGAAGGCATCCCGAAGCAGTGTCTCGCACTGAGGGGGGTGGCAGCACAAAACAACCTTAGCTTTGCATTCTCCCAGGAGACAAACAGGTTGGTCAGAGGGATGCCCCACTGCGCAAACAGGTGATCAACTATCTCCCAGTGAAGGGGCCACTTGTGAGATGCCTCGCCCACTTGGCTGAGGACATGTGCCAGCTGGTTGGACACGCCGGCCAAATGAATCACCAGAAGGTCGGTGTCTAAGCTGTGGATGAGGGTCCCAGTGCAGAGAGTTTCCTTGCACAACAGGAGGGAGTGCTTCCCGCCCTGTTTGTTGAGGCAGTACATGGTGGTCATGTTGTCAGTCTGGACCTGGACAACCTGGGCCCCACACTACAGAAGCAAAGGCCATCAGGGCAAAACGCACAACACAGATCTCCAACAGGCTGATGTGACAATGGGTCTCTTTGGGGATCCAGAGGCCATGGGCTCTGTGGTCTCCCAGGTGGGATCCCCACCCCATAAGAGAGGTGTCAGACGGAAGAGTGACCATTGGCTCCAGGCAGACAAATGAGACTCCTTCCTGCAGATGGTCTGGGACTAGCCACCACTGGATGGCGTCCCCAACCAGCTGGGTCATTTTGACCAGTTAGTCCAGGTGACCGAGGCACTGAGACCACTGGCAGGCCAGTTCCCACTGCAGATGTGCATCCACTAGTAGACCCACCGGACCATGCTGATGCAAGCTGCCATGCACCCCAACAGGTACAGAAAGTCCCGGGCCAGCCGCAGTTGCACAACCTGAAATGAGCGAGCAAAGGATGTAAGATCCTCCACCCTGTCCACCAGCAGACGGGACTTGACCCGAAGGGAGCTGAGCTCCACCCCAATGAATTGCATCATCTGAGAGGCGCTGAGTTCCAGCTTGGTGGTGTTGACCAAGGCCGAGCAGGTCTGGAGAGCCAGATCCCTGGACCACGCCACCACTGCCCTAGAGGAACCTGTGATCAGCCAGTCGTCCAGATAAGGGCACACACCTGGACACCTCAGCCCCGCAGGAAGGCAGCCACCACTGCCATGAATTTAGTGAAGACCCTAAGGACTGAGGAGAGACTGAACGGCATGTCCTGGAACTCGCACAGAACCCATTCCGAGTTGAACCATGGGAACTGTCATTGGGATGGATGCATGGGGATGTGGAAGAAGGCATCTTGAAGATCCAGAGAGCAGAACCACATATGTCCTGCTCTAGAGATGGAATAATCTGGTTCAGAGTGACCATCCAGAACTTGTGTGGCCTTAGGTACTTGTTGAGGTTGTGCAGATCTAGTATGGGCACCAACCCCCCATCCGTTTTGGTACCAGCGTATCTGGAGACAAACCCCGGACTGACCATGGAGCCGTAGACATCTGCCACAGCGTCCTTCTGAAGAAGCTGGGCAATGTCCTCCTGAAGGGCAGACAACATGTCCATGGACACCATGCCCTCCCAAGGGACACGTGCTCAGCTGGGTGGGAGAGCTTCAAAGTCTAGAGGCAACCCACGACTCACAACTTCGAGCACCTATTGGTCTGAGATGATAACAGACCAGGTGGAAGTGAAATGGTGGTGCCGGCCCTCCCCGCATGAGGTCCTAGGCAGGTTAGTGACACCCCCGACCTGTTACTGGGAAGGTCTGGTGGTGGCTCTGGCACTGGATGCTGGGGGAGATCCCACACCCTGGTCACAAGGCTTCCTAGCACCAGAGGAGGTTTGTTTGGTCTTAGACTGCCAGGCCTGATGGTGAGCTGGAGGCTCAGAGAAAGGCCGAAACTGAAAGGGCTTCTTTCACTGCTTCTGCCCCTTAGCATCCTTCTAAGAAGACATGATGGAGTCTAAGGTGGCGTAACACTTCTCAATCTGAGTGAGATGACTCTCGAAACCTGGTCCGAGGAGGTTGGTACCCAAGACAGAGACATCCACCAACTTATGCTGTCAGTTGTAAAAGTTGAAATTCTCAACCATGCTCAGTGCCTCATGGCCACTGCAGCAGCCAAGGACCTGGCACAGGAATCTCCAATGACCAGGGCCATCTAGAGCTCTTGTTTCGTTGTGGTCCGACCCTGATCCTGGACCATCTTAACTGCCAGCTGAGGGTCAGTGGGAAGGCAGGAAATAACCTGGTCCAAAGTGCCCAAAAGGGTATGGGAAATGTTAGCCATCATAACAACGGTACTGGCCTGCCAAAGTCCCAAGGATGAAGCAGCTTATACTGTACCCTTTTTACCCAGTAGTCAAGCTTTTTCACTCCTTATCCTCCAGTATAAATACTCTTCTAGGCCTCACCCTACTGAGCGACTGGATGGAACTTGGGCTGAGCAGGAGCTGGCAGGAGCAGGACTAACACAGAGGAAAGAGATATTCTTGGGTCCTGGAGGCGGGACTACTGGTCACTAACTGAAGGTACTGAAATTGCATCCTTACATGTAAACGGGCTGGAGTTTACTCAAGGAGAACAAGGGCACAAAGGCATCCTGAACTTGTAAGAATTGTCATTGTCAATACTGTAAGAGTACTGAATTAGCATCCTTATGTTCTAACTGGGGCTGGAGTGTTTACAAGGGGAACAAGGGCACAAAGGAATCTTGAGCATGAGAAGATTGTGAAAATTAAGCTAGTGGTAACCTGCCAATCAGTCTGGCATCAGAACTGTCAGGGAGGAGTTGCAACTGACAGAACTGCTCAGTAGTCCAGTTGACCAGTCGGGGGGGGGGGGGCTTTAAATTGTTGACCTGTTAGAACTGTGTAGCAGCCTGACTATCTTTTTTTACCATGAGCAGGATCTGGTCATGGGGACGGTGGTTCATCAGTTGGCACCACAAGTGACTGAGGCCTTATACCACTCCAGTATGACTACATGGAGAAAGGAGAGGGGTAGTATTCCTGTGGGAGGAGACTGGGCCATGGGTAAACATGCTGATTTGTATAGAGAAGGACGGTCTGGGAGACCTCTGGCCACCAGAGCAGGCATCTTTGGTAGGGTTGTAGGATGCACTACCTGTGGGGTGGTGATACTAAATTGGGCCTGGAGGATGGGAGGCTGCCCACTCTGCAGGCAGCTTTCCCAGATTAGGAGCAAAGTAACCTGGCAAAAGACTCAGCTGGAGGCTTTGGGTGGGGGACATTGAAGGAAAGAGAAAAGGGCCACAGGAGGCAGGGGGAATTGTTGGTGAGAGTATGGGATGCAAGTCATCATCAAGCAGGCAGGGCAAGTGAGTGCATTGTGGACCTTTCCCAAGGCAGGAAGAGGCCAGAGAGGTAAGCAGCAGGGTTGACTGCCTAATTCAGAAGAGGGGGAGACTGTGGGAGCTGGAAAAGGGCAGCCCAGAGGTGCAGCCAGTGGGAAATTAGGACAAGAACTGGTGGATGGAATCAAATGCGACAATAAAATTGAGACCTTAAGCAACATGGAAGGAGAGGAAAGGGAGCACCACGAGGAGGGGGATATAGTTAGAGGGAGGGACATGGGGAATGTGAGGGTGTCAGGGACGTGTAAAGAAAATATGAGCACTCAACCTAGTGGGGGAAGGGGCAAGTTAATTGTCAAACAGAGGGAGGAGGGACATCAGATAGCTGATCTGGGAGCTGAGGGCATAATAGGAGGGAAAGGTGAAAGAAAGGAGAAGCTGGAGGAGGACCTGAAAAGCACTGAAGGGGAGAACACAGGGCCACCTGGGCAACCTCATCAGAAAAAGGGAAGTAGAGAGAGGGCAACGAGGGCCTGAGTGGCAGAAGAGGCAACTAGGGGAACATCCCAGGCTGTGGAGGGGACCACATCGTCGTGGAGGGGGAACCAAAGAAGGGGGTCTTCTCCAGTTGGGGTGGGTCAGGCACCTGATGGGGAGACACCGTTGGATGGGGCCCGGAAGGCCCCTAGCAAAACAAGGGCAAACAAGCTGCCACAACCAAAGTAGCGCCAACAGGAGTGCAGGAGAAAAATCTCGGCTCCAACAAGAGGCATGGGGAACTAAAGGAAGTGGGAGTAGCCAGACACACAAGACCCAATGCAGGGGGACCGAGAGGCCACCACCAGGGAGGCCAGCAGGCATGGACAAGATGGAGTGTGCGAGTAGCTAGCATGGAGGTTACAGAGGCTGAAACTTCATGCTACATGGGAGGTGGAGATGCAGGGAAGCAGCCAGGGGTTGGTCACGTGGCAGGGAAGGTGAAGGACAAGGTCATGATTGTAGGGGATTCCATGGTTAGCGGTATTAATGGGAAAATCAAGGGCGGGGGGAGCAAGGTTTGGGTCAGCTGCCTGCCAGGAATGACAGCCTCAGAGGTCATTCATTTTATCCCTTCCTGGGGGAGGTTGCAGGATCAAACAACTCACCTGGTGTTCCATTTGGGAACAAATGACCTCACTAGTCATAGTCTGATGGAAGTCCAGGCAACGTTTGAGGCCCTATGGCACTTTTGCAGCAACCTGAACTTCCACTCAGTGGCTTTCTCAGAGGTGTTACCAGTTCCTAGGGCCAGCACGGATAGGACTGTGGAGTTCAATGGCTGGCTCTCCAAATGGTGCATACAGAAAGGATAAGGGCTGGTGGGTCGGTGGGGGACCACCTAGCAAGACAACAGTCTCTTTCCCCCCGATAGGCTTCATCTAAGCAGCAACGGAAAGGAAGGGCTCAAATGGAAACTAAAGGAGTTCTTTAGCACTCACCTTAATTTAAACCAAACTGGGGTGGGGGGGGGCTGCTAGCGACACCAGATGGCGTTAGGGACATGGGGGACTGTAGTTAGCAAGCTCATGGAGAAACTGCTTAAGGTCAAAATCTGCAGCTACTTGGAGGGTAATGGCATCCTTGATGCCAGGCAGCATGGTTTCACCAGGGCAGGTCTTGCCAGATTAATCTGGTCAGGTTTTTGACTGGGTCACTTGGGAGTGGATCGGGGGCAGTGGATGTGGCTTACCTGGACTTCAGGAAGGCGTTCAATATGCTGCCACACAGAAGGCTTCAGTACAAAATGGAGTGCCTGGGATGGGGAGGGGGGATGTCACAAGGTGGGTGTGCAACTGGCTGGAGGGCAGGTGGCAGAGGATACTTGTAAACGGGGTGCCATCAGAAATATCAGCAGTCACTAGCAGCATCCCGCAGGGGTCTGTACTGGGACCCCTGCTCTTCAACATCTACATAGAGGACATAGCAGAGGGATTGGGGGTAGAGCGAGCCTGTTTTGCAGACGATATTAAGATCCGCAATAGGGTGGATGGGCAGGATGGGGCCGTGAGGGCGCAGAGTGACCTGTGGAAAATAGAGGAATGGGCCAGGAGGTGGAAGTTATCACTTAACATGGCTAAATGCAAAATCATGCACCTAGGCAAATGGAATGAGAGCACAGAATACAGCCTGGGGGCTAAACCACTTGTAGCAACAAAGGAGGAGAGGGACCTGGGCATTATCATCTCGCAGAACTTAAAGGTGACTGGGCAGTGTGAGAGGGAAGAGGCAACAGCTAGCAAAATGTTTGGGTTGTATTGGGAGGGGGATCATCAGCAGGAGGAAGGAGGTCCTGGTCCCCCTGTACACCCAGTTGGTCAGACCACACCTGGAGTACGGGGTCCAGTTCTGGAGACCATACTTAAAAATGGATATGGAGAGGAAACAGAGAAGGGCCACTAAAATGGTATCGGGCCTCGACCACTTGCAGTACGAAGAGTGACTCGCAGCCTTAGGCATGTGCTCTCTGGAACAGAGGAGGGAACGTGAAGACATAATAGAGATCTTTAAGTACCTAAAAGGGATCAACCAAGTGCCTACAGATGACCTATTCCAAAGAAAGGGTGCCCCAGGAAGAGGGGCCATGATCTTCTGCTTGAGGGTGAAAAGTTCAAGGGGAACATCAAGAAATACTTCTTTTTCAAGAGGGCGGTGGATGCCTGGAATGGACTGCTAAGAGAGGCGGTGGGGGAGAACACAGTGGGGGGATTCAAGAGGGCACGGGATAGGCATACAGGGTTGTCGTGGGGGGGGTCCACAGCAAACCTAGAGGTTGCTGGACTAACGGGCAGACTAGATGGGCCTGGCAGTCCCCTTCTGCCATCACTTTCCAATGTTCCTATGTAGTCAGGGCATGTAAAGCAGCTCTATCAGTTTTCATGGAATGGGGAAATTCTGTAAGGAGAACAACGCATACCTCCCACAAAAACATTGCGTGAGTACAGCACCTGATGAACATACTGATGTAGACAAAACTTTATTTCATAATGCTGTACCTTATAAATCCCATAAGCAAAAACCTCTGTAATAAACCCAGCCACCCACTGAAGGTGAACTCTACACTGCTTATGTTTATTAGGCATGAAGCGAGCATTAAGGTCATATTACTTACATACTTTTTATATGAGGCAAAGCAAAAGGAAGGACAACACCTACTACAAAAAAACTACCACACTACACCTGGCTTGAAAGACCACTTGTAACATTCAAAGCCTATGAATAAATTAATGGTTAAATAGATGATCCATTATTTATGGTATATGGCACTTTTCCAAACACTCAAACCACCTAACAATATTACAGAAATACAATTTAAAGCAAAATTAAGAAGTTCATTCGCAATGCTGCAATATTATACATCATGAAGAAAAAACAAAGGTCAAACAGAAACTGAATGTTTACTGATTCATTTCAGACCTTTCTTAAACATCAGTGGAAAATTAAAATACAGTGGGGCCCTACATTTCAGCTTACAGAAGCTCTAACATGGGGCTGGCCCAGTGGCTCAGCAGTTGTGCTACTGTCCACCACACCAGCGACCTGGCATCGGGAGTGATCTCAGGTTGCTGGGGGCTGGCCGGGGGGATCCAGTGTCTGACATACTGCTCTCAGAGGGGTGGTGCTGACTTGCTGGCTCTGCCAAGTGACAACCACCAGATGAAGACCTGGGGATAATGTGGGACAGGAGCAGCAACTAGTGGAGGAAGCTGCAAAATTGGTGTGAAACATCACTTGGTGTCAAACCTGTACTGAGTGCTGCAAGAATCGAGTCAGAAGCTACTGCATGTTTTAGACTGGCCAGGGCAAAGAAGATGTTGAGGACATCTCGGAAGAGGACTGAAATAAAAGCGGCCTTGAAACCCCTAAAATAACAAGCTCACATATGTGGAAGCATCTCACCAGATATCTCAGAACTGCAATTAAAATGGCACATTACATGCAAACCTCTCTTTCTCATTGCTGGCACAACTGTGGTGAACAAAGGCCAGGACCCACTCTTATTTTCTGGACACCACCTCCCCAAGATGCCCCTAAGTGATTCTGATACCAGAAGTCTGCACTAACTATCTGACATTACCAGAACAAAGAATGAAAGTAAATATGCATGCAAGTAATGCATTGTTTACTATCTGCAATTTTAATAAAAGAAAGTTACAAAAATAAAAAGAATGACTCCATCCATGACTATAGAGGGGTCAGGGGGTTGATCACGAACTACAGCACCACAGAAGTGAGATGCTGCTGCTGATGCTACACTCTTGCTGGTCCACTGTAATGGACATGGGTTTGGGATGCAAACTAGCTCACCCATGTAGCTGTCAAAGCGTGTGGGAGGAACATATGATTTAAACATATCACGAGGGGATTCATAAAGGCACAAAGACTCATGGGGGGTAATTGGTAAAACCAAGGGCTATGAGGTTAGGCTAAAGATGAAGGGGTTCAGGTGACACAAATCACAAGGAGACAGATTAGTGGAGGAAGACAGCACTGCAGCACTCAAGAGGAGACAACACATTTTTGTAGTCACGAGACATTAATGGACAGGACTGCTGAGTGAATGGATGGCTAGACAGGATGGGCTATGTTTCATTGTACCTGAAGTAATGTAATGTACTGTTTACATCATTGGGCCGGCCCCTGGGCAAGCATATCTCCATGCTAGTCCCAGTAACAGGTTTCTGCTGTATTATAAATTCTTGAAATGTCACCTGCTGCCCCTAAGAACTGTTGCGTCTAGTAAGAAACAACCCACAATGCCGCCAGCTGCAAAGAGGTTTTAAAAGCTTACAGTAGGTTATTTCTGACACTGCTGGGATCAATCTGATTTACCTTCTGACCCTTGGAATGGCTGTAGAAATCATCAGGCCACACATCTTTTCCAAACATGACGTCATCGTTTAGGTAAATTAACTTCTGCGACAAGCCTGAAATGCGATGTATATGAGCTTCAATTGCTGGAGAGCTAAACGTTGGCAAGTGGCTTATGTTTTGAAAGATTTCCTAATAAAAAATAAACGACAGGACAGCAACAGTCAGCAAGTGATCCCTTGTTCAGGTCTCTCTTCTCTAAGGAACATTAATGTTATGGTACAAAACAACCCCTTCTCCAATCAAAAACTGGAAATTACATAAAATTAAACTCTTAAAGCAGTAGTATTTCTTAGTCACCATAGTTTTTCTTTTCAACAATAATGTTTTTCTGGCAACATCAACATATCAATTTTTATTTTCTTTCATTCCTGAACTCAGATATGGGATTTTGAAGATTTTAGAAGTTCTCGATCTTGTGCCATGTCTGTCATGAAAAAAATACAAAATCTTCGTACACTACTGTGCTGTTTACCATCAAAAACATGCGGTAACACCATCCCAATAGATTCACAAAATGAGTCTTGTATGTACAGTCAACAGGTAACTTCAAGGGAAGAGATTTTTAAAAATTGCAAGTGGTGGCCATGTTTAAAGTGATTTAGTCACATTCTGCAAATGCCCGTCTCACGTAGTATGCCACTGCCACTCATGCTTCAGATGCTGAAGCTGCAATTTGTTTTGTAAAAAAATCCATCATAGTAATTTTTTTGTATGTTTTTGTTTCTGCCCGCCCTCTAGTTTTCTGTGTAAGGCCACCCCCCAGAATGATGTCATGCAAGGGAACTGTCAATGTTTTACATACAGCAACACGGAATTCTGGGTATATTATAAAGCTGACTTAAATGTTAGTTACTGAGAGGTGCAGTCCCTTATTTTATTTATTTATTTGTACATTCAGATTTGCAACCTTTGAGCCAGAGGCTCGTTTACAAAGGTACCTCGTCACAGAGAGGACGACAGTGTTACAATATTACGGTAGGTTGACATACAGATTTATACAGATTTTACACAGTAGTATACAGACATTGTTACATACATTTTGTTCATTTTATAAAACAGTAGTTACATAAAAACAGATATCTGGCAGGGGGGAATGAACAAAACCAGGTTGGGGGGGGCGGAGGAGGCAGTCCGGAGGACTTTGTCGAAGTGCACTTAGTGATAAGCGAGCAGTCTGTTAGTGACAGGAACAGCAGCGGGTGTTGAACAGGTGGTTCTGAAGAGCAGTTTTGAAGGAGGCAATTTTGGGAGTGTTAGTGATGGTTATAGGGAGACTGTTAAACCAGGAATGGGCCCTGTTGCAAAAGGATCTCAGAGCTAGGGCGGTCCTAGTTCTGGGTACCAGTAGGGTGACCTTGTCCGAGCTGTGGGTGGAGACTGTAGGGTAGGTATGTTGGAGGGAGGCAGATACCCTGGGAGGGGGAGAGCTCGAGCAAAATTTTCTTGGCTAGGAGACAGGTTTGGTAGTGGAGACGTTCTTCCAGGTTGAGGAGATTAGCAGTGGAATACAGATGACAGGTGTGGGTGAGCCTGGGGCACTGGTCAGTAGTCTACAGGCCTTGTTCAGAGTGAGTTGGATCTTATTGAGTGCTGTGTAATCAGCTGCTCCATACACTGGAAGGCAATAATCCACTAGGGACAGTACTGAGGATGTGATGGCCAGTCGGACAGCATTGGGTGGAAGGAAGTCCCTATGGTGGTATATGAGGCCAATCTGGGTGTTGGTGGCAGACGTGAGGGCATTAATGTGGGCATGAAAAGTGAGGGCAGTGTTGAAGTAATCCTAAGATAGTTGTAGGTGTGCACTTGTTTGAGCGGGTGTTGAGTGCTCGGGAGGATAAGGAGGGGGCTATTTCTTGCTTTAATGCTGGGAGAACAGCATCAACTTGATCTTTTTGAGATTAATGACAAGTCTGTGCTCCTTGAACCAGCTTTCTGCATGGTTGAAGGTGTGTTGGAGAGAGTCCTGGAGTGAGGCAGAATTTCAGTGAGAGGCATAAAGAACGGCATCATCTGCATACAGAAGAATTCTGCCGGAGCAGGCACTGGGCAGGGTGTTTAGGTAGAGACTAAAAAGTAGGGGGCCCATGATGGAGCCCTGGGGGACCACGGAGCGGACATGGTGGGTCTCTGAGAATGTCCCATTGATTTTGACGCACTATGAACAGGATGATGGGTAGCTAGAGCACCAGGCGAGGGGACCAGTAGAGAAACTAATATGGTAGAGGGCGTCAAGTAGGAGGGGATGGCAGACAGTGTCAAAGGCCTTTGAGAGGTCAATGAACACTGCTCCAGCAAGGTTGCCAGAGTCAAGAGAGGAGTGCAGAAAGTTGGAGAATTCCAGTAAGGCTGTACCAGTGCAATGGCCTGCATGGAAACCACGTTGCTCTGTGCACAGAACAGCATATTTAATCAGATACTTGGTGAGCTGTTTAGCGACCACTTTTTCTATGGCTTTGGAGAGTCGGGGAAGGATGGAAATTGGCCTATAGTTGCTGGCGGTGGACCTGTCCCCACCTTTATGAATAGGTGTGACAACAGCCGTTTTCCAAACACTGGGAAATTGACCCAGGCAGAGGGATTGGTTTAGTAAGCTCATAATTGGGACTAGGATGTCATCTGGGACCAGTCATAGTATTTTGGGATCCAAGGAGTCATTGCTTGGGTTGTTGCTGCCTAATGCTTTTAGAAGGAACGGTCTGGCTTCATGGGTAGATATTTTGCACAAGTAGAACCGGGGACGTTGAAGGACAGGGAGCTGTGAATCGGGAGCTGGGTTGAAGAAATTGCTGGGAAGGACAGAGCTAAGGTCCGTGAAGGAGGTGTTAAGGCAGTTAGCTATTTTAAGTGGGGTCAGTGGTAATAGAACCGTCAATAGTAAACTGGGATGGGGGAGGGGAGTGAGATTTCCCATTCAGTTCTTTAATATTGTCCCAAAAGATCCGGACAGACCCCCATGAGGAGGTGAGGGTAGCCTGGAAGTGAGCAGCCTTGGCCTTACAGATGGCCCACGTGCACCTATTCCATGCAGCATTGTAGGCTTGTCTGTCTACCGTTCAGCCGCTCTCAGTTGCTAGGTGCCAGAGGTTATCCCTTTCCCTGAGTTTCTGGAGTAGGGTGGGGGTGACCCATGGTGCATTTTGCTTTTTGGTGCGGAGTCTGGTAAACGGTGCATAGAGATCACTGCCTTGTTAAAAGCCTGCGTGAAAAGGTCAACGGCAGAGTCAATGCTGGGTGCCTGGTTGATGGGGGGACCAGTCGATCTGGGTGAGGAATTACTTGAGTTTATTCAGGCCACCCGGGTGGAGGCGCCTGTGGAGGGTGGTTTGGGCTACAGGTTTGGGGTAGAGGTGGACCAGAGGAATAGGATAGGGGAGTGGTCACTTAAAGAGTCGGGGAGGATTTGTATGTCCTGGATTTTGCGGGGATGGTTGGTGACTATGACATCCAGGAGGGTGCTGGTTCCACTGGAGGGATTGAGTCTAGTGGGCTGGGAGACTAGTTGGGTCAGGTCAAGGGCAGTGAAGGTGTCCCCTGCTTGGGAGGCAGAGGGACTAATCCAACTGACATGGAGGTCCCCAACAAGGACTTGTTCTGCTTTGTGGTGGAGGGTGGTGAGATAATCTGTAAAAGACGAGATTGCCAGGTTCTGGTTCTTTTGGGGTACATAGAAGACTGTGAGGTAGAGCGGTCCCCTAGAGGGATAAGGAATGAGTTTGAGGGTGAGGGCCTGGACACCATTATCAAGCTTGAGGGCAGGGAGCACATGACCAACAATAGTGTCACGTATGAAAACAGCACAGCTGAGGGGACTGCAGAATAGCACCTAATATGTAGACATAGAATCTAGTTCTAGAGAAGCTTGAAGAAGCTAAGTATATGCACACATGAGCAGACTAGATGGGCCGAAGGCCCTTATTTGCTGTCAACATCTATGTATATATATGTAGCAAGACACTGTGGGTACAGTACATAGCTGTTTTTTTTCTGTCTCCCTTATCAAAGTGCAGTCTCCTGTGTCGGTAGTGATAACAGCAGTACAGTTCTGTAGAAAAGTTTCTGGAAAATTGTTTTTGTGATGCAGATAGACCAAAAAGATAATTTGCCAGTCTGTGTAGATGCTGTTTGACTTTCACTGCCTGCTGATGAAGTGAAAGGTCTGAAGTGGCAGCTCCTGTCAGAATGTGGGAGCATGATGTCTCTTTTCTATGTTTATGTTATAGGGCCTGAATGACTATAAGTAGTTCAGGAGTGTAATTATGGGTCAGACTACTTTCATTTTTCTTTGGTGTCCAGCTTCTGCTATGAGGCCAAAATTGTGAAAGAAAAGGGATGTCTGTAACACCAAGACTGACAAACAGAGGTCTCTGTTTCAACACAGTGCTTTTCTCTTGCATGATGTCATGGTTGGGGCTTGTGGCACTAAGAATAAAGGGGCAGGGCTATGCAAATGAAGCACAGCACAGAAATAAAAGCATTTTTTTGATGGAAAACAGCACTTTTTTGGCAGTCTGAATGGTAAGAGATTTTATTTACTTAGTTTTTGTTTACCGGGTAGGTGCACTGGCCATAGCAATGACTATTTTCAGGCACGACCCAGGAGGGTACAGTACTACAGTACAACAATACAACAATACAGGGAAACATTTCAATACAAGTACAGAAGATGGTTGACAATAGTATACAGAGCAATTTGCAAATGTTTCCATAGAACAAGGAGGCTGCAATACCAGTGCAGGACAGAAAGTAAACAAAATAACACAGGAGCAGGACAAAGAATAAAAACTACACCACAATTTGCTATAAGGAAAAATGAACATGTTGAACATTTTAGTGCTAATAAGGGAATGGATATAGAACTAGGGGAAGGATGCTAGTAAGTGATGGAAGTGAGTCAAGAGAAGAGGGACAAGAGTGAAGTAAGGTGGGAGGAGGGAAAGACAGGCAAGGAGAAGTGCATAGTGTATACGAGGGTAGATCAATAAGTGTTATGGAGAGAAGAGGCTGGGAAGGAAAAGAACTACGGAGATTTGAAGCAGGAGCACTTGTGGGAAGTATAGAGATAATTTCGCAACCCTTTTTTAAAAGATGCATGAGGTAGTGATTGGCACAATGCTAGTAGAAGGGAGTTCCAGTATTTGGGGGCATGGTAGGCTAAAGCACTAGCGTCTTTAGCGGTGTTGTGCCTAGGGGTGAAAACGGGGACCTGGTCAGCAGACCTCAGTTCATAGCACGGCGTCAGATTTTGGAAAAGTCCTGCTAGGGATTCTGGTATTTGTAGGAGGTCCATATTGTCAATGATGGAGCCATAGGCATGAAGCCTTAGTTCATTAGGAGGAAGCCATCCCAGGTCTGAATAGAGGAAGCAGTGGTGTTTCAGTCGGTGTGAGGAAGACGCATAGCGACAGATATTGTTATAAGTGACATCCCATTTCCAAAGGATTGATTAGCATGCAGAGGCATATGTTGCAGCACCATAGGTAAGAGATGGAAGGATTATTCCACGGGCAATGGCAAGCCCTGCTGAGGGAGTGAGCACATGGCTGGTTCGGTAGGCTATTCCAAGTTTAGAGTTTACCAGTTTGCAGGTCTGGTTGATGTGTAAGTCGAAATTTAGTTATGGATCAAGGGTGAGGCCCAGGTATCTAAATGAATTTACCACCCCAACAAGTGAGCCATTTAAGGAGGTGACTTTAAATTTAGGGTGTGCATGCTTGAGTTTCACATTTGATCCAAAGAGCATAGCTTGGGTTTTGAACTCATTTCGTACAAGTTTGTGAGTAGATAGCCACTCCTGCATTAACTGAAAGTCAAGAGAAAGTAGATTGTTTATGTCTTCAATGCTTTTTGTGCTAGCATAAAGAACAATGTCATCAGCATATAGCAGGGAGATTGTTATGCAGAGGTCAGTGGAGATGTTATTTATGAAAAGAGAGAAAAGCAGGAGCCCAAAGATGGAACCTTGTGGCACCCCAATGTTTATAGTGGTCTTGTCTGAGAGAATGGAGTTGTATTTCACAATTTGAGTCCTATCAGATAAGTAGTTCTCAAACCATCTTACAACATTAGTCGAGAAGTCTAGAGATCAAAGGGTAGTTAGAAGGATGGAGTGATCAACTAGGTCAAACACCTTAGTTATGTCTATGAAAATTGCTCTGGTGAGTAGACCGGAGTCCATAGTCACTAGTGTATCTGACGTGAATCTGAGAAGGGTAGTAGTGGTGCTATGTCCTTTGAGAAAACCATGCTGGGCAGAGGAAAGCAGATCATGTTTCTGTAGGAAATCAATTGTCTGGGCAGCACCAAGCTTCTCAAGAATTTTATTTAGGACAGTCAGTATGGCAACAGGCCTATAGTTTGAGGGATCTTTACAATCTCCTTTTTTGAAAACAGGGGTAAACCTAGCTATTTTCCATATCTCAGGGATGCAGCTCTGGCACAGGGAGAGCGTGAAAATCTTGGCTAGGGAAACAGCGATAAAGGGGGCAGCAATCTTAAGTAGCTTTGGTTCAAGATTGTCAGAGCCAGCTACAGTGCCTTCCAAGATACTGTTTAGCAGTCTAAGCACTTCACATTTAGTGACTGATTTGAAAAGGAAATGAGGATCATTTGCATTTTGCCGGGTGGGTACGTCTGGTTGGACAGGGAAAGAGGAGGTGTAATTAGTAAAGTCAGAGAATTTGTTGTTGAAGAAGTTGGCAATGGTTCTGGGATTATTACAGTCTACCCCACCAAGCGACATGTCATTAGGGGTGGTTGCTGAATTAGAACCAAGGAAGAATTTAATGTGGGACCAACATTTTTTGGGGTCACCATAGGAGTTGGTTAGAAGGTCCTTGCAGTATGAGCTCTTGGCTTTTTGATGTCCTTTCAGCAGGCATTTCGCAGGGCCCTGTAGGTGATGAGGTCAGAGGTTAGCCCAGAGCTCTTATAACGGAGCCAGCTTCTGTCTCTTAGTTTAAATTTAGCTAGTAGTTCAGATTTCAGCCAATTGGTTTGCCTGTTTCTTACTCGACGGGTTACAAGTTTGCAGTACTTATCCTGGAGCGCTAGGAAGTGTTTCAAGAACAGATTAAGGGCAGTCTGAGCATCACTGGACGCAAGATTGGGAGACCAATCAGTAGTGGCAATGTTGTGTAGGAAAAACTGAGTGTTAAAATTTGCATAGTCGCGGAAGGTAATGAAGCAGGACCCCTTCTGGGTAGGTCTGTTTTTGGCCCCGATACAGTATATTGGGGAATGATCAGTGTTGGCATCTGGTAGTACTCCAGAGACAATTACATTTTTGGGGCGATTGGTCATAATCCAGTCTAGTAGCGTGTTCGCGTTTGAGTGAAGGGCATGTCTGGTAGGTTCACCTATCAGTTGGTGCAGGTTATAATTCTGCAATTTAGTCAATATTGTGGATTGGTTACTGCCCAGCCAGTTAACATTTAGGTCCCCAAGTATAAGGACCGCATTTCTTCCAGCAAGGCATGAGATTTGTTCCATTAGCTCTTCTAGACCTATTTGTCCATTGGTAGGGGGATTGTAGGCACACACAAAATGTAGTTTTTTGGTACTGAGTGTGAGCAGGGCATGAAGTGCCTCACAGTGGCATAAGATAGATGTTTTTAGGGCAGAGACATCAAGATGATCTCTAAAGTAGACGGCTGTCCCACCCCCTCTTTTGGGTGCAGCTCTGTCAAGTCTCAATAGATTAAAGTGAGAAAGGGGGCACAGAAAATCGGGTATGGATGGTTTTAGTCATGTTTCAGTTAGGCATATAATATCTGGCTTGTAGAGGGAGATCCAGGATTCAAGCTCAGCTAGATTACGTGCAAGGCTCCTGATATTGTGGTGTGCTATAATAAGACCTTTGGCGTTACTAATAGTGTCAGGTAGAACATTAGGTGGTCCCGAGTTTGGTTGAACATTGCCTGCGAGCAGGATAGCAAGTAGGAGAAAGTACAATAGCTTGCAATGCAAGAAGGAACCACTGGCATATACGGGCAAGCGACATTTCATTTGGACATGGGCAACCATGTGGATCCATATCCTACTTAGTAGTACTGGGGATAGGTTACAGCAAGGGGTAGGAAGTATCAGGAGATTAGAGTAGTAGTAATCATGAGGCAAAAAGGCAGGGTGGGTCACTTCAGTTTGAGGTGCCGTGGGCATGGACAAGAGGAGTAGGGGTAGTGTGGTTTCAAGAAAATACAGTATGATCTGTGGGGACATTTTTTTTTTGTTTGTTTGTTTGTTTTTGGTTTCCTTTGATTCACTACTCCTACAGGTTTCTACTCCAATTTGCTATGGCAAACACGACAAAATCACTTTAACGACGCAAGTCTAGCTGTTAAAATGAAAAATACACCAAGGATAAATCTAAGGTTGTCAGAATTACATTTTTCCTAACAAATGCGGCTGCTTTAATGAACAGGTTTTTTGTTTACTTTTTGCTTGCAATCACTGAAATACTGTACTAATTAATCACTCACATACCTAATTGTGTCTTTGCTGAGCCACCCCCTCTCTTTCAGATACTGTATAACTTCACTAGTTCCATGTGAATACAAGTTGTTTCAATGCAAATAACATCTTTAGAATTCAGTGTTTAAGCTGGAAGTCTAAAAATGGTAACACTCTGGCTAATTGTCACCTGAGCATTTCAGCAAACTGACAAAACTGTTAACTGAACCTTTAGTACTGAACAAGAGTATAGGACTTAAGGAAGGCTGACTTTGGGAGAATGAAAGAGTGCCTCAGAAAAGCACCATCAAACAGGCAAGAAGGATGGGGGGGGGAGGAACAATGGGGAATAATCAAAACAGCCATCGAAGAGGCAACAAACCTTTGTGTGAAGCAAATCAACAAAACAAAATGAAGGAAAAAACACTATAGTTCTCAAAAGAGGTGGCAGAGACAGTTAAGTAGAAAAGGATAACATTCAGGAAATATAAGGAAACACAGAAGAAGCAGGAAAGAGAACTTCATCAGGTAAAGCAGAAGGATGCAGGGAAGGCAGTCAGAATAGCAAATGCACAAACTGAGGAAAAGATAGCCAACTCTGTTAAGAAGGGGGATACAACCGTTTATAGGTACATTTGGGAGTGAAGAAAGACCAAGGGAGGGATACAGAGACTAATAACGGGAGGAACATGGGCAGAGGGTGACAATGAAAAAGCAGGGATACTGAACAAATATTTCTGCTCAGTATTCACAATGGAAGGGGGGTACCTAAACCAAACAAGAGAGAAACTCTGAAAAGGGGGGTCGATACCAGTCCATTCACAGAAGAAAGGGTTTTGAAAGAACTCTTGAAACTGAGGGTGGACAAAGCAATGGGGACTGATGGGATTCATCCCAGAATTCTAAAAGAACTAAGGGTGGAACTAGTAACACCACTGACTACTCTCTTTAACAAATCAAGGGAGGATGGGATGGTACCTAAGAACTGGAGGAGGGCAAATGTGATTCCACTTCACAAAAGTGGGAGCAGGGCAGATACAGGGAACTACAGAGCAGTTAGTTTGACTTCAGTGTTAGGGAAAATGATGGAATCACTTCTGAAGAAAAAAACTGTTGAGTACCTAGAGGCCAGTGGGGCAAAGGACCCAAGGCAGCATGGTTTCACAGCAGGAAGGTCAATGCAGATGAACCAAATAGATTTCTTTGACTGGGTGACCATTGTAGTAGACCAGTGAGGTGCTGTGGCTATGGCCTACCTAGATTTTAGCAAGGCATTTGACACAGTCTCACACAAAAGATTAATATACAAGTTAGCCAACCTTGGAGTAGGTCCCAAGGTGGTAGCCTGGATAAAAAACTGGCTGGACAACATGACGCAAAGGGTAATAGTAAACGGAGTCCACAGTGAAGAAAGGAGGGTAACTAGTGGGGTACTGCAGGGTTCAGTACTGGGACCGGTCCTCTTTACTGTCTTTATAAGTGACATTGGAGAGCACCTGGAAGGAAAGGTATGTCTCTTTGCAGATGACACAAAGATCTGCAACAGGGTTGATACACAAGTTGGCGGAAAGAATGAAAAGGGACTTGGCAAGGTTGGAGGAATGGTCAAATATGTGGCAGCTCAGATTCAATGCAAAGAAGTGCAAGGTAATGCATCTGGGAAACAAAAACCCAGGGGAAGAGTGCAAAATGGGGGGTGAGTTAATAACAACAACAAAAATCGAAAGAGACCTAGAAGTAATTATATCAGATGACCTAAAGGTGAACAAGCAATGTGAGAAGGCAGTAAGGAGGGCTGGTGGGATACTGGGATGCATAGGGAGAGGCATCAACAGTAGAAAACAGGAAGTTGTTATCCCCCTGTACAGACAGTTAGTGAGACCCCATCTGGAGTACTGCATGCAATTCTGGAGACCCCATCTGTGCAAAGGCGTAGAGAGAGTGGAGGCTGTTCAGAGGAGGGCAACCAAAATGGTGCAGGGTCTGCACCAGAGGACATACGAGGAGAGACTAAAGCAGCTTACTATGTATACCCTTAAGGAAAGGAGGGGGGGGCATGATAGAAACTTTCAAGTATCTCAAGGGAATTAAAGTACAAGAGGGTAGTATCTTTCAGAAGAAGAGATGTGCAAGAACAAGGGGGCACAATTTGAAGATAGAGGGAGGATGGCTCAGAGGTAATGTTAGAAAGTACTTTTTCACAGAGAGGGTTGTGGATGCATTCCTTCCAGCCTTCCTGAGGAGGTTGTGGAGTCAGGAACAGTGGAAGAATTCAAGAATGCAAGGGACAGGCATAAGGCAATTCTAGTGGGGTGGTAGGAGGAAGTAAGCTTTTGATTAACTAGGATCTGCAGCTTATCCATCAGGTAGGGAAATGGGCAGACTAGGTGGGCCAAGTGGTCCTTATCTGCCGTCAAATTCTATGTTTCTATGTTTAAAAAACAATATTCAAACTGTGAACTGCAGCCAATGGTTGCAGTAGCAATTTGGCTGATCAATGTTGTATTAGTAGTTAAATGCAGACAAACATACTGACTACTGGTGACTATAATCCTTAGAAGATGCTCTAGTCAACAGTATGCTGCACAGAACAACACAGCACCCCAGCACTGGTGAATGACTGTGTAAAGTCCTGGGTCATCAATCTTTTTACATTTCACTGGGGGCTTTTAAGAATGCCAGGAGGTCTGGGACCATTTTTTTTTTGTCCATGATCAAAAACAATAATTTCTTATCGTCCAGTAAACAAGGAGAGTAGGAAATTACAGGAAGTGGAATCTGAATGAAAGGAAAATTAATTCCATCTGTAGTGTGTCTGAGAGATTGATTTTGAAAACTTTTAAGGGTCGAAAGAAGATGACGAACATGTGTTGAGTAACCTGTGGAGGAGCGCCTCACCACCTAATTTTATGCTTGATGGCATCAATACATTTGGCACTCCTTTACTCCTGAATATCTTTTGCGTTATAATATATTAATTACTGAAAAAAAATAAGAAATCTGCACATGGAGAGTACGTCTTATATTTTCTAGGTATACTGCACTATACGTGCCACAGACTGGGTCTTAGTAGACGATGGAGGCAAGGCCACGGACAGAGAAGGAGAGTTGGACTAGTCAGAGCCCAGAGAGGAGCCTGGGGAAGGAATAGGCTGAAAGTGGATTATCGGAGTACTGGAGTCTGGTGTGGAGTAGTCCTCAAAACGTTATCCATGGGACGCTTGCATGAAGGTGTTTTCACCACTGCTGCTGCTTCTCGGGCAAGCTGGTTCGTTTGGGTGTTTGTAGGGGGGGTTCCGTAAACAGAAGAAAGAAGAAGAAGAAGAATTTAGAAGCAGAAAAAGCTGAAAAGGTTTGAAGAAAGATCAGAGATTAGTAACAAACGGACTAGAATGAAACAGAGTGTTTCAGAAAAGAGTTGAAAATATAGCTTAAAATGGAAAAAGCCTGGAGAGGCCTTTCCAGTCCGATAAAGGGACAGAGTGCTGGAGTGTGAACTTTTCCCTCTGCCTATATTTCCATTTCACTCCTTCTGCACTCTGAGTCTATTTATTTATTTAGTTCTGGGGGGAAGTTTACCCTATTATATTATAGCCATAATAGGAACAATCTTTTTGAGAGATTTATAGGGAACATGATCCGATTGTAAAGGTTGACATGGTTAACAATGGGCGAACTAATGAAATATAAACAACAATGACATATTAAGATACATATATACAGCATTAAGGAGAGCTGCAAACCTAATACATTTTTGTATGAAAGTGTCTTTTTTAGGAAATAGGTATTTAAAAGTTTGAATTTTGGAGACACCGAATCCAAAGGTTGTTTTTTTTGTTTTTGTTTTTCAATAATTTGAGAGTTGCCAAGGATAGACTCCCTATGGTGATGCTGACACCCCGACGTCACACCCTGCTGAAGAATCAGCATGCTTGCAGCAATCTAAACTTAGCTGGAGTGAAGGTTTTGTGCAGGCAAGATGCCAACTTCATTTTGTCTGCTTTTTTGAGGAATATACAACGATAT
Source organism: Neoceratodus forsteri (assembly GCA_016271365.2). Classification (NCBI taxonomy): domain Eukaryota; kingdom Metazoa; phylum Chordata; order Ceratodontiformes; family Ceratodontidae; genus Neoceratodus; species Neoceratodus forsteri. The sequence goes on along the minus strand of CM028131.1, from coordinate 1,290,275,747 downwards.
AGCAACTTTTAGGTATAGTTAGTCTCTTTAGAGAATTTTTACCTAAAAAACTCCCTAATGCATCAGAGGTATCTTGTTTGGAGATTTTCTCCAGTTAAAAGTAACACATAAGGTTAAATTCAAGGGAGCTTACTTTTTTATCTTGATAGCAAGTGTAGAAGTTTCCACTTTGGCAGGATTAGGGCCATTGCCCAGAACACATCTTAACAAGCATTTGTCAATGCCAAATGTTTGCTTGCTGGCATTGGCATTGGCAGTGTAGGAGTTACAGAGCTGCATAATAGGAATGGCAGTGGAGTACTGAACTGAAGCAAACCCCACCGACACCCTGCAGAGACGGACAGGCATTGGGGTGTGCCTTTGGGTTGTCAGGCATAACGGCCATGCCATTTCACCACACCCTACCCTGCAGACACAGACAAGTGTCACAGTGTGCCTTGGGGTCTTTGGCCCTTATGCGTACCTCATTCCATCAGGAAATATGGTGAGATGGGTGTGGTATAGCAGAATGGGGTGAAGTTTGGGGCCGAAGAGTCCAAGGCGCACCTCGATGCCTCTCACTGGCTGCAGGGTGTGGAATGGTATGAGCATAACAGGCAAGAATCCCAAGTCACACCCCTGATGCCTGTCATTCTCTACAGGGTGGGGTGTTATGGTCGGAAACCCTAATGCCTCAGGCATTTGTTGGTATTTTCACTCCAAATTTTCAACATGTTTTTTTTGTGACCCCCACCTCATGAACAGTGGCGATATCAGTTTGTTAGCCGAAAGCTGCTTTTGCACAGCAACTATGGCATTTAGCACCACAGGTGCAAAAACACATTCAAAACAGGATATGAAAAATGACAGCTGTACTGTTCATGGGGTGCTGTAAAAAATGGCAATGTTGAAAATCTGCAGTGAAAATATAAAAAAAAACCTGAAGTCACGTGCGTGTGTAGAAACTGTGCAACGCACACCCGTAATGTAATTAGTATGGGGACTTTTTACAGCAGATTGTCAACACAGGCATTTTGGGACCTCCAATCATGAACAGTGTCACTGTGATTTTCTTTATCTGTCCCGAACAATGATTTCCCACAGCGACCACGCATTTCTGTGCTGAAAGTGTGAAAACACATTTCGCCCATGTTGTGAAAAATGACAGCTGTACTGTTCATAAGGAAGTGTGGAAAAATGCCACTGGTGAAAATCTGGACTGAAAATATTACAAATTCATGAACTTACGGTGCCGGAAACTGCACAATGTACTGTAACACAGTCATTTATGGACTTTTGTCACCAAATTTTCAACATAGCCATTTAAGACCTCTGCTCATGAACAGTGTCACTGTGATTTTCCTAATCTGTCCCAAACATTGCTTTCACACACCGACTGCACCATCGTGAGCTACATGTGCGGAAACACATTTTGGGCGAGATATGAAAAATAGCAGCTGTACTGCTCATAAGGAAGTGTAATAAAATGGCAATGTTGAAAATCTGGCGTGCAAATATAAAAAAATCACAAACTTACGAGCATGCATAGGAACTGTGCAATGTGCGCTCCTAAAACAGTCATTTTTGGGGAAGTTTTCACCAAATTTTCAACATAGCTATTTTAAGGCCTTTGCTCATGAACAGTGTCACTGTGATTTTCTTAATCTGTCCCAAACATTGATTGCGCACACTGACTGCGCCATTGTGCGCTACATGCAGGGAAACACATTTTGGGTGACGTGTGAAAAATGTCAGCTGTACTGCTCATAAGGAGGTGTGGTAAAATGGCAATGTTGAAAATCTGGAGTGCAAATATTAAAAATTCGCGAACTTACGAACGTGCGCAGAAACTGCGCAAAGCACGCTCCTAAACACTCATTTTTAGGAAGTGCTTCACCAAATTATCAACATAGCCATTTTAAGACCTCTGTTCAAGAACAATGTCACTGTGATTTTCTTAATGTGTCCCATACACTGATTTTGCATACCGACTATGCCATTGTGTGCTACATGTGCGGAAACACATTTTGGGTGAGATGTGAAAAATGACAGCTGTACTGCTCATAAGGAGGTGTGGTAAAATGGCAATGTTGAAAATCTGGAGTGCAAATTTTAAAAATTCGCGAACTTACGAGCGTGCATAGGAAATGCGCAGCACGCACTTGTAAAACAGTAACTTTTAGGAATTTTTTCACCAAATTTGAAACATAGGCTTTTTGAGAGCCCACCTTATGAACACAGGCACTGTTATTTCGTTAATCGGTCACGAAAGGTGATTTCGCTCAGTGACTGCGAAATCATCCATCGGGCCCGATTAACGCCATGACAGTTCAAGAATTCATGAGAAGGGGGTCTCAAAAACCCCATGTTGAAAATTTGGTGCCAAAATTCCAAAAAATGCCTGAGATATGCACTAAAGTTGAAAAAACCCTATTTATTGCATTATACAGCTTACCGGCATTCCTCAGTTCGTGAGTCGGCTTTGAAGAGTGAAGACGTGTTCCCAGTCCACCGAAGAGCATCGCGCCGAGCTCAAGAGGTAAGTATGGGGTTGGGGGGGGTGGGGAGGCAGGGTGCGCAATGGGTGGGCAGGGAGACCGCCGAGGGAATGTTTTTAATAAAAATTTTTATCCTCTTTGGCTGGAAGAGGATTGAGTGGCCGCCTGGCAGTTGTCCTCTCCCAGGCTGAGGTAATGAGCTGTCCCGGCTCTTGGCTACCACCAGATGGAGGCCTGATGGTAGTGCCAATGCTCTGGTGGCAGATTGAAGTGAGGGAGGTGAAAGAGGCCAGCGGCTCTGGAGTGCAAGCATACTTCCACATGCATGTATCCTCCATGTTTGCCATAGCCTTGAGGGGAGAAACCTAAGGAGGAAAATGGAAGGAGGAGCAGGCTACATGAAGTCCTACCCAAGGTGTCACAACCTGTCCTGTTGCTCCGCTGGACGGGGGGACATCTGGATGAGAGTCGCGGGGAGAGGACTGCCCTCCCTAGCCCGGTGGAGGGAAGCAGCAGGCGGGCCACATTTTAGCCATACTGTTGGTTTTATTTACATAATGTAATTGTGCTCATAGACACTCTATGTTACATCAAAAACCTGATAAGATGTTCTCTGTCTTTTCCTGAACGATCTTTAATGTGATTATCATAAAGACCATTATAGTTGGAACTGTTTAATTGTTTATCTTATGCAATTGTTTTGCACTTGAAACTCTCTTTTCAGGGCACAGAACTTCATGATATACTGTAGTACCCGTAAGGAGTAGGAATATTTATATCTGGTGTAAATTGCCTAGCAGATTGTTTTTTAAGCATATATATTTTTGGCAAAGTATGTACACAAGAATGAGAGGCAATTACTAAACTTAGGTACACATTTTCCAAACAGCAACAAAAAAATGAGGGAACAAGAATCTTTAGATGTTCAAATAACCTCCACACCAGTAGCTTAATTTTCCATAGAAAATGTTGGTACTTCAGAATTTAATAATCCAACCTGAATGGATGTTCCATAAAACAGATGCCTGATACTTCATTCACCTATTGTTAATTGTTTAATGGGGATACCGCCTATTTTGAGAGTGAGCAACACCTCTCTAATGGCAGGGAAGAATCCTTAATTAGAGAACTTAAATCTAAGCAAATGGTACAGGACAGGGGCAGTAGATCTCAGCCCCACTTTGAGGGAAAAATACTTGTATATTACTGTACTTTGCTTTAACAGACCCATATTAGAGGCAGAAATAAGAAAAGTAAGGAAGAAATGGTACAGGTGGAAGTTCATCACAGCAACATTACTAAATTTTATGATTTAACAGAATTTCTATTTCATTCTCCCACTGACATTCCTCATGATACACAGGAGTTAAAAAGTAGAATGGACCTCTTTCATCCTCTTAGCATAGATTCTGATTTAAATTCTATGCTAAAGCAAGAAGAGGAACTATTAACAGCTAAAGTTCCAGCTTGTGAACAGGTGAATCTTGTGTAAGTACTTAATGATTTGGGGTCCTGATTTTTCTAGTCTGTGTAATATTCCCGACAGCATGGAAACATTAGACAACACCAACTCAAAGAGTGTGAATGATTTACTCCTTGATGAAGCTTTGTTAAAATTTCACTCAGATCTCACAAACAATTTCATTATTCCATTGGCAGTTCCTCATGTAGCTCATATACTCATTACGGAAACTTTTGCAGCCTTGAAGGAAGAGGTAGATTGTAAATAAAACCAACAGTACTTGGAACAGTGTTCTTAGAATCTCAAGCTGAAATAATGAATCAGGCCATGTTAAAACTGGGTCCAGTTAAAACATCAATTAAGAACGTACTGTATTAGTCTCAGAAGCTGTTATTCCAGCTATTTCTGAGGTTTACAAAAAAGTAAAAGACAACAGGAAGAAATCAAAGTAAGAAAAAGAATAGAAAAAAAGAGAGAAAATTAATGGATGGTGACAGAACAGCTAAAAAACATCTGACATCTGAGCAAGTGAGTCAAACATTGGGATTAATAGAATATAACAAGAAACATGAAGCTGAAAGTCTAGGAAAGACAGCAGATAGAACCTGTAAAGTAGTTCCCCCAGGAGATTACAAAAGAGACGGGGTAGTATCCCTTCCAGAAGAGATCCCCAGAAGTAGTTCCCCAGGAGATTACCAAAGAGACGGTGTAGTATCCCCTCTAGAAGAGATCCCCAGAAGTAGTTCCCTGGCTGGCTGTGAAATGGTCATTTGTATAATGGGTATTTTCAGAAAACCAAATGAAACTAATGAGTCTCTGAAATAATCGATTTAGCATTTATTAACAGTTGAATTACAAATTCCAAACTGTAATGATAGTGTTACTTGCACTAGGAGGTACAAAAAAGATATTAAAGGAAAACCACATGCAAAAATTATACATACACATGTTGTTGTTTTTTTTTTTTTTTTTTACTTTTCCCTGCCAGTTTCACGGCCCCCTTGGGGTAGCCATTTAGGCTTCTTTTTACTGCCTTTGATCTGTTGGAATTTTCCCAGAATAACTCTGGGAATGATGTGAATTAGATATAAGTCCTTCAAAGGTGTATTATCACCCAGTGACAGCATTTTCTTTTTTTTTTTAGTTGTTTACCCAGGAGTAGCACACGGAAGTTAAGTGACTTGCTCAGGGTCACGCAGTATACAAGTGGAAGCTGTGGGATTCAAACCCAGATCTGGTTTGCCGGATATCACCAGATTTGGAGCTCAGAGCCTTAAACCACTGCACTATTTTACAGAGGAAATTGCCACACATTCAAAATAACAACAGCTGGCGCTTAGAAAACTCTGACTGGCTGGGAAGGGAGGGAAGACAAACACTTCCTCAAAGCAGTCAACTTTCACAAGCAGATGGAGTTAGACTGTTTGACTAGATTATAACTAGGGATCCTAGGCTCTTAGTTCTAATACAAAGTCTAATTGACATCCTCCCCAGAGTTATTTTGGGAAAATTCCAACAGATCAAAGGCAATAAAGGAAGCTTGAATGGCTATCCACCCCCCCCCCCGGGCCATAAAACTTGGAGAAAAGTAAAAAAACAAAAACGTTCTACAGACACAGTTAACAGAACACTAGGGATCATCAGAGATACAACAACTCAATGCAAAACATGTGTTTTTATCATTTTTGCATGTAGTTTTCCTTTAAATACAGGATACAGACACATCTTAGTTAGCATGGAGTGCTTTTAGAAAACTTGAAGAGCTTCAATTAAGAACGGACCCCCTATATCATGGCAAGCAATAATTAAGAATAATAGTCCTAATTCTATTGTTACATCTGATCATATCATTTGGGACATATTTTCCTTATTAGCTTGTTCTTTTGATTGCGATTATTGTTATAGACCCTTGCCTCAAAAACAACATGAAAATGTGTCTGAACCAGTTATTCTAACTATTTTTGGTCACAAGCAAAAAAAAACCTAGAACATTTAATGTCTTTGGTCTACTTCATGATTTCAAAAATACTAGATATTAAGCTAGGTTACACCGGTATTGAAAGAGTTAAGAGACTAAACAATAATGTTGGTGATACACAAATTGATAGCTAGGTAAGAGAATATTGGCATCGAATTTTCTGGCAGAAGCAGACAAATTGGACCAGTTACATATTCACATTGTGGATCTTAATTTGAATGCCAATTTCACCCTTTCCACACACATTTTAAGAGATAATTCCATAATAGAATAACGAAAGAATATTGCTTATAGTCCTCAAGTTTCTTTAAACAACTCTCAGAATGGTAATCACACAAAAGAGACAAGAAGTACTTTTTTATATTGATACTGTAATATTGGGTCGACACGTTTCAATACAGATCAGATAGCACAAATGATCATATCCTGGAATATAGCTAGATTATATTATTAAAAATGTTGGATAGTGAGGAACTTGATTTTATTAATGATTTTTATATAATTTGTTTACAAGAGTTATGGTTGTGTTCAGAAACACAGATTATAGGGTAGCAAGGCTTTTTTTTTCAGCAGCTAAGAAATTCTCTAAGAATAGGCGGCCAGTAGGAGGCCTTGCCGTATTGGTCAAAATCTCTTTTTCTCTTAGATCAGTGAAGCTACAGTACTTGGAACAAGATTCTAACTGCCAAGTATTGAAGATTACTGTGAATGATACTACACTGGTTTTGTTTAATGTATATGTTCCATCAAGTTCATCTGCTTATTAGAAGACCTAAGGTCGAAACGTAGATTTTTAACTCTATTTTCTATTTTCAGCGTGCATTTAATATAACCATTTTGTTTTGCTTTTAGACCACATGCTGACGCAGTGCCTTGTCTTTGTTTTTTTACAATTTGTATGCTACATTTGCTGCGACCCACTATGCCTAATCTGAAATCTCTTCTGAATTCTCTGCGATGCTACTTCATTTCTTCTATGTCTGCATTCCCTTCTCATATTTCTAAGCCTTCTCTTGAATTATTTTCTGCCATTTGCTCTAAGACTAAACTCTGCAGTCACTTACAGTTTCTTTCCAAATGCGCCACCTGGGTATTATTCCTAAAGGTTTCTGTTTGAAATTTCATCCTTGTTCATTTGGATCTGAGACACATGTTTCCTCTACTAACAAGCTTTTGAAAACTTTCTCTAGGAAACTTATAGTGCACACCATTCTCTCCATCAAAACAGCTGATCTCTGTGGACAAAACCATTTAAAGGCAAAAGGATTTCCTGCAGCGAACGGCTCCACATAACCTTCCTTTTATTAAGCACTGCATCCAAAACCTTAACTCCACTCTCTTTCAGTTTCTCAAGGATACCAAAGCTGCAAAACTCCAGTCTCTCACCCAGCAGATCAACAACCAGCATGAGCCCTCGAGTCAGACACAACCTAACAATTTGGTATTTTGTATTCCTCCAGACCTTCCCTGACACAAGATGAGCACTCACTCCTTAGCAAAGGTCTCTCTTTGTGCCCACACCCAGATATCTTGATGCCCCCAGGTTCAAGTTGATCTGCAGTGCTTCTATCGTGAAAGTCGCCTTGCAGCTCATTTTTCTAATATGACTCCTCTTCCCACAGATGATGACGGTATCACCAGAACTATCAATGACATCAATCCCAGCTAAGTGCATGGACACCCTCTCAGGACGCTTTTGCTGCGGTTGATTATTTTGTTAACCAATGCATGGAAAACACCACTAACTTTAATCTTCATTGCAGGCACAACCATTCCAACCTGACACCTGGTGAGCTTGCAGCCTCAGATCTCTACAATGTAGGAATGACATTGTTATTAAACCAGCTGATAAGGAGGTGCTGTTGTGGTCTGGCAAAGGAGCTATACATCACGGAAGCCACACAGCAACTCTCTGACACCAGGTTTTATTTTCTTCTCTTCACAGGAACCCACTGCTGACTATCAGACGGAGGTCACCACCACCATCACCTCTGCTATTGGAAAACAATGAGCTCCCTGCTTCTGGTAAGAGACTCATAGTCCAGCATCCCCAGACATCTAGGTTTTATCTTCTTCCCAAAATCCACAAAACAGGTAACCGGGTGCGTCCCATAGTGTCTGCCTGCTCCTGCCCCACACCCACATCTCCGTATTTTTGGATTGCCTCATGAGACCCTTGTTGAGTCCCTGCCCTCCTATGTTAAAGACACTAACCATGCTCTCCAGTTATTTGACAGGTTCAGATTCAGTGACTCTCATCAGCTCATCTTCACCATGGACATCAAATCTCTTTACACAGTGATCCCCCATGATGATGGTCTGACAGCTTTGCAGCATTTCTTGAACAAGCAGAAGTCCAGCAGCCACCCACACACACACTAACTCGTCTGGCAGAACTGGTTCTAACACTCAACGCTTTCTTTTAATAACAGTTTTTTCAGCAGGTCAGTGGAGTTGCCATGGGTACCAAGATGGGTCCCAGCTTTGCTAATCTGTTTGTGGGTTGGGTGGAGGCGTTTTCTCTCATTCACAGGGACTGTGCCTGAACTCTACAAGCGCTACATTGATGACTGTGTGGGGCAACCTCCTGCTCCAGGGAGACCCTCAAGTCTTCCTTGACAAGTTCACCACGGCTCATCCCTCCCTTCAGTACACTGTTGAAGTATCCTCCTCTACACTGCCTTTCCTGGATATCCAGCTCTCAGTCCAGAACACTGGTCTGAAGACATCAGTCTATTCTGAACCCACTGACTCTCACAGTTTCCTCCTCCATAGCTCCTTCCATCCTAAACATGTCAAGAATGGCCTGCCTTATTCACAGTTTCTTAGACTTACTTAGGTTATGCAGTGAAGAGGATGATTTTGCTGAGCAGACCCAAATAATGCATAGTTTTTTATCAACAGGGGATACCCTAAAAGCACAGTGGACAGAGCACTCTCCCGGGTCAGTAACATGCCCGTAAACCTTGACCCCATGAGGAGGGATACTGTCACACAAGAACAACGGCAATTCCACTAGTTCTTCCTTTCCATCAGAGACACCTTCTATTCACAGGATCATCACTAGTAACTTTCCCATTTTGCAAACTGACCCTAACATTGGTGCTTCCTTTACAGAACCACCTATTGCTTCCTACAGAGCCACCTAACCTGCGCAATCTCCTGGTAAAAGCAGCCTACCCACTCCTAACAGTTCCCCAGGTACCAAACCTTGCAACAGGGCTCGCTGCTACACCTGCAAATTTATTTCCAGTGTAACTGAGATTCGGGGCCTACAGGTGTTTTCACATCACCAAGGAGTTCTCATGCACCTCCACTAATGTAGTGTACTGTATTCTTTTGCAGGAGGTGTTCAGCTATTTACATCGGAGAAACTGGTAGGCGTCTTGCTGACCGTTTCAGGGAACATTACAGAGCGGTCAGGAATGGTGAAACTGCTAAACCCATTGTATCCCACTTTATCTCCAGGGACCACAATGTCAATGACCTTTCTGTTTGTGTCCTTCAGCAGGGCTTCCGGATCCTAACCATAGAAAAAACATGAAGCCAAGCTGATCATCCGCTTGGCTCCCAGCAGCCCTCTGGTTTAAATGATAGACTTATTTTCCACTAACATCTCTCAGCCTCCCCTTTTTTTCCCTAAAGTCAATTTGTTTTTGTACTGATTTATTTTTCATTTTCACCATATGTCTCCTTTTCTGTCTCCTTCTCACACATTTGTCACCTTTCAGCCTTCTTACAAGGCCCTGTTAATCAGTCTCTACCTGGGAACTTCCCCAGTTCTTTCTTTCCCATTATGTTTTATCTTTCCCATCATCACCTTTTTGTTTCACAGATTCTCTCTTAACCTTACCATTTATCACTTCTTCTCCCTTAGCCTCCCCCTTCTTCTTTCTCCACATATATATCTCTCTCATTTTACCTCTCCTCTACACTAACTTGTTTTTTTTCTCTTTTAGATATTTCCTGAAGAAGACCTAAGGTCGAAACGTAGATTTTTAACTCTATTTTCTATTTTCAGCGTGCATTTAATATAACCATTTTGTTTTGCTTATTATGATGTTGATTTCTGGGACAAATGGGAGTCAAGGATCTCAGATCTATTATAAAACAACTTTGGACACTTGGTGTTACTTGTTGGAGGCTTTTGGCATGATTTTCAAAGGGTGATGCAGGGTGTCAACCCCGCTGTATGGTGCAGCTGTGCCAAACTCCTTTGACATAACTGCGCTCAATTTTAGTACATCAGGCGCAGCTGCCACACTTTTCACACTTTACAGCAGCTTGCGCCAAAGATTTTACACAAGCCTTGTAAAAAGGGTGCCTCAAATGCAGGGGTTGAAAAATTTTGGGAGAGGCCATAAGTCCAGGACTTATGATACTTTTGGGCCATAAGTCCATGTTGGCAGGCAATGGTAAGTCACATTTTTTTTCCACCGTCATCTTTACCAAAGCAAATCAATTGTTTTCTAATAATTATAGGAAGCAACAGGGACCCCTCTACAAGCCAAATTATTCATAGCTTGCAGTCTGGACTCAGAATGGACTATATGCTTGGCTTTAAATTAAGTTTCATAGTCCAACTCGCATCTGTGAACCCCCATTTTTCCGTAATCTTAATTATTACTCTCCCTTGGCTAGTTGAAGTCCTTTTTATATTAAGATGGGCACAGCCACTGCTACAAGACAGAAAATGCTCTAATGTATACACATAGTAGACAGGTAATTAAGCATTTATTTAAAAACTTGACGGGGAAAGGCACTCTGTACTTCATGCACACAGTAGTTATGTCATCCCCCTCCCACTGGTACATCTCCCTAATCGCTTTCAATTTCTTTTACTGTAGTTCCTTTCTTTACTTCACTAAAACATGTTTCTCCTGCTCCTTCAGAAAACAGTGCCTCCATTAAAGAATCTTTTTCCTACTTGCTGTACACAATTTTTTCCTGTTGTAGAAGCAAATCAGCCACACCAAGGCTGTGGCACTTGGACAGAAACAGTCAATAAAGAAATAAAAATTTCGGTCAGTATTTGTCCCTATAAAAAAAAAGTACCTTCCTTTCACACAGATGCTATTTGTATCCTTTTCCACCTCACCCTACACTCTCCGTATCGACTTAGCTGCACCACCATTGCCTTCAAACCTCTGCCAGACTGAACAAGAGTAAAGCTGTGCTGTTTTTGATTTAAACACAGTCTTAAACCCCCTCTCACACACTCAGCAACTCCCGTTGCTCTCCTAACTGTGCTGAACAGAGTAACGATTACACTTCCAGCCTTCTTGTTTTAAAAAAAAAAATAAATACACTCCTTACTACATAAATGAAAAATGGAACTAGCATCCACACAGCACAATGTTCTTCCCTGAAAATTAAACAGCCATATTCTTCCTTCTCGACTTCTGCTCAGACCCTTCATGCCTGTCCACAGAAAATTACATTACGCGCGATTCCCGATATGGGACCAGTGTTACAGTACCTCTGCCTATCCTTTCTCTCTCCTGGTCTCGTGAGTAGGCGTGGATATCTCGGCAGGCAACCAATCAGGAAACTGGATCGTTAGACTGTTGTGGCCTGTTTCGGAAGCTTATCGAGATGTCACGCTCTGGGCAGGGAGGGTGGAGTTGCAGTTACAGGTCCGCGTATGCGCTGCGCTGGCAAAAGTAAATACAGTCAAGTCCATCGGACTTAAATGGGCTGTAGTGTGCAAGTCCTACGGTGCTTTCTGTGGGTCCCGGACCTCGGACTTGGGGATTTTTCAACCCCTGAAATGGTGCAAGTTAAAACAGGACAAAGCTGGCCTAACTTGTGGCATTTGGTGCTCAGGACTGAAAATCCCAATTGCTGGCCAGAAGAATGACGCCAAGTCCCATGCGCCAAACAATCGGCACACTAGGGGCTTGTGACGTTCTTGGGGCTCTGAAAATCAAGCCCTTTAACTCAAGGCTACCTACTATAAATAGGTCATTAGATTAATCTTTCACTATTCCACCCCACATTAACATAATTAGAAATTCAGAAGATAAGAATACAAATGAGAATGGAAGTAGGATGAAAACACTCTTAGAAAATTGTTATCTTATCATTTTAAATGGGTGAACTGTTTCAGGATCTATGGGTAAATTCACATATTTCATGAATAATGGTAGAAGTGGGATAGATTTCACTATCATGACAATATTTGATCTAGAATTATTTTGGGACTTGGTAGTAAATATGTGCACTGAAAGTGATCACACAGTTCTTACAGTCACAACTGCTATTCCTACTTCCATAGATAAAAAATAAAAATTACGTACCTACTGTAATTCTTGATCTTCTCTTGTATCTTCACCATTCATTACTGCTGGGTCTAAGCTGGAGGTGTGCACCTGCACGGGAGTGTTTTTTTGGGGGGAAGGAGCTGGCGCTATCTGTGGGTTGGCTGTTAGGCACTGCAGGCTCCTTCTCCTCCTCCACACCAGTTCTATTCTGCTGGAGAGGAAAGAAAAAAGGGGGATAAGAAAATCAAAGATGAGGCAAGAGAGCCAAGGGATAGGAAAAATGAAAGGATATAAGCTGAAAGGAATAAGCCGACCAGAGGACAGAGGGTATAGAACTTTTTCCTAACTGACCTTAAGGCCACAGCCCCTGAGCGGCAGCACATGAAGAGAGAGTGTGAAGAGAGAAATGAAAGCGAGGAAAAGAAGACGAAATAGGGGAGAAGGGGGAAACCTCTGCCATGCTCAGATGGAAGACCATTGGCTCAGTTCAGCTTCAAAACCCTGAGGGGAAAGAAGACACAGGAGTAAGGATCCTGTCAGCTTCAGGGACCGTTGGACATAGGCCCAGACAGAGAACTTTTTGATGGTCTTGGAATATATAAGGCATGGCGAAGATGTAACACCCCCCACCCCTAGACCCATATAAGGGATGAAAGTCCTGGAGCATGACCCTCTAGCTCAACACCTGAGGGTTAGTTTAAGGGGAAAAACACCTCTTAAACAGGTGAGAATGCTGTCTAGAAATTACTCCCATAACAAAAGGGGGACAGCGTGAAGGGAAAAATGGAGGGAAGTTCCCACAGGTCCTCCCACGGAATGTACTGACGAAGTCCCTACTTCTTTAAAAGCCTAAAACACAGATCCGAGTCATGACATGTGAGGACCCCAAGTATACCCTCTTGAGAACCCTGGGGAGTTCCCTCCAAGGTCAGGGCAAGGTGGCGGTGGCCAGGAGCTGAGGCCCAGGAGGGAAAGGTGAGTGGGAATCAGTAATCAATGATGAAGATACAAGAGAAGCTGAAGAATTACGGTAGGTACATAATTTTCCTATCTTCCTTTGTCAGTCTTCACCGTTCATTACTGCTGGGTGAGTGCCAAGCCCCTCTTAGGGGACCTGGCACTGTCCTGAGGGAACGGGTTCCCTCAGCCTCCTGTGGGTAAGGCACAGGAGGGGGAGACCCCACAGCCCTACTAGACTGTACATGGCCTAAGGCTGGTCAGGCAGAGGAGGTGTCTACCGTGGCTGGGGGGGTGGAACATGCCCCTGCAAGTTCCTCCTTGCCCTGCGAGAGAAAAGACAGGTCCCCCGGAAAGTGGAGGAATTTACCCTTCGCCGGACAATGAGTGACAACGTGGACAGACGAAGCCATGTTGTTCGCCTGATGCAGATATTGTTGTGGTAACGGAAACCTAGCTGAGGCCTTCTACCCTGGACCATGACATAAATATCCGGTCCTACACTGTCCACAGGACCAACGGGCCAACTGGGGAGGTGGCGTGGCTATCTATGTTCGGGACAAATTCCCAGCCTCCATCATTAACTCTACTACTGTGCCCCTAGAATCTGAATGTACCATGCTAAAAGTACAGCTTCCCTCTTCAACCCTCATTTATATACTAGGTTGTTACAGGCCTCCCTCTGCAGGGCAGGTGTTACAGCACCTATTCAGCATACTATCCTCCCTCCTTATCCTCTAAAGTGATTATTGCAGGAGACCTTAACATGGACTGGTTATCAACCTCTTCGCAGCCCCTTAAGGAGTTATGCGACAAATTTGGGCTGTCACAGCTCATAATGGAGTCCACCTGTCTTAACAAAAAACATCCTAAAAACAGTAACCTACTTGATGTTATCCTAGTTAACAAACCTCACCTATACTCCCACTCTGGCGTTTTCTTTAACAACCTCAGTGATCACTGTGCTATAGTCTGCGTGAGGACCTAGCCTGGGTTTATTTCCTCCTCCAGCTATGCCCTTAAAAGATCAAAACAACATTTTGACCCTAAAGCCTACCTCTTTGACCTACAATACGCATGCTGGCAGGACTTCTACCTGGCCCCTTCGGTAGAAGAGGCTTTCGCAGTCTTCTAAAACATTGTTCCTGCTTCCATCAATAAATATGTACCTCTTGTAAAAATCTGAACTAATAAGAAAACATGCTCTTGGTTCTCATAGAGCTTGAAAGAAGAGCTGCTCCACAGAGATTCGCTTTGGAAGAAGGCCAGGAAGACCAAACAGTCTAACAATTGGTCAGCTTTCATAGCTGTCAGAAACCGCTGCATGAGAATGGTTAGGGATGCAAAATCTAGTTACTACCGGTCCGAATTTAACTCTTTCTCTAACAGTACAACTAAATTCCGGAAAACCTTAAAGGAAATCCAAGGCCACAGTTCTGCTAGTCCATTCCTGCCAAAAATCTCTTCAGGCAACTTAGCTGTTACTGACAAGCAAGAAATCCTTGAACTCTTTAATAATCACTTTGCCACCGCGGGCCTAGCGTTTGATGACTCCCCTGCTTCTAGCCTACATGCACAACTATTTACTCCTAGCTCAGGCCTTGCCACAAGCTCACCCCCTCCTCGTATGACATTCTCCTTCTCCCTTGTCACAGTAAAGGAAGTTGAGGACTTTCATCTCCATCTGGATGGTAGGAAAAATGCTGGAGTAGACCTGATAGAGCCCTTCTTCCTGAAACTTGGCTACCGCGTTCTGTCGCCCACAATCACCCATCTCTTCAACATGTCCCCTACCCAGGGCTCACTCCTGGCCATCTGGAAAACTGACCACGTTATTTCACTATTTAAATCTGGCAGCACTAGCAATCTTAATAACTACCGCCCCATCTCCTTACTCCCTACCCTCTCTAAACTTCTGGAAAAAGTGGTTAATACCCAGCTTAGATAGCACATCAATCACTCTGACCTTCTAAACCCTGCTCAGTCTGGCTTCCGACCCCACCACAAGTACCACCTCAGAGCTTGCTAAGGTCATGAATGACTGGTTGAGAGCCTTGGATGCCAGAAGTTATGTATGCGCCCTGTTTCTCAACCTTAGCAAAGCGTTCGACATGGTAGACCACTCCTTGCTCCTGGTTGCTGTATTGAATATTTGCGTCAGTTACACTGCCCTAGAGTGGTTTTCCAACTACCTCTCTGATCGACACCAACAAATCAAGGTGGGGGGTCTCCCCCCCAAAAAAAACACTCTCTAGAGGAGTATTCCATCCGGGGTCCTCTCTTGTTTGCCACTTACATAAACAAAGTAGATGCTGGAGTCAAGTCGGCTGACATACACCTCTTTGCGGATGACACTGCGTTTGTTGCATGTAGCCAGACCTCGTCTGGAACTCACGTGTAGTGACCTCCAAATAGAATTTAACCACTTACAGAACAATCAACTCTAAACTTCTGTTAAACACTAAGAAAACAAAGGCCATGATCTTCTCAACTGTAGTAAACTTCCCCTACTCTATCATGGTGGGGACAGCCCCTCAAATCCACACCTTGTTCGGCGAATCGCTGAACTATGAAGATTCCTTAAAATATCTGGGGGTGTTGATTGACTCCAATCTTTCCTTCAAAGTCCATATCGAGGAACTCTCCAAAAAGCTTAAACAGAGGCTTGGGATTTTCTTCAGAATCAGGCATCTATTAATGATGGAGGGGAGAACCAGGCTGGTACAAACAACATTCTTGCCTCTCATCGACTATGAAGACTTTCTGTATGGGCACTGCTCTAGTGTGGCCCTTGTCAAACTAGACACTCTGTACCACAGGGCACTCAAGTTCATCACCGGTGCACCCTACTCAACACACCGCTGTACCCTCTACAACACTGTAGGTTGGGGCTCACTTAATCTTACATGACAAAAGAACACCGTGCTCTGGATCTATAGGGCCATCTCTAACAAGCTGCCTCAATATATTAAGGATTGCCTACCTTCTTGCATTCCTGGCAACTATCTGCTGAGAAGCCAGACTCGTATCGGCCTTTACATACCCAGAGTTAGGACACGCTTTGGTCAAGCGGCGATTAGTCATGCCTTACCAGACCTCTGGAATACTGCTCAAAATTTATTTCAGCTAATTTCACCTGTACCATTAGCTGCCTTCAAAAATCTTATCCATGATCATTTATGGAGTCCTGCAACTGCTTCCGGCGCTTAATCTCTGACTCTCCCTCCTACCTGTCTGTCACCTCCCCCTACTAATGGCTCCTTTTCACCCCCATATCCTCTCCCTCACCCTCAGACCTACTGCGCCGACTAATGCAGCTATGTCAATCATGAAGGTATTACAACTGCCCCCTCCCACCCCTCCTAACCTCTCCTCCCTCCACTATCCTTGGCGCATCCTGTGCCCTCAGTGCCCTTGCTTTATAGTCTTCTCCTAGGCCATGCAATGCTTTGCTGGTCTAGACCTCATCCAATATAATATTGTACTCTACTGACTATCAGAGACCTGCCTTGCATAGAACTCGCACATAGCGGTATGCTGACTGCCTTTGGTACCACGCCTGTAAATTATGCTGCCTTGTTCTGTTCTCAGTGTCAAGCCTTATGTTGCTATTTGTAAATTATTGTGCACCACCGTACCAAGCCATGCCTTTCTCACTTGTAATGACTGTACACAGGCTGCTAATGTTGTTACGCCTACTCCAAATTGTTGTACTGTGACTTCTTGTTGTGTAAACTGCCAGGTCCATCTTGTAAATGAGCCCTTCTCAATGGTGTTCCACCTGGCTAAATAAAGATATTGATTGACTGACTGACTGATTGATGCAGATCGCTGTCCCTGCCAGTCTGGAGGTCACCTCAATGGCATCATAAGATGCCCTTGCTTGGTGTCTTGCAAGCTCCAGACCCTGTGCAAAGAGGGTAATGTCTTGCCTATATTCCTCCGAATCAGGCAAAGATGCTAACCCCTGCGCTAACATCGACCACAGGTGCCTGTTGTAGGCAGCGTGGTGATCCTGATGTGAACTGATACAAAGCAGCACATGAGCCAAAGAGAAAACTCTTCTTCCCCACCAGTGGAAATCAGCGAAATCCAGATCCAGTGGTCGGTCCTGCACCAGGTGTTGAAGCCCAGAAGGAGTATCTAAGGCTGTCAGCCCCGAAGGTAAGTGAAGCACAGAACCAAGAGACCCCTGGGGAGCACAATACCTCCTCCTGTAGTCCACTGGGATGAGATGGCTGGTGACTGCCAGATGCGGATTAATGCTTCCTGAAAGGGAATAAGCCAGGAAGGTACCACTAGGTGGTGTGCACTAAACTCGCTCAGGAAGGAACATGTCTTCCACTCAGTACTGCATCGTACCATGTGGGATATATGGAGCTCCTGTACCAACCTCAAGAGGAACCGCTGATATTCAGTGAAATCAGCATCAGAGGAAAGGCGGACTAAATGGTCCTCTTCCTCAGATGAGGAAGTCAAGGAATTCAAGTGCTCAGAATCTTCCTGCAGCAGTGAAGACAGGTGGAAGACCTGCTTGTCCATGGCTCTAACATACCTAGGGAAGGCCGCTGCAGTGGCCCTGAACATCTCCCATGTTAAGGGCCCTGTAGGGCCCACATGACCAGGAAAAGGTGGAAGTGACTGTAGAGGGATTGGGGAAGAGCACCTAACTGAAAGTGCCCAGCCTCTGCCAGGGCTCTAAGACCTCACTGGCAATCCTCTAGCTTGAGGGGATCTGGGGGTTGGCCCAGTCAACGTACACTGTAGATGTGGAAACATATTCTGGCTGAGCCCTGAGGGGGAATCTCCCCTGTGGTGCGACCGGGATTGCATGGATCCAGAAGGGCAACCCCCAATGCCGCCAACTAAGAGCACCTCTGAGGACTCCAAAGAGGAGAAGCGGGGCTCTGCACTGTGACTCCTCCCCAACCCCCACAGGGAAGTGGAAGAGGGCCCCAGTGCTTCACCCCGGCCCCTCAACCCCTTGGACTCCAAGGCCGCCCTCTTCCTTGAGCCCAGTGCTAAGGGGTCCCCTAATCCCACAGGCCCCCCGAGGGAGGCCGCAGAAGAAAAAGTCCCCATCCCAACCGAAGGAGACAAAGCAGCACCAGACATGGCAGCTGCCCTGGCCTCCAAGGTCGAAACTGCCACACTAAGTCCTCCGGGACTGCTATCCACTACGGGGCCCCCAACACCAGAGTTGACAAGAGGGCCTGTAGAAACCACAGAGTCCGGGAAGCCTGGGAGGCAAACACTGGGTCGCCTAGTGCTGCATCCGGAGGGGGGCTCCCTGACCCTGGGGAGTCGGGATGCCAGTCCAGATGGGCTAGCGAGTCTTCCTCCTTCAAAGAAGCGGAGACCATGCATACCTCCAGATGAGTGACCCAGGAAGCCCCAGAACAGATGGCGCTGCAAATGGCACCACCACAGGACATGGCACCATCGACGGTGCCAGGATCTGAAGTGGCGCTGAGGGTCCGCTGGTGCTGGGCCCAGCAACCGTGGGCTGCAACACTGGAGGAGCCTGCACCTCTGAGGAGGTGACTGCCATGGCAGTGCTCCCGACCTGGCCCGGAGGGAGCCGAGACGGTCCTCCGGCACCATGGAAGAAACCTCCTCGAGGGCAAGGCTGGAATCTGAGGTTTCCTCCTCACTAAGCTGTATAGATCTGGGAGGGGACCGGGAGGTAGGGTCAAGAAATCTTGTCATGGCATCCCTAGAACAACTCCGTCCTCCGATTTAAACACATGGATTTCGAGAACGCGACCGTCCATGGAGAAACAGGTATTGCAGTAGTCCATATCATGGTTGGGACCCAGGCATCGCAGACAAATGTCATGTTGGTCCATCACGGAAAAATGCTGGCCACAGGGGCAACGACGCATGGCGGCATGGCCCGCTTTGGATTTTCTCTTAGCCCCCGAACCAGACATGACACAAAAAGAATACAACAAATTCACAGGAAAAAGACCCAGCACTGTTGGCAATAATAATAAAAGGAACATTCTTACCTCTATCCAACAGCGTCAGGAGGATTCGGAACTGGAATGGAGAAGCAGCAAAGCGGCGTTGAAAAATGGAACAGGCCCGATAATGCAGTAAGCACTGAAAACTGCACAGCAGATGCAACCTCGATGATGGGAGAAATAGAATTGGGGGTGGAGGAGGAGTCTGCAGCACCTAACGGTCAACCTGCATGTGCCACGCAGTGCACGGGCCTCGTGGGAGGCGCCGTTGGCACCGGCTTCCCCGCCCCAAGAAAATAACCCACTCCCATGCAGGTGTGCGCCTCCGGCTTACACCCAGCAGTAATGAATGGTGAAAATTGACAAGGGAAGATCAATCTGACTTCGCATGACAAATCAGCCACTAGAGGTACATGCAAAACAGCATATTTGCCTTAATGTTATATCACAACAAATTTATGAGAAAGTACAGTTACGCAAGAACTTACGTAACAGTAGATGTTCGAGAGAGGCTCTTGCAGTAGGTAATTACAGACAGGACTGAAGCCAGAAGGTGTCAGGACCCCATGGAAAAATTTGTAGCTAACAGTCTCTGGCGAGGGACCGTCCCACATCAGGTAACCGATGTCAGTATAAAGGGGCGGTCCCCCCATGCCTGCCTTCCAGTTCTTTCCCGCCAATGGCCAAAAAGGCAAGATGAGAGAGAAGCGGATGTTTCCTTTCTTGGAAAAGGAGCTGAAAAAGCTTAGGGAGATGGAGGGCAGGAAGGTATTACCTACTGCAAGAGCCTCTCTCGAAGATCTACGTAACTGTACTATCTTACTTCAAGAGGGCTCTTGCAGTAGGTACTTACAGATAAGACTGAGCCCCAAGCAGTCTGGAACAAGAAGAAGCAAACGGGAGGAGGAAACTACCCAAAAGTAGACCCTCTGGCTGTGAAGGTCTTAGGAAAGAAGACCTTGCAGAACAGCCAACCCAAAGCCAGCTCTACGGCGAGACGCAATGTCCGAACTGTAATGTTTCATAAAGGTATGGACAGAAGTCCAAGCTGCAGCTACACAGATGTCTGCCGCTGACACATTCTTGAAACAAGCAGTCGAGGCAGCAACCCCACTGATGGAGTGACCTCTGACTTGACCCGGCAGGGTCCTGTTGTACTTGTCGTAGCAGAAAGTGATACAATGAGCCTACCACTTAGATAGTCACTGCTTAGTAAAAGCATTCCCTTCTCTTTTACGAGCAAAAGAGACAAACAGTCGATCAGTCTTTCTGAGATCCTTGATCCTGGTGGTGTAGTATCTCAGAATTCGGTGAACATCCGAAGTATACAAGAGGTACTCCCCTTGATTGGAGTGCTGCGTAAAGAAAGCAGGCAGCTTAATGGATTGATTCAGCGTAGATTCCGCTACCACCTTAGGGGGAAACTCAGGGTTGTATGCAGAGCCACCCGTTCCTTGTGAAAAATCAAATACTGGATTTTGCACATCAGGGCCTGGAGCTCAGAAATCCTTTGAGCAGAAGTAATGGCCAATAGGAACAGAGTCTTCCATGAAAGGAACTTCAGGTCTGCTGAGGCTGCCAGCTTGAAAGGAGGCAGAGTAAGCTTCTCAAGAATGAAATTCAAATCCCAAGGAGGGGCAGGAACACGAATAGGGGGTCTCAAATGGAGAACCCCTCTAAGAAAAGTCTTAGAGACTTCCAACTGCACAAAAGTTCTGTCCCCAAAAGGAACATGGTAAGCGGAGATGGCCGGCATGTAAACCTTCAGAGAGGAATGACTGAGACCCAGATCAAAAGGATGGTGCATGTAGTCCAGAAGCTGCCCAACAGAGCAAGAGAATGGCTCGAAATCTTTGAAAGAGGCCCAAACAGAGAACCGTTTCCATTCATGGCATAGGTAGATCTAGTGGAGGGCTTTCTGGCCTCCACTAGAATCTCAGCCACCAGTGGGGAAACCCCGAATTGGGCTTGAGCTACGTCTGCAGGAGCTACACATGCAACTGAAGGGACTTGAGGCCTCGATGGACCAGGGTCCCTTGATCCTGGGTCAGCAAAACTTGCAGAAGAGGAAGAGGAGGTTCCTCTAAATACTGTTGCAGAAGAGAAAACCAAACTTGCCTGGGCCAGAAAGGAGCGATCAGGACCATGCAAGCTCCTTTTGAGCTGAGTTTCTGTAAGATCCATGGAATCAAGGGGATCAGAGGAAGGCATAGACGAATCTGCCCTTCCAGTCTAAAGACAGAGCATCTCTCCAAAAAATGCCGTGCCCTGGAACAAGCGAGCAGAAGGCGGGAAATTTTGCATTGTGAGGAGACGCAAACAGGTCTACCTGTGGTGTTCCTCAGCATAGGAAGATATCGTCTGCTACCCCTGATCCATTTCTCACTCGTGAGCGTGAGCAGATGACCAACTGAGGTGGTCTGCCAACGTGTTCTCGACCCCCAGGACATGAACTGCTGTGAGGTGAAGGTTGTGCTGCACTATCCATTCCCAAACTTGCATCACCTTCCTGCAGAGAGGGTAGGAACGAGTTCCTCCCTGTTTGTTGATGTACCAGACTACGCATATGTTGTCTGTCTGGACAGCTAGATGCCCAGGGAGCAGATACAGATGCAGAGCTTGAAGAGCATACAGCACGGCCCGGAGATTGAGCACATTGATGTGAAGTGTCTGTTCGAGCCTGGACCAGGAGCCCTGGGTTCTGTGAGACCCCAGATGGGCTCCACAACCCTCACCTGAGGCATCTGTTGTCAGTGTCTGGGAGGGGGGAGAAAGACCGAAGGGAACCCCCCGGCAAAGGTTCTCCTGAACCATCCACCATTACAAGTCCAGAACCATAGGACTGGAGACCAGAACCTGTTGATCTAGGTCATCCACCAACTGATCCCACTGAGACCGAAGCATCCACTGAGAGATTCTCATGTGCAGCCGAGTGCGAGGGGCTGTTGGAATAGCAGCTGCCATAAGCCCGAGGAGGCAAAGGACTGACCTGGCGCTGACCCGTCTGCGGCTGGACAACAGGCTGACCTGAGCCTGGAGTGTGGCCGCCCTGTCCAGTGGCAGGAATGCCATGCCGGAGGTTGTGTCCAGGATCGCCCCAATAAACTGGAGCCTCTGGGACAGGATCAAATGGGACTTGGACGGCTGGTGAAAACTTGCAGGGTAAGGAAAAGGGAGTGCTGGAGCACCTCCCTGGATGGGGCCACCAGGAGCTAGTCATCGAGGTACAGGAAAACCTGAACCCCCTGGGTACGCAGGTAGGCCGCTACCACTGAAAGGCACTTGGTGAACAATCGGCGCACCAAGGAAAGACCAAATGGGAGGGCCTTGAACTGGTAGTGATCCCTCTGAAACGAAAAACGCAGGTATTTGCGGTGGGAATGGCGAATAGGGATAAGCAGGTAGGCATCCTGCATGTCCAAAGCACACAGCCACTATCCCGGCCGAAGGAGGGGCAGAAGACTCTGTAGAGAGAGCATTCTGAACCTTTTGTACTCCATGAAAAAGTTCAGGGAGCTGAGGTCTAGAATTGGCCTCACATCTCCAGACTTCTTCAGGACCAGGAAGAAATGGGAGTAGTAACCTGTCCCCCAAAGATGGGATGTGACGTGCTCTATCACCTCCTTCAGAAGAAGAGTGGATATTTCTTCCTGGACCAGAAGAAGGTGTTCTGGGGAGTAAGGCGATCGGGGGGGGTCAAGGTGGTTTCTGAAGAAACTCTACTGAGTGTCCTTCTGCAATCAGCTGGAACACCCAAGTGTCTGAAGTGATCCTCTCCCAACCCGGTAGATGGAAGGAGAATCTCCCTCCTACTGGTTCCTCCTGGAGGTCCAGAGGCTGTGGGAAAGGAGTCAGGAAGTGTGAGGCAACGTCACAGTTGAAGCTCTCGCCGGTTTTTCGGGGGGGGGGGAGCTTAGCAGCCAGAGGGGCCCCGACATTTGTTGGCCCGCTTTCCCTGAAGTTTCGCCTTGGACTGAGAACGTCTGTCAAAGGGACGATGTTGAGCTTGAGGGGGCCTGTACAAGGAGTAAACAGACTTGAGTACAGTACCCTTCTCCTGCAGATCGGTGATAATGTCCTTGACATTGCCACCGAACAGCACGGAACCCCTGAAGGGCGCATCCTGGATAGCAGACTGCACCTCCAGGACCAAACCTGACACCCGGAGCCAGGCATGATGCCGCAACCCCACGGTGAAAGCCGAGCTCCGACCAGTAGCGTCCACTGTGTCATACGTGTCATGTGCCGACTGGCCAAATGCACAGACCAGAATAGGTCAGCCACTTCCTGCTTCTTCAGACTCAGGAAGGGATTCCATTTTAGTTTCCACCTTGCTAAAGAGGCAGTATAGCGCAGTGGTTTAAGACTCTGAGCTGCAAATCTGTTAACATCCAACAGACCAGGCCTGGGTTTGAATCCCACAGCTTCCACTTGCATACTGTGTGACCCTAAGCAAGTCAGTTAACTTCCCTGTGTTCCCAGGTCGCACCTGTAAAAAAGCTTTCAGCTTAGTGTGCTACTCCTGGTTAAACAACTAAAAAAAATAAAATAAATAAAAAGGATCGCCTTCTGGTAATCCCCCATATGAGCAACATAGTTCAGGGCCCTGATTTCCAGAGTGGAAGCAGCATAGACCTTCTTCCCATACTGGCCCAGAAGGCGGGTGCTGATGAGCACAAGTGCTTGGGGTTAGCCGAACGGCCGTGAGCGGCGCTAATCACGACCGAATCAGCTCTGGGGTGTGAATTCAAGGAGTCAACACCCTCCGGAGCCTGATATAGCCTGTCCGACTTCCTCGGAAGAGGGGCTAATGCCGACGGTTGCTTCCAAATGGTGGACACAAGGTCGGCACAAGGCTCAATCCAGGGTGGAACCAGAGTAGGAGCGGTCTCTGGCAGATCCAGGTGCGCAGCGAGTTTCTTACACTGTGGATCCGGCTCCAAGGATTGCCACTGATGAACAGTCTGGATTTTACGCAGCAACTCCAGGAGAGAAGGATCCACCGGAAGGGACTTCTGAGGAGTCCTTGGCCTGTCTGGAGTGAGTGGCTCATCGTCCGGATCGAAGCAGCCGTCTGAGTCATCCGAGGTCTCCGAAGAAGAAGAGGACTCCTCCTCCCGGTGCGGGTGAGGAACAGACCCCTTGGGAAACCCTCAGGGAAGCGTATCCTCCCCTGCCCGGGAATCGGAGGGCTCACCTCTGGTGTCAGGAGGGAGGCAGTCTCTTGCCTTCGACGTCAGGGGTCCGGAACAGAGTCCAGTGTCGGAAGACTGCTCTTTACCTCCCTGGTAAGCTGAGCCTTGGCCTCAGCCCACCAGAAAGCTAGTGTCTCCTTCAAATCCACCGGCAGCTGAGGGGGCGGTGGAGGAGGAGGAGGAGGAGGAGGGGAGTACAGATACAGGGGGTATCCATACGGCGTGTAACCGAAACCCGTTGGCAGGAAGCCCTGTGTCGGGTACTGGGGTATCATTTACTGCGGCGTCGGGTACTGGGTGCCGAATACTGCGGACCTGGGTAGGATGGCATCGGATATGAAGGGGTCGCATGCCCAGGTACCAGGTGCTCTGAAGGAGCAGAGGGCCCTGGAAATGGTACAGCGGGCAGGCCCGGAATGGGTGGCCCGGTGGGCCCAGCGTAGGGGTAGTGTTCGCAAGGGGATGTCGCGAAACATTGGGTAGGCTGGCGTTGGCGCCGGCGTCCGAGGATCCGACATCGGGTCATCCGGCCCAGCGAGAGGGAGACCCGATGGCAGCATGCCAACATCCTCTGTGTCGCCCAGGGAAGAGGGGCTACCAACCCTGGGGTCCATCATTGGAGACGCTGAGGCCTTGGAATGCAACTATCGTTGCAGCGAGCTCGGGACGATGGATAGGCCCAAAGGGTCCGGCGTTGGCTCTAACACCGAGCGGCCGTCGGAGGAGCCGACATCCGGCTTAATGGCGGGATCCGGGCGGACGTCGGAACAGCCGGCGTACGACTTATCGGACCCTGCACTCGAAGAAGGCCACGATGGAGGGGTGGCCTTGCCTGTCCCAAAGGGTCGGGCGTCTTATTGGCCTTACCCGGGCGGGCATCGGAGCAGCTGATGTCCGGCTTACTGGGGCCGCTTGGACCAGAAGGCCGCACGGCAGCAGCCTTGCTGGAAGCAACTGCCTACTTTGACCCGGAGGCTCCAGAGGGGCCCGAACGCAAGCCCGAAGGGAGGGTCAATGCCGCCTTGCAAGCCTCCAAGATGGCTGTCGCAGAACTGTCTCCCGGAGGAGATGTTACCTGCAGCACTGCGACCCCAGCCGAGGTCGCGAAGACTGTAGTAGAGGAGTCCTGGCACTTCTTCTTGTGGTGGCCCTCTGAAGAAGTAGAGGTCCCCCTGAGTTTTTTCAGCTCCTTTTCCATGGAGATCATCTTGAGTTTGAGAACATGGTCCTCCAGGGACTGCTGCCTCCATTTTCGAGTGGCCGCGTTAAGCTGTTGGCAGAGCTGGCATTTCTCCACGGGGTGGTTGGGGCCTAGGAAAAAAAGGCACTGGGAGTGTCTGTCCTTGCGCGGGATCTAGGCCCGCAGGAATCGTGACTTGTTTTTTTGTGGAGCTTGAGGAGTCGGGACAACATGGTAGCTGAAGTAAAAGCTGATGAAATTCTGAAGAAAAAGTGAGAACAGGCGGTAAAACTACTAACGATAGACTGCGAAGCAGTGAACTAACTAATGAGGTGCTACATGAGCTAACAGCGGGAAAGAACTGGAAGGTGGGCGTGGAGGACCTCCTCTTTATACTGACGTTGGTCACCTGACGTGCGGCGGTCCCCTGCCAGAGACTGCTAGCTAGAAATTTTTCCGTGGGGTCCTGACGCCTGCCGGCTTCAGTCTTATCTGTAATTACCTACTGCAAGAGCCCTCTTGAAGTAAGAGCTTACTTTTTACAGTCGAACATGTTAAACAATTGAAAATATTAAACACTCTAAGTCTCTACTTGATTCGTATAATATTTTGTCAAATTATTTTCTAAGATCCTTGCTTCCATGACAGTTAATAAAAAGACTGTATTTAAAAAAAATATATTGGTAATCTCATCTGGAACTTTGCATGTTAATGTACTTTGATATTGGTATGGGTTGATTCTAAATCACTTATTTCAAATCTTCAGGTTGGGCTTAAACATAATTTTTCCACCACAGATCACGTCTTTGTTATGAATTACTTAACAGACAAATGCGTGTTCTTAAAAAAAAAAAAATTAAGCTTTATGCAGCTGCTTTTGACTCTACTGACCGTAATATTTTGTGGTCAAAACTCAATGTTCATAAATCAGAATAGAATCTACTGTATCCTATTCTTCAACTTTAATAATAAAACTTGTTATCATGTATGACCTTCAGGGATCTATCACAAAACCTTTTATATATAATATGGGAGTCAAACAAAGATGTCTCTTAGCTCCACTCCTCCTAAATCTTATGTTAATGATAATTCTTCTAAATTTAGATATTGGTAATTTTCAATCTCCCAATAGTTGTGGTAATTCCATGCCCAGTTTAAGCATATGCAAATGACATAGTACTTTTTGTACAATTGGTTTGCAAGTGAAGCTGTAACGCTTTTGTGAAATATGTCCACTGCACAAGTTACCACTCAGTTACGATAACACTAAAGTTTTCATTTTTTGGGGGGTAAAAAAAAAATATCCATTCTTTATAAATGGGGGAAAACTGAAAGTAGTTAGTATGCATACCTATTTGGATACAGATTTTACATGAAATGGAAAATGCACTAACCATCTTAAAACAAAATTAGACAATATTTATGAGCTTTACTTAGATTTAACTTTAAATATGGTGGTTCAACTGTACTTCTTCCAATTGTTACTGTTGAAGCCAAATTAAATCCTAAAATCTTATATGGGGCTGAAGTCTGGGGATATTATAAGCCCCACATGATGGAATTCCATTCTCTTTTTTCTATACGGCTGTTTTAAAAGTCAGCAAATCGATACCTGAATACTACGTCAGAGCTGAGCTGGGCCATATTCCAACTGAAGCATTAACTAAATTAAGTGCCTAATGGTTACATATTTTAAATAACATGACTAATCCCTGGCCAAACTGGTGTTTTATGGAGAAGATAAAATAGCTAAAGAATTCTAAAAAAAATATTTTGGCTAACACCACTGCAGAAAATCTTTGCTGATACTGGTATATTTCATCTATGGAATGACTTTATGAAAACAGTGATTATTTCTCCATCATAAAAGCATCTTTAAAGGACATACATATAAAAATATAGGGCAAATGGTCTGTCTGCCATTAGAGCTACAAAATTAGCTTCCTGGCTTGCAGTAAGCAAAGTGTGGCATAGTGTGAATATTATCTGCTGATGCCCCGACTCCTTAAGACAGACACATGACAACACATATATGGTTTGAGATTATACCATTAAAGCACAATGAAATAAAACATGCTAAAAGGAATGATATTCAGAATAAGAGAATGTGTTTGTAACAAGGGACATGACATAACATCTACCATATTTTATTTTGTTTGTATATATGATGTATGGAGAACAAAATATCTTGGTGAACTGATTCTTGCTTATAAGAAATCTCTGAGGGCTGGATATTCAGACTGCGCCAGGCAGGGGGTGCAGTGCAACTGGGTGGAATACGGCACTGGGGGTGCCTGCACTGTGCATGGCACAGTGGCACTGCACCAGTGGCAGTGCAAGTGGCAGGTGAGGAGCAGGGGGATGAGCCAGCACAAGTGTGGGTGTGCTAGGCGCATCAACTGTGATATTCAGCGCTAGGCATGCAAATGAGGCCATTATGCATGCAAGGTGCAAATGGGGCCATTTGCATGTTATTATGGCCCCATTTGCATGCGGTGAGCCGATCCCCAGCGACTTGCGCCTTGCGCCATGCAAGGCTGCAGCCGGCAGGGACCAACGCCCCCTGCCCCTCGGCGGGCAACGTGCCCCAATGCCCAATTGCAGGCATAGTAGTAAACTATCCTTGGTGGTCCAGTGGACCTGTTCCCCTGCCCGTTCATGGGCATAATAGATATACTCCCTGGTGGTCCAGGGGACCTGCTCCCCTGCCTGATCACGGGCATAAGTGTTAAAATAAACTCCCTGGTGGTTCAGTGGACCCGATTCCCTGCCCGATCGCGGGCATAAGTGTCAAAATAAACTCTCTGGTGGTCCAGTGGACCTGATCCCTGCCCCGAATGCAGGCATACATGATCAAATATAATCCTGGTGGTCCAGCGGTACCCCCCCTCACCTGCCCCCCTGCACTCCCCTGGTCAGTGGAAGGCGGCAGCTCCCCTACAAGCCACCCGCCAACTGACAGCATACAATGCGGCTGTGCCTATAGATCCCTACGTGGGCCAATGGGCGTGAGACCGTACTGTACTACATAGTCCCGAAATGTGAATGAACATTACATTTTGGGACTGTGTAATACAGTATGGTCTGTATGCCCATTGGCCCACAGTGGACTAATACGCTGACAGATGTACTGTATGCTGTCAGTCGGGCGAAATGGCATGCGGGTGAGGAGCTGCCACCCGCCGCTGACCGGGGGGTGGCGGGTCTCAGCGGCTGGTGGGGGAGAAGGGTACCGCTGGACCACCAGGGTTATATTTTTAACACGTATGCCCGCTCGGGCAGGGGGGACTAGGTCCACTGGACCACCAGGGAGTTTAGTTTAACACTTATGCCCGCGATTGGGCAGGGAAGCAGGTCCACTGGACCACCAGGGATATATTCTTATTATGCCCACAATTGGGTGGGTGAGCGGGTCTACTGGACCACCAGGGATATTTATTAAACATGCCCGCGATCGGACAAAGGATTTATTTTATTTATTTAGTCAATCATAAGAATTACAACCCTTTGAGTCATAGGCTCATTCACAAAGGCTCCGCATCAGCACAGTCATACATTCAGAGATAGTACATTAATGGGACATCACATTTCAAATAATTACATATAATAGCCAAGGTGGCTGAAAGTCTATACATGTAGTAGCCAGGGTATTGATATTATTGCAGTGGAACAATTATAATACAAGTGCAGCCTTTGGGGCATTGTCGTGTGTAGTAGTAACAGTGACCTATACAGTGGTGAGACAACACAGTTGTAAGGAAGTATATACATAAAGTAGCCTGGGTGGCTGCTGACCTATACATTTAGTAGCTAGGGTATTGGTATTAGTACAGGAGGTATAGTTACAGTGTAGGTTCAGCCTCTAGAGCAGTGTCATACAGCAGAGACAGAGATGTCCTATACAGTTAGTCCTATACAATTGGTGGCACCAATAGGATAGCGGCCCACGGGACCACCAGGGTGTATTGTGCTACAAGCCCCTGATCGAGCAAAGAGGTAGGGTCCACTGGACCACCAGGGATAATTTCTAACACGTATGCCCGTGATCAGGTGGGGGGGGCACGACACCTAGACTGTGTCCCAGGGGGTCGGGTGGCCACCCACAGCAGGCGGCTGCCGTGTTGCGCCTGACAATACGGCGGCTGGCCTGTGGGTGTCCCCCGACATGTTCCAGTTTTTCAAGGGCACATCTTTGCACCCCCCTGTGCGGCGCAAGGCGGGTTTATGCCTGCATATGCACCACACATCCCGAGCTGAATATCGGGATGTGCTGCATATACATGGGCACGACCCCCCTGCACTTGTGCCACGTACGTTACTGGTGGGCCTGGCACATCAGGGGTTGCGCTGCACAACCTACCCTTTGAATATCATGCCAGGGCGCATCAGTGGGTTGCGCATGGCTCAAATCTGTTGCGCCATGCGCAATCCCTTTAAATATCCCACCCTGAATGTTTTATTAAACCCTTTAATATAAATGGTACAACAAAACTTGGCAGAATATTTCTATGCAATTTTAAGTTTTAAGGAAAAATATACTATGAAAAAACTCTTTAATTGTAAAACCTGTATTTACATCAAAACTGAGCCTTTGCGCAACTATGTAAATGATATAATTTTGTATATGTCTATTTGTATACAAGTATATTATGTTTTTAACAGGAATTGTACAGACCTGTGGTTGACCAATAAAATTTTAGAATCTGAAACAGGGTGCCCCAGTGGCATGCAGGGCTGAGGCTCTCAGCACCTCTGCTCCTGCGACACCTGTGACCTGGGTTCAGAAATGGACACGTGTCACTTGGGCGCTGGCCAGAGAAGTAAGGACTGAGCATCCATAGGACCACTCTCCTCTGTCGGGAGGGAGATGCCATGACTTGCTGCTTGTCTGCCATATGGAGGTGTCCAGGTGACAGTGCATGCAACCTACACATGGGGAAGGGACCATGTTCAGGGAGCCGGAGGCATCTCCATGGAGGTAGAGCTCACACACTGCGCCCACTGCACATCCATGGGACCTGGGGCAAAAATGAGCAGACACAACCCCCAATGGCAGGATAATGGCCGACCCCTTGTAAGCGCCACACCAGTGACCAGGTTCTCCACAGGTCCTCTAGCAGAAGATGCCGAAGGGAAGGTAAGTCCCGGAGAAGCTGGGTGACAGGGCTGGGGGAGGAGTCAGTCAGAGTGGGGCTGCTGGGGCAGACTAGAAGGATAAACACTTACATAAAAACAAAAATTTGGATTTGAGTACTTTAAACTACAAACTGAAACATAAACATCGAATCTACGAAGGCCCACAGCTAATGTGTAAGCTTAAGTCTCATGTTATCAATTACAGTATCTCACTGCAATATTTTTTCAGTAACTTGCTGGGGGAAGGGGAACGGAAGTATAATAATAGATAGTACATGATAAACAGTTGGTACATAATGACATGGACAGTGTACTTAGTGGAACAAATAACAGTAAGCAGTGCAGTAAAGTACATTGAGTTGTGTACATCCAGCAATATGTACAGAATTACAGCTTTTGGATATATAAAATAATGGACAGTAATACACTGCACAGTCATTTGGCAGTAAGCATTTCTATACATTGAGATGGGTGCAGACAAAAATTAATTTGTTTGCATCTTTTTTTTTTTACGTTTCTATTTATCAACTCTGGGAGCCTGGAAAACTCTAAGGCTCCCAACTCACCTTGCCACTCTACTGCCCACTGTGACCCCACTTTCTTCAAGGACACTACTCTCTCCCCGTGGGACCCATGGGCCCTAAGGTCCATGAGAAGATTGAAGGGGCAGAGGCGGAGGTCCAGTGTTGGGTGTGTGGCGGCCAGGCACTGTGGGGCCGTCATCTATCTGGGGCTCAAGGGTTTCTTTTTTTCCATTTGTTCCTCATGAGCTCCCTCCCCACCCCGAGCATGGCGTGCAGTGACGCTGTGGTGCATGGCAACGCTGCTGGTGTCTGCCACACTCCCCACACATCTGGTTCTACATCCTGCAGTACCCCTGCTCTCCACCGGGGGTTGCTGGGATCTCGGACAACCCCACAGCCCTCCCACCGGGAAAGGAGAGCAGTCTATCGGACACTCAATCCTCTCCCTTCCCCACCGACCCCTGGCGCCCAAGCTTGCTCCCAAGCCTGGGTTGCCAGTGCAGCATGAGGTGTGGTGTCCAGCGCCCCAACCCTCAGCGCCACTGGGCTGGTTATCGGTTTGAATCTTAAGAATATAAAACATTTGCACAGTAGTGAGTACATGGAAAAAGAATATAGGCAAAGTGAGCTGGATAAGCAGCCAAGTATATATGTACGGCATAAGTGCACAATCTGTAGGGGAAGTCCAATAGGGCTAACCATGGAAAGCCTGGTCAGAGGAAGGCTAGTCGGGGGACTTAAGGTGGGGGGGAAGGGTCGAAGTAAGATGAGAAGACGATGGGTTTTGACATGAGTAGGTGGGGGTTGCAAATCTCATAGGAGGGGGTTGAGGGAATTGATTGAGGTGGCATTGTGGATGGGGGAGGGGAGAGCATTCCACAGTTTAGGACAGTGGAAAGAGAAAGCTGATTGGCCAGTGGTGGTAGAACGGTGGAGGATTATGAAGGTTCGAAGGTCAGTGTTTCGGAGGGACTAAGTGCATTGGGAGGAAGTGCAAATGGAGGAAGATAGATGTGAGGGAGATTACCAGTTCAGAATTTGGCGATGAAAGTGGCCGTGTGAGATGGCCGTCTGGACTTTAGGGACGGGAGGGGCAGGGCTTTGTAAAGGTCACAGTGGTGAGTTTGTGGGGGGCAGGAAAGCATAAAGCTACAGAAAGAGTTGAAGATGGTGTCCAGTCTGGCCAGGGTAGTTTTGAGGGTGGCACTGTAGACTATGTCTGCATAGTCAAAGGTGGGGAGGATCATTTCCTGCACAATGGCACACTGGGCCGAGTGAGGAATGCAATCCTTGTTTCTATCTAAAGCATCAAGCCTAGGGTTTAAAGATTTTTTTGAACTGTATCCATATGAGCCGAAAAGTCCAAGTGGTGATCTAACCAGACCCCACAGGTATCTAAATGTGGTGACATTATCTTTTTTTTTGTAGTTTTCTGTTTATGCTCCATCCACTCGACACCTAGGTCCCTGGTGCCCACCCGACCCCTACAGCCAACTATTCACCCCCTATTGCAGCCTACTCCAGGTAACCCGTGTATCCCTTCATCGGGCGGATCCCTCTCTTCTGAGGGAGAAGTGCCTTACCGGAGAACGGTGTATCCTGGGTGCTGCAGAGTTGGTCTGGGCTGTTTCCAAGACTTCATGGCGGCAGGGGCCGGCACTCGTCATCCAGCTGAGCGGGGAGCTCCTTTTCCATTTTCAGCCCCGCCCACAGCAATTTTCGGCCTTGCGTGAGCATGGCGACCCTGGGTGGGGATGTGAGGGGAGCATGTCAATGCAACATGTTCCCCCTAGCATGTCTCCCAATCCGCCCACGGGTGCAAACCCACCCATTCCGGGATGGAAGCATCCAATGGTCACTCTGAATCCTCTCCCTGACGGCCTCCACTCCCGGGAACCCAGGCTTGGGGCATGAACCCGGGTCACCAGCATGCTGAGCAAACCCCTTTGCTCGGCACCACAGAGCCAGGCTGGTGGTGACCTTTTTGATGGGGGTGCCATCCAGGGAGTGGAAAGTGGAGGCGGGGGGATTTAAGTTTAGCTAGTCTCTGTCTCGTGGTGAAGGACATGGAGACGGTCTTTTTGACATTAAGCAACAGCTGGTTGGACTGAAACCATTGCTGGACCTTACTGAAGTCATGTTACAGTCTAGCCTCAGCATTGGTAGGTGTGGTGCTAGACATGTAAAGGACTGTGTCGTCCGTATACATATGGATTTGGGAAGTGGAGCAGGCTGAAGGGAGATCATTGAGGAAAATAGTATAGGACCAAGTACTGAGCCCTGTGGGATGCCAATAGTGATGGAAAGAGGAGGGGAGGCGAGATGGAGGAGGCAGTCTTGACCAATCGGGATCTGCCTAACAGATAAGATATAAACCATGCTGTGGCAGAGGAGTTTAACCTGGCGGCAGTGAGTTTTTGGAGGAGGTGGGAGTGTGATACTGTGTTGAAGGCTTCTGCCAGATCGACAAATATGGCACAGGTAACGTGTCCCTGATCCGTATTGGTGTGTATGGAGTCAGTGAGCCATAGGAGGGAGGTAGTGGTGGAGTGGGACTTATGGAAACCAGACTGGAAAGGGTGGAAAATGAGGAAGAGTCAAGGTAAGGAGTGATCTGAACTAAAACAAAGTATTCTTGGAGCTTAGCTAGAATGGGAAGTAAGGAGATTGGACTTGAGTTCCCAGGAGCAGTGGGGTCACCACCCTTGGGGAGAGGAATGACCATGGAGTGTTTCCAGGTAGAGGGGACTGAGGATAGAGAAAAGGACAGCTTGAGAAAAGAAGCCGGGGGGAAGCTACAGCAGGTTCGGAGAGATAAAGCAGATTGGGGTCAAGGTCATCGGGGCTCTTACCTGTTAGTTGGGTTCAAGGCTTGGAGTGCCCCTTTAGAGCTTCATTTGGCATAATGGGAGAGAAAGAGAAAGGGTGGTGGAAAAGTAGGGTTAAGAAGGGGGGGGTCTCCTGGGGAGGCAGTAGACGTACACGTGGGAAGGATGGAGAGTTGGGAGGAGACACAGGATGTAAAGAAAGTATTGAAAGTAGATGGGACAGATGGAGGGTAAGAAAGTGTATTGTTCCCATGGGTGGTGATTGGGTTGGAAGGTGGGAGGAAGGAGAGAAGTGGGATTTGACAACTCACCAGAACTTAGAGGGCTTAGATTTGTGGAAAACGAAGAGGAAAAGTATTCAGCTATAGCATATCTGGAGGCCTTGGTACAGGCATTTCTAAGTTGTCTGTAGTGGAGAAGGCGTGTGTGTGATCTGGATTTATGTAAGCCTTCCAGGCCTGGTCCCTGGCACGCATGTAGGCCACCAATTCGGCATTAATCCAGGGGAGATGTGAGCCTTTGACTCTGGTTAGTTTGGAGGGAGTGTGCAAATCCCAAATTTCCAGGAATTTTGTCTGGAAACAGCTGAGGGCAGTATCGATAGAGAATGTTGTGCAGTTAGGGGAACAGTTAGCGTGATACAAGTCATTTAGAAAGGTAGCTAAGTTTAGTGAGCGATAAGATCATAGAGGGATGACTTTTGGGGAGCTTTGGTCTGACAGATTTTACGGATGCAGTAAATCATATGGTGGTCACTAACGGAATCTGAGAGAATGCCTTTAGTCAATTATGCGGTGGGGGTGTGATATGAGGGCCCAGTCTATCAGGGTGTGATTGAGAGATTCGTGATTAAGTTGGGCTGGGGAAGTAATTAGTTGTGATAGGTTTAGGGAGTTTACTTTACTGCAGATTTTAGAGTTGGCAGAGGACAGCCAGCCCACATTTAAGTCACATAGTAAGTAAAGCTCGCCAGAGGTGGTATGTATAGTGATGGCAGTGAGAAGTTCAGTTAAGGCTGATGTAGTGAGGCCGCGGCAACAATAAATGGCGGCTATGAATCTAGGTAGTGTAAATGGAAGAGATAGCTTGATAAGTAGGAGTTCGTATTATGATGGAGAGGAGACAGACAGAACAGGAGCGTATTGGAGGTTGGAGGATAAGTACATTGTGATACCAATGCCCTTGCTGGGTCTGTTTTGTCTAATAAGGGAGTAGCCTGGAGTAGAAAGATTGGTGTCTGGTATCTTGTGGGATAGCCAGGTTTTGGAGAGTACCAGTACATCTGGATGTAAATCCAGCATGATTGGTTGAAGGAGGGTGAGCTTGGGGAGTAGGCTTCTTATGTTGAGGTGAACAATTTTTAAGCCTTTCGGAAGCGGGATATGGGAAGGGGGGGGTACAGGGTTGTATTCAATGTCACCTGCTGAAAAGAATAGTAGGGTGATTAACAATTTGGAAAATGTGTAGGCCCATTTGGTAGCTTTTGGTTGCCGAGTGGGGATTGGGGGATCTGGGGAGGGAGGAGGAAGGAGTTTGAAAGGGTTTAAGATAGCTAAGAGAGTTGTGGGGGGGAGTAAGGAGGCATGGGTAAGCCAGGAGTACATGACTGGAGTAGGGTGTATGGGGAACGTACAGTGAGTTAGGGTGTGGGTTGAGTGGAGTGGGGGGCGGGGGATGGAGGGAAGAGAGAGAGGAGGAAGAAAGACTAGTGAGGGGAGAAGAGCAAGGCCAATGCAATAGGGTAAAATATTAAGCATTGTGGTGAGAGTGGAAAGTACAACAGGGCACTTAAGAGCAAGATAGATTAGAAAAGTGACCGACTTTGGACTGGTTGGCCCAGTAAGGTGTAGTACCGCTTGCAGTCACTGGGCGATGAGGGATAAGTAAGGAAAAGGGAGGATGCTTTCTAGAAGTCTGTGTGGCCTAGTGGTTAGAGCAGCTGACTATAGAGGAACTCCAATATGAGAGACCTAGGTTCAAAGCCGCCTCCAGGAGTGGGGACAGGGGATGAGGAGGGTCTTAGGCAAGAGACAGAGGAAGATAGAACACTACAGGCTGCATGTGGATAAAGGAAGAAGATATAATGTTACCTCTCATAGGGGTCAAATAGTGGCCTCTAGTGGCAAAATCTATAAGGAGTTAATGGAAACTTGGGGAGATAGCTGTCACATGTCAAGATCCCATGATAGAGGCTGGCAATATAAGAAATGATGAGCCAGGGTAGGTGGGGCAGCCGCTGCACAAGCGGCAGCAGGTCAGCACTTCTCTGTCGACTAAAATCAGGGTGAATTTGAGCATGCTGCTGCCCGTACCTGTTCTCAATCATGCAGGTGACTCCCAGTCTGGGTGGGGGGGGAAGACAGCCTCTGATCTGGGCCTCAGGAAACTGAGAAAACAAAAGAAGTCTGGTGAGGTAAGCAACAGAGATTAGAGTATCACCGCAGACAAAAGGCTCACACAGCGGTCACAGCGAGAAACTAGGAGGAGGAGGAGGAGGGGGGAGTTAATGGAGGGTGAGAGGTTGAGATTCAGAGAGGAGCTCAGGGAAAGATAAAGTTCACAGAGCACACAAAATACCTCTAAGCAACTACCACTAACAGAACAAGGTACAATCGTCAGGTCAACGGAACAATACAGTCCTCAACAGCCCACGTAGGAGTCTTAAAGTCCTGTTGTGACCCAGTACATTAAAACACAGTTCAACACATTAAAGAGCCAAAAACAATCAATCAGCACTGCTCTGCTGACTAAAATCAGGGAGAATGCAAGTGTGCTGCCACCCGTACCTGCTCTCACTCTTGCAGGTGACACGGGTGGGGGAGAGCCTTCGATCTGTCCCTCAGGATGCAGCGTCTGCGTGCTCTCAATCTTGCAGGTGACTCCCGGTCTGGCTGAGATGGTGGGGGGAAGAGAACCTTCAATCTGGCCCTCAAGATGCAGCGGCTGCCTGCTTTCAATCTTGCAGGCAACTCCCAGTCCAGTTGAGGTGGGGTGGGGGGGGAAGAGATCCTCTGATCTGGCCTCAGGATGCAGCGTCTGCCTGCTCTCAATCTTAACAATAATGAGCTCCTCCATAAAAAATCTGGTGATCCAGCCACCCCTCTCTCTTCCATTTGGTGGAGTATGCTATCCCATAATCCTCTGATGATGATGCCATCAGCAGGGAACAGCTGTGGGAGATTTAGTGGTAGCAGGGCACATAGTAGGTATGTTCCAAGACATCTGCTGCCAGTAGTATGCTCCGCTGCAGCCTAGTATTGATAGAATCTATCATTACTGGGCTGTGGGGTAACACATTAACGATGACAGGGAACATATTTGGATAAGGACATTTGACAGAGCAGGGTTAAGTATGCTAATCCTTTACCAGACTGTGATACTAACATGTGTGTGGTGACTTGCGAGAGACTTACCAGTGTATGTGCGTTTCAATGTGGCTTCATTATTGCACTGCTGCCGTGGCATGACCAAATCTCAAATTAATTGGGAAGCAGCAACTGTTATTGTTGCTTTAGTCAATGTACCTGTTGTAGGAGGGTAAGTAAGGAAGCATATGCAGACCAGGAGAAGTTATAAAATTCACAAGTAGCATTTTATTATTATCAATAACAACAGAATACAAAAGACAGAAAAATAAAATTGCACAGGACAGCTCTTCCTAAAGACAGTACAAACAAAAAAAGTTTACCACGAGTCCCTCTGTTTTTCTGGAAGAACACTGCTCTCATTTAGATGTTTCTGCCTGGCAGTTCAAACTCTGCATCCTGTTCTTGTAGGTTAAATCTCCTGTCTTTCACAAAATGTACCAAAACTTTGTCAGTTACCTTCCTGCAGTCATTCTAAAGAACATATCTAGTCTTAACAGGTGCAACAAAATAGAACATTCTGTCCTAGAATTCCTGGCTGCTGTATGTAAATCAGCATTTGTACTGCTGTACCCACTACTGAAATAGTGGTCGGCTAATAGAAAGCTCTCAGCTGGAAGCAACAGCTCAGACACAAAGGGCACCCCTAGGAGGTATATGCCAAGAGCAGTCCAGACCCTAGCCTTACTGTCTGCTGAGCTTCACTGATCTTCACCGACTGCTGAACCCACTACTGTAATAGTGGTTGGCTAACAGAAAGCTGTCAGCCAGAAACAACCATAAGCAACAGCTCAGACACAATGGGTAACCCAAGGAGGTATACACCAAGTGCGGTCCAGCCCCTAGCCTTACTGTCTGCTGAGCTTCACCAACTGGGAGACAGACCAATTACGGAGGGAAGGCAGACTCTGACAGGTGCAGAAGCCGGGATTCTTCGACAGCAGTTCTACCTGAATACCCCTTGGAGTGCACAGTCCGGTCTCCTTTCTCCACTGAGGCAGCTTCTCTTCTCGCTCACTCTGCTTATACCCAGCCAGCGGCTGCTCTCTCTCTGCATAGGAGCTGTTGGAACACTTACTCCATGCCCCCTTAACATAAAGACAAGTTTCCTTTCCATTTTATCAGCTCTGTGCGTACTCTGATTTTTTATGTGCAGCTGATGTAACAAGGTCTTTGTACATCAAAAAGGCAGAACATCACTGGTTGTTTTTACAGGTAGCAGAAAACAAAGGTTCTACCCACCACCCTATCCCAAATCCCACCCACCCCTAGGTCAGCCTCCTTTATAGGGTCTACATGGCCCCACCCCCTTCCTGCCTCTCCCAATTACAAAGGCGGGGCATACATATAATACCTGTATTTCTATTTCATTCTAAGCCTCACATTTACTTTTATATCGCCACTACTTAAGACTTGCCTGCATATTTCGTCCACAACCCCATACTTCCTGCCCACACATAGGCACATCAGGGGCAAAACAACCAAAAAAAAAAAACAGCCTCCTTCTCTCTCTCTCTCTCTCTCTCACCTTCCCTTTCTTTCATCTGTTGCCATCTGTCCTCCTTCCTAAATAAAAAACCCTGCAACTCTTCTCTCGTCCGCTACTCTCTCAGACGTAGTGACCATCACCTCTTCTTGCATCCGCTTCTTAACAAACTCATGCTGGACTATGTCCACTGCAGGTACTGTGGCACTCTATTCAGTCGAATGATTGCGCATAATATAGGACACTGGCCCACATGTTATGCTCTGAGACATCTAACAAACCAGCTCCACACTGCTTGGGCTAAAATCGCCTTTCTTACAGCAAAGATTCAGGAGACCACACAGCACTATACTCCACCAGCCCCTAAGCACACGCTGCAGCCGTGGATACCTCTACCACAGAGGGTAACTAAACCTGGGGCTGGCAGACAGTCAAAAACTGTCAAGCTGTACGATTATAACATAAGCCAAATGATCCGATAAAAATGTCAAACAGATTTGAGCCACTTTCACTCATGCCATTCATCAAGGCACAGGTCACAGGGAGCCCAAACCTACCATAGGGCTCATGTGAGCAAAAAACAAGCTACAGGAAGGCACAGGATATAACTGCAAATCACACACTAGTCATAGAGGACTCTATGATTTGGGGTATAGAGTCTCGCCTACAACAGAGCAAAAATACAAAAGTTGCGGTCAGGTGCCTTCGGGTCATCAGTGCACAGAGACACTAACCACATTGAGAAAATCATATGGAACACAGGGATAAATCGCATGTCGTAGCCCACCTAGGTACCAACGACCTGGCCAATCGTTTGACGGAGGAGACCAAGAGGCATCTGATCTCTCTAGGTGACAAACTTTCTCCTATTTCATCCACTGTCTCATTCTCTGAGATTCTTCCGGTATGGGAAAAGGGAGCTAGCAGGAAGAAGATCAGACATAAGGACATCTCTAGCTCAACAACTGGCTGAGAGACTGGTGTGCACAGAGGAGCTACATGGTTTTAAATAACTGATTAGCAGTTTTTTCCTTAGGACAATGCTAACTGTACAGAAAGTATTTATATAGGTTTTCTAGAAGTGTTATGTTTGTTAAACACAATGAAGCAAGTGCTATGCATTTTCACAATGTTTTAGCATTGTTGCGTGCAAAACACTAATCAATTTTTGGAGTTAAATAAAACCCTGGGCTACAAATGCATAGGGGACTGGAAAACAGTCTGGGAAAGACAGTTCTTTCGATATGATGGCCTGCAAGGAGGGCACCTGGGCACTAGGCCAGAAATTTGATGTTTTCATTTCAAATTTAAACTAGTTAATGGGGAGTGGACAACAGCACCCATAGAACCACAGGGGACAACTGTTGCCACTCTCGCAACAATCTCCTATGAACACACAACCAGATCAAGACAACACTAACACATACATTATCGGCACACTTAAGGACCCTACAAGGCTACTTAGTATAAAGATAACATCTCCTGCAAATATACAGAAAAAGGGAAGCTCCACAGTGATCAATTCTAACCAAGGAAGGTGAGCATTGTGCGTCAATACTCGTAGCCTGTTGAACAAAATCCCAGATCTCACCGCCATAATGGCGGAGGAAGACCTGGACTGGGTCGCGCTCACAGAGACATGGTTCACTGAGAACCACACCTGGGTTGTATCTATCCCAGGATACACACTATTCTGAAGAGACTGCAAAGGTAAGAAATGTAGAGGGGTAGCAATGTATGTAAAAAACAGCATCAATGCTATGGAAACTCAGGGACACTGCAGCAATGCAGAGGTCCTCTGGGTCAACTTCGGAATAGGAAGTAAGTACCCTATCCGAGTTAGGATTATATACAGATCCCCAGCCCAGGATAAAGACTTAGACAGGGACTCCTGGAGGCCATCCTACAGATAGCAGACAAAGGAGAATTGCTGCTGGTCGGTGATTTCAATCTACCGGATGTGGATTGGCTCTCACACACTGCCTCTATGGAAAGGAGCAGATAATTCCTCCAAGCAATAAAGGGAGCAGGACTAGAACAGTTGGTGACCACACCAACATGACAGGAAGCCATCCTGGAACTTGTGCTCTCAAATAGCGACAG
Organism: Neoceratodus forsteri; assembly: GCA_016271365.2. Classification (NCBI taxonomy): domain Eukaryota; kingdom Metazoa; phylum Chordata; order Ceratodontiformes; family Ceratodontidae; genus Neoceratodus; species Neoceratodus forsteri. The sequence continues at coordinate 1,290,234,827 of CM028131.1, read as the reverse complement.
GATCTCTGACACAATGGTGGGCAGCAATATGGGTACCAGTAATGACCATAAGACCATCTGGATCACCATCACCAGTAAACAGGAAGTCAGCCACAGCAAACTCAAGAAGACTGACTTTACTCAAATGAGGGCCTCCATAAAACAATTACTTAGCAAGGAAACAGGGGTCACAGTGGAACAGAGGTGGAAAGCCCTGGAGGAAGCTTTACTCACAGTAACTGCCCAGTGCATGAAGCAGATCTCTAAGTCAAGAAAAAGGAAGAAACCACTATGGTATTCCAAGAATGTAGCAACAAAAATAAAGGATAAAAGGAAAGTGTTCAAGAGATTCAGGGATACTAACAATGAGGCAGATATGGAAGTCTACAAAACAAAGCTAAAAGTAGCAGGGAAGGCAGTAAGGGCAGCTAAAGACCAGACAGAAGAGAGAATCATACGAGGAGTGAAGAATGGCGACAAAACTTTTTATAGATACATCAGAGAAAAAAGGAAAACAAAAGGAGGCATTATAAGAATAGCAACCAAGGACGGCAAAGAGGAAGAAAATGGTAATGAAAAAGTGGAGATTCTAAACAGTTTCTTCTGCTCAGTCTTCACAAAAAGAAGATGACGGCAATGGACCCAAAATGCAGAACACAGGCAGACTCACCACAGAAGCAGATGCTGGACCATTTGCAAGAGACAGTGTCCTAAAAGAGCTTCTCAAATTAAAAGCTACTAGCAATGGGCCCAGATGAAATCCACCCTAGAATTCTGAAAGAGCTGGCACAGGAAATTGCAGGCCACCGGCAGAATTATTCACACAGTCTCTAGAGAGCGGGGTAATATTTCACGACTGGAGAAGGGCCACAGTGGTACCACTGCGCATAAGTGGAAACAGGGAGGAGGCCACAAACTACCATTCAGTGAGCTTGACCTTGGTAGTGGGGAAGCTTATGGAGTCCCTGACTCAAGGAAAGAATAATGAAGTTCCTTACGGAAACAGGGCAGTTAGATACTAAACGGCATGGATTTACAGCAGGATGGTCATGTCAAATGAATATTCTTTGACCGGGTCTCCAAAATAGCGGACCACGGAGGGCCAGCAGACATAGTCTATCTAGATTTCAGCAAGGCTTTTGACTCTGTCCCCCACAGAAGATTGGTCAATAAACTAGAGCACTCTGAGTTAGGGCACAAAACAGTCAAGTGGGTTCAAAACTGGCTCCAAAATAGAACACAGAGGGTCATAATCAATGGAATACTGTCTAGCGAGGGAAGGGTGATCATTGGTGTGCCTCAAGAATCTGTCCTTGGCCCAATCCTCTTCAATATATTAATCAGCGACATTGCTGTTGGCCTGCAGGGTAAGGTATGCCTGTTCGCAGATGACACAAAGCTCTGCAACAGGGTAAATACAACTGAAGGAATGGCAGCAATGGAAGCAGATCTAAAGAGCCTAGAAGCATGGTCTAGGGACTGGCAGTTGAAATTCAATGCCAAAAAGTGCAAGGTCATGCGCCTAGGTAAAGGAAACCCAAGGAAAACATACACACTCGATGGTGAACAATTAACAGAAACAAAACTTGAACAGGACCTCGGAGTGCTTATTTTCGATGATTTAAAGGTTGGTAGACAATGTGAAAAGGTGGCGCAGAGAGCTAGTAGCATCCTCAGATGTATTGGCAGGGGCATTACAAGTGGGAAGTGAGAGGTCATACTCCCTCTGTACAGGTTCTTGGTGGGGTCACATCTGGAATACTGCATACAGTTCTGGAGGACATACCTAAAAAAGGACATAGACCGCTTGGAGGCTGTACAGACAAGAGCTACTAAAATGGTACAGGAACTGCACCAGGAATAATATGAGGCTAGACTTCAGCAACTGCAAACGTACTCCCTCGTGCGAAGGAGAAACAGGGGGGGGGATATGACAGAAACCTTCAAATACATAAAGGACAAAAATAAGGTACAAGCAGAAAACCTCTTTCACAGAAACGAGACCATACGAACGAGGGGGCACAGTTTGAGACTAACGAGGTAAGTTTAAAACCAACATTCATAAGTTCTACTTCACAGAGAGGGTAGTGGACCCTTGGAATAGCTTACCACCAGCGGTTGTGGACACCAAAACAGTCTCTGCTTTCAAACTAGTGTGGCGCAAGTACCGTGGTAATCTCGGAAGAAGAACAGAATAGGGGAGTAGGCAATCTGGGCAGACTAGATGGATCATACTGTCCCCTTCTGCCGACACGTTCTTATCACTGGTCTCCTGGTGACAATTCTGTAAACAAGCTTGTGGAGGTCAAAATACATCTCAAGGTCAACCCCCTGAATTTCAAATTATTATTTTTTTAGAAACCAAAATAGCTTTCTACCATCATTTCAACAATATAAGTATATACATTTGCAAACCAAATGATTCCAGTTTCACATAAAGAGTCACATATGTGTTTTTAACCACAGAGAAGCAAGGGGGGATAGAGAGAATAGAAACAGCAGGTAAAGAAAGGGAGATAGTGGGGGAGGGGGAATTGTGGGACCACTGGAGTGGCCAATTCCTAGGTGCCACCAGAAAAATCTGATTACGGACACAGGCAACAGACAGATAAGTGGCAGAATACGAGAGGACAAAAAGGATCCTTGCTTTTAACTCTTTCTGCATAACAAATGGGACAGGGTCTTAACCAGCTCTGTCACTCTACTGTAGTGTGTTCATAAGTGTAGGTAAATCTGCAACTGAAATACACTGGAAACCATATGTGTTTCTATGTGTAGAGGAAGATAGCTAGACGGGGAGATGGGAAAACCCAGATACTTTGTGAACACATTTACTCTGCCACACTAGGGAGAGCCAATTCCTTCCTGAACATTTATCTCAGCATTTAAATCAGATGCACGCCTCAGCATGCACTCAGCTGCGTCCTGCAGTCCATCAGTTACAGTGTATTTGTGTCACAGTCACAGTATAGTGAATTGCCACGATGTGAATACATATCTTTATCGGAGCTTCTGTGCACTACTGCAAAGCCCTCAAAGGAAATAGGAAGGAGAAACGGACAGATACAAGAAAGTATAATAAACAATGAAACATGGTTTCAGAAAATACTCTGAGGATTGAGTATTTTAATTCCAGTTTGTGTCAAAATAGCAAAGACTGCTTTAAGATAGCTTCAAATAACGAAGATGCTCAAATTCAGTTTTTGAAAATATCTAAGGAGACAAAATAAGGTTTGTACCTTATGTGTTACTACGGTGATACGTGGGTTGTCCAAGTTGAGCCATGAAGGAATTTGTCCATTGGTAACGATGAAGATGTGACGAACCCAAGGTGCATGCCTTTCCACTGACCGCAGTGAGTACCGTAGTTCCTCATTGTCTTCAAACCGGCTGGCTGAAATGTCCTCAACCTGCTTGGACTTGGGAGGAAAGAAGACAGCTGGTGAGAAATAAGCATATTTGAAATCCTGCCTTATTAAACTGGTTGCAAATGCTGACACCATCTGAAGCGCACTTTTAACAGCTCAAACAGTTCTTCTCAAGTACACTCAGCCAGCATACTTCACTTTCTATTTTGTGTTGGCAAAATTCTGCCACTTGTAATCCTGCTGAGTTTACATCCTCATGAATAAGCTTCAACATGTATGGAACACATCAAGTTGTCTCCCTGAAGGAAACATAGGCAGAATCAAATTAATCCCACTCTCCTGGGCTGATACAGGCTTCTTCTACCACAAAACATTCACTGTAAGGTGTCCCTTCTAATATTCAAATCCCAACATGGTCAGGCCCCTGCCTATCTTGCTGACACAATCTCCCTTTGTGTGTCCTAATAACCCCATCATTCTCTTACAGTGACCACAGGGAAAGGTTTCCCACAGAGGATTCGGACTTCTGTCTCCCTTACAATTTCAACTCCTTAATAAAAACCTACTTTATCTTTTCTCTATTGTCTACAACTGCAGAAGCTATTTTTTTTTGTGTGCGCCTTAAATGTGTGTACCCCTTGTAACCTCCAAGAGCTATACTTATTCTGCAAATGAAGTCCAGAAATACAGAAAATGTCATCAGAAAAAGACCATCAGTCCATCCAGTCAGCCCAGTTATACCCTGTCCTACACTGAAACCTGTTGTCTAGACTTGATTTTGTTCCCCATCCTCCCCCTTGGCCCATTCCTTACTGCTACCACCCTGAGTAACGTTTAAGCCAGTAACACTGTCCTAGCTATGCTTGAAACTATTAATGGTTTTGCTATCCACAACTTCCGCTGGTGGGCTCTTCCATGGGTCAGCCACTCTCTCTGTAAAATAATACTTTCTCACATCATTCCTGTCCACACGTTTTGTTTTTTTCCTATATACAGTTTGTCTTTCTGTTTGTTCCTAGCCACGCCCTTCGATCCGGTTCCCCCAGCACCATCATCTGGCTTCCCTGGAACTTACCTTCTCACTGGTGTCCTTCTGCTTAAAGGACTTTGGTAGGGTGCACGGTTGCTGGTGCATGGCCTGTGAAGGACTGGACATCATCCTGTGGCCAAAGGGTTTTTTCCTCTTATTTTTTACCTGGATCCACACACATGCAACAGGCCCAATGTGCAAGCTTGGCTTCCACACCGTGCTCACAGTCTCCTGTGCATGGTCCCTCCCTGTACTGCATGCCCAGACTGCACTGCCACCTGTACACCTCCAGATGGCAGAAAAGCAGCGAGTCACGCACCCCCCCTCCACTGAGGGAGGAGAGCACTCCTATGGATGCTCAATATTCCCTCCCCTGGCTGGCTCCCAAGTGACCCGCATCCGTTTCTGAACCCAGGTCGCCAGCATGGCTGGAGGCAAGCTGCCAGCACCTCAGCCCTCCACACCACTGGACTGGCCCATGTTCTCCTGTTTTTGACTCACTATTCCTGCTGAACAGTTCCTCACTCTGTTAATTCCTTTTAGGAACTTGAATGCCTCTTTCATATCATCCCTCTCCTTTCTAACCTACAGTGAGTACATGTTCAGTTCCCTAATACAATCCTCACAGGATCCACCCCATTGGCCCTGAATCATTTTGGTTACCATATGCTGCACCATCTCTAGCCTGTCTTTGCCTTTCCTTAGCTAGGGATTCCAGAACTGGTCACAGTATTCCAGATGTGCAGTGATCTACACAGATGTAGTATTACCTCCTTCTTCCTGTTATCGAAACCCCTCCCAATACACACCAATATCTTGGTTGCCTTGCCGAAAGGCCTTGTTACACTGGCTAGACTGTTTTAGGGAGTCACTTATGATGCAAGTAGTGCCCAGCTTAAGTCCTGCTATCCAATATTTCGTCCTGACATTCTTGTTCCCTATGTGCTTTTGTAAAGGAACACTAGTAACAGCATTGTGAGGAGGAAATACTGCAAAAATGCATTGAAAAGAGCTTTTAAAACTCCTTTTAACTCTTGTGCTGCCTCTCTGTTTTACCTCCAGCAGGAAGACCCATAATTTTAGGCAACCGAGAGGGCAGTGAGTCACCTCACACAGGGAGCCAATTGGAAAGCAGCAGAAAGCTGCTTGAGGGGTTTAAATTCCACTCACCAAGTGTGTCCCATCATGCTTATGGCTCGGTGTGCGAGTGGAACAATGCAGGAGTGGGGCACTACCCCAGGGACAGCTGCAGGACTTCTGCATTTAGACTGCAGACGACTCTGCAGGGGGAGGCCCTGACAAAGGTAGGAGATAGCACTGTGTTGTTTACTGTTGTACTAGGAACAACCAGCTAAGAGGAAAGTAGCTACAGGTTGTAGTGTGCAAGAAGTAGTAGACACCCAGGGTAAGATAGGTACAAGTAGGAGGGTTAGAAAAGGGAAAAAAAGAGACACTCCAAATAGGTTTCAGGCAAGCAAAAGGCAGAGTTAGGAGTATAACGGGAGAAGAAAGGAGGCAGTAGGGTACAGAGACTTCCAAAAGACACTAAGTAAGGGATGGAACGATCATGGGAGTAATGCAGAGCAAGGGGTGTGGGACCATAGTCTTTTAGGAATCTTCTGGAAACTGAGGTGCTGCCCCACTTGTACTCACCTCTCTGGGTTGCAGGAAGAAGTTGCTACACTCCAGGCCAAACTGGCAAGGGTGCTGAGGATATTTTGCCTCACTTAGGGGCCACAAAGTCTGCCACCACTCCCCCCAAAGGACACCTGGGCAGTGGCAGAGCGGACAGAGGTTGGTGGGTTCCAGGATGATAGGGGTGGTGGGAAGGGTGCACACTCCTCAGCCTATACAACTGTAAATTTCCTTTGCCATACTGGCAGTAGTGGTACAGGGCAGCCAAGAGGAGGCACCCATAGCAGTGGGAAGGGAGGAAGTGGGGTCCTTAGGAGGGCAGGCAGCAAGGAGGGAGAAGAGGCCCCCAGCTGGGAAGGAAGCAGCAGCTGGTTGAGGGTTCTACTGTTAGGGGGACAGACTTGAGAGTGGGGTTGGAGGAAGGAGAGGGAGGTGAAGTACCTGAGAGGTGCTTTGGCCTGGAGGGATGGAGAGCCAATCCACAGGATCACTAGGGCAGCAGGAGATGGGAGGGAGCTAGACATCATTGTCCACTTGGGGACAAATGGGCTGGCAAGAGACAGGATCGGAGTAGTGCAGGCTAACTGCATGGAGCTGGGGAGGGACCTCAAGCAGGTGGCGCACATGGTGGCTTTTGGATAAGTGTTGCCCATGTAAGGTTGTAGACAGGAATGGGTACTCCGCACCAAGGCATTTTTACATCTGGTTGACGGTATGGTGCATGGAAGAAGGCTTCAGCTACGTTGGGGCCTGGAAGCCAAGATGTGAAGATGCAGGCCTCAACAGTGGAGATGGCTATCATCCTTCCATGAAAGGGATTGCAGTCCTTGGAGGCAGGTTTAAATGCTACATGGATGAGCATTTAAACTGATTGGGGAGGCTGTAAAACCAAGGGAGGCAACAACAGACCCACCAGATGATGGAGCATGAGGAAGGGAGAGCTTGAGGGGAGTAGATTCCCCTATAGCAGTGGTGCAAGAAGGCAGGGGTGGGGACAAGACAGAGGAAAAGGAGGGATTAATCAGGTAAGCAACAGTTAAGTGTTAAAGGAGACAGGGATCAGAAAAGGTAGAAAGGGAAGAGGTGGGTCAGGGGGAGCTTCAGGGAACTGCACAGGCAGGAAGGGGGGGCAGGGAAGCAGGAAGGGAGGGAGTAATGAATGGAGAGCCATGTGAGCCAATGCATAGAATCTGGGAAACAAAATTCCAGACCTGGAAGCCATCGTGGCGATGGCTAACCTGGATCTGGTGGCTATAACAGAGTTGTGGCGCACTGGGATCAAACTCTGAATCCATTTCACAAGAAGATTGTACAGTGACTCAGATTTCTTGATGACGTACTGTGCTTCTGGCAGGGAGACCAGAGTGAAGAGTTTGTGAGGTATCTTTGTGGTTAAAAAATTACTGAACTTTCCAAAATAAACAGACAATACATACATGAATAAAATGCATCCAGAGTCAGAGCCTTATATAAGGTGAGCTTTTGCACAGTAACACAAATAGCAGAAAGAAAACAAGGCAAGGAATACTAACAGGAAATTGGTATGGTATGAAAGATACCAGGACTAACACCACATGTTTGCAGTTCATAACAAGTCTGGATGTTGGCATAGTTCAGTAAAATACCAACAAGCAACTGGCAATATATCAAAACTGTAAAGCTTAAAAACAGCTAAACCATTAACCTTCAGGCAAAGGGCACATGGATGAAGACAGGATGCTGACACAGGTAATCGTAAGCTATCATATTGAGCATAAGCATGAAGTGGATCTGGTACTGCAGGCAGAGGGCAGAACAGAGGGAGTCATCTCAGCCGGAGTTACTGTCTGGAGTGCTAGGAGAGCTGCATATATGGTCAGGGCTCCTGAGCTGAATCAAAATGTACTATGTAATATGGCCAGCTAAATGTTCCAGGTAGGGGCCCCACAAATACTGAGGTTAGCCAGATTGGTTAGGGCAATATGACTAACATAGAAACATAGAATTTGACGGCAGATAAGGACCGCTTGGCCCACCCAGTCTGCCCATTTCCCTACCTACTGGATAAGGAAACAGCAAGGAGAAGAGAATTAGGAAAGGGCAGTAAGTCTCTTGTTGTGTGCTGGAGTGACTAGGGATCATTTTCAAGTTTCCACTGAAGGCACGGCTGTTGATCACCACCACTGAAGCAGCAGGTGCTTGACTTCTGTGGCCACCATTGCAAGCCATATTAGTGAGAAAGAGAGAGAGATGTGGCGCTGTCATGGGCTGACTCAGCAGAAACTGCTGGGGAGAAAGAGGGATGGAGTCTGGAGAACTGCTTTGCACAAGTCGTGCACCCCTTGCCACAGACAGCTGATGTTGGGGGTTCATGAGGTATCATAATACTAATGATAGGAATCTAACTTTTACACACAGTGTGGTAGAAGATAAAATAAACTGCTTGGACATAACATCATTGGAGAATCCAACAAAGCTGTACAAAGCATCTGCTTCTGCAAACCTACAGCAGCCACAGCCTTGCACTCCTCTAGTGACCATCCACAGAAGTTACTGGAATCAATTCCACATGGGAAACATATAAGAAGAAATTGCTCAGAACCAGAGAAATTTGAGGAGCAAGTGACTGAACTCGTTCAGCGCTTTAAAGAGGGGATATGAAAATCAAGTCCTTTGAGGGCACTACAGGGGGTGGGGGATCTCAGTAGGGATGAACTCTTAAAACTGAAACTGAGGGAGAGATAAGCCAATATAAAGGACACTCCTGTTTCATTCATAACAGAGAATAAATGGGATGGCAGTAAAAATAGGCAATGTTGTCCATAAACTATGGTCAATTTTGCAACCAAATAGGGCAACAAATGAGGTACTACAGAATAAGCCCAAAGTGACTTTCAGCAGGTCCAAGCATTCGAGGATCTCATGATAGCCACCTATGTTGAGCCAACTAAAACAGAAATAACATATCTTAACTGGCTACCAATACAACCAAGAGGATTTCATAAATGTGGGTCCTGTAATGTTTGTAGGTTTGCTAGGATGGGCCAACATGTAGGTTTGGTGAACATAAGGTAGAAATAATAGAGTTTATCTCTTGTGTTACCAACTTTTTAGTTTATGCAGTATGAAATTTGGGGCTATGTTGTAGTGAGTGCTGTAGTGCAGTACAACTAAGGAGCGAGGAGTAGAGTAAATGCTCAGCTCAGTTCGCATGTTCCTAGTAGGACAGCATTTCTGAATGCTGAACTTGCAATTGTATTGTCAGGACGTAACTGACAAGTTCTAGTTTGGGATTAGAACCCCTGCTGTTTCAAGGATCTGGTCACAAGACCGTAGCAAGACTTCCGGGTTCTGGCACTATTTAGCTCGCTCTCGCTCGAAGCGAAGCCGGGCGGAAAAGCGCCAGAGCAGCATTGACGGAGACACACGCAGAGACATGCATATCGTAGTGCGTGTCAAGCGTGGCAAGGGTAAACAGGTAATTACTTTTATGCAAACTATAAGGTAGTATGTACTAATATCTTCTTGCCTGAAGTATTTACCATAAGGAGCTGTTGTGTATTACTGAGTCGTATTCCCTGAAACAATACTGTTTATCCCAAACACCAGGATGGGAGACAATGTAGCACCGGAAACAACCCTAGGCTCACAGACTAGTAATCTAGCTTCTATTGAACATACCCCCGATATCATTATGACCCTTGATGGGGAAACAGGACTAAGCTGTACAAACTGCCTGATGTACTCCTTGTTTGAGATATTATCAGCAAATACACTATATATTTATAAAAAGTGTGTTGAAAATAGTGTATTGAGGGAAGATATAACAGCGTTCTATGCAAAACTAGATCAGTTTGAAAACCACCAGATTATTATGGCCTTGAAAATAAAATCTTTAAACAGCAAAACAATAACCAGCAGCAAAAACAATGCAGCTAGTCTAGCTAACTGCCCTGATCCTATAACCAAGGAGGTTATCCCAGGGCTGATCCAAAAATGTGATAAAAGGAAACAAAATCCTAGGGATGATGATCAAAATGAGACTGACTCAGGACTGGATTCTAGTGCAGCACAGGCATAAATCTAAAGCAAGGTGTAGAGCAACTGGTTACTTTACTGAAGTGGGTAATAGGTATCAACCACTAATAAATCTATCTGAAGGTGACATGGAGACCTTGTCTTGTAGTAACAACCCCTGCAACAGTAATAATGTAAATCTCACCCCTGTGAATGTCCTCTCTTCCCAAACATCATTAATGGACGAGCCAATTCAGGAAAATGGCTTGGTTAATGAAAGTATTATTATTACTTCTCCCAGCTGTGCCCATCCTCCACTATTCCAGATGACCGGAACCCCATAGGAAATGTTATGCCTGGAAGATCTGTGGAGGAAATTGATGATATGAGAGGTGAGGGGCGCCAAGGCAGGGATGGAGAATAACCTGGCTAGGGATATCTGGGGGGAGTGATTCTATAGATACATAAGAGAGAGAAGAGAAAAGAGGCACAGATCAACAGGATTAAGATTGTGGAGGGATGGGCTCAGGAAGCAGGGAACAGGCAGAGGTGCTAAACAAGTACTTTGCCTCAATCTTTGCAGAGGGTGACAAGGATCCCTACAGCCTGATGGGAGATGAAGAACCAGCAAAAGCGAGAGGTCAGTCTCAGTCTGAGACCAGAGGATGGAAAGAGGCCAGGGTACAGGCTGGGCTAGACCAAGAAGGCGAGAAGATTGCATGGGGAGTGGATTTTGTGGGGAGAAATCACAGTGAATAGGGTGAGGGAGGCCCTTAGGAAACTAAAAACTGATAAGGCTCCAGGGTCAGATGGACTATATCCAAGGGTTATGAAGGAACTGGCGGAGGTGCTGGCAGCTCCACTGGCTACACTCTTTAACACCTCTCTACAGATGGGATGGGTGGCACAGGACTGGAGGGTGGCTTATGTAGTGCCTATATATAAAGGGGGATCTAGGGAGGAGATGGGGAATTATAGGCCTGTCCGTCTAATGTCTGTGGTAGGCAAGGTAATGGAGGACTTTATCAAGGAGAGGCTTGGGAGGCAGTTGGAAAGGTTAGGACACCAGGATGATAAACGGTATGGCTTCATCCAGGGAGATGGTGTCGGACCAGCCTCGTAGAGTTTTATGATTAGGGGACAGGGGCCTTGGATAGACACAGGCCGGTGGATGTCCAATACCTAGATTTCAGCAAGGCGTTTGATTCAGTGCCCCATAATGGACGGATAGCAAAAATAGGGGAGATGGGGGTGGAAAGACAGGAGCTAAATTGGGTTGAAAATTGGCTTTCAGGGTGTTTACAGAGGGTAATGGTGGGTGGAATACTATCCTCCCCAGGCGGTAATCAGTGGGGTCCCTCAAGGTTCAGTATTGAGGCCACTCCTGTTTAATGCCTACATCTCAGATATAGGGAGGGGGGGTTAGGAATAGGTTGAGTCTCTTTGCGGATTATTCAAAACTGGGAGCACTGGTGGATTGTGAAGGAGACAGTCCAGGGGGATCTGGATACCCTGGAGGGTGGTCAAGAAGGTGGGGACTGAAATTTAATGCCAGGAAATGTAAGGAACTTCATTTGGGGGTCAAACACCCAGGCTGTGTATACACCCGGGGGAAGGGTCAAACTGCATGCCACATTGGGGAGAAAGGGATTTAGTGGTGGTAGATGTCAAAATGATTAACTCTGAAAATTGTAGAAGAACTGCAGCCAAAGCAAACAGTATACTGGGTTGCATAGCCAGGGGAATTACGTCTAGAAGGAGGAAAGTGATCCTCCCTCCATATAATGCCTTGGTCAAGCCGCAGCTTGAATACTGTGTATGGTTCTGGAGATCTCATCTGAAGAAGGATGTAGCACTGCTGGAGAGGGTCCAGAGGAGAGTGACCAGGATGATTCAAGGCATGGCGGGGAGGCCTTATGAGAAGAGACCGGAAGAGCTTGGACTTTACTCACTGGAGGAGAGGAGGGATAGGGGAGACATGATAGAGGTTTTCAAGTATGTAAAGGGAATAACCAGGAGTGGAACCAAGGAGCTGTTTAGGCTAAAGAAGGGGGGGGGGGGAGGACAACCAAGGGCCATGAGTGGAAGCTTGAGAGGGAAATTACAGGAGGGAGCGTAGGAAGCATTTTTTCACTGAGAGGGTGGTGGAGCCATGGAATGCGCTGCCTGGGAGGCTGGTGAAGGAGGGCACAGTGGAGGGCTTCAAGAAGGGGTGGGATAGGTACAAGGGGAAACTGAATCTAGAGAAGACCCTCTTGGGGGCTGGGGGGGGTGGTGAGGCAAGCAGCCACTAGGTTACTGGCTTTCAAGCAGACAAGACAGACCATTTGGCCTATTCTGCTGGCTTTTAATATGTTAGTATAATATGGCAAAGTTGAATCGAAAACGCTGTGCTAAAACTAAGCACACTGATCAAAATCTTGATATGTTTGTTGATAGTGATTCCTCTCCCAAGGGTATTTTGAGGGGTTTCCCTACAGGTAATGCTACCAGTGATGCAAATCTAACATTGATAAGTCTGGATGGTAGCCTAACTACTCCATGACAGTGCTATGTTTTGGGGGATTCCATAGTTAAGAATATTGTGCAGGCAGGACAAGCATAATATTACATCTTCCTCATTTAGAGGAGCCGATATAAGGGACAAACATAACATGACTGATAACATCCTTAATAATTCTGGTGCCTACAATTCATGCAGGGACAAACGAGATAAATTATCAATAGAAAAAATACAGCAAGAATTCATTTCTCTAGGTGAAACACTGAAAACCTTAAATTGTGAAGTATATTTCTCAGAAATGTTACCAGTTCCAAGAGCATGGTTTCAAAAGGAAAATAAAACAAATGAATGAACTGCTCAGGAAACTGACCTTGAAAAAGGGGTACTCATGTGTCACACATTGGGAAACATATTAAAGCAATGATGCATACTACTGCTGGGATAGTTTAAATTTAAGTAAATGGGGGCCTACAAGTTAGGAAGAACTTTTGAGGATATCAGCCATTCTTAAAACTAATTAAAAAAGGGGACTAGGGTAGTGTTCTTGATAAAAATAGAACCAATAATACATATACAATCTTAAATATTAATGCTAGAAGTCTAAGCGCCACTAAACCTACTGAATTAAGAATGTTTCTAAAAAGTAACAATATAGATATTGTATGTGTTACTGAAACATGGTGGGATGATATAAATTGTTGGTCTAATAATACCTCTGGGTACAAATTATCCTACAATAATAGGAACACTAAAAAAGGTGGGGGGGGTTCTGTTGTTACATAACAGACCAAATTCACTGTAAAGAACTACATTTGAACATACAGCGTAATATTGCAACAGAACTGTGGCTCAATTTAGACTTATCACCTTCCCTCAAATTAATTCTAAGCGTTTATTACAGACCTCCATTGTCAGAGAAGAACTTTAATAATGCATTATTACAAGAAATAGAAGTAGCTTCTGAACTAGGTGATGTTTTGATTGTTGGTGACTTCAATGTACCTGGAATTAAATGGGATACACTAAAAAAACCTGAATATAAATAATTATACATCATATAGAACAGAACAAGCCATACTAAATAAAATAAGGAAGGAACAAAGAAAATTAGAACAAAGATTGGCCAGTAGAAAGGATATGAAAAGTTTTTATGCTTATATCAACAGCAGTAAACATGTTAATAACAATATTTCATCTGTAATAAACAAAGGGGAATTAATTACTGATAATGAGGATATTGCTCAATGTTTTAACCAGTATTTTGCTTCGGTATTTCATTCTATAACAACTTGAGCCCTGTATTTACACTGGAAGGTACCCCTTATATTAGGATTTGTACAAAAGAAGTATATGATGAATTACTTAAGCTCAAGACCTTCTCGTCCCCTGGCCTAGATAATCTGAATCCAGTAGTGTTAAAGCGAGTTCTGTAGCTTATCCTCTTACAGTACTGTTTAATAATTCGCTACTCTTAGGCCAGGTTCCAAATGACTGGGAAAAAGGCAGTGGTAGTTCCAACTCATAAAAAGGGTAACCAGTCTAGCGTTACAAACTACAGACCTACTAGCCTGACCTCCTTATGTTGTAAACTTATGGAACGGTAATAAAAGCCAAAATTGAGAATGAATTGAACACACTAAATTTTGAAGATTACTCACAGCATGGCTTCTGTAAGGAGTTTTCATGCGTTACTAATCTCTTGTCTTTTTATGAATTTGTGAGCAATTGTTTGGATAGAAACATTCCCACCGATGTCATCCTTTTGGATATAAGTAAAGCATTTGACACTGTACCCCATGATTTATTAATAAGAAAATTAATAACAACTGGAATTAACAAATATGTGGTAAAATGGATTAATAGTTGGCTTTCAAATCGTAAGCAGTTTGTGAGGATTAACGGGACTTGGTCTCAGAAAATGCACGTCACCAGTGGTGTGCCCCAAGGGTCGGTACTTGGTCCAGTGTTGTTTGCCCTATTTATCAGTGACATGGGGAATGGATTAAATAATGTCATCTCTAAATTTGCAGATGACACTAAAGTTGGAGAGGAAGTGGACAGTAGAGAGAAACAGCAAGTTTTAAGTCAAGATCTGGAAAAAATTGAAAGAGGGGGGAATTTAAATAAAATGCAATTTAATGAATCCAAGTACACAGTTATGCACTTTGGTAAGAAAAACCCAGGGCACAAATACAGCTTAGATGGCAAAATATTAAAATCTACCAGGAAAGAAAAGGATCTGGACATCTGGATTAGCTCAGAGTTAGCATCAACTGATCACTGTCGTCACACATCTCATACTACAAACAGATTAAGAACTATTAACAAAACTTTTTAAACTAGGAATAGAGAATGCTTAATGAAATTATACAAATCATATATCGTCCCCCATTTGGATTATGGATCTCCCCTCTGGAGTACTTACTTAAAATGTGACATTAAATTTTTAGGAAAAAAACAAAGGAAATTAACTAAATTAATAAAAAGGCTCAAAACCACAGAACATACATCAAGGATTAGAAAGTTGAAATTATTTACATTGGAGACAAGAAGAAAGAGGGGAGATTTGCTTCTTCTCTATAAAATAATGAAACATCCTGTATTAATGGGGTTATGTGGTTTAAAGAAAAAGAAAAAAATCAAAATTGATCTGAGATCTCATATGAGACAACTTTATGTACTAAAGGTCAAAACAGTAAAAAGATATAACCTTTTTAGTGTTAGATCAGTAAGAGCTTGGAACAGCTTACCAGGTTACATTGTGTAGGCCCCTAGTTTTGAACAGTTCAAGAATATTTTAGATGACTAATTAATAATCAGAAGGGCCAATAAACCCACAAGGAGTGGGAGACAACTAAATGTGCTGACAGCCTACTTTGTCTGAATACATCAAGTTATAGCAAGTACCCCTATGGGCTAGTATATGTTGGAAGAACCACCAGAAAGCTCAAGGAATGAATCCAATAGCATGCTAGTGATGTGAAAAATCAAAACAGGGAGGAGCCTGCTGGCAACTCACTTTGAAAGGGAACACAATGGAAACCCAGCAGGTCTGAAATTCACGGCTTCAGAATGGGCAGCATCCTTAAAAAGGGGAGGTAATAAGCTTGACAAAATGAATAGTAGGCCTGAATACATTTCAACCATTTGGCTTCAATGACAAAGTTGATTATACTCCAATTTTACAGTGCAGTTTATGCTAAGCGATTAGTTTTCAGACAAAATCATTTCAGTCAAAATCATGTAATGTCAGATTTTTATGTAACAGAAATAAAAACATTACGGATTATGAACACCTCTCCCAGATAATGGTGAGGCCCTTTCATGCCCCAATTTTTAATTACGGTGTTGTGTACAGCCTTTATAATAACTAGATACAAGTTGGACTTCCATGTCTGCTTCTTTTGTCTTCTTCTATCTGTGCCTCTGCTTAATATCTATGTCTTTCATGCTACTTGCCTCCAAAAATATGTACATTTTTTTTTTTTTTTAATAAAAAGATTTCTCTGGACTTTACTGTGTGGCTTCTGTCATCCCTGCGCCCCTTTCCATTTCTGGCTCTGACTTAAAAATCTTTCTTCACAGCTACCTGAAGGGAAGTGCCAGTTTTATGACAGGATCATACTACACATTCAAATTGTTCTACATCAAAAACAGTAAGTTTTTTTAAATAATGTAATCTTGAAATGGCTTCAGAAATAAAACAACCATTTCTGGGATTGTGGATAGGTTGTTCTAGCCACACTTGTTGGCATGTCCTTTCCCTTTAAGAATCTTGACAGAAGGTCTAAAAGCTGGCTTCTCCCAATCACCCAGGTGGAACATCCCTTGGCTCTGCCCCATAATGCCAGATCTTCCTTTCTGCTGGAAGATTCCGGTTCTCTCCTTATCGCTCACACGTTACTGAAGGCCCTGGTGCATAGATCTATGGATTTACCTAAACTTAGACTCATTTGAGTTTCTCCCAACCACTTCGCGATCTCGACCGTGGTGGAGGACAAGTCCTTGCCCGGTTTCCGCTGCTGCCCATGCAGGCAAAAGATGTCTCAGACCGACCTGCAAGCCTCGTGTGTTTATTGCCTGGGTTACGATCATGATACCCAGGAGTGCAAAATGTGTTGCACATTTCATCCAAATGTTCTGAACGATCATCTTGCATGACTGCAATTGGGCAGACTGGAAAAACAGAACCCGCTGGTCAAATCCAAGGAAGCCCGTTGCGCGGTCTCCACGACTGCGGGGTCAGCTAAGCAACTGGAACAGATGAAGGCCTTTGAAGAGGAGGCAGCTCGAGACGCTGACTGGTCCTCTTCTATGTCAATCTTCATCCCACTCAACCTGGGCTCCACCTTCTCAGGCTCCTTTCGGGAGATGTGTCAGTCCCAGAGGGCCCCTCGAGCGTGCACATCTCTCAGTCCTGTAAGAAGGACAAGGAGCAAAAGGAAGTATCATCTCACCGATGACGTTCTTGGGAGTGTGAGAGATCTCTGTCCCAGGAATCTTCTGTCTCAATTTTGGTCAAGGTTGCAGCCTTGGCCGCTGGCTTCACAGTACCCCCGTCAGGTCAGCCGGCTAAGATGTGGGACAACGATCAGGTCGAGATTATTCTTGACCCCATCAACCTGTCATCGTTCAATGAGGCCGACAACTCCTTATTCAGGACCCCAGGCCTGCCTGAACCCATTGAGGAGGAGAACCAGCCCACTGGGAATCCCCTCATGGTCCCGGTCCCTGACTAGGAAGAGCCATGGTTCTCCATGGCTCCTTCCGAATGACCCTGACAGACCCCCGCCGATGGTCCAAGTCGAGGTCTCAGACCCCATCGGCCGAGAGGCCAATAGAGGCACATAAGTGCTCCAACACGTGGCACCACCACCACTCTTCCTCATCATCCTCAATGCAAACTGTGTCAATGCTATGAGGATTTGGTATGGCAGCAGCTATGTACAGCCAGAAGTCACAAAGTTTGTGTCTGCTGCCTAGCCCTAGACTGCAACGTGAAAGCCAGCAAATTCTACCAGAGGTTTAATTCCATGACCAGATGATGCAGAAAAGGGGCTTCGGAGAAATTTTTACTCCAACAGACCGCCAAAAGACTGTAGAAGCAGCTCCAAGTCAAATCTGTGTTGTTGGCTCTGTCGACTGAATTGTGGTTGTCGAAATCCTGGGAGAAAATTTCAGAGAGTCACAAACACAAGCACCAGGACAAGAAGAGGACTTCCTTGGCATGTTCCAGGTTACCCGTGCTCTTCAGGTATTGTCTCTGCTCTGATGTAGTCCATTTTGGCAGCATCATCTGCCCTTCCCCAACCACCAACATGACACCATGGTCGGGGCCTGGCGATGCCACTACCAGGCAGGCTATGGCCAGTACATCACTGTTGACGATGGGGACCCAGCCTCCTCTGTCAACTCCTCCAGTCACACCCACCAAGCAAAGCAGCACCAATGCTCAGGCAGTCCTTATCACTTTTTCAGACATGGTAAGGCATCTACTGGCTGGCCTTCCTGTTCCAGACGGCCCATCAACGGGGACTTCTACAACTACCCCCTTAATGCCGCAAGGAACACTCTTGTCACAGAATCTTCCTATGCCACTGACATCACTGGTGTGGTCTCTCATTTCCGTCAACCCAGACGATGAATATGAGTATAACCCTGATCTAATGATGCAGGAAGAGGCAGAAGAAGCAGAAGACTATGCTGAAAGTCAATATGAACATGGTACTAGCTCTACAGTCTTTACTTGCAGTGAGGACTTTGTCGTGAATATACTAAGATCGCCTGCAGAAGACCCCACATTTTTCACCATAATGCAGCAGATGTAAGCTGCCATGGGCTTTGCTGTAGAGAGCAGGAGACTATTATGAAGAATCTGCTGGAGTTCCTGGAGTTGCCAGAGTCTCCCTCCACTGTGGTGCCGCCATTGCTTCCACACTTACAGGATGCCACTTATGCAGCTTGGCACAGACCAAATAATATAACAGCTGTCCCAAGGAAGGCAGAGAAAATGTACTCTTCCCCCTCTGGGAAGCCTTTTTTTTTTTTTAAATACTTGCCCGGCTCCTTTTGTTTTCAGATGGGGCCTCATACCCCCTCTTACACCATCCGCCAGGTCCATTCAAGGGCCCCCCCCCCCCCAGTTTCATGTAGCTCAATGGGCCAGGGGTGTATGTATTTTACCCCCATTTTTTGACCAGTAACCCCAGAGGACACCGGCGCAGACGACTAGGTCCAGACAAGCGACGTGCTGACGCATGCCGTCATCAAGCACTCAACAGCATCCTCCCCATCCCTTGACTCTAGAGAGTCATGTGCCCCATGCTTCCACTGACAGAGGGACTACGGGTGCTATATGCACCCCAGTAACCCACTCTAGGAGGAGAAGAGCATCTGTTGGGATGCTCGATCCTTCTCCCCCCATCTGACCTCTGGCAGCCCGAGTCTGTTCCCGAACCTGGGTCACCGATGTAGCGCGAGGTATGGCATCCAGCACCTCAACCCTAAGCGCCATCGGGCCAGCATGGGAAGCCTTTTTATGCCATGCAATCTGAGAATTGCTCTGTGATGATTAATGTTGGCTGTGACAGATCTAGGGCACCTAAACACCTGAGCTCCCATCCTACTGAAAAAGAATCTAGGAGGTTGGATGTCCTATGTGTCCTAGGCAAACGGACATATGCCTCTTTATCTCTGGGCCTTCACGTTGCTAACTACCAAGTCCACATGATGAAATATCAGAACACCATCTGAAGGAAGGCTAAGGCTGCTGCACAGGTTTTGCCTGAGGGTTCCCCAAAACAGGAGTTATTGAAGACTCTTACTGCTGGTGCTGATGTGGGTAAGCATTTGTTCCGCACAGACCATGAAGTTTCTGATGCTCCTGCCAGGGCTGTGACCTCTGGCATTTGCCTCAGGAGATATTCTTGGCTCAGACTGGCAGACTTTGCCACAGATGTGCAACAAGCAATTTTTAATGTCCCATTCAGAGGGCAAAAGTTGTCTGATCATGAGGTACAAGAGATTCTCAAAGATCTCTAAGTCTCGGATAGGACTCTGAAGTCAGTGCACTCCCTCTACCATACCCAATGCAGAGGTAGCAGCCAGGCTACCTTTCATCCATCTGGTGCCAGGGGACAGTGCCCAGCACCCAGACAGCAGGGCATTGGCCGTGCCAGTGCCCAGTACACCACCAGATGGACATTCAGAAGCACCTAGGGAGTTTCAGGTGTCCAGCTCCTTGTCTGATCCAGAGGATTGCTTAATAATTGTTTAGGGTCCTCTACATAATGTGGAGGTCATGTGGGCGAATGTGCACCTCCCTTCAGGTACCAACTCACCTGTACTTAAATAGTTGCTGGATAAATACTCACACTAACCAAGGGTCTTCTCCTCTTATCCCGTGACTTCAATACTACTCCAGTCACCAGTTGGGACTCCTCCAACCCAGCCACTCTAAGGCAACCAACCTCACATAAAACTTTTTAAAAGATTCATGCAGGAAGTGGGATCGGTAGATACCTGGCAGTTCCTACATCCACATACCCTCAATTATACCCACTACTCCACAGGACATGTTACCTATTCCAAGACAGACCTTTGCTACATCCAAAAGGAAAATTTAACACGACTGGTAGACTGCAATTGGAGATACTGCGCACTCAGACCATGCCCCAGCGACTAACCAGTGGAGCTTGGGCATGGAGCAGTGTAACACTATGTGGAGGCTGAATCCCTATTATTTGCGAGGAAAGTTGTTTCAGGAATTCCTTGATAAGAAGCTGCCGGAAATTTTCCAGGAAAGCACGTTTCTGGAGACATGCCTTGTCTTGGTTTGGGACATGCTAAAAGCAGTCCTATGAGGGTGTATAATAAAATATACCTCAACCCAAACTAAGCTGCGCCAGAAATGGTAGCAACTGTTGGAGGGGAAAACTACATTTCCTGTAGATGGCCCATCAGCAGGGAGACTCTTCAGTAGCCCAGCAACTTAAACACATACCAGCTACACAGACAATGCTGAGCGGCAATGATCACTGTGGTGCTCCACCCTACCACTGGAGCCAGACAGACAAAACTCCATGATATATCCCAGGCCTCTGGCAAATACTATCAGACCTCTACACCCCAGAGAAGTCCGTGACCCCTGAAGAAATTAATGAATTTCTGTACGTCCTCATTCTCCCTGCACTCATAGAGGAACAATGTACCCAAGTCACTGGCCCAATAAGGATGGAGGAGACTGATACTGCAAGAACATGCTTCAAGACCAGGAAAGCCCCAGGTCCTGATTGATATGGAGCCAAATTCTGTAAGGTGACCAAAGATCACATCCTCCTCACCCCTAAAAGCTTTTAACGAAGTTCTGGAGGGTGAACCCCCTTCCTCTAGCTGGGCCTATGTTGCCATCTCGGGAATCCCTAAACCGGGCCAAAACCCAGTGCAATGTAGTTCATACAGTCCCATTTCGGTCCTGAACACAGACTACAAGTAGTTTATGTCTATCATTGCACATAGACTTAATGGGATCTTACCCTCATTGATAGATCCAGACCAGAGCAAGTTTGTCCAAACCAGAACTACCACCAATAACACTAGAAAAGCCTGTATATTTATTTATTGAAATTGTTTCACCAGGAAAGGCACACTGAGCAAGAAGATACTTGTTTCCCGGTGCGACCTGGGGCGAGGGGGTATAGTGGGAGATAACACGCAGGTTATCAAGAGGTTTACAATTAAAAAGGTATACAGTAGGCTGAAGTTAAAGTTATACAAGTTACATAGGTAAAATTACAGTTATACAATTACAGAGGTAAATAGGGATACGACGTACAACACGGTTCAACCAGCAGCAGGGATAAGACATTTGATACAGTTCAACTAGCAACGAAAGGAAGGCATTGTTTACTGTTTAGTAAATTGACAGCAACATTGGATTGTAGTTTTCCCTGTAGCATGTAGAATACAATGGTTACAGTTAGCAGTAGCACATGGATTAAGATAACACTGAGGCAAAAAGTCAGAGTATCAAGTGCTATTTAGAACAGGACAAAGAACATAAACCAAGAAGTGATGTAGTTGGTTTAGATAGGCCAACTTCCATAGCGTATGCTAGGTGCCGCTGGTCAGGCAGTTGGGGGGAGGGGGGTATAGAGATCACTTGTAAGTGCAGGAGCAATTTACCATGAGGTAATTTACCAGCACTGTGGATAGGGAGTGGGTAGAGGAGTAGTGGTGAATTTTGAAGAGGGAGCTCATTCCAGAGTTTGGGGAAGCGATGTGAGATGGCTGCCTGCCCCATAGTGGTCTTCCGCCTTGGGACTAGTAGTTGCCAGTGGTCTAGTGATCTGAGGGCATGAGTAGGGGAGGGAGCTGGTGAAATTAATGAACTGAGGTAGGACGGGAGGGCTTCGAACCAGAATTTAGATACAAATTTAGCACGGTGCTGCAGTTAGCAGTTATCAAGGGATGGGAGTGCAAGGGAATGGTAGAGGTTGCAGTGGTGGGTGTGAGGGGTGACATCAAGAGCGAAGTGACAGAAGGCATGGAAAAGGGGGTCCAGTCTGGATAAAAAGGATTTGGGAGCAGCACTGTTGACTATATCGCAGTAGTCGAAGGAGGGAAGGATCATCTTCTGCACTAGCTCTTGCCTAGCAGTTAGTAGGAGGCTATTGTGGTTCATTTAGAGGGCACTGAGCTTGGGGCACAGTTTTTTCTATGATTGCGTCAATATGGTCAGAGAAGGAAAGGTGACGGTTGAGCCATACCCCTAGGTATCGGAAGGAAGTGGCGTCCTCCAATACTGTCCCATCAAGGGTGTGGGAGGGAGGGGAGCCTAGACAGACACTGCCAAGTGCCAAAGGTCATGGTGACAGTTTTTTTAGCAATGAGGGAGAGCTGGTGAGAGTTGAACCATAGCTGAACTTTGTTGAAGTCAGCCTGGAGGATGGCTGTTACTCATCTGGCGAGAAGCCAGAGGCAAATAGGACAGTGTCATCTGCGTACATATGAACAGATGCAGTTGAGCACACTAGAGGGAGGTTATTGAGAAAGATGGAGAACAGGATAGGTCCTAGTACTGACCCTTGCGGGGCTCTGGTATTCATAGGGACGGGGGAGGAAGTGATGTCTGCAATTCTAACTGATTGTGCTCTGGCTGAGAGGTAGGCATTGAACCAGTTGGTGGCTGAGTCAGTGAGGCCAGCTTCCGAGAGACATAGTAACAGCAATAGGTGGGAGGCTGTGTCGAATGCTTTGGCAAGGTCTACAAAGATAGCCGAGGTGATCAACCCTCTGTCCATTCCAGTGAGGATGGTGTCAGTGAGCCTAATCAGGGAAGAGGCAGTGGAATGTCCCTTCCTGAAACCGGACTGGAATGGCGTGAAAAAATTGGATTCTGAGAGAAAGGAGGTGAGTTGGTTGAGCACTAGGTGTTCTCGTAGTTTTGCAAGAGCTGGGAGGAGAGACATAAGGTGGTAATTAGAGGGGGTGGTGGGGGCACTCCCTTTAGGGAGGGGGGTGACGACCGGATGCTTCCATATCTGGGGGACAGATGCCGTTGAAAAGGACAGGTAAAGAAAAGCAGATACATGAGTCACCATCCACCCTTCTCAGTTTAGATGCTGAGAGGGCTTTCAATCGGGTATCCTGGCCCTACTTATACGTAAGTTCTAAGCAAATTGAGATTCCCAAACATACTGATCCAGTTACTAAGGAACATACAGAAGGCTCCCCAAGTGTATGTGAAGGTTTCAGGCCATCACTCTGAAAACTTCTGTCTTTTCCAGGGGATCAGACAGAGATGCCTCCTGCCCCCTTTATTATTTGCAATTTACATCGAACCCTCGGCTCAGGCTATTCGCGAGAGTAACAGTATACAGGGCATATGGGTGGTGGGGAAGGAGCACTGCATCACTTAGTATGCTGACATTCGTTTATTTCTTGTAGAGCTGAAAGGACACTCCCAGCGTCTTCCAAATACTGGAGAAATTTGGAGCACTGTCATGGTACAGACTAAACACCACAAAAACTGAAGCCCTGACTTTCCATTATCAGCCCTCACATGAGACTAGATGGCAGTTTCTGTTCTGTTGGGACCCTATGAAACTCAAATATCTTGGAGTATACCTATCCAATGCCCAGAATTCAGCCTTCCGAAATATATATGCCCTTCTCAGTACAAATGGCAACAGACCTTCAAAGTTGGAATTTGTTGCCCTTGAACTTTGCCTGCAAGGTAGATGTTATATGGATGATTATTCTACCCAAATCACATCATTTTTCCAAAATATCCCTCTCTTTATGCCATTAACCATATTACAACAGTGGAACAGAGAAATAGCAAGATTTCTCTGGGCCATAAAGCGCCCCTTAGTGAGACTCCAGATCCTGTTCTTAGCGAATGCGAAAGGCGGCTTAACCCTTCCAAATCTGGAGTCCTAACATTGGGCATCACATCTTCGTTTTGTGGCTGTTTGCCATGTGGGTGCCCCTCGAGCAATGTGGCAACAGGTTGAGGCAGGACTCTTTCCTGATGAAGAATCTGTAAAGCTATGCACTACACTGACCTACAACTCAACTCTTTAACTAACCTTAACCCGTGGCTTCAGCACCAGATTAAGTCCTGGCTCTCTATTTACTGATCCCTGAACTTGGCACCCTCCTATACCCCAAAGCTTTATTAGAAAATTTTCACCCAGGTAGGATAGATCTAATATTTGGTAGGTGGAAACACCTAATCTGCAATACCTCTTTCTGCTCCTAATGGGAACGAATTTCAAATTGTTTGAGGAAGCCAGAGGGAATTTCGACTGTGAAATTGATTTTTACGAATATCTCCAATTAAGGCGGTTTTTTGACATATTCCCAGTGGTAGTTCATAATCCACACACACACACACACACACACACACACACACAGTCCAGGTGGCACACAGGACCATTTGACTCAAGGTAAACAATTTGCTGCAGTTCGTTGCAGATGAATTTTATTCTTGAAATAATCAAAGGTCCAACAGCATACACTTCTTCTGGGTCACCCTAGTGCCTCGACTCCTTGCGAGTCTTCTATGGGGGTGTGACCAAGAGGGGAAACATCATGACATTTAAGGCTCACACTCATTAATATTCATGAGCATATTACATACATATGATCTTTAAGACAGAATTAATATTTTAACAAACTAGCAAAATAAAATAGCAACTTGTGTGTTTCATATTCAAATAGTCATGGAATATTGAGAAAAAAACATTTCTGACTAAAACTAAAATAGAAACTATCTTCTTCATTTAACTTTGCCTTCCTACCTCTTCCTTCTTCCTTTTCAGGTCTCAGCAGCGGGAAGAGTCACGGTTCCAGAACAACAGATGCCATGACGATAATCCCTGGTCTGGTAATTGATCCTTGATCATTACTTAAATGACTATTTAGGATGCCATGAAAGACTAACAGAAGGCTGCCTTGGTCATGTCTGGGACAGAAACTTTGACCTCCACTGCAATACTCTTTCCTTCCCTTTCCCCTTCCCCCCTTACGTTTTCCCCTTAAGAGATTCTTTAGCGCTTATCATCTACAGGAGTTTACAACGGTGATTTAAACTGGAACACTTCTTTTCAGAGCATTGGCTATAAATGGCAGCTGAGTTCCTATTTCTGTTTTGGTTTTAGTCAGAAATGTTTTCATAATATTCACTGATTGATTGAATCTAAAACACACATGTTGCTATTTTGTTATTTTGCTAGTTTATTAAAATATATATTCTGTCTTAATGATCATATGTATGTAATATACTCATGAATATTAATGAGTGTGAACCTTAAATGTCATAATGTTTCCCCTCTTGGTCACACCCCACAGAAGACTCATGAGGAGTCGAGGCGCTAGGGTGACCCTGAAGGAGTGTATGCTGTTGGACCTTTGATTATTTCAAGATTAAAATTCACCTGCAACGAACTGCAGCAAATTGTCTACCTAGAGTCAAAAGGTCCCATGTGCCACCTGAACTGTGTGTGTGTAGTTTAAGCTGTAGGGCTGGCTGCTCTTTATGGTGAGCACCGTCCTGGGAAAAGGGTGATTGCAGCTTGTCTTTTGGACTTATGTAGTTCATAATCCTACCTGGCAATTATTCGTTCCCTTATTACTCTAACAGGCACTGGGTGCACTGATCATAGGATCTCTTATCTGTATAAAGCCATTGGTGACTCGGCAGATGACTCTACTATGTTTGTCAGGGATGGAAGGAGGACATATAAGGACCCGTCACTCCAGAAATAAGGTGTCAAACATGTCAAATAACTTCCAAAGTTACAAGTTCCCACCAATGGAGGGAGTATGCTTGGAAGCAGCAAATAAGGTTCTTCCATACCCAATCCATCACTGCTCACTACCACAGCACCAGAGACACTGCCTGCTGGAGGCAGTGCAGTGAAATGCAAGTGCACCATACCCACATAATGTGATCCTGTTCTGTCTTGCGATCATCCTTTCAGGCACCACAAGAGGAAGTGGAGAAACTGTATGGTAGACATTCATCAGCTAAAATGTTCCTCCTGCTACAATTCTCAAGAGGTGTGTGAAACTCTGTTCACGTTACCTCTTGGGCATCCTCTTTGCTGTGATGAAAAAGGTAATTACTAGAGCCTGGCTTACTCCCCTATGCCATATCCTTGTTTCCTGGAGGTCAGTAGTCAACCAGATATACAAAATGGAGAAAATTACCCATTCCCTGAATGACAAGACCGAACTCTGCTCTTCTAGACAGAACAGGTGGATCCTGCATGAGATACTTAAGGACCTGGAGTTCATACCTTAATCCCCTAATTTTGAGTTGAGTGGCAAGTCTCCCTTCCTTAAAAGAGCCCTAGCTAACACTGTCAGAAGAAATAAGGGCCCACTGCTGACTTGAACTCCCTACTTAGACCAGGAGTGGTAACTGTCAGGGAGGGGTAGAGGAACAGAGGGGAAAAATAAGACAACCAGCCTCTGTGTGAAGGAAGTGAGTAAAAGCAGAAGGAACAAGAGACTGTTATGGCTCTCTAGGGGAGTGACCCAGGTGGTGAAGGAAAAAAGGGTGGCATTCAGGAAGGGAAACATGGGGGGGGGGTGATAGGGAGGTATACCAAGTAAAACAGAGGGAAGCGAGAAAGGTGGTTGGGGGGGGAGCAAAGGCACAGACAGAGGAACGGATAACCAATGGGGTAGCTTGCTGCTAACTGAAATCGATACCAATAAAAAATCTGGCAGTGGGGGACTTCTGGTGACATCAGCAGTCTTAATAGCAGCTTAGCTCCGTGCTCCACATTGCCCAGAACAAAATACGTTGGTATCCGAGAGTTAAATCAATGCAATCTCTGGCAAAAGCGACGCAGTTGAGAGCGCTGCTCACCAAGAACCCACAGACCCCCGTGCAGAAACTCTATAATATGCTGCAGCAGCAAAAAACTGGTCCATTTTCGGAGACTGCGGGCAAGGAAGCAAGAGCGGAACTATCGGGCGCAGAGGAGGAGGAATGCTCCTAGCTAGTACCTTCAATTTTACATATGGCAAGAACAGTCAAAAAGATAGACAACACACTTACGGAGCTTAGAGATGATATTAGAAAAAAAGAACGCTGGGCGAACCAAATTGAAGTGGGCCTCATGAACGTTACCGAGCAGGCCGATCTCCACAACCTCTTGCTGCTCTTTCTCCTGGCTGGAGTGTGGGAACTAACAAATAAGCTGGATGTCGTAGAGGGACGGATTCGCCGACAAAATATAAGGGTATACGGAATCCCTGAGGGCTCCGAGGATGGGGCTGAATATTAGATCACCTTCTTGCAGGAGGTACTCCGAGAGGCCCTGGATCTCCCTCCGGCGTATGACCTGGCTATGGACAGGGCTCACCGCTCGTTGGTGCAGCGGCCCATGAATCCTGGGGCCCGGCCGCGTTCTTTTGTTGCCAAGCTTACTTCTTACAATACTAAAGAGGACATCCTTAAACGAGCATGAAGGAGGAAAGCGATTTCATATGAAAAACACTGAATTCAGCTTGACAATGACTATACCACTTTAGTTCTGGAGAGCAGAAAAGTCCTGTGGCCTGTCATGAAGCAACTGAGAGGTAAAAACTTAAAGACCCAGATCCTGTATCCCACGCGGCTGAAAATCGAGATGGAGACTGGGACTAAAATCTATGAAGACCTGGTTGCAGTGTCACAATTCTTGGAAAGTATTGGAATTATTGTCCTGCACCTGGTAAAGGAAAGGTTGGAAAAAGAGCTGATTCACTCGGCCTGGTTGGTGGCAAGAAGAGGATCCTCGACAGCTAGCCAGACCATTGAGACTGCCTCCTCGACTCTAGGGGCGGACATTTGCACTACTCTAAAGCAGTACACCTCCACAGTCCAGACTGACTCTATTGTGGCCATGGAAAAGAGGGGTTGGCCACACAATTTATCTGAGGCCATGGATACAGCGTCAGAACCCGTGCCCTGAGAGCAATATCAGTCTCAGCAGGTAATCACAAGGTGGTGGTCTCATCCCCGAGAAGCCTCACAGGTCTCGCTTAATGACTATGTAGGTACTGCATTAAAAGGGGCTGAATTGGGGTGGCGGGCCTTGGGTGGGGGGTGGAATAGAAAAGAAAGAAATATTTGGTCCTGGGGTTATTCCCGGATACTTGCCTACATGTTCCGAATCATCACCAAGAACATTCTAGAGAGACGGTTATTTGTAAATAAAGCAAGAAAAAAATTGAACTCTAAGTCAGGGCTACTGAGCTAAGTAACTGATAAGATAACATGGAACTACAGTATACAATAGCCTGCATCATGATTAACATGGCTTGGGAGGTTTGGGGTGTGCTGCTCTTCTGGCAGAATCGGTGCTTTGCGGCTCTGCTTGTGGGGGTGGGAAGGCACTGTTAATGAGGGAAGCGAGATTTACACTAGCAAAAATGTAAACAGAAACTAAAAGAGATAATCACAGTAACTGAACCAGATGATACATGCCCTCGAAATGTGCTCTCAATATCATTTCCCTAGTTTACTTGGCCAAAGCAGGTTCATATTTTTTTTAAGTGATTAATGTTTTCAGATGTTGAGTCTCCCACTCCCCAGCAGTAGAGGGGACTTCGACCTGGTAATGCCAGTGGGATGGGGGTTGGCAGACTGGTCTGGAGGTTTTGGATGGTAGCTCCTCTCCTCTTATTTATTTCAAAAGTTTTACCAGGAAAGACATACTGAGTTGAACGGCAGCTTGTTTATAGATGCATCCTGGGGGGTAGGGGACATGGGAGAAAAGAAATGTAACAAAAATGGCAAGTGGTAAACTATACAGAGAGAAGAAGAATGGAAACCACAATAAACAAGCAAATTATAGCAATATGAACAAATTAGCATTTACAAGTTTACATTTACAATTGCATTTACAAGTTGTTGATAGTTCGTAGAAGAGCCTACTGAATTGGCACCAGATGCCCGGCAAGGGGCCAGAGCAGTTAGGCATATTACAGCAAATGCAAGGTACATAGGTGGGGTATAACAATTAGTGGGAGAGGGTAGAAATACGGCGGTGGTGGGGGTAGAAGACGGGGGAGAAAAGAGGAAAGAGTGGAATTGGGAGGGAGGAGCAGCAGGAAGGAGAGAATCAGAAGCAGTTGCAGGTGGGCAAGTAATCTTGCAGAGATGAGCGGGGAGTGAAGAGAAGTGGCAGAGTGGGTGGTTGGGGAGGGAGTTCCATAGTTTAGGGAGATGGTAGAAGAAAGCCACCTGACCAACTGTAGTCTATCTAGGCAGGGGAGTAAGGAAGAGAAAGTTAAGAGTCGAGTAGGGAGTGGGGGGGGGGACGGGATAAGAGGAGAAAGAAGAGGGCTAAGCCAGTGTTTGGCCAGAAAGGCGGAGCAGTGAGTAAGACATCTGGCCTTAAGAGAGAGGAGAGAGAGAAGACAGAGTAGAGCGAGCAGTGGTGAGTGAGGAGGGGCAGTCAAGAGCCAAATGGCAGAACGAGTGGAACAGCAGGTCCACTCTGGCCAGTAAAGACTCAGGAGCAGCGCTGTACACTGTCTCCATAGTCAAAAATGGGGGGAATCATTCTCTGCAATATGGCTCTGCGAGCCAGCAAGGGGATGCGCCCATAGTTACAATACAAAGCACCTAGTTTTGGGTGAAACGTTTTGTGGATCGCCCTAACATGAGCTGAGAAGTCCAGGTGCTGGTTGAGCCATACAGCTAGGCACCTGAAGAAAGGGATATCTTCAAGGGGAGACCCATCAAGGGTGTGAAAGGTTGGGATGGTAGCAAGTCTGGAGAGCTTTAGCCTGGTTCTGAAGGTCATGGGGACCATCTTCTTTGCATTTAGGGCGAACTAATTTGAGCAGAACCAGCGCTGGATACTGACAAAGTCCAGCTGGAATCTGGTCATCAGATCAGATGGGAGGAGCCAGAGGCAAATAGTACTGTGTCAACAGCGTATGTGTGGATGGATGCTGAGGTGCAGACAGTATGGAGGTTATTTAGAAAAATGGAGAAACGGATGGTGCCAAGCACAGAGCCTTGGGAGACTCCAGTGCTGATGGGGGGGGGAAGTGAGCAGTCAATTTTAACTGACTGAGTTCTATCCAGAAGGTAAGAGCGGTACCAGTTAGTGGTGTGGGAGGAGAGTCCTGCAGCAGTGAGCTTAGCAAGGAGAATGGGGTGGGTGACAGTTTTGAAGGCTTTGGCCAGGTCGACAAAAACAGTGGAAGCGATTTGGCCCTGGTCTGTCCCCCAGAGAGAATGGAGTCAGTCAGCCTGAGTAGGGAGGTGGAGGTGGAATGGGAATTGCGAAAGCCAGACTGGAACGTTGTGAAGAAAGAAAATGAATCCAGGAAGGGGGAGAGTTGAGAAATGATTAGGTGTTCTTGCAGTTTGGCAAGGGTGGGTAGTAGAGAGCTAGGGTAATAGGTGCCTGAGGAAGAGGTGTTGCCACCTTTAGGAAGGGGTATTACTGTAGTATGCTTTCAGGCACCAGGGACAGAAGCAAGGGAGAAGGAGAGATTTAGAAGGGAGGAGAGTGGAAGGTTGATGGCAGGGGCAGAAAGATGCAGGAGTTTAGAGTCCAGTCCATCCGGGCTCTTGCTCTTGAGGGGGTTAACAGCAAGAGGGGCCTTAACAGCATCGGATGGGGAGAAGGGGGAAAAGGAGGGGTGGTATAGGGCATTAGAGGGGCAGAGGGAGGTGGGAGGAGTGAGGAAGGGTAGAGAGGAGGGAGGAGGCGTAGTTAGTGAAGAAATTATTGAATTTAGAAGTGACAGAAGAGGAGTCAGAGATGGCGGTGGTGGTGTCTTTCACCTTGAGGATCGGGAGGGTGGTCTCAGCTGGGGGTGAGAAGAGGGCATGGATAACCTTCCAAAACTCTGATGGGTGGTTAAGGTTGTTTTGGAAGGTAGCAGAGAAGTATTCTGCCTTAGCATGTTTAGTTGCTTTAGTGCATGCATTCTGTAAGGTTCTGTATTTGTGCAGGTCAGAAAGGGAGCCTGAGGCCTTGTAAACCTTCCAAGCCAGGTCGCTAGCATGTAGGCAGGCCAGTAGTTTGGCAGAGATCCAGAGGTGATGGCAGCCACATATCCTTGTTTTCCTGACGGGAGCATGGTGATCCCAAGCAGACAAGAACGTGGTTTTAAAGTACAGCAGGGCCAAGTCCACGGAACTAGCAATAGATACAGGTGACCAGTCCAATGCTACTAGGTTGTCCAGGAGGGAGGTCAGACCCAAGGATCAGAGTAGAGGGAGTTTTGGCGGGGCTTTTGGTCTGTGGATTTTGCATACACAGTAGATCATGTGGTGGTCGCTGAGGGCATCCAGGAGGGTGCCCAACACAGTAATGCAGTGAAGGTGAAAGGTCAGGGCCCAGTTCAATAGGGTGTGATTAAGGGATTTGTGGTTTAGGCGGGTAGGGTCAAAGATTAGTTGGGTGAGATTTAGGGACTTGACGTTATTGCAAACTTCAGATAGCGAGGGGGGGAGACAATTTTTATTGAAATCTTCAAGGATGATAAGTTTATCAGATAGAAACATAGAAACATAGATTCTGATGGCAGATAAGGACCGCTTGGCCCACCCAGTCTGCCCATTTCCCTACCTAATGGATAAGCTGTAGATCCTAGTTAACCAGCAGCCTACTTCTTCCTACCCCCACCCCCTAGAATTGTCTTATGACTGTCCCATGCATGCTTGAATTCCACCACTGTTTTTGACTCCACAACCGCCTCCCGGAAGGCGTTCCATGCATCCACAACCCTTTCTGTGAAAAATACTTCCTTAAATTATCTCTGAGCCGACCCCCCCATTCTATCTTCAAATTGTGCCCCCTTGTTCTTGCACACCTCTTTTTTTGAAAGATGCTACCCTCTTGGACTTTGTTGATTCCCTTGAGATGAGGTATGTGAGGAGATGGTGGAGAGAAGGTCAGTGATATAGGAAGAAGGTAGGCTGGTGCAGCAACAGATGCTAGCCATAAAGACAGGGAGAGAGAGTTTGATTAGCAGTAGTTCATAGGCAGATGGGGAGGAGAGAGAGAGGACAGGGGTGGATTGCATTGCAGAGTTTAGGTAGATGGCAACCCCACCGCCCCTCCTGGCTCGATACTGACGGGTAATGGATTATTCAGGGATGGCAACAGCACAGTCAGGGATCCTATGGAAGAGCCAGGATTCAGATATTATCAACACATCTGGATGTAGATTGAGCATTAGGGATTGCAATAGGTCAATTCTGGGGAGGAGGAGGCTGCGGACATTTACATGTGCCACACTCAGACCTTTGGGGAGGCAAGTGGTAGAGGAGTGACTAGGGATAGGATTGGACTTTATATCACCTGCAAGTAATAACAGAAGGAAAATCAAAAGTTTAGAGGGGATGGGAGAGTGTTTATGTAGCACTTGGGTGGGAGAGTAGCGGTAGGGTGGAGAGAGGGAGGGGGGAGAACAGCAGGAAGTTATGAGTTGCAAGATGAAGGCAATGAGAGGAGTGAGCAGCTGGGGGTCAAGGGGAGTGGAAGAGAGAGAGGGAAGGTAGGAGGACTGGAGGGTGGGGGAGTTTGAGGGGGGGATAAAGGAGGACAGGAGGAGAGTAGAAGAGGGAAGAGTGGGAAAGTCAGTGGGGGAGGCAATGGAGAACACGAGAGGAAGGAGAGGTAGTAAGAAATGGAGCATGTTTGTGGTGAACAGAAGGGATTGCGAAGAGACTGAGTAGCAGTGGAGAGAGGTGAGAGGCTGGAGAGTGGCTCAGATAGCCTACAGAACAAAAAAGTCCTGTAGCTGACACTATAAAAGGAAGTGCAAGCATTTACGTTGAACTATTTTTATAATGTTGTAACTAGAAACACCAATGTATGGAAGAGATAAAAATATAGTTAGTATAGAATCTGTCTTGGACTCTGTTTGGCAAACTAACCTAAAACCAAGGAAGAACAAAATGTTAGTGCTATACCCTGGAGGTACCTATAACAGATCAACTGAGCAGCTGGTACAGAGAGGAGCAGCAGCAGGGACTTGAGGAATCTGGACTAAACAAGAATTCCCTGAAGCTATACGACGTGGGACAATAGATAAAGAAAAGAACAGGGAGGCAATTACTTGAGTAAACTCACATCTGAAACAGTTACGCCCACTCTCCTACCTCATCCCTGCTAAGTGGCAGGCTGGAATGTCAATCATAACAGTCTATAAGCAATTGGGCAGGTGCGGGTGGGAGGGAGGGCCAAAAACTCTCTAGCCCCTAACTGGCAGTTCGTATCAGCTAAACCCTCTGGACCCCTGGCTGACAATCTGTGTCAGCTAAACCCTCTTGACCCCTGGCTGGCAGTCTGCATCAGCTAAACCCACTTGACCCCTGGCTGGAAGTCTGTATCAGCTCCAGTCTGATCTGGGACCTTAGGAGCTGAGGAAGTCAATTAGGCTCCAGAGAAACAAAGGGAGCAGATTTAAAGTTGGTGCTTTTTTTTTTTTTGAATTGCTGGCACAGGATTGGCTCCGGGGAAAGAGTAGCAATAGATGTCCTGGAGATGGCGGCTGGTGGGTAGTTCTCTGTAAACCGCCAGTTGCGGAGATCCAAGTCGGCAGGTGTTGGAGTGGGGTGGAAGGCAGCAAAAAACCCTCTCGACCACTGGCTGGCAGTCCATATCAGCTCCGGCCTGATCTAGGATCACAGGAGCTGAGCAAGTCAATTGGGCTCCAGAGAAACCGTTCCATCCTCGGAACATGCCAGCGGTAGTGCGCCCATCATTAGGGTGCCAGTCGGTAATTTCGTCAATCGACGTTTATACGGGGATCTGTGTCCCCTACCCCCACCTAAAGATTCCAACTCTGGGGGGGGGTGGCGAATTTCGGTTTTTTGGTGCCCTAACGACGGGCACATTAATGCTGGCGCCCTGAATGGGTGCAGTGCAGAGAAACAAAGGGAGTCAGTTTAAAGTTGGCACCTTATTTTTTTTTTTTAAATTGCTGGCACAGGATTGGCTCCATGAAAGGAGGAGCCGTAGTTGTCCTGGAGATGGCAGTTGGTGGGTAATTCTCTTAAACTGCCAGTCAGGGCTCCAAATAAGACTTTTTGGAATGAGTACTTTATTTATTTTGAAAGTGAGGTGAGTAAAACCAAATTCAGATGCATACAAATGTCTGCATGAAGTGGAGTGAGGAGTACATTTTTAAAAACAGTATAGTTTTTTCTAGATAAGAACTGATCAGGTGCTAACAATGCTCCAGCTAATGTTGGCAGGTAGAAACAATTTACTCACACGTTTAAAATATAGTGAGTAAAACAAAATTGGGATGTGTATGTGTGTTGCAAATCTGGGAAATAAAATGCTCCTTATGAATCACCAGTTATGTTATAAAGCACTATTTTATGGAATGTGCAGCATTTACTAATGTTGGGTGAGTACTGGTACTCAGAGTATTTCCTAAAATGAGGTGAGTAAAATAGGCCAGTACTCACCTTATCTGGCGCGCTGCTGCCAGTCGCCAAAATTTAAGTCAGTGGGCGCTGGGGGAGGGGGAGAGAGGGTGGAAGGCAGCAAAAAATCCTCTTGACCACTGGCTGGCAGTCCGTATCAGTTAAACCCGCTTGACCCCTGGCTGGCAGTTTGTATCAGCTCCGGTCCGATCTGGGACCAGAGGAGCTGAGCAAGTCAATTAGGCTCCAGAGAAACAAATGGAGATGATTTAAAGTTGGCACTTTTTTTTTTTTTTTTTTTTAATTGTTGGCGCAGGACTGGCTCTGTGGAAGGAGGAGCCGTAGGTGTCCTGGTGACGGCGGCTGGCAGGTAGTTCTTTGTAAACTGCCAGTCACGAAGATCAGAGTCAGCAGGCATGGGGGGGCTGGAAGGCAGCAAAAAAACCCTCTCAACCCCTGGCTGGCAGTCCGTAACAGCTCCAGTCTGATCTGGGACCACAGGAGCTAAGCAAGTCAAATAAGCCCCAGAGAAACAAGGGGAGACAATTTAAAGTTGGTGCTGATTTTTTGAATTGCTGGTGCAGGACTGGCTCCATGGAAGGAGGAGCTGTAGGTGTCCTGGAGATGGCGGCTGGTGGCAGTTCTTTGTAAACTGCCAGTCACGAAGATCAGAGTCAGCGGGCATTGGGGGGAAGGTGAAAGGCAGCAAAAAACCCTCTCAGCCCCTAGCTGGCAGTCCATATCAGCTTCATTACGATCTTATGGGGAAGATACACTGGGGGCACGCCTGCTGCCTGACTACCTGGTCGCCCCTGCTGAACCATACTACACTTTTATACTCCTACGGTATGCCTGTTGGGGATCTAAACCTAAATCCTGTGATACCAGTTGGGCTGCAATAGATGATGGACGGCATCAAGCAGGGAGCAAAGGGAGCAGAGCAGCTTAGTGCTGCTGAAGTTGAGTTCCTGCATCTGGGCCGGTGCTCATAGACTAAAATCACCTATAGTCCTAACCTCAGGAACACACCCAGAGGAAGTGGACAGAAGTGCGGTGGGGGGGGGGACTTTGTGTATTCCCCACTCCTTCCTAATAAGAGTAATTGTACCACCATACCACCCACGTGGGTGGAGTGGATTAGGTGGTGATGACCGCAGGGTTATGTTAGGTTTGCAGGGGTCTCATAGGTTAAAGGTTCAGAAGGTTAAATATGTTCTATATCCTTTGATCCACTACTACCTTTTGGGACAGGGACTGATCAAAAAGGAGATCTGCTGACCACTCCTACATTTGCCCTCATTACTACTCCCATAAATATCATATCCTGGAACATAAAACAGCGAAATAATCCAATTAAACGTAACATGGTTTTGGGACGCTCTAAAGAACATCAAACTGATGTCGGGCAGCTCCAGGAGACCCATCTGGAGGAAAGTGGAGGACTTAAGCTGAAACGGGAATGGGGTGAGACAGAGTTACTACTCTTGCAATACATTACATGCAAGAGGAGGCGGAAATCCTCATTCATAAAAACCTACCATTTAAAATGACCACCACTCAGGCAGATGAACAAGGCTGCTGGATAGTGGTCCAGGGTATACTATATGGATGGTGGCTAAATGGCTTGTTCTCCTTAATATATATGGGCCCAACTATGATGACAACTGTATGTTTAGGATATAGTACTAATGCTGGGTCAGGTGCAAGGGAAAATTATTTGTGATGGGGATTTCAACTTAATTCTTTATGAAACACTAGACAAATCATCTATGTGCCCTTATCAGTTAATAGTACAAGTACAACAGTTTTTTATTGATCGACTACAAGTCTTTACAAATACATAAATGCATAAAATACATAAAAATATACACATAAAAATCAAACATTTTAAATTTTGTCCTGCCATATAATTTATCCAGTGTTTTCCAAAGTGGCAGTGGGAAAATATACATCAAAAATCAGTATGACAGGGTTTTTTGGGGACATTAACAGCTCATAGTCAATTTTCCTTGTCTTTTTTAAGTATCATAAAACCAAGTAGTTCATCAAGTTCTCTGTTTTGCATTTATTTTCAACTCCATGTTAGATAAATGAGTTACAATAATATACCCATAGATCCAACAGAGAGTTTACTTGTAAATCCTTTCTACTTGCATTCTCCTTTATAAATGAAGTGTGCAAAGAACCCACACATTTTTGCAGAATATCTATATTCTCTGTATTGAATAGATACAGAACCATTTGGTTGGGAGGGAAGCCATGACCCCCCAAAACATCACTGAGCCACTCCTGCCTTCTTGCTGAGTAAACAGGACATAATAGCAGAACATGTTTCACGTCATCCTCATTATCTGTAGTACATTTACAGTATTGGCTATTATAATAACCTTATCTTTTCTTGGAAAAGTTTACATAATTTGAGTTATACAGTTCCATTCTAAATTTTGTAAAAAGCCATTTATGAGAAGGATTGCACAAGATTCTTAAGTATGGTTCTAACTGATGTTTTTTTTTAGTTGCTTTTACCATTTAAAATGTTAAACAGTTTTAAACGTTCCAAATCCTTTTGCTATAGCTGTGTCCCTTAATTGTTTCTTAACTTGTAATATAATCTCTTCCTTGGGGCACAGGGAATTCTCATACAAGAGATAACCTAGTCCTAAAGGAAATCATTCCTTTTTAATTATTTGAATATATGGGAATGTAAACCCTCACGTAGAAGATTCTACTTGTTCCTCCATACACATCCTGGGAAGCCAAGAAGTCTGCAGTTGAAATAATGACAGTAGAAACAATATCTGTCTTTCCTTCATAAGAGTCATCAAGGGATACTGTCCAAGCTCTAATCTTAAAATGTCTTCTGGAACTGATTGAGGCAACATTACCAGGTATCTATTTAAATGAAAGAAAAGAACAGGCAGCTACAAAGGCAATATGATGGAGCCAAAACAGAGCAAGTTACTCACATGAAACAGACGGCAGCTCGGCTACACATCACACCGGTAAAAAACAGCACGTTGCAGTCGGGTTATAAGCACAAAGTATAAACCTTTATTGCACCAGACGCCAGTACACAGCTGAAAGTTGTGCCCCTTCCCAAAAACAGCCGAATGTTTTTTGCGCAGATCTCGTGCTCTCCCAAGGCTTGAGAAAGTGCAAGATTTGTGCAAAAATGTTCAGCTGTTTTGGGGGAGGGGCACAACTTTCAGCTATGTACTGGCATCTGGTGCAATAAAAGTTTATACTTTGTGCTTATAACTCGACTGCAACATGCTGTTTTTTACTGGTGGGATGTGTAGCCGAGCTGCCGTCTGTTTCATGCAGGTACCTATTTAATTTATGTATTATAACCTCCAACATTTTTACTTCCGTAAATGCCTATATCTCAGCCCCATATAAAATACTAGATTTTATTTTAACATTAACCACTTTCTGGACACCAAGTATCGATCCCTTGCCAAGCCTTACATTAAAGCTCTTGAAAGCAGAGAAAGCAGTTATCAGTTTAGTTTGTAGTAAGTTTAACTGTAATTTCCAAGAACAATTTTCAGCAAATCTAATTCCTAAGTTATCATAATATTTTTTTGTTTTAATTCTATCTTTAGATATGTGTAGATTATAGGATACTTTGCTTTTGTTGCCAAAGATTACCATATTTGTTTTGTACTTATTAATAATAAGCTGATTTTTATTGAATAATGCTGAAAACATATTTACCTTTCTCTGCAAACCCAGAAATAATGAGGACATTAGAATGATATCATTTGCATAGGCTAGGCAAGCAACTTTTATTCCTTTAATTGTTGGGGAATGGAATTCTGAATTCTCTAGATCCTGTAGGACGTCATTAATATACACATTGAATAATGGGGGCGCCAAAAGGCACCCCTTTCTGCCCCCCGGTTGGTGTTAATAGGGGTAGTTAATGCTCCTTTCTGGTTACACTGCATGGATATCCAGTGTTTGTATATAAATTTATTAAAATATTTAGCAATTTTACATCAATATTTAGATTTTCAAGTTTTTTACCAAAGTAAAGTACAACTTATGCTGTTGAAAGCTGAACTGAGATCTATAAAGCAGCAAAAAAGTTTGGCTTTTTTGATCTTAAAATATATACATATTAAGTGGAGTAGCACAAAACAATGTTGTAAAGTGTTACTATCCTGTCTGAAGCCATTTTGGTACTCATTAAGTATTTCCTTGTCAGTTAACCAGTCCTGAAGTTTCTGTAGGATTATTTTTGTAAACAGTTTTTGTGAAACGTCCAATAAACTTATTAGTCTATATATTCTAGGATCTAGAGAATTTCCTTTTTTATATGCTCTAGGTTCGAGCAGACTCGATAGACCATAAGGCCTAATCTGCTGGCAAATAGTATGTTAGTATATAACGGGAAAATGATACTGCCCTTCCAACTCCATGGTGAATCCCCACCTTGGGCAATGTGATTATATAGATTTTTTAACATTAGTAACCATTTGTTATTTGTCAATGTAAAATTTGTAGACCTCCACCACTATTTGATCAGGACCTGGAGCTTTATTCAAATATGATTCCATTATAGCTCCTTATATAACGCAATCATTGATGTAAATTGAAAAAGGAGCTATAGTATAATCTTTGTCAAATTGTTGGAGGCTAAATAAGCTTGAAAATCCGTATCTTACATTTCTGAAAAATACAATTTCCTAAAATATTATTCCCATACTATTGGAGAAATGTGAGCTTCGATGTTCTGTGCATAGGTGTTGCAGCCTTGACCAATTAAAGCTCCAAATGTTTCTAAATCTTTTTTGTATACAGCCTCACTTAATCTATCCCACTTTTTTTTTTTATAATATTTAGCATATTTAGCACACTCTGTCCAATAATTTCTTGTACTCTTTCCTAGCTTTGTTCAATAAATGATTCTTTTCTTTAGTTCTATTTGCTTTACAGTACCTGGCTAGCTTATGAAGTTCTTTTTTTTACTTTTTATGCATGTTTTATTAAACCAGGTACATTGTATTTTTTAATATTACCGTTAGTTCTTAAGATGAATATTTAGTAAGTCCCAATAGTTTAACAGATCTATGCCCTGAGAGGGCTCCTCCAGCTCATTGGTTACTATTTTTAATTTACGAATCCTGAAATATTTTTATAAAACTGTCCCTAGTATAAGTGTTCCAATGCACTCATTTATTATTTAATATTTCCATAGTATTTTGAGATAATAAAAGCTGCTAAGTTATTAAAGAGCCAAATGAAAGATATGGGCCTGCATGAGTTATGGTGGATTAAACACCCTGCCCTTAAAGACTACTCTTACTATTCAAACATAAGAACAGCACCAGCAATGACTCCAGGGGCAATACTGGCAACGTGTCTGGTGTCGGGCCCAGGGCAGCCACCATGGCTGGTGCTGTGCCCACCATCAAGGGCATCATCCACCCTGCCCTCTGAGCCACTATGACTACTTGGGGGAGTGACCAACATGACCACCTCAGCAACTGGGTGCCACACAACCTCAGTGTTGGTCCCTCTCCTGACAATGAAAATGAAATCAAGAGGGGAACAAATCTCGCAGCTGCCACCACCTTGCTCACCGATACCATGAACGGTGTCAGGAGGCAATACAGCCCAGGCTCTGACACAGAAGTGTCCACCAGTGTAGATCGAGCATATAGCTTTGATTGCACCTGTACATCAGGGCAGGGAGGCGGGGGGGGGGGAGTGCAGTTGGCTACCCAACGATCCCCCTCCCCCACCCCGGGTCTCCAATGCTTTGGCTGGGAGAGGTAGCGTGGGATCCTTTTCTTCCTCAGCACCAGAGGTGCTGGGGAAAGTGGTCCACAGGAAGGGCCCAGAGATAGTGCCTTGGCCTCATGTGTGCAATGCCTGCCTCCAATGGTAGGGATCATGCAACCCCACCTCCCTGCGCGGATTTCTAAGTAAGGCAGTTCATGGAGAGGATGGCATCACACACATCCATGTCATGAGATGAGCCAACGCATGTCCAGCAATGTTGTTGCCAATCTGTCACCGTGAGGAGTTTCCCACAGGGGCAACAACATATGATTGGAGGCTGACAGTGTTTCTTCAACTTTTTTGCCTCCATCTCTTTTTCAGCTATCGGCATCATGGAAAATAATAAAAAAGAAAGATGGCACTGCGAACTAACAACGTTCAGGGGTGGTGCAGGTGAATTTCAGTGATGATGGTTGGCAAACTAAGTTGCTGTTGCTCCCTCATATGTATTCATTGGTGGGAAGCACAGAACTGAAGTGCGTGAGGGAGCTGGCAATGGTTATTGGCTAGCGTGCAAGGTACCACATGGGGTGCACAGGCAACATCACTACCCAGTGTTGGCTCCCTGCTGCACAATATTTGCTCCTGCGGGGTCCTAGTGCCTCTGGCCCCAGACCCATCAGTATGAATTAATGGTTGAGATTGATTCTTGGAAGAGTCTTCCATATTGCTTTAGTTGCATTTCTATTGGTTTGAGATTGTCACTCTATCAAACTCACAGCTATCACAGCTTAGAGTGTCATTCCTACTCAAAAATTACAAAAAACTAAATAAATTATCCATGTTTTATAGCCCATGTGTATATACAAACTTGCCATTGGAATTTGCTGTTTTTTAAACCCTTGCTTGCATTATCTGATGGAATACTGCAAGAGGTATACTGTGCTTCTGTGATCTGGTTTCTTTTTGTGTTTATTTTGGGTTTAGAGACAATTATGATGCTAAGTGTCATATTACCACGAGTCACCTTACTTTCAGGTCCCCTCTCTATACTGTATGTTGCTCTAAAACAGCTCTTCTCTTTTGTGCCATTTTCTATCTACCGTACATTGTATAAGGGCGCTCCTGCAGACCTGGACTGTATTCTGCCTTTGGGCAAGGTTGTACACATTTTTTTTATTTCTAGGATATGTGGTGCTAGCCTTATATTATGTAGGTTTCCTCCCCTCAGAAATATCTGGGGTACTGGATGTCCTTAGTCTGGAACATCACTGAATGTTGCCTACCTCCCCCCCTTTTGTTTCCTCCCTTTGGGATACCACTCTTTGACATCATTGTCACCTTACGGACAGTTTCCCCTTTGGGTACATACCATGGGATCTCACTGTTTTACCACTGGTTTGTGCAAATTTAATGGAGAACAACAGTCAAAATTTACAAAAAGCAGAGTGTTTTGATTTGTGTGTGTAGTTCTAGTGCATCCTTTCCTTTGTTTGCTGTTTGGATTTGTTTCTAAATTTGCTTGCTTGTTTTATGATCCCCTGGGGATCTCCATGCCAACATATTTTATTGCCTTTCTTTTTTCCATAACGCCTCCTGGCTCATGTCACGTGACTGTGATGCATGGGAGACAACTGATTTAATTAGTGCTGACTTACTGTTATGCAGCAGTAATATGCTGTTAACAACCTGTTGGTTTGGCCTCAAATAAATAACTCTAATCCAATCTTTTTTTTTCCTAGGTGAATGCCTGGGTCTAGCCAGCAGGCGTGAACGTTTTGTTTTTGAAGCTTTTCTTTTCATCAAACCATGCACAACCATAACAAATTCTGGTCAGAGCCAATACGGCTACAACATTATCGGTAGTGATGCCGTTGAAAAAAGTGAGGGGCTGCTGCACCCCACCTCATGAAACCCAAAGATGAAAGTCTTCAAATCCCCAAAGAAAATGTGATTCCATGCCAGTAAAGCGTTATTCCGTGCCACAGGTGGGAAAACACATTTTGGCCAGGATTTGAAAAATAACAACTGTCCCATTCATGAGGTGGTATGGAAAAATGGCTATGATGAAAATTTGGGGTCACAATATTGAAAATTACCGAAGTTATGAGCGAGCATAGAAAGATTTCAATGTGTGTTGTAACTTTTAAAAATGTTGACCCCGAATCTTCAACATAGCCTTATTATAAGCCCAGCTGATGAATAAGGGTGATGAAATTGTTCAAATCCCGCCAAAAAGAGAATTTTGCAATGCAAGCACAAAATCACCCCTTCGGAATGGATTTGCATAATTACAGCACCACGGGTCATGAGGTGGGGTTCCAGAAAGGCCATGTTGAAAATTTGGGGCCATAATATGCAAAACTGATAAAGTTATACATCAAAATTGAAAACCCCACTGAACCGCACTTGCCTTAGTTTATTTATTCAGTTTTTGTTAACCAGCTAGGTATATTAGACAGAAATTGTGGAACCAGCTCATTGCATCCTAGATGCATTGACGGCTTCTTCTGTGGGTGGAGGCAGAGGTGAAATGGCATCCATGGCATTTGGATCTGCCCCCCTCCCCACCACTGAGCAGTATATAACCTGCGTAGGCGCTAGCTAGCTATGGTGGCTCCATACACACAGAAGTCAGCCAACAGCTAAGCCAGTCATCCCCAAGTTAGTACCTCACCTTGTATAGATTGTCACAAAATTATATTACTCTAAAAGTTGAACAGTTACACAGTATTATTTTTGTCTATTTAACTAGTTTGAAGCTGGAAAATGAGCATTACAGAGGGGGAAATGCATATCAGAAACTAAAAAGAAAAAAAAACAATACCTTGTTAAGGTAAGCCACAAATTGGATAGGAGGAGAAAAGAAATGTACAGTATCATATGAGAGAGACAGGAAAGTACAGGATATTAATTAAATAATAGAAAAAAAGAACAAAGATTTATAATAAATGTCTGAATGCTATTTGAAGATGTCAGAAAATACTTCAACTACCAGAACATACATGGAATGTAAAATGTCACAGTGTACTTAGAGATTATTTAAATATTAGAAGGAAAGCCAATATATACATCAGTAAATTTAAAATGTAATGGATATAACACAGGAAGTGTACTTAAAAAAAAAAACAGTTGTTTTGAACCTGTGTATAGGAGTGCCGTGGCATTAATACAATACAAAAATTAATGGAAGACAGAATAAGAGAAAACATTAATTGACTACAACATGGGAGGTGAGCATTCGCATGCTATAATGGGAATAATAGCAACGTGTTTGGTTAGTTTAAAATGTATTTATAATGTGGGAAAGTCCAGCTAATGTGACACAGGATATATCAAGAATGTAAGGATGGTGAACATCTAAGGTACTGAAAAAAATGATGTATCTGTACAGTTAATAGTACTACTATTGAGGCATGTAGCTCTTTTTAGGATGATGATAGAAGTATCAATGAAATAGTCATATTAACTGAAATAAAATGAAATTTCAAAGTTTGTAAAGGCAATTGTCTAGCTAGACCATTTCAG
Organism: Neoceratodus forsteri; assembly: GCA_016271365.2. Classification (NCBI taxonomy): domain Eukaryota; kingdom Metazoa; phylum Chordata; order Ceratodontiformes; family Ceratodontidae; genus Neoceratodus; species Neoceratodus forsteri. The sequence continues at coordinate 1,290,191,148 of CM028131.1, read as the reverse complement.
CATTGTTCAATTACTATAAACTAGTGGTGTGATCCTGTCTGAGACAGAAGTCCATCTTCTTCCAAGTTATGTACAGGGTGTGCTTTTGAAACAACTGAGAAGCTGCGTGGGATATACTATTTTGGACTAAATATCTGTAACTAATCTCTCTCTCTTGCTTACATCTGAGAGAAGCTTTCCTCACTTTTAAAGTGGTATTGCTTTGTGCTTATTTTAGTTTTTAATTCAGGAAGGGGGTTTTTAAAACTGCTTATCTTGTCAGCATCCTCAGAAGGGCTGAAATAACTGCATATTTGATTTTCCTTTGTGGCTAACAAACTACCAGGCTGTTTTGGGGCTGGAGAGGTTTACCTGTGTCTGACTTGGATGTCTGGGTTTTTCTCTGTTTGATTAGCAGGGTAGTTTCTCTGTCAAATTGTTGTGTAGGGGTATCTTGCTGACAGGAAGGCACTCATCGCAGCCGGTGGGTGAGGCTTTTAGCTGATTGTTTTGTGAGGGCACAGTTTAGGCCCAACCCTTCCCACCCTCACCCCCACCCTGGAAATAGTTCATTTATACCTGAGGTTCTGACATCATTTCCTCAGTGCAAGGTGCATTTCACTGTCATATCCTCTCTAGCACACTGCACTGACAATATAAGCATACACATTGTATAATATATATTTCTATATAACAAATCACACATGCACGCACACACAAATACAAACAAACAAACAAAAAAAAGGTAGATAAACATGTGGGGAGTAGTGCAATGTAATGGCTGTGGGCCAGCAGTCTTCCGGGAGTCTTTCTGGAGGCTGAGATGCTGCCCTATTTGCAGACAACTATCTGCCCTGAGGGAGGAAGTTGCCCGTCTTCAGGCCGCACTGGACAGTAGTAAGGAAACCTTCCCCCAGGCCACACTGGACAGTAGGAAGGGAACCTCCCCCATCCAGGGAGCACTAGCGCCACCACCACTACCTCAGAGGTTGCGAAGAAAGCACAGCAGTTGGACCACAGTGGGCTCAGGGAGGGTGAGGATGGTGGAACAGAGGCACACCCAGTCAATTGTTCCACTCCACAATCCATATACCATTCTGGGGGAGCATAGCTCCCCTATGGATGCACCCGCAGAGAAGACTGATGACAACTGTCACAAGGGAGGCCCACAGGAAGGAGGCAGAGGACACCACAGGGAAAGGAAGCAGCTCCTGGTGGGGGACTCAATTATTAAGGGTATAGAACTGGGGGGAGCTGGGAAAACTGAAGTAAGGTGCCTGCCTGGTGCCATGGCTTGGAGGGACAGGAAGCACATCCTCAGGATCACGAGAACAGCTGCAAGGGATTCTGAGCTGGACGTAATTGTCGACCTAGGGACAAATGACTTGGCTCATCATGAGATTAGAGCAGTGCAGGAGAACATTGCAGAGTTGGGGAAGGGCCTAAGACAAGTAGCACACACAGTATCCTTCTCAGAGGTGCTGCCCGTCAAAGGCATGGGGGAGGCGAGGGTAATTGGCATCATGCAGTTTAATGAATGGTTGAAAAAATGGTGCGGAGCACAAGGGTTTGGCTTCATTGGGGACTGGGGTTCCACCTGGAGGGACACCAGCCTATACTGGCAGGATGGTCTGCATCTGTCCAGGAAGGAACACAAGTCTTTTGAGCAATCGGTTTAAATGCTTCATTGGCTAGCTTTTAAACTAGTCAAGGGGAGGCACTGACAAGCAGCAGGAAAATCCCAGCCTCTCCCTACAAAACAGGGTACTAAATGAGAAAAAGACAGGGTAGAGCGGTCAGTGGGGGATGCTGCAACAGAAGGTAAAGCCATCAAAAAATGGAGACAATGAGTACCAATGCCCGTAGTCTAGGTAACAAGCTTCCTGAATTAGTGGCCTTGATGGAGGAGGAACATCTGGATATCGTAGCAGTCACAGAAACATGGTACACAAAACCATGACTGGGACATAAACATACCAGGATACACTATCTACAGAAGGGACAGGGAGGGTAAAGAGGAGGAGGAGTAGTTCTTTACATAAGGGAAGGAATAAAAGCAACAGAACAAAAGGGTAAACAGGGAGGAGAAGAAGCACTGTGGGTAAATTTGGAGAAAGGCAATGGCACCACAATCCGCACAGGGGTTGTATACAGACCCCCTTCTCAGGGGGAAGAAATGGAAAAGGAAATGATGGAAAGTATACTTAGAATGGCAGAAAAAGGAGAGATATTGCTGATGGGTGATCTGAATATGCCAGATGTTAACTGGAGCGCAGTTGCAGCTGCCACTTCGAAGAGTGCAGTTATTCTAGATGCCCTACAGGGGGCATGCCTTAGACAACTAGTACTGGAGCCCACTCGAGAGGGAGCAATATTAGACTTGATTCTCTCAAATGGAGATGGAGAGAGGATCACAGATGAAGAAGTGGGTAGCCATCTGGGAACTAGCGACCATCGAACAGTATGGTTCACAATAAACACAGCAATAGAGTCAAGCCATACAAAGACAAAAGTACTGGACTTTAGGAGGGCTGACTTTGCCAAAATGGGTGACAGCCTAAGGAATGCACTAGCAAATGGGCAGGAAGGAGGGGTGGAAGAACAATGGGGAATAATAAAAACTGCCATCACAGAGGTAACAAGCCTTTCTGTGAAGCAAATAAACAAAACAAGACGATGTAAGAAACCACTATGGTTCTCAAAGGAAGTGGCAGTGAAGGTTCAAGAGGAAAAGAAAGCATTCAGGTAGTACAAGGAATCGCAAAAGGAGCAGGATAGAGAACTGTATCAGTTAAAGCAAAAAGAGGCTGGGAAGGCAGTCAGAACAGCAAAGGCCCAAACCGAGGAAAAGATAGCCAACTCAGTTAAGAAGGGATAAAACCTTTTACAGGTACATCAGGAGCAAAAGGAAGACCAAGGGAGGATAGTGAGGAGTAATAAAGGGGAGGAGGGTGGGCAGAGGAGACTGTGAAAAGGCAGAGATACTAAACAAATATTTTTGCTCAGTATTTACAAATGAAGAGGGAGTTACATAAAACAAACAGTAGTAACACTCTGGATACAGAAGTTGATACCAGCACATTTACAGAAGAAAGAGTTCTGAAAGAACTCTTAAAACTGAAGGTGGACAAAGCAATGGGGCCTGATGGAATTCATCCCAGAATTCTAAAGAGCTAAGGTAGAACCAGTGACACCACTGACTACCCTTTTAACAAATCATGGGAGGATGGGGTGGTACCCGAGGACTGGAGGAGGGCAGATGTGATTCCCTTCACAAAAGTGGGAGCAAGGCAGAAGCGAAAACTACAGACCTGTTAGTTTAACCTCAGTGATAGGGAAAATGATGGAATCACTTCTGAAGGAAAGAACTGTTGAGTATCTAGAGGCCAGAGGGGCACAGGACCCTAGGCAGCATGGATTCATAGCGGGAAGGTCATGTCAGACGAATCCGATAGATTTCTCTGACTGGGTGACCAAAGCAGTAGATCAGGGAGGGGCTGTGGACATGGTCTACCTAGACTTTAGCAAGGCATTTGACACAGTCCCACACAAAAGATTAATATACAAGTTAGCCAGCCTGGGAGTGGGTCCCAAGATGACAGCCTGGGTAAAGAATTGACTGGAAAATAGGACACAGAGAGTAATAGTAAATGGAGTCCAGTCAGAAGAAAGGAGGGTTACTAGTGGGGTACCGCAGGGTTCAGTATTAGGACCGGTCCTCTTCAATGTCTTTATAAGCGACATTGCAGAAGGACTGGAAGGAAAAGTATGTCTCTTTGCAGATGACACTAAAATCTGCAACAGAGTTGATGCACAGGGTGGGGTGGAAAGGATGAGAAGGGACTTGGCAAGGTTAGAGGAATGGTCAAATGTATGGCAGCTTAGATTCAATGCTAAGAAGTGAAAGGTAATGCACCTGGGAAACAAAAACCCAGGGGAAGAGTACACAATGGGGGGTGAGATACTAACAACAAAAATGGAAAGGGACCTGGGGGTAGTCATATCAGATGACCTAAAGGTGGGCAAGCAATGTGAGAGGGCAGCAAGGAGGGCTGGGGGGATACTGGGATGCATAGGGAGAGGCATCACCAGTAGAAAACAGGAAGTTATTATCCCTCTGTACAGACAGCTGGTGAGACCCGTCTGGAGTACTGTGTGCAGTTCTGGAGCCCAATCTCTGCAAAGACATAGACAGGATGGAAGCTGTCCAGAGGAGGGCAACTAAAATGGTGCAGGGTCTGCACGGAAGACATATGAAGAGACTTAAGGAGCTTAATATGTATAGCCTCGAGAAAGGAGGGAGAGGGGGACATGATAGAAACTTTCAAGTACCTCAAGGGAATCAACAAAGTCCAAGAGGTATCTTTCAAAAAGAGGTGTGCAAGAACAAGAGGGCACAATTTAAAGATGAGAGGGCTCAGAGGTAATTTAAGGAAGTATTTTTTCACAGAGAGGGTTGTGGATGCATGGGCGGCCTTCTGGAGGAGGTTGTGGAGTCAAAATCAGTGGTGGAATTCAAGCATGCATGGGATAGTCATAAGGCAATTCTGGGGGGTGGGGGTAGGAAGAAGTAGGCTGCTGGTTAACTAGGATCTGCAGCTTATCCAGTAGGTAGGGAAATGGGCAGACTGGGTGGGCCAAGCGGTCCTCATCTGCCATCAAATTCTATGTTTCTATGTTTCTAAGATGAATATTGGTACAGCTAATGGGAGTGGAAGTGCATGTCCTGTACAGTGTTTTTGGTTAAACAAGAAAAAGATGAAAAAAGGTAATTAATTGTATCCAAAACAATAAACGACAAAAAAGCAGAGCTCACACCAGTCCAAGTAAAATAATCATCCTATACTCTTGGACGTCTTATTCAAAAAGTATTTATTTTGTGATAACAAGAGCCATAACACCGTTAAAAAGCTGAATGTTTTTGAGTTCCCCTGAACTCCTTCTCAAGGCCTGAGAAGGAGTTCAGGGGATCTCAAAAACGTTCAGCTTTTTAACAGTGTTATGGCTCCTGTTATCACGACATAAATACTTTTTGAATAAGATGTCCAAGAGTACGGGATGATTATTTTACTCGGACTGGTGTCAGCTCTGCTTTTTTGGCATTTATTGTTTCAGATATGCGTGTAGCTTCACCGATTGTCTGTTTGTCAACCTCCAGTGTTGTTTGGTAATTAATTGTATGCATATCATTTTTATTTAGTAACACACGAGGGCCTGATGAAGTGGTATAACCATGAAACATAGCCCACTTTGTGTACATTGAAAATAAAGAAGATTGATTGAACTTGTTTGGTTTGAATGGAGTTCATCCAGTAACACTTTTCCTTGCCACTAGACAGAAATTGCCGGTTTTCAGGTACGACCTGGGATAGTACAACATTAGGAATGCAATACATGACTTATTAAAATGTATGAACAGAGACAACATGTACAGGAGTATAACATACAATAGTACAATAATGAAGGGGAATTGATACATATCCAGCATATTGATGATGTCCTATTTACAAATTGAAGCAAGTATAGCAGTACAAATTGACGCAAGTACATCAATACAAGAGTATGTCTTCCATTAAATGCACATCGAGATTTGCATAGTATCGATACCATAGATGTCCAATTACCTATTGGGGGAGTATTTGCATGTAGAGGTAACTAAAATGTGCTTATGAAAGATTTTTTTGAAACCCACATATGTAGTGGTAGCTAGGATCCCAGGTGGAATACTATTCTACAGCCTAGGGGCAAAGTTTTCAAAAGTCACCTTCCCCAGGTTGGTCCTTACCTTGGGTACAGCAAGTAAACCAAGGTCAGAGGACCTTAGGGGATATGGATTCAAATGTGGTTTAAGACACTCTGCAAGTTGCTGAGGTTGTTGACTGTTTAAAACTTTGTAAATAATACTTCCTAGTAGTAGGTCACGCAAGACACTGGGGGGGAGCCATTCTAAGTTTGCATATAGTTTGCAGTGGTGAACAAGCCTGTTGGAAGAATGCACAAAACAGCAGATGTTATTGCCAGTGATATCACACTTTCTAAGTGCAAGCTTGGATGCGGAGGATGCATATATTACGGCGTTATACATTAGCTTGGGGAGTAGTATGCCTCGAGTGACAGGCAGGTAGGCAGGTATAATGGGTAAGATTGTGTTTAATTCTATAGGCCAAGCCAAGCCTAGAATTTATTGCTTTACAGGTCTTGGATATGTGCAAGTAAAAATCAGGAGAGGGCTCCAACGTGACTCCTAGGTAATTGAAGGAATGTGCCTGCTCCAGCATGGTACCATCTAGACAAGTGATCTGTAGTGGTGTTTGACTGTTTCTAAGATTTTTTTTTTTTTTGGAGAGGGGAGCCAAAAAGAACGACTTGTGTCTTTGACACGTTAAGGAGTAGCTTATTCTTCTGAGGCCATTTTTGTACAGCCTGTGTGTCATGGGAAAGCACTGTATTTATGTTGCAGATATTTTTGTAACTAGCAATAAGTACTAAGTCATCTACATACAATATGGGCATGCTCTGTTTCAGACACTCTTGCAGTTTGTTGATGTGTATGGAGAAAAGAAGTGGCCCTAGTATACACCCTTGGGGAACCCACATTTCAGATGATAAAGATTCTGAGAGACATGTGCCTAATTTTACCATTTGCTGTCTATATTGGAGATAGTTGCTAAACCATGCTAGTGCATCATGTGACAGTCCAAGGTCTTTAACCCTTGCAGGGCCGCGGACTGATATATCAGTCCAGAATTCCTATACATTCTAATTCTGTTGGCAGCCCAAGGGCTAAGCTTTGAGTAGAGTAAGGCATGATCCACAAGGTCAAAATCCTGGTGAAGTCTATGAAAATGGTACCTGTGTACCCCCAATCAGCTGTGGTAGCTATGTGGTTGGTTAGTTAAAGCATGGCAGTTGTGCAACTATGATTACTCCTAAAACCATGCTGGTGGAGAAACAGTAGCTTGCTGCTGATCAAATATTCAGTTAGCTGGGTAACTATCAGTTTTTCCAATATTTTGTTCAGCACAGGTAGAACAGAAATTGGCCTATAGTTATTGGGGGTTTTGGGACCCCATTTATTGAAGACTGGGGCGATATGTGACAGTTTCCAGGTAGAGGGCACAACACCGTTTATAAGGGATAGGTTGAACAGTCTGGTAACAGGAGGAAATATTTCAAATGCAGCAACCTGGAGTAGTTTAGGTTCGAGACTGTCAGAACCTGCAGATTTGGATATAGGGATGCACTTAAGCAATTTGTGCACCTTATACACTATGACAACTGTCATATAAAAGGGGGGTGTTCAATCTGTTTGTCAACCAGAGGATCGTCACTCTCATGGGAGGAGTTAGTGTGGCAGAAAAGTTCTGTATACATGGACAGGTTACTGAACTGCACATTAAAAGTGCTAGCAATAGTGGCTGGATTGTTGCAGTTTATACCACTGATGTTTATATCTGGGGGTACAGAGGTATTATTCTGACCTAGAATATGTTTGGTTTGTTACCAGTATTGCTGTGGGGATCCTACAGTGGCAGAGAGAAGATTTTTATAATAGCTGCTTTTACTTCAATGGCTTTTTTGCACTGGGTGCTGCGGTGCCTGTATTTTTCCTGCTCTGCAACACTACCGAATGCCTTGTATACTTTCCATTGTTTATCTCTATTGTTGATCAGTGCTAGGAGATCATGGTTGATCCACTTGTTGGCGAACCCCCTGAATTTCCTAGTAGTAAAAGGTACGTATTTGTCCTGAAGTCTCCTAAATGTTGTATTGAAATACGTGACAGCAGCACTGACATTGTCAGTGAAACAAAGATAGGACCGGTTTATGCCTGCAATTTCTGATTTAAAGGCCAGGTGGTCAAATTCAGAGTAGTCGAGGAAGCTGCTTAGTCTGGGGGAGTTGAGAGTTTAGCCTTTTAAACACAGTAGATGGGAGAATGGTCTGTGATTGTGTCAGGGAGAATGGCAGGGTGGAGGACTCTATCCTTTTTGACTGTAATGATCCAGTCATCAATGATCTGGGTAGCATTTAGTTTACTACGGTGTTGTTCCACAAGTGCCCTATTTTTACCAAGCCAGTCTATACTGAAATTGCCCAGAATGATAAATTCCTTATATTTAACGTGAGCATTAACTATAGTGGCTAGATTCTCAATGGCACTGATGCCACCTGTGGGAGGTATGTATACACACAGCAGGTGTAATTTCTTTACCTGGCCTAGTAATACCTCAATATGGCAGTATTCTAATTTTACATCTGTGTTGAGCGGAAAAGAATGCACCAAGGAGACATTTAGTGGTCCTTGATGTAAAACAAGGAACCCCCCTCCATTCCATTTAGACGTACATTATTCTATCTTGCTATACACGTGTAGCCAGGCTGGGTATACACATTGTCAGGAATGGTGGGTTTAAGCCATGTTTCGGTGAGCCCCAGAACAACAGGCTGGTAATGATTTACCCAGGTAATTAATTCATTTAGATTAGGGAAGCAAACTTCTGATATTAAGGGGGGCAATTTTGAATCCTTTGATCCCGGCTAAAGGAGGTGGGGCAAGGATTAGGAGGAAGAAATGAGTTGGGGCCGGGGTTAGACTAAATATCCCCTGAGGCAAGCAGTAGCAACATGGCCATGAAGAGAAAGCAAAATGAATTTGGGCACTTTAGTTGAGGGACTAGCCTCCATTTTATTGTTTTAAATGCTCTAGCTGCAGTTGGTACTAACCGGATTATAAGAGGCATATTTTCCAACTGTGTTTGTTTAGGAAGTACAAGTTGGTTGGGCATATAAAAGCTTGAAGTGTTGCACTGATTGGGTTTTAGGGGCTTGAGAAGGGGTACAGTAGCAGAAACTATTGTGCATCCCTGCAGAAACACAGTTATTAGAAGTGGACATATCACTTGTATTAGGGCCATGTTTAGTGCAAGGTTGGTTGTAACCTGAATCAAGGTAGCTAGTGAGGGCTATAGGACAAGACATAACAGAGTAAACGCTGACTGTTGTAATTGAAAAACAGCTGTATCCACACTAAAATAAAAAGGAGCACATAAGCCTAATCTGCAATCGGCAGTTCCAGCAGCAAGACATGTTTTCGATTGGAGAGTGGATCTTCGCCCTTGGACCTGTTCAGGAGTGAGGGTGTGTGTGTGTGTGGGGGGGGGGTAACTGCTGAGTGGGAGGTCAGGTTGGGGGGTCAGATCCACAAGGGACTGTTTTCTTTTGCAGGGTAACAAAAATCATGAAGGGATGACTTCTGGTTGCTTCTTGACCTGAATAGCAGTTTAGTCTGAGAGCTCCCACTTCACCCCACCATAATCCCCACTACCTAGCTTATAACTTCTCAAAAAACTAACTTATAGACATCTTCTGAAGAGGAATAAACATTATGGCTCTAATATCCAGCAGATGAGATGCCGAAAATCTGATAAAATGAAGGAAGATCAGCACGCTTCTCATGCCAACCTCTCAGATTCAGATAAATCACAGGCCTCAGCCGACATGGGAGGCAACTCTGAAGTCTCTGCCACACCGTGTAAATAGACACAGAAAAAAAAAAAAAATCAAACTAGATACTATATATAAAGAATTACTTTCTTTTTGTTCAGAAGTGAAGCAACTGTACTCTGAATTAGAGAAGAAACGTAGTGAACCTAGAGCAAAGAACCGATGACTCAGGCAAATTATAGCAGTGGAAAATCATACGGATGATCTGGAGGAAGTCATTAAAAACTTGCAAGAACAACAATCCCACACCTCCCAGTTCAACAGGAGGATGCTGAGAACAGGGCCAGATGCAAAAACATACGGATTTACTGCATCCCAGAAGGGTCGGAGGGTTCAGATATTAGGGATTTTGTGGTTACTTTGTTTAAGACAACTTTGGAATTACCTCCTGATCTCCCACTGGCGGTGCAGCGGGTACATCAGGCACTCTGACCCAAACCAGCTACATCGGAGGCCTGCTCGTACTCTATGATTGCCAGATTCCTCAGCTATGCAATTAAAGAAAAAGTATTACTTCATGGAGGAGGCAGAAAGTATTCTATGGGTACACCAGAATCTGTCTCAATAATGACTACACTCCAGAAACCATGCGGCATATTTTAGTTTTTGTTAACCAGGTAAGCACACTAGACAAAACAGATGCCTATTTTCAGGTGTGACCCGGGAGGTTACAAGGAAATAAGGAAGCAGGAGTAATAAGGGAATAAGGAGGCATAGAAGGGCCTATGCAGACATTTTCCCAGTTCTTAGGGAGAAGGGCTACAACTTCACAACACCATACTTGGCACGCATAATAGTTCAATTACCAAACGGTAGAAGGGAGTTTGAATCCGCGGAGGAGGCAAGGGCTGAGCTAACTAAGCTGGGCTTACAGTTCCCAGTGCAACAGGAAAATCATGCAGACAGAAGATCTCAACCTCCCTGCTAGCAGTCCACTAAACCGCAGAAGAATAGATAAGGGGCAAGAGCTGAGTCAGTCGTCCCTGTGGCAGTACGCCTGGCCTCATTCCAGAGTTCAACAAAAAGCAATACCTGAAGGAATTGGTGGATTCAGGTAATTCTTATTTGACTTTCACCTTTGGGTGGTAACCTGTCTTGCCCTATGGGGGGGGGGGCTAATATTTTGCTGCAGGTCCAAGTGGCTTAACAATTTGAACAGAGCCCACCAGTTGTGGTATGGTATTGGGCAGGTATGGCTTTCTGACACAGCCATCTTTGAACAGGTTTTATTATGACAAGGAGAAAAAACAATCCAAGCAAGAGACACTTTGCTACAATTTTTTCTGGCCTGCTCGGGAGATGTTATTATTTCAGTTAAACGAGTTGCAATTTGCTTCTAGCATCAGTCCTTAATTAATCTGTGACAGACCGGATGAAGAGTCTTTATTTTATAACCCTACAGAGACTTTTTAAAATGATAACCAAGCAGTCTGGACTAAATCGGAGCTTACTGACAATCAGCAGGTACCAAAGGGACATGATTTATAAGGATCTCAGAAATAGAGCCCTACCGTAAATTTATTGTCTAATTAAATGAAGCAGAGCTCCGATGAACACCAACAGCAACATGCTTCATAATTCTGTTAGCCCTTCCTTCGCTGGTGCTTTGAGTAATTACTCTTTGACTGTTTAATACAGATAGTTTTACATAGGAAAAGATTTTTATTTTTTTTTATTTTATTTGAATAATCAGATTTAAAACCTTTGAGTCAGAGACTCATTTACAAAGGTACCCCGTCGAAGGGAGGGTGGACAACAAGTAAGTGATGTATAGACAGAGGTTACAATACAGGTGAGATACAGGCACAGATAAACAAACGCAGTTTGTTATAGTTATACATGAAGAGTCATTCTCTGATCTAGAACCAGTGCTTAGTTGTCTGTGGAACCCAGAGAAGTCTATGAGGGAGTAGATTAGACAGAAACAGTTCCACTATAGGCAGTTACAGCACCGACTATCAACAATGTGTTTTCGGAGGGCTATTTTGATGTGCTCAGACATTGGGTACGGGTGATTTGGTTTCTCTCACAAACCATTAAGCAGTTATTTTTCTTTTAATTTGCCAAGGGATTTAAAGAGCAGCATTTCTATGATAGGATTTGTAATGTTATTAAGTTAATTTGGCGGGGTGGAAGGAAAGGCTGGCACAGGAGAGATTATTTGTTTTTTATTTTGCTGCAGCTCATATGCAGCCTCCAAATCAGATTTTTACTTTTTTACTATTTTAGAGGTGATTTATCACCCCCTGGAGGCCTGGGAGGTAACAACTCCAGGCTTTTCTCCAACACTCAGTACAGCCCGCACTGAGTCTACAGGGAGATTTTTCATCATCTCCCCTACCACAGAAGTCATCGACTCGGAGCAATCTCTTACTCTTAATAAGATACAGATTCAGAATATGATTTTTTTGTTGAAAAGTAAGAGAAATGAAAATTACGTACCTACCGTAATTCTTGATCTTCTCTTGTATCTTCACCATTCATTACTGCTTGGGTTAGTGCCGGAGGCGCGCACCCGCTACGGGAGTTTTTTTTTTTTTTTTGAGTCGGCTCCAAGCGGGCGCCCTCTCGCCTGACGTGCCTGCGTCATGCGGGGGGCAGTGCGTTAGGTGCATGAACTCCTCCTCTATCTCAGTTCTGGTAGCCGGAGAGGTGAAAATAAAGGGTAAGAAAAAAGGGAAGCGAGGCAAGAGAGCCGAGGGACAGAAAAAGGAAAGGATATAAACTGAAAAAGGTATAAGCCGGTAGAGGATAGACAGAGGAGAGAGAGAATTCCTACCCTAAGGGACCACAGGGCCTCCTTTCTGGGGCGGCTCTAGGGGAGGAACAGAGAGAGGGAAAGAGAAAGAAGAAGAAGAAAAGGAGGCATGTTGAGAGGGAGAACAGTGCCCATCGAGCATTGGTTGAGAGGCTTATAGGCTCGAGACTAACAAGGGAGCAAGAATCCCAGTTGCTAGGACTGAGGGGAGGTTCAACCGAACCACCTGAACAGATCCGAATGAGGACAGAATCTCTGAACTCTCAACGTGCCAAGTCCCTGCATCCTAGCTGAGGGCTCATGGACTGCCCGGGCAGAACCTGTTCCGGGAAGAGAGCCCACCCAGGAGGGGGACTAAGTCCCTTAGCACCCTATTAAGTGCTAACACAGCAGTGTATGGGAAAGATTATGCCTTTCCAAAGGCAACTTTGTATGAAGGATAGAGTGGGAACTCAATCAGACTCCCTAAGGCAAGGCAAAGCAGATGCTCAAGGCTGACAAGTGCAAGAAGCAGCAGCTAGACTGCGGTCAAAGATAATACCTGCCAGGGGGATTCTAAATTTTGCTGAGGCCGAGCATGGTCTCTTAAGCTGTGAAACTGCATAACCGGATCAAGGTATTTAGAAGTCGCACCCTAAGGGCGGTCAGAAAGAGTTCCCTCAGAATAAGAGAAAAGTACAGACCATGCTCGTTCCTCTTTACCTTGAGGAAAAAAGGAACCATTCATTAAGAATGGAAAACAGAAAGTTTTTTTTTTTGGCATAAAGGCCAAAGGAAGGAGAGGAATGAGACAGGAGGGGGAGACGCCACAGTAGGAGGCCACTGAGGGGAAGGTGGGTGGGTATCAGTAATGAATGGTGAAGATACAAGAGAAGATCAAGAATTAAGGTAGATGCGTAATTTTGTATCTTCCTTGTCAATCTTCTATTCATTCTAACAGAGTGATGCCAAGCCCACCTATAAAAAGGGAGGTAGAACACTGGGGAACAAGACCCCAGCCTCCTGCTGGTGAGAAACAGAAGGGAAGACCCTGGGCTAATCTAGAGAAGCCTATGGGGGAGAAGAGCAAGGAGGTGCCCCCCGAGGACGGGGAGATGGAGGAAGCCCCTGAAGTAATCTCCTAGCTCTGGAGGAAAAGAGACGGGTCCCCCGGAAAGCGGAGCGAATCACCCTACGCTGGGCCAGGGGTGACAACCTTGATAGACGAAGCCATGCCGTCCGTCTAATGCAGATCGCTGTCCCTGCAAGCCTGGAAGCCACCTCATTGGCGTCATAAGATGCCCTTGCTTGGTGTCTTGCCAGCTCCAGGCCTATAGCAGAGAGGGCAATAGCTTGTCTGGTTTGCTCCGTATTAGGCATTGATGCTAAGATCTGAGAGAGCATCGACCACAAATGCCTGCTGTAGGCAGCGTGATGAGCCTGATGAGATGCAATTCAAGACATCGCACGAGAGAAAGAGAACACTCTTCGCCCCCACCAGTCGAATTGTAGGGAATCAGAGTCCGGTGGACGGTTGTGAGCCAGGCAGCGGCGCCCGGAGGGAGTCTCTAGGTATACAAAACCAGAGGGCAGGTTGGGGAGAGTACTCAGGGATTCCGAAGGGGCACAATACCTATGTCGGCAGTCTGCCGGGGCTGTAGAAAGGGCGGCTGGCGACTGCCAGGAACAGACAGACACCTCCTGGAAGGGAATAGGCCAGGAAGGTACCACCAGGTGCTGGGCACTGAATTCGCCAAGGAATTCACGCGTCTCCCGTTCAGTATTGTCTCGCCTAACGTAGGAAATTCGAAGATCCCTCACCATCCTCGAAAGGAATCGCTGATAATCAGTGAAATCAGCATTGGAGGAGATATGAGCAGAGGATTCCTCTCCCTCAGAGAAGGGAGACGAGGATGATGGAGAGCTCAAGTGTCGAGAGGATTCTTGCGGCGGTGGGGATAGGTGAAAGACCCGCTCATTCATACACCTGACATATGAGGAGAAGGCCAACGCAGAACCTCTGAACTGCTCCCAGGATAACGGGCCCATAGGACCAACATGGCCTGGAAGAGCGAGGGGTGGCTGCAGAGGAATGGGAGATGGGCACCTACGAAGAGGCAATTGTCCTCTGCTAGGGCTCTGAAATCCAGGGAACGGAGCCCAAGCTGGCGGGATCCTGGACAACAGACCAGGTCGCAAAATGGAAACCTGGGGATGCGAAGCCTGGAAGAGCCCAGAAGGGGATCCTCCCCTGTGACAAACCTGGGACTGCATGAATCCAGAAGGGCAACCCGCAGCAACGGCAGCGGAGGGGACCCCGGGGTCCAAGAGGGAAAGGTGGGGCCCAGCGCTACGGCTCCTAGCCACCCCCCGAGGGGTGGCCGACAGAGACTGAGATGCTTGCACCCTGCCCCTCGACTCCTCGGACTCAGACAGCGCCCTCCTTCTTGACCCCAGGGATCTCCAACCCTGAGGGGCTGCAGCAGCACCAGGGTTGGTAGCTGCCACGAGCCCCCCAGGAGGGAGAGCCCCTTCCTCCGCTCCTGCTCCATCGCCCCCCAGGGACCCAAGACCATCCCTAGCCTGGGGGCCCTCAGGGGAGGACAGTAGCGGGGACAGCGGAAGAGGCCCACTGGGCCACCTAGCACCACGTGCCACCGGGGACCCTGACTCCGAAGAATCAGGTTGCCAGGACGGGTCCACGTCTGAGTCATCAGCCTCCGAAGAGGAAGAGATCAGCTGGACCACAATACTAGCAACCCGGGGTTCCGGTGAAGCGGTGCCGCGAGCGGTGCCTGTGTGGGCGGGCGCGGGCGGCCGCTTCCCAGCTGCACCCGCTAAGCCCGGTCCGACTCCCCACTGGCGCTGGCTAGCCCACGGCGCCGCCTCAATCACCACGCGCGGCTGGCAGCGCCAGGATCCAAACGGCACTGGAAAGTGGCGCGAGGGTCCACCGTGCCGGGCCCAGCAGGCGTGGCCTCGATACTGGGAGTCTGCACCTCCAAGGAGGTGACTGCCAGGCGCGGTGTCTCCACCAGCCCCAGGAGGGACCTCACGCCTCCCGACACCGCAAAAGAAGCTCTCTTTGGCAAGAGAAGAGGAGGAAGCCTTCCCCACGGACCGGGTGATAGGCCCGAGAGGGGACCCAGAGGAAGGTTCTAGAGACCTTACCTGGGAATCCCTGGAGCGATGCCGTCCCCTGAAGGTCGGCAGGGCCTTGCCGATCTTGAGCGTGCGGACTTCGAGGACACGACGGTCCATGGAGAAACAGGCGTCGCACGCATCCATATCGTGGTTGGGTCCCAGGCAACGGAGACAGACATCATGCCGATCCGTGACGGAGAAATGCCGGCTAAAGGAGCACCGACACATAGGGGCACGGCCCGCCTTCGATTTATGTTTTGCCCCCGAACCTGACATGATGCGAATTAAATAAGAACAAAAACAGCAACAAAGCACTCTGCGCCGTCGTCAGAAATAAAAGAAACGGTCTTACCAGGAGATGGTGTCGAGCGAATATACCCTGAGAATATGAGGAGTCTTGGTGGCATGAAAGCTTCAACTACCGGCGCAGCAGGTGCAGCCTCGGCGAGGAGAAGACAGAACTGAGATGAGGAGGTCTCCGGCACCTAACGGCCGCCTTGTGCATGACGCAGTACGTCGTGACTCGAGGGCAGCCATTGGAGCCGACCCAAAAACAAACAAAAACTCCCATAGTAAGTGCGCGCCTCCGGCACTAACCCAAGCAGTAATGAATGGTGAAGACTGACAAGGGAAGATCAAGCACCATCATAAGTGTAAATAGTTACTGGCTCGGGAGAGGTCGATGTTTGACCCTTCCGGCTCCCACCCCTGCCCTTAAGGCAGTTTTGTTATTAAGATTGTTTGATTTAATAGTAGTAAAAGATGTTCTTGGTACAATGAATAAAGGCATATGGATACAGTTGAGGTTTCTAGGGTTCACCCGCCATCGGACTATGGATTTAACAACACAGCTGATTTCTATGTTTTATAATTTTAGGAAAAGAGAATGGGGGCGGAGGGTAAATGAAGGAGGGAGAGGATGTTACCTCGGGGTGATAATAGACACCAGGAAGGGGAAGCAAAGAATGGACACAGATTACATGGTCAAAACCTATTGCTGGTTTTCCATATCCCAGATTCTACAAAAAGGGCAGTAACACCAGTTAAAATACTCTTCCTAAACATTAATGGGCTAAATAACCCAGTTAAAAGGTCGAGAGCATTTAAATACTTAAGGAAACAAACCCTTGATTTGGTCTATTTACAGTAGACACACCTCAAAGCTGGAGAACATTTAAAGCTGGCATGGGGAGGGAAATATCAGATCTTCGCTTCACCATACAAGAACAGTAAACGTAGAAGAACTACTCCCCACATCAACGTCCTTTGTACTGCAACAGGAGTACATTGATCCCACTGGCTCTTTTGTGATCCTAACGACCCAACTACGGTATATGGAAAGCCAGTAACTTTAGTTAACGTGTATTTTCCCCCTCACTTCCTTCCTACCAAGCTTCAGAAGTTTTTCAATAAACTGGTAGAGGTGCTTCAGGGCATCTTAATAATGGGGGGATGTTAATTTAACCCTGGACCCACAACTAGATACCAGTAACTGTAGGCAGCATAGGCTGTCACCCTCTCAGAAAGCATTTCGTGCACAAGTGGATGCACTTGCATTAACAGACGTCTGGCATTTTTTTTACCCAATCAGCAGAGCCTACACATAATACTCTCCCCGATTTAATACACATTCCCATACTGATTATTTTTTTACCACAAGGGAACATGCTGGCTTACTACAGGATAGTACAATATGCCCTAGATTTCTTTCGGATCATTCCCCCGTGCTCTTAAAACTAGATCCGGGCCACTTTAGGAAAACTCCACATTGGCTTCTTAATTTAGCATTACTTCAGGGCCCCGATTTTAAAAAATATATGAAGGCCAGGATCCCACAAATACTGGCTCACAATGCCACTCCAGAAGTTACCCCTTCAATCACGTGGGACATGTTAAAGGTGGTCATCCGGGGCAAGATCATAGCTTATACTTCCCATAAATGGAAGCAATGGGAGGCCACCTATACTAGATTAGAGAGAGAATTGCAGACCCTGCAACAATCGCTGAGCCCCAGAATGAATCGGGTACAAACACAGATTCACCATTTATAAGCAAAACTCCAAAAAATTCTGGACCAAAAGGTCCAGCAAGCTTTATTTTATTTCAGGGTTTTATTTAACTCTAAAAATTGATTAGCGTTTTGCTCATAAAAGTTCTAAAACACTGTGAAAATGCATAGCACTTGCCTCACTGTGTTTAACAAACATAACACTTCTAGAAAACCTATATATATGCTTTCTGTATAGTTAGTAATGTCCCAAGGAAAAAAACTGCTAATCAATTATTTAAAACCCAGCATTTAAAAAATACAAATACGAAGGAGGCCCAAAGGGAGCTGGAAATTTAGCACACAGACTTAGGGGGCAGAAGGTAGCCTCTTGCATTACACAGATCTCTACCAGCCCCTCATCTGGAATGGTGATAACAATGGAAGACATATTATCAACATTTCAGCAATACTACGCGCCCAGTTATACCCAGCCCCCACTGATCCTGATCCTGCCCGGACAGACCATTTTTTTTCTAATATCGCTCTCCCTTTCCTTTCGTTAGATCAACAAATCTTATTACGGTCTCCAATTACAGCAGAGGAAATATAAACAGTGGAAGCGGAGGCTAAAACCCCAAAATGTCCTGGTCCAGATGGATTTCCATCCAAATGGAACAAGCTGTTTTCTAAACAACTGTTCCCAGCTTTATTGAAAACATACCGGGGGGTCCAGGATGGAGAGGGCCCCACCCCCTCCATGGGCTTGTGCCACATTGTCCCCGATATTGAAATCTGGCAAAGATCCTAAACATACCTCTTCATACAGATATACTTCTATACTCAACATGGATTATAAACTTTATATGTCTCTCTGGGCCCGTAGGTTGGAGAACATTCTTCCGTCTCTCATTCACCTCGACCAGTCGAGGTTTGTACGTTCCAGACAAACGGTGGACAATATCCACCATACAATACAGTTATTGGGCCACCTCAATCAAAGGAAGATCCAGGCAGCTCTGATCAGCTTAGATGCTGACAAAGAGTTTGACCGTGTATCATGGTCATTCCTATGGAAGACGCTGAAAAACTTTGGGTCCCTGAGGAAGTACTCCTTTGGCGAGGTAATATTTATCAAGCCCAACAGGTATCAATTCATATTAATAACCAGCTCTCCTCACCACTTCCTCTCACTCAAGGAACGCATCAGGGATGCCCACTCTCCCCTTTATTGTTTGCCCTTCATATTGAACCCCTAGCTATAATGATAAGGGACTCTTTTAAGGTCGAGGGAGTCCCACTGGGTGGTCAGCTCTTTAAACTTTCATTATACGCAGATGATGTGTTACTCACTCTATTGTATCCAGGACATTCAATTCCGGCAGCACCTGACATATTAAATTCCTGTGCAGCACTGTCTGGATATGTCATAAATGTACAAAAAACAGAGATCCTAGCCCTTCATTGTACTCCCTCTCAAGCCCTAACAAACAGATTTCCCTCCAGATGGGGATGTACCAAAATTAAATATTTAGGGGTCTACATACCAAAAAATCTAATACATTTAAAGGTGATCAATTTTGATCCTTTGGCACAAAGAATTGAGGCAGAACTCAGTAGATGGGCCCACCTTCATTTGCCATTATTTACTTGGATTGAGGCGGTAAGGATGATGATGTTACCAAAATTATTATATTTATTTCGGAACCCGCCGCTTATTCCAGCAACATACAGTGGTGTGAAAAAGTATTTGCCCCCTTCCTGATTTTCTCTATTATTGCATATTTGTCACACTGGATGTTTTCAGTCTTTAGACAAAATGTAATATTAGATAAAGGGAACCTGAGTGAACAAATAACACTTGTTTTTTTTTATTTCACTTATTTAATGAAAAAGTTAACCAACACCAATTGGCACTGTGTGAAAAGTAATCCCTTACACTTAATAACTGGTTATGCCACATTTAGCTGCTAATGACTGCAACCAAACACTTCCTATAATTCAATATCAGTCTTTCACATCGCTGTGGAGGAATTTTAACCCACTCTTCCTCGCAGAACTGCTTTAATTCAGTAACATTTGGTAGGTTTTCGAGCATGAACTGCTCGTTTCAGGTCCTGCCACAGCATCTCTATTGGGTTTAAGTCTGGACTTTGACTAGGCCACTCCAAAACTTTAATTTTACTTCTTTTCACCATTCTGATGTGGACTTGCTTTTGTGTTTTGGATCATTGTCTTGCTGCATGACCAACTACGCTTCAGCTTCAGCTGACGGAAGGATGACTGGACATTCTCCTAAGAATTTTCTGGTACAGAGCAGAATTCATGGTTGCTTTAATTATGGCAAGTCATCCAGGTCCTTAGGCAGCAAAGCATCCCACACCATCACACTACCACCACCATGTTTGACTGTTTGTATGGTGTTCTTACTGTGGAATGCTGTGTTTGCTTTATGCGAGACATTATGGGATCCATGTTGTCCAAAAGTTCCACTTTGGACTCATCTGTCCATAGAATATTTTCCCAAAAGGCTTGTGGATCATCCAGGTGCTTCTTGGCAAATGAGAGATGAGCATTTATGTTCTTCTTGGTTAGCAGTGGTTTCCCTTGCTACTCTCACATGAAGCCCATTTTGCCCAGTCTCTTTCTGATTGTGGAGTCATGAACACTGACCTTAGCTGGGCAAGAGAAGCCTGCAGTTCTTTGGATGTTGTTTTAGGATCCTTTGAGACTTCTTGGATGATTTTACCTCGCCCTTGGAGTAATTTTGGCAAACCACCCCTCCTGGAAGGTTCACTACTGTTCCAAGTGTTCTCCATTTGGAGTTATAGGCTCTCACTGTGGTTCGATGGAGTCCCAGAGCCTTAGAAATAGCTTTGTAACCTTTCCAGACTGATAGAGGGCAACAAAATGTTTTCTGATCTTTTCAGGAACTTCCTTTGATCATGGCATAATGTGCTTGTTGAATCTTTGTGCTGGCAATGTGACTCTGATGGTAAGGGCCAAAATAAGTGAGGTTTATATTGAGCAGGGCTGGCTGTAATCAAGTCTGGCTGTGTTCAATCAGCTGACTCTAATTATCCCTTTAATTGGGTTGATTTAACTAGGGGGCAATTACTTTTTCACACAGTGCCAGTTGGTGTTGGTTAACTTTTTTCATTAAATAAATGAAATAAGTGAAAAAAAAAAGTGTTATTTGTCCACTCAGGTTCCCTTTATCTAATATTATATTTTGTCTAAAGACCTGAAAACATCCAGTGTGACAAATATGCAATAATAGAGAAAATCAGGAAGGGGGCAAATACTTTTTCACGCCACTGTACTACTTTATTTCCTGGAATAGGTCTCTATGCAGATTTATTTGGGCAGGCAGCAAACCCAGGATTCGTTGATCCTTAGTGTTACTACCAATAGATAAGGGAGGCCTGACCCTCCCTGAGTATTATAAGGCAGTACTATTTAAGGTTATCTTGTTATGGCTTAATCCCCAATATGAAGCTTTAAGGAAACAAACAGAATTTGAGCATAATGATATGTTTGATATAGGTGGGATCTTGTTTGCACCGCTGCAGTCTCCCCTGGACTTTAATGCCTTTACATTTGGTATGGGGAACATTATTAGGGCATGGTATGGATTAAAAGCCTCGTCTTCCCTGTCTTATCCATTATATTACGATACGCTCTTTCTTACTGAGGCAGACTTCCCACCAGCCCGAATGGGGCTTGTTTTTCAAACTTGGCACCGTATGGACCTTTCATATATCTTTCAGTTTTTAGGTAATGATGGGGTAAGCCTGTTTACACAACTGCAGGCCTCACATCAGTTACATACTACTAATTTCATTTACTATCTACAGATATGCCCATTCTTGCAGCAGAGGGGTCCTCCCTGGAATGCTCTCCCTAATCCAATACCTACACTGACGAAATTAATTATAGGTGCATTAAGTGTAATGTTATATATGCATTTAATTGGCCTAGCCTATAAAGCTCTCAGGGAATACTGAAAGGAGACTACTATGTCAGTATTAAATGCTTGGAATGGAGAAATGCTTTCTGATATCTCTTATGAGAAATGGTTGGAACCAGTTGTCCCCTCAATGCAAATTTCTCAAGCCCTGTACTGGAAAGAATTTGTATGGCAATGCCGTATCTGATATTTTAATAAACAAACTAAGCTGATGAAGTATTTGCTTCCTTCTTACGAGCATGTTGGCGAGGATGTGGTATTACTAAAACAAATTTCACTCATATATTCTGGGATTGCTCCAAGTTGACCCCTTTCTGGCAAAATTTAGAGGAAGCCATGTCCCATTTACTTACTCCGGCTGTAACAATTTCCTCCCAATTAATATTACTATATATAGATCAGGACAGAGTAGTGCCCCCTGCTAGGAGTACGTTGTATTTGTACATAGCGGCAGTTAAGAAAGTGATTACAGGCCTATGGCATACCCCAACACCTCCTACAACTGCTCAATGGCAAGCTACTGTTAATGAAATTTATTACATAGAAACAATAATAGCACACTTTCAAGGCCAAGAGAAATGCTTCAAATTAATTTGGAGGCCGTGGGTTTTTCATATATCTCAGGGAGACGAGGCTTTTGTTTCCTGATTTAATATTGATTAAAAGAAAATCTTGGTAAAAGACTCCCGAAAGATAAATATGACATAAAAGGTGCAGTAATCCTAGTAATTGAAAGATGGGTGTAACAACGGGAACCCGTGTTCTCTCCCTTCTCTTCGCTAGTTTTTTCTTTTTAGCTTATTACTGCCTTGCTTAACAACCAGAAATGTAAATGTATATCATTGCATTGTATAGTTCTGATGGTATTGAAACGATGTAACATTTGACATTTCACAATATGCCTCAATAAAAATAATTTATAAAAAAAATCATCAAGGAATGATTTTCTTTTTTACATGTCACATTGTCACAATACTGGGATGGCGATCAGAAGGTGGTGGTGGGGGGGCACTGGACACCAGAGAAAAAATAAAAACAATAGAGGGATGGCAACTGGAGGGTGGTGGGGCCACTACATACCAGGGGAAACAATACGGGGATGGTGATCACAGGGTGGGGGGTGCCACTAGACACCAGGGAAACAATAAAAACAATACGGGTACAGTGATTAGAGGGTGAGGGGGTACTAGACACCAGGGGAAACAATACCTGATGGGGACTAAGATTGGAGGGTGGGGGTGCCACTAGACACCAGGGAAACAGTACAATAATATGAGGACGGTGATCGGAGGGTGGGGGGTGCCACTAGCCACTAGGGAAATGATAAAAACAATAGGGGATGGCAACTGGAGGGTGGGTGTTCCACTAGTCACCAGGGAAACAATACAGTGATGGCAATTGGAAGGTGGGGGTGCCACTAGGCACCAGGTAAATAACAGAATTTTACAGAGACAGTGATCAGAAGGTGGGAGTGCCACTACACACCAGGGAAACAGAACTAGAGAGCGGGGATGGCAATTTTGTAATTTTATTTCAATTATGTTTACCGAGTGGAGGTACTGAGACTAAGAAGTCCCTTTTTAGTTTCCCTGGTGTCAATAGTAGGATGGGGGGGGTGCCACTAGACACCACAGAAGCATTATTACATATATAAGGGTAAGAAAAGAAGTGCTCGATCCGAACCTGGAAGTGAACCAGAAGTGTGCATGGAGCAGGAAAGTAGTGCAGGGGGGAAGAGACAACAGCACTGTACTAAATGGAGAGGACGGCAGCAAGAAAATAGTGTAGCAGGGGGGCAGTACTGAATGGAGACAGCAGAGCGCTTCAAGTAGCGAAGTGATTGTGCTTCATCTCCAAACTGTGCTTTGTTCGGAATCCAGTGATGTGCTTCCGGAGTTCGCTCCTCTCTCTATGTAATAGCAAAATGTCATGCATAGCTCTGCAATGCAGCCATAAAAAGCACATTACCCCAGATCACCAATGCTATAATTACTTAAGATTCTAGTGGCCCACTCAATTACCCCTCAGGTGCTTGCCAAACTGTGAAGGTACTGTAGTCTTTATCAGTGCTCACTGGAAAAGGAGAGGCATGTAGAACAGACTAAGTCAGAACTCACTGAATCAATGGTCTTCGATGCATCACTGTCACAAAGGACAGGAGGCATAGTGGGAAAAGGAAACGCAATACAAGTTGCAATCATGGAGATCCCCAGGGACCAAAAAACAAGTAAGTTAATTAAGAAAAAAAGATCCCCAGCAGCACCAAAATGAAGAGATGCTCTAGGGCTAAACAAACAAATCAAGACACTCTGCACAACATGTATTTTGCAGTTCCCCTTGAATTCTCTGTTTTCCTATTCTGATGGCTGTCTCCGCAATCCGATGTCAGTAAAGAAGTGCATCATCCCCTGAATGCAGGCACCAGTTTCAAAGAGATGCTTTATTGGTGTTTGCAACTGATGGATTGATTGATTTACTGAATTATCACCACCCTGACAAAGCCCTTGTGGCGATATGTTGGAGTGATATGTTGCATGCTGTCTGCACTGTGGTGTGCCTTCCACATAAGAAGCTTTAATAAATGCTTATCCTCCAAGTGCTGGTGTGTGTGTGTCATCTTTCTTTGATGATATATGCTTGTCTGGTGTCCTCACGGTTTGTTGGCTGAACTTCAATCAGACTGCGTACATGGTTTCCTTTTTTCTGCTTGTATGTAGATGTAAGCTGTGGGGGAGGTTACGCAGTTGAGGAGGTCATTAACAAACACCAACAACAAGAGAGGCCCCCAGTACTGGGTTTTGAGGTACTCATAGCGTAACAGGGAATGGGAAATTATACAGCTTTCACAGCCTGCTGGCAGTCAGAGATATAAGTTCTAAACCAGAGTAGGGGAGTGTCAGTGATACTAGTGGCTTTCAACGTATAAAGTAGAAGGGGGTGATTCACCATATCAAAAGCTCAGGCTATATCTACTTATATAACATTGGCACTAGAGACTTTACAGGAGTCAATATTGCTAGTGACAAAGCCAATGATTATGAGGAAGGAAATAGTGGTGGAGTTGTTAGCATGGAACCCTGACTGAAATGGGGTGAAGACATCGGAGTCATTATAAAATTTGGTGAGCTACACACTAACTAAACTACTGGAAACGGAGAGCTTGGACCGCATTTTTTTTAGATTATCCATAGCACCACCCTAATGAAGGGGGGGATTACCACAGCATATTCCAGGCCGTGGGAAATTTATCTGCAATGAGCAGTTAAAGATATGGGCCATCTGAACAACAACAGCCAGATCACCAAGTGACAGAAACTTAGAGGACAGGGATTCATATCCAGTGCTAGCAGTGGGATCAATATCAAACAGCTCTGTGAGGACATCTAGCACTTTAATAGGGGAGAAAGTGAATACAGCATTAGTCTGGGGTGTAGAGGGAGGAGTATGAACCACACATGTGCTAACCTGTATGACCAGGGGAAGTGAGTATTGAACATACATGGCCAGCTCTCTTCCCAAGGGGAACAGGGACACTGCGTGCAGTTGGCGGCACAGCAGAAATGCACACATTTGGGGGACTGCCTTTGGAGCCCACTAGCATGCATCGCTGCATGTTGGAAGCCCTCAGTGTGGACAACAGACAGAACCCGCCCCCGGCCCCCCAGCTGGAAGGATCACGTCGGCAGCCTTGCAGGGCCCACACCACCGACAACAGTGTTCACCCACCAGACGTTGGCCCCGAGTAAGAGGTGAGGTGAATCTTGGAGAAGGCTGGAGAAAGTGCTGGAGGGTGCTGGCAGAGGATGGCAGGAAGGACAACTTGGAGGACAAACACCTACATAAAAGGAAAAGATAAAGAAAATGTATTTCCTCTGGTTGCGGTGGTTATGAGCCTCGCAGTGTTAAGACAGCTGCCATCTTGTCTATACAATTCTGGAGCCACAATTTTTTCTTATACAAATTAGACCTCAAAGACTTGAAAACCGTAGTACTAATTACCTGAGGGACTAGTGGTCGTGCAAGTAATTGTTCATGGCTCAAGTGCAACAGTTATCTATACAGATCTTTGTTTTAAAGATGGCCTACTCAGCCATTCTAAGGGTCAGTTCATTGCATTTTGTGTACACATAGCCATATGTATGTAGGATCCAGTGATTTTCAGATATGTGCACTCACCCCCAAAATGCTAGGGTTGTGCATGCACCAGTCAAATGCACACATGGACAGGACCCCCCACAACAGCTGCCAAACTGGTTCAAGAATTCCACAAATATGACCCATACCAACCCTGCCAACCTACTGCCAATTCATCTCATAATTCTACCACTTCTCAAGAAATGTAATTACATGCATTTCTAATTTTATATAAATCCATCCAATAATCGTACTTCTTGTGCCTCAGGCATTCTTCTATAGTATAATGGATTCATGCCACATCAATGGTATCTACAGTATTCTATGCTTATATGCTTGTTTTCCTATACTGTGGAAGGCTGTTCATGGATAGTTTTGTGCTGAAGTAGGAGGACACAGGATTTAATGCCACAGTAAATGCCAACTCACAAAATACAGTATGTTGAAGCATCAATCAGTTGGCTGCCACAAGCTGTCAATAAGTCTGTAGAAGTCCTTTCACTGCCTAGTTTGTAAGAGAATAAAAAAGAGGGTGTGGGAGGTCTAAAGTCCCACAAGCTGTCATTGCTCCAACAGCCATCTGTGTCAGTGTTCACAATGTTTTGTCTTCACCTCTTAAAATCAGACACAGTATCTGTAAGCATGGGTCAAATAACTTCTTTAACTTCAATGCAAGTTGCCATTAAAGCAACACTCCCACCCCAAACCCTGCTGGACAGATCCTACAAATCCCTGGACCTTGTGTCCCTCCTAAATGACCTTGCAAACACTGACTGGACTATCATCTCTCATGCCACCCTCCATAGACCTTGCACTGGACTTTTTCAAGACACAGTTCCTCTTGGTCTAGGACACTTACGCACCTCTTAGATGAACCAGGGTTCGGGGTTCCATCTGCCCTGGATCTCCACTGATGTCATGGCCTATCTCAGAACCAGGGACTAGGCGTGGAAGGCCCATAAGGCTACCGGCACTCACCCTGCTTACCAAAATTATCACACTCTTCAGAATGCATGCATGCACTAGGCAAATCCACCAGGCCAAAGCAAATGAATTCTGATCCACTTTCCTATCTAATAGAAACAACCCTAACAAATTCTGGAAAGTGGTCCAATCTCTCTTCTCCCCACCTCCCACCCTCTCCTTAAGTCAGGAGACATCACTCTCGTTGACCCGCTAGAGGCAGCCTCAGAATTCAACTCCTTCTTCACAAACTGCACGGCATCTCTGCAGTCCTCTCTCCCTCCCTCCAAACCTGCCCAACCCTCCCCACCACTCTCTGCTCAAGCCGCCTCCCACACCTTCGCCTTCCAACGAGTCACACCGGCTGATGTTTACAATGCTCTTCTTACTTTAAACCCCTCCAAAGGCAAATGGCCCTCCGGTTTGGATGCTAAAATGCTCCGCCTTTCAGCCCCCGCTATTGCATCACCACTGGCCTCATTTTTCAACCTCTCCTTCTCTCTAGCTTCTGTTACAACAGAATGGAAGCACACCACAGTTATCCTTCTTCCAGAGGGTGGCGACCCCTCCTCCCCAGGTAACTACTGCCCTATCTCCCTTCTACCCAACTCTTGCTAAGCTGCAGGAACACCTAGTCCTCTCCCAGCTCTCCTCTTTCCTTGATTCTACTTCTTTCTTCACTCCATACCAGTCTGAGTTTAGGAAGTCACACTCCACTACCACCTCCTTCCTAAAGCTCACCGATGCCATCCTCACCAATATAGATCAAGCCCACATTACTTCAGCCATCTCTGTCGACCTTGCAAAGGCCTTTTACACTGTTTTGCATCCTCTCCTCCTCACCAAGCTTTCCCTAGCTGGGCTCTCTAATATAGCTACCAATTGGTTCCACTCCTACCTGGTGGGCTGGACTCAGTCCGTACGGATTGGAAACTCCACCTCCTCCCCACTCCCCATCTCTGCGGGGGGTTCCTCAAGGCTCAGTCCTAGGGCCACTACTGTTCTCCATCTTCCTCAATGATATGCCCTCTGCCTGCCCACACACACCCATCCGTATGTATGTGGACAACACAGTCCTATACACATCAGGTCCCTCTGCCCCTGATGTGGCATCCAGACTGCAGCTCGACTTCAATGAAGTTCAGCTCTGGTTTCGCTCAAATCACTTATTTCTGAACACCAAGAAAACTGTCTCCATGACCTTTGGCACACGGCAGAGACTATCTCAACTCCCTCTATACCCACCTTCCACACTCTGGATGGGACAAAGCTGGAAGCTTGCTCCTCCTTTAGATACCTCAGGGTATGGCTTGACCAACACCTTGATTTTTCTGTACACGCTGATGCACTCCACGAGAAGCTGCACCCCAAGCTTGGGGCCCTGTACCAGAATCGCAGCTGCATCCCGCTACTAGCCCGGCAGGAGATTGTACAGAAAATGATCCTCTCTATCTTTGACTAAGGCAATGTAGTCTATTGTGCTGCTCCCAAAACTACCTTAACCAGACTGGACACCCTTTTCCACTCCTTCTGTCATACTGTCCTTGACGATCCTCCCGAGACACACCACTGCACCCTCTATCAGAACTTACACCTCCCCTCATTGCGTGATAGTAGGTTATCTCACTGTGCCAGACTCATGGTCAAGTTCTGGACCCAGTCTGTGCCCCTGTACCTCTCTAATACCCTGTCCGTCCCTCCCCCACCTTCACACTCCCTCAGAAACTACGATACCTGTTCTTTAAGCATCCCTTGTATGGCCACTACTTCAGGACAGGCAGCATTCTCATATCGCATGCCCAAACTGTGGAATTCTCTCCCACTGACCATTCAGCAAACCAACTATGCCAACCAACTCAACTTCCTCCTCCTCCTCCGAGCCCACTTCTGCTCCTCCTGTGCATGCACCTAGACTGCCTACCCAGTACCGTGGCTAAGCAAGGACCATAGCCAAGGATAATCTCTTCCTGCGGCCACAGTATAGCCAGATCTGGCCCAGCTGCTGAACTGGTCATCTTCACTCCACCTGGCTAATCCCAACTGTCCATAAGCAGGCTTGCTCTGGTTCACTTCATGCGTTAACCTTGGACTAATGCACTGCACCTAAAAACTTTACTGGTATGCTACATACTGTTGTCTGTATTTTACGTATCGTCCCCACTTTTCCATTATTCACTATTATCTCCCAATATTTCGACAATGTTCATTAAGCTGTCTGTATCTAAGTTCATGCCTGTATTTTCTGTGTACAATGTGTATTGTAATTATACATTGTTGATTGTATTTAAGTGCTACTGTTGTACTTATATGCTGTATTGGCTCCCTCACTCCCCTCAGGTCACATCTGGAACCGGGTGGTAATCCGCTCAGTACGCGTTCCTGGTAAAATGTTTAAATAAATAAATAATAAATAAATAAAGTGGTGCTGTAACACTTTAAAAGATTCATTTATGCATTTAAAATATTAAGTTTGAAATAACGCTGAACTGAAAAAATGTTTTGTTCTCAACAGTGTCCTACTCGAGAAGACAAAGAGGAAACGAGCAGTACGTCCAAATTTTGAGTTACACACCTGCCCCAAACAGATGTGACCAAAAGAATGAGAAGCACTCTAACTTTTATGACAATGTATAAATAAATAAAATGTATTGACAGCTGGGAAGAGAACTATTCCACCTATCAATCTGCCACATCCATATAATGTGGTTACTCTGCCTACGCCTTTGAACCTGCTGCCAATGGGAGGGCTGGCATCCCATGTCATCACTTAGGAAGTTTGGGGCATTCTTTTTTAGCCATCAGGGTGTGCTTGCATGGTGAACCAACCAATTTTCCCTCCTTGGAGCTCAAACATGTCCCCTCTATGAGCTACACTTCCCATGGGCTGGTACTCCCACATGAGAGCTAATTGTTTGGCCAGCTACACTGTCAGGTTGGATCCCAAATGGGATTTTTTTTTCCCTTTTAGTTAGTCCCCAGTATGACCCCCCATCCTGATGACCGCCTCAGCTCCATCACTCCAACAGTCAAGCTCCAGCAGTGTGCCATTCTCTCCCTGGAGGAGGAGAACAGTCCCTTGGATGCTTGACCGTCCTCCCCCATCGACCCTCAGACAACTCTGGCTCATTCCCTAACTCAGGTCATCAGTGCCACAAGCAATAGTGCTACCACTGCACCAGTGGGTCAGCTCCAAACAGGGCCTAGGTGTGATGCAGATTCAGAAGCAATCTTCCCGCCTAGGAGTTCTTCCTCGATGGTGGAAAAAAACAGAACTGAGTGTTGGGAGGGGTTGGCGCTGGTTACTGGTCAACCCGCGAGTGCCGCGTAGAACGCTGGCCTCGTGGACAGCACCATCCTAACATCAACTCCTCAGGCTCAAAAAATGTGAAGAGGCAGCGCTCTTTTTTCTTTCTGTGCAGGGTTCTGCCCTTCGGTAGGACCCATAGGTAATGAATGGTGAAAATTAATTTGGGGAAGATTATTACAAGTTGCGATGCCAAAAGCTTCGGATCAATGGCCTTGAAGGACTTACTCCCAATAATAAACGTAATAAAAGGTAATGAAACAAAAAGACATGGGTAGATCTTAGACAACCCAGTTCTCTGCACTGACCTCCTAGAACAGGTCAACTAGACCTTAACTTTGCCAGTACTAAGACAAGCCAAGAATATGGTGTTCTGCACAACTTCCAATGTTGTATGTCTGCTTGCTTTGATTAACAAGTTACGTAGATTTGTATTGTGTTCCGATTTCAAGACTCACCACTGCACATTATACTACTGGCAAAAATGGTTAATTTTTGCTAAGTGCAGACAATAATGGTGAACCGTAGTCAAGAATTACATCTTGGGACTGCCCCAGCTGGCTACTTCAGTTCCTTTTTCTTAACAAAGAGACTGAGTGGGAACGTGATCTCTGTCATCTGCATACTCAGGGGTATCAGCATGAACTGGACAAACAGAGAACTTCGATCTGGTGTCCTCCAGCTGGACATAGGTGGATGCCCTGATGCTCAGGGGCAGTCAACTCAAGGATAACATTAGGAGGCATTTCTTCTCCTAGAGAGTTGTGAAGCTATGAAACACCCTCCCAGCGGTTACTGTGGACAGTGAAGAGAATGCAAACATTCAAGTTAAGCATGGACAATATTCTGCTTACCAAGTGAATTCCAAGTCATCCAGGCCAGTAGAGGGGATGGGAGCCCCTTTTAAAAACAGTCAATGTATGCAACGCATATTTACTCATCACAAGCAGAAGAGGGGGTGGGGGCAGACATGATAAACCCACAGCTTCTCCAGACCTTAAATTATTATTTTATTGTATCAACTGCCCTACTTTCCAACCTAAACCTGCAAACCTTAGAATTTCAAGAGGAAAGAAAGGTGATGGAAAATGCACCAAGGCAGGAGTAGGAACTTAGCAAGAAGGGATACAGGAAACCTGGAATCCCCTCTCTTTGGACTAACATCCTGAGTTAGCGCAAGAGTATGTGACTACCAGCATACACTATACCATGTGGTAGAAGGAGGCATGGGTGGTTTAACGTGGATGAACTGGGCAGCTCAAATAGCAAATGGGGAAGAAAAAAATCTACCTGGCTAATTGCACTAAGATCCCAGAGTAAGTATGCAGGAGTAATGGACAGTTCCTTTCCATCCATGGTCAAGTTCTTCTTGGCTTGCTTGCTTAGTTCTTGGAAATCCTTGGGGCTATTCAGAAGCAGAAGTGCGACACTCACTTCAGAATACAGCTGTAGCTATGTGAAGAAAAAAAAAGTATCTGGTTAAGGCAAGCATGCTTTATTTTCACCTGGATAACTTCTCATTCAAAAACAGGCAATCAA
Source organism: Neoceratodus forsteri (assembly GCA_016271365.2). NCBI lineage: Eukaryota > Metazoa > Chordata > Ceratodontiformes > Ceratodontidae > Neoceratodus > Neoceratodus forsteri. The sequence goes on along the minus strand of CM028131.1, from coordinate 1,290,159,884 downwards.
GATACTGCTGTTCAGTGTTCTATATTGAGTATCAGCAGCCAGCATGTCCCAGGATTCCCTTCCTTATGAATAATAAATTGTGTTGTGTCCCCCCCCCCCCCATGCAGCCTCCCCTGTGAAGTTTTTGTTCCAGGGATAAGGCTTCATCCCATATGCCTGCAGGGTGCTTTCCTGACTCTCCCCATCCCCAGGGATGCCAAACACAAGGGCTCACTGAGACGTGTGCAAACATGCTGTTGCATAGCATCCCTCCCTCAGTAACAGCTCCAGCTGTGCCGGTACCTGTGGTCAGTCGGGTATTGCGACAGAGACCGTGTCCCACCTGCCCAGGGGAGCAGAGCATTTTACTGGATGCTCGAGCCTTCTCTCCACCAACCTCCGACTAGCCCCTCAAAGCCTTCGGCTCGTTCCCGAATCTGGGTCACCGGTGTCAAGAGCAGTAGCACTACCACTGTGCAGATGGACCAGCTTCAGCTGTGTTTATTTTGCAACAGTTTCCACAGATAATCACAGCCCATAATCTCATCTAGCTATAAATTCATCTCACATTCTTTATACAATAGATACAAAATATACAGGAGGCGAACAGAACCCTGAATACAAATGCACTCAGTAACAGAACTGGAACCAGTATTTAACAGGCATTTGTCAATGCCAGATGTTTGCCGCTTGCAGTGCTGTTATACTGGATCTTGCCTGTACACATTTTTACTATATATTTACACAGGATAGACCAGATGACATGCAAGATCTCATTTCCAGTGGTGCCCTGCTTTTACACAGTTTTAGACTGTATTTACTCAGGCCAGGCCAGCTGAGAGGCAGTATCTAATTTTCAGTAGGCTCCCACATTTCCAACAGTGTTTATATGACCTGATGTTATGATCACGATAGGTGGAATTTTTTTAACTCTCGTCTAAAAGCTGATTTCGCAGTGCAACTGCGAAAACAAGTTTCAGAGGGGATTTGAAAAATGACACCTGTCGTGTTCAGAAAGTGGGGCAATAAAAGAGATATGTTCAACATTAGTGGCCGAAATCTGCAAAAATAAAGTTATAAGTATACATTGGAACGATTCAATGTTTCTTCAAAACTTTTTTTTTTTTTTTTTTTTTTTTATTTTGACCCCAAATTTTCAACATGACAGGTGTCATCTATAAAACAGTGGCCGAAACATCACTGAAACAGACATTACTGGCAGAAAAAGACCACTGGTCCATCCAGTCTGCCCATAAACCCTAACAAACCTGGGACCTATTGTCCACGCAGGGTTCTAACCCACACTATTTACCCCCATGCTCCCTGCCCTACTGCAATCACCCTGAGCAGCTACTAGAGCTTTAACTCTGTCCCAGATGTGCTTGAAACCACTGACAGTTTTGGCACCCACCACATCAGCTGGCAGATTTTTCCACAGCTCCACCCCCTTTGTGTAACATAAAACATTTTCACTTCCCTCTTGAATCTGCTCCCTATCAGTTTTCACTCGTGCCCCCGTATTTTTAATCTGCTACTTATGCTAAATAATTTGTTCATTTATTTCAGGAACCTGAAGGTGTCAATCCTATCTCCCCTCACTCATCTGGCATCCAGTGAGTACATGTTCAATGCCTTGAGCCGATCCTCATAAGATCTGCCCCGCTGGCTCTGGATCATTTTTGTCACCCTACATTATGCTGTCTCCAGCCCATCCTTATCTTTCCTTAGGTGAGGACTGGGCACAGTACTTCAGGTGGGGTCTCACCAATGATATACAGAGAGATAGTAATACCTGCTTCCGTCTGCTGTCAGTACCACTTCCCATACACCCCAGCATCCTGTTTACTTTACTGTAGGCCTTGTTACACGGGTTTGATTGTTTTAGAGAGTCACTGATAATAACCCTTTCCTCAGAGGTCATACACAGCTTTAAACCCCCCCGCCTCCAATACAGTACTCTGTCCTCAGGTTCTTGTTCCCTATGTGCATCATCTTGCACTTTCTGGCACTGAATTTCACCTGCCAAACCTCTGATCACCTCTCTTGCTTTTGCAAGTCTCTCTGCATCTCCCAAACCCACTCTTCACTGTCTACCCTGCCAAAAAGTTTAGTGGCATCTGTAAAGAGACAAATCTTGTCCTGGATTCTTTCTCCCATGCCGCTAATGAACATACTGAAAAGGACTGGATCTACGACCAATCCTTGCAGCACCCCACTGATGACCTCCCTCTCATCTGATTTAACTCCATTAACCACAACCCTCTGCTGTCTCCCTTCCAACCAGTTTCTCTCCCATCTAACTATGTCTTTCGCTGTACCCAGATCCTCTAGCTTCTTCAGCAACCTTCTGTGAGGTACTGAGTTGAAAGCCTTGCTGAAATCAAAGTAGATTAAATCTACAGCATGGCAATTATCCACTATCCTCATTATCCAGTCAAAGAATGCTATCAGGTTGGTCTGACAAGACCTTCCTGCCACAAACCCATGCTGTTTACTACACTGGAGTCCACTGCTCTCCAGGTAATTTATGAGGTCCTTCTTGGCCACTGTCTCCCATCAGTTTACTCACAATGGAGGTAAGACTGACAGCTTTTGAAAAAACATTTTGGCCAGGATTTGGAAAATTACAGCTGTCATGATCATGAGGTGGTGTGAAAAAAAGGCTATGTTGAACACTTTGGGCCAAAATATTGAAAATTACCAAAGTAACAAGCGTGTGTTGAAAAATTTCAACATATGCTCATAACTTCATTGTTTTTTGATATGTTTACCCCACATTTTCAACATAGCCTTCTTATGATCCTACCTAATGAACAAGGATGGAGTGAATATTCAAATCCTGCCTGAAAGGTGATTTTGTGCATCAACTGCGAAATCACCTTTCGGGACGGAATTGCACTTCACTGTCTTTGTTTATGAAGTGAGGTACCAAAAAGACCATAATGAAAATTTTGGGAAAAAATAATAAAAAAAGGACCAAGTTATGAGGACAAGTTCAAAACCCATTGAAATACACTGAACTGCATACCTGATTTTCTCAATTCCCGGTCCGGTGTTGAAGAGCAAAGACGTGCCTCCTGGTGGGGGAGTGTAACTGCGGCAATGGGCTGACAGCGGCCACAGACATCGATGGACAGTTTTCTTTTTTCACAGGGTGCATAAAAATAAAGTCTGCGAGGGATGGTTTTCTTTATTTCAGGCAACGACACTGGGGATAGGGTACCCCAGTGTCAGTGTTATTCTGATGGCACCAGGGGTGGGCACCCTGGTGTCAGAAAATTAAGAAAGAAGGGGTCAGAGGGATTGAGGAATATTTTTCTTTATTTCAGATACCAACACAGGGGATTGGGTACCCCAGTGTTATGTCTGGCGGCACTGTAAGTGGGCTTCCCAGTGTCACAGTGAAAATGGGTGGTACTAGCCAGCACATGGGAGTAGACACCCTGGTGTTGGGCAATTAAGAAAGAAGGAGTGAGAGGGATGGCTTTCTTAAATTAAGAAGGAAGGGGTGGTAGGTACTGAGGGACAGTTTTCTTTATTTCAGGTACCAACACTGGGGATTGTGCACCCCACTGTCAGTGTTATGTTTGACAGCACCAGGATTGGCTACCTGGTGCTGCACAATGAAAACAGGTGGGGGTACTAGACGACACTTATGATTTGTTACCCAGGTGTCAGAAAATTAAGAAGGATGGGGTGAAAGGGACTGTTTTTATGTTGGAGGGGGGGGACCACAGCAGGCTGATCATGACGACGATCAGCTCTGTTTGCTGGGCAGCATTATGCAGATCAAGGGAAAGAGCCACCCTATGAGTTGAGTGGCTCTTTTCTTTGAACTACATGAAGTTTCTGCCCAACAAGACCAGAAGAGTATCATTATCAGTCTGACACTGTCAAGTCCCTTTGCAGATTGCCCTGCATTGGACCAGCAGTGACACACCTTTCAAAATCTACTATCATACCAGTATATTTGCGCTTGAGCAAGTGCAAAGGTGAACATAAAAATCTGCATCTACAGGGAAAAATGACTTATAGGTTCAGTGCAGTTCTCCTTTAATGTGAGGAAGTGCAAGGTACCACACCTGCGTGTAAAGAAACTTGACTCCGACATACTGTACATCCTATGTAGTGCAACAGAGATCAGCACAACTAAGAAAAAGGAGCAGGACTTGAAATAATGATCTTAGTGGCACATTTCCCCTGGAAATGTGAGTGTCGCAGCATACATTTCCAGGCCAAATGTTACCTTTCTACATAGAAATGTTAAAAAACTTACAAAAAATACATTGTGAGTGTCAGCAGCAGGACGACTGAGCTCTTTTTTTCAACAAAAAAATCAGCACAGCACAATTCTTTGAACCGAAACAAAGGCTCTTCAATAAAAACAACAAAAATATGTATTTTTATTCAAATTTTGTAAGGTGAGTAAACCATATTTGAATGAGTACATATGGTAAAATCTTTTAGAGTGAGTACTTTTCTGTTAATGTATTTGTGGTAATAAAATAAAAACAACATATAAATAATTTTACACAAGATGAATCCTATTAGCTAATTAAGGTGTTTTTTTTTTTTCATTAAATTGGACTTTTTGTTTGTGTTGTAAGTCAACTCACATACTGATTTCCAACACACAACAAACACATACAAACACAATCTACATAGACCAACAGGCTCTCAGACATGCACAAAGGAACACTAACAGATACACAAGTTTTAGTTTCACCTCCAACAGTTGGGTAAAACAGAAGTGGTTTAGATAGGCCCACTCACATTCCTGGAAGATTTCAATGGAGCCCTCTCATTTTTCTGAGAAACACTCACTGATCAAAGGGGAACCACTTTGGCACTCGTCCTGGATACACAAACACTTTCACTATCCCAGAGTCTCTTACTTTTCATATATGTTTATGGTAGATGTGGTCATTATTTCATCTTTCTTCTGTTTCCTTTTTGTTTCTGCAACCAGTACCATCATGTCTGTTTATCCTTTGTCCCCTGCTCTCAAGTAAAGGCTGACTGGACTGGTTTATATAAACAGGTTACTCACTTGTAACAGTAGTTCTAAGAGTGGTATATGGTGAACATGCACACGTTCTGGCAGTGTCCTTGCCCCTTTAAAAGCTGCTGGAAAGTCTTCAAGCTGGCTCCTCCCACCCACCTGGGTGGTACTTCCCCTAGCACCGCTCCGTGACACCAGTTCTTGCCCGCTGGAAACAGAGTCTTGTGCCACTGCCAGGGGGAAGTTGGGTGTGTCTGTGTGGATGTGCACCACATACCACTCCTAGAACTACTGTTAAAGGTGAGTATCCTGTTTTTCTAGGGACATGGCTATGGTGTACTTAACCACACATTCTGGCACACTCCTAGCATTTCTCTGGGAGGAGGGAGGCAAAGTACACACCCCCTACTTAGGAAATAAGGACTGGAGAACTGAGACCCCAAAACCAGCATCCTGGCGTGACTCAAGGTTGATGTGGTAGTGGGAAATGAAGGCGTGTGCTGACCTCCAGGTAGCAGCCTTGCAGATTTCCTGGATAGGGACATCCCTGGAAGCACCTACCGAGGCAGCGGTATGGCAGGTGGAATGAGCCCTTAGCCCAATGGGAGGCTCCCTACCTGCCAACCTATAGCAGAGGTCGATGCAGCATACAACCCACCTGCCAATCGTCCACTTACCTGCCGGTCTGCCAGGTGTGACTTCAGCGTAGGTGACAAAAAGCTGGAAAACCTCTCCCCGAACTCCAGCCATGCACTCTTTATAGTAGGCTAGTGCTTGCCACAGGTTCAACGTGTGGAGCCTGTGCTTGGTCTCTGAGGTGTGGTTGGTGAAATACACTGGGAGATTAATCACCTGATTAAGGTGACAGTCAGATACAACCTTCGGGAGGAACTCCGGGTTGGGGCGCAGGACAACCTTGTCCGTGTGGAAGACCAGGTATGGCGACTCCACTGAGAGTGCCTGGAGCGCATTGATCCTTCTGGCAGACATGATAGTCAGAAGGAAGGCAGTCTTCCACGACAGGTGTGACATCTCACACCTGTGCATTAGTTTGAATGGCTTGCCCATGAGCTTTGCCAAAACCAGCAACAGATCCCAAGAAGCTGGTGATTCACACACTGGAGGGGAAATGTGATCAAGGCCTTTGAAAAAACACCAGACCACCTTCTCCTGTGCCACTGACTGCTGATTGATCCACGCCTGGTATGCAGAGATGGCTGCCAGGTGCACCTTAAGGGTCATGGACCTAAAGCCCGACTGGGAGAGGGACCAGAAGTAGTCAAGGATGCTAGCTACCGGACAGGACAAATGGTCCAGCTCCTTGCCCTGACATCAAATCAAGAACCACCTCCATTTGAAGGTGTAGCATTTCCTGGTCGACTCCTTCCAAGAAGCCTCCACAATGCTGAAAACGTCTTCTGAGAGACCCAAAGCCTGGAACTTTAGCCACTTAAGAACCAGGCTGTCAGGTGCAGGGATAGAAGGTCCGGGTGGAGTACCTTCCCCTGATGAATTGAGAGCAGGTCCGGGAGTACAGGAAGACACCTCGGGAGCCTGCTGCTGAGGCTGAGGAGATCGGGATACCAGAACTGGTGGGGCCAGAGCAGAGCAACAAGGATTACCCGTGCCTTGTCCCTTCACACCTTGAGCAGCACCTTGTGGATTAAGGGAAAGGGAGGGAAGGCACAGAGGAGGCTCGGGGTCCAGGGCCTCGAGAAGGCATCCCCCTGCAGTGTTCCTTGCTGAGGGGGTTGGGCACAATGCAGCCTCAGCTTTGCATTCTCCCTGGAGGCAAACAGGTCCACCAGAGGAGTGCCCCATTGGGAGAACAGACTGTGCACTACCTCAGGATGGACAGACTACTCATGAGACACATAGCCCACCTGGCTAAGAGTGTCAGTCAACTGGCTGGAGACACTGACCATATGGATGGCCAGGAGATTGGCTTTCAAGCTGCGCATTAGGGTCCAGATGCGGAGAGCTTCCTTACACAGTGGAAGGGAGTGTATGATGCCCTGCTTGTTGAGGTTGTACATGGTCGTGGTGTTGTCCATCTGGACCTGAACCACCTGTCCCCTGAGATGCGGAGCAAAAGTGGTAAGAAGCAGCTTAACTGCCCTGAGCTCCAGCAGGTTGATGTGACACAGGGACTCCTTGGGGTTCCAGAGCCCGTGGACTCTGTTCCCCCAGGTGGGCTCCCCAGCCCATGAGAGACGCATCAGTTGTCAGGATGACTGTCAGCTCCAGATGGAGAAATGGGATACCCTCCTGCAGATGTTCCGGGACTAATCACCACTGGAGTGCATCCCACATCCGCTGGGTCACAGTGACCAGCCTGTTGAAGTGACTGGCTGACCAGCTCCCACTGCAAGGAACATATTCTCCAGTGAGCCCAACGGACCATGCTGGTGCAGGCCGCCATGTATCCCAAGAGATGCAGGAGGTCCATGCAGGGAACAATTGCTCAACCCAAAATGATCAGGCTCCACCTCAAGACCCCTCGACTCAGAGATCAAACAGAGCAGGCCCATGAAGGAAGTGGGACCCTGGTTCGTGGATAAGTCCCCCACCAACTCCACGTCCAACGGGTGGGAGTAGCAGGAGGACCCCTCAGATTCCGAGGAATCATGAAAAAGCAGTCGCCCACCCGAGTCCCCACATACCCAGTGAGGGTGGTCTGGGGTGACATGACAGACAGCCGATTTGGCAATCCCTTGCCTGGCCAGGTGTCCTTAGTTGGGGCATTGTACATTGGCTTTTTGGGCGGCGGCTCCACCAGGATTGGTGGAGAAGCCGACACGGGCCGAGGTGGGACCAAATGAACCAGGCCCTGCTGGGGTGGGGTCTGCTGGGGCTCTGGTAGTGGCACCCAAGGAAGGGGTGGGGAAGCCAGGATTGGCTTAATCCGGGTCAGCCAGCGCTGCTGATGCATGAGATCCTCATAGCACAAACGCATCTTGTGTTGGTGCCTCTCCTCACTCGAAGATGATGAGGAGGATGAGGAATAGTGGCAATGCGGCTTGCCTGAGCACCTGAAGCGTGAGCATCGTGATTGATGCAGGCTGCCCGAGTCCAGGCTTCTGGAGCAGGACCTTAACTGGGACCGCCAGGGGGACCGGTAGCAGGTCTCAGAGGGGGCCTCTCTTCAGTCACTTCACTACCAGTCTAGCATTGCTTGTAAAGCGCTTTGGGATACACCATGTATGAAAAGCGCTATATAAATGCTGATTCTGATTCTTCTTCTTCTTCCAGGTCCTGGAGCTCTGGAGTGGGGAGCAGCGGAACAGCAGACTGCCCCGTCAACCCAGAGAAGGTCAAGACAGGAGTCCTGGACAAGGAGGTATCAACTTCCTTAGTAGACAAAGTGTCAACTGGGCCAAGAAAAATCTCGTCCGGAACATCGTCCTGAGTCTCGGCCAACTGGCAAGATGGGGTGACCATGGAGACGGTAGCCAGATCCAAAGTACCGTCCAAAGCCGAGTGTTTCTGTGAAGCACGGGAATCGGAGGTCCGAGAGCACTCCCAATCCCATGAGTGTCGATAAGAATGCTTCTTGGTCTCTTTCTCCTTGTCCTTTTCCGGTTTCTTGGACTTGGCGCCCTTGGGACCCTACTCCCATGGTGGGCAGAGACTGGCACAAGTCTCTGAATGCTCCCGAAAAGGAAGTACCCAAAGAGAGTGGCAAAAAGGCCGAAACTGAAGAGGTCTGAGACTTCTTCGAAAGCTGCAAGTTGCTCGGCGGAACCCACAGCCACGGAGACCACCCGATGAGCATCCTTAGAAAGAACAGGAGGATCCCTGTTGTCCAGATGGCCAAGAAGTAGGCAGGCTTGGCAATCCTCGAGAGTTGCTGGTAACAATGAATGGCAATGGATACAGGCCTGGACATCGTGCTCGTGGCCCTGGCAGTAAACACACGAGGTGTGTGGATACGATCGCAACACAAGTTGCTCACAACCACATTTCTGGAACTCTGGAATGGACTTTGCATCATCCATAGTGGCAGCAAGAATAATTCAAAGACAAATATGCGTTTTAATTAGAAAAATAGCAAAGGGCCTCAGTATACGCGAGAGCGATAAGGAGGGAACCTGCTTCTTCCAGCGGAAAGGAAGAACTGGAGTCACAGGGCAGTGTTAGGGGAGTTACCACCTGGGTGGGTGGGAGGAGCCAGCTTGAAAACTTTCTGGCAGCTTTTAAAGGGGAAAGGACCCTGCTGGAATATGTGGATATGTACACCATATCCACATCCCTAGAACTTTAGATTCTCTCTCGTGCTCTCTCTCTTTTTTTTGGCTAGTATGCTAATTCACTTGCCCCCTTCGCTCATCCTACAATCCACCATCTTTGCTCTCCCCAGCACAAGTAATGGATACCTCTTTCTCTCACTGATCATGCCATACTGTCATGCTGCCACAACTCTGAATATCCTTACCCTCCCACACGTTTAAAACTTACTTCCTCAGTTTCCACTGAGCTGGGGAAATGAGATGCCCTTATTCTAAATGTAATATAATGTACTGCACTTTGCACCACACTGCCACTGCTGTCTGCTTCTCTGATGTGACTGGACTTTGCTGCTCACCTCACTGCCTCTGATGCTCACCTACCTGCCTTCCAGCTTATTTGCTCACATGCGACCACATAAACTGATGGGCATGTGCATTACAATGAAAAGGAGAGTGCCTGAAGGATGAGGGTAGCAGGTGTGGCAGGGAAAAAATAGGTTTAGTGTTACATGGTCCAATCAAGGGATGGAAAGGGACGGGTTGTAGTGGCAAGCTGGGACTTATAACTGTGGGTACGAGGTATGGTTCCCTGGTTCTCTCCCATACACCAGCTTGCAGTCCCATCCCCACATCAGTGCATGACGTGCTCTCACTCTGCCTGGCTTGTTTTGTCTTAACAACCCTCCCCTTAGCTGCAGGGCATGATGTGCGTGCTGACAGAGCCCACTACTGCAACCAAGGCCAACCCAGCAACTGTTGCAATTACATTTCCAGATGAAAATGCAGCCTTTAAAACCACATTTACAGCTCAAAGACTGCTTTTCTATGGAAATCCGTAAAAGCTAGATTTCGAGCACTGAGGATGTAAACGTAAGTGTAAACCACACACTGAAGCCAGAGAAGCATGTGCTACTGCAGTCAAGAAAGCAGACAAAATGCTGGGCTGCATGATGATTTGGGGGGAGGAGCATGTAAAAGTAGGTGATCCTCCACCTTTACAATTCCTTGATTCAACTACATACACCTAGATTACTGAGTCCAATTCTGGTCACTGCAGTACAGAAAGGACAGCAAAAAGACTGGGTAGGTTCAGTACAGGGCCACCAAGCTGATCAGTGGCTTAGAAGCAAAGAGGGACTGGATATAATACAAGTATTTATTCTAATAAAAAAAAAAGAGAAGACTGAGAAGGGACATGATCACAGGTTTCCAAATACTACAGGGGGAATATAGGGCTATGTAAAACAGATTGTTTGAGCTGGTGACTGCAACTTGAACTAGAGAGCATGCCCCCCAAATGGGTGGGGGTGGGAATAAGGGGAAACATTAAAAAGCATTTCTTCATGTGGAGGGGGGCTACATGGAATAGCCTACCCAGTGAGGATGCAGAAACTAGCATTTTGTCAGGATTTCAAATCAGGATTAGACATAATACTGAAGGAAAATAAAAACAGAGTTACACAGCATAAGCAGGGGTAACATTCTGACAGTTAAACTTAGATGTGTCGCAGTACTCAACTTCTATATAGTCACTACCATGTGGCAGGAGGGGCAGACAACATGATCATCAAGTCACTTCTGTCGTCACAATACTATGTTACTTAACTGCATGATGAGCTGTTCTCCTATTGCACTTTAAAGAAATGTAGGACTGTTCACAGCCTAAATTACTGCATTGCATCATAATCTATAGCAATATACATGTTTCAAAACCTTCTACTTGCCAATAATTGACCTAGCAATTGCTGCGCTTGTGTAAAATCTGACTGCTGTCAAGATAAGAACAGTGATGTCATACATTTAACAAACTATAAGGTCTGGAAAACCTCATCAAAGCTTTTTATGCAGATTTAAGGGCCATTCTGGCAAAAATGTGTTGTAATTTATTAGAAAAACAAACGCAAACTAAACAAAAATGTATTCTTTGGTAAATTTCTGCATATATTAGGTATAACTTCCACCTGGGGTCTGATTTTTGATGGGAGGCCCACCGTATGAGAACTCATCACTGCTGTACTATAGCCACCCATCCCATAATTAGCACAGCACAAAACACCGTGCTGTTGGGAATGAGGGGAAGGTGCAGTAAACAACCCAATTAATACAGTCCATACTACATAACTGTACTCTAAACCAGAGAAGTAAAGATTCAAAATAAAACTAATGCAAACTTGCCATTCAGAAATTTATTCCACCGAGCCTCGGGTTGTGGATTCACCAGGGCTCAGTGGAATAAATTTCTAAATGGCAAGTTTGCATTAGTATTTATTTTGAATCTTTACTTCTTCAGTTTAGAGTACAGTTGTGTACTGTGGACCATCCCATAATTAGCCCTAGTCATGTAAGGATGATTCCCCTGGCCCTTATATTAGCATGCATACAGAGTTATCCAATTGTACTCACCCAACACCACCAAGCATGCAAAAGCAATAGAGACATTTGCACCCCCCTCCACCCAAAGATGTTGGCGTATTCATTCCTATGGAGTGTTTTCTAAAGTGCAGAACGTGGGCCCTATTAGCCCAGAATAGGCTTGCACTAGCCCCCATACAAGTAAGGCCACTGAATGGTGCTAGTATAGGTCCCATCTGAGCCTATAGGGCCCAGACAATAGTCTTGTTAACTTCGCTGGACCCCAGAGTTTCCCAACCTACACCTACACCTTTAGTTTCCAGCACACACCAGACGAATAAAACTTTAAAACTGTTCCCTGCTTACTGCTCAGGTCATACTTTCCTGGTGGTCTGGTGGCTGGGGTGGGAGATACATGCAGACACATACACACTTGTGCTTCAGTTATGACCATATAAAGGCCAACTCCCTTTCCACATATAAGCAGCTTTTGCTGCTTCATGCATGGGCGGAGGGGTGTTGGAACAGACTGACCCCTTTAGACACAGCCTGCTCGCTCAGGGACGAGCTGTGTCAGCAAAAATAGACAGTCTGCTTACACATCTCAGCCTCATGCCTTTTAAAGGGGAACAGTCAGCTCTAAGAGCCCCACACCAAATTGTGGGTCTGGTCCCTATTTGTACTTTGTGTACAAAATATTTTTTTTATTTTTCTGTTTACTGCAGTACAAATGATTGTATCTGGCTGGTCCTCCTGACTCCCTTGCTGAAATGTGCTATAACCAGAACTCTCAGAATCCCTTGCAGCTGCTGTCGGAGCGAGGCTGCAGCACTGGGAGATTCAACAGCATGCAGTGCATGTTTAGCTCTCATCAGCTGTTTGTCAGTCTCACTGTTCTCCAGCAGCTAAGTACAGTCCTCTTGCTGTACCTGGCCCCTGAGGGCAGCGAGACCAGCAAACAAAAGATCAGTGCTTATGAGAAAAACATTACCATGTACTTCAGGCTAGTGAATCTTCAACAGCTACAGTCCAATTCTGAAGTCAGCTGCAGGGGATTCTGGGATTCCTGGTAACAGCAACTGTCAGGGTTGGCGTCAGAAGGATCAGCCAGACACAATCTAACATACTGCTGTAAACACTAACTGGGACCGGCCCCACACTTGGGTGTGGGGTTCTTAGTGCTGGTTGTTCCCCTTTAACTGTTGGGCCCCCGTTCCATAAAATTAAGATCTACATAAAGACACATTTGCAACGCAAAATGAAATATTCAAACTGAATTTGGAGGTTAAGTGCTTTGAAGCACTTAACTTAGGACAACACTCCGCAAAATGAGACAAACTGAAATACTAATACATAGAACAAGCCTTGATTGATTGAAAATTCCACAATTTCTTCCCATACGAATTAAATTTATTGTTGTCAAGGTTCTAACACTGATCTAGCAAGTTACTGTTTTGCTGTCATGCAGATAGGCTGCTAATGGTACATGCAGGGGCAAGCTGTCTGCAGAATGGTCTAAACAGAATTAACCATCTAATGGTCATAGACAGAAAAGAATTAGGGCTAATCAAGAACCACAGAATCTTCTGCTACCATTAAGTACAATGCTGGCTGAATTTGCATACAAGGGAAGACAGCCCAGGGACAACCTAGCAGTAAAGTAACCTGAGCAGCAAAGGGTTCAGGAATCATGACTGACCCATAGCTGATTCATGTGCTATTCTAAATTTTCTTTTTTTTCCCCCTTTGGCCACATGGTGGTAACAGAACATAAAATGTCACATTGCCAGGAAACACTTTGATCTCTGCTTGCCCGTTTCATCTGTTGCCATGATTCTGTCTTCAAGATATCAGATTCTATGATGGACTAGATGTGAATAACATGGAATAGAGCGTGTGCTTCAGAACAAACTTGGTTTGAAAGGCAGTGGGGGTTATTAAATCAACACGGTCTTCTGTACTGCCCTTGGAAATAAAGTCAGTTAAGGAGTTTTAAAGGAGTCTGTGCTACTGATTCAGCAATGTCTCACTATGCGAGTCACATCTTTCATCTCATGTTTCTCTTGTCATCATATAAATATTACAAGATTTACCTACCTTCATGATGATAAAAGTACTAATAGGGTATTTTAATGTTCAGCTCCAAGCTCTATCATGTGGCTTATTTTGTCAATAAAAAGAAAGCTCTGATCTGACCTGGCCTGGTTGTATGGAGGGTTGAGGCGTTGTCCGACAAACCTCTCTCCACAGCAGCGACCCGAGTTTGGAAGCAGACTTAGGTTGTCTGGGGTCAGCTGGGAGGAAGAGGATCGAGAGTCTGAGGGGCTGCTCTCCTCTTCTGAGAGAGAGGGCTTGTTTGGCCAGCCTCTGACTGTCACCAAGTGGAGGTCTGGTGGTAGTGCAAGCTAGGGCGGCATGGATGGGAGGTGCTGTGGCCAAGTGATGTGTGCATGCTTCCACGCACGTGCTTCATATCTGTCGTAGCAGGGAATGGAAGAAAAGCAGAAAATGGCAGTTGGGGCTTAGTGAAGCCCCACACATCTATCTGTGAACCCACTTTGCCAGTCGGACCACTATGGTCTGACTGTAACCGGGGGGGGGGGATGGCACCCCCCGACCCTGCCATGGGGTGGGGGGATCCGTGGGAGTGCCCGAACATAAGGTAGATCCCCGGGGGAGACAGGCTCCAGAACAGGGTGGATAAGCCATCCCACTGTGAAAAAAAATACATCTATATATATATATATATATATATGCACAAAAAAATCCATTTAATGCATCAGTTAGGGTTGTTCCACAGCAACTAAAGTGAGGAAATCCAGTGTTAGGGTTGAAAATCCTAACTGTGCATTCCCGCCAACCCCACCACCACCACACGCACACACATATACATGCAAGTAGGAGAAGGACCAAGGCAACACAACCAATCACACACATCCAGCAGGAGGTGTATACCTGTGTTACTGTAGGAAGTGGAGAAATCCAACTTCAGATATCATACATTATTTACAAAGTTGTTCTTCAAGGTTAGTTCACATAAAGGTGAACCAAGCTGGCAGCAGTGAAAATGGTGTACCTTGCTGTGTTTTCAACATATGGGCGATGAAAGGCGTGATGGGAGCCGCAATGTTAGTCTATGGCAAACTGCTCAATTTTGGAACAGTGTAACTTTGTAATCCTTAAGTATTTTAGCACAACAGCAGGAAAAAGCACAACTGTGGGACCAGGTCTTGCCATCCTGCAAATGTTAGGCCAAAGGACCCAACCGTTTGCTTGCAGCATGGCAAAGATGTGGAGTCATTAGGAGCATACTTTCACAAAATACTTTTGCAAACATTAAAGTGTCAAAGGGATTGCGAAAAATCCTATTTTGGATCATGCGAACCCCAAAATACTACAGTATATGCATAGTGTGTGTTGTGTGTTGGTGGCAGCGTGTGGCCCAAGATATGCAGCTGTTGTAGTGATATGTATTTAGCAGTGCGTGGAATGTCCGGGATGAGAGTTAGCAGTGACGACCCCATGTAACAGCCCAATGGGAGCATAGGTGTATGGTTTCATGGTTTACTTAGTTGTATGTTATTCCTGTTACCTGCTGGTGGTTGTGTGTGATTGGTTGTGTTGCCTTGGTCCTTCCCCTACTTGCATGTGTGTGTGTGTGTGAGGGTGGGGGATGCGCAGTTAGGGGTTTTCAACCCTAACACCGAATTTCCTCATTTTTGATGCTGTGGAACAACCCTAACTGATGCATTAAACAGAGTTTTTTGCCATGAATTTCCCTTCTTTCTGAGAATGTGCACTATAAATAGTGAATGAAATGTGGTGGTGGGAGCGTGGGGCCCACCATGTGATTTTGTCACTTCACTGCGCAAAAACTGTATGACCAAGTGAAATGAAAATTGGGTATGCACCCAGAAATGCTAACGGCGACGCAGAAGGAAACAGCAATGCAATTGACAATAGAAACGCTACCGAAAATGCAAACGCTAAGGCTAACAGAAATGCAAACGGTAACACACACGCAAACAGTAACGCAACTGGAAATGGAAATGGTTACGGTAACAGCAATGATGATGCCAAATGGAACTGTAACAGAAACAGAAGTGCAAACGCATACGCAAACAAAAAGCGTGCGTACGGTCCGCGATGCTTGCCAACTGGAAGCGCGTTTACAGTAACACCAACGATAGACGGCAAAGAAACAGAAATGGAAACGAAACAGAAGCGCCAGATGCAAACGCAAATGGTAATGCACACAATGATGCAAAAGGAAACGCAAATAAAAACAGTAATGGAAACACAAATGGTAACAGTAACGCAAATGGTAACACACACGGTGATGTAAACGGAAACGCTAACGGTAATAGAAATGCAAGCAGAAACACTGACTGTAACAGTAAGGGAAACGCACACCCTGTTTTTCCCCAAAAGGTGCATTCAGAAGCATAGTGAATACAAAGAATGTATGCATAATAATGGGCCTCAGAGGAGAAAATGAACACTTGGAATACTAAATTGCTTATATCTCAGCAACCATACAATGTAGAAAAAAAAATAAAAAATGTCAATATTTATGACTTTCCTGGCTAGTTTTGCACTTAGCCCCCTAGTTGGGGGGCTAAACATTTTTTCGAAGAAAAATCCGTATGTCAAAGTGTTTTCGAGATACAGGCCCCGAAAGGTGCGGCGGACGCCGTAATGTTAGTCTATGGGAAAAATCGTCAACTTCAGACTGACGTAACTTTGCAGCCCTCTAATGTTTGGTCACCAAACCACCAAAAGGCACATCTGTGGGATCCTGGCTTTCTTCCCTCCAAATTTCAGCCCAAAGACCAAACCATTCTTTTGCAGCATGGTAGCAAAGATTTCCTATTCTTTTAAGCATAGTGTCGCAAAGTAGTGTCATGATTTGCGACACTTTCGTAAAAAACAAAATCAGGAAAGAGTCGCATGTGCGACACTACTGTTTACAAAATTTAAAAAAACATATTTCTGGGGTGTTTAACCCCCCAAAAAAGACATGGCTAGCATCCTCAGGACTCCACTAGGTGAACGCAGCAAGAACTGTGTCCCTAGAGGTTCCCAAATTTAAATGCCAAGCATTTCTGTGACCACTAACTGAAAACAAGATGGCGGATTTGCGACACTACAGGGGTAATTTGCGACACTAAAAACTGCATTTGCGACACTGTCGAACTTTTTGTTAACTTTTCCCATTGACTATAAGAAAACATTATTCACCTTTGTAATGTTGTTTCTTCTAATGGAGTCTTGCTGTATTCTGACAATAGCAGTGAGTCCCAACCTTCGAACTGCCCCAGAGATGAAAGAGTTAACTTTCCATGCCAGGCATGGAACGCTGAGCTCGAGCTCGGTTGAGACTCTGTCTGTTGCTGTTTGAACTCAAACCGTCAGACCTTTATGAGCTAAACTCATTGAGGTCCTGTGTGGAAGCTTAAACCTACACTAGCCAACTGACTACTAAATAAAATGACAAATTTTTTGGTCCCAAAACAAGACTCAAGTCAGGAAACCCAAAAATGAAATAACACAACACCCACTGCCCAAAGAAAAGGGTGATAATAAGGTGGGGCACCTCCTGAGTGCCAACACTGCTACTGCCCACCCACATCCCAAACAAAGGTTCTGAGAGGGAAGGCAGTGGGGAGGTCAGAATACAGCAAGACTCCATTAGAAGAAACAACATTACTAAGGTGAGTAATTTTTTCTTCAAACAACATGAAGTCTTGCTGTATTCTGACAATAGCAGACTACCAAGCAGTACCTCCATGGAGGAGGGACAGAACCTACTTAGGAAACAGGCTCTGAAGCACAGCTGTGCCAAACCGAGCATCACTCCTAGCCTGGATATACAGAGAGTAATGCTTGGTAAAAGTGTGAACTGTTTTCCAGGTAGCTGCTTGACATATCTCTAAGATAGGAATATCCCTGGCAGCAGCCAGGGAAGCGGCTGTACCTCTGGTAGAGTGAGCCCTCAGGCCTGAGGGTGGAATCTTACCTAGTTTTTCATAGCAAAAATTGAATGCAAGAGACAATCCACCTGGCAATGGATCTTTTAGAGACAAGTTTTCCTTTACCAACCTCACCATAAGTGAGGAACAGTTGGAGGGAGTCAAACCTGTGACCCTTGGTACGTTCTATGTAGTAGCTAAGGGCTCTTTTCACATCCAAGCTGTGCAACCTCCTCTCACCAGAGGAGGAATGGTCAGTGAAGTACACAGGAAGAGACATAGATTGGTTAAGGTGGAAGTCTGACACCACCTTAGGTAAAAACTTCCTGTTAGTCCTGAGGACCACCTTATCTCTATGGAAAGAGATAAAATCAGGCTCACTGACAGAGGCTTGTAACTCACTTGTGCGCCTGGCGAAGTGATGGCCACCAGAAACACAGTTTTTCCAAGTCAAGTACTTAAGCTCTGCTGAGGACAAAGGCTCAAAAGGGGTTGCATAAGCTGAGCAATGCAAGCGTTAAGGTCCCAAGCAGGGGCAGGGTCCCTGAATGGCGGATTGGTATGAAGCAATCCCTTGAAAACTTGGAGAATACAGGGTGAGCTGAAAGAGAAGAGGGCTTACCTGCTGAAATAAAAGCAGAGACAGCTGCCAGATGCACCTTTAGTGTAGCTGGTCTGAGTCCCAAGCTATTCAGATGGACCATATAGTCAAGGACTGTGGGCAGGTCAGCAGACTCTGGGGAAATATGCTTCCCACAGCACCATATGGAGAATCTTTTCCATTTGGAATTATAAGTAGTTCTGGTGGAAGGCTTCCTAGAAGCCTTTAGAATATCCATAACACCTTGAGAGAGGTGTAAATCAGCAAACTCTAACTCTTCAAGAGCCAGGCCTTGAGATTGAGAGATTTGAGATTTGGGTACCAAACCCTCCCCCTGAGCACAGGTTAACATGTTATAATCCCTGGGAAGAGACAAGGGAAGGTGAACTGCTAAGGACAACAGGAGAGGGTACCAGGGCTGTCTGGCCCAGTCTGGAGCAATCAGAATAACTTTGCAGGGTTGAGACCTGATTTTGACTAGCACTTTGAACAGGAGAGGGAAGGGGGGAAAGCATACAGGAACTTCCCTTCCCAATTGAGAACCAAGGCATCCAGTGGGACTGAGCCCAACACTGGGGGCCTGCAGCAAAACAGGGGAAGTTAGTGATTGTCTGGGGCTGCAAAAAGATCTATCTGTGGGGTGCCCCATCTGGAGAAGATCACCTCCAAAACCAGGGGATCCAGTGACCATTCGTGATGGCCCTGAGATATCCTGCTGAGAGCATCTGCCAGGATATTGTCCTTGCCTGGGAGGTGTACTGCTGTGAGGGAGGTGTTCAGGGGAATAGGCCAGAGACAACAACTTCATTGCTTCTGTGCACAAGGCCGTAGACCGAGTGCCCCCTTGCTTGTTGATATACCACATTGTGGTGGTATTGTCTGTCCTGATCTGGATAACTTTGTTCTGAACAGACTTGGAAAAAGCTTGAAGTGCTAGAAACACCGCTCTGAGTTCCAACAGATTGATGTGAAGCAGAGATTCCTGAGGGGACCACAGCCCTTGGGTGGTCAGGTCTCCCAAGTAAGCCCCCCACCCCAAGAGGGAGGCATCTGTAGTAAGGATTAGAGAGTGAGACTGAGTGACAAAAGGAACTCCCTGTCTTAGATTGTTCTGATTCTGCCACCACTGCAAGGCCTGGATCAGGGTTCAAGTCACTGGTATCAGTTTGGTCAGAGGGTCCTTTTTCTGAGACCAAAAGGCTCTCAAGTGGAACTGAATGTCCCTCATCTGAAATCTTGCTCCCTGCACCACTGCTGTAGAAGCAGCCATGTGCTCCAGGAGCTGCAGGAAATGCCTCGCTGGTCGAGACACCTGTAGGGTGAATGAAGAGGCCAGTGTGATAAGGGTCCTTGCCCTGTCCAGAGGAAGGAAGGCTCTGGCCTATTCTGTATCTAGTTCTGCTCCTATGAAGGTGAGGAGCTGAACAGGCTCTAGAACTGATTCTGAAAGCTTCAGAAGGAAGCCTAGAGAGGTGAGCAGTTGCTGAGTTATCTGAAGGTGTAACTTGACTTGGTCTGGGGACTGGCCTACTATGAGCCAGTCATCCAGGTATGGAAAGATGGCAATCCTTTGCCTTCTTAGAGAAGCAACTACTACTGCCAGGCATTTTGTGAACACCCTTGGAGCAGAGGTTAGGCCGAAGGGCATTGCTCTGAATTGGTAATGGCCTGAGGGCAGCTCAAACCTGAGGTACTTTTGATGGGAGCTTCTGATGAGAATAGAAATAGGCATCCTTGAGGTCCAGGGAGACTAGCCAGTCCCCTGGCCTTAGAGAGGGTAGAATTATTCCCAGAGTCACCATTTTGAATTTTGGTTTTAAAAGGTGCTTAAGTATCTGAGATCCAGGATGGGCCACCATTCTCCTGTCTTTTTGGGGGTAAGGAAGTACCTGGAGTACAATCCTTTGCCTTGGTGTAGGGGTGGAACCCTTTCCACAGCTCTGAGAGCCAGGAGGGAAGAGACCTCTGCCTCTAGGGCAAGTGCCTCTGAGGGATTTGCAGGTGGAAAGCATCTGGTTTTCAGCTTTGGAATTTTTTTGAAGATGAGAACCAGTCCCTGGCTTACTATTTCCAGGACCCATTTGTCTGATGTTAGAGACTTCCAGTCCTGGACAAACTAAGCCAGCCTGCCCCCTACAGGTGGTGGAGAATCGGCCCTGGCAAACCCATCAGGGTGTCTGTTTGGCAAGGGGTTTAGGCTGAGGGGTGGAAGCAGGTCTGCTTGTACCCCTTCTGCCTCTCCCTCTAAGCACAGGCAGAAGAGGAGGCCTAGGCTTGGTAGAAAGGCCTATGAAAAGGCCTGCCCCTGGGATGCTGCCTCTGAGCAGTGGCTTTCCTTTCCTTGGCCTGGGCACTCCTATAGGTGGTCCTGTATTCATCCATTTTCTTCAAGTAATTCTCTGTTTGCTCCCCAAACAGAGAATTACCCATAACAGGAAAATCCATGGCCTTAGTCTGGGTATCCTGACAGGCTAGTACATCTGAGCCAAGCCATTCTACGAAGTGCCACAGATGTAGCCATGACTCTAGATGAAACATCATTGGAGTCCACTGCAGCATGGAATTGCACCCTGGATGCCTCAATACCATCAGCAGCCACCTGCTCCAGCTCCTTGGCAAGCTGGCCAGGGACCTGTTTTGCTAAAGCCATGACAGTGTCCCATCTGGATTTCTGATACCTAGTTGTATAGGCCATATAACTGGCCTGCCTGAGTCCCAAGGATGCTGCCATGTACTGTTTCTTTGCCATGGCATCAATCTTCCTGGAGTCCTTGTCTGGGGGGTGTGACGCCAAGGGAATGTTAGCCTTATCACAGGCTGCAGCCTGCACTATCCCAACATGGCTGCATTGTTGTGTAAGGAACTCCGTAACTGAGCCTGACAATGTATACCTCTTGTCCCTTCTTTTATCCACAGGAGGTATAGTATTAGGAGTCTTTAAAATCTTAAATGTCTGTTTCCCAAAAGATTTGTGTAAGGGAATAGACAGCCTCCAAGACTCTGGGATATCCATCATTTCCACATAGTCAGGCTCTTCATGGTCATCCACAGCTTCTTCCATAGGAAGCTGAAGGGTTTCGGCCACTTTCTTATAAAACATAAAATGGGAAGGGGACTCAGAAAGCCTAGGAGGAGACACTCCGGAAGGTCTGTCTGGGGAGATGTCCAGGTCAATGGGCACATCCAGACTTTCAAAACCACATTCACTTTCCTCATACTCCTCTTCCTCCTCCTCCGGTTCATAATATTCCTCTAAATCATAATCTTGAACCGGTGGAACCGGCCAAACCAGCGCCTTCCTGATGGTGCGGTTCGGTCGGACCGAAAACTTCTGCACAATTTTTATCGCTTTGGCTATTTCTTCAGCGGTTGGAGAAGAAACTTTTGGATCCACACCAGCTGATTTTTCCTTTCTTGTTCTCTTAGCCGGAACCGACTCCTCAGAATCGGTTCTCCTTTCACCCGAAGAAGTTTCGCCCTGGTCAGAGGGCACTCCTTCTGGTTCGATTTGAACTGAACCAGGCTGGCCATCTGGGTCAGCTGACTTTTTGGCCTCCCTTATCCTGAGCCTACCACCTCTCTTCTCTAGGGTAGCTGCAGGAAGATTTTTACAAATCTGGCAGTCTGCATTGAGGTGGTCAAACCCCAAACAATAAACACAGGTGGTGTGGGGGTCAGCCTTAGCAAAGACTTCCCCACACACACTACAGTGTTGAAACCCAGTGGGCCCGGTTTTTCTTTTGGGTTTCTCAGACATGGTGCCAGTCCTAACAAAACTTACCCTTTTAATGGCAATCCGCCAGGCAAGACACTCTTATCGGTTCCTGACCGTGTTACGGGTCGAGGAAAAAAAACGTAATAAAATCTGTTTTTTTTAGAACCGATAAGGACCGGTAACCACACTCTAAAAGTATAAATAAAGATTTTTACAACAACTTGATCGGTTCAAACCGAACCGATGAACAGTTTACAAGTTCCACACAGAATACAAAACAATATAAACCTATCTAGTACTCACGAATACCACAGACAGAGACTGAACCGACAGGTTGCGGTTTAAATTCGGTCGAAAACCGAGAAAAGCGGTACTTTAACTGACAAATTGAACCGAGCAAAGGAGAAATCTCCGGAGCGACTGTTCAGTGAGGCGGAGTAAAGAATCTGACGGTTTGAGTTCAAAAGGCAACAGACAAAGTCTCAACCGAGCTCGAGTTCAGCGTTCCATGCCCGGCGTGGAAAGTTAACTCTTTCATCTCCGGGGTAGTTCGAAGGTTGGGACTCACTGCTATTGTCAGAATACTGCAAGACTTCATGTTGTTTGAATGAGAAACTTGTTTTTTGAATAACCTTTGAACCGTTTAATATTTTTTCATGAAATCTTTGAAAGGCACATCGGGGACCCTGGCTACATGTTCCCTGAAGGTTTCAGACCGGTCGCGCAGACCGTGCAACCTGTAGGTGCGAGCAAAAAATGTGCAAAAATGCGTAATTACCACATTCTATGATGCTATGCAGCTCCGCAACCGTATATCCCACCATAATGAAACTTGGCTGATCCAGAGATCTATGGTACTGCTCCATGCATGCCAAATTCCAGGCAAATCCGTCATACGGTGGTGAAGATTAAGCTGCCAAATTTCAGAGTTTAACCTTAAATGGGGTACTCAACCCTAATTATAGTGGCACTACAGTGCCACTAAAATATATATATAAAATTTGATCTGTGCTATCAATTCACTACTATACGGTATATGATATATGACAAAAACTGCATTTGCAGAAAATATGAAAACACGTGTTAATTAGAAGGCCGGTTGTCACAGTGGTAAGGCTACTGTTTGCGATGCTGGCAACCTGGGCTCAGGTCATTGGGGGATGGCTGGAGAGGGAGGATCAAGCATCCCAAGGACACTGGGTTCACACATGACTGCCACCTGGTGGAGGCCAGGTAGTAGCACAATTCAACACACAAGCAGAGAAGGGACTGATGCCAGACACCATGCATGCATGTGTAACAGTGTGTGCATCACTACATGACAGTGCTCTGGGGAGAAAACCCAGAGGAAAATGCCACAGTCTGAAGTGGCACCCCTGCAAGCCCACACATGACCGACATGGCAGGTCCCCCACCACCAAGTGTGGTCCTTGGGAAGTGGTTGATAACCAGCAGGTACATGAGAAGGTTGGTGATGGGGCTGGGGAAGTGCTGAAGGACCAGGGGTCAGAGGAGCAGAAACACAATAAACAAATTGAGATCTATGAACCTTTAGAAAAATGATCACAATGAACAACATAACTACGACTCTACTGGAACCTCTCTGCATAAGCTGCTATCTTATTTTTTCCTCTGTTTTACAAGAACACTTGTCACAACATTACTGCCCCCAGCCAGAGGTCATAAACACAAGCTCAGCTGTCACGCTTCTGAAATTTCAAGGCCGTCAATGGCTTGAGTCACATGCTTGTGGGTAGCACTGAAATCAGACCTACAGGATCTGCTATCATAAAAATCTGCGCTTCTCTTCAACTGAAATTCTGGACCTTCCAGGGAACCATGTGTATGTGCTGAATAAAGGATGACCTCACCTCTTGTAGCTAAGGCAATAGTGAATCACCAAGTCAGTCATGAAAGCATACAAGCCATGAATGCCACAAGCTGCACAGAAAGCTGGTGCCAGCGAGCATATGCTTTATTTAGGGATGCAGAAATGCCATGCTGTTGGGCAGCCAACTCACTTGCAACCCCCCCATGTTTCGTCAGGGTCCCTTCGGCCACAATGACAGCTATTCTCCTGATTAACTGGGCGTTTGCCAAACACTACTGCCAATGCGCCTAGCCCACAGAGTGGAGGGTGTCGAACCCAAGACCTAGATTTTGGTATTGTAGTCCAGATGTGATACAAAATGTTTAACAGTACCAGTTTAACGTACTGTGGTTTCATACTGTGGTATAAACAAGTTCTGTCAAGTTCGCCTCCACACCTTCTCAGTGACAATACTGTTTTATTCCACTGGAACTTCAACAAAGGGTTTCAGCTCCTTTTAAAACTCATATTATTCTTAAATTCTAATAGATCCTATGGTAACATGTTCCAGATTCCCACCATCCTTTCATAAAACAGAGTTTTATGCCGGCTCAGTGGCATGGAGGGCTGAGGCATCCATGCCTTACCTCCTGCTATGTCGGCAACTTGTGTTCGCGGTGCAAGTGGGCCGCTGGGGGTCGGCCAAGGAGGGAGAAGATCAAGCATCCGTAGGACAGCTCTCTTCTCCCAGGGTGGGAAAGAGTACAGGGTCAGTGCTTCCCTGACACCTAGTGGAGGCTGGGTGCCAGTGCGCCAGAGCCTGTCACAAGCAAGAGGGGTGGAGAAGTCAACTGGCATGCTGTGGGCAGAAGTGCGCACAGCTAGGCCATTGCTAACATTGCATGTCCCACCTGGGAGAACAACCGGAAACCAGGAAAAGAGGTCCCAGGTCAAGCAGGATGAACAGCCACCCTCCAGAGGCCTAGACTCAGAATGGCACTTCCCCAGAGTCAAGATCCAATTCGAGGTGAGTGGAGTTGGGGGCTCCTCACTGCCCTGCCATGTAGGGGAAACTGTGGGGGACGATGGGGACAGCTGCCTCATGGGTGCAGGGCTGGGTGGGTGGCTGAGAGGTATGCCAACTGGTGGGGACCTGGGGGGGGGAACAGATAAACTAAAAAAATAAAACAGAGTTTTCTTTTTTCAGACTGAATTGTCTTTAACTGGCCCATCAGCACAGCAGTAGTGCTACTGCTCACAAAGCCGGTAACCCAAGTTTGGGAATGAGCTCCAGTCATGAGGTGGGGGGTTGGGGGACTGAGTGTGCCGCAGGATGCTCTGCTCTTCCAAGGAGGGCACTCTACAGCAATACAGCCCCCTGGGTAATCACAGGTGGTAGTGCAGCCAGAGTCTCTGTGTGGGTGGGAGGACACGGGCTGATGCTGTGCTCTGTATGTTTGCATGTGTAACCCCTAGATGGCGCTATCCCAGGGGCTACTACCCCTGCCTGATTTGCCACTAACAGGTTGAGGGGCCTGGATCCAATGGCGGGTGCCTCCACCCAGAGGTCAGGGTTTGCAATAGTTAAACTAACTTGGTCACAGCCCTCTGGGACACTGCAACCCCCCTTTCTTCCCACTAGTGGCCCACACAATATATCAGAATTACCTTCACAGTATACACTTACCCCAGGTCTGGTTCCGGCACTGGGACCTCCTGTGAAATGAGATACAGTGCAACAATCACAGTACAGTACTTTAACATAGACAAATACCTCAGGCAGTATAACTTTGCTGAAACAAGCAGCTCTGATTTATTTAGGGGATATAACAAGGACAGGGAAAACAGGTTAATTAGCTTATCACTCTAATAATCTACCTATGGCTCTGTGCACAGGCCTATCCCTATCAGTTACTGTCCCTTGGGCACCCAAGCCTAGTGGCTAGTCCAAACCGTGGCAGCTGGTAGGGGCCCTTTCACACAGAGAAAAGGAGAATTAAACAGTCAGCAGTACAGTAATTCCATTTGGATTTAATGTGGCAATTCAACAGGGAGCGACCCTGAATTAGTACTCACGACCTCCAAATAAGATAGGGTCCTTCAATGTCAGCAGGGCTCACTTGAGGTACACAAACCTCTTCACACATCCATATAAAAGAAAGCACTATACCAGGCAGGCTGCATCTGTATCGATCGCTAATTACTGCACAATACCGGGAGAACACACAGCAGATTCAGTTCCTGACAGACCGAGTGCAATTTTCAGCAATTCTTCCAGTCTTCTACAGGGTGAGCCTGTTTCTACTTTCAGAGATCCTTTGATTCTTTTCACAGGACGGATTCAGTCCTAACAAGCTGCGGCACGGAACTCTGGGCCTTACACGTTTTGACTAAAACTGCACACTGAAAAGCACAGGGCTCCTTCCTTCTTCACTGCAAGCTCAACTGACACTCCAACTGACAAAACCGGGCACTTCCTTTGAGTTCCTCCCAGTTCTTGACTGGATTGGCTGTCACTCACAATAGACTGCTGCTGTTGGTCCAAAAAGGCACTGAAGTCTAAACTACATCTCCCAGAGTCACTGCCCATACAATCCTCTTGTGGCTGGCTCAGATTATGAGTCCAAGTTCTGATTAGTCAAGGCACCATTTTAGAGCTAGCTTACCCCACACTGATTGGTCCAGTTCAGCAGTTCAAAACTAGAATGGGAACTAGCAGACACAGTTCTGACTGCAAAGAAAGCAGGTTAGACAAACTGTAATTTCATTATTACTCTAAATAATTTCTGGCAAACAGTTACATCTTTCAGATAGGTTCCTTTGCACTCCTAGTGACTGCAAAAATGAAGTGAATTGGCAGCAGCTTGAGTGGTACTCAATCAAAGAAACACACAGTCCCCATACAAACTAATTATGTCTGCAAGCAGACAGCTCTTAAAGACAGTACCAGAGGTTCTAAAACACTCACTGATAAATGGCTTAAATGCCAAACACCATTCAGGCTTGGAGCATTCAAGCAAGCTCCTGGAAGTCTTTTGGGAACCCCATTTGCAGGGGTTACACCCTTCCTGGCCTGGGAAAGCTGGCGTCCGCGTCAAGCAAGTACTATAAGTTTCAACTGCAACCATATACATTTGCATTAGGCTACCATGTAATCATCAGTCAATATATCATTTACCAAGAACACATTTCTGAAACATTGCAGTACGTCCTCTTACACAGTATTACATACACATTGTACCATAACTCAAGTTATTACCTCTTGTACATGAAACCTGAAGAGGGGCCTTCCTATCAGTTACCTTGGGGCTGGATGGGGCAGGGCACCATACTGTAAAGGAGCAACACAAGTAACTTGGAGTTAGCACTGATGCTCAGTTTGGGCAATGAGCTCGGGGACACATACACTCCTTTATGGACAACATTGAGAGGCAAGTCCACAGGCCTCCCAAGTGAATCATAACTGAGGTGCACCACAGGCTTTACAGCTCGACCAGTCTTTCTAGGGGAACTGTTATAGTCTCTGCACTCTGAGCCTCATTTTCAGCATTGTCCTCACTTGTCAGGGGGTCTCCATGGGGTGGAGAAGCTAGAACTTGGGGCACTTTCAGCTCCAGGAGTTACAGTTTCGAGTCCACAACATTTGGCTCGCATGGAGCTTTCCGGACACTGGCAGTGGACTGTCAGGGCACTCAAAATACTCTTCTTGTTCGGGTGTATCACCAGTCTGCCCCAATCTATCATTTCCTCCCTGAAAGCTCAAACAGTTCAACCATGCACATGATTCCATTTCATCTGATCTGATGCTTTGCACTTCACTTTCTGGGAGCATTGGCTCCAGGGATGAAGCTGGGGCTTAGACAGTCCAGAAGGCCCAGCTTTGTCTCCACTATTGACTAGGGTTGCCCGAAACAATTGACTCAGTTCGTAAGAAGGATAGTATTCAAAGTCACTCTCACTTTCTTCCGATATGGACTGACAGTCATGCTCAACTGGGACTTGTGGAGGGGAACACTTTAACTTTGCTTCTGTAGGTGCAGACTTTCTTGATCTTTTCTTAGCAGCAGCTCTAGTCACTGGTCCAGAGGGCATCTTCTAGGGGCTCAGACTCAATTAAGATTTGTCCAATGGGCAGTAAATGATTTCTATGCATTGTTTTACATCTTTTGAATTATTCTCAGGCCTTACTTTGTACACTGGCAGATCATCTAGTTTGCCCACTACAATGTGAGGGAGATGGTGCCATCTGTCAGCAATCTTGTGCTTGCCATGCAGTCCCAGATTTCTTAGCAATACCGATCTCCTCCTGGAGTTCCTGTGCTTTCACCTTTTATCATACCTTTCTTTGTTGGCCAGATTTCTTTTGGCAGCCATGGTTTGAGCCAGTTAGTAGCATGAGTTAGCTGGGCCTTTAACTTTTGCACATACTGTAAATAGTTGTCAGCTTGAACCCCATCAGGAGAGACCCCAAAACACACATCTACTGGTAGTCGAGCTTCTCTTCCAAACATCAGGAGGTAGGGGAGAATCCAGTGGCATCACTTTGGTGCAGTTATAAGCATGTACCAGGGTGCTAATTTGTTGGCTCCATCTAGGCTTGTCCTTTGGGTGCAGGGTGCCTAGCATATCTAGCAAAGTGCGGTTGAAACATTCAGGCTGTGGTCCCCTGGGGGTGGTAAGAGTGGTTCTGGACTTTCGCACTCCCCACAGAGAAAGCATCTCTTTGATCAGGCGACTCTCAAAGTCTCTCCCTTGATCAGAATGGATTCTTTGTGGAGCCCCATAGTGAACAAAAAGTTTTCTACAAGTACTTTGGCCACAGTGGATGCTTTCTGGTCTTTGGTGGGAAAGCTTGGGCATATCTCGTGAAATGGTCAGTGACCACCAGCACATTACTGATATTTCTTTGATCCGACTCCAAACTCAGAAAATCAATACAGACCAGCTCCATGGGTGCACTGGTGGTGATGTTAACAAAGGGGCAGCCCTCTGGGGACAAAGCTTTCCTCTGTAAGCTAGCGACTACAAGTTCGAATGTGTTGCTCACATCAGCCCCATCTTAGGCCAATAGAATCTGGATCTCACCAAGTCAAGTGTTCTGTCTATACCAAAGGTGCCCCATGTGGTTGTGCAAGGACCTCAGTACTGAGTCTCGAGAAGGCAGTGGGCAGCACTAGTTGTTGTTTGTCTACTTGTCCCCTCTGTCTACTGTTTCTCTGTATAACAGTTTATTGATCAGTTTCAACTTAGGACCTTCTTTGTATAACAGTGCAGTTCTCAAATCAGTGGGCGTAATTTGGACACATCTTTTCCTGCATAGAGGGCTTCTAAAGCTGCTTTGATCATGGGATCGTGGATTGAGCCGCCCGAATACTATCATTGTCCAGCTGAGGCAGTGCACCAATGTCTATTGCAGAAAAGTGGCAATAAGCAGCAGGTATGCAATTCTCAGAGCTCCCAAGCAATCCACCATGCAGTCCACTCGTCCGTGGACATTGTTCCTCCCTGTCAAACTTCGGCAGAGTGCCCGAATGTCAGGTTCTGCCAATCGGACCCAATCATTCTGGGAACAGGCCTCGGAAGAGCATCAGCATCTATGTGGTTCAGACCTGCTCGGTATTAGGAAGCATAGTCATATGTAGATAATGCAGAAAGCCACCTATGGCCAGTGCAGCATCCAACTTAGCTGAGGTCTGCACTAGGTCAAAGGATTATTGTCAGTTTTTACTAGTATTTAGCCCCATACAAGTACTCATGGAATTGGTCAACAATAGCCACTTCAAAGCTAGGAACTCTAACTTATGTACAGGATAGTTCTTTTCGGATGGGGTCAGGCTTCTACTGGCAAAGGCCACTGGTCTCAGGCCATTCTCGTGCTCTTGGTACAACACAGCCCCAACCCTTGCAAGCTAGCATCAGTGTGCAGGGCGTAAGGTTTTCTTGGATCGGCATAGGCCAGCACTGGAGCATGGGTAAGTTGATATATGATCTCATGAAAAGCAGTCTCACAATCAGGAGTCCAGCGGGCCCCAAATACTTCACTCGGATGAAAATACACTCTTTCAGTCTTGAGGGACGCTGACTTTTGGTATTTTTGTGGGTTGGGGATACCCTTGAGTAAGGTTAAGTAAAGTGGATCACTCTTGAATAGTCCTTGATGAAGCGCCGATAATAACCACAGAATCCAGGAATCTTTGCAGTTCTTTTAGATTTTGGGCTGTGGCCAGGTGGTCAAAGCCTCAACTTTACTTGGGTGGTCTCTATTCCTCGGTGGATACTATGTGTCCCACATACTTTACTGATGTTTGAAAAATTGACACTTATCAATGGACAGTTTAAGGCCAAAGTCCTCCAGTCGGTCCAATACCTTAAATAATCTGCTCTCATGTTCCTCCAGTGAGCTGCCAAACACAATAACATCATCTAGGTATACCAGGCACTCTAGTAAGTTCATGTCCCCACTGCACGCTCCATCAATCGTTGAAAAGTGGCTGGGGCACCTAGAAATCCCTTGAGGCATCCTCATGAATTCATAGAAGCCAAGCGGACAGATAAGAGCCGTCTTCTCCACGTCCTCTGGGGCCATCGGGATCTGGTAGTACCCACTGCGGAGATCCAGCACGAGAGAACCACTTGCTCCGTTTAGGCAGTCAAAGCATCCTGAATACGGGGCATTGTGTACTGATCAGGGATAGTCCGCCCGGTTTAGAGTGCGATAATCCACACATCCTTACTGTTCCATTCTTTTCCTCACTACCACAATGGGGAAGCATAAGGGCTTCTGGATTCTTGTATTACACCAGCAGCTAACATCTCTTGCAGATGCGTCTCACATCATCTATGTCAGCAGGTGCAGGCGTGAAGACCTCTCACGAAATGGTCTTTAGGTCATGCTGGCGGATATTGTGCTCAGCTCCTTGCCGCATCCTACATCCCATTCCTTTAAAAAAACACCTGGTCTCTGGGCAAGCTTCTCACTGATCCTTACTTTACATTCAGCTGGCAGCGGGGTGCAGAAATCAAACAAGTCAAGCGTTACTCTGTCATTCTTCCTTGAACTCTTGCTGCTGGGTAGCACTGCAGTGTCTGCACAATGCACATTAGCCAGGATGCAACCTCTGTTTTCTGAATGTCTCTTTCAGACACATTATGAACTTGGACCATTACCCTTCTGGCATAAGCATGGGCTCTAGCGGGCAAAATACTGAAACGACCAGCAGTCCCTCTGGCAATTTTCCATCGCCTGGTGCATCCAACATTAATATTTTATTCTTAACATCCTTTCTGATACGGACCTCCCCTGTAAGGTACACTGGGCATTTGGCGCCAGGATCAGAGACTCAGGATCCTTCTTCCATACAATTCCGACCGGTTCCTCTGGCTCTGTTTTTCAGCATCTCTCTGTGCCTCATAGGCCTTCTTAATTAAAGCCGAACTCTTAAAGCTCTACTAGTCTTTGACCCCTGTTTTTCATAACACAACTGTGCTAGCCTTCGAACATATGAGCATTTGTTCCAATCAACAAAGGGACACCATCATACAGTCCAGTGGGGGACACACTAAGGCTAGGGTCTCTACTTGTTTGGCCACTCCAGCCACGGAGGTGGGAAAGACAGCCAAATCGGATATACCGGAATAGGGGTAGGCCTTCTCCTTAACCCCATACATGCAGTCCTTCTAATGGTTGTAAAGTCGTCTGACAAATGCTTCTGATACCAATCCTGGAACATAATTGTCACTTGGGAGCCACTGTCTAATACAGCTCTTGTAGACACTCCATTCACCTTTACAGTGGTCTCCATGGAGGGACCCACTATTCTGGGCCAGTCTGGAGAGGCGGTAGTGGGGGCCTGGGCAACTGACTTGCCACAAAGGGCGATGAATTAGCATTTTGGTGCCCTCACTGGGATCATGCGTGCACCTCTTAACCACTGATTTCTTCTCCGAAGCTCTCCTTGTAGCCTATATGCAACTTTGTCAGTGTCTTTTGGGGACTGGCATTCCCTTTCATGTGCCCATCTTTCCCACAATTATAGCAAAACATACTTTCTGGAGTTTGAGCTGCGGGCGCCACACTGGGAGCCAGGGCGGGGGTATTACAACTGGAAACCTGGGTGCCATCTCTGTCTGCGTGATAAGCATTTGGAGACATCTGGTCAGTTTCCTTCCATGGTCAAGGAATTGAGTTTGGAGCTGTTATCAGCAGGAGATACATGGTGGGTACCCCACCCCCATAGTAGATGCAGTCGGATATAGGTCAGGGCCCGTACTTGCAGGTGTGGCCTTCATAAAGGGACTGTTTTGAATTCCGGATCTCTCTCAACAGTTAGCCCCATTGTGGCATATCTTTTTCCTTGTCAGAGCACTCATTGACTGTCAACCTCTGTCCCTGAACTTCACTTGATGGGTCACCCTCAGTCACTGGTCATAGCCACAGCTGTTGGTGCAGGTACCTCCAGGCGCCTTTTCTCAACTCCTCGAATTTCTCTCATTAACTCATCATAGGAGGGTTGGGGATTCCAGTCGATTTGCCAAGCGTAACTGAAGCACCAGCAGTTCTGAGAGAAGGGGCAGACTTAAGGATTCTGTCCAGTCTGGTTCGGTCCAGTTCAATCGCTGGCAAACTACCCTTTCTGAGGCATTCTTGCAACAATTTTTCCAGCCGAGAGACATACACAGACAACAACTCCCCTTGGTACTGTTGTGCATTTCTTACTCTCCACCATAGGTCCTCATCAGAATCTGGGCTCCCATACACATTCTCCAAGGCCTCAAGATAGGCCTGTGCAGTCGCTTCAGGGTTACTGGCCCGTTTAGCACGGATGGTAGCCAGGGCAGGACCTCGGAGGCTCTCACTAACCCTCTTTCACCGCCTTCGAGCATTGCCATTCTAGCACTTGGGGGCAACATAGTCTATCCAGGTCTCCCAGTCATCCTCCTCTTGGGGGTGGGAGGTGCCAGAAGATCCTCAACCGGTAAGAGTCGTGACTAATGGCAGGTGCAGAAATAGGAGTCTGCATTGGTTCAGCCACCATTACAGGCACTGGAGCAGGAGAGGGTGTTGGGGGAGGAACACCCCCAGGTGGCAAGAATAGTTTCTTCAAGTCCTCCACAGTTTTCCCCTCTCCCAGCAACCATTCAGCAAATTTCTCCTCAAAAGTTTCAGATAGTGGTGGGGGCTGATTCCCCCCCGGGTCTTTACTGTCCTTAGTTATCACTCTCCAAGCAGTGAGGGCTCCCTCTGGGGTAATGGTCTGTGGCACTTTGGAGCTATCTATGGGATCCTTAAACTCTACTAGGGCCAGGAAAGTGTGGGTGAGCAGATTAGCATGCCGACCCACCACCACAGGGTTTTGTAAACCTTCCACCTTGGAAAGTACTCCTGTACAGTGTCCGTATTGATACCCAGGGATGTCCAGGATAAGCATAGCATTTTGGGGTGCGATCTCCTCCCAGTACACCACTCCACCAGCGGTGCACAGCCACTTCTGTCGGGTACCCATTTTTTCTTAACAGTGGTTCAGAAATATGGCCACTAGAGGACACACAATCCCAGCGGTGAGCCTCCAAGATGTAACCCCTAGATGGCGCTATCCCAGGGCTACTACCCTGCCTGATTTGCCACTAACAGGTTGAGGGCCTGGATCCAATGGTGCGTGCCTCCACCCAGAGGTCAGGGTTTGCAATAGTTAAACTAACTTGGTCACAGCCCTCTGGGACACTGCAACCCCTTTCTTCCCACTAGTGGCCCACACAATATATCAGAATTACCTTCACAGTATACACTTACCCCCAGGTCTGGTTCCGCACTGGGACCTCCTGTGAAATGAGATACAGTGCAACAATCACAGTACAGTACTTTAACATAAACAAATACCTCAGGCAGTATAACTTTGCAGAAACAAGCAGCTCTGATTTATTTAGGGGATATAACAAGGACAGGGGAAATCAGGTTAATTAGCTTATCACTCTAATAATCTACCTATGGCTCTGTGCACAGGCCTATCCCTATCAGTTACTGTCCCTGGGTACCCAAGCCCTAGTAGCTAGTCCAAACCGTGGCAGCTGGTAGGGGCCCTTTCACACAGAAGAAAGGAGAATTAAACAGTCAGCAGTACAGTAATTCCATTTGGATTTAATGTGGCAATTCAACAGGAGCGACCCTGAATTAGTACTCGACCTCCAAATAAGATAGGGTCCTTCAATGTCAGCAGGGCTCACTTGAGGTACACAAACCTCTTCACACATCCACATAAAAGAAAGCACTATACCAGGCAGGCTGCATCTGTATCCCGATCGCAATTACTGCACAATACCGGGAGAACACACAGCAGATTCAGTTCCTGACAGACCGAGTGCAATTTTCAGCAATTCTTCCAGTCTTCTACAGGGTGAGCCTGTTTCTACTCTTCAGAGATCCTTTGATTCTTTTACAGGGACGGATTCAGTCCTAACAAGCTGCAGACCGGAACTCTGGGCCTTACACGTTTTTGACTAAAACTGCACACTGAAAAAGCACAGGGCTCCTTCCTTCTTCACTGCCAAAGCTCAACTGACACTCCAACTGACAAAACGGGCACTTCCTTTGAGTTCCTCCCAGTTCTTGACTGGATTGGCTGTCACTCACAATAGACTGCTGCTGTTGGTCCAAAAGGCACTGAAGTCTAAACTACATCTCCCAGAGTCACTGCCCATACAATCCTCTTGTGGCTGGCTCAGATTATGAGTCCAAGTTCTGATTCGTCAAGGCACCATTTTAGAGCTAGCTTACCCCACACTGATTGGTCCAGTTCAGCAGTTCAAAACTAGAATGGGGAACTAGCAGACACAGTTCTGACTGCAAAGAAAGCAGGTTAGACAAACTGTAATTTCATTATTACTCTAAATAATTTCTGGCAAACAGTTACATCTTTCAGATAGGTTCCCTTTGCACTCCTAGTGACTGCAAAAATGAAGTGAATTGGCAGCAGCTTGAGTGGTACTCAATCAAAGAAACACACAGTCCCCCATACAAACTAATTATGTCTGCAAGCAGACAGCTCTTAAAGAGACAGTACCAGAGGTTCTAAAAACACTCACTGATAAATGGCTTAAATGCCAAACACCATTCAGGCTTGGAGCATTCAAGCAAGCTCCTGGAAGTCTTTTGGGAACCCCCATTTGCAGGGGGGTTACACATGCATACCCCTGCAGACCCTCATCTGCCAGTGTTCTAAAGGCTAGAATGAAAATGGAGAGGAAAAGCACTCAACAGGCAGGATGAAATGATAGGCTCTCGCAGGCCCCACACTAACAACCCAGGCATTGGCCCAAACTGGATCCAGACTGCAGCAGGTTGAGTAGGCTCTCTTGCCCACTCCCCGGGGAGGGGAGAATGCTGGGAATGGACAGGTAAGACTCGTATAAGCCAGGTGACAGGGCTGGGGGGCAACCTGAACCAGGGTCCTGTTAGGGTAAGGAAAATAAAGGAAGAAACCAACAAAAAGAACTGCCTATTTCTGATTTTAAAAGCGTGTCCCCATGTGTGACTATTTTCTCCTACAAAGGAAAAGCCCAAGTTTTTCACAGCTACATCATTCTGCTGGATGCTATTTAGCAGAAGCAGGTCCTGCCTCATTCTTCATTTTCAAGGGTATATAGATCGAAGCTAACCAGTCATTCTCCATATGACAACCATTTTAAATTAAAGGGACACTGTCAGCTTTTTTTTTCTTTTGTATATTATTTTTATCCCTCCTACTGTGCCCGTCCCCGTCCACTCTTTCGGGCAGCCAGCCTTGCCATTGCCTTCTCCACCTACTTGCCATCCCCCCTGCTGCTCAGGCGTATCCCTTCGCCGGGGGGAACCCCCTACCCCAAGGGGAGCTACAGAGAGGGAAGATCGGAATGCTGTAGCACTCCCTTGCATCTAGGCAGAGCGCGGAGAGTGCAGCCTGGAGGCATCGAGGCAGAGAGGCGCGGGGAGGTAGGGCTGCCGTCATCCAGTCCATGGCATGCTATTTTCACGTTTTTCCTTGTTGGCCCACATTGCGATGCTCTTGTAGTGCCTCTGGTCTCCACCGGGGGGCCATTACAGAGCGATGCATGACCCTAGCCCACCCCAGGAGAGGAGAGCAGTCCACCGGACATTCAATCCTCTCCTCCCCCTGCCAGCCCTCGATGGCCTGAGTCCGCTCCCGAACCCGGGTTGCCGGCGTGGTTCGAGGTGTGGCGTCCAGCGCCTCAACCCTCTGTGCCACCGGGCCGGTAAGTGTCAGCTTTTTAATGGATTTTAACCCCATGTTTAAAAGGTGTCTGCAGCCAGCTATATGGCTAGAAATGCTACAGGTGGTCCCAGATTTAGTTATAAATAGCCATATCTTTAGATGTCATACCTTTTTACATTTTAATCATCCCAACCTAATCTCCAGCAGCCCAATGGTCCTACACATTTTTGCAACAACATAAAGCGGACCAGACAGTAAACTCGTGCATGGACGAGTTTTAGAATTTTCATATAATGCTAGATAAAGTCTCTCTTTTATATTATATATTTAGCTAATCTGTATACACTAAGTCTAGTGTTAAAACAAGTGCCGGAATGCAGTTAAATATCTGGTTAAAAAGTGAAGATGTGGCTCCGGGCATATGCATTTTTTAACCAGACAACCAAATAGCACAGTTCAGAAGTTCTCATTTTCAGTGGGATCCTGCCTGTCCCAATCTTTACCCTGTAATTGCCCAGGACAGCATAGACAGGATGCAATATCGCATTTTCGAAGGGGCCCTGCTTTTACACATTTCTGGAATGTATTTACACAGAACAGCCCAGCTGAAAGGCACGTTACACTTTCAGTGGGGTACAGCTTTTAAAATGTATTTTTCCCATGACAGAGTAACAAAGATGTACAGTTCATTGGGGGCTCAGCTGTACTGGGGTCCTGCTTTTACACATTTGTACTAAATATTTGCTCAAGATAGACCAGCTGAGATGCAATATCTCATTTTCAGTGGTGTCCTGCTTTTTCAGTTTTTTTAAAGTAAATACTCTTTTTCCTGCTGAGCCCACGCACACCCCAGATGCCAGCCACCCCAGCCCTGCTCCTCATTTTTTTCTCCAGGAACTACTTTAGTGTGGTTGCAGCATGGCATAGGTATAGAATGGGGCACAGAGCTACCAAGTGGCCGGAGTCAGCAGCATTGTCACCCCTGGTCAGGTGGCATGGGCATGCAATGCCACTGAGACATCCCACCAAGCTTCCGTGCATGGTGTGTTGGCAGCTACCACTCCCTCTCTCAAGCCATCAGTTCTAGCCTTTTTAGCCCTCAGCTGATGTTAGGGGCCAGATAAGTACTGAGCACTGAAACCCTCCCTCCCAGGGAGAGGAGAGCACTCTTCTGGATGCTAAATCCTCTTTCTCCCTGGCTGAATCCCGGTGACCCAAGTCCACATCCAAACCTTGGTCGCTGGCGTGGTGTGAGGTGTGGCATCCAGCACCTCAATCCTCGGCTCTGATGGGCCAGCACCCGCGTTTACATATTTTTAGATTGTATTTACTCAGGATAGGTCAGCTGAGAGACGATATCTAATTTTTAGTGGGCTCCCACATTTTAACCCCAAATTTCCAGCAATCTTTTTATGACCAGACATTATGAACACAACAGGTGGAATTTTTTAAATCCCATCCGAATGGTGAGTTCACAATGTACATGCAAAAACATGTTTAACATGTTTCGAAGGGGATTTGAAAAATGACACCTGTCATGTTCAAGAGGTGGGGTAACACAAGCGATATACTGAACATTAAGGAAAAAAATCAGCAAAAAATAAAAGTTATGAGTAAACGTTGGAACAATTCAATGTTTCTTCCTAACTTAGTTGTTTTTCCATATTCTGATCCCAAATTTTCAAGTCTTTTTATGACCCCTCCTCCTGAACATGAGAGGTGCCATCTATAAAATACTATCCGAAACATAATTTTGCCCCACAAATGCGAAAACATATTTTGGCCAGGATCTGAAAAATAAAACCTGTCACATTCATGAGGTGGTGTGAAAAAATGGATATGCTAAAAATTTTGTGTTAAACTATTGAAAATCAGCAAAATTTTGTGCGAGAACTGAAGCATGTCAACATACCTTCATAACTTTGTTTTTTTAATATTTTGACTCCATATTTTCAATACAGTCTTCTTGTCACCCCACCTTATGAACCCAGTAGGTGAAAATGTTCAAATCCTGCCCAAAAGGTGATTTTGCAGAGTGACTGTGAAATAGCCTTTCAGGACGGATTCGAAGGATTTCAATGCCCTTGTTCCTCAGGTAGAATCTCAATAGGGCCATGTTGAAAATTTGGGGGAAAAATATAAAAAAATGAACACAAGTAAAAAAAATCATTGAATTATACTGAACTACTGTACATACCTGATTTCCTCAGTTTCTGGTCCAGTATTGAACTGTGAAGATGTGTCTCCGGTCCAGAGAGGATTACAGCATTGGATCCCTGGTAGGTAGGTGAGTAAAGGGTGGTGGGTGCAGGAGGGTAACAGTGGCGGGGGGCAACGGACATCAATGGACCATTTTCTTTTTTACAGGGTGCATAAAAATAAAGACTACAGGGGCAGTTTTCTTTATTTCAGGTACTGACACTATGGAATGGTCACCCCACTGTCAGTTTAACCTCTACGGGCACAAAAAGTGATGGGAAGGTGGGAAGGATACTGTGCAGAGAGTGGGATTACTGGAATTTAAAATACAAAATAAAAAAAAAAAAAAAAAAA
The DNA here is from genome assembly GCA_016271365.2 of Neoceratodus forsteri. Taxonomy (NCBI): domain Eukaryota; kingdom Metazoa; phylum Chordata; order Ceratodontiformes; family Ceratodontidae; genus Neoceratodus; species Neoceratodus forsteri. The sequence goes on along the minus strand of CM028131.1, from coordinate 1,290,121,465 downwards.
AGACTACAAGGGATGTTTTTCTTTATTTTAGGTACCGACAATGGGAACTATACACCTCAGTGTTGGTGTTATGTTTGGCGGCACCGGGGGTCGGCTCCTTGCTGTCGCACAGTGAAAATGGGTGGGGTGGGGGTACTAGCTGAGACCAAGACTGGGCGCCCCAGTGTCAGAAAATTAAGAAGGAAGAGGGAAGCAATGGGAGATGGGAGGGATAGTTGGCTGAGGGTGGGAGGGATTGTTTTTATGCTGGGGGGGCCACATCAGTCTGGTCATGCTGCTGATCAACTAACTCTGCTTGATGGATGGCATTATGCAGAACAAAGGAAAGAGCCATCCTATGATTTCTGTCCAGAAGAATGTCATGATCAGCCTGGCTGATGACTGATCTGACACTGACGAGCCCCCTCGCAGACTGCCCTGCAAAGGATCGACAGTGACACACCTCTCAAAATCCACTATCATACCAACCTGTGCTGTTCGCTTTGCACAAGTGCAAGCATGAACATGAAAAGCAGCACTGCTGCAAACTGCGCAAACTAATTTGGGGCACAGCACTTTTTTTTTTTTTCTTTTTTGTACTTAGTATAAACTATGTCTATGGCTAAAAGCTCACAGTGAAATGAATGTGCTGAAAATGGAGCAAACTGCGCAAACTAATTTGGGGGCACAGCACTTTTTTTTTTCTTTCCTGTACTCGGTACATCACTGCATGCTTTTTAATTGCCTTTAAAATGCTGTGGACTTTGTAAAAAGCATTACACTTGTGCATCTGTAAATGAATAAACTACCTCTTCTTTTCCAGATTTGAGGCATAATGTAAGTTCAGTGGCTGGAAAAGTAATTAAAATGAGGTTGATTGTCACCATTAAGCCCCAGATTAAGACAGTCATTCAGATGTCAGGTACAGAGTGGGCTATCAAAACCAGTCTGGTAATGCATTTTTACTTGCTCCAAGAACATCCATGACCAGGGATGGCTGGGCTAAAGTGGTCCAGTCATCATGTCCAACTGTGCTAATACACTTGTCCACATGCTGGCAATGTGGTTCCAAAAAGTCAATTAACCCAACGCCAGTCTTCACTGAAGGCACCCTTTGACAAAGTTCCAGCTCAGATGTTCCTGGTTTTAGAAGAGGAAAAATAGATATGGTACAAGAGTACATACATTCTTAAAAACTGATTGTGTGTTAACTTTTTTGCTGCTTTATGTTATGACTACTGCTAAGAACAAACAGGAAGACAGCATGGAGACCAGCGAGCTAGAAATATTACTAAAGGTCAATCAGCTTACCAACGTATGTCAGACTATGCAGTTTACAGGAATAAAGTCTCCGTTAATGAAGCTCAAACTGCAGACAGGGGTTGGCATGGGAAAGTGGTTATCTCCCCCTTCCCACCTTACCCCTCTCCTTTCATTGAGAAAAATTATTACTTTAGGTTTCTAGCTCACTAAAGCAGGTCTTAGCAGCTGATGCGGACCATCTAGCAGGATGCTGGTGTGGGCCCGTTTCAGTAGCTCCAGATTCTGTATGGGCATCTGTCTCAGGTTGCTGCTGTTACAACAGCTAACACACTTTTTTTCCCCCCTCCTGCGTGCTCCTGAACCCACCACTTCTTCAGGCTACCTAGGTCCCTTTTCGATCCACCTATCCCTTCCTGAGTCTCCAACTTCATATAGCAGCCGCCCCCAGGATAACCCGGCATAACCCTTTGCGGTGGGCCCCCCTCAGGGAAGGCATCAGGAGGAGACCAGCGCAACTACTTGGCCCCGGGTTGCTGCTGAGGTGGACATGGCTCCTTCGGGGCTTCGGTGGCATCAGTGGACCGGCAGCCATCATCCGGTTGGTTGTGGAGTAATTTCTGTTTTTTTTTGGGTTGTTCTCCCTTGTGCTGCCCATGCAGTGCTCCTGGTCTCCATCAGAGGCTGCTGCTGAGCGCCGCCGCCCCACTACCCACCCCAGGAAAGGAGCCAGCCCCCGGCGTCCTGAGTCCATTCCCGAACTCACGTCACTGGCATGGTTTGAGGTAAGGCGCCAGCGCCTCAGCCCTCTGCACCACCAGGCCAGCCCTAACACTCTTTAATTTCTGCTACCTTCCTTAGTTAGCCCCAACCAGCAAAAGTCACATTATGTATTACAAGTGACAAGATAAGGCTTACTTTTTAGGGCTGCATGATGCATCCATTACCAGCAGTGCTAAGTTAAGGCCAACCAGTTGTGTCCCACTGTACCAAGATATAGTACATCTGCAATGTGGATTTAGATTGGAGTGCAGTAGGCAAACAGCTTAGAGTTATCTATCCTCTTTTAATATAAAAAGAGCATTTACCATTTTCTCAAAAACTGAGAACAGTTGTTTCTTTATCACCTCTTGAGACCTCACTTTTGCAAAGGGTGTTATAATTAAAGGTACTCAGTATACTTAACCTGGAATTTCCCAGTTGACAAGAACTGACAAAGGGTCCCAGATACACATTACAAAGGCCACAATGCTATTTCTCTTTCGCTCTTGCTCTGGTCAAGTTTGAGACACAGGTAGGAGTATTTTAACGCAAATTCCTTTATGATGTCATGTAATATTGATTAATTTGCGACAGTCTTTCTGTCAGTCAGTTACTGTCGCAATCATTCAGCAGAGATTTTACATTCATACAGAGGGCTGGGGAGGCATCAGAAGACACCTGTATGCCACAGGCAGATTTTTTTAAAGTTTGCCTTAACATTTTTCTGTGTTGACCAAATGGACTTGAAATAATCCCCACCTTTAAAAAAAACAAAACAATGTATGATTTGGTCTGAAAGTGAAATTTATAGACAATAAACAGTTGTAACTACACAGGTTGTATTTAAGCAATAGTCAAGGCCACTGATTTACAGTGATGGAAATACTGAAATTCTGTTTTCAACACTTGAAATTTCAGAAACTGCACTGATGATTGTTAGTCTAATGTCCAGATTTTATCAGGATTCTACTGTCATTCTTTTAGTATATCTATACATAATCAGAATAAAAAAGGCTCAATATACAAAGCATTAAATGAAGCAAATTGAAAATAGTACAGGACGCACTTATAAGACAAAATACAATTTCTGTAGATTTACAGATCTGGTATAAAGTGATAAATTCTGTGAAATTCACTGTTTTTACCAATATGCAGGCATTCCAAATTCTGGAATTTTACTGGTTTTTCTGGTAGAAAATCAAAAAACAGTGACCTTAGCAATTATACACGACAGGGTGTGGTATTTACTGGTATATCATCCCCCTCACTCCGGGTGTGTTGTGAGGCACCGAGCCACAGGCCGAGTGTCTCATGCATCTGAAATGTGACGATATACTGTACCATGATATGCAACACCGTGGACTGTATTTTGCTATTATGAACTGGGTTAATAGTTTTATAAATAAAAACTAAACTCTTTTAAAACCTTTAAAACTGAGTGTTGGGGAACTGTAACACTGTAAGAATACCTTATAAGAAAATAGTTCTTGGAGGGCTGTGGTCAAAATGTGACACTGCTGTAGTTGAAGGTGACCCCCCCCCAACACTGTAACCCCCACACACATGAACTGTGCTCTCCCCTGCCCTTTCTGCAGATTCAAAGTTAAGTAAGTAAATTTAAATAAGCACCCTGGCGAGTGGCGTTTGAAATGGCTCATGTTTCTGTCAGTCAGTTTCAGTTTGTTTTCAAGTTCTGTTTCGGCAGGTGGGCAGAGGTTACCGTGTACTTGGGGGAGGGGGGGGCCTGTAAAATGATGGAGAGCAGTGGGTGCAGTTCCGACAGGATAGCGGCAGTTAATGTTGCCTAGTACTGGGAATGCTATGAAATGCAGTGCTGTTCTGTTGTTTTTAACAAAATGTTGCATGCTGCAAAGGTGCTCAAATTATGCATGAAGTCTCTCAAATGAACTTTTGCGAGTGGCAATTACCAGCAGTTTCAGGGTGACAGCATCTAAAAAAAAAAAAGTGTGTTTATTCAGGTGGTGGGCCTTGTGTTTGCTGTGAGCAGGCAAGAGCGCTGCTGATGTTGCCTTCAGTGAAAGGAGCGGGTGGGCTGGTATGACGCCGAAGTTATGGTGCAGGAATTTTAAATAGGTAAAATGACCAGTTTGCTGGCAGTTTTTCTTAGCCGTGCTCACGCTGTGGATTTTAATCACGAGTAAGAAGAGGGATCAGACAATCAGGTTGCTGGATTTTCAGTACCCAGTTAATAATGAATATTTACTACTTACTCTATACAATAAGATGTGGCAATTTTTACATGGTGGTAAAAGAAGCCTTATACAATGGCAAGAAAAAAATCCTGCATCCTGATTTGTCTCAGTGGCCACTTTAAATAGTTATGTTTTCTGAGCGTAACATTACTGTCAAAGTTTGATGCATATGTGGCAAGCTTCACTGTGTGAAGCTCTCGATTTATCACTGAAAAGGCAACTACAAGCTATTTTAAAATTTTTTTTTTTTTATTTTGTATGAAAAACAAGTCAATGTATGATAGCAGTACTGAACTCCAGGGTGTATGTTGTGGGAATCATGTCACTTCTTGTGTGGTGGACGCACTCGACCTGTGGTTTCGTGCCTAGCTACCCGAGGTGTGATGTTATCCAGGCATGGCACACACCCTGTCATGCATTATCACTTATTTATTTCATCCTTTCTGACTCAGAAGCATCCCTGAAGGCTGCTGACCACTTGGGGAAAGCAGTGCAAGTAAACATCCCAGGTCTTAGTTCTCCCAGAGGATGGAGCGCACTGCTGTCCCAAAGGGGGATAACAGCCAGCAGTCTAGTGAACACAGAAAATAATGCTTGTAGGCACAGTCCAACTTTTGTTTTTTTTCTCGTATCAGGATAAAATATAGCAGCCATTTTGGCTCTAACCAGAATTTGCTGTGAATGGTTGAGACTATAGGCTCTCTCCAGTCTGTAGGTAGAGTAATGTCTTGCTGCCCAATGCAGGACCTGAGTGAAAAGTGCCACTGCGTGCGTTTGGGCAAGATCACCTGTAACGTGTCTGCACCATGGGGCGGGATTGTGATATTCAGCTTACAGCGGTCACAAACTAGCATCATCAAATAAAGGGGATTTTACAATAACAAATATGCTTTGCTCAAAGTATATTTGCTACAGACACTCTGCAATTCAGGAGGAACATGCCTGCAAGGCGCCATGTTGTAAATGTGATTCTGGCCTTCTTTCCAGAATTATGTAAGCTGATCTTTTTATACGCTTCTACCGCTCGTTCTGTGACAGCATGCAGCCCACTATGCTTCGTTCGTACCGCTGATAGTTGGTAGGTTTGCCTTAGAGGGTTGCGTGCAAGACAAATGCTTAGTCTGCAATTTTGTGTTCTTTGACTACTTTTTATTGGAATCATTCGATGACAAGCTCCTGTGACCCTCTAGTGACACTGACCTATGTGGAGCAGATCTCTTACCTGAAAGTCTGAAAGGTACTGAAAAAGCCCTTTTATCGGAGTCTGAATCACTTTCCTTTTTTTTTTTAACAGACTGTAGACTATGGGCTTTTCTCTGTCTTTGCTAGTCTTGTACATGAAACCCTGGCAGATGTGACAGTTTTTAACATAATGTTCTGGGGTTAAGCGCATACGCTATCTTCTGTCAGGGGCATCTTTATATGAAATAGTTTTCCCATATTTATAGCACCAAAATGGCCGTGAGTGAAAACAAATCCCACCTCCCTGTTGCTACCAGACACAATACTGATCAGAAAATGGTTCTCGCCATCTCTAACTATGGAGACACAGTCAACGGTACATCTCCCAATTTCTTATCAGCCTAGCTAGCCCCCCCTTTTCAGAGCATTTTGTTTTGCCCTAAACTGTCTCCCCGCATTTACTACTGTGACCTAGGGTGGTCTTCCCTCAAAGTAAGGGAAAACGTACATTCTACCCTATTGATTTTCAAGCCTTGGTCCAACTCTTCTTTCCAACTATTTTTCCTCCCTCCCTCCTGGCACCTCCCTATACCAACTCTGTCAATCATGCAAAACCTCATGCGTTCCTTATTCCCACACACAACCTATCAGCAGGACAAGACATGTTCTCCTGGAGACTCTCTGCCCAATGTAACTTCGTTTCCTAACTCCAGTTTTCCTCTTCAGGATGGTCCCTATAAGTCCTTAAACTGTTCAGTCCTACAGGTAGTTGCCCCTGCCCCCCAGATTTCTAGTTGACTTCAGACCTGAACTGCAAATACAGTATCTCATCCCATCGCTCAAAACCTCCAGAGCACTTGTGTTCACTCATCTAAAGTCACTCTATTTACCCCTGCCCACCTGTTAATTAGTCTAACCTTGCTTCTGAGGGGCCCACCTGTTAATTAGTCTAACCTGGCTTCTGAGGGGGTCATACTGTTTTCTCTACTGTACCCCCAAAATGTTTACTGTGCTATACAGTGCTCTTTTATCTTTCTCCTGTATGCACATTTTGTATTGTACTTTGTAAAATACATCTTGTAACATACTCATACTCAATTACTGGAACATCTGCACACTATGTACTGTTATCCCACCTATGTACTCTATCCCCAGAACACACCTGGAAATTAGCTGCTTTTAGTTCAACATGTTTCTCCTGGACAAAAATGTAAAATAAATGATGTACTTATAGGCTGGAACAGGCAGTAGGTCTGAATGCTATCACCAATGGTAATGTGACAGAGAGAAGATTTTTTTTTCTGTTTCAGATAAAAAAGTGACAAAGAACTACATTTTAATACTTGTGCGGAAAACTGCATGCATATATATGTGTGATACTTCAGGTCTTCTGGCTACATTATAAAATATTAGCCATGGGTCATATAGGTAGTTAAATCATAAGCCCAGTGGGCAAAAGAGTTATGCACATTTCTATAACAAACTCTTAAATGTACTTCAGGAAAAACAATACGAACATATGAAGAAACCAGCAGAAGACAGCCATTTGGTCTATCAAGTCTGCTCGTTTTGCAGGGTCCATAGCTTGAGCTACTGTCCCTGCCCCCTCTCCCCACTCCTCCCATCCTCCCTACCCATGACCCTTACCCTTCCCCTATACCTGTCCCAGCCTCTCTTACAGCTGCCCACTGTCTTCAACCAGATTACTTCTTCTGGCAGCACATTCCAAGGGTCCACAACCCTCTCCATGAAAAACTGATTCCTGACCTCCCTCCTAAACATCCCACCCTCCAGCTTAAGACTGTGCCCCCTCATGTTATGGTTGCCACTCAGATTACAGAGACTCTTCTTATCAACCTTATTTATCCCTTTCAAGTACTTGAAGGATCCAATCATGTTCTCTCTCTCTCTCTCTCTCTCTCTCTCTCTCCTGTCTTCCAGGGAGTACATGTTCAAGCCCTCAACCTCTCCTCGTATGCCTTACCCTGCTGATCAGCTATTATCTTTGTAGCCCTCCTCTGGACCTTCTCCAGCAGGTTAATGCCCTTTTTGAGATGTGGGCACCAGTAATGAACTCCATAATCTAGATGTGGCCTTACCAGTGACCTGTACAAGGGCAGTATAACCTCCTCTCTCCTACTGCTGATCCATCTAGATATGCAGCCCAACATCTTGTTTGACTTTGCTGGTTCTTTCTTGCACTGCATGGAGTGCTTCAGGTCACTAATGATCATCATTCCCAGGTCTTTCTCCTCCTCTGATGCAGATACGTGGACTCCACCCAGGTAGTGCTCTGTTCTAGGATTCTTGACTTCAATATGCATTTCTTGGTACTGAAGCCAAGATGCCAGATCCCGGACCACCTCCCTAGCTTTTCCAGATCTTCCTGTAGGTCCTGTATCCCTTCAGCTGTGTCCACTCTTCCACAGAAGTTGGTGTCATCCGCGAATAGGCACAATTTGCCCTTAATGCCATCTCTAATGTCACTGATGAAGACACTGAACAACACCGGCCCCAGCACCGAGCCTTGGTTACCTGTCTTGTGCCAGGTAACTCTTCCCTCCACAACCACCCTTTGGGTCCTGTCCTTCAGCCAGATTTCCATCCATCTGGCAATCTTTTCCCCAACCCCAATATCCACCAACTTCCTGATCAACCTTTTGTGGGACAATGGCATGCACTGCTAATACACTGGTGCTATTTAAATATTTCAAGTCATTTTGCTCTCTACAGACCAGTTACGGGAGGGCATGATATTAGTAGCACATTCCACAAACAATAAGAAACATGTATATCCATAGTACAGTACTTACAAAATATGGTGACTCGTACTCCTAACAGAATGAATAATATAATACCATTTCAAGATAAGTCTCAATGACCTTAATGGGGCATTTTGTGGCGTGAGTAGAGCTATGCCTCCAGTTCAGCCCACTGAACCAGCCTATAGGAAAGTCTCAAATAAGTATTTGCTGGATATCAAGCAGGTTGTTAAAGAATTAAAAAATTCAATGTTTTTAAAGCTGGAGATCCAGATGGGGTTTTAAGTTGGGTTTTCAAGAAGGGAAAGTTCTCTTTGTAACTTTTATTTTTAAACACAATTCTTTAGAAACCAGAATGCCCCAGGTGGGTGCTCTTTCCTTCAAGGCCTGGGAGGGACCACAGAAAGAACATGTGTGCAGACTGACAAGGATATGCTTTGGGGGTAGGCAGGACACTACATACTGTAAATGGGATTGTCGATACCCTGCCCATTTCATCCTATACCCATCCTCCCTGTGTATGGCAAAGTAGCTGAGCCTTTCCAATTTGGCCAGATGGGCAACTGCATAGAGCCAATCCAGTAAAGAACAGTTATGTAAGAATTTACCATAACAGTAGATCTTCAAGAGAATCTCTTTCAGCAGGTCAGTACCATAAATGAAAAGGTAAATAAAAAGGCAAACGGTCAACTGAAGCCTGTGGCGTGTCTCCGTGGAGTCCAACATGCACTAGTCGATGGCAGAAAAAGGAACTGAGGAGGGCATGAGGCTGCCCACGGCTATGTAGGGAGGACATCAGCATGATGGCATCACTGTGGGTGGCCCCATTAGACTGCTAGCTTGAAAAGTTTCTGTGTCGTCCTAGTGCCTGATGGCTAAAGTTCCAAAGATGGGACTTTCTGAAAGATATATCCTCGAAGAAGATTGTTGGTGCCTGGGGCTGTTGCCATCTCGTCAGGATCAGTCACTTGGCTTCCAGTATGGCTGCCAAAAACAACTGCTGAATCTCCCAAGAACACCGTACAGCAGTTCTGTGTTACCTAAGATAATCAGACTCTGATTGGGGGGGGGAATAGGTGTACTCAGAATCTCAGAACAGTCCTGTAAGTTTTAACAGTAAAAATCTTTTCCCAGAACATAAACGGCCTGCATAACCCAATAAAGTGCTCACACTTTATACAACATATTAAAAAACAAAATGCTGACCTTTTTACAATTCAAGAAATGCATCTTTCAGACGAAGAACATAAAAAACATGAGTTGGGGAAGGAGATATAAAGTATATGCTTCCTCTCACCCTGGGGTTGCCTCATGGGGGCGGCCATCCTAGTCTCTGCTTCCACAACACTGGAGGTCACTCAGTCCCATATGGACAATAAAGGCCGATTTGTCATCTTACAGGGCAGATTATACTCCCAGGAGGTAACTTTGGTGAATGCTTACATACCGCCTCTGTCAAAACCCTCAGTAATGCAAACCTTAATGGCACGGGTGATGGATCTCCTACAGAGACAGCTTATATTAGGAGGAGATTTAAACATCACTATGTCTGCTCATTTAGACAGTTCCAACCCTCACCACAAGAATCAGTCAGACACATCCAAGTACTTAAAAAACACAATGGAACACTTGGGCATGGTGGATGTTTGGCGCTGAATGTTCCCTAATGACCCGGGTTTTACCTTCTTCTCGTACAGGCATCACACCTACTCCAGACTAGACTATTTTTTGGTAATCTGCAAACATGTAGACCAAGTGCAGGACATTACAATGTGCCCTATGGTCCTCTTTGACCATCATCCACTTATTCTCTAACTGGATTTAGGTCAGAAGAAAAAACAAACGTTACGGCAATTTAATTCAATTTTGCTGAAGGACAAGCAATATGTGGAACATATCCAAAAACGAATTCCCCTCTTCCTATATGAAAACACCTCTCCAGATATTTCAGAGGCCTTGGTTTGGGATGCCTTAAAGGCCACCCTCAGAGGGGAGACCATTGAATATGCTTCTAGAAGACGGTGGAGTTAGACTCCAAGTATAATACCCTTTTGGAACATTTAAGCACATACCAATTATTGTACACAGAAGGGGGATCGAGAGGTCCAACAAAAAATTAGAGACACAACAGCCGAAATATGGCAGTTAATGGACATTAAAATCCAATAATCCCTCCTTTATTTAAAACAGGCCAGATATGAGGGAGGTCTGCAGGGAGAACGTAGACTCGCCCAACGTCTCCGCTGACAGAAGGGCTCCACAACCGTCCTAAAGTTAAAAGACCACATCTCCGGGAGGATTTCACATAGGGAGACAGACATTGTTAACTCTTTCATCTCCTTTTATCAGCACCTATATCAGCGAGGTGATCAGTTCACCCCTGAGGAAAGACAATCCTTTCTGAGAGATCTCCCACTTCCCCATCTCACTACAACTCAAAATGACCTGTTAGAATCCCCTATCACATCTGATGAAATTTCTCGATGTCTGTAATCTCTTTCTTCCCACTGTTGCCCCGGACCTGACAGATTTCCATCCGAATGGTACAAGTTGTTTAAGGTTGAAATCTTACCTAAATTGCTTTCAACCTTTAGAGAGGTGGCAGAAGGTCCCCCCCCCCCCGGCATACACCACACTAGCTACCTTACCGAAACCAAATAAAAAACCCACTAACCCCTCTTCTTATTGACCAATCTCAATCCTTAATACTGACTACAAACTTTTTATGGCCATTTGGGCATCTCGATTAGAGAAGATTTTACCTTGCCTAATTCACCATGACCAATGTGGTTTCATTAAAAGCAGAAACACTGCAGACAATACACGCTGAACATTGATACTAATGGAATACATCTGTGACTGCCAGATTATGGTGGCGGTTATCAGTTTGGACACAGAGAGGGCCTTTGACAGGGTGTCCTGGCAATTTTTGTGGGACACCCTGTCAAGGTTCCACTTCCCAGAATCCCTCTTAAAGTGGTTGGGGAACCTCTACGCTGCTCCTAAGGCATATGTGAGAGTCAACAGAGGAATATCTCCCCCCTTTACCCTATCTCGGGGGACTTGTCAGAGCTACCCATTCTCCCTTCTATTGTTTGCCCTCTACATGGAACCATTAGGGATGGCTCTTAGGACGTCTCCTGAGGTAGAGGGTATTCCACTGGGACAACAACAATATAAAGTCAATATGTTTGTGGACAACGTCCTACTAACCCTTCTTTCACCAGACACATCCATTCCTACGGTTTGGCAAATTGTCCAAGAATACGAAGCTTTAGCAGGCTTTAAGTTAAATATCTTAAAATCGGAAGCCCTCCTTTTCAATTACTCCCCAACAAATAACCTTCGTACACTCCTCCCTCTGAGGTGGAGATCCACGAAGATAAAATATTTAGGAGTATTTATTCCATTAAACCAGGGGGTAACGGAACTGATTAACTATGAGCCACTTACTATAACACTGCAAAAAGACTTCCTCGACTGTTCTACCTTTTTCAAACCATTCCTTACTTCCCTTCACCTTTTTACTTTAAATCCGGGGACAAACTACTTTCAAAATTTATATGGGGCAAACAGCGCCCAAGAGTCTGCCTCTCCATACTCCAACTATTCATGGCCTAAGGGGGGGTTAATCTCCACATCTTAGACTTTACTCAAGCAGCTTTCTGCACTTTACCTCTTGGCTGGACGGATAGTTTCTCTGCACCTGGAAATCCCTGGAGTTTATTCTAAATGATATGCATGACATATCTGCCCTTCTCTTTTCCTCGATCGACAGCACACCTGCTCTGAAGCATTTCACACAGATTACATCTGATACTCTCCAAGTGTGGTACAGACTAAGAAACAAACCAGAAATAAAACCAATATATGATTGTAAAATTATAGCCAAAGGCGACCTCTTTCAACCTTCACATAAGGACCTGGCCTTCTCAGAGTGGCGCTCATTAGGACTATCGCATTTATTTCAATTCCTTGATGAGAGGGGGATCCTACCTTTCGATAAGCTCAAAACCCAATACGGGCTTCGAGGTACCAACTTTTTTAGATATCTCCAGGTGACGAATTATATACTTTGCCATCAGACTCTAACTGCAAACCTACCTACTCCAGTCCCACCTTTATTAAAAAATCATTATCGATTCAATCAAGGGGAACAAGCTTACTTATAGGTAATATATATATAGAGCACTAAGAGACCTACTGGGAGACTCGACAAAATCAATACTAGATAAGTGGAACAGGGATCTGGCTACTGAGGTACAATTCCCAGACTGGGTCAATGCGGCTTTGCCAGCAGTTAAGATACCCTCCTCCACCTTTTGAAGGGAGTTTTCCTGGAAGATTAGATCCAGATACTTTCAAGCCCCTGCAATCCCAACCAAATTTCTCCCAGCCACGTATGGCCATTGTTGGAGACGATGTGGCTGCTATCTGGCAGATTTGGGTCACGTGTTCTGGTACTGTCCCCTCCTCATGCCGTTTTGGTATGGACTTCAGTTGGAACTGTCTGGCTGTTTAGGAGAATCAATTGAATTAACAGGGGAATTTTACTACTCTCGGTATACCAGGTACCCCGTGGACCAAAACATTGCCTATACTTCTTATAGCTGTCAAGAAAGTCATTACCAGAAAATGGATGCCCCCACAAATCCCTTCTATTCAGGACTGGAGAGCCATTGTGTTGGAAATTTACCAGATGGAATGCCTCTAGGCAACACTTCATGAATGTGTACAGAAATTTAGATTTAAATGGCAGGGTTGGGTAATCTACTATTCTGGGATAAACTCGACTTTTGTTCCTTAGATATACTATATAGCATTTTTTAACAGTTTTAAGGTCGTAAGTTCTGGTGGGAATGCCCTACTCTGTAATAACATTCGTGACTCTGGCTGTTACCTTATACAATGACTAAACTATTGTACTGTATCTTGTGATTATACTGTACTCTAATGACTGTACTAAGACTACATGTGTGCACGAAAATAACTAATAAAAATAATAAAAAAAAAAAACAGTCCTGTAAGACCGCCTTTCAGAAGAGATGCAGATTGGCGCATTCCTAGAGTATATGTGTTAAATATGTATCTGCATTAGGGCAGCATCAAAACTTGGAAGTCGAGCAGGACCCCTAGTTCATTCAAGGCCTTAGGCACCCGATACCACCTATGGGGATTCTGTTTTGTACTAGCTTGCTTTAGGCATCCCTGCATGCTGTGTCAGCAAGCAAAAAGTAGGAAAACCAGGTGTAATGGGAAATCTGCACTTTGAGCTCAACATCCCAGCCCAAAGGGCCTTGGTAGTGAGAGACCGCATGAAATTATGCATGGAGTCATGTTAGGCCTGGTAGATGTTACCTGCAGACCCTTTCAATTAAGATAATAAGGTTTTCAAAAGGGGGTGTAGGTCAACATCCTCTCTTGGGGGTGGTCAAAAAGTAACAGGATAGCTGCTCGCAACTGGCAGTACCTTCACAAGTCTGTTTTGGGGTTGTGGTATTTGGCCCTCAGTTGGTCCAAAGATAGAATAACAACTGAAGCTGGGCCCATCAGGTTTCTGATGTGGCTGATTCCCTTCCTGTATCAAGCTCCCCTTCCCATCTCACTCAGTTTCTTCTTATCTAGAGCCACAAAAAATGTAAGCCACAAATAAGAAAGAAAGCAAGGTGGGAGGGAGAGTCAGCTACGGGATGGGCAGAACAGCTGCAGCTCATCCTTCCAGCCTCCATGTGATGCCGCTACAGTTGGAAGAGACTGGTGGGGAGAAAGTAGGGTCCCCCAAAATCATGCTGGGGCACCCCTTTTGCTGATGGCTTGCTTAATGTGCAGCCACTGTAGTGAATTCTGGTTTACTCTAGAAAGATATGTCAGTGTCTGCTGACAGTGAAATTATAAAGCAACCTTTAAACCAGGATAATCCTATCCCCCAGCCGTCAAATGGGCTTGGAGTTTCCTACGGCTGCACCGAAGAGGGAGGTACTCTACCCCCAGAACAGTGGCTCATGCTCTGCCTATACATTCTAGTAATTCTTACTCCAGAAAGAGATATAGATGGCTAAGGCAGTATGTGATCTTTGGTAGAGTGAACATTTTTGATTGCTTCAATTTTTTCCACAGATAAGAGAGGTTAAGTGACCTGTGGCATTCCGTTTCCATGCTACCAAGTGTGCTGCATTTCAGGAAATCTTGATCCCTAGGTACGTGAGGCCATCACCTCCCACTGCAGCCCATTTTTTTCTCACTGGTGGTCTGGGAGCATTGATGATTAAGGGACATAAGTACAGTCTTAGCCCAGTTTACTGTTAGCCCTGAGCATGTGGCAAACAAGCTGAGAATTGTCACTGGGGGGTGGATACAGAGGGAGGGTATAGGGAGTGGGGTGGATGTCCGGGGAGGGTATAGTGAGGAGTAGATCAGCAGCAAATTGGTTAATCCTTTGCGACTGATAGCCTACTGTATGCACTTATATGTCATCATTATCGAGAAGGACATTGGTGAGGGATTCCTGAGCTGTGAGGAATAGCAAGGATGACAGGGGCAGCCCTGCCTTGTCACTCTCTACTACCTGAACGGTGGCGATTTATGTGTCTTTTAGTCATAACAGAAGCTGATGGCTGGGCATATAGGGTACTGACCCAGGATTGGAATTTGGGGCCAAATCGCATAGCCTGCAGCGACTGGGATACACAGCCGCACTACAGTGAGCTGAAGACCTTAAGAAATCTATAGCTAGTTGTGCCGCAGGTGGGTGGGGGTGGGTGGACGTTTTGCTTGATGAAGTAAGTTGATTAAGGTCATGATATTGTCCATACCAGCATACCGTTTTGTAAAGTCTGATTGCACTTGTTTGACGACAAAGGGGAAGGCATTCTCCAACCTAGTGGCTAGCACTTCTGCTAGAATTTTGACATCTACTGAAATGAAAATAGGGTAGTAGTTGCAGCCTCCTGTGGGCCTTCCCCTTTTTTGCGAAGTATTATAATGATCACCTTGTTCAGTGTAGGGGGCAGAGTTTCTAACTCGAGGGATTCATTGAACATGCCAAGAAGATGGGGCAGTATTTAATCAGGTATGGTCTGGTACAGATCCACCGTAAACAAATCCTTGCCAAGGGCCTTCCCTTTGGTCACAGATATAGAGTGCTGCAAAGTTCCTCCTCGGAGAGCAGCGTCTCCTGAGACTGGCATATTGCAAGGCAGAAGGGTGACGGAATCTGAGAAAGAAGGATATCCCCAAGAAGTCCTTAAGCCAGGGAGATGGGCAGTCTGTTTCAAGAAGTCAAGTTCCTCATAGGAGGTACTGTTGATATCATGCGGGGAGGTGCGGAGACACCTTGCTGAATCTGAAAGCTGAAATGTGCACTTTTAGCATCTGCTTTTGAAGCTTATATGCAAGCAGTTTCCCTGTACTTGCCTCCCACTTCCCAGAAGTGATGCTTCGATCTAAAGAGGGACCATTCAGTCTTATGTTGTTACAGGAAGTTAATTTGCTACTTGATCTCAGGTTTCTGCCTGTAGATCGATCAAGCTGAGAAAGATTAGCTTCCAGGAGAGTTTTGGTTGCTTCCCACTGCTTGCTCTTTGACAAGGCAAAATCAATAGTCTGCCCCCTTATGTAAGCTTTGAATGCTTCCCAAATGGTGCATATCAGGGAACCAGTTATGAGGTTAATGTCAAAGTACAGTGCTGTCCCTCTGGGCCAAGTTTGAAATTCTCAATCAGACAGCAAGAGGGGTTGCCCACCATCTTGGAGACTTTCCCCTACAAAAGAGCCACCACACTGTTTTCTGTCAGATCAATCCCTCTGGAAAACTGTATTCCTCTATCCTTGTGTTCCAAACACTTTCTTCCCCTCACCATGTTTCCTGGGAATATCAGTAAGTCCTGGCCTGTGAAGTGCGTCACATCCTGAAGCTCTACCATTCTGCTGGGTGAACTCTTCAAACTGGTTTTCATGCAAGTGACAGCAGTTACCCCCCCATGCTTCTTGCCCCCCCCCCGGCTTCTATTTTCTCCCACAATACACTGTTCTACCCTTCGTGTTACTCTGCTTATGTCTTACCCATGCTGATCCTAACAAAACATTTTTTTTACACTCAAAGCCCAGGGTTACTTTTCATGCTTCTGGCTTGTTATGCAGGACCATCAATAAATGGCCATTTCAGCATGACTTTACCTTGTGTGAACAGTAACTTTGCATGTGTGTGGGATTCAAACCTGTCAACCTAGGGTGGTGAAGATGAAATATGCTGAGCCACCATACTGTAAGAAAGAGGGGAAGATATAGGAAAATATGTGAAATTTAAGCAACATTATGTATAAATTTCAAATTTTTCAAAGTTTTCCATAATGCCACAAGCTTTTTAAATTACTCACCAACCTAGAATGGATAAGATTAAGTATCAGGAGCCACCATACCTATTTTTTTTTTGGTTACTTTCTAGTTTTGCTCCTCCTACATCCCCCAGTCTCTGACTCTTCGGGGGCACCTGGGAGTCATCCCTCTGCCAATCATCTTACCCGCGAGCCACCCTGTGCCCCACAGAGCCATGGTTATACCCCCTCCGAGGCGGGTAAAGAGGTGGGGCCCGTACACTTACTGTATCTCGTGGGGCAAGGTGGGTGGGGCGGGTGAAGGCATATCGAGGGCACGCTCCTAGTGCCCCGTCTTCCCAGAGACGGAGGGTTGTTATCCTCCTGGTTTTCTCCCCACGTGTGGTGTGCACCCTGACGCCTGGGCGCAACATGCCGACGTCCACCACATGTCCTGGCCAGCCTTCCCTGCAACAAGGGCTTGCAGTTCCTGAGCCTCCCGCTCTGGGTCGCTGAAGTTCTGCAGGCTACTGCTTCCCGAGAAGGCGAGGCTGTCGTTGGACTCCGAGCCTTCTCCCCAGCCCGCCTCCAGTGACTCGAGTCCGCTCCTGAACCCAGGTCGCTGGCATCGCAAGTGGAAATCCAACCACTGTGCCGACGGGCTGGACCCCACCATACCTATTTTCATATACATTTTTGTATATAATTTGGTATGTGAACTTCATAAATTTCTGTACTTGTAAAATTTCCATGATTCATCTTCAATGCCATCCTTCTGATTCCTGAAAAGGTCTGGCATCTACCCATAATTCCCTAAGCATGCTGCATGTGGGGAAGGGGGAGCTCTGGGCTGAGTAGAGCATATCTGTCATTCTAAAAAGAGGTGCCACCACTTGGCAGTCAGGGGCTCTACTTGGCACTACAGAGCTGGGCTTCAGAGTGTGTAAGAATAGCAAAGCATGAGCTTCCAGGACCTCAATGAGGAAATTGCAGGGACAATTCCATGTCAAGTAACAGAGTGTGCAGTGATATCACGAGGAGAACTATTATGGAACTATTTCCATATCCCACTGACCACAACACAGAACAATCTGGACAGTTTCAGATGTCAGAAGTGCACCTTCAACTTAAAAAAAAAATTAAAAACATCTTCTCAGTATTTCCACTCCAGGAATTCAGCTGCTGAAACTTAACTGCATGACTCCTGCTATTCTACTCTAATACAGAATACTTAAGTTAGGTTGAAAGGAATTCCACATGAATGTGGTAAAAAAAGGAAAGAACATAAAGACCAGTGAAAAGTACACCAATCTTGGTTATAGCATGGGTCAAAACTTACACAAGATCATTCTTTTTCTGAGCAGTACAGTACAATATAGTCTAATGTATAAAGCATCTTTCATACAAAAAGTATCCCAAAATGTTATACAGAAGTAAAAAAGAGATGTAATATGTGGTAAAAACCAAAAACCAATTCTAAGCTGAATAGCTAATGAAATAGAAATAATACTACTGAGGTTAACAAGGAGCAAAAGGCAAATTGACCATACAGAGCTCCTATCCCATAACCCATAATAATGCGTATCCTCATTTTTCAAAATCCAGGTGTCTATTTTTTAAAAACAGACTAAGCTTTCACTACGTATTAGTTCATGGGGAAGGGCATAATGCCTAGAATAAGGTAACCCAAGTGTATATAATAAGACTAATCAATATTAATGGATTCAGGGAACATTTATAAATCACAAGTACTACATGCAAGTGAATAATATCTCTCACTAGAGGGACTTCTGGTGACATTGTCTCCCCTATGGCTATAGATGAGTTAATCCATCCTCGCACAAATTAACAGGCTTAATATTAGCAGTAAAATACTCACTCCTGAGGTATGGCATCGCAACCACATAAAGGCGGAAAAAATAAATTCGAGCTTCTACTAGTTGAGGATGACAGCTCTGCTCCTGAGATGTCTGACTGGGCCTTCTGAGATGTCACAGGCCTCCTGACCCTTCTCTGCTATGGCTATTAAACCAACTAAAAAGGGAACAGCTAGCAAACTTGATATTGTTTTCATGGAGCTCAAAAATTTCAAGGCAGAGTTTCTTTCTTTTAAAGACACGATGACTACATTTCGGACGGACCTCACAAGTCTAGAGACTAAAGTGACTGCTCTAGAAGAACACACTTCTTCTCAGTCTGGTTGAGTGACACAGTTACAAGCCACCCTAACACAACTGGTACAAGCCCATCAAAAATCAGTAGAAAGACAAGAAGATGCCGAAAATAGACACCACAGGAAAAATATGCAAATTTATGGGTTACCTGAAAATACAGAAGAAACTTATGTGACTGACTTTGTAGAGACTTTCCTTCAAACCTCTCTTACCCTGGACTCAGACTTTCAACTAGCGATCGAACAGGCGCGTAGAGTACTTGGACCCAAGCCTACCAATCCTTCAGGTAGACCAAGATCGTTGATAGTCCGCTTTCTCCGTTTTCAAACCAAGGAACTTAAATTGAGAAAAGCCTGGACACAAGAAAGGTTTTTCATGGGGACACTCGAGTTTTTCTTGACAATGATTATGCTCCACTAACAATGCAGCGATGTTGGGAGTATAGTACTCTTTTTGCCACCCTCAGACAGAGTAAGTTAAAATTTAGGACTCCTTACCCAACGTGCCTAATTGTTCGGTAAACTGATGGACAACAAAGCTATGCACCTGCTGCTGAGGCGGCTGTGGATTTAAAGAAATGGGGCTTTACTTTACCTCCTTGGGTTTCACTCTTGCAGAGCATCTCCGATTGTCGCCCACTGGGATGACCACAACAGACAGATCCTGAAGTCCAGAAATCTACATTGGATACCCTGCAGCAAATTATCCAGCAACTTAGTGCAGCTCGGGACACTCGAACACTGCTTGTTAGGAGCTATGCTGCCACAGCACAGTGAGTAACTTTGCTGTGGCTTTTTGCTCCGGTGGCTGTCCCGGGGTTGGGGTGGGGTGGGACTGGACTGGGTCTAGATCTCTTCTCTGGCTGGCCTCCTGTGCTGGTTATGGGGGGTGAGGGGGAAGCCATCCCGACCCTGTGCAGTGGGTCCCTTTTGTCTTACAAGCTGCACTTGCCCTTATTGATCCCGTTGAGGTCTCCAGTCCAGTTGGGAGTATGCACTTGCTGATGCCTATATATTTTAGTTATTTTAAGCCTGATATATGGTGAGGTTGGAAACAGTAGGGTAGGCTGTCAGGTAGAGGACTGGTGATGACCTGGATTTCCATCCCCTTCTGTATTTGCTTTTCTCCTATCCTCTAAGTTTCTGAGTTTTCTGTGAAGATACCATTCAAAGTTGCCTGCTCTGGACAAGTAAATTTATAGGGGGGATTGAGGTGTAGGCGGCCACTTTGTGGGGTAGCAGCTACACGGATCCCTCCTGAGCCCAATTTCCTCTTGTTATTTTGCAGGCTGAATACAGATAAAGATAATACTCCCAACTTCGGCAGCGAAGCCTAGGCAGAGTTTCTTACGGGCTGCACCTTATTAGCTCCTTTGGTGACTTGTTTTAATTAGGGGGAGTGCAGCACTCGCCTTCTGATACCTTCTTCTTTTCTAATGGGAACTAGACTGCTGCAGGAACGGGAGTGGAGGTCCCTGCTTCTTTTGCTTACTGATCCGGTTTGGTGGCTGGGGTGGGGCAGGATTCGGGCACTGGCTGTGGTCATTTTAGATGGTATGTACCTCCCCCCCCAATTAGAATGGTTCTGCAGCATGCGGGGAAATATCCCATCACCGGTGGATTACTGAAGAGACTTTGGTGGATGGCGCCTTATCATCGAGCCTTGGACTTTTTCTGGCTACATATAGTTCACCTTCAGTGCAATTGCAGGCTTATTCTTCTAGTCCTCGTGGACTGTTCTTCATTGAGGAAATTTGGATTGTTCTACAGCCTCAGAAATGAACTTTCCTTATGTAATTTTTTATGATACTGAGACTTGTATCTGTGAATCAAACAGTTATATATAATGCCACTTTAAGTTGCTCTCTTTTAGCTACATCCATTCAGATTTCTAAAGTCATCTGTTTCTGTTTATTGGATGGACTTTTCACCAGAGGCACAGTTATATGGCTTATCATTACTATTGTGTAGAATTTATGTAAAGGATTGGTTTGTATTCGGTCTGAAATTTGGCTTATGTGGGTTATGGTTTTAAAGAGCTCAGATTCTTAATCATATTTGGAACATTTTTTTTCTGCCCCCTATTGTACTGATAAATAGGATTTAACGTTGGGAGGTCGAGTGGGGTGTGGATTCTGGGCAGGTGGGTGGAGATGACGGTCTTTAGTTTTTCTTTTGTCCTAACCTACCTCCCACAGTTGTTATTTTTTCTTCCTTTTCTTCCCTTCCCATTTATGAGGTGACAGATTTATCATGGGAGCTGGACTCATTTCTAGGGTCGACATTCTCCCAGGGCAGTTAATTGAACTGCCACACATGGGGGGAGCATTATTCAGCACCCCATCCTTTGGAAGTCCTGTTAATAATAATAGTTACTTCAGCTTTATTTATTTAAGTTTGGGATTAATACCTTTGAGTCAAGGACTCATTTTCAAAGGTTCCACATCAGTGTTGAACAAACATTACAAAAATACAAGGTTTACAAAGAAAAAGAAAAAAAAAAAAGAGAGAAAAACATTGAAGCATATACACAGGCAGGAACAGTAAAATTTGAACGTATACACATCAAATTAGTAAATATTAACAGATAGACTGATTAGATGGGGGGGGTCAGCTGAAGGTGGCATCGTCTGAGGTGGAGCTTTCAACCAAGTGAGGTCATCATCAGGTAATTGATGGTAGGGGAGCAGGTTAAGAAAAAAGTGGTATACAGCAAAATGATGCAGAGGGGGTAGATAAATGGAAAACTGGGGAGAGGTACTAGCACATTAGCACAGGCAGGTGGCATCGTCTGAGGTGGGAGAGAGGTGGAGCTTTCAATGAAGTGAGGCCATCATCAGGTAATTGGGGGTAGGGGAGTGGGTTAAGAAAAAAAGTGGTATATAGCTGAAAGATGTGGAGGGGGTAGGTATAACTGGAAAACTGGGGGAGAGGTACTATCACATTAATGCAGGCAGGTACAATTCATTTTAGAGCCAAAGAGAGATTTGAGCTCAGCTTTGAAGGTACTAATCTTGGTACTATCAGTGAGGACAGCGGGTAGTTAATTGCACCATTTCAGACCTTGATACAGGATGGAGTTCTGGGCAAGTTTTGTCCTTTTGACAGGAATCACCATCTTGTCAGCAACTGCACTAAAGGTAGATTTTGTTGGGACGACCAGCTTAAAGTGTCCGCCCAGTGTGGGGGATGTCAGTCCAAGTAGTACTTTCTTTAGAAGTAGGCAGTTTGGTATTGCCCTCTAAGATGGAGTGGGAGCCACCCAGTTTCATTGTACAGCGAGCAGGTGTGGGTGTTGAGAGTAGCCCCCAAAGTAAGACGACAGGCCTTATTGAGGAGTGTGTTGATCCTGCTAAGAGCAGTTTTTGTGCCTGCCCCATACATAGGCAACCCACAGTCAATGGTAGACAGTATTGAGCTACTGGTGGCTAGTTTGAGTGCATCCAGTGTCACTGAATTTAGCGGACGAGTGGGTCTTGGAACTCAACCCTCCACTTTGTTTGCATTTTTGGCCCAGTTGGCCAGTTCTAAAGTGGAGACATGATTTGTTGTCTCTTAAGCATTGGTTACACCTACCTGTTTGGTGTCTCTGTGTAATTTGTTTTTCTTGATATTTCAAGGTTTTAACTGTGGTACTGTACATACAGGTTGCTTGTTAATTATCCCTTTCATAGCACATGGACGTATAAATCCTTTTTTGGCTGCAGCCTCAGGATCACATAAGCTTGTTGATGGGGGGGTAGAGTTATGGTAAATGCTCTGGTGGTTTCAGGGGGGGAAGGGTCCCTTATAGTTAAAAATAGCTACAGGGGAACCATGAGTGCTAAATTTAAAATTATATTGCATAATGTAAATGGACTGACTGGACCGGTTGAGAGATACAGAACTATAAAGCTATTAAAAAGTTTAAACCCAACATTTTACTTTTACAAGAAATGCATTTGTCCAGTACAGAGCATCAAAAATTAGCTACATTTGGCTTTTATCATGTTACTGAATCGGCTTATAAACATGGGAGACAAAGTGATTTCGGTACCAAAAAATTCACTTTTTGTTTTAACAGACCATTACTCGGACAAGAAGGGGTGTCTGGCTCTGGTGTTGGGTTCTATTTATGGTCAACAGGTGAGACTATTTGCAGCATGTATATACCTCCGGGTAGCAATGCCTCCTCAACTCAAAAATTAATGGATGTAATTTCAACTCTTTAAATTGCCTTTTAAATCTGGCTTTGGACCCCTCTGCTCCTCAAGCTCCTACGTCCTCCTCTGGGCAGAAGCATCTCTGGCGGCTCATTAGAGAAGCTGGACTGGTGGATGCCTATGGATGACTTACATCCATCTACTAGGCAATTCACCTTTTATTCCCATGCTCACAAGCATTACTCTCAATTAGATTATTTTTGTGTCAGTAGGGAGCACCTTGATCTGGTGCATACTTCTGACATAGATAATATCTATCTTTCTGATCATGCCCCTATACGCCTTGATTTAGACATCACAAAGGAACGTAAAAACACATTCTGGAGATTTAATAACCCTCTGCTCCATGATTCTGAATTTATTACAATGACAAAAGACGTCATCCCTGGTATTGTTAGGGACAATGCTTCTGAAACTGTTACCCCTCAGGTCCTCTGGGACACTTTAAAAATGGTTCTTCGTGGCCATGTAATTGCTTACTCTTCTCGAAAGAGAAGGCAGTGTGAGTCGCAGTTGAAATTTCTCCAGTCAGCCCACATGCAGGAAGATTATACATTAACCCAGCTACTTCACCAAACACAGAATGAGATACAAAAAATACTATTGTACAAAATGGAACAGGCTTTATTATGGCTTCATCAGAAATATTATGAAGGTGGCACTCGGGCATCGAAGATACTAGCCTATCGCCTCAGAAAACAAAGCCAGATGGTCTCTATTCTTAAAGTTAAAGATTCCCAAACAGGGCAGTTGTCACAATCACTTCCCAGATACGTCACGTATTTTGTAAATATTACCCCCAGCTGTATACAGAAGATGCGCCCTCATCACTGGATACTATCATTAAATTCCTGGAGGGGTACAGCTTCCTGTGTTGACAGACCCACAAACAGAGTCTATACTTAGGCGCAAACCTGGAAAAAAGGGAAAAGCCAGGGCTATAGGGCTGAGCTTTATAAAGCCAGGCTAGAGCTGATAAAGGATCCCTTGCTGAGAGCCCTCCAGGAGAGCCACGACATAGCCATTTATCCCATTTCAGGGCCACTATCTCGGCTATTTTAAAATCTAAAAAGCCACCCCATTTATGTGACTCCTATCGTCCCATCCTGGTCTTAAACCAAGACTATAAAATATATACCAGTATTATTGCTCACCGCTTAGATCCTATTCTCCCCACACTTATACATTCTGATCAATCTGGCTTTATTAAGTCACAACAAACTACTGATAATATTAAAAGAATTTTGTATTTAATTAATCATGCCCATTATAATAAAACCCCTTTGCTGATACTTAGTTTAGATGCCCAAAAGGCATTTGATAGGGTCTCTTGGATCTTTCTGTGACACTCTGTCAAAATTTGGCTTTCTTCAAGAATTTTTAAATAATAATCATGGTATATATACTAATCCCAAAGCCACTGTTAAAGTAAATGGTTCTCACTCCTCCCGTTTTAACTTGACTCGAGATACCAGACAAGGTTGCCCTTTACTGCCGTATTTGTATGCAGTATATGCAGAGACAATAGCTCAATTTCTGTGTCAAACGCAGCAAATTCAGGGTTACTTGGCAGAGGATCATTCACACAAACTTGCATATTATGCCAGTGATTTGTTGTTGATTACTACGCCTGATTCTTCATTACTGGCCTTGGAGCGTTATCTCCATATTACTGAACAAGTTTCAGTATATAAGATTAATTCACAAAAAAACAGAAGTGTTAGCAATACATTTTCCCCCTTCTGCATATCTGCAGCAGTGATAACCATATAAATGGAATCAAGCTCATATTAAGCATCTTGGTGTATATGTGACACCAGACCCTGAAAAGGTAGTCTCTCAAAACTATGCTTCTTTTATAGCACAGGTCAAGTCCAATTTACAAACTTGGTGCCACCTTCCTACAATTTTTTTTTGTTATTCCCCCAGAGTCCTCTGCTACCCCTCTGATGTCCCCCACGGGTATGAGACCCCTCCCTTACCCTTCGTGGGCAGGGGTGGGGAGTGTCTTGATCCACTGGACTGGATCCAGTATTTGGGGAGGTGCTCTCCCGGGCCATTGCGGTGAGGGGACCATCATCATCCTTGCAGAGGACTCCCTCTTCCATGTTTTCTTGCCCCGAGGGCTACGGTGCACTAGGCGGCAGCGCACATGCTCCCATGCACACTCCCACAAAGTGTCTGCCGCAGTCCTTCGCCTACAGTCTCCAGTGCTGGTGTGCCACCTCCCAGCCTCCACTAGGGGGCTGCCAATCGCCGAGTGCCGCTAAACCACCCTCCCCGGATTAGGAGCGCAGTCCTGGGGACGCTCAATCGCCTCCTCCCTGCCAACCCTGGCGGCCCATGCTCGTTCCAGATATGGGTGCAGCAGTGTTTGAGTGGCGTCCAGCACATAGCCCTCAAGCGCCGCGGACTACCCTCTACACCTTTAATAAACAGGTGCAGACTATTCAGATGAATGTCTTGCCTCGATTGCTTTATTTATTTCAAAACATCCTGTATCTGCCTTCCAAGACAGAGCTTTGCAGATAGGACAGGATAACTTCCTCCTTTTTACGGTATGAGAAACATCCCCATGTGGCTCTTAAGAAACTGCAGTTGCCTAAGTCCAGAGGGGGTCTAGCGTCACCTAATTTACAAAATGATGCCTTGGCAGCCCTTCTTAATCACATAATATGTTGGTTTTGCTTGCCGACTCAAGCCCCCTTATGGGTACAGGTGAAGCGTGCTATGTCTCCATCTGCTCTTGATGACACTACGATTTTCCAGTCAAACAGGAGTGATCCTGCTTTTGAAACATCCATTTATACAGCAGACATATTACGCCAATGGAGAGCTATTTTGAATAAATCAGACAATATTAGTGGGGCGAGATGGCTGGGGATACCAGCTTTGGACCCGGGCTTTCTACCTGTGAGGCTGGATCACAAGTTTCATTCATGGTTTCGATGTGGTCTTGCTCAAGATTATCATTTTTACCATGATGGGGCCTTTAACTCTTTCTCACAATTACAGAGTGCTTATTACCCGATCTGATTATTATAGATATGTTCAGATCAGATATTCTCTAGGTAGCACTCTAGAGAGCCTCACTGTTGAGTCTCAGGCTATTGCTCCAATCTTTCACTTGATCTTGCAGGCGCAGCAGGAGGATCCCCAACTCACCTTATTTCACATTACTACCGTGCTCTTTCGGATCCCCCTTTTCACCTTATG
This sequence comes from Neoceratodus forsteri, assembly GCA_016271365.2. Classification (NCBI taxonomy): domain Eukaryota; kingdom Metazoa; phylum Chordata; order Ceratodontiformes; family Ceratodontidae; genus Neoceratodus; species Neoceratodus forsteri. Next base: position 1,290,095,404 of record CM028131.1, on the reverse strand, counting down.
GATGTGGTTCAATCAAATTGGGAGGCAGAACTTTCTGTTGAACTTACTCCAGAGAACTGGCAGTTGATATTGTATAGACAACATCAAACAACTAGTTCATATAGCTGGTGTGAGTACGGTTGGAAAGTCGTATCCCACTATTTTCGTACCCCACAAATTAGTGCCAAATTCCACATTTCTAAGGACTCGTCCTGTTGGAGGGGTAGTGGTTGTGAGGTGTCCATGCATACATGTGTTCTGGTCATGCCCAGTGTTGACCCCATTCTGGCAGTCAGTTGGGTCAGCCTTAATGGAGATGTTCCCTGCTTTGAGACCTCAGACACCAGAGGTGGCAATTTTATTACACTTTCCTCCCCAAATTAAACAGAAGCAATCCCTTTATTTACTAAGCATTTTATTGGTGGCAGCTAAAAAAGCCCTGACTAGAAACCATCCTAATTGCGCTGAGGGTTGAGGCACTGGACGCCACACCTCATGCCACGCTGGCCACCCAGGTTCGGGAAAGAGCTCGGGTTGCCATGGGTTAGCGGGGGGTTGGATTACACTGCCGACAGGCAGCTCTCATCTCCCGGGGAGGGATCTGGAGTCTCCCAGGCTCTTGCTTGCCACTGAGTGGAGGCTTGGTGATAGCGCTAAGTCCAGTGGGAGACTCGGTGCTAGGCCAGGCGGGGGGAAAGGGCTGTCACTTGAAGCCACAGGGTGTGTGCTTGCCTCCACGTGGATGCACAACTGTGTTCTGGGGCCCTGGGAGCAGGAGGCAGAAAACCAGAAACTGCTATGTCTCCCCATTGCCGAAGCAGGCAGCAACACGGAGCGAAAAGCTCTATGGGAAAAAAAAAGCCCTGACTAGATTATGGCTGCAACGTGCCCCACCACAAATAAAACAATGGGAGGATATTATTTATAATATTTTCTGATGGAACCTATGACTGCTAGGCAGCAAAACAGATTACCGCTTGTGATGAACAAATGGACTATATGGTTTATGCATGTTTCCAACCATAGGCCTGATATACCTTGATGAGATTGGAGCTGTTATGAGGTTGGATTCTCTGACTCCAAACCGGTCCTCTCTGGTGTCCCCCAGGGCTCAATTTTAGGTCCTCGCCTCTTCAGCCTATTTCTAAACTTGCTTCCCAAATCCTGCCCTGAAAAATTAATACTCTATGCTGATGACGCTGCAATTCTCTCCTCCCATAGGGATCCAAATCCACTACGACAGAGCTTGCAGCTTGCTTTCTCATATGTTGAAAAGTGGTTCCTTGAGCACAAACTGGTCCTAAATCAAAAAAAAAAAAAAAAAGTCATGCTTTTCACCAGTCATCAAAACAGAAATAGGCATACTCCACTCATCATAAAAACTTCTCTTGGAAATACACTAGAACAAGTGAACACCTTCAAATACCTTGGTATTACTTTTGACGAATGTCTTACTTTTGCGGCCCATATCGATAACACTGCAAAAACAGTGCACCAACGCACTGGAATTTTGTACCAGAACCGTCAATTTTTCAACCAAGCTGCCTGAGGATTCCTATTCAAAGCTCCATCATTTCAATCATAGACTATGGTCTAATTGTCTATGGCTCAGCTACTACCACTGCACTAAAAGCGCATCTCAACAGCACTAAACAAAACCTGTCGACTCCTCACTGGAGCACAGAGACGAACCCACACTTGTGACCTCTACATGGAAACCGGTTAGTTGCATCTTTCCAATCGCCTCATGTATCTCACCTGTGTGATGGCAAAAAAATCAATCTTGGGACTCACTCCTCCATATATCCGGGACCTGCTTTGCCTGAACAATGGCACTCGTACCACCAGAAGATCTGACCACCAACCTTTCCTTGTCCCTAGATGCCGGACTGCTCAGGGACAACGATCTTTTACATACTGTGCCCCTACCTGGTACAATGCCCTTAACCTGCCCCTCCCTATCCTCCACGACATTGGGAGTTTTCAAATCCATACTTTACGCTCACCTCACAGCCTCCAGCTCCTGTGACTGCTTTGACTAAAGTCTCATCCCACTGAGTGCACTTACATTTGTTTCACTCAACCACCATGGTCTCCTCTTTGACAAAGACAACCTGATTACCACTAACCTGGTTCTGTCTGCTCCTAAACTTCTTATTTCTCCCTCTCTTCCCTCTCAAGCTTTCCAATGCTTATTCCTTGTCCTTGACACTGCCTCTGAATTCCTTTTTCTTTTCTGTACATAAATGTTACTGTTTAAGTTGTGGCCTTGTTAAATGGCTTACTGATTGTTTGTAACACTGTCTACTATGTTTTGTCTTAATGGCGTGGAACCTTTGTAAAGGAGCCTTGGCTCAAAGGTATTAATTCCTAGAACAATAAACTTCAAACTGGATTGGGTCTAGTTAGTCCTACATATGAGAGTAATTTATTGGCAGGTGTTTGGATTGAGGAGGCCCCCACACACACACTTTTATACGAAGCTCCGGCTTCCCTCTGAGTCTCCCCCCCTGGCAAAAATATTGTTTACAGTGCAATAGATACCTGTGATGCTTGCATTCATAAGTACTGCTGCTATGATTGCTTTCTTATCTTGGTTATGTATATATATAGTACCACTTTAACCTTGAAAAAAACAATTTAAAAAAAATCACTCTCACTAGAACACTGAGATGCCAATATAGCCTTGTAAGTTCACTTTGGTGTTATTTATGTTACATTTTTTCCAGTTACCAGGCTGCCTGTAGCTACTCCATTGTCACTGTGAGTATGTAGTGTTTTTACTTTCCCTTTTGGTGAGCGAGGCAGTTCGCTCAACAACACATGTGGTTTCGGGATACATGAAAGTGGCATTTTAGAATCTAAAATACAGAGAGTATGCCATCTATTTGTACTTTATTGCACATTAAATTGATTTGGAATTAAGAGAAGTATCTTTACAGATTTTGTGCTGTGAGTGAGAGCAACTTTCGCTGAGAGAACTTAGAACCAAGAATGAGGTTGCAGCATAGGCCGAGATAAGTAGAAGGAAGCTGAAACAAAGGAGGACTGAAATAACAGATGGGTAAGCCATATTCCATATATAATAAATTAAAATGATGTACTTACTGTAACTGTTGATCTTCCAGGATATCTTCACCCCTGACTACCAGTTGTGAGTTTGTGCTGAAGACGCTAGGACCTGGTGGAAGCCAGAACTTTTGTGGTGGGAGCTGGCAACATGGCAGACAATATACACACATCACGGCACGCTGGTATACAGCGGTGCCAGTCCACAACCCCCTCAATACCTTTTTTACCAAAGAGGTGAACAACATGAACCTAAGGAGTAACCTATGCGCTCAACCTAAGCATAAGATAGACCAGGTGGCCTGTGTAAGAAGGGACACTAAACCCAGTAACACAGTGTCTTCACAGTCCTAATGAAATACAAAGGGGTGAAGGCCACAACACAATAGTGGAGTGAGTCTGATGGATGGTGGGCAGGTGTGGTAATCAACAGAGACGATATTCTGAAAAATCAACAATTATGGAAATTGCATAATTTTCATATCTTTCACAAATGTCTTCACCATTGACTCCCACTTGTAGGTCAGAGTACCAAGCTCAGGGAAAAGTCCCTCGGACTAGAGTGGCTGGAGATCAGGGTTCACTCAGGATAGTAATCCACTGAAGATTTTCCTGCTAAAGGTGGCATGTTGTCTGGTATGGACATCAAGGGCAAAGTGCTTGGTAAAGGTGTGCACTGTGCTCCAAGTTGCAGCTCTGCAAATTTCATCAACAGGCACGGAGTGTACTTCTGATAGGGAAGTGGCAATTGCTCTGGTGCAGTGGGCACATACCTTGCCCTCCACTTTTACCTGAGCCATAGAATAGCAGTGGTGAAAGCAATTTATAAATTGGCAGATACGCACTTGATTGTAAAAGGTTGTCTCTTACAGTCGTAGGAAACAAAGAGCTGTTTTAACTGTCTGAACTCCTTAGTCATATCCAGGTAACACCTAAGGATGCTTTTAACATCCAGTGAGTGGAGAATCCTTTCTCCCTCATTGTGGAAGTTGACAAAGTAGGTAGGCAGGATTTTAGCCTGATTAAGATGGAACTCCAATATCACCTTCAGTACAAACTTGAGGTGTACATAGAGAACTACCTTATCTCTATGGAAAACAGTATACAAAGGACATGTGACCAAAGCATGGATTTCAGATACTGTGTGTGTAGAGGTGATAGCCACCAGAAATGCTGCTTTCCAAATTAGAAACTTTAAGCCACAAGTCGCAACAGGTTTGCAAGTAAGCATACCCAGCACAAGCAGTAAGCACTGGTCTCTATCGCAGAGTATGAATATGCCTTGTACAGTATAGTTAGTGCAACTTGTGTTTGCTTATTCACACCTGTATCTCACTTGTATTGTTACTATTGTCTAAACTTCACATGATTGTTTGTCCGCCCTCCCTGCGACGAGGTACCTTTGTAAACGAGTCTCTGACTCAAAGGTTGTAAAACTGATTATCTAAAATAAATAAATAAATAAAATGTTGATATCCCAGAAAGCCACTGGCTTCATGATGGAAGGCCTTGTGTGCAAAACACCCTTGAGGAACCTCTTAAACAGCAGCAGCTGTGCTAGGTAGAGGGTACCCTCAGACTCATGTACTGCCAAAATAGCACACAGATGACCTTAACTGTGGAATACTGCAGGCCTGCATCAGAAAGATCCATTAAGTACTCCAGAACCTTGTCGGGTGGACACCTAAAGGGATCCACGGAAAGTTTTGGAGCACGAGACGAAAATGTTTTCCACTTGGCTGTGTTATGTCTTCCTGGTGGAAGGTTTACACATAGCCAAAAGTATTTCAAAAACCTTTTGAGATACTTTGCATGTGTTTACTTCTATCTCTTCATGAGCTAGACCTGGAGGTGAAGGGACTATAGTTTGGGATGAACCAGCTGACCATGAGTCAACAGGCCTGTCTGAAATGGCACAGCACCAGTTTGCTGACTGAAAGTCAATTCAACAGAAGAGATCATATCTGCCAAAGGCCAGTAGGAGGCCATCAGAATCGTCCCAGCGCACCTCCAGCTTGATCAATACTCTCTGGATGAGAGAAACTGGAGGGAATGCATACAGGAACAGATTTTGCCATGGCAGTCTGAATGCATCCTGCCAGAAAATGCCATGTCCTGGACTTCTACAGCAGAACTGAGGCAGTTTGGCACTGAGTGGGGATGTAAACAGGTTCACATCTAGAGTGCCCCACTCATCAAATAGCGATTTCACAACTTCTGGTGCTAGTGACCATATGTGAGGATCGGACTCTATTCAACTGAGCTTGTCTTCCAGAGTGTTCTGGCTCCTTGCAGATAGATTGTTTCTTGCAGGATTCCCTTTGCCAGGCACCATTCCCACACTCTCACTGCCTCCATGCAGGGAAGGCAAGGAGTGTGCTCCTCCTTGCTTGCCGATATTTTACACAACTTGTTGTCTGCCTAGAGTAGAACTGTCTTTTGGCTGACTAAGTCCACTAGGGCTTTCAGAAGGCATAGAACTGCTCACATCTCTAGCACATTGATGTGGAGATGCATCTCTGTTGGGTCTCAGACACCTTGCATCTGCAGACCATGGCAGTGGCCTCCCCACCCCAAAAGGGGTTCCATCATGCCACATCAACAGGAATCCTGTCAAATGCCATTACAGTGATGGCACAATGCTGACAGTCAGCACTGTGCCATCCAGGAACACAAGTGGTTTTTTTTCCCCCCCTGCACTAAAGATTACCAACTTCGAGTTGGAGTTGTTTTGTGGAGGGGCGAACTCCCTGGAGACAGCGGCATTGGTAAGACAGTGGACCAGTACAGTGAACAGCCAACTCTACCGCTGTACTGGTCTTCGTTGTCGTACCATCACTGTATCAACGGTATACGCCAATGGGCAGGCATCCATGGTTAGGATCACCTCTGGCTCCAGTGGAGAGAAGGAGAAGCCCTGGCGAAGGTTTTCCTCTACTGACCATGTCATCAGGTACCTCATGAGGGGTTTGGTCACCTGAATGGGATAGTTCTAAGAGTGTGATGCCTGTGACCATCATGCATGGAGCAGCCACAGGGTTGTCCTCATGTGCAGCCATGCAAGAGGCACTGTAAACACTGAGGAGGCTGTTAAGCCTGGCATGTGCTGTATGGAATGGGTATGCAGTCTTATGCTCTATGATGTACCATACCATCTGCAAGACTACTTTAGACTGCTGTCTTGGAGGAAGGCGTTGAACCCGGGGTCATGTCTAAAATAGCACCTATGAACAGTAACTCCCGGGAGGGTTCCAGTTGAGACTTCAAGGGGCTCAGCAGGACTCCAATGAGAGGCAGTGGACAGTGCCTGCTCTTTCTCCTGTCTGGATAAGCTTGAGATTTGCCAGTTATCCGGGTGTGGGAAGACTTGGAGTCCTAGCTTTCTGAGGTGCACTGCAAGTACTGAAAAGTACTTTGTAAAGACTTACAGTGCCAAGGAAAGCCCAAAGGGTTGGACTCTGAACTGGTAGTGCTGCCCCCTGCACACAGAACCAAAGGTACTTGTGATGGCTGGGGTGCACAAGTACGTGTTGAAATACATTTTGCATATCCAGGGAGATCAGCCAATCCTGTTGCTTCAGGTAGGGTAGCAAAGAGCCCAGAGAAATCATCTTAAATTTTTCTTGATCCATGTACTTGGTGAGATTGTGTGCCATCTCTGTCTAGCTAGCTCCTACCCCAAATAATCCATTCTGTGTAATAGTTGTGTGGTGTGCGGCATACAAAAACAATAATAAAATCATGCAAAATTCATAGCTGAGTCTGTGTTGTGAGTACTGAGTGGCCAACTGCCTAGCAATGATCCCGAGGGCTGCTGGGACGTGTAGTCTCCCACTGTGTCCTACAGACTATGGACACTCCAAAAGTGATTGTTGGGGGCATTTTACTTTTATTTGCATTTTAAATAGTACCTACAGTGTTTGACAGCCAAGTCAGCTCAGCAGGGCTGATTTTTACGCTTATTTGGATGCGTTTGTGTGGAGCTCGGACCCAGGCACTTTCAGGTCCGTGACATCTTAAGCTCGGCCCCCTGCACGAGCAGCTTTTGTGAGAATGTGTGCTGTCTCTGTCTGGCTCCTACCCCAAATAATCCATTCTGTGTTATAGCTGTGCAGTGTGTGGCATTCAAAAATGATAAAAAAAAAGCATTAAAAAATTCATAGCTGAGTCTGTGTTGCAGGTACTGTTTGGCCAGTTGCCTAGCAATGGTCCCAAGGGCTGCTGGGATGTGTAGTCTCCCGCTGTGTCCCTAGAGACTATGGACACTCCAAAAGTGTTTGTTGGGGGAATTTTACTTTTATTTACATTTTAAATACTGCCTGCAGTGTTTGGTTTCTAAGTCAGCTCAGCAGGGCTGATTTTTAAGCTTATTTGGATGCATTTCTGTGGCGCTCCAACCCAGGAACTTCTGGGTCTGTGATGTCTTAAGCTCGACCCCCTGCACGAACGGAGTCGAGTGTTAGCAGAAGCGATGTGCACAGAGGCAACCATGCGTGTCTGCTGGTGTCAGCCAGGACAGATGGGGCTAAGGAGTCTGGAAATTATTCCTAAGTTCATCCCATAAGACATCTCTCCCTTTGCTGTCCTATCTGGTTACTGGTTTGTGGTCTCTTTTCCTTGTATCACTGAGTATATTACCAAAATGGGTGACACTATCATTACCCTAGATGGCGAAGTGGGGTTTAAATGTATCGGAGTGCATGATCGATATGATTGTGAAAAATCAAATTATTAAAGGTGAATTTGTTTGTGATAAATGCAACACAAATATTAAACATTTAAATGACTTTAAAAAATATGGGACTAAGGCTTGACAAGTTAGACTAATCACAACATGAAATGGCTGTGAGACTAAAAAGTGTAAACTCAAGCAAATCAAAAGAATAACAGAAGGAGAATGAGCAAATGATAAATATAGGAGCTAAAAGAAAACATCCTGGGGAAGACGAGCTTTTGGATAATGAATGGTGTATGGTTCAACCATATGGCAGAAAAAGAAGGGTAAAATTGTATTACCACCTCCAGACACTGTGTTGTTAACAAACAAACATGCCATACTAAATGAGAATATGATTGTGACAAGCAGAGAATTGTAGCTGGTCCTTCAAACGTATCTAGGGACTCTGAGGTTTTGACTGATTTGGGTGGTAGTCATTTAAATGAAGCAGATAGTACTCCATATGTTCCCCTATAAATAACACACAGGCGCCATATTCTTGTACTATAACTGGTAGTAGATTTGAAAATGAGGGCATTCAAAAGAGGCAGGTGATGGTGGTGGCTGATTCCATACTAAGGTTCACTGAAATTACTACAGCTAAACAGTTTGAACCACTGTTACAATTAGAAATTGAAACATCAATAGATATATCTGGTGAAATTCAGCCTACACTTGAAAATGACATACAGCAGCTTGTATCAACTCCCCGACAAAACTATGCATTAGGGGATTCTATCCTCAGATTTGTCAACAAACACATTTGAAACCCAGACAAATTTAATCGAACATGTAGAAGTTTTTTGGGAGCAAAAATCTCTAACATTACAAACATGTCCCACAATATATTGAAAAATGCAGGCACAAACCCACTAGTAGTTACACATGTGGGTACAAACAATATTGGACATTCCAACATTGAAGAAATTAAAAAGGATTTTATTTCCCTGAGTGACACCCTTGAGTAAAAAGGTTGTGAGATTTGCTTTTTAGAACTGTTACCTGTGCCTAGGGCAAACTGGAAAAAACCAAAAATAAAATAAAAGCAGTAAATGAATAGTTACGAAAGTGGACGCTAAAAAATGGCATCTCTTATATGACTAATTGGGAGACATTTGAAAGTAGTAACAGTCTCTATAGCTGGGATGGCTTGCACAGGAGTTAAAAGGGGAAGTGCTTTACTGAGTAAAAAGATTGAAAAATATATCATAAAGTCTTTAAACTGAACTCTTCGGTGGGTGGGTGGGTGGGGGCCTCGAGAAAATAAACTTGAACAAGGCTCACCACCCAAAGCTAAAGAAATCGGCCTAGGAATACAAATTCCTGCTAACAAAAGCCAGGACTTTAAATATATTAAAAAAATCTGAATTAGAAATCCTCCTAATCAGGGATGGCATTGATATTGCAGCTTTAACTGAAACATGGTGGGATGAAACCAGTGGCTGGTCACGTGAGAGTGCAGGTTACACACTTTTCTATAAGAACAGAAAAAATGAAAGAGGGGTGGTGTATGTATATATATGTGTATATCTATATATATATATGGATTTCAATGAATTAAATACTGGACAAGAGTCTCACTGCAGCATTGAAAGGATATCCATCCAGTTACAAACTAAAAAAGAAAAGTAAATAAAAACTGTAAATTGCTCAGACCCCCGTTCTCTAGTGCCCAGACATCCAACAATAACTTATTTAGTGAATTAATCATAACATCAAATTTAACATATGTCATAATATTGGGTGACTAACCTCCCAGGAATCAACTGGGATCAGCTTGTTGGAACTACCTCATCTGAAACAAATGTTATCAATACTTCATTGTTACAAGGCCTTGAACAAAAATGTACAGAACCTACCAGGGGAATGAATACACTTGATTTAGGCCCTGTTCACACTACAGCACGGTAACGGACAAATTCTTAAAATTGGACTAAGTCTTACCATGCTGTAGCGTCCGCACTATCCCCAGCATGTTCTAGTCCGCTTTTAATAACGGACCAGAGCACCTGCACTTGGAGCCGAATTCCATGTTTCCTGCAGCACCAGTTTGAAAGCACATTAGGAAACTGCTTACCATTGTGCACTGTACAGTAGATACGCATCCCAGCGTGCATGATTGCTGAACCGTGCTGAGAGACCCGTGAGCGTCCACACTAGAGATTAGTCCAAATTAAATCCTGAAAAGTTTTTAAAAAAGTGCTTAAGCCTAGGTCTTATCAGGGTTTAAGCACAGTTTTTAAAAATGGACCACAAAGTATGTTGTGTGTGGACACGAACTGTGCTACTGTGCTTTAAAACGGTTTCATCTCCGAAAACCGTTTTAAACACTGTAGTCTGAACAAGGCCATAGTTATTACTAATCTACAAACTGAGCTTGGTGATATATCAGTGCAAGGGAAACTGGGCAATAAAGACCACATGTTATTCTTCAGCTTGTCGGCATACTCTAACATGGATATTCACGACTCTGTTTTGCAAAATTATGCTGAGGCCCAAAACAAGATCATTTGAGAAAACATGGAATCCATTGACTGGAAAATAAAATCAGGGATTTATCAGTGGATGACTGCTCGGACCTCATAAAAAAAAAGCTAAGGGAGTTGGAGGACAAATATGTTCCTTTAAAAGAGAAAACATAATCTAAAGAGAAAACCCCAATGTGGTTACATAGAAACATAGACTTTGATGGCAGATAACAACTGCTTGGCCCACCCAGTCTGCCCATTTCCCTACTTATTGGATAAGCTGCAGATCCTAGTTAACCAACAGCCTACTTCTTCTTATCCCCCCACCAGAATTGCCTTATGTCTGTCCCATGCATTCTTGAACTCCCCCACTGTTTTTGACCCCACAACCTCCTCAGGAGGCCATTCCAGGCGTCCACCACCCTCTCCGTGAAAAAATACTTCCTCATGTTGCCCTTGAGCCATCCCCCCTCCATCTTTAAATTGTGCCCCCTTGTTCTTGCACATCTCTTTTTTTGAAAGATGCTACCCGCCAGGACATTTTTTTTTTTTTTAATTATCAATATTCATACATAGAAATGTAAAGACATTCTGTTGTTACAGAATGATACAGGATACATATTCTGGATAACTGAGAATTCAGTATAGGTATTGCTCACACATACTGATTCACTCTCACTCAGATATAACAAAACAGAAATAGACGGGGTGAGTTAAACCATCCTCGAAGGAGCCGGAGGAACGGTCGGGGAGATCCTCCAGGTACACATATGCTTGCTAATGCATTTATATTTGGCATTACACACATAATGTAAAATAAATCCACCCCAAGTACCCCATAAACCCAAACCGGTGGGGTAGGCTTAAAAAAAAAAAAAAGAACAGTTTATATAACATTCTGTGTGTCCCCAATGTGTGTAATAGTTCACTCATTATAAAACACGAATATTGGTTAACGTTAGCCAGAAAGATAAATGACACAGCAAGAGGAGAGCAAATCAATCAGACAGAGGGTATTTTGAGACCTGCTCAAAGGATATGCAAAAGACAATTATGCATCCCCCATATAGTACATCAACAAATTTTAGTAGCCAGCAGAATGGACAATCGAAATTCATATTATGTTTATATGAATTGTCCCAAAAGCTCGTTATATCTCAGAGCCATTTAAACCAACAGTACGTGAAATAAAGCCGTAAGATTTAAATCAGTTAGGTCCAGCCAGTTCGTCATCCAAGGCCTGTTCCTCACTAGGTGGTAAATTCTCCAGAAAATGTGTGACTGCTTCAGCCTCTGTAAAAATATAGGGTTTACCTTTATAAGCAAAAGGGAGGCGAGCAGGGAAGAACAAATTAGCCGAGATTCCATGCTCACCCAAACGTTGCCTCAACTGAAGGAGATCCTTTCATCTGGTTTGAATGCGTGATGCCACATCTGGGAAGATGGATATTTTCTGCCTCTCGAGTTGCAGCTCTCTTTTATCTCTAGCAGTTCCAGTGCTGTTAGACGCTCCTCTAAGGAAAACATCATTACAAGCACCATCGATGTCTGTGCCACTCCTTCTACGAGTCGCTGACGAGACAGGAGGTGAAAAATGCATTCGATACGCATAGACTCCCCAGACAGGCCCAGCGATGTTGTGAGTATCAATCCAAAAACTTGTTTTAAGTCCTTAGTAGCTATAGAGGATTTTCCAGTGCTTCCACTTTATTTGAAAGGAATTTGGAGTCCTTGGCCTGGGCCACGGCGTAATGCTCCTGATGGCTACTGAGATCTTCAATGACCTTGGAGCTCTCCTCTCTTCCCTCTTCAAGCTTTTTAACCCACTGGTCCATAGCAGACAGGGAGTCATTCGTTTGATTTACTTTTTCCTCTGTTTTTTTGGAGGATGGCAAAAATCCTGTCTGTGTCTGAGTCCTTTGGCACTGAAGTAAACACTGCTGCCGATGGCCCTTGTTTCGGGAACATATAGTTTTTCCACGGATTTGGAATGGGAAGCTGCATTTTTATTGGCTTTTTTTGGTCTCATTATGGACTGAGTTGTTACCTGATCACAAGTAAAGACTTTTTGGCAGTGACAAGACAGAATATTTGTTTTAGGCTAAATAAAGGAAGCTACAATAGAGCTAATCTGATACATATCTGTTAAGCTTCCTGGCTGGCTCTGCCCCGCCCCAGGACTTTGTTGATTCCCTTGAGGTACTTGAAAGTTTCTATCATGTCCCCCCTCTCCCTCCTTTCCTCGAGGGTATACATATTAAGCTCCTTTAGTCTCTCTTCGATTGGCTTCTGGGGCAGACTCTGCACCATTTTAGTTGCCCTCCTCTGGACTGCCTCCATCCTATGTCCTTGCGGAGATGAGGTCTCCAGAACTGCATGCAGTACTCCAGATGGGGTCTCACTAACTGTCTGTCCAGAAGGACAACAACTTCCTGTTTTCTACTGGTGATGCCTCTCTCTACACATCCCAGTATCCCTCCAGCCCTCCTTACTGCCTTCTCACATTGCTTGCTTACCTTTAGGTCATCTGATATGACTACCCCCAGGTCCCTTTTCATGTTTGTTGTTGTTAATACCCCCCCATTGTGTACTCTTCCCCTGGGTTTTGTTTCCCAGGTGCATCAATGTGCACTTCTTTGCACTGAATCTAAGCTGCCATACTTCTGACCATTCCTCCAACCTTGCCAAGTCCCTTCTCATCCTTTCCAACTCCCCCCCCCCCCCGTGCATCAACCCTGTTGCAGATCTTTGTGTCATTTGCAGAGAGGCATACTTTTCCTTCCAGTCTCTCTGCAATTTCACTTACAAAGACATTAAAAAGGACCGACCCAGTACTGAATCCTACGGTACCCTGTTAGTAACCCCCCCTTTCTTCGGCATGGACTCCATTTACTATTACCCTCTGTGTCCTGTTATCCAGTCAATTTTTTATCCATGCTACCACCCTGGGACCCACTCCCAGGCTGGCTAATTTGTTTATTAATCTTGTGTGTGGGAATGTGTCAAATGCCTTGCTAAAGTCTAGGTAGGCCATAAAATTAAAACACAAATAAAATTATGAGACAAATTAAAAAAAAAGTGCTTATGCAAACTTTAAGAAGAAATCCTCTGATTCTACAAAATCTAAGTACAAGGCAGAGCAAAAAGAGACCAAAAGATTAATAAGGAAAGAGAGGAACAAACTAGAATTTAAGATTGCACATACCAAAGACAATCAGAAATATTTTTTTCCCTACGTTAATAACAAGAGTGGGGCTAGATCAGTGGGACCTTTGGCTGATAAAGGAGAAACCCTACGAGATCCCATCAATATTGCTAATATACTGAATAGTTATTTCTGTACAGTCTTTAGTGATAAGAAGAATGGCAACAGACGAGCTGTCCCTTACTGAATTCCATAGCTTCTCTGAAGAGGAAGTTTTGTCATCCCTAAATACTACAAAAAACAAATTCCTCCCAAGGCCCTGATGGAACACATCCGAAGTTTATTAAGGAGCTTGCAGTACCATTGTGCCCCACTACTACTGTTCAATAAATCCTTAGAGCAAAGAAATTGTACCCAGTGACTGGAAAAAAGCCATCACCCCCATTCATAAACAAGCATTTGTCAATGCCGAATGTTTGCTTGCTGGCATTGGCATTGGTAGTGTAGAAGTTACAGAACTGCATAATAGGAATGGCAGTGAAGTATTGAACTGAAGCCAACCCCACCACCACTCTGCAGAGAGTGACAGGCATTGAGGTGTGCCTTTGGGTCGTCAGGCATAACAGCCACACCATTTCACCACACCCTACCCTGCAGACACTGACAAGTGCCATAGTGTGCTTTGGGGTCTTTGGCCCTTATGCGCACCCCATTCCATCAGGAAATACAGTGAGATGGGTGCGGTATAGGAGAATGGGGTGAACTTTGGGGCCGAAGACTCCAAGGCATACCTCGATGCCTCTCACTGGCTGCAGGGTGTGGAATGGTATGAGCAGTACAGGCAAGAATCCCAAGTCACACCCCTGATGCCTGTCATTTTCTACAGGGTGGGGCGCTATGGTTGGAAACCCTAACACCTCAGACATTCGTTGGTATTTTCACTCCAAATTTTCAACATGTTTTTTTTGTGACCCCCCACCTCATGAACAGTGGCAATATCAGTTTGTTAGCGAAAGCTGCTTATGCACAGCGACTCTGACATTTAACTACAGGTGCAAAACACATTCAAACAGGATGTGAAAATGACAGCTGTACTGTTCATGGAGAGGTGTAAAAATAGCAATGTTGAAAATCTGCAATAAATATTAAAAAACTGGTAAAGTCAGGCGTGCATAGAAACTGTGCAACACACACCCATAATGTAATTAGTTTTGGGATTTTTTACAGCAGATTGTCAACACAGGCATTTTGAGACCTCCAATCATGAACAGTGTCATTGTGATTTTCTTTATCTGTCCCGAACAATGATTTCCCACAGCGACCACGCATCTCTGCGCTGAAAGTGTGAAAACACATTTCAGCCATGATGTGAAAAATGACAGCTGTACTGTTCATAAGGAACCGTGGAAAAATGCCACTGGTGAAAATCTAGAGTGAAAATATTACAAAGACATGAACTTACGAGGGTGTGTGGAAAATACGCAATGCTCACTCGTAACACAGTCATTTTATGGACTTTTGTCACCAAATTTTCAGCATAGCCATTTAAGACCTCTGCTCATGAACAGTGTAACTGTGATTTACTTAATCTGTCCCAAACATTGCTTTCTTTACCGACTGCACCATTATGCGCTACATGTCTGAAACACATTTCACAACATGTGAAAAATGGCAGCTGTACTGTTCATAAGGAAGTGTAATAAAATGGCAATGTGGAAAATCTGGAGTGAAAATATTGAAAATTATGAGCTTTCTGACGTGCGTAGGAACTGCATAGCATGCGGCTAAATAAAACAATCATTTTAGGATTTTCACAAATTTTCAACATAGCCATTTATGACCTCTGCTCATGAACAGTGTCACTGTGATTTTCTTAATGTGCCCCATACACTGATTTCGCACACCGACTGCGCCATTGTGCGCTACATGGGCGGAAACAGGTTTTGGGCAAGATGTGAAAAATGACAGCTGCACTGCTCATAAGGAAGTGTAATAAAATGGCAATGTTGGATTGAAAATACTGAAAATTCGCAAACTTACGAGCGTGCGTTGGAAATGCGCAACATACACTCGTAAAACAGTCATTTTTAGGAATTTTTTCACCAAATTTTTAACATACCCATTTTAAGACCTCTGCTCATTAACAGTGTCACTGTGATTTTCTTAATGTGTCCCATACATTGATTTACGCACACCGACTGCGCGCATTATACTCTACATGGGGGAAGCCGTTTTGGGAAAGATGTGAAAATGACAGCTATACTGCTCATAAGGAGGTATGGTAAAATGGCAGTGTTGAAAATCTGGAATGAAAATATTGAAAATTCGCGAACTTACGAGCGTGCGTAGGAACTGCGCAACGCACGCTCTTAAAACAGTCATTTTTAGGAATTTTTCCACCAAATTTTCAACATAGGCTTTTTGAGAGCCCACCTTATGAACAGTGGCAGTTTTGTGTTGTTACTTGGTCCCGAAAGGTAATTTCGTGCAGTGACTGTGAAATCACCCTGCGGGCACGATTAATGCCATGACAGTGACAGCATTCATGAGAAGGGGTCCCAAAAACCCCATGTTGAAAATTTGGTGCAAAAATTCCAAAAAATGCTTGAGATATGCAGCAAAGTTGAAAAAACCCTATCTTTCCCATTATACAGCTTACCAACATGTCCTCAGTTCGCGGTCGGCTTGAAGAGTGCAGGCGTGTTCCCGTCCACGAAGATCGTCATGCGGAGTCCGAGGTAAGTATGGGGTGGGGAGGAGGTGAGGAGGCAGGGTGCGAGGGTGGGGGCGGTGGGGGGCAGAGACAGCGAGGACCATTTTTCTGTTTCAGGTTTTTGTTTTTTAAACAAAGGATGAGACGCGGGGCGTTTGCCATGCTGGGGTGGGCTCCCAGGCGTGGCACAGAGGCAACTGTTTTTGGGGAGGCGTGGAGCCGGCGGGGGATTAGGCACCTGTCAGCGACAGCATCTGTTGCCACACTGGGTAGGCTCCCAGCGTGGCACCCTGTACTCTCGGGATGGGGGAGACAGTGGAGCCGACGGATTGGCCACCCCGTTGGCTATACATGTAGCCCACTGGGGTGAGCACCCAGCGTGGCATGTAGAACTCTGTTTGGGCGCAGGCACAGCCGATGGGAGGTGGGCACCTGTCGGCTGTAACAGTGTGGGGGGGCAAGCCGCGCGGTATGCATCGTGGCAGTGTGTAGGGGAGCGTATGAGCAGGCGATATCTTATTGCTGCTCACTGAAGCGTAGCTCCCCCTTTCAACTGTACGCCACTGAATTTTGGACTGCTGTCATAGACAGCTCCAGCAGGCACTGGAGAACTGCGGCCGCGCCTGCAAACACACTGACTGAATTGGAAGTGGGCTGCCACACCTCCAAAAACTCGGAAGATGGCACTATGTTTCTTGCACATGCGTGCAAGCAAACATAAAAAGGAAGTAAATCCCAGGTAGGTAATTATAGACCTATAAGCCTGACATCAGTTCTTTATAAAATAAAGGAAAAATTATTAAAAATATGATTCAACAGTGAAGCCATTACTGTAGGCAAACTTGACCCTACCCAACATGGTTTACCCCAGGAAAGTCATGTACCACTAACCTGATTTAGAAAATGGGCTTTTTATTTCCTGGCATCTGATTGGCTGGTGCCCCTGCCAAGGGGGTACATTATCTTTCAATAGATGCCCAGGAAATAAAAAGTACCAGCCCTAGTGCCCCATCACCCGTTCATGTACCCCTGTGCCCATCCTGCTTCCTGACTGGCTGAAAACACACAATTTAACTTTAAATCACCGCCATTTTACTGTCGCTAGCGTAGGATACTGGCTCTCAATGCTATGCATTTCACTACCAGCTACCTCACGATTCTCTCACACAACCTCAGAGGGGCTCCTTTCAGTTACATTTTGTTTTTTTTCTTATGTGATTAGGTACCCTCTTGAGCAATTTTCTGTGACTCTCAACACCTAAGCTCTCCCTCCAGCTTACCTCTCACTCACACGAGAAAACTATACACTGAGCAAGACAGCCGCCCCCTCAACAGAAGCGATCTCCCAGTCTCCGTTAGCTCTTAAATAATAAAAAACATACACTAGTCACACATAAAAAAAAAACAAAAACCAAAAAACAATAAAATCAAAGCTCTCCGACCGATCAGCTTCATGGAACTGCTTGTCATCAGTGCGGTTTTGAAATGTGCAGCGCGTGCATGCCTTTACAAACCAAAGCAAAACTTCCTTTCATCCTCTCCAAGCTCACATCTGCCATTCGTTTACACTCTTCTCCACAGCAGAAACATAATCAGCCTCTAATACCCTACACAAAAGTGGCACAACCACCAGACCACGGAGATGGCTTAGGGGACGCAACGGAATCCCTTCGGCTCCCCCGAAGGTCAAAACCAAGCAACTCCTGCCCGGTCCCAAACAGAAAAGGGAAAACAAGCAGGTGGCACAAGGGCATCTTCCTCGAACAACCTCAAACTAATTCACACTGACAAAGACTCACTCCAGGAGATTGAAGGCATTCAACGCCAGTCCACCATCCGGGAAAAGCAATCCACACTTCCTCGGGCAAGAAGATGATAAAAAGCCACATATAGCTCCTCCAAAGCCCTTAGAGCCCGGCAGCCAGGGAGACGAAACAAGCACGAAGCTGGTGGGTCTAAAAGGTGTCTTTGCCGAAAACAAGAGCCACCACTCGCTCAGTCTAGCGGTTTTGAAATGTGCAGCGCGTGCATGCCTTTACAAACCAAAGCAAAACTTCCTTTCATCCTCTCCAAGCTCACATCTGCCATTCGTTTACACTCTTCTCCACAGCAGAAACATAATCAGCCTCTAATACCCTACACAAAAGTGGCACAACCACCAGACCACGGAGATGGCTTAGGGGACGCACCGGAATCCCTTCGGCTCCCCCGAAGGTCAAAACCAAGCAACTCCTGCCCGGTCCCAAACAGAAAAGGGAAAACAAGCAGGTGGCACAAGGGCATCTTCCTCGAACAACCCCAAACTAATTCACACTGACAAAGACTCACTCCAGGAGACTGAAGGCATTCAACGCCAGTCCACCATCCGGGAAAAGCAATCCACACTTCCTCGGGCAAGAAGATGATAAAAAGCCACATATAGCTCCTCCAAAGCCCTTAGAGCCCGGCAGCCAGGGAGACGAAACAAGCACGAAGCTGGTGGGTCTAAAAGGTGTCTTTGCCAAAAACAAGAGCCACCACTCGCTCAGTCTAGCGGCTTAGGTAACAAACACGGCACACTCACCCTGCAGTGACAGACACTGATACTGGCTCTCCTGTGTCCTTCGGCCTACAGGCAAAAAGAAAACTCTTTTTTCAGGCTTATTTTTGTTTGATGCCGCTCCTTTGATCTGTAGCCAAGTCCCGCTCTGGTACATTTACTGATCGCAAATTTGAACTCCACAACATCGCGCTAAAGTAAAAAATAAATATAAAAAAGTAATAGTGGCATGCAATGTGGTGCTGTTTGGGGGGTGAGACAACACATTGTTACCAAGTAAAGCACAAATCACCCGGCCCAATACTTCTGGATCAGCGATCCCCAATTTCTACACACCTATTACTGGCACCTTTTTTGAACCACAGTTTCTGCTCTCTCCAGTTTTCAGCACTTAAAAGGAAACTTGATGTCTTGTTTTACATGGGGGGGGTAGGTAAGAGAACAGAATGGCTCTGTCACCTGAGTGTGTGTGTGGGAGGGTTAGGGGATAGAACAGCACATAAAATGAGGGACTACTTTATGAAACAAAAAGTTTATTTGTTGATATTTCTATTTATGTTCAGTCATTTCATAAGTTATTTAACAACCTAACAAAAATTTACACATATGCCCATTTTCTAAGCGCAATAATACCCTCCAGGGTGGGCAGTATTTGGAAATACTGGACCTTCCAGTGGCTATAAGGCCCTCTGCCTGCGGCGTCGGGCCTCATTACACCCCTGGGCGGTCCGGTATTTCCCAATACTACCCACCCTGTCGGGTATTATTGCTTACATAATTTTATGATAAGGTTAGTGCCAGCAATCTTCTTTGACTTTAGTACGGCGTTTGACACCGTGCCTTACTATGAATTAGTGGATAAGTTTAAAAAAATATGGGACTTAATCTGCATTTGGTAAAATGGGTAGAGGAATGGCTGACTGATAGAAGTCAGCAGGTAAGGGTAAGTGGACACTTCTCAGAGGTGACATTGGTCCGTAGCGGTGTGCCCCAGGGATCTGTTTTGGGCCCAACTTTGTTTGGATTATACATAGGCAATATGCACTGCAAAGTAGAAAATAACATACTTAAATGTGCAGATGATACTAAGATCCGTGGTGAAGTGGACACAGATGTTGCATACAAATCCCCTGTTAAAGACCTGAAGTATACTGAAGCGTGGGGTAGAGATAACAAGATGAGGCTTAACACCTAGAAATGCACTGTGCTTCATCTAGTAACACATAACCTAATGAAGTCATATACCATAAATAATACTCTTTTGAGATCAGTTCAGAATGAATGTGACTAGGGATTATTATAAATGACACCTTTGCTTCCCTAAACCATTGTAGGAAGGTAACCCAGACTGGCAACAGGTTATTAAGTTTGATAAAAAAAAAAAAAAAAAAGGCATTTGTATCTAGAAACGAGCAATACCTAATCTTACTATATAGATCATACGTGAGACCACATCTGGACCATGGGTCCCCTGTTTGGTCCCTGTACCTTAGAAGGGATGTCGATTTACTGGAGAGTGTTCAGAGAAGGGTAACTAGATTAATTCCAAGACTAAAGGACAAGTCATACACGGAAAGACTGGGGGAACTTAATGAAAGACAGGTGACATTTTATTACTGTTTAAAATATTGAGTAACCAGATTTCATACATCAATGTGACTTAGTCACTAAAGACAGAATGGTAAATCTAAGCTTCCACTCTAAACAATTAAAAATATCAAGGGCAAACACTTTTCTTCTGCTCGAGGATGAGGGGAGTGATGTAGCCACGACAGGGGTGGTTAGAGACGGAAAGGGAGTGGGAGGCAGGAGGCAGGGGCCAGATAGCAGGAAGAACAGGGGGGAACCTGGAATGCAGTAGAATGGGGGGAGCAGTGAATCAGAGCAGGAGGGGCAGGGGGAAGAGGGAGGAAAGCAAGGAGAAGGACCAGTTGGGAGGAGAAAGTGAAGGTGAAGGACCAGAGGTACAAGGAGGATTCAGTAAAGGGAGCTGAGGGTTTAGGCCAGGGAGCCACTGACGAGCAAGGAGGAACTAAATGGAGACAGGAAGGAAGGAAGGAAGGATGAGCCAGGCTAGTTTAGCAGATGGGGGAGAAGGACCAGTTGCAAGCAGTGAGGGGGAATTAGCGAGGTACAGAAGGATACTCAGGAGGAGGAGAGGCATAGGATTGGAGGAGGGGTGGCCATGGTAAATAAGGAGGGGGTGCATGTGGCACCCAGATGAGGGAGGAACAAGGAGCCGGCTGGGTGGAGAGGCGGTAGAAAGGATGATGGACATGGAAGGAAAGCGGAGGAAAAGGAGTGTCAGAGTGCTCCTGCTGGGGATTCTATGATCAGGGTATCAAATGGGATAGGGAGGAGAAGCCTGGCCAGTTAGAACAAGATGCTTCCTGGACTAACGGTGCACAGGGCTAAGCACTGATATATCAGCTGGCAAGGATTGTGGGGTTCCCAGACATACTGGTCCACCTGGGTACAAATGACATTGAGGAAATAGCGAGCTAGAGATACAGGCAAGATTCAGGAGCTCGCAGGGTCTGTCATGACATAGGATGCACAGTTTCCTTCTCAGAAATCCTGCCAGTGCCAAGGGCTAGTGGGGAACACAAAAGGAAGATTAGGGAGATAAACCTGTGGCTCAGGGAGTAGTGTGAGGCCAGAGGGTATGGGTTGATGGGGGATTGGGGGGAGACCTGGGAGGATAAGGAGCTGTGTGCTAGAGACAGGCTCCATCTCAATTTGGAGGGGAGGGGAATCCTTAAGTTAAAAATAGAGGGGCTCACTGGTGAAAAGTGGGGTTTAAACTTGTGAAGGGGGGCGGGATGGGAGAAAAGGCTGTCAAGGGGGTGCCGATAAAGGAGGGACTCTGTCTCCACCCCCCTGGGGACCAGGAGGTTTGCAGGAAAAGGCCGACTGGCAAAGTGCAGACCAGGGGAAAACAGAATCCCCAAGGGAACACGAGCAGGGGAAATGGAACTATAGGGAAAGGGTGGAAGGTAGTCCTGCTAAATGCCAGGGCTTGGCAATAAAATGCCTGAGCTCCAGGCGTGTTAACTGAGGGAGCAGTGGATGTGGCGGGTCACTGAGATTTGGGCCACTGCAGGACATGACTGGGACCTGAACCTGGAGGTTACACTATGTTCAGGAAGGACGGGGGAGGGAAGGGAAGAGGGTAGCAATGATAGTCAAAAACTGCATTGGTATACGGGGAGTAGAGGAGGCAGAGGGAACCGTGGAGGCGATTTGGGTCACCTTGATAACAAGGGGGGGCAAGAGAGTAAAAATAGGAGTGGTGTATAGACCCCCTGCCCTGGCGGAGGAGCTGGAGGACAGTCTGGGGGCAGATGTTGGGAGGCACTGCAGACTGGGCAGAGGAACAGTGGTGGTGTTGGGGACTCTAAACATGCCAGGAACAGACTGGGAGACTATGACATCCTCTGTGACCAGGAACAGAGGTTGTTGGATGTCTTTCAAGGCGTGTTCCTAACTCAGCAGGTGAGGGAACCGACCAGGAGGCGTTGGTACTGGATGTGGTCCTGGCAGACAGTGACCAGATTGGGGGCCTGGAGGTAAGGGACCCATTGGCGGGAGGTGCCATGCACGGTCTGGTTCTGCCTGGACCTAGGAGGGGCAGAAGGCTGCACAAGACAGAAGTAACCACGACTTCAGGCGGATTTTAAGGAAATGGGAAGGATCCTTAAGGAACATTTGGATGGGATTGGGTCAGACATGGACACTGATAGTAGGTGGGAAATCATCAGGAGAGGGTGCAGGATGCTACCAGCACCTGTGCAAGAGTAAGACGAAATGCTAGGGCCCAAAAACCTGCTGGTGGACCAGGAGGTCCAGGAGGTGGTGCGAAAAGAAAGCAGCCTATAGCAATTCAAGTGCTCAAGGAGTGAAAGGGATCGAGGGAGCACGAGCTGATGGCTAGAAGGGCCACTAGAGTGGTGAGGGCGGCTAAGGCAAGGAAGGAGCAGAACCTGGCCAGGGAAATTAGGAGAGGAACAAGGGGTTCTTTAGATACATTGGGAAAAAGCGAAGGGTGAAGGGGCAGATTAGCAGGATTAAATCAGGGAGAGATGGGCACAAGACCGGGGAGCAGGCTGAGGTACTAAATGAGTACTTCACCTCAGTTTTCCTCAAGGAAAATGGGGTGCTGCATCATACATGGGAGGAGACAGAGATACTGAGGAGGGGGACCCTTACCGATAGGTGGGTCTGGGAGAGGGGGCATCACTGGCAGGTGGGAGGAGGCTAAGCAGGAGAAGAGGCACGAAGTGGAAATCACAGCAGAGAGGTGAGGAGCCCTCAGCTCCCTTAAGACGGAGAAAGCACGGGGCGGATAAATTACATCCCAGAGTGCTGAAGGAACTTATGGATGTCCTGGCGAAAACCCTTGGCGGAGCTTTCACCATCTCTCTGAGGACAGGGTGGGTGCCCCAAGACTGGAAGGTGGCGCATATAGTGCCTATCCACAAGGGGATCAAGGAGGTGGCAGGAACTACAGGCCTGTCAGCCTGACATCGGTGGTGGGCAAGGTGATGGAGGCATTGTCAAGGAGAGGCTAGGGGGACCTGGATAAGTCAGGGTGCCTGGACGATAGACAGCATGGATTCATCCGGGAAATCGTGTCAGACAAACCTGGTGGAGTTCTATGACTGGGTGACAAGTGCCTTGGACCTGGGTAGACCAGTGGAGTCCTCTTTCTAGACTTCAGCAAGGCATTTGACTCTGTTCCTCACGTGGGCCTGTTGGATAAGCTGGGAGAAATGGGGGTGGGAACCAGATGATCAAATGGATAGGCAATTGGCTCCAGGACGGACCCAGAGGGTCGTGGTTGGTGATAGTCTCATCCCCAAGAGGGTCGTTGAAGTGGGGTCCCAGGGATCAGTCCTGGGCCCTTCTGTTCAACGCCTCATGATCTGACATAAGGACAGGAATCAGGAGTGAGATGAGTCCTTTGCAGATGACTCAAAACTGGGGGTGGTGGTGGATGGGGAGGAGGGAGGGTGGCCCTACAGGGGACCTGGAGGCTCTGGAAGATGGTCTAGAGGAGTGGAGCTGAGGTTCAATGCAGGGAAATGGAAGGTACCACCTGGGGAGCCAGAAACCCGAAGTCGCAGTGTACACCCTGGGGAAATGCTACAAGTCTCGATGGCTGAGAGGGACCTGGGGTAGTGGTGGATGTCAAGATGAACAACTCTGAGACTTGTAGGAGGGCGGCAGCCAAGGCCAACAGGATGCTGGGATGCATCGCTAGGGGATCACCTCAGAAGGAGGAAGTGATACTCCTCTGTATAACTGCTTGGTGAGGCTCAAGACCTGAGTACTGCGGCAGTTTTGGAGGCCACACTTAAAGAGGGACATTAACCTCCTGGAGAGGGTCCAGAGGAGGGCAACCAAAATGATTTGGGGCTTGGGGGACAGGACCTATGAGGAGAGGCTCGAAGAGCTAAATATGTACGCACTGGAAGAGAGAAGGGACCGGGGGGACATGATAGAGGTCTTCAGGTACATGAAGAGGGTAAATAGGGGAGGAACAGTCAGGGTGCTTCGAAGGAAGAAGGAGGAGGGGGCCACTAGAGGGCATGGGTGGAAGCTGGAGGGGGGAAGATTCAGGGGAGAAAGGAGGAGGTGCTGCTTCACTGAGAGGGTGGTGGAGCCATGGAATGCACTGCCTAGGGGGCTGGTGGAGGCAGAGACAGTGGAGGGGTTCAAGAGGGGGTGGGACAGGTACAGGGGAAGGGTTCTGGAAGCAAAATCCAATGCAGCAAGAATATCCGGAACTGGGAAGGGAGAAGCCAGAGAAGGCGAGGGGGACAGCAAGGTCGGCACCCAGGGTGGGGGCTGACCAAACGAGCAGACACGAAAGACCGTTAGGCCTATTCTGCTGGCATTTTAGTATGTTAGTATGTTAGTAAACACCAACAAACGGGACAACTTTTTAACAATTCGGGCGCCTAGGATCTGGAATACGTTACCACAATACTTGGTTGACATTACTTCATTTGACAAGTTTAAATTTGAACTAGACAGGTACCTACTATACCTTAATGCCTATGGAAGATACTCCCAATAGGACTGGGAGACAGTCTTGATGGACTGCAAGGCCTACTTCCGACTTAATTACTGGGTAATACCAAGTACTTGTTCAGATTTCTGAGGTCAAAAATGTGGTGCATGTCCCTTGATTTTTTTGGATACTAGGAAGTAGTGAGAGTAAAGCCCTGTGTTTCATTCTGACTTTTGCACTATTTCCACTGGCTTGTTTTTCAGATGGACCGCAATCTCCTGTGCCAGAAGCTTTGGCATTTGAGCTGACAAGGGGAATTGCCTTGTGGGAGGACAGTCTGGAAGGGTTTCTGATAATTCCAGGGAGTACCCCTCTCAGATAATCCTAAATACCCACTTATCCATCAAGATGGAGTCCCACTGATGGTAAAAATGGGTTAGGCATCCACCTACTGGGGAGGAAAGGTCAGCCTCGGGCAGCTGAAGTGGAGCCAGGGCTGTAACTTCAGATGGTGGCATGGAGCGCTTCTTGTGCCTGTGCCTTTGGCTACACCTTCTTTTGGAGCTGGGGAGGCTCCGTTTTATTGTTTTGGGCTCCCCTGCCATGAAAGGACTGCTTGCTATGAAAAGAGCCATGTCCCCTACCACTTTGGGTTATAGGGAGCTGACTTGGAGGTCTTAAGACTTGTTCTAGTTTCATTAGATTCTTTAAGAGACTGCTCTGCCTGCTGTCCAAAAAGATACGTGCCATTGAAGGGCACATTCATGATTTGTTGGACATCCAGTGAAGCAAGCAGTCCACAGCCAGGAGTACCGCCTGATGTAGATACCTTCAGCTATTGAGTGAGCTACCGCATCAAAGGCATCCATAAAGTCTTTAAGCTGGTGGCTGTTAGATTTAATACCTTGTTTAACAGCAAGCAACATCTCTTGTTTTGCGTCTGTGTCTGGTAGAACCTCTGCCAGAGAAATAAGCTTGATCCAGAGAGTATACTCATACTCAGAGAAGAGGCCCTAGTACAGTGCTGAGTTGCTATAATGAACAGATTCAGTGGCATAACATGCATTTGTTATAGCTCCCTGTTCATTGCAATGAGGGATGCTACAAAAACAGCCAGGGGACTTTGTGCAGTACAGCACTGTGCGGTATTCAATAGTACTGTAGTTACTGTCCTGCCTCTACCTTTCTCCCCCTTCATAAATCATTCATTCATTTCATTTTTCTTTAATGTTTCTTTTATCTTACTTTATTTCTGCCACTCCTCTCTCCCACTTCCGAACCTCTTATTTCTCTCAAACCCTTCACCTGCTCTGTTCTCATGCCAAAAGTAGTCAAGGCATAAATCTGCTTGCCCATGGTGTCTAATTTGTGTCACTCCTTGTTAGCAGGGCACGCTCTGACCTACTTGGCCACTATGGCTTTGTCATTCTCAGCCAGAGTAACAATGGCATCGGCTATAGGACGAGTGAAATACACAAGCTTAGTTTTAGGTGCATTGTATTTCTTGTCCATCTGTTTGGGAACAGCTGCCACAGTAGCAGGCCTCCTCCCAGCTGCCTCATAGAGTAACTTTAGGGATGGCATGATGGGAGGAATTAAAGAGTCCAGGAAATTAGGTATATTTAAAAACTGGCACCTAGCCTGGTCTAAGGCTGCTTGCTTGAAATTCAATGTGGACTGCATATTTCTGAGCACAGCCCGGAAGGAGAGGTCCACCCAAGCTACAGACAGGAACTGGATCCGAGATGTCTGGACCATAATACGAGTCATCCTCCCCACCATCAGAAATGATGAGGTCAGCATCTGACTCATCTCCATCTACACCACCCTCACTTGGAGAGTTGTAGAGAGCAGGGGGCGACAGCACAGTGCATGGCCGCGGCAATACCTATGAAACCAGACCCAGTCATGGGGGTCTGAGAAACAGTGCCGGTGGAATCACGAGGGATGTCACCATGAGCGCCCTGAAGGCAACGCTCCTGATGCCACAGACTCATGTGGGGCAAGCAGGACCAAGGTAAGCCCCAAGGGACCCGCACACGGCGCTGTATACAGCATCAACAACCCAACCGTCACTTAAGTGACCTAAGGTGGCACCATGGCAGCTGCTGTACCTGAAGTGGATAGAAGCAACAGTGCAGATGGTGCCAGCTCAGCTGATGCCAAGAAGTCAAGGGCCATCACCAAAAATGGCTTCACATGACTTATACATTGCACTCACTGCTCCAAAAGAGCTACCCAATGGTTGAACAGCATACCAGGGTCCTCCCTAACAGAGAGAGGCTCTGGAGCAGATTCACTGACTGCACAGGCCCAGGTGACCGAAGTATTGTCAGAGACCATGTGAGTTTAGGGCGTCACAGCACACAGTAATGTTAGCACTAATATACTATTGGTTCCGCACCTTCTCCTCCCTTGGTGTGACATCACAGACAGCATCCTGGAGTTGCAGGATGTGATGCAGCCACCAGGACACTATCAGACGGGCTAGCAGATTAATTTATTATTACAGGAAACTTTAGTTGGGATCCACTATAAGGTAAGTGATATTTAAAGGGACACTATCAACCTTTTTTGCATCATATTATTTTTAAGTAAAAACCCACATTTTATGATTACTTACTGTCTCATAAAATGTTTTTTAAACTAGGGATACTTTGAGGTCTAAGGGGGTTGACAGTGTCCCTTTAAATATTACTTATATCATGTACGTTAAGAGTTCCCTAATTGAATGGTAAAAACCCACTTTAAATGTATTCTAAAAAAAGGCAAGTAGCCAGTGCATGTCTTTGAGAACTGAGAGGATGTGATCATATTTCCTGGCATGAGTGAGAAGATGGGGAAGCTGCATTTTGGACATGCTGAAGTTTTGCAAGATGTGTTTTGGGCAGACTAAAGAGAAGCCAATTGCAGTGTTGAAATCAGAAATAAGAAGAGAATTTGATGGATTGATGACACTTCCTCTAAATTACAACAAATCTCACTTTCTATTTGGATAACTTGTTACAACATGACATTGAGGGACTGGATGCCTCGGATTTCTAGAAGTTATTAGAAATTTTGTATAGTCAACTATACTCTATTCTTTATACTATAGGTATGGGGTACTTGAGGGAAAAGTCTGGTTGGTTTGACCAGACCTGTAAATAGGAAAAAAATCAGAACTCTTTTAATTAGCAAAGTATACAAAGTTGCAGCCATTATGATTTAATTGCAGGCTCTTAAACAGAGCCAAGAAATTATATAAAACCTTTCTTCAAGGGAAAAAATGAAGTATTACAATAAACAATGAGAGGTCACATCTCATGTTATCAGTAAAAAAAGATTCTAGATCCTTTTGGCTTCTTGTGGCTAGGGGGTCATCAAACTCTACTATTACTTTGGACACACATTTTTCGGTATGAACTTGGATAGAACATTTTTCTTCATTATTTTATGATTCCAGGATGCAGTATGCCTGTCAAGATTTTCTGATTTACTGTCCAGTTACTTCTGTTACTATTCTTGAAGCAAACTGTGCAATTTCCTTGTTAGGAGTATAATAAAGCCCCTGATTCTGGCAGAGGTATATCTTCAGGGTTCAGATTTTCTTCCTTCTTTTTTTTATTAATAAATGTCCAAAGGAGGGATTCTTTCCATGTTATTGGTTTGGTGCTGAAATGCTTCCAATTTTTAAAAAGGGGAATCAATACAACCCAAAAATGTATCGACCTATTAGTTTGCTACATACAGCATCAAAAATATTTTCTAGAATTCTTATTCGTCTGAGAGAGCAACTTAATCTGGTGGGTGGGCTTTCCTCGTTGCAGTTTGGTTTTAAAGAAAACTGCTCCACTCTTAATAACTGTTTCATCCTCAGGCATTTATTGAAGAAATATTTATTGGTTCATAAGCAAAATCTATATGCTGCTTTCATTGATTATAGTTCCATTTCTCAAAATAAATTATGGCAGCTTATGCAGGAGATAGGTATTGACTATGACCTTATTTTGGTTATTGCTAAATTGTACAGTCAGACCAGGACTCTGGTGAAATTAGGCGCTCTCAGTAACATTTTGGATGATTTTCCAATGAATAAACGTGTACTGCGAGGGGGGTGCTTACTTGCTCCAACTCTTTTTAATATTTAAAAGAAAAGCATCTTGGAGGACCTTTTTCTCTTGGGTTATCTACGATTTTCCAAAAATAGGATCTGTGGAAATACCTGCATTGGCATATGCTGATGATTTGATC
Source organism: Neoceratodus forsteri (assembly GCA_016271365.2). NCBI lineage: Eukaryota > Metazoa > Chordata > Ceratodontiformes > Ceratodontidae > Neoceratodus > Neoceratodus forsteri. Next base: position 1,290,066,525 of record CM028131.1, on the reverse strand, counting down.
TATTTTCCCTGTCTCAATCTGGTCTTCAAAGGAAATTAGACTGTTTGGGTAAGGGTATATCACAAACTGTCCCTGGCTATTAATGATCCCAAAAGTCATGTGGTTATTTTTGGTGGGGGAAGATCTACTCCAAGATGGAAAGTGTGAGAGTTGATCATTACCACTGTAAGTAAATACATTTATCTTGGTTTATGTGTTTCTTCCAATGGTTCTTAGAACGCTCAGGTTGTAAATGTCAAGACAAAACTAAAACAAAACAAAAAAAAAAATAAACACTTTTAGGCTTAAAAAAGTTTAACTTTAAATACGGTGGTAATAGTATTAAACCTCTGAGGCAAGCCATTTCTTCAAAATTAAATCTGCAGGCCTTATATGGAATGGAAATTTGGGCTCCATATAAGGTGTCAGAGCTGGAAATGTTTGCTATACAGCCTTGTAAATCATACCTTGGTTTGAATAAGTCCATCCCTACTCCTTATATTAGAGCAGAACTTGGCTGATTTTTTGGTCTTAGGTTACTGGATAAAATGCATATACTCAGAGCATATACTGAGCGTACTGAGGACTTACAGGCTACTGTAGGTTTGACGCACATATACTTCTATTTTTATCTGAACTGAGGGGAAAGATAAACTCAAAAAAAGGTGCTTTCTTAGATCAGAACAGAGCAGGGATAGTCAGAGTAGAAGAGAAACATTCTGGGAGTGGTGCAATGCAGTGGCTGTGGGGCTGTGGTCTTCAGAAGGACTTTCTGGATACAGTGGTGCTGCCCCATCTGCAGGCACCTCTCTGGGCTGAGGGCAGAAGTTGCTGGTCTCCAGACCGAGTTGGCCAGGATTCAGGGAATCTCATCCCCCACCCAGGGGCCACCAAGTCCACCTCGACTACCTTTGAGGTTGCCAACAGGAGGGGCCAATGGAATATGGTGGGCTCAGGGAGGGTGAGGGCGGTGGAACAGAGGCACATCCCCCATATGGTGCAACTAAGGAACTTCTACGCTGTCTTGGAGGAATGGGAGTGTCCCACAGTGGCATCTGCAGTTGTGACCATGAACGTCCTCCATGGTGGAGCCCCAAGGGAGGGTGGCAGGGGACCCTATAGTCAGGGGTGGATCTGGGGACGGGGGAGAGGGAGGTAATGTGTCATCCAGGAGGCACAGCTCGGAGGGATGGAGAGAGGATCGCAAGGGCGGCAGCAAGGAGGGGGAAGCTGGCTGTCATTGTCCATTTGGGGACAAATGACCTGGCTATGGACCAGTCAGGTAAAGGAAAGGTGCAGGAGGAGTTTAGGGAGTTGGGGAGGGGCCTTGGGCAGTTAGCAAGCTCTGTGACCTTCTTGGAGGTGCTGCCTGTTCATGGCAATGGGGAGGCTAGGGATCTCGGCACCAAAGAATTCAACACATGGCTGAGGAACTGGTCAGCGAGGTGGTTTTCGGCTTCACTGGGGACCCACCTGGAGGGATGAGGGCCTATACAAAGGTGACGGTCTACATCCATCCAGGCAGGGGACCACAGTCCTTGGTGAACAGTTTAAATGCTACATTGGCAGGCATTTAAACTAGCCAATGGGGAAGGTGGTAGGAGGAAGGGAGACAAAGTACCCCCCACACTAGTTCATGAGGTCAATAGCGTGACTGATGAGGAAATTAAGCCAATAACGGAAACAAATAAGACAGGTAGGCATAGGGTAATGGAAATGATTGGAACTGAAAACTGTAATAGGCATACTAGGGGTGACAACACAACCTGGAGAGCCATGTGTACAAATGCTCAAAGTCTAAGCAACAAGTTTGCTGACCTAGAGGCTACCAAGACGGAGGCAGACCTAGACATAGTCGCCATAACCCGAGGCCTGGTGTAATGAGAATCAGGACTGGGAAATGACCATTCCAGAGCATACCCTATTTAGGAGGGACAGGATAGGTAGAAAAGGAGGAGGAATAGTGGCACTTTATGTTAGAGACAACGTAAAAACCATGGAAATACAGTGAGAGCGGGGGGGGGTGAGAGGCACTGTGGGTCACACTGGAAAGAAAGAATAGGGCAGCTGTCCACATAGGAGTAATGTACAGACCTCCAGCTCAGGGGGAGGAGGTAGATAAAGGCATGTTGCTAGCTATCGAAAAAAAGGCTTGCAGGGGAGAGGTATTGCTAGTAGGGGACTTCTATCTACCGGACGTGGATTGAAGCCTCACACTGTAGTAGCAACCAGGAGTAGGAACATCCTGGACTCCCTGGCAGGGAGCATTCCTCGGGCACGCAGCTATGGAACCCACTTGGGAGGAGGTGTTACTTGACCTGGTGCTGTCAAATGGGGACAGTGTCACAGAATTCACGGTAGGTGACCACCTGGGGAATAGTGATCACCGTTCAGTATGGTCTGAGATAAAAACTGGATCAGAATCAAATCACATAAGGACGAGGGTCCTGGACATCCGGAGGGCCAACTTCAAGAAAATGGGTGAATGCCTGAAGGATAACCTGGCAGGGTTAAGGGCAATGGGGGGGGCAGTGGACAAAAATAAAGGAGAGCATTGAGAAGGCTACAACTCTCTGTGTCAGACAGGTTGGCAAAGGCAAAAGGAAAAAAAAGACCGCTATGGTTCTCCAAGGAGGTGGCAGAGAAGGTAAAAGCAAAAAAAAAAGGCATTTAAAGATACAAACTAACACAAGATGGAGGGGGACAGGGAAAGTTGCTAGAAGAAGCAAAGATCCAGAAGGAAATGGTTTAATACCTTTTACTGGACTAACATTGATGTTACAAAAAGAATAAAGTGCCTAAGCTTTCAGACCAAGTCCTTCCTCGGAAGCAAAGGGAGGCAGGGAAGGCAGTTAGGAGCGCAAAGGTGCAAACCGAAGAAAAGATCACCAAATCAGTGAAAAGAGGGAATAAAACATTATTTAGGTACATAAGTGAAAAGAGAAAGACAAAAGGAGGGATAGTAAGGATGAAGGAGGGGGGTAGTGTAGAGGAGGAACACCAAAAGGGGAACTTATTGAACAAATACTGCCGTTCTGTTCAGTGTTCACAGAGGAGGGGGCAGGGGATGGGCCAAGGTTAAAGGACAGGGGCATTAGGGGCAGCGAGGTGGACACAAGTCCCTTTACAGTGGAAAGGGTCCTCAGGGAACTAACCATGCTAAAGGTGGACAAGGCAATGGGGTCAGACAGGGTGCACCCCAGGATACTGAAGGAACTCAGATAGGAACAGGCAGCACCTATGACATCCCTGCTCAACCTGTCATTTGAAATGGAGGTGACACCGTGGGACTGGAAGAGGGCAGATGTGGGCCTCTATAAGAGTGGGAATAGGGAGGAGGCAGGAAACTACAGGCCTGTCAGTTTAACATCAGTGGTGGGTAAGGTAATGGAATCACTGTTAAAGGAAAGAATTAGTGAATACCTTGTCACCAGTGGGCTTCAGGATCCGAGGCAGCATGGCATCACAAAGGGAAGGTTGCAACAGACTAACCGGATCGAGTTTTTTGACTAGGTAACCAGGGAAGTGGATCAGTGAGGGGCAGTGGACGTGGCCTACCATTGATTTTAGGGCCTTCGACACCATTCCACATAGAACATTGATAAACAAGCTGAGGAGACTAGGAGTGGGTACTAAGGTAGTTACATGGGTAGAGAGTTGGCTGAGCAATAGGACTCAGAGGGTGGTGGTAAACTGGACCCACTCTGGAGTAGACAAAGTGACCAGTGGGGTGCCACAGGGATCAGTACTAGGCCCGGTCCTCTTCAGTGTCTTTATTAGTGACATTACTGAAGGACTGGAAGGAAAGGTATAGAAACATAGAATTTGACGGCAGATAAGGACCGCTTGGCCCACCTAGTCTGCCCATTTTCCTACCTAACAGATAAGCTGCAGATCCTAGTTAACCAACAGCTTACTTCCTCCTACCCCCCACTAGGACTGCCTTATGTCTGTCCCATGCATGTATGTCTCTTTGTGGATGACATGAAACTCTGTAACAGAGTGGACACACCGGGGTACAGAATGAGGAGGGATCTAAAATAGCTGGAATACTGGTCAAGAAATGAAAATTACTTATCTACCATAATTCTTGATCTTTCTGTGTATCTTCACCATTCATCACTGGTGGGTTATGGCTGAAGGATCAGGACCCCGCAAGAGCATTTTTTTTTCTAGGGGAGGAGCCGGCATGGCACCACCCTTGAGGCAGACGCATGGCGTGGCGCTCGAGGGATAGTCAGTAAACGATGCAGACTCCTCCCTCACCTCAGTTCTACATATGTCAGACAGTGAGAAATTAGAAATAGAGAAAAGAGGAGGATGGGGCAAGGGAGCCCAAGAGACAGCCAAAGGAAAGGATATAAACAGAAAAAGATATAATGCCGAGTGAGAGGACAGGATTACCCAAGGGGTCTGGAACAGGGGCCCCATCCTCTGGGCAAGTGAGCAAGGAGAGAGAAAGAAGACAGGAAAGAAAGAAAGAAAGAAGGAAAAGGGAAGGAGATAGGAGAGGCCGAGGGAAGAGGAACCCAGATTAGCCATATCCCACAAGGATCCACTCTTTCAATCCAAGAATGCGACTCCTGAGAGGGGAGCACCATAACTTAAGAAAGTGGCATAATTGAGAGGTTTGGCAAGGATCAAGGCGAGAACCTGGCTAAGTCTCCATCCCTGACACCCAAAGGGGAGTTACTGGTCTCCCACTCCTGTTTCGGACTGCTGCTAAGGTGAGGATATAACCCACCCTGGGGCAGAGACTCTCCCTCTATCTAAGAATGTTCCTGAAGGGAAAACTCCTACTCACCACCCCCCCACCAGAAAGGGGGGGAACTTGCAAGAGGGAGGGGCACTGCCCAGAAAATACACTCCGATGTAGGCAGTGGTATGGAAAAACAACCTGAAGGAAGACAAAGAATCCCCACAGCCCTCAGATTCCTACCAACCAGAAGAGGGCCTCACTATCCCACACTTAGGGTACTGGGAGAGATCCAGGACCAGGAGGACCCGGGCATCCTAGGGGAGACCCTCACCAGGGTCCCAGGAAGCTCTCGCTCCTAAAGGGTAAGCAGCTCTGCTTGCCCCCCCACTCCAAAAGGACCCCTACCTCAAGAGAGGAAGATGGTCCCGAGGCACCGCCAGACACAGTCCACAATGGCCTCAATTGGGAGAAAACAAGAAGGGGGGAGACACAGCCCAGAGTCTGAGGCCCAAGAGGGGAAGGTGGGTGGGAAACAGTGATGAATGGTGAAGATACACAGAAAGATCAAGAATGACAGTAGATACATCATTTTCATATCTTATCTGTGTCAATCTTCACCATTCATCACTAGTGAGTGATTACCAAGCCCACCGAAGGGGACCTGGTGCCTCCCTGAGGGAGAACACCCCTCAGCCTCATGTGGGGGGAGACAGAAGAGGAGGAGACCCTCACAGGCCAAGTTAGGCCTGTGATTGGTCAGGGTGAGGCGGGGTCTCCCTATGCCTGGGAGATGGAAGGCGCCCTGAAGCTCCCGCCTCACCCCGCGGGAAAAAGGTGGTGCCTGAAAGAGGAGGCAATCACCTCTGCCAGGCCTAGGTGACACCAAGAAAGGCAAAGCTACGCCGTCCACCTAATGCAGATCGCTGTCCCCGCTAACCTGGACGCCACCTCACTGGCATCATATGACGCCCTTGCTTGGAGCCTTGCAAGCTCCAGGCCATGTGCGGAGAGGGCAATGGCTTGCCTGGTTGCCTCCATATCAGGCACAGATGCTAGGATCTGTCCTAGCAAGGACCATAAGTGCCTGTTGTAGGCAGCATGATGAGCTTGATGCGCTGCGATAGATAGCGAAAGGCGTTCCAAGTAGAAGACTCTCCTCCTCCATTGGTCGAACTCTGTAGAATCTGCCTCTGGAAGTCAGTCGTGCCTTGGGCTTCTATGCCCAGAAGGAGTGTCCAGGAGCATCACACCCGAAGGGGGGTGAGGGCAGGTTCCTGGAGACCCTTGGGGTGCGCAATACCTATGCCAGATTCCATCAGGACTGGGAAAGGAATAGATGGACGCTGCCAGATATGGTATGACACTTCCCGGAAAGGGGTAGGCCAGGCAGCCACCATCAAGTGATCCGTGCTGAACTCAATCAAAAAAGCGCACGTCGTCCATTCAGGACTGCATCTTGCAACCCTGGAGATGTGGAGCTTGTCAATCAGCCCTGAAAAGAAACGCTGATAAGAGGTCTGGTCAGCGTCCGAGGACAGGTGGATCGAGGGATCCTCTTCCTTGGGGGAGGAAGAAAAAGAGGCTGACAAGTTTGAAGAGTCAGAGTCTGGCTGCTGCTGGGGGGGGGGACAGGTGAAAAACCTGTTTATCCATGGCTCTTGTGTAACAGGGGAACTCAGCAGCCATGGCCCTGAACTGCTCCCAGGTCAGCGGCCCCATAGAACCTGAACAGCCTGGGAAGGAGGGAGGGGAAGGCAGCGGTAAAGGGAATAAATGCCTCTGCGAAAGAGGATGCCCTCTGCCAGGGCTAAGAGACCGTGCAGGAGATCCAGCACCCTGGAAGGAGCCACCAGTTGGAACTGATCGCTGAACCAGACTAAACCGGTCAGGACTGAGCCCTGAAGGAGATTCCCCCTTGTGAGGTGACCGGGCTGCGTGGGTCCAGAAAGGTGGCCCCTAGCCTCCTGTAATAAGGTTTTGCTCAGGGACCATGAGGGGGAGAAGGAGGGCTTGGTGCTGTGGCTCCTTCCTGAGCCCCGGAGGGCTACCAGGGAAGACCACTGCTCCTCACCTTGCCCCCTTACCCCTCCAGCCTCCGAGAAGGACCTCCTCCTTGAGCCCAACAATAAGGGTTCAACCTCACCTACCAATCCCAGGGGAGTGGCCGGAGAGGGAACCCTCTTCCCGGCCCCAGGAGACTAAGTGGTTCCGGGAACAGAGTCAGCCTGGTCACCAAGGCCTGGGGACTCAATACCTCCTGGTTTGGAGTCTGTACCAACATCGATGTCCTCCCCGGTGCTCCTGGTGCCAGTTAAGACAGTTGTACTGGGCAGAGGACAGCCTTGTGATTCTGAGGAGTCGGGCAGTCAGTTCGGATCTGCCTCTGTATCGTCCTCCTCCTCGAAAGAGCAGTGGATCCATAGGATCTCCAGTAGGGCCACCCCAAGGCTCTCCTACTCCCAGCGCGGCAAGCGGCACCACGAGATGACACAGTACCACCCACGGTGTCACCCCAATCACCAGAGCTGTGAACGACTCCAGGATCCGAGGCGGCTCTGATAGGTGGCACTGAGGAAACTGCCGGGCTGGACCTGGCAGGTGCAGGCCACAACACCGGGGGAGCATTCACCTCCGAGGAAGTGACTGCCAAGATGGTGCTCCCAGCCCAGCCCCCGGGGGGCGGGGTCGGACCGTGCCTCAGGCACTGTAGAAGGGGCCTCTGCCATGGTGAGGCTTGAAGGGACGGAGGCCCCCCTTCTCCACGGCCCATATAGAACTGGGAGGGGACCCGGAGAAAAGGTCGAGGGACCTGCGTCTGGCACTCTAGACTAAAGAGGTTCAAAAATCGAACCAGCTCTTTGTTGCCTTTGCCTCCCAGTGCCAGGGCAAGGCAATTACGAAATAGACTCTGTCTAAGTGGCTGGCTAACTGTATTCATTACGCTCACCAAAAGTACGAAAAACCATTCCAGGGGCAGTCAAAGGCCACTCCACCAGGAATGTGGCCACTTCTACCGCCTTTTTCAGGAATGTGTCCACTGCAGACATCTGTGCAGCGGCCACTTGGTCTTCTGTCCACACCTTTACTATGCATTACAGTCTGGACATTCCCTCTAGGCATCAAGCTGGCTTCGGCCTTGCAGTTCTGCAAGGTCTTCTGTCTTGAACAGACCCTTAGTTGGCAGATATCTTCCTCCTCCCGGAACCTCGTCTCTGACTCCTTTCTTTATGTTAGACTGCTTGGTATTCAGTCCTATATGTGAAGACCTACTGCAGGAACCCTCTCGAAGTAAGATATAGCAGTTACACAAGAACTTACCATAACAGTAGATCTTCGAGAGAGGTTCCTGCAGTAGGTCTAGTTTCCCACCCACCTTTCCCCCAGCTCCTTATTTTTACCTTTTTTCATGGCCAGGACTCTTGACTCTTCCAGGGCTCAGGGTAATAGGAGTCTATTACTCCTCTTTACTGCTCTCTTTCTATAGGTCTCCGGTGGAAAAGAACTGGAGGGCGGGTGCGGGACCACCCCTTTTATAGTCATGCTGACGTCATGTCACCGGACGACAGGGGGCAGACCCCACTGATGACTGCTAGCTACAAGTCTGCTGTGTGGTCCTGACGCCAGGGGGCGCAGTCCTATATGTGAAGACCTACTTCAGGAACCCTCTCGAAGTAGGATCCACTGTTACAAGTGAGTAACCTGTGTTTCTAGGGATGTGGATATGTTGTTCTATCCACACTTCTTGGCAGACTCCTAGCAGTTCTCTTGGAGGAAGGAGGCAAGGCACACACACCCTACTTAGGGAAGAGAGAGACTGGAGAACTGAGGCCCCCAAACCAGCATCCCGGCGTGACTCTAGGTCAATGTGGTAATGGGAAATGAAGGTGTTTGCTGACCTCCAGGTAGCAGTCCTGCAGATATCCTGGATAGGGATGTTGCTAGAAGCAGCCACCGATGCAGCAGTATGGTGGGTGGAATGAGCCCCAAGCCCTACGGGAGGCTCCCTACCCGCCAACCTATAGCAGAGATCAATGCATGATGTAATCCATCTGCCAATTGTCTGCTTGGCTGCAGGTCCGCCAGGTGCAGCTTCAGCATAGGTGACAAACAGCTGCTGAACCTCTTCCAAACTCCAGGTGTGCGCTCTTTATAATAAGAGAGCGCTTGTCTGAGGTCCAAAGTATGGAGCCTGTACTCGGCCTCCGAGGTGTGACTGGGGTAATACACCGGCACAGTTATCACCTGGTTCAGGTGAAACTCCAACACAACCTTCAGAAGGAACTTCAGGTTGGGGCACAGGACAACCGTGTCCCTGTGGAAGACCAGATAGGGAGACTCAACAGAGAACACCTGGAGTTCCCCAATCCTTCTGGCTAATGTGATAGCCACCAGGAAGGCGGTCTTCCATGACAGGTGTGACATCTCACTCCTGTGCAATGGTTTGAATGGTTTGCCCATGAGCTTTGCCAACACCAGCAGTAGATCCTATGGTGGTGGTTCATGCACCAGAGGGGAAATATGGTAGAGGCCTCTGAAGAAACACCAGACCACCTTCTCCTGTGCCACCATCTGCTGACTGGCCCGTTCCCGGTAAGCAGAGATGGCTGCCAGGTGTACCTTAAGGGTCGTAGACTGCAGACCCCTTTGGAGAGAGACCAAAGGTAGCTGAAAATGCTAGCCATCAAACAGGACAAAGGGTCCAAGCCCTTGCCCTGACACCAAATGGAGAATATCTTCTACTTGAAGGCATAGCACTTCCTGGTCGAATCCTTCCTAGATGCCTCAACTACGGTGAGTACATCTTCAGAGTGACCCAAAGCCTGGAACTGCAGCCGCTCAGGAACCAGGCTATCAGGTGCAGGGATTGAAGATCCAGGTGGGTGACCTTTCCCTGATTGACTGAGAGCAGGTCCGGGTGTGCTGGAAGATGCCTTGGGAGCCTGATGCTGAGGTTGAGGAGATCGGGGTACCAAAACTGGTGGGGCCAGTCTAGGGCCACCAGGATCACCTATGCCTAGTCCCTCCTCACCTTGAGGGGCACCTTGTGGATCAAGGGAAGTGGAGGGAAGGCATAAAAGAGGCCTGGGGTCCACAGCCTCGTGAAGGTATTCCCCTGCAGCGAGCCCTGCTGAGGGGGGTGGGCATAAAACATTCTCAGCTTTGCATTCTCCCTGGAGGTGAACAGGTCCACCTGAGGGGAGCCCCACTGGGAGAACTGGCTGTGTACTACCTCTGGATGGAGAGACCACTCGTGGGATGCCTCGCCCACACGGCTGAGGGCGTCTGACCACTGATTTGAGGCTCCTGCCACATGAATGGCTAGGATATCCACCTCCAGTTGGCAAACAAGGGTCCAAATGCATAGAGTTTTCCTGTACAGAGGCCGGGAGTGCACGCCACCCTGTTTGCTGAGATAGCACATGGTCGTGGTGTTGCCCGTCTGGACCTGAACCACTTGACCCCGAAGGAATGGAGTTAATTCAGTCAGCGCCAGCCGAACTGCTCAGAGCTCCAGCAGGTTGATGTGGCATTGGGATTCCACAGGGGTCCAGAGCCTGCGGACTTCGGGGTCCCTCATGTGGGTACCCCAGCCCGTGAGAGGCGTCGGTCATCAAGATGACCGTCGGCTAGGGACAGACAAATGGGATCACTTCCTGCAGATGCTCAGGGACGGTCCACCACTGGAGAGCATTCCACATCCTTTGGTTTATAGTGCCCAGCTGGTCGAAATGACCTAGTTGCTGAGTCCACTGGCTGGCCAGCTCCCACTGAAGTGGGTGCATATGCCACCGGGCACATCAGACCACGGAGGTGCAGGCTGCCATGTAGCCCAGAAGTCACAGGAAGTCCCGGGCAGGGTACAAGTGCCCAACCAGAATTGATCAGGCAAAGAAGAAAAGAACCTTCACCCTGTCCGTCAGGAGCCTGGCTCTGGCTCTGGCTCAGCAAGAGTCGAGCTCTGCCCCGATGAGGCAAATCACCTGCGAAGGCACGAGTTCCGACTTTGCCTCACTGACCAGGAGGCCAAGATCCCTGGACCTCTCCATCTTCTGTCTGGAGAGACCTGCTATGAGGCAATTGTTCAAACAGAGGTACACCCTGACACCTTGACGCCAAAGATGGTCCGCCACCACTGCAATGCATTTGGTGAAGACCCTTGGGGCCGATAACAGGCCAAACAGCATGGCTTGGAGCTTGTAGAGGGTTCCCTCTGCTCAGAAGTGGAGGAGCCTTTGGTGTGAAGGATGGATTGGGACGTGAAAGAACGCATCCTGCAGATCCAGAAAACAAAACCACATGTTCTACTCGAGAGATGGTATGATCTGAGACAGAGTTACCATCCTGAAGGTGCAAGACTAGAGAAACTTGTTCAGGTCATGCAGATCTAGAATGGGGCGCCAGCCCCCCATCCGTTTCGGGACCAGGAAGCACCTGGAAATGAACCCTGGGATAACAGGGGGATCCGCGACTCTGACCACTACCTCCTTGTGGAGGAGTTGGGTGATGTCATCTCGGAGAGCCGGCCAAGTGTCCACAGATACCTTCTCCTCCCGTGGGGTGCAGGCTCGGCTTGGTGGGTACTGCTTGAACTCCAGAGGCAGACCCTGGCCAACCACTTCCAATACCCACCTGTCCATTGTGACAGCGGACCAGGTGGAAAGGAGGTGGTGGAGCTGGCCCCCCACAGGAGGACCCAGAGTAGGTGTGATGGGCATGGGGGTGGTCACCCCATCCCATCACTGAGCAGGCTTGGAGGAGGAGGAGGAGGATCTCGCCGCGGGACCACCGGGACCCTTCCACTTGGGCTTACGGACAGCCGATGCCCCTGACTTGGGCCGACGGCACCAAGATTGAGCCCGCTGCTGCTGCTGCCCTAATTGATACTGGGGCTGCTTGGCCGCAGGGGCAGAAGGCTGAAAGGGCTTACACTTCTGCTTCTTGGAACCCTGAGATTCCTTCTGGGCGGAGGCGGCACAGGACTTCTCGATACACTGGAGGTGACCGTCAACTCCTGGACCGAACAGGGTCGGTGCATAGGAAGGGAACGTTCACCAGTTTTTGCTGAGTGTCCACCGTAAAGGTTGATACCCTCAGCCAGGTCCCGCAGCGCATGGCAACCACAGCAGCCACCGAATGGGCACAGGAATCCCCAATGTCCAGAGCTGTCTGCAGCTGCTATTTTGCAACAGCCTGACCCTGATCCCGAACCTGCTTGACCATAGTCTGAAGGTCCACGGGGAGATGAGGAAGCATCTCATCTAGAGAGCCCAGGAGGGCATGGGAGAAGTGTGTCATGATGACAGCCAAGCTCGCCTGACAGAGACCAAGCGAAGAGGCAGTATAGACTTGTTGGGCAGAATGGTCCAGTTTTTTGGACTCTTTGTTCGGAGGCCTATCAGTGTTCTCCTGAATTTCCTGAGCACCGAAACACAGATTCGGGCACCAATCCCTCAGCCGAGGGGTGCTCTGTGAACCCTGATAGGGTGCCAATGGGAACCGCATACTTGTGGGCCATCCGGGCCAATGGCGCAGGGCAGGAGGCAGGCTGCTTCCTAAGCTCCAGAGCCAGGCCAGTGATGGCTTTGGCTACTGGGAAGGCCTCTGTTGGAGAATCCCTTTTAGTCAGAATATCTGTTAGGGGATACTGAGCCCATTTCAGGACAGGCTCCAGTTTTATTCCCGTGGATTGGGAGATGAGACGGAAAATGCCCATGAAGGACGTGGAACCTTCCTCCATCAAGAGACTCCCCATCGAAGTCTCATCGAACTGATGAGAGTGCAAGGAGGAGTCCACAGACTCTGAGCAGTCTGGATAGATCAGCTGACCACATGAGTCACTTTCAACCTGCAGCGGATGGTCGGGAGTAAGGGTGACCGACAGCCTATGCGGGAGGCCCTTAGCAAGCCGAGACTCCTTAACAGGAACCCCGGAGGGAGGCCGTTTAGGTGGTGGCTCCACCACAATTGGCAGAGAGGCCAGTTTCGGCCAAGCCAGGAGGGCCTTCACTGGCTCCGCAGGTGGAGGGATGGTGTTGACCGGCTCCGGAGGAGTCGGTGTTAGCCTAGAGGGTGACAGCTATGCGATGGCCAGTGTGGAAGCCTGGGTCAACTTCGGACTGGCCAACACCAACTGTTGAAACATGAGATCCTTGCAGCGTTGACGCAACTTGCACCGAAGCCTCTCATCTTCCGAGGAGGATGAGGATGAATAGCAGCGGCACTGCTTCTTAGAACGTCCAGAATGGCATCTGTGAGTTCTCCTTGACCTGTCGGTCGAGGGTGACCAAGGCCTCAACCGTCACGGGGACCGAAGGAGATGCTCTGAAGGAGCCGGGGAAACCTGCAGCTGCTCCAGACCAGGGTCAGGGACCATGAGGAGGTTCCCAGAAAGCTGGGTTTCCTCCTTGGTAGGTCCAGTCAGGACCGGAGTCCTGAACAAGGAATTGTCTGCCTCATCCAGCGATAACGGGTTGACGGGGTCGATAATTTTGACCAGGTCGTTGTCCCACGTCTTAGCCTGCTGGCCTGACGAGGGCACCGTGAAGCCAGTGTCCGAGGCTGCAATTTCGACTGAAGTCAAAACAGGAGATTCCTGAGACTGAGACCTCTCTCGATCCCAAGAACGACGTTGACTAGACTTCTCTCTCCACTCCTTGGATTCCTTTTTACGGGAATGAGAGCTGTGTGAAGCTGACTGGCCCTTCCCCTTGGTTGGGAGAGACTGGCACAACTCCTTGAAGGAGCCTGTAAAGGTAGAGCCCAGTTTGAGTGGCACAAAGACCGATGCTGAAGAGGACTGATCGGCAGCCCAAGCCGCCTCCTCCTCCTCAAGGGCCTTCATTTGTTCAAGTTGCTCAGCAGACCCCGGAGCCGCAGAACCACCCAATGGGCCTCTTTAGATTTGACCAGCGGGTTTTGTTTTTCTGGTCGTCTGAGCTGTAAGCACACGAGGCGACTATCCAACATGTTTGGCTGGAACGAGCGACAAAAGTCGCAGGCCTGGTATCATGATCATGGCCCAGGCAATAGACGCACGTAGCATGCGGGTTGGTGCGAGACATCTTCTGTCTGCAGGGACACCGACTGAACCCAGGTGAGGACTTGTTCTCCATTGTGGTTGCAATCGTGAAACGATGCCGCGAAACTCTAATGAGTTTTCGCTTATGCAAATAATCCAAAGTTTTAAGCCCCAGGGACTACTCAACGCGGGAGTGATAAGGAGGGAACCTGAATCTTCCAGCGGAAAGGAAAATCTGGCATCAAGGGGCGGAGCCGAGGGTTATACCACCCAGGCGGGTGGGAGGAGCCAGCTTTTAGACCTTCCAGCAAGATTCTTAAAGGGAAAGGACATGCCAAGAAGTGTAGCTAGAACAACATATCCACATCCCTACAAACAACATTTCCAAAAAAAGAAGCATACTGGCAGCTTGCTCAAATGTAAGTCAAAGGCAGTAGTGCTAAAACAAAATGCAGATCCCCAGCTGGGATTTGATGTATTATGGGAGGCATTATATGTAAAATGCCCCTCAAAAAGCGAGCAAGCCCCCTCTAATTGGGCAACCGCATATCTAACCACAGGCAAGAGAAAGGTTGATATAGTAGCCAAGAGCCCCTAGACTAAGGAATACTTATTTTGTAGAAAATACGCATTCCAACACCTGATGGACTGGAGAGGTATATGGATGTAGATGACATGAAGCGGCACATCAAGGAGATCACTTCCACTTCATAGAACTGGTATGTCTTGAGAGAAAGTGTTGTGGCAACCACCAGAACAGCTGCCACTCTCACAGATAACTCTGGCACAATCTATGCTATGGCTTCATGAGCCATGCAAGCAGATGCAGGGACTACAGGTCTGGATGGACCAAGGAGCCGTGTTTCTGTGAAATCAGTCTTGTGTACAGAGGCAGAGGTATTGGGGATTCCAATGCCAGCCGTTACAGCAGGAGATACCAAGTATGTCAAAACAATAGAGGGGTGATGAGAACTTCCCTTTCCAGGAGAGGAATAATGCGTCTTGCCATAAAGCTTCAGGACTGGAGCGAGCCAGCAAAAAGCATAGCAGTGCTGAATTGTGCAGGGATGCAAAAAGGTGCAACTCTGAATGACCCCACCTTGCGAAAAGGTCTTTAACCATCGAGGTCAGCAGTCCCTGCTCGTGCATTCTGGACTGGGACCAGCACAGCGTGGCTGCTGAGATGTTTCAAACACCTGAAACATGTACTGCTGATAGTTCTAGACTGTGTTCCAGGGCCTACTATCGAACTCTCATTACTTCTCTGCACAGCAGGCATGAATGCTGCCCCGCGGGTCGATGTAGTGCATCATACTGATCTTGTCCATCTGCATTAACAGGCGGCAGGGGACAATCACCCCTGAAATGCCTGAAGTCCATACAGGACTGCGTCTCATGTCCAGGACGTTATAATCAAAGTGCATTCCATCAGGGTCTTGTGTCTGAAGAGGCCCTAGGAGGCTTCCCCCCCAGATCCCAAAGCATCTGAAGACAGAGAGAGGAAGAAGAAGTAAAGATTGTGGCATTCCATCTTCCACATCAGTGCTCTGCATAACAGAGATATAATAACTGGTCAGCAATTTTTTCTATGGGCTGAACCAGTTATAATTTGCCGTTATAACCTGCAGGTTATAATGGCAAGCATGAGCTGAGTCATTCAAAGCATAGCTGCTCCTTCATTGGCTGACACTCCATTTGTGGGTGGGCTGAATGGTCACAGAAACATGGCGGCTCCATTGCTCGCTTACCGACGAGCCGCCAGTCACCACAAAGTCCTTCAACTCAGAAAAATTCTTTATTTTCTAATATAAATACTGTGTCTGGCTGATCCTGCAATCTATTTTTTTCAAACCATCTGGTTGATCCTGCACTTCATCGCCCACAGAACAAAGCTTTCGTAGCTACCCACACACAGCGCCAGCCTGATCGCCGATTCGTAAGTACACAGTGCGAGCGGAAGAGTGCTCTGAAACTAAAAATAAAGAACTAAAAAAAAAAACCAATAATCTGAGAAGTGTGTCTGTGTATGTCTATGTGTGTCAGTGAGAGCCTCAGTCAAATACAGGGACACCACAGCAAGGCTGGAAAAAAAAAAGTGTATAAAACTCAAATTTAATGGTTGCCCTCGGTGTGAGTTTGCTTTAATAAACCCTCGGGCTTCACCCTCGGGGTTTGTAGCATCCACCTCAGACAACCGATGAAATCACGCTAAGCACACTTCCCCATCCATTATTCTATATGTTATGTGAATCTTCCAGGATAAGGCGTCTATGAAGTGATCCCACTGGACTCTCAAAAGTCCACTGTGGTATTCGCATATGCAAACTGGCACTATGACAATGGCTGCTGCCACAAGGCCCAGAAGGCATAGAAAAGTCTGTGCTGGTACATAATGGTAGTCAGATACCAACTGTGCTTGTGTAATTAGTCATTCTTCTCTGTCCAGCGGCAAAAACACAGCACCCTGCGCCATGTCCAAAACTGCCCCCTATATATTGCAGGCGTTGGCCACGTGTCAGTACAGACTGTTATGCTGACTGGCACCCCAAAGGCATAGGACCCCTTCTGGTTTGAGCTGCAGTTTATGGTAGGTGATCCCTGGAGTAGGTCTTTAAGAGCCAATCGTCCAGGGAAGAAAATATATACAGGCCTTCCCTGCAAAGGGCTGCTGGTACTACTGCCAAGCATGGGCATGGGGTAAAGGCCAGTGGTGCAGAGGATAAGCCACAGGGCAGTATCTTGAATTGGTAATGTTCCCCCTTGAGGAGTAAGCTCAGCTATTTCCTGTGAGGTTTTCTGATTTTGATAGTAAGATAGGCATGCCTCATATGCTGGGAGCATATCCAGTCCCCTGTTTACATCAGCAGAAGGAGACCTTCCAGAGAAACCATCCGAAACTCCTTGTATTCCATAAGAAATTTAGGTCATCCTGAGATCTAGAACAGGCCTCAAAACCCCTGTCCACCTGGGGATTAGGAAGCATCCGGAGTGAAACCCTTCATGCCCCTGTCTTGGAGGTGGCAGGGGCTAAGGCTCTTTTGTGAATAAGTTGTAACGACTGGATAGCATGGTTAATGAAATTGACTGCCACTCCTACCCTGTGGGTAAGGAGGTTGGACAGACATCAGAGGTAACCTGTATGCATGTTGGCCTCTGAAGGGCTGTCAGCATGTCAGCCCACAAGCCAGTTTTCACGTGGGGCATAATTTGGAAAACCAACTGCCCTACAGGCAACAGTGACGTTATGCAGACTGCTGCTAGTAGCACCGCTGCCTGGCAAGGTCACGTAAAGCATCATAAACAGAATGATTGAAATACTGATCCAGCTCAATGTGAAGAAAGAAAGAAAGAAAGGTACTGCCTACCTGCAAGAGAAGCTTCCCACAGTGCCTGGCAATTTATAAAATGCAGGCCCCATGTAATGCATGGGTAGATGCTGGCATGGCCTATTGCATCCCCTCTCCTGGATTCTGTAGCAGGAGATAAAGGGAGAATGTTGGCAGGTGCCCTGCTGTATTGTGGGCAGCTCTAACAGTACAGTGTGGGATGAAGCATACAGTAATACTGGTTCCTATCAGTCTTTAATGAACAGCTGACAGGTTTATATAGATATATAGATATTATATATATATATATATATTCTTTGCAAAAAACTTCATTAATGCATCAGTTAGGGTGAATACCACAGCGACAAAAGCAGGGAAATGAGGCGTCAGGCTTTCCAACCCTAACGATCCACCCAGGGTTCCCAACCCTACCACCCCACCTCCATCTCCCACCCCTCTACACAACAACAGGCACTGGGATGTGCTACTGGGTCATCAGGTCCAACTCTTGCCCCATTCCATGTGTAAACAAGCTGCATGCTACAGTATAGGACAATGGGGTGAGAGTTAGTCCTGACAACCCAATAGCACACCCCGCCTGTTGTTGTATGGAGGGTGGGGGGATGGGGTTGGGGTGGTAGGGGTAGGAACCCTGGGGGTGGGGCGTTAGGGTTGGAAACCCTAATGCCTCATTTTCCTGCTTTTGTTGCTGTGGTATTCACCCTAACTGATGCATTAACAAAGTTTTTTACAAAGAATTTCCCTTCTTTTTCAGATAGTATAATTGTATCCTCATTTTACTGTGGGAGCGCAGGGTCTGCTCCCATCCCATCATCCAGATAGTACAACACAGTACAACAGTATCCATACATCACAGTGAGAGCGCAGGGTCCTTCGGACCTTGCACTCCCATCCCTTCATCGAGATAGTACAACAGTATCCATATGTCAAGGTGAGAGAGCAGAGTCCAAATCCTCCATCGAGATAGTACAGCACTGTCCATATGTCACGGTGGGAGAGCAGGGTCCTTTGGATCCTGCACTCCTATCCCTCCACTGAGATAGTACAACAGTATCCATATATCACTGTGGGTCCCATCCCTCCAACCAGACAGTACAACATCTGGTGGGCATCAGAGCAGATATGGGGGTAGACCTAAAGTGGTCCTTCATTAAGGAAGGAATACTGGTTGCCACAGATGAGGGTGTTAGGCTCAGGGGGAAGAACACAAGGGCCAAAGCACCCAGCTAGTTCAGTTCTGGGGTTGCCAAGGCAGTAAGGGAAAAGAGGTTGGCCTATAGAAAATTCAGGAAGACCAAGAGAGAGGTGGATAGGGAAAATTACCTAAGGTTGGCTAGTGAGGCAAGCAAGTAAGTCCAACGAGCAAAGGTACAGAAGGAGATTCAAATAGCTGAAGGAATTAAAAAGGGGGAGAAAGCTTTCTTTTACTACATAAGTGAGAATAGGGACAAGAAGGAAGGGATTGTTAGGCTTAAGAAAGGTGTGGAGTGGGTGGAGGATAATGGAGGAAAAGCAGAAATACTAAATGAATACTTCTGTTCTGTCTTCACCAGGGAGAAGGATGGACTAGTGCCTTCAGGAGGGAAAAGAGGAGCTGGGGGGAGGGGAACACAGACACAGTGATAGAAGGGGACAGAGTGAGGGAGGGTCTGCTGGCAATGAAAGGAGACAAATCACCAGGCCCAGACAGAATACATCCAAGGATACTAAAGGAACTTGCTGAGGAGCTAGCAGGGCCGCTAGCAGACCTATTTAATAGTTCACTAGAATCAGGCGTGGTACCACAGGACTGGAGAACAGCACATGTAGTGCCCCTTCACAAAAGCAGACCCAAGGGTGATCCAGGAAATTACAGACCAGTCAGTCTGACCTCCATTGTGGGCAAGCTGATGGAGACCATACTAAAGGAAAAGTTGGTGCAATATCTAGAGGAATATGGTCTCCAGGATGAGAGGCAGCATGGGTTCATGGGGGGAAGATCATGTCAAACAAATGTGACTGACTTCTTTGACTGTGTCACTAAGACAGTAGACAGGGGCCAAGCGGTAGGCATCCTCTATCTTGATTTCAGCAAGGCCTTTGACTCTGTGCCCCACAAAAGGCTGATCAGGAAGTTGATGGATCTTGGAGTTGGGGAGAAGATGGTCAGATGGGTGGAAAACTGGCTGAGGGACAGAACCCAGAGGGTGGTGGTGGGGGGGGGAAGAGTTATCTGGCACTACAGAAGTAGCCAGTGGGGTCCCACAGGGCTCTGTGCTGGGGCCGGTGTTGTTCAATGTCTTCATCAATGACATTGGGGATGGCATTAAAGGCAAAATGTGCCTATTCGCAGATGACACCAAGCTCTGTGGGAAAGTGGACACAGCTGAAGGGATAAGGGACCTACAGAAAGATCTGGAAAAGCTGGGGAGGTGGTCCAGGATCTGGCAACATGGCTTCAATGCCAAGAAATGCAAAGTTATGCATATTGGAGCCAAGAATCCCAGGACAGAGTATTACATCAGAGGAAGAGAAGGACCTGGAACTGATGATCACTAGTGACCTGAAGCATACCACGCAGTGCAAGAAAGCAGCAGCGAAGGCAAACAAGATGCTGGGATGCATAGCTAGGAGGATCAGTAGTAGGAGAGAGGAGGTTATACTGCCCTTGTACAGGTCACTGGTAAGGCCGCAACTGGAGTATAGAGTGCAGTACTGGTGCCCACACCTCAAAAAGGACATTAACCTGCTGGAGAAGGTACAGAGGAGGGCTACAAAGATGATAGCCGGTCAGCAGAGCAAGGCATACAAGGAGAAGTTGAGGGCACTGAACATGTACTCCCTGGAAGACAGGAGAGAGAGAGAGAGAGAGAGAGAGCAGACATGATTGGGATATTCAAGTACTTGAAAGGGATAAATAAAGTTGATAAGGAGAGTCTCTTTAAGCTGAGTGGCAACCATATCACAAGAGGGCACAGTCTTAAGCTGGAGGGTGAAAGGTTTAGGAGGGAGGTCAGGAAGCACTTCTTCACAGAGAGGGTGGATGACACTTGGAATGCGCTGCCAGAAGAGGTCATCTCGTTGAATATGGTGGGCAGCTTTAAGAGAGGCTGGGATAGACATTGGGGGAAGGTAAGAATCATGGGTAGGGAGGATGGGAGGAGTGGGGAGGGAAGGAAAGGACATTAGCTCAAACTGTGGACCCTGCAATACGAGCAGACTTGATAGACCAAATGGCCTTCTTCTGCTGGCTTCTTCGTATGTTCGTATGTAACATAGTACAACAGTATCCATGTGTCACTTTGGACCCTGCGCTCCCATCCCTCCATTAAGATAGTACAATACTATCCATATGTCACAGTGAGAGCACAGGGTCCAAAGGACCCTGTGCTCCCATCCCTCCATACACACAGCACAACAGTGTCCATATGTGACAGTGGGCGAGCAGGGTCCATTGGAACCTGCGCTCCCATCCCTCCATCCAGATACTACAACAATGTCCATATATCATGGTGGGAGTGCAGGGTCCTTTGGACCCTGTGCTCCCATCCCTCCACAGATGCACATATGTATCTAGCTGTGGAAACACAGGGGTCTTGGGCCCCTGCGCCTCCACAAATTAAGTTATGAGCAGACGTACCAAAATTGCAACAAATAGTCATAACTGTGTCATCTCAAATAATTTTCACCCCAAATGTTCAACATAACATTCTTACTACCTCACCACATGTACCTAGTACAACAAACTTTCAACCCCCCCCCCCGTGAAAATGTAATTCCGCACGATTGTAACACCATTTTTGTGCCACAGTTGCGGAAAAACATTTTCAGTAGGATTTGAAAAATGACAGCTGTACCATTCATGAGATGGTGTGGAAAAATGGCATTGTCAAAAATCTGGAGTGAAAACAGGAACAATTGGCAATGCTACGAGTGTGGGTAGAAACTGCACAACTCGTGCTTGTAACGCGGTCATTTTTTGGAATTTTTTAACCAAATTTTCAATAGTGGCATTATGGGACCTCCCCTCATGAACAGTGCAACTGTGATTTTGTTAATCCATTCCAAAAGTTGATTTCGCATGGTGATTGCGCCATTCTGCATCACAGGTGCCAAAACATGTTCTGGGCAGGATGTGCAAAATGACAGCTGTAGTGCTCATAAGGAGGTGTGAAAGAATGGCAATGTTGAAAATCTGAAGTGAAAGTATTAAAAATTGGCGAAGTTATGAGCATGTGTAGAAACCGCACAATGCTACTCGCACGTAGTCATTTTAGGAATCATTTCACCAAATTTTCAACATGGGCTTTTGGGACCCCTTCCTCATTAACAGTGGCACTGTCATTTTCATGACCGGTGCCGAAGGTGATTCCATAGCGACCGCAAAATGACCTTCGGGACGAAATGAAATAACAGTGCCAGTGTTCCAAGGTGGGGTTCCAAGACTCCGATATATGGCTTACCTTGATTCCTCAGATGCAGTTTGGCTTTGAAGAGTGCAGATGTGTCCGGTCCACAGAAGATAGCGATCCCAACCTCGGAGGGTGGCGAGGCAGGGGTGCGGGGAGGGGTGCGCAAAGGGAGGATGGAGATGGGAGAGGGAGGGGAGACAGGATCACTTTCCTTTTTTCAGGGTTTTTTTAAACAAAAGACTACAGAGGACAGTTTTCTGCATTAACAGGATAAGTTATATAAAAAAAATAAATAAGGGCACACTGGGGTGGGCTCCCAGTGTGCCAGATGAGTTGAGGGGCATGCATGATGCCGACAGGGGGATTGGGCACCCCCGTCGGCAGTGAAAGTGTCGATGGATGAGGCAGACTAGTTCAATGCAGGATCCTGCATAGAAATGTTCGCTAATTTTGATGCAGAATTCTACACTGAAGAAAAGACATCGGGGAACAGTTTTCTTTTTCCACAGGCTTTTAATTTTAAATAATGTCAGGCACACTGGGGTGGGCTCCCAGTGTGCCAAATATGTGAGTGTGTGGGGGGGGGGGGAGATACATAACAACACAGGGATTGGGCATCCCATGTTAGTGGAAACAAGCAGGTCTTCCTTGACTCTGCAGCTGGCAGCACGAGTTCCACTCTTCTAATACAGAGAACGGCTTACAAGCCATTCTCTGTATAAACTGGCACCTGAGAAATAAACTTGTTTGGGTCCAGCTTAAAACCCCTCAAAAACATCAGAATACACCTGAAGCAGTCCTCATTAGCTGTTTTCTGATTTATTTTTTTTGGGTGTTTTAAATGTTCAGTACTTCAACATTCTCATTAAGCGGCAAACAAGATGGTGGACGCAACACAGCTCAATTGATCGAACCTCTGTGATCTGTGTGCACAATACCAGGCTTCCTTTCAAAAAAGAAGCTGGTATTGTGCGCACATTACTCCTACTGTGCACACAATACCAACCTTCTTTGCAAAAAATTATTTGCAAAAAGAAGCTGGTATTGTGCAAAAAATAAATTTTTCATTCCTGACATATAAATTTTCCCATAGGAAACACTGGGAAAATGTAAAATGTCATAACTTTTGAACGGATTAATATTTTTTCACCAAACCTTCAAAAGGCATATCTGTGACCCAAATGCTTTCTTCACCGAAAATTTCAGACCAAAACCTTAAGCCGTTTCTGAGATCCAGGATGACAAAGAAATGTTAAAAAAGCTGCTTGTTCTGTTTTTTTTCAACACATTATATCTCAGAGACCACTTGATGGATTCTGATTAAATTTGGCAGGTCAAGAGACCTACCCCTTAAGATTATGCATGTAAATCTGCAAATCCATTGAAGGGCTCCAAAGTTATTAAGGCTCACAGTCTGGACTTTAACACAGAAGTGCCATTTCACTCTAACTATACTAGTTCAACCGCACCACTATATATATATATATCTATATATATATCTATATATATATATATATATATATATCTATGCCAGTCTGCAAAGCTGGTGTGCTGCTCTTTGTCCTAGGATACTGGAGGATGAAATAATGAGAGAGTGCTGGGCACTTGCCAAAATATATATATATATATATATATATATATATATATATATAGCGAAGTGCCATCTCTCATTCATCCTCAGCTATCAGATAAAACAGCACACCTTCTGTTTCGCTATATGTGTGTGTGTGTGTGTGTGTGTGTGTGTGTGTGTGTGTGTGTGTGTATATATATATATATACACACACACACACACACACACACATATATATGCCAGTCTGCAAAGCTGGTGTGCTGCTCTTTGTTCTAGGATACTGGAGGATGAAATAATGAGAGAGAGTGCTTGGCACTTTCCAAAATGCCATGAAATTCCTTCATGTAGCCACATAAACCCATAGCAGAATGCATATAGCTGCCCATGGGTGCTGAGAAATAGGTACCCCTGTACAGTCACACAATATTTGCTATAAAATGTAATCCTCCTTATAATCAGAGTTCCCCTTCATTATCATTGGAGGATATGAAGCTGCATCGTCGATGCCGTAGTCGACAACTGGAATATGAAACCACTCCAGTGATGGTGGAGGCAGTAAAATCAGGAGGTATGTGCAGTGTACTGGCTGGAGATGTCAACCGAGCCTGCAATGCAGCAGCTCTTGTCAACAGCTGAACAGGCTGCACAGGTAAGCCTGTGAGTGTATGTGATATAACCACCACAGCAACATCCAGCACTGTGTACACAGTAACAACGTCCATCTTAGAGGACAAGAGTGCTAAGTCTCCATACCCAGATAACATCCATGTTGGGGAACCTAGCAGAGGAAATTAGCAGGCCCCCTGGCAGATCTGTTTATCAGTTCGCTGGAATCAGGGGTTGTACCACTGGACTGGAGAATGGTGCATGTGGTGCTGCTTCATAAACTCTGACCCAGGGATGACCCGGGCAACTACAGACCGGTCAACCTGACCTCAATCATGTGTAAGCTCATAGAGTCGATCCTTAAAGAAAGGCTACTAGGTTACCTGGAGGAAAACTGTCTCCAGGACAAGCAACAGCAAAGGTTCATTGCTAGGAGATCCTGCCAAACAAACCCAATCAATTTCTTTGACTGGGTCACTAAAATAGTAGACAAGGGCCAAGCAGTTGACATCCTATACTTGGACTTCAGCAGGCCTTTGACTCTGTGCTGCATAGGAGACTGATCACAAAACTGGAGGATTTGGAGGTTAGGGAGACTCTCTGGATGGATGGCCAGCTGGCTGAAGGACAGGACCCAGAGGGTAGTGGTGCAAGGGGAGCTCTCAGGTTCTAGGGAAGTTACCAGCACAGTCCCAAAGGGCTCAGTGCTTGGGTCCGGGTTGTTTAATGTCTTCATTACAGATACAGAAAAAGGCATAAAAGGCAAGATTTGTCAGTTTGCAGAGGACACCATGCTCTGTTGGAGGGTGGATGCACCAGAAGGAATGCAGGAAATAACAGAAGATCTGGCTAAGCTTGAGAAGTGGTCCGTAATATGGCAACCTGGGTTCAGTACGAAAATGCAGTTCTATTCAGTAGAAGTGCAAAGTCATGCACAATGGAGCCAAGAACCGGAGGATGGAGTACAGCCTGGGAGGGTCCTGGCTGCCAAAAGTGAGGAAGAGAAAGACCTGAGACTGATCATCACTAGTGATGTAAAGCACTCCTCACAATGCAGGAAGACAGCAGCAAAAGCCAACAGAATGCTAGCGTGCACTGCGAGTGAAATCAGTAGCAGAAGGAAGAAAGTCATATTGTTATTACACTGATCGCTGGCGCGGCTGCACCTGGAGTACAGTGTGCAGTACTGGCGTCCCTACCTAAAGGACATTAATCTGCCAGAGGTGGTCCAGAGGACAATGATTAAGATGGGTAAGGTTAAGCAGGGCAGGACGTATTTATTTATTCATTTCAAGAGTTTAGGAAAAACATACTGAGCTAATAGCTCATTTCCAGACGTGTCCTGGGTGTAATGGGATGTGACGACTGCAGTAATAAGTAACATCAGTAATGTTACAATTATAAAACAATAATAATGAGTAAAAAAAGTAAAAAAAAAAGTACAAATTAGGCAGTAGACAACTGAGAGGAAGGACAATGTAAGTAGTGCAAAACATGGCATGTCAATAGCAACAGTTCTGCAAACTGCAACTGGCTGCAAAATTAGGGACTAAAGGGAGATTGCGAGTACAACAGTGGACTAGTCAAAGGCAGAAGTGGACCAATAAATCAAGGCAGTAGGGGAGGGAGTAGTACAGAGGGAGGAGCAGTGGGATTAGCCTAGGATCAGCAGCAACTGTTGGAGTGATACTGAAGTCACAAAGGCGGAATTTTAGTGACAGGGAAGAGTAAGCAGAGAGCAAGTGTCAGAGCTGTGAAGGGGAGTAGGAGGTGAAGAAGGATAAAATAGGAGGAGAAAATGGTTGTGTGTGTTGGGGGGGTGGGGGCAAGCCAGAATTTGCAGACAATGGTGGCACAATGAGCTAGGCACCTAGCATCAAGGGAGGGCAAGGACAAGGAGGACTACAGGGAACAGTGCTGGGTTCTGGGGAAGAAATCCAGGACAAACTGGCAGAAGGAGTGAAACAGGAAATTCAGCCTGGCAAGGGTGGACTTGGAAATATCACTATATACAATGTCGCCATAATCGAAGATAGACAGAATCATCATCGTGATGATCTCTCTACGAGCAGGAAGTGGGATACTTGTTTTGTTCCTGTAAAGTATCCCAAATTTATGGTGCAGTTTCTTGTGGATGGTATCCACATAAATAGAGAAGTCCATATGACAATTCAACCATACCTCAAGGTATTTAAAGGAGGCATCCTCAATCATAGAGCCATCAAGGGTCTGGAAAGAGGGGAGAGCTTGGCAAGTCATTACCTCATGCCAAAGGTCAAGCAAACCATTTTTTGGCATTGAGTGACAGCTGGCTGATCAGAAACCAGTGCTGGATGCTGCTGAAATCTAGTTGGGGAACTGTCGTGAGGTCCAAGGCAGAGAAACCAGAGGCGTAGAGAACTGTGTTGTCTGTGTACTTATGAATGGATGCAAAGGTGCACGTGAGGTGAAGGTCATTTACGAAAATGGAGAACAGGACTGGGCCAAGGATGGATCCTTGGGGATGCCAGAGCAGATAGGGAAAGCAGGAGAGATGGTGTCACCAATAGGGACAGCTTGGGTCCTACCCTCCAGGTATGAGTGAAACCACTCAACAGAGACGGAGAGTCCAGCCACTTTCAGCTTGCTCAGGAGGATGGGGTGAGCAACAGTGTTGAAGGCTTTGGCCAGGTCAACGAAGACAGCAGAGGTGACCAGCTCCTGGTCCATGCCAGAAAGGATGACTAAATTTCAGGCCTGTTACTGTGCATGTGACCTTGCCATTAGGCTTAAGGGTCAAACAGGCAAGGTCACATGCACAGTAACAGGCCAGCAATTAAGTCATGATCAAAGGGAGGTGTGAACCTCAGACACCAGTTTTCCTTAGGGGGGCATGATGATCCCAGGCTGACAGAAATTTGGAATTAAAGAACCCGACAGCTGTGTTAATGTTGCTGGCTGTTAGCATGGGGGGACCAGTCGGTTGCCATCAGGACAGCAAGTAATGAGGATAGTTACAGCGATCGGAAGGATCAAAGTTGGAGGAATTTAGGGTGGGCTTTGGGGTGGTGTATCTTGCTCATATGGTAGACAATATGATGGTCACTGAGGGAGTCAGGGAGGAACCAGCATCCACTATGTGGTGGGGGTGGGAGGACAGGATCCAGTCCGGAAAGGAGTGAGTTTGGATTCTAGGGTTGAGTTTTGTGGGATCCAAAATCAGTTGGGTAAGCTGGAGTGATTATATGTTTTGGTGTAATATTTGATGGGAGGATGAGAGTCAACTGAAGCTGAAGTCACCTAGGATGAGCAACTCACCAGAGGCATGGGAGGACAAGGTAGTAAGGAGCTCAATGACAGAGGGAGGGGATATGTCAGGGCAGCAATAAACTCCAGCAATGAATATGCAAACAGAGAAGGGGAAGGAGAGTTTCAGGAGGACCATCTCATAGGTGGAAGAGGAGGAGATGGACAGCACAGGATCAAACTGGGTGCTGGAGTACAGACAGATGGCTATGCCTCTGCCCCGCTAGTATGATCCTGTTGGGACTGAGAAGCCAGGGATGGCTATAGCAGTATCTGGGATCTTGTGGGACAGTCAAGACTCTGAGATCACCCAGACATCCGGGTTGAGGTTTACCACCAGGGGTTGCAGAAGGTCAATTTGGGAGAGGAGACTGCAGATGTTAACATTGGCTACTCTCAATCCTTTGGGGAAAGGAGAGGCAGTTGGCTTGGCAGGACTAGGGTTGAGATCAATGTCAACTGCTAGAATGTGCAAGGAGATGAAAAGCTTCTGTGAAGGAGAGGGAGAGGAATAGGGAGGGAAGAATGGCGGAGGCTCCTGAATGTGTCAAAGTGTATCCAGGTGGAAGGGAGGAGGCAGCACCCAGGAGGCAGGAGTTAGTGTTGGAGGGGGACAGGAGAGGCTAGTGGATCTGAACATGTAGTCACTGAAGGAGGAGGAGGACATGCCCGAGACTTTAAGCACATGAAGGGCACAAACAAGGTGAGCAAGGAGAGCCTCTTCAGTTTCAGTGGCAGTAAAACTGAGAGGGGACATTGCCTTAAACGGGGGGTGGGCAGGAGCCATTTCTTCCGGAGAGGGTGTTTGCAGGGTGGAACAAACTTCCTGAAGAGGTGGTCTCACTGGAGACAGAGGAGTGCTTCCAAAGAGGGTGGGATGGGGTAAAGGGAAAGGTCTGGGCCAAAAGAGAAGTGGGCAGTAAGGGAGAATAGCAGCTGAGGTGGGGAGGTAGAGCCCCTTGTTGCCACTTGGGACTCTGCAATACAAGCAAACCTGACAGACCACTAGGCCTTCTTTTTCTGGCACTTTTCCTATGTTCGTATGCTCTTAAATCCATATATAATGTTTTGAAAACATTTTTAATGTGAGAGAAAAAGGTAAGTTCATTATCAAGAAGGACACCAAGAATCTGACTATAGTACCAAAAATGATATCCGAGTCACAAATACATAAGGAATTAACACAGCTCTGTTTGACAACGTTTCTAAAGGGGGACTTTAATCTGCTAGATGCAGGTTGGAACATTCTCGCCACAGCTACAGCAAGAATCAGTACCACCCTCAACCCCGTAAAAGGGTTATTTCTCGCAGCAGCTGGTTTTGGAACCCACTAGGGATGGGGCAGTGCTGGACCTGGTACTTACAAACAGAAACAGCAACGCTGATGTCACAGTCGGTAGTCCCCTGGGTACAAGTGATCACTGCACTGTGTGGTTTGGCATGCACACAGGAAAGGAAAAACAAATGAACAAAAAAACTGACAGACTAAGATGAGGGTCCTGGACTTCAGAAGGGCAGATTTTAAAGAAATGGTAAACTGCCTCAGAGAATGCCTCAAAGGGGAGGGAAGGCAGAGGGAGGCTCAGTGGAGAAAAATTGAGGGTATAGCCCAGGCAACGGCATGCTTTTTGAAAGAACTGAACAAGGGAAAGGGGAGGAAGAGGCTGCTATGGTTCTCTAATGAGGTGGCAAACACAGTGATGGAGAGGAAAACAGTATTTAACAAGTACAAGGAGACCCAGAAGATGAAGACAGGGAGGTATATCTGCCAAAACAAAGGGAGGCAGGAAGGAGGGTGAGGGCAGTTAAAGCACTAAGAGAGGAGAGGAGAGGATAACTAAGGAGGTCAAAAAAGGGGACAAGACCTTCAGGTATGTGGGTGAAAGAGGACGACAAGGGGAGGGATAGAAAGAATCAGGAGGGCAGTGGGGACTGTACAAAGGAAGATCAAGAGAAAGCAGAAATACTAAATGATTACTTCTGCTCGGCCTTCATGGTAGAGGGTGGGCCTCCATGGTGGGGGCGGGGGACACGAACCAGCATGTTGCAGCAAGCACCAGGGAGAGGGGAAAGTGGACACATGTCCATTCTTGGTGGAGAAGGTCTGGAAGGGATTGGAAGCTTTAAAAGAGGCAAGGCAATGGGACTGTACGGGATTCATCCAAGGGTCCTAAACAAACAGAGCACAGTGCTGGACATCCCTCTGGCAACTCCTTTTAGCACCTCCGTGGAGATGGGCAAAGTTCCAGACTGGAGGAGGACCAGCATGGTCCCTTTACAGAAAAACAGCAGTAGGGAGGATGTTAGCAACTACAGGCCAGTCAGTCTCACATCAGTGGTGGGGAAGTTAATGGAAAACCTACTGAAGGAGAGGCTTGTGAAGCACCTGGAGGCAAAAGGGCTGCAAGACCACCGGCAGAATGGTTTCACGGGAAGGGAGGTCATGTCAAACTAATTTTAGAGATTTGTTTGACAGGGTTACCAGGGAGGTGGATGAAGGGAGAGTAGTGGATGTGGCCTATCTGGACTTCCGTAAGGTTTTCGACACTGAGCCGCCAGGAGGCTAGTTAAGAAACTGGGGGATAAAGTGACAAGCTGGGTATACAAATGGTTAAGGGATAGGAGACAAATGGTGGTGGTAAATAGTAGCCACACAGGCAACAGGAGGTTGACTACTGGAGTGCCACAGGGTTCAGTGCGGAGTCCTCCTCAACGTTTTCATAAGCACCACTGCAGAGCAGCTTGAGGGTAAGGTGCATCTCTTTGAGGATGATACAAAAATATGCAACAGGGCTGACACACAGGAAGGGGTGGAGAGAATGTAAAGGGATCTGAGGAAACTAGAGGAATGGCCTAGGGGTAGCAGCTGGGTTTCAATGACAGAAAGTGCAAGGTTATGCGCTTAGGGCTGCAGAACCCAGGGGCTGTGAATAAGATGGGGGAGTGGAGCTTACAGTCGCCAAGCAAGAAAGACACCTAAGGATCATCATATCTGATGATCTCAAGGTAGCTGGGCAGTGTGACAAAGCAGTGGGAAAGACTAGCAAAAGGCGGGGGTGCATCGGGAGAGGGATGTCTAGCAGGAGGAGGGAGGAGGTGCTGCCGTTGTATCGTTCACTGGTGAGGCCCCACCTGGAGTACTGTATCCAATTCTGGAGGCTGTATCTCTGCAAGGACAATGAAAGGGTGGAGGCAGTACAGAGGAGGGCAACCAAAATGATGAGGGGGTTGCAGGAGAAGCCATACAAGGAAAGGCTGGAGGAACTCAACATGTACTCCCTGGAAGATAGGGGAGCGAGAGGGGAGATGACTGAAACCTATAAGTACCTCGTAGGAGTGAACAAGGTGCAAGTGGAGGGTCTTTTTCAGAGAAAGGAAGGCACTAGAACAAGGTGGCATACAATGAAGCGAAAAGGGGGCAGTTCAGGACAGATGTGCGGAAATACTTCTTCACTGAAAGGGTGATGGATGACTGGAACAGCCTGCCAGATGATGTAGTGGGGTGGGAGTTTCAAGTGTGGGATAGGCAAAGGGTCATAAAAGGTAGAGGAACAGGGGAAGGGAGTGACACCTGTGACCCACTAGGGTCAGTGGTGATGCAATAGGCAGGGACAAGGGGCAGACTGGATGGGCCTAGAGGTCCTTTTCTGCTGACAAAATACATGTTTCTGTTTCTTTTCCCAAGCAGAAGGACTTTAGCTGAAGATACTAAGTTGTATGTGGCCACGAATTAATTTGGAAAATTAACAACGGAGAAAGACTACGTAGTTACCCTGTCCTGCTGATCCTGTTTAATCAGGATTCAAATATGAAAGAATGCAGGCACAGGCCCAATCTCTCCTTTCAAGAACAAAAATCATGCCCA
The DNA here is from genome assembly GCA_016271365.2 of Neoceratodus forsteri. Lineage (NCBI taxonomy): Eukaryota > Metazoa > Chordata > Ceratodontiformes > Ceratodontidae > Neoceratodus > Neoceratodus forsteri. The sequence goes on along the minus strand of CM028131.1, from coordinate 1,290,035,761 downwards.
ACTAAAAAAAGCCCCATACAGTATAAATACTGTAAAAAGGAAAGAAAGAAAAAAAAAAGAGACTTACCTCTTGGTTAGGCAGTAGTTATTAACCCACTAGTCCAAAATTTCCAGTGCTGCATTTTAAGAGGGGAAAGAACCTTATTTGGGTGCCGAGGAGCTGGCAGCCTGATCCCTTCCATTTCTCTATCAAAGCCACGACGCACATAGAGACATTTCATGATGCTGTAAGTCTGTAGAGCACTTTTCCACAGAACTGAGTGGGGTGTCTTTTTAATAGATTTTCTACCTTTTAGACAGCCATTATGTTCAACTGCAAAGGCACTGTTCATCTGACAAGCAAAAAATATCAGGCTCCTGGCTCTACAATGCCCAAATACGATCCCTTCCTTTCCTAAAATACTGGCCTGGAAAATTTGGTTTAGTATGTCTGCTACCTTACTGGGAGGTAAGGCTCTTTTTTATTTACTCGATTTAGAGCACAACAGTTATGTTTACAAAGTACAGTACTACAAAAACAAAAAAAACAACATTCAGTAGTCCTAGTACAATAGCACACAAAATGATATTGCACCAAAGAAGTGAAAAATTATCAATTTAATTCTGGCAAGAAGGAGGCACAGCAAACAATGGACAAAAGCACAGGCAGCCTGCCCCCGCCCGCCCCCATTTATTGCAGTGTGGCGTACCACAATATGTTTGGGAAGTTGGCCTGTGCTTCTGTTTTGTACTATGTCTACCTTTTAACCACAACAACAAAACTTTTCCAAGACGCCCTTTTCTCCAAAGTCGAAAAAAAGTCTGTCATCTTGGGGATGCCCCTGCCAACAATGGACAGCAGTAAAGTACAAAGATGGGGCTAACTCCAGTATAACTTCAATTATTTTTAACCAGCCACACATCAGATAGCAAGGTGACATTCTGCGACCCAAGCACCACTTCATCTTGGCCCTTTCTCAGTTCTAAGTTTCCCACATTCAAGTATGCACTGTCAGGTATAAATAATTCCTTACACTGTTTTCCACAGAATATGAATATGCCTTCATAGTGGAATTGCCTTATATGGCTAAATGCTTCCACCTGTAATTGTAATGCCTCAGTGCTAAATGCTTGGATTTCCGAAAGTGCAGCATTCAAGCCAGCTCTCCTGGCAAAAAGAAAAGTAAAAATAAAGAAATGAGGAAATTTGAAGTTTTATTTGAGTGAGCCCCATCCTTGTAATTCACTGCTATACCCGCTTCTTTCCAGAATTAAACTGGTAATTTTTAGCATTGTTTGTGCTCTCTCATGTTGCAGCTGTTTATTGTGTGTGTTGCCCTGCTGTGTCTTGCAGTTATTGGTTTAGCACGGCCTCACCCAGACATAGCCTATTGCATGTTTTTTCTCTGTTTTAAAATCTAGTACAACAGCCCTAGTTTATTCTGCAGCTATACCGTTCTGAAAGGCCTATAAACATCACAAAGCAAATAACAGCAATAACTTCCAGAACACAACCAGATTTCATCACGCTGTATCTCAGCCTGTTTCTGTCTATAAATACTACTGCAGTTAAGGAACTTGATCTGTCTGCCTTTTCCAAAGAAAAGGACTAGTGATTCCCTAGAATAAATGAAAGATGAGAACACTGGGGTTACAGCTTGATGAATGATAGCGTGATTTACAGCTTCCCGATGGCTCCATTTCTCTATGAAGGTGACATCCATGTCAGATGACCAAGATCTGTACAGGCAGGATTTCTTTAAATATTCTATCCTCTCAGTCTAGCCAGTCTGATGGGTACTAGAAAACACATAGGTACTGGGTCACATTAGATCAACAATTCATCTGGCCTTGAGAGCTATTTTGCTTCCAGCTATAAACACTGGAAACATGTTTGATATTTTTCCCTAACAAACTAAATACCAACTTGCTACAATATAATACAGGGTCCCCATGGTTAATGACCAACCAGTAGAAAGTCTTGCTGAAGGAAGATCAATAATTCTGTTTGTTTGTTACTTTTAGTTTCTTAAAATGTTTTAAATTTTATTTATAATATGGGCTCACAGCAGCAGCAAAAATGACTGGTTAGAGGGCAACAGGTGACTGTGGATTAAATTCTCTATTTAATCCATGGTTACTGTGCCTGATCTAGTTAGCCCCAGTGTGACAGGCCCCATCAAATCGTGTAGGGATCTCAGATTTCACAGCACCTCGATTTTTCAGTCAGCCATTGTAGTTGCCGCTGTAAGCGAGAGCAAGCACTGTGCGAGACAGAAGCATGCAGTGAGACATGCACAGCCCTTCCAGGCAGTTGTCCTGTTTCTTGCCCATGCTCCCCCATACCGGTAGGCAGAACGTTAATACTGTACCAAAGATATGCCATTGTTGTCCACTTCCGTGTCCCGAATGCCCCCCCACCAGGATGTTCTGCAACCGGGACCCGTTATCTGCTGGTCCACAGTGTGGCACAGCTTTGTGTATCACACAGAGCGAGAGGTACAAGCAGCAGCACATGCCACTACAGAGACAGACAGATGTGTCCGAATGACAGAGACAGTAAGAGGGAAGGCAAGTAGCGCACTGTAGTAGAGAGAGAGAGACGCAGTGCAGTCTGTGCGTGGCCCACTCATAAAGTAAGAGTTTCGTTTTTTAGACTGCATGCGGTGATGAAAGAAGTGGTTCCCTGGTCCTAGTTCCTTTACACAGCCCCTCTGTGGGCACCAATTACAAGGTGCGTTGTCTCTCTGTCGCTATCAGCAGCTCCATGTCGTGGTGATCGTGCACATTCCATTGCTATTGGTATTAGGACACCCCAAGCCACACGCTGCTGTGTACTGCATTTAATAAGTACCCGATGTGCGGGCACCATGGGGGGGGGGGGGAGAGAGAAACAGTAACAGCAAGTGCCACATGCCAGCATTTCATTTCTCTGTCTCTCTGTATGTGACATTGTGCACGCCAGTCCCCATTCCCCTCTTTGAGGGCAGGACCAGTAGTGTGATACTGACTACTGGCTAGTAGCAGTTGTGCAAAACAGTACGACTCACTCAAAACTGACTTTCAATTAGTGCCAGCCGAGGTGCACAGTACATTCCATAGCTGCTACAACCTCGAAAAGGCATTTATGTATACACGTCCTGTGGTTGTCGGCGCCTGTTTTCCTCTTCCATTCTTTCCCCATCTGCTGAGCTAGCTGTGTGTCACCCAGAACAGCGCTACTTCGTCCATGCATTAAACTGTGATTTTAATCCACAGTTGGCAGCAGCCCACACACAGTAAGGCAGTCATCTACAGTGGGATATAACAGTCCTGCACAACCATCTAGGATTCACATCCACCGTGCTACTTTGTAAGTCATCTCTTCAGAAATGTAACACAGCAAGTGTTACCTGACATTGTAAGAGTTTTACATACATAGGAAGCCAGAGAATGCACCTTTTCAAAGGGACTGCTTTTTAAGGTGGAAGGATAAAATCATTTTTGACAATAAAAGAGGGGTGCCAGCTAATTTTCAGGACTGCTACCATATCCTGCAGGTAACCCAAGTTATAAGCGCAATAGCTCACTCCAGGGTGTGGGGTTATAGGCATTTACTCCACACCTAGGGTGCTGTGAGGACACTAGGCCTGCGGCCTCGTGCCTCACAAAGCACCCCAGGTGTGGATTAAATGCCTATAACCCCACACCCTGTCATGGGTTATTGCTTACATATACTGTATGTAAAAAACAGGGTTAGTAAAAGCAACCGCAAGAAGAAACTTGAAGCTAAAATACTGGGGGTAGCTCCCACTAAGCACCATTTGACCAATACCATCTATTGATACTGGGCAGTTTCATCTCCCAGAAGTCATATGTTTGGGACTAAACAGAAGAGAATTTAATCTTCTAAGAGCACAACGTACTCTAAAAGACAGTCTTACATCTTATGTTTTCAATCCTTGCACCACGACAAAAATAGCAGATACTTTACTGAAAAGGGCACAGAAAATTATATGTGTAGCCATTTGTAATGTTCCTATTTTTAGAAAAGATATTCGTACCCCCAAAATGATTAATATTTAAATGTACTACCACCAGCATTATTGTGAAAACACATGTTAGTGTTTTCATTATATGGATAACATTATGTACAGTTTTCTTCATGGAACCAGCAATTAGGATTCTGCTTATGGCACTGCATGTAGTCACAAATCTGAACACTGCACTAACTGGTCAACGGCTCCTTGTCAGAATTCTGAATCCCAGCATATGTTTTTTATTTATTTATTTCAATCTAGGATTACAATACCTTTGAGCCGAGGCTCTTTTACAAAGGTTCCACGTCAGCATGTGCAACAGTCATCATTTTTAGTTACAAACATATAGTCATTGACTTACAGAAATGTAATAACCAGTATAAAGACTTGAGCTATATAGGCAAGACAAAGCGAGGGGGGAGTGAGGGTAGGAGATCGGGGTGCAGGAGGTAGGGGGAATGTGGAGGTGGTTGGGGGCAGGGGCAGGAGTGGAGATACGAGGGGAGAGGTGGGCGAGGGCGGAAGACAGTGCAGCCAGGGGGCCTTGTCAAGGGAATATGACAGGTAAGGTGCTAGGGGTGCAAAGACTGATTGTAAGTGCTGGGGCATGTGCAGCTGGAACGGTGGAAATGTTAAGATGGGCAATCGCAGGATACAATCAGTGAGAGGCGCAGCTTGGACTTGAAGAGGCCGAGTGTTGGAGCGGTCGCTATGTCGCTGCCAAGAGAGTTGAGCCAGTTGGATGCCCGATAGGCGAATGATCTTTGTCCTTGGGTCGTGCGACATCGTGGGATATGTAGTAGATGGGAATTGGATCTCCCTGTAGTGACATTCCTATGTCTAGGCTTAAGGAGGGCACAGACACCAGGTGGGGCAAGCCCCATTATAATATGTCATAGTCAAAACTCCATATTCCTGGTTCCATAAGCGGAAATGTACAGAATGTTGACAATAAAAAGATAACAATGAAAAACAGTTGACACTTTCATTCAGGTATAGTTTAATATGGATCATATAAGGATTATGAATATTATATCTAAAAATAGGAACAACACGGCAATTGAAAATTTACAGAAATTTCCCATCCCATTTAAAGAAGAACTGTGATTTACTTAAACTCATCACCTCCCAAATTCTCTCCTGATTAGGCTTTTTGCAAAAAAAAAAAAAAAAAAAAAAAATTAAGTGTTTGAACTTACTTTCTTCTGTTTTTGTAAACTCCATGATCAGGCAACATGGTAGGTGCTGCGCATTGCCATCTCATGTTACAGTGCAGTGCCGCATTGCTCATATGCGCTTCTCAATACAAGCGAGAAGTGGAGCCGCAGTGTAACATGAGATGGCACCCAGCAGCATCTGCCATGTTGCCTGATCATGAGTTTACAAAAAATAAAAGAAAGTATCAACATTTTAAAAAATGTTCTTGCAAAAAGCCAGATCATTTGGGGGAGTTCAGTACATCATCAGTTCTCTTTAGGATACTAGAAGAGAAACTGCATTAACCTATTTTTCCACTCCGATTTTTACTGCTGTACACAACATAGTTGACCCTGCACTGCTTGTAAGTGTCTTTATTTCAGAGTGCGGGACAGACTTGCAGACTTTCTAGATGATCTACTGTGCCTGATGATTCATGACGATGAGGTGTACTGTACAAAGGCCATCACAAGTCCAGCTTGCCACCTAACTGCTACAGGCAGTAACAAGCATTTGTCAATGCCGAATGTTGTCTTGCTGGCATTGGCATTGGTAGTGCAGGAGTTGGAGAGATGCATAATAGGAATGGCAGTGAAGTACTGAACTGAAGCCAGCCCCACCCTGCAGAGACTGACAAGCATTGGGGTGTGCCTTTGAGTCATCAACCATAACGCTCATGCCATTTCACCTCATCCTACCCTGCGGACACCAACAAGTTTCACGGTGTGCCTTGGGGTCTTCGGGCCTTACGCTCAGCCAATTCCATAAGGAAATACGCTGAGATGGGTGCAGTATAGGAGAATGGGGTGAACTTTGGGGCCTAAGAGTCCAAGGCACACCTCGGTGCCTGTCACTGGCTGCAGGGTGGGGGTGGAATGGCGTGAGCATTACAGCCAACAATCCCAAGTCACACCCCTGACGCTTGTCAGTCTCTACAGGGTGGGGCGTTACAGTTGGAAACCCTAACACCCCGGGCGTTTGTTGGTATTTTCACTCCAGATTTTAAACATGAGCTTTTTGTTACCCCCACCTCATGAACAGTGGCACTATCAGTTCGTTAGCTGAAAGGTGATTTTGCATAGCGACTGTGCCATTTGGTGCCACAGGTGCGAAAACACATTTCAGGCAGGATGTGAAAAATTACAGCTGTACTGTTCATGAGGAGATGTAAAAAAAAATGGCAATGTTGAAAATCTAGAGTGAAAATATGAAAAATTGGTGAAGTCACGAGCGTGTGTAGAAACTGCGCAATGCACGCCCAAATGCAATTATTTTGAGGATTTTTTTAACCAAATTTTCAACATAGGCATTTTGGGACCTCCACTCATGAACAGTGGCACTGTGATTTTGTTAATCTGTCCAGAAAGTTGATTTCCCACAGCGACCTCGCCATTGTGCACCAGATGTGCAAAAACACATTTTGGGCAGCATGTGAAAAATGACAGCTGTACTGTTCATAAGGAGGTGTGAAAAATGTCAGTGTTGAAAATCTGGAGGGAAAATATTAAAAATTGTCAGAGTTATGAACGTGCGTGGACACTGCGCAATGCCCACTTATAACAGTATTTTTTTTTAAATTTTTTCAACAGATTTGCAATATAGGCTTTTTGAGACCCCACCTCATAAACAGTGGCACCGTCGTTTTATTAATCAGTCCCAAAAGGTGATTCGGCGCAGTGACCACAAAATCACCTTTCGGGACCGAATAACAAGATGACAGTGTACGTGTTCATGAGGTGGGGTCCCAAGAATCCCATGATGAAAATTTGGAGCCAAAATTCAAAAAAATGGCTGAGATATCCACCTAAATCCCTCCCGATGCCATTGTACAGCTTACTAGCATTTCTTTATTTTGCAGTTCAGCTTTGAAGAGTCCAAACGTGTTCCCGCTCCATCGAAGATCACAGCGCCGGACCTCTGAAGGTGAGTATGGGGTAAGGGGGGGAAGTGGGGTGCACAGAGGGTGGGTGCAGGTTGGGAGAGAGGTGCAATGTGCACAACAAAGGACCATTTTCTTTTTTTCAGGTAAAAAAAACCCAGACATTGCAAGGTTTGTTAGGCACACTGGGGTGGGCTCCCAGTGTGCCACATAATGGGGGTTGGAGAACATGCTGACACGGTCGGCTTTGTGTGAGCATCGGCACACTGGGGTGGGCTCCCAGTGTGCCACACAATGTGGGGGGGGAGGACATGCCGACACGGGGACTGCACCCCTGATGTTGGCTTTGTATGGCGGTGGCAGGAGCCGCCACCATGTTTATTGAAATGTTTCACCAGGAAAGGCACGTACGGGAGGGCGTGTCATCTCTGCTGCTGCATGACAAGTTTGTCTCTGATTGCAGAGGCACATTTCTTTCAAGTTGGTGGCATTTTACATAATTCTTGCATCAGCGCTAGCATGTTGAGTAACTGACGAATGAGGGACACACCTACTAAAGCGTGCCCTGCATTCACCAACACCTCTCGCTGTGCTATTACTACCGCAAGATGCTGCTTGCATGTGCTCAAGACAACATAAAAATGAGGGAGAATTTGCATGTCGGCAACACCACGCCATGATACACTGCAGAGTTTACATGCAACAGTGGGTCATCAAATTGCAAGCAGGTATTTTAGAAAAACTTAAAATCTGACTACATTTTTTACTTTTGTTTAATCATATTGTTTGTTATGGGTATTCAAGTGAAATTAAATTTAATGTTTTCTGGGGATAGGGAGGACTGGAAATGGAGGTGATAGTTTGTGTTTCTATGCCTGATTATGTTGTTACATTATTATAGTGGGTTACTCCGATGTATTTGATTCTCTATGTATGTTTTAATTTTTGATTGTACGAATTGTTTCTTGTTACTGATAATCAAATTTCTGAATAAAGTATATTATTTAAAAATAATTATTTTCCCCAGTCATCACTGAATATCAACATTTATAAAATAGGTAAGGAAAATGAGTGAAAATCCACTATGCTCATTGGCTGAAACATGTCACATGACGTGCATTATTCCACAACTACCGCACACCTAAACTACTTTCCAGCCCTCAAAACCTTCTCACCAGCAGTGAGATCACTCCACACCTAGTGCAGTTAGCCAGCCACACACACACACGCACACACACACCTGGCACCCACAGGCATAACTAAATATACCAGTAGTAGTCCCACACTGTACAAGCTGATGTGCTTGATCATGCCATTCATTTTTAAATAAAATGTCATGTAAAAATCAAATCCTGCTGCCATTTTCACAGTTTTAGTGTAGAGCCACTAACTTTTATTACTGTACGCAGTGTCACCAAGCAGTCTCAATTCTACAAAAAAATATGGTGGCAGGTGTTTAACAGAAACCTAACTGTGTACAAAAAATCAAGACAAAGTACATATCTTTTAGTTTTGTACTCTTACTTTCTGTGAAAAAAATCTCCATTTGTAGGGAGAGTTGAGCAATCGTAGAGCACTTTCACTTGCTGAACTATAGCATAACTGAGCGGTGCGCATTGTGGAAAGTGACAATGTGTTACGAGTTCAAAGTAAGTCCTTCTCTGTTTAAAAAAGATGAAAAGTCTGTCCCTCCTGTTAGGTTGTGTTAGGTTTGAGTAATAGAAGCTGCAGACGGTATGCAGAAGGGAGCGAGGACACGCCGGTGAGTGCGGCAGCTTTATGAGCGTGAGCGGAAGCCAGGCGGGCGTTGCTATGACAACACTCGCTCTGGCTCCATTTCGATCCTAAAAGCTGCCGACTCACTCGCTTCGCTCCCTTCTGCCGTCAATTGCAGCTTCTGACCTCAAACCTAACACAACAGAAGGACACTCATCTTTTTTAAACAGAAAGAGACACAGACTTCATCTTCTGTCACTACCGCCAATTCGCACCTTCAATCACTAATAGTTCAGCAGGGAAAAATGAAAGTGCTCCATGATAATTTCGACTCTCCCTAAATGAGATTCTTCACGAAAGTAAAACAGACTATAAAAAAACTAAGTTCTTACTTTTTGTACACAAACAAGATTAGTTAAATCCTCTGCCAGCATATCATTTACCAACTGCATTTTAGCAATTACAGTAAACTGCTCCCCAATCATGCTCGCCTTCCTCTCCCTACAAACACCACCTTCTTTAACAGAAATGAAATACGTACCAAAAAAAAATTAGTTCTCTTACGTTTTTCAATGCCAGCTTATCTTAAACCTCTGCCAGCATATCATTTAGCAGCTAAAGAGAGGGATTACTTTTCCACCTACCCCCCAAAAAATGTGTGGCCATTTTATAAGATAGATAACCCACTCTAGGGTCTGTGGTCATGCTCTGATATACGCACGCCTTGGGTGGTTGAAGGCGGCGATATCAGAGCGCCGACGCGACACCCCAGAGGGTTATCTATTACGATACTGTTGACAAACACTAATTTATACGTTGCTGACATTCAACAATTACCTTTTTTTTTTGTTTCTAAAAAACATGGAAAAAACATACAAAAAAAAAAACTAACATGATGCCACTTTTTGCTCATTTCTTTCTCTCCACGTAGACCGGACCCCTTCCTCCGGTTCCTCCCAGCCCCATCACCCCGGCATCCACTGGCACTCACCTCTGGCTTGAGGTGCCAGCTGGCTGGGTACGGCGCCTGTGGAGGGCCGGGATCATCCTGCTGGTCCACGGTATTTTCTGCCTCCGGTTTCTCCCCATCCCTGAGTGCGGGACTAGGCATGCAATGATGCCAATGGCTGAGTCACATGAGCTTCTGCACGTGGCATGCCGGGCATCTGCTTTGTCTCCGCCCCGTCTTGTGGGATCGGTGCGCTAGCCTCCAGCTACCGCTAGGGGCCAGGCATGCACCGATCCCCAGTCCCACCCTTCCCCGGGAGAGGAGAGCTCTCCTCCAAATGCTCAATCCTCTCCCAGCCTAGCCAACCACCAGCGACCCGCTTGCACTGCAAACACGGGTCACCGGCATGGCAGGAGGTAAGGGATGATGTCTCGGCCCTCCACGCCACTGGGCCGGCAACATGATTCCACTTTAAAACCTGTATAACTATTAACATAAAACAGCAAAAAGTGAAGTTAGTTTTTAAAGTATTTCTATAAACTCTGTTTGCACTTTCTGTGTTCACTATCAGCTACATGGAAACTCAGTAGAGTAGCACAGTATAGTGTTGCCTAAATATAAAACCTCGCACTGAGAGGCACTGGTTTGAACATCGTATTATAAGAAAAATGTTATGCCGTGTTGGTCCTGGTATAAAAAGATGAACAAAATGGGTGGTTTGACACCTTTTATTTTATCCGAGCAACTGCACACACAGTTCAGTGCTCCTTACCAAAGGACAAACAACCCACACCTTTTGTCACCAATGACAGCACCTCACTTGAAATATGTGAGTCTGAAAGCTTAAACATTTTGTAAAAATTATTTGTTGGTCCAATAAAAGGTATCAAACCACCCATTTTGTACATCTTATCATAGACAGCCACCTCCCCAGCTCTCTGACAAATGATAATTGATAGGTACTTTTAACATGAGGAAACAACTCATACAGGGGATGCAGCAGAAAGCAATGATGTCACAAACTGGTTCTCTCCAAGAACCAGCCTGTGACTATTACCAGTCTACTCACTCCTTTTGAAGCCTGCAGCAGTACCTGGATATGCTGCCACCACTCAACATACCCACACTCGGGGTATCTCTAGGTCTGACTCCCACCACAGCAACTGCACACACAGCACAGTGCTCTTGATCAAAGGGCAAACAGCATTCCCCTTTTGTCACCACTGGAGAGCACCTCACTTGAAATATGGTAACAGTAGCCTTACTCTCCCAAGATGGATCATAGCCTTTGCCAATTATCCCAGTTATCTGCACTAGAAATTACTCAATCACAGAAAGACTGAAGTAATTAAAAAAAATATTTAATACTCCAAAATATTTACATGTGTTACAGGATAATACACACCAATACACTGGGGAATACTGTATATCTAAAGAGAGGAATAAATAAAGTTTTTTTTGGAAACAGAAAACACAAAAAATAACCTAACTCACGTCTATCTAAATACTAAGTACAGTAGACTCTTACCCCAACTGGATACTCAGTGAATAAAGGCAGACTTGAACCACTGATGCTACTTGCTCAAAGTCTCAATCCTTACTCACTTGTCAGGTCTAACCACAGATCCCAAATGCCTTCAGTTGGCCAGCCCAACACGCCGTATCATAGTGCATGTCACTCTGACAGCACATATTTGGCCACTTCTTTCCTCTTTGGGGGGCCACCTCTCTAAAGAACTGGTCCAAAACAGATTTGTCATTTCCCAGCGTGACTATGTGGACTGTTAATGTCCGTCCTTTTTTCAATCCCAGTGTGTCCCGGAGGGGATGTCTGCTTCTGCCATTACCCATAGCAGCTCTTTTGTTATGAAAGGACCTGATCTTCCTTTAAAGATTCCTCCAGTCACCGATTACCAGAAGGGGCCCTGCTGTGAAACAGAACAAAAGACAGTTGGATGGCAGGAAGTCCACACCCAACCCCTCTCAGAACCTAGGACTGTATTTTCAAAGTTAGACCTCCCTTCCCCTCTACTAAATTACTTACAGGGTCCAAATTGTTTTAATGAAAATTAGAAACAAAAATTGACAGTAAAAAATACATTAAAAGTCGCTAGAAGTGGTAAGATGGAGTAAAAGCTGTAGTAATGGCTGCCTGATGGCACACTGCCAAGTGTTTCCATTGTGAGGGACCAAGGTTCTATTCCAAAGCCCGGGATCCTGGCTGGGCCAGCAGGAGTTAGAGAACAGTCCCAGGGAATGCATAATGACTCCACAGAGGGATGCAATGGCTGAAATTTTGATGGCATGAATGCAGTGACATGAAATACTGTAGTTATCCTGAACACCTCAGTATTACATATGTAGCCATTAGTGGGGGAAAAAAGGCAAGTCTCTTCAAATTCTTGTGACAGGGGCAGCTGGTGTGTAAGGGACGTTCATCTCTAAAACAACAAATAAATGAGTTGAAAGGCCTGAAAACTATGGATACTGTGAACCGCAGTATCATAAATTGCCTATGATATCAATTCTGTGACTTCAGATACCGCAATATACTATGGTACTGAGACAACTCCTATGCCAGAGAAGACAGGTTGGCATTTATTACTGTACAGCAGCCCCTAATGGCCCAGCAGTACAGTATATATCACCCACATCCACGTTCATATGTGTAGTGTGACAGGCAGGAGATCATGAAGGCAGTTAAGCCAGCTGCATACGAACATCAGGGAAAGGTCAGAGGAGTTCCAGCATGGGCCTCTGTAGCTTAATCAGAGGTTCTTCCGGTATAGGAAAAAGGAGCTATCAGAGAGAAGATCAGAGATAGACATCTCTGAGCACAACAATTGGCTCATAGACTGGTGTGCAGTGAGGGGCTACAAATATATAGTGGAATAGAATATGTTCTGGGAAAGGCAGTTCTTTTGATATGATGGCCTGCACCTCACCAAGGAGGGCACCCAGGCGTTAGGCCAGAAATTTGATGTTTTCATTTCTAATTTAAACTAGTTAATGGGGAGTGGGCAGCAGCACCCAGGAACCACAGGGGACAACTGTTGCCACACCCCAACAATCTCCTATGAACACACAACTAGATCAAGACAACCCTAACACGTGCCTTATCGACACACTTAAGAACCCTACAAGGCTACTTAGTAGAAAGACAATGTCTCCTGCAAATATACAGAAAAAGGAAAGCTCCACTGTGATCAGTTCTAACCAAGGAAGGTGAGCATTGTGCATCAATGCTCGTAGTCTGGTGAACAAAATCCCGTCTCTCACTGCCATAATGGCGAAGGCAGACCTGGACTGGGTCACGGTTAGAGACATGGTTCACCAAGAACCACGTCTGGGATGTAGCTATCCCAGGATACACACTATTCTGAAGGGACCACAAAGGTAAGAAAGGTGGAGGGGTAGCAATGTATGTAACAATACAAAACAGATCTCTAAGACAAGAAAAGGGAGGAAACCACTATGGCATTCCAAGGATATAGCAACAAAAATAAAGGATAAAAGGAAAGCGTTCAAGAGATTCAAGGATACTAACAATGAGGCAGATATGGAAGTCTACAAAACCAAGCTAAAAGAAGCAGAGAAGGCAGTAAGGGCAGCCAAAGCCCAGACAGAAGAGAGAATTGCACAAGGAGTGAAGAAGGGCAACAAAACTTTTTATAGATACATCAGTGAAAAAAGGAAAACAAAAGGAGGCATTATAAGAATAGCATCCAAGGACAGCAAACAGGCAGAAAATGATAATGAAAAAGTGGAAATTCTAAACAGTTTCTTCTGCTCAGTCTTCACAAAAGAAGATGACAGCAATGGACCCAAAATGCAGAACACAGGTGAACTTCACCACAGAAGCAGATGCTGGACCATTTACAAGAGACAGTGTCCTAAAAGAGCTTCTCAAATTAAAAGCAAATAAAGCAATGGGCCCAGATGAAATCCACCCTAGAATTCTGAAAAAGCTGGCACAGGAAATTGCAAGCCCACTGGCAGAATTATTAACACAGTCTCTGGTGTGTGGGGAAATAACCTCAGGACTGGAGAAGGGTCACTGTTGTACCCTTGCACAAAAGTGGAAGCAGGGAGGAGGCCGGAAACTACTGTCCAGTGAACTTGACCTCAGTAGTGGGGAAGCTTATGGAGTCCCTACTTAAAGTGAAGTTGCTTACAGAAACAGGGCAGCTAGACACTAAATAGAATGGATTTCCAGCAGGATGGTCATGTCAAACGAATATGATTGAATTCTTTGACTGGGTCTCCAAAATAGTGGACCAGGGAGGGGCGGCAGACAGTCTATCTAGATTTCAGCAAGGCTTTTGATTTTGCCCTCCACAGAAGATTAGTCAGTAAGCTACAGCACTCTGGGTTAGGGCACAAAATAGTCAAGTGGCTTCAAAACTGGCTCCACAACAGAACACAGAGGGTCATAATCAATGGAACACTGTCTAGCGAGGGAAGGTGATCAGTGGTGTGCCTCAAGGATCTGTCCTTGGCCCAATCCTCTTCAATATATTCATCAGCGACATTGCTGATGGCCTGCAGGGTAAGATATGCCTGTTCGCAGATGACACAAAACTGTGCAACAGGGTAGATACAACTGAAGGAATGGCAGCAACAGAAGTAGATCTAAGGAGTCTAGAAGCATGGTCTAGGGACTGGCAGTTGAAATTCAATACCAAAAAGTGCAAGGTCATGCACCTAGGTAAAGGAAACCCCAGGAAAACATACACATTCGATGGTGAACAATTAACAGAAACAAAACTTGAATGGGACCTCAGAGTACTTATTTCCGATGATTTAAAGGCGAGTAAACAATGTGAAAAGGCGGCACAGAAAGCTAGTAGCATCCTCTGATGTATTGGCAGAGGCATTACAAGTAGGAAGCACAAGGTCATATTCCCTCTGTACAGGTCCCTGGTGAGGACACATTTCGAGTACTGCGTACAGTTCTGGAGGCCACACCTAAAAAAGGACATAGACCACTTGGAGGCTCTACAAAGAAGAGCTACTAAAATGGTACAGTAACTGCACCAAGAGCAATATGAATCATAGAAACATAGACTTTGGTGGCAGATAAAGACCGCTTGGCCCACCCAGTCTGCCCATTATTTGATAAGCTGCAGATCCTAGTTTTACCAACAGCCTACTTCCTCCTACCTCCCACTAGACTTGCCTTATGTCTGTCCCATGCATTCTTAAATTCCCCCACTGTTTTTGACACAACACACTCTTCAGGAAGGCCGTTCCATGTGTCCACCACCCTCTCCGTGAAAAAATATTTCAATACTTCCTCACGTTGCCCCTGAATTGTCCCCCCTCTATCTTCAAATTGTGCCCCCTTGTTCTTGCACATCTCTTTTTCTGAAAGATGCTACACTCTTGGACATTGTTGATTCCCTTGAGGTACTTGAAAGTTTCTATCATGTCCACCCCATCCCTCCTTTCCTTGAGGGTATACATATTAAGCTCTTTTAGTTCCTCTTCATATGGTTTCTGGTGCAGACTCTGAACCATTTTAGTTTCCCTCCTCTGGACTGCATTCATCCTGTCTATGTCCTTGCGGAGATGGGGTCTCCAGAACTGCATGCAGTACTCCAGATGGGGCCTCACCAACTGTCTGTACAGAGGGATAACAACTTCCTGTTTTCTACAGGTGATGCCCCTCCCTATGCATCCCAGTATCCCACCAGCCCTTCCTACTGCCGTCTCACATTGCTTGCCTATCTTTAAGTTGTCTGATGTGACTACCCCAGGTCCCTTTTCATTTCTGTTGTCGTTAATACCCCCCCATTGTGTACTCTTCCCCTGGGTTTTTGTTTCCCAGGTGCTTTACTTTGCACTTCTTTGCATTGATTCCAAGCTGCCCTACTTCTGACCATTCCTCCAACCTTGCCAAATCCCTTCTCATCCTTTCCACCCCCCTTCCGTATCACTCCTGTTGCAGATCTTTGTGTCGTCCACAAAGAGGCATACTTTTCCTTCCAGTCCCTCTGCAATGTCACCTATAAAGACACTAAAGAGGACCAGTCCCAGTACTGAACCTTGTGGTACCCTGCGAGTAACCCCCCTTTCTTCAGAGTGGTCTTCGTTTACTATTACCCTCTGAGCCCTGTTGTCCAGCCAATTTTTTAACCAGGTTACCACCCTGGGACCCACTCCCAGGCTGGCTAACTTGTTTATTAATCTTTTGTGTGGGACTATGTCAAATACCTTGTGGAAGTCTAGGAATCTAGACTACAGCAACTGCAAATGTACTCCCTTGAGCAAAGGAGAAACAGGGATATGACAAAAGCCTTCAAATACATAAAGGCATAAATAACGCAGAAGCAGAAAACCTCTTTCACAAAAACAAGACCACGTGAATGAGGGGGCACAGTTTGAGACTAACAGGGGGTAAGTTTAAAACCAACATTCCTAAGTTCTACTTCACAGAGAGGGTGGGGGACCCTTGGAATAGCTTACCACCAGAGGTTGTGGAGGCCAAAACAGTCACTGCTTTTAAGCTAGCGTGGGACAAGTACTGCGGTAATCTTGGAAGAAGAAAAGAACAGAGCGAGGGGTTAGACTAAATGGATCACACGGTTCCCTTCTGCTGACACGTTCTTATGGAGTGGCTGCAGACCACAACTGCACTATAAGGAGACCGACAGGCAAGGGCAGAAATATTTCCCTTGGTGAAACCCAAGGTAAAGCTCTCTGACATTTCAACTGTGGAGGGGGAGTTTAATGAAAACATGGTGAAAAATACCAGGTGGCACATAGAAAGAAATAATATAGAAAGAATATAGATATTGTTTGGTTACATTTGCTAAAACAGTCCTCAACTATGAACTTCAAAAAAAAATGTCAAATTTGAAACTTTTTAAAGCCTGAACACTGGTGACGAGAAATAGATGAGAGTGATGATGCAAAAGCATGGATTTAAAAATTAAGGTCTCTGCAGACGATCGCATACGAACAGCTAATTAGGAACTAAGGAACTTGAGACCTACTAAATGTAGGGGAAAAGTACAGTAAAAGGGAAATTCCGGTTTGGGATGGTAAAATGCATTTCATGCCTAGCACACAGAAACAGCAGCACAACACAGCTATTACAGAAACCAAATGGCACTTTTATCTGTTTCAGTATGTTTTAACATTATCACTGTAGTGGGACATCAGCCCTGTTGGAGGCTGAGCAGTGATCCCTTCTGCCTGCCTGGAAGAGTGGAGGTTGCCCAACTAAATCATCAGCACACTTGAGGACGTATCTCCTGTTTCCTGGCCAACACTCCCTCAATCAATAAAACAGGTTCTGATGGAATTCAGTCTTTGTGTGTGTGTGTGTGTGTGTGTGTGCTGGATGATGCTAAGTGCAACTGCTCTTCTTTTTTAAAACAGGTACTGAACTGTGAATATCTATTTTCATACACAAGGGTGTGTGGTGTGCACATATATGGAACCCAAACAAACAGAAGAGCAAAAGAAAGAAGTTCCTTGGCTGGGATTTCAACCCAGATCACCCAGATTACCGTTCTGACTGCTGGGATCCCAGCTAAGGCACTTATTTCTATCTTCAGTTTGTTTGGGTTCCATATGCTGTATGTGCACACTGCACCCTTGTGTATGAAAATGTAATTGTTAGGTTGTGCGTTACAGAGAGAGAGAGAGAGAGAGAGAGAGAGAGAGAGAAGTGCTTCTGAAGTCTCAGGTGTCCAGTTGCCTTGGTGGCACAGCTGGTAGCGCGGCCGGAGCAGTATTCTAGGCGGCCTGGTTCAAATCCCAGCTAAGGCACTGATTTCCTTCTCTCTTCTGTTAGTTTATTATCAATATCTAGCTCTCTCATGGGTGATACAAATTCAGTTAGGGGGAAAATAACAGCATTAACTGGAGTTTGCAAGCGTGTCATCTAGCAGTTGGAACACAGCTGTGAAACGGGAGATCACAGGTTCAAATTTCACAATACTCAACTGGCTAGCAGTGTGACCTTGAGCGAGTCACTCAACCTCCCTTTGCTCAAGTCCCCCAGCTGTAATATAAGGTAAAAGCAGAACTACAACAAGGATGCTGCATCTCAACAGGCTATCCAGGGCAAGGACATTTCTTAAACAAGTACTAGAGCACAGCAGCCATACACATTCTTTTGATGGTTCAAAATACGCCGCAGCAAGTCTAACGCAACTTCAACCGGGCCATGCTCTCTCAGGGTATGACAACAGGTTTTCAGAACTCTGCCTATACCCTTACTGTAGGGCCTTAGATCAGGCTATACTGTCAATCTCAAAATGCCATATAAAGAAGTGGAAGCTTGTTTCTTCCTTCTTTGTGCCTAAGTTTGGAACTCACTTCTGCTAAGAATTCATGGTGCCCCTACTCTTCAACTGCTCAACGTCAAACTTGGGAAATATTTATCACTGGAAAATTCCCACTCCTGTGCCTAAGCATACCCATGGCTTGATCTTTTTGTCATGTTCAGACTATTCTCTGCACCTGAAGCTATGTGTTCAGGAGTAGAAATGAAGAAAACAATGCAGTGTGGGAGGCAGAATACCAAAACTTTAATTTTGGTATTCTGCCTCTGGGTCTGGTATTTCTTCTGTTCAAAAAAGCAGTGTTATAAATTAAACTTCAGAGCAGTGGCATGGTGGAGTGGTACTCCAAATACCAGAATGAGGAAAATGGTATTCTGCAACCAAAAATGGCATGCAACACAGGGCGGAATACCGTTAAATTTGAGCCCTGCACTGTTCCACAAATACTGTACCTAATTTTTTTTTTTTTTATTTATTTAGTTGATAACCGAGTAGGTACACTGGTCTAACTGACCATTTTCAGGTATGATCCGGGCCATCTAGATGGCACATACAGTGCAGTCCAAGCATAGTATATAACAATTCATACAGGTAGAAACAAAACAGCCTAACAGCGAATGCAGTAAACTGGGCCCCCACATGGGAACCCAGGCTGGTGGAGTGAATAAACAAACAGGTAGGGAGGCTGACTTCGGCTAACAAACAGTAGTGTAACTCAAATAAAAACATGCAGTGAGTACTAATAGATAAATTGCTTCAAAACATTTGTCTTGCTTATTTAAATCTGTATGTAACTGTTGCTCTTATGTATTAGTTTTTTGTAACTTCTGCAAACATTGTGACACTTTTCATTTCTCAACTTGCCTGTTTATAATGATATTCATCCACTCCTTTTGCCATATTAGAACCTCCATGGCACTGCCTAAAAATAGACAATAACATGTCTAAAGAACTTACTTGGTCATTAAAAAATGAAATAAATAAATAAATGCTACCATTCTGCTTCTTACTTGTGCACCCACTTGACTAAAGGGCTCACTTGTGCTGAAGCTGCCCAACACTTCTCAAAATGTATTTTTTACTACTTACTATTTTAACCCATCATCCTACCTTGGAGGACCAGGCCCCCTTCTTGCCATCCAAAAACAAATATACTCATGCTGCCTGGAGCTGTTGCCTCTCGCTGGCCTCTAGTTACCCATCACTAATACATAATACACTACGTATTTTAAAATGCAGCTTCAGTATGTTTTATGACTTTTCTCAGCTTATGACTTTTCTCAGGGAAAGCGTTATCTATTCTGTGACATCTGACCTTGAAATGCCTTTCCTTTGATGGTACTCTGATGTATCCATCTGTTTCTATGTTGATTTTTAAATGCAAGTTTTATGTACGATCTGGGTTTAAGAAAGTGTATTCTTCCAAAACAACTGTCATTGTTTTCTGATGAAGAAGGAACTCAGTGTAGTTCGAAAGCTCAAATAACCTTTTTTTCCTTTTTAACATCTCTGCTGGTCCAATCTGATATTCAATCTAGGAAATTTACTGCTGGTCAAACTGCCTTCTCATAACACTTTCCGAAACTCTGGTCCACCCTTCCCCTGTCAATCCACTCTGTCTCTTCTGCTATAAGTCTCTCCTTTGTGACTTTTCTAGTCACATCTACAACTCAGCATTCCCATTCACGCACAGATGTATGTGAATCACGTAAGAAATGCAAACTTCACGTACATCTATGTGTGTAGGGGGTACACAGCACGTAAAAAAGCCTAGCTGAGTTTTTTGTATGCAGGCTTGCGAGTTCTGTATGTGCAAATTGCTGCAGACTGTGCCTTTTTTGTGTGTGTGTTTTTTTTCCACTCATTTGGAGCCACCATACAATGTGTCCACAATCCACACAATAATAAAGCATCACCCAATACTCTTCCTCCAGCTGGAAATGGGTGTGCACCTGTGAGTGGTTCCTAGGAGTATGCGGGCTTCACGTGCAGACTGCAGAGAGAGAGAGAGAGATAGAGTACAGTGGGAGAAAGCGCAGAGGCATTTCGGGATCCCAGCATCTTGAGACAGACCTGGAGAACAACAAGTTGAATCCCTAAATAATTCAGGTAACTATTTTTGTTTTCTTTGCAGGTGGACTGGATCAAGTGGTGACGACTCGAGTAATTGAGCTTCAACGAGTTTCTCTTATCGCCGATGTGTTCCCACCAGTCAGCTCAGCCATCCCCGCCAGCAGCTGAGCCCAAGTCCATCCCGTAACCCTGGCCTAAGAGCAACCGCCACCTGATCCAATTACCTTTCTATTTTTTAAGTCAATCAAGATTCGTCGGATAATAGTGCAGATTCCTGAATCCAGGCTGTCTGGACCACTAATCCGAGTCCAGGGTCTCTTTCTCTCTGTCTCAGTCGGGGGGAGTGTAAAAAAAAACAGCCTTGCAGTTGTAATGTGTTTTCTCCAACTTAAGTAGTCCCCCAAGTCAAGACTAGTATTAAAAAATAAACGTGGCAGTGTGTACGACAGGCTGTGCGTGTGACAGACAGTGTGTGTGTGTGTGTGTCTGTGACACTCACTGACTGCTTTGCTGGTATGTCTGGCTGTGGTCTACTTGAGTCTGGACTTGTCATAATTCTGCTGCAGCCTGCCAAACTATGTACATACACAGTACAATAAAAGTAAATTTTGCTGCCTGCTTTGAATCAGATTTGATTCAGAGAGAGAGAGTGTGTGTGTGTGTGTGTGTGTGTGTGTGTGTGTGTGAGATTGTGAATGCAATGCATGCATTATCCTGGCTTCATTCATCTGATCCTTCCCCATCATGTAACTCACTCACTGTGTGTTGTCAGGTGTGTGCACTCTGCTCTTAGCCCTCTATTTATTTGCGATATTTAATGTGTACTGTTGTGCATAATGAGATTATTTATGTGGTACTACTACTGTAACTGTTACTGCAGTATTAGTTGATTAGCTCTGCCTTAGTATATGAGCTAATTATATAAGATATTACTCATACTGGTATACTACTACAGTTAAATACTCAATTACTCGTACACACTATTGTTATACTCAATAGTGCGTCTGTGTGTGTGACCTGGTCGGTTTGATTAGAGCTTTCTGCAGCTGGCAGCTGCTGTGCTGTAAGAAATTAATTCATATTTTGTTTGTTGTGATTTGACTGAATCAAATTAATAAACTGACTGTGTGTGTTGTTCTTTCAGTCAGTGTGTCAGTCTTGATTATTATAGACGTGGACTGGAAATAATGGATTTGGAATCATTTACAAAATGTACAGTTCATGTATGTATTTGTATATCCTGCCTATTCCTAGCTTATCTGTAAGAGATCTAATCATTAAACATCTTTGCAGATAGCAATTACATATCATTTTATATATTTTTTAAGTGACAAAATAAAATACAGTACAGTAAAGTATATATAACATGGTTTTCTGCTTATGTTGAGTCACTGTTTGCGGCTGTGCGGTATCCCCCTTTAAAACAATACGTACCTCCATGATTTTCCGCAAGGGGTGTGGCATACCCTGAAACATTTGGAGGAGGGTACACTGTACCCCCGTTACATGCCTCCAGTGGGAACACTGCTACAACTGTCCATGACCCTATACTTCTCGATTTTCTTCTCTCCCTCCCTGCCCCCACTCATACTGTCCTGGCCATTTTGCGTCCCCCCCATACCTGCATGAGTAATTTGCCCTTACCTATCAAAGCTCAATTTTATACCTACTACATGTACCTGTTGTACTGATTTGCCTTACAATGTTACTACACTCCTTATACCATATTACTGTATATGATTTTTGTTCAGTAATGCTCTTAATACTATGTATTTTTTTTTCTTCTCTCAAACTACCTCACTTTACCCTCTCTCCAGGACACCGTTGGAAATGAGCTGTTATCAGCTCAGAATGTCTTTTCTGGTGAAACTTTTGAAATAAATAATTAAATTGCATCATCTTGTATTTTGTTGGTGGCTGTACTTGTCCTCCCAACTTAGGGCTGTGTACTCCTGCCACCAAGTACAGGCAGTATACGCCCACCCTCCCTGAGGCAGGAGGAGTTTGAAGCAGATGCTCAACAATGACTCTGCAGCCCAGTGTACAGTACGACAGCCTGGGCTCTGCACACAAACCTGGGTTGTTGCATGGCAGGCAAGTGAACTTACCACTGGGCTATGACAGAACCTCGAATGTCCTTTACACTTATATTTACTGCCACCAATGGAACATGGGTCAGAAACGAAGCTTGTTGCACTAACTTCTTTCTGTGTTACCATTCTGCTTTTTACTTGTGCAACCACTGGAGCATTTTTTTTAATTTTTGAGTTCTTGGATTACACCCGTGAGTGGTTGCTCATTTATGGGTTCCACAACAGTTACAAGGACAAAGGTACATCAAAACAGTAGTACATGTTTTAGACAGGGTAACGGTAAGATACAGTGATACAGAAGTACATTTTTAGACAAGAGTTCCTATAGCGATCATAGGCAACAAGTAATTTGCCAGATAAAAGTTAGGGCACCCTACTGGGTTGCAGAGAGTGGGGGGAGTATACAGAATGGGTGGGGTAGAGGTGTCAAAGGTTGTGCGGTAGGGTGGTGACCTGAAGTTCTAAGGATAGGTCACATCAGACGAGTGGGTTAGACATGAGATAAGAGTGCTAGGGTGCCCTTGAGGCACAGGAGGAGTGTTAGTGGAGGCAGCCACAGCTGCTGGTTGAGATACGGTGCTGTCGTAGTTTATTTGAAAACACCAACAATTGCAGTACCGGAAATGACAGGTGGTAAGACACTGGTCCAGTGAGGAGCACGGTAACAGAATACACGTTGTGCCAAGGCAGTGCGGAATCTAGGAATTTTGTAGATCTGGTGGCAGAGTTCCTTGTGAAACGGGAGCTTGAATGCATGGTTAGGAGTTTCTGGACCCCTGCTGGTAGTAGTTTGAGAGAGCATTTCTTAGCAAGGAGGCAAGATTGGTATCTTATTCTTTCCTTTAGCTGGAGCCAACCAGCTGTGAGTAGAGGTCACAGATGTGCAGAAGTCTTGCAGCACCTGTGAGAAGGTGACACGCCTTATTAAGCACGATGGAAATGCGTTGTAGGGTGGTGTCGGTTGCCGATTCATAGATAGCCAGTCCATAATCGACAAGGGAGACTATTGAGCTGTTGATGGCCAGATTCAATGCCTCATAAATTAAAGCAGTGCTTGTGGTGGTAAAGAATCCCTATTCTTGTACTGATAGCCTCTGCAGTGTTATCAATGTGTTGGACATAAGACAGAGTGGAGTCTATTGTGATACCCAGGTATCTGAAAAAACTGGATGTGCTCCAGGGTGTCACCGCCTTATTTTCTGATCACAAGGGGCAATGTTTTAAACTTATTCTGGGTGCTGGAGTACAACATTGTCTGTTTTTTTACAGTTCATAATTAGTCTACGCCCCTTAAACCATTTCTCTGCGGATGAGAATCCCCTTTGGAGTTCTGCTGTTAGTTGTTCTGGATGGGGGTTCCTGGTGAAGATAACCGCATTGTCTGCATAAAGGAGCATCCGAGTCAGAAAGGAGACCAACGGTAGTTGGTTTAGGGAAAAGACTAACTAGCAGGTGCCCCAGAATTGACCCTGTGGGACCTCGAAGCAGACAGGTCTGCTAACAGAGGTGGTGTCTCCTAGCCTAATCTTTTGCGATCGGTTGTGAAGGTAGCTGTTGAACCACAAAATGGATTCTGGCAGACAACTGATTCAGAAGGAGCTCATGGTGCACCATATCAAAAGCTTTTGATAGGTCAATAAATGTTGCTCATAACAGAAGGCCTTGGTCCAGGGAGTGGTGGAGGTAACCTGTGAATTCCAGTAACGCTGTAATGGCACTGTGAACTGGTCGAAAGCCATGTTGTTCAGGACAGAGGAGTTGGTACTGGTTCAGATACGCAACAAGCGGATCGGCTACAATCCACACTAGAGCATTTCGGGAGGGGTTATGGAGATAGGTCTGTAGTTATTGTGTAGAGTCCGAGCACCTCCTTTGTGCACAGGGGTTACTGATGCTGATTTCCATTGCAGGGGGAACTTGGCGTGGCAGAGGGAGAGGCTGATAATCTTAGCAAGAGGGCTGAGGACTTCCTCCAGTGCCATGCTGAAGAACTTAAGGTCCAGGGTATCTCCACTGTGTGTTGATTTTCCTAGAGCTCACACAAGGTACTTTCTTGCTTCAGATTCAGAGATTACCTTGAAACGGAAGAGCGGTCTGTTGGAGGGTGGTTGCTGGACTGTGTTAGGGTTAGCCAGATTAAGGGATTAAAGTAGTCTGCTGGTAGTACACTGCTGAGGTCCGTGAACGCATCAGTAAGGGCACTGGCAATTCGCTGTCAGTCCAAGGATAGTGCGCATCAACCATGAGCATTGATGGGGCATTTGTGGGTTCTTTGCCACTTATGTCATTAAGATTATCCCAGAACAACTTGCTGTTGTTCCAGGAGCTGGAAAGGGCTTCCTTGTAGAATGCACTTTTGGTGTGTCGGATGGATTTTGTGCACTTATTTCGGGCTTGTTTGTACCTTTGGATGTTCGTGGTGGTACCGTGCATTCTCGCAATCTGCCAGAGGAGATCTCTGACATTGAGCTGATCCAGTAGGTCCGGAGTGATCCAGGGGTTGCAGTGCCCTTTTATTTTCCTTGTCTTTACCGGGGCATGCTTATCACAGACGGTGTTGAATGTCTTTATGAAGTGTTCAAGGGCCGTGTCTACGTCATTGGCCTCATTGAGGTCAGTCCAGTCAATGTCCTGAAGCTCTGCTTTTAGTAGAACATGGTTTGAAATCGTTCTGGGAGGTGGCTTGCAGTAGCTGTAGGATCAAGTACAGGTGACAGGGGAGTGGTCGTTCAGTGTATCAGGGAGAACAGCAGTACTGGTGATGTGGGCAGGTCGATTGGTGAGAACCCAGTCCAGGAGGGTACTGGTTCCAATTTTGTAGTTAACTCTGGTTGCTGTCTCGACCATTTGAGAGAAATGGACTGCAGATAAGGCATCCTTGATTGAGGCAGCAGAGGGGGAGAGCCAGTTGATACTGAAATCTCCTAGCATCACGATTTCTGTGTTTAGGCTCAGGGTGCCCACATGGTCCATCAGGTCACTGGTGCCAGCCACAGTTAGTTCAGGCGGGATGTAAACAGAGAGAACCATCAGTGTCCTGTTATGGGGTCCCTGCAGAAGTTTTACGGTCAGTACTTGGATGTTGTCGGCACTGGTGGGTACAGGAAGCATGTAACCTTGAAGGGGATCCCTAATATATAGGACACAGTCCCCACCTCTTTTTGAGAGTTGGTCCTGTCTGAACAGGGTGTATCCAGGCAGTGTGATAGCACAGTCTGGTACCTTGGGGGACAGCCAAGACTCTGCTATAGAGAGTATGTCTGGGTTATGCCGAGTGACCCATACTTTCAAGCTGTCCATCTTTGGGAGTAAATTACAGATATTTATGGAGGCAAGAGTGAGTCCTGCTGTGTTGTGGGACTGGTTTACACTGTGTAGTGGTGGGCCTGGGTTCGGGAGCACATTTCCTGAAAGCAGGAGAAGGAGCAGCACCAGGCGGGTGAGATGGTTTAATAAGAGCTTGTTATTCTGACCCCTTTTTTCTCTTGCTGGGTACGGGCACTTTCATGGCGCTAAAGTGCATCACAAAACCTGGGAAAAAGACCACCAGGGAGGGGTCCTTTAGCTGGAGATCTTGGGTCCATGGTATATAATCCCCGTGCATGGTGAAGGCACATTTTTTACATGATGTGATGGTGCCATATACATTTAGCACTGTTGTCTCGAAGTTAGGCTGTGCGGATTGCGGGAACGGTCTGCCGGACGGGCCTACCAGTGATATTAGGGTGAGTAGGAAGATGCCCCCTACAGTTCCAAGTGTCAAGTGGGACATAGTTGCAATGGCTGTGGAGTCAGAATGGGTTAGTTCAGGGCAGAGTATTCTGGATAGTAGTAGGAGTCAAGCAGCTGGGCTGGAGCTGGCGGCAGCCAACCAGCAGGGGACTGGGACCAGAAAGACAATAGGGAGATTAGGCAAATGAGAGTGTGAGGTCAGTTAGAGAGAGCAGAGAGGGATTGTGAAAGGGGCTGCTTGTAAATCAGCGCTGCTTTTTGAGAGGCAGAGGCCTGATCAGTTGAGAAGGGTCAGAGTGAGCACAGGTTCAGGCAGGGTGCGCGACAGAGGCTTAGAAGCAGTCAGAGGTTAAAGCAGAGGGAAAAGTGCCAAGTGGCAGCTGCCGGCAGGCAGTTACGACTGATAAGTATTTTTTAAAACTCTAGCAAACACTATAGCCTATGAATCTTTAGCAAAACTAAACAATACAGGCAGTAAAATGGTACAATTTCAAGCTTCCAACTAACAGGCTAGAAATTCATACTTATATTAGTAATAATAAGCGCCATATCGCCAAAGGAATATGGGCAGTGAAGAGCGATTAAAGGGGGCATATAGAAACATAGAAACAGAATTTGATGGCAGATAAGGACCGCTTGGCCCACCCAGTCTGCCCATTTCCCTACCTAATGGATAAACTGCAGATCCTAGTTAACCAACAGCCTACTTCTTCCTACCCCCACCCCCTAGAACTGCCTTATAACTGTCCCATGCATGCTTGAATTCCACCACTGTTTTTGACTCCACAACCTCCTCCGGAAGGCCGTTCCATGTATCCACAACCCTCTCTGTGAAAAAATACTTCCTTACATTACCTCTGAGCCACCCCCCCATCTTCAAATTGTGCCCCCTTGTTCTTGCACACCTCTTTTTTTGAAAGATGCTACCCTCTTGGACTTTGTTGATTCCCTTGAGGTACTTGAAAGTTTCTATCATGTCCCCCTCTCCCTCCTTTCCTCGAGGCTATACATATTAAGCTCCTTAAGTCTCTCTTCATACAGTATGTCTTCCAGTGCAGACCCTGCACCATTTTACTTACCCTCTTCTGGGCTGCCTCCATCCTGTTTATGTCTTTGTGGAGACGGAGTCTCCAGAACTGCACGCAGCACTCCAGATGGGGTCTCACCAGCTGTCTGTACAGAGGGATAACAACTTCTTGTTTTCTACTGGTGATGCCTCTCCCTATGCATCCCAGTATCCCCCCAGCCCTCCATACTGCCCTCTCGCATTGCTTGCCCACCTTTAGGTCATCTGATATGACTACCGCCAGGTCCCTTTCCATTTTTGTTGTTGTAGTTAACAATGAAAGATCCTCTAACTTCAGTCACGCTGCAAAAAACCCCAAAAAAACTGAAGTCCCTCTAGCTGCAGATCTTTATAATCTGCTAACTGGAAAAAAAACCCAAAAAAACTAGAGAGACAGAGGGAATACAGTAGCTAGAGAAGTGATCAGCAGGAGACAATGTGGGCCACTTGGAGATCATCTTTCGCGGGCACTAAGTTCAAAGTCAGGGCTAGCACCTTGCAGATTCGGCTGAGCTATAGCACACAGAGGATTTTCGAACCACTGTTATGGTTCGAAAATTGAGGGGTTCCTGGCCTGATGAAGGAGTAAAGGGCACACTTCCGCTGAGGCTGCCCAAATGTTCTCAAAATGCATTTTCATTACTTAATATTTTAACCCCTCCTCCCACCTTGGAAGACCCGTGTCTCTGGCCCCTCCAAAAACCCATATACCCATGCTGTCTGGAACTGTTGCCTCTGGCTGGCCTCCAGCTAAGCACCACAGATCTCTTGTTTCATGGACTCACTCATCCAGGTGGAACTGAACAAACAGAAGCCAAGGCAAACATGAACACTTCCCATCCACAGAGGGGAGGACTGTGAACCCAGAAGTTCAGGTAAGATAACTGGGCGAGGCAAGCATGACACTGTCCTCTGCCTGCACACTACTGTGTTTTTTTCTTAAAGTGATTTAGTCACATTCCATGAATGCCTGTTTCACATAGTAAGCCATTGCCACCCATGCTTCAGATGCTGAAGCTGCAATTTGTTTTGTAAAAAAAAAAAAAAATCTGTCAGTCATTTTTTTGTATGTTTTTGTTTCTGCATACCCTCCAGGTTTCTGTGTGCAGCCACACGCCCAGAATGATGTCATGCAAAGGAAAAGTTAATGTTTTACATATAGCAACAAGGAATTCTGAGTAAATTAAAAAGTTGACTTATCCCTTGCTGTGCCGTGGACTGATATATTAGTCCAGAATCCCTATATGTTCTAATTGTGTCGGCAGCCTAAGGGTTAAATGTTCATTACGCAGAGGTGCAGTCCCTTAGTTTAGTTTGGTAGTGGGGACTGCAGAATAGCATCTAATATGTAGACATATAACCTAGTTCTAGAGAAGCTCGAAGAAGCCAGGTATGTGCACACATGGGCAGACTAGGTGGGCCGTAGGCCCCTATCTACCGTCAGCATCTATGTGTGTGTGTGTGTGTGTGTGTGTATAAATATATATATACACACACACACACACACACATATATATAGAAATATATGTAGCAAGGCATTGTGGGTACAGTGCATAGCTGATTTGTCTGTCTTCCTTATCAAAGTGCAGTCTCCTATGTCAGTAGTGTTTACAGCAGTATAGTCTGTAGAAAGTTCCTGGAAAACTGTTTTTGTGATGCAGATAGGCCATAAAGATAATTTGCCAGTCTGTGTAGATGTTGTTTGACTTTTACTGCCTGCTGGTGAAGTGACAGGTCAGAAGTGGCATCTCCTGTCAGAATGTGGGAGCGTGATGATATTTTTCTATGTATATGTTATAGGGCCTGAATGACTATATGTAGTTCAGGAGTGAAATTATGGATCAAACTACTTTTATTTTTCTTCAGTGTCCAGCTTCTGCTTTGAGTTCAAAATTGTGAAAAGAAAAAGGGTGTCTGCAATACCAAGACTAACCAATAGAGGTCTCTGTTTCAACACAGTGCTTAAAAAACTTTGTTTCATTTGCACGATGTCACGGTTGGGGTTGCAGCACTGAGAAAAAAAAAGGGGCAGGGTTAGGCAAATCAAGCAGAGCACATAAATAAAAGCATTTTTTTTTTCATGGAAAATAGCACTTCATGGCAGTTTTAATGGTATGAGATTGACTCACAGGTCCTACAGGTTACTAGTCCCATTTGCTATGGCAAACATGACAAAATCACTTTAAGGTTCGTTTTCCTAGCTGCACCAATGTCCCATCACCATCACTTGGAACACAGCCTAAGAGTGGAGGATCTGAAACAAGTAAGAGAGTAAACTTAGCATTGGGCCATCACAGACTCTCAGAATGCCCTTTACACTTATATTCTCTACCACCAATGGAACATGGGCTAGAAAATAAGTATGTTACACTAATTCTTGGTATGTCACTATTCTGCTTTACACCCACTTGATTAAAAGGCTTGCTTGTGTTGCATGTCCAACACTTTTAAAACAATTCTTTCTCATTGAATATACAAAGAAAGGTAAGGATAGTCGTGCTCTCAAATGCAGTTGCCACTGGGCTATGTACGAATCTCACCCCACACAAACGATATAATGATGTAGCTTTATTCAAATATGTGCACTGTATGAGGTTTCTTAGAACAGGGCATTAAACCTGCTTTCATTCTGTCCAAAAATGACCCCCCAACCACATACCCTTTTTTTTTTTAGGGTCTCTATGTCTAAGGAATTTGTCAGACCTAAGGCTATAAACTGTTGAGGTTTCTGTACACAGACACCATGTGACATTAGTTGCCTAAGACTCTCTAGGAAAGTGGCAATCGGACACCTCAGTTTAAAGATAGACTCTCCTTAGTCTGTGGAGCCTGTTTTATTGATCTGCATAAGGCCTGGCATCTCTTTGTAATTTGCTATAGTAGTTCTTTAAAGCAGAGAAACATAATTATATACCGAGACAGAACCCTGTTGCATAGCTGTAAGTTGCTATATTTGTACATATCACAACCTGTTTCATGCCTAAGGAGTGAACAGTCCAGTTAGAATTCTACTAGCCAAGTTATTTATTTATGTATTTAAAAACTGGTAACCGAGAAAGGCACAATGAGACAAGGCTCATTTCCAAGTGAGATCCAAGGGAAGGGTTCATGAGAGAATACATCATATAGGTAAAAACAAAACAAGAGTATATAGTGCAAATGAATATAAGTTAGTGCAAGGGGAAAACAGTATGGACCTAAATGGTGAAAAACAACAATGCTACCATGGCACTTAATGATAACATACACGATGCACATGGCGTAAAATAACTAGGGTGGGCAAAAAAATCACAGACTTGGATAAGAAGAATACTGGATGGCCAGAAAGGGGTACACAACCCAGCAGCCTCTAAAAAAAGTACTGGCAGGCCAGAAAGGAACTAGGAGCAGTAATAGCAGAGAGTAAATTCAGCTGTTCGCAACTGTTTGAGTAAGCGGTGAGGGAAAAGAGAGAGCTGAGGAGGTAGGCTATTTCAAAAGGAGGGAAAGTGCCAGCTGGTCCCATGGAGCTGAGGGTTGAGGCACTGAATGCCACATCTCGCACCACCAGTGATCTGAGTTCGGGAGCGAGCTCGGGCCGCTGGGGGTTGGCGGGGAGGGGGGCTGGGAGTCGACTGTAGCAGCTGTTAGGCTACTCTTGTCTCCCGGATTGGGGAGGTACAGTCCCTCGCTCTCAGTTGACACCCGGTGGAGGCCAGGTGTCAGAGCAGGGTGAAGGGCTGATGTAGGATTGGGGAGGGTGGAGGGAGCACTTGGCTTCTGGGAGCTCACGCGCACACCTCCACACGCATGCGCTTGCCGTGCACCAATGCCTATGGGGAAGGTGGGAGAAAACTAGAAAAGTATGTCTCCCCATGGTCGTTTAGATGGCTCACCCTCTAGCAAGCCAGGGGGCCAGATGGCAAAAGTAGGTGGCCACGGGGAGCAAACAGCTCTCTAGAAAAAAAAAAGGAGGGAAAGCAGAAGGAGAAGGCAGTTTGCCCCACAGACATTTTGCAGCGAGGGAGAGTAAAATATCAAGTGTCAGCAGATCAGAGTTGGCAGGTGGTTAGGAAGAAGGGATAGAAGGGAAGATAGATATTTGGGGGGGGACAAGACTTTGGAGAGAAAATAGCAATGAAAGAGGTGCCTGGATAGAAGAGGTGGAGATAGTGGTTTGTGTGGAATCAGCAGTGATAGGTGAGGGGAAGAGAGTTATTAGCAAAACAGCTGAAAGTACAGAAAAGTGGGTCCAGTCTAGCAAGGCAGAAATTATGGGCAGCACCATAGGCCACATCCACAAAATCAGACACCGGAAGAATCATACTAAGGAGGATCTCACAGCAGACATGGATTAGTAGGCAAGCCTTATTACAATAAAGGGTGCTGAGTTTGGGGTGGATCTTTTGATGACTGGCATCAATGTGGATAAAGAAGTCTAAGCAACAATTCGGCAACACACCAAGGTACTTAAAAAGATAAACCTCATCAAGAGGGGTACCATCCGCAGTTCTAAAAATATGGGAGGGGGAAGATGAACTTTATAAGCTTTAGACTAGCACCAAAGGACATGGAAACTGTCTGTTTGACATTAACCATTAGCTGGTGAGACTGAAACCAGTGTTGGGCATGGTTAAAATCATGCTGCCATGACAATTCCAGATCACTAACTGAGGCACCAGCAGCAGCAAGTATGGTGTCATCATCATACATGTGGATGTTCACTTGAATACAGACAGCGAGCAGGTCATTCAAAAAGATGGAGAAGGGAACAAGACCCAAGATAGAGTCTCAGTGAACCCCATACAGTGTGGGAAGGGCAGGGGGGACAAGGTGTTGCTAACCTGAACTGTAACTGGCTTGAGAGGTAGAACTGAAACCAATCTAAAGTTCAGGTAGTAAGTCCTGTTCTCCCCTCAACCTGTCAAGGAGAAGTGGATGGGCTACTGTGTCAAAGGCCTTTACCAGGTCAATGAAAATGGCAGCAGTCATATGAACCTGGTCTCAGAGAACCAAGGAAAGTTGTACAAAGAACTGGGTGCTCATGGCAAAGTTAAACAGTCAATAGTATAAAATGGAGTAGGGCACTCACTACTGCAGAAAGGACACTAGCCTCAGATTAAGTTAGTGCTTCATATTCTTTACTGAGGTGGCAGATAAGAGTAAAAATGCAGAGTCCCACAAAGGGGGCACATCACTGGACACATTTCACCCAAAATACAGTCTTCCCTCACTATAACGAACCCCATTATTACGAATGCTCGGCTATAGCGAATAGCCGTAGTGGCTCCTAGAACTGTCACTTTCTGACAGCATATGTACATGCTAGCACAAAACGATTTGCTAGCACGCGAATATCCATTACATTTCGCAGCTATGGTGTCATACTGCGAGTGTTATTTGTTGACATGGTTACTTTAACAGTTAATTGTCTAATTA
This sequence comes from Neoceratodus forsteri, assembly GCA_016271365.2. Lineage (NCBI taxonomy): Eukaryota > Metazoa > Chordata > Ceratodontiformes > Ceratodontidae > Neoceratodus > Neoceratodus forsteri. The sequence continues at coordinate 1,290,003,343 of CM028131.1, read as the reverse complement.
TAATTGTTTAATTAAAGTACAGTACAGGAAGGTTCTTCTCAGGTGCATCGAGTAAACATTTTCTGCATTTAGGTACACTTTCTGGCAAGCCCTTTTTTATAAATTCATTGACCTTTTCAAAGCTGCATTGTGCAGTTGCATTCTATTCCATCGCAATGAAATGCTCCGGTTACTCTGCGGACGCTAAGCTTCGAATCCTGGACAGGCTGAAGGGGTCGCTTAAAGTCTCGCCAAACTGTCTCAGTCTTCTAAGTGAGATTGTGTCTGCAGGTGATGGGCTAACTGGTGCACAAATGGGGGTGCAGGAGGTGCTAAAAATAAATAAATAAATAAATGTCCGGGACAGCATACACCTTGCAGCTGAAGCATGGGAGAACATTTCTGCTGCCACTATACACCACTGCTGGGTCGCAACACTTGGCCCGTCTTTCCCACCAGAATTCAGTAGATGAGCTGGTGACCTGGACGAGGATGCAGAAGCTGATGACACAGCCGAAACTGCACAGCTGGCAACAAACCTCAACCTGATTGACAACAAAGCAGACACATCTGACATTACAGATGCTTGGATCATTAACGATGAAACCCTCCCCACTCTGGATCACATGACAGATGCTGAGCTTGTATCGTGTGTGTCAAGAGAGGGAGGAGTGCCAGAAACAGAAGACCCTGATCAGTCAGAAGATGAAGAGGATGACAAAGGAGACGCACAGAAGTTGAGTACAGAGGAAGCAGTTTGCGGTCTGGAAAGCGAGGATGCAGACCCCATGAAAGTAGTTCAGTTAAGACAGATTTTGTCTTATGCCAGAGACTTACATTCTAAAAAAACGACTAAACAGCTTAAGGTCACTGATTTTTTTAAACCTAATGAATAAATACAGTACTGTATCTGCACAAAGTAACTCTGGTTTCCCACTAAATGTTGTACTGTACCAAAATCAATTTCAATCATTTTAAACTAGTCTGTGTGAAGTTTTTGGCATATAATTAACTTCTTGTATGTTTATAAATCAATAAAGATTATATTTTGAATTGATACTGAGCATGCTTTTACTGTTCTGTGTTAGCCGCTTAACTGTCCAAGTTTATTTTCAGCGTCCCTCGATATAACGAATTTTGTACTATAACGAATGTACCACTTGGATCCAGAAACATTCGATATAGCGAGGGACAACTGTAATGCATTATATTGTGAAACACGTCAGACCCTCTGTGTGAAGATGAGAATAAACACATGCACTCACGGCAGAATAGAATGGATGCTAAGCCAAAGAAAACCAAACAGCAACATCACAACGTCAGCACTCAAAAAGTATAACAATATACTCATAGAAGTTGTAGCATGCCAACCACGTTTACAACAAATGAGAACACAGTGCTTCGCCTTGGTCCTTTACGTCAATAATGTGATGTTTTGTCAGGGGCACCCGAGTGCTGCCGCTGTGATGCTACCCTCTGTGTGGGGTCCTGCATTTTTACTTGCATCTTCCACCCCAATAAAAACTATGAAGCACTAACTTAATCTGAGGCTACAGTGCCCTTTCTGCAGTGGGGAGTTCTCGGTTCCATTTTGAAATATAAACCTAGTCCAGCCTGTTAAGAAGGGAATCAGTGACTCAGAAGAGGGAGGAGATGGTGGAATGCGATTTCTAGAAACCAGTCTGGAAAGAGGAAAGTTAGAGGGGTCCAAGAAATCTGAGAACTGAATAAAAACTAGGAAGAAGTGAAAGGCCACAGGAGGTAAATAATTTGCTGAAACAGGAGGAGACTGTGGAGAGATTAGTAAGGTGCTTCCATCAAAGAGGGTGGATAGTTGACTGGGAGGAAGTCAAAAAGGGAATGAAACATCTTCCAGAACATTTCAGAGGCATTAAGATTATTCTGGTGGCTTCTTGCAAAATAGCTTGATTTTGCCTCTCTGACAGCCTTTGTGCAATAATTTCTACACTGCTTGTAGCTCAGCAAGCCATCAGGGGAGCTCAAAGCTTTGTAGAGGTACCAGGCACAGTCACAGGCTTTATAAAGACCGGGGCTTGAACCTGGGACCTCCTAAAAGAAGCATGTCAATCCCAGGTAGAGATGAATTCTGATTGAAGTAGAAGACAGTCTCTTCGATGTCAGCTGCAACTGAAAGGATCAGTCATTGTTACTTTGGTCATCAGGGAGGGAATTCAGGTTAAGAGACTTAAATGACTGCAACCAGATATATTTAGGTGGGGATGAGGGGGATAAGTAAAAATTAATAATGGATTCTGAACCACACCAAAACTTTAGCATGATTCTTTGAGGCAGACCCTAGCTTTCAATTTCCCAACTTCTATGTGGTTTGCAAGAACACCCTAACGTTATCTCAACTTACTTGTTTGCTGTGAATTACCTTATCATGAAAAGTGTTTTTAAAGACATATTTTTTCTATTAAAAAAACATCATATGATTGCTCAACTGCTGTAGAATTTGTGCAGTAAACTTAAAACAACATTGTTTGGTGCGCTTATAGCAAACTTTGTTTTAAACTGTAGCCCCTCCTCCCCAACACACCTGCACTAAATCCAGTCACTCAGGAAAAACAGCTTCCTCTCACTGCATCAATAGTGGCTACATCAGCAAATTTTACAGAAGGTGAGCAACTATACTATATACATATACAGTCGTGGCCAAAAATATTGGCGCCCTTGCAGTTTTTTCTAATAATGCAGCATTCCTTCCAGAAAATTGTTGAAATTAAAAAATATTTTGGTATCCACATATGTATTTCTTTGGTTTGCAGTGGAATAAAACACAAAAAGCAGAAAAATGTACTAAGTCTTAGCTTATTCCACACAGAAATCCTTAAATGGCCCAGACAAAATTATTGGCACCTTTTAGTAGTAGTTAGAAATAATTAGATTTCAAGCAGGTGATTCTCCTTCACTTTGGAATTAAACTCACCTGTGGTGAGTTGCAGGTGCCTGCAGTATAAAAATCACTCATTCAACCAGCTTGAATAGAGAAAAGGACTCATTCTCCTGTTTTGTGTCACTGTGTGTACTGCAGTGAGCATGGAGAAAAGAAAGACAACCAGAGAACCGTCTGAGGAGGTCAGACAGAAGATTGTAGCCAAGCATGGACAATCTCAAGGCTACAAATCAATCTCCAGAGACCTTGATGTTCCTGTTTCCACCGTACGTAATGTTATCAGGATGTTTAAGGCCCATGGCACTGTAGCCAACCTCCCTGGACATGGCCGCAAGAGAAAACTTGATCGAAGATTGCAGCACAGGATTGTTCGAATGGTGGAGAAAGTACCTCGATCAACTGCCAAACAGATTCAAGCTGACCTTCAGACACAAGGTATGACAGTTTCAACTCGCACCATCCGTCGCCAACTCAATGAAAGGGGGTTATATGGTAGGAGGCCCAGGAGGACCCCAGTGCTGAGAGAAAGACATAAGAAAGCCCGACTGGGGTTTGCCAAAACACACCTGAACAAGCCAAAATCCTTCTGGGAGAATGTCCTGTGGACAGATGAGACCAAATTAGAGCTTTTTGGTAAAGCACATCATCGCTATGTTTACAGAAAACAAAATGAAGCCTTCAAAAAAGAACACCTTCCCTACAGTCAAACATGGAGGAGGTTCAGTGATGTTTTGGGGTTGCTGTGCTGCCTCTGGCACTGGGTGCCTTGAACGTGCATGGCATCATGAAATCTGAGATTACCAGGCCATTTGGAGCGCAATGTTGAACCCAGTGTCAGAAAGCTGGGTCTCCGTCAGAGGTCATGGTCTTCCAGCAGGACAATGACCCCAAACACACTTCAAAAAGCATCCAGGAATGGTTTCAAGACAAGACGCTGGACTGTTCTGAAGTGGCCAGCAATGAGTCCAGATCTAAATTCCATTGAAAACCTGTGGAGAGATCTGAAACAGCAGTTGGGAGAAGGCACCTTCAAATCTGGGAGAACTGGAGCAGTTTGCACAAGAAGAGTGGGCCAAACTGCCAGTAGAGAGGTGCAGGAAGCTCATCCATGGCTATAGGAAGTGGTTGATTGCACTTATTTTGACCAAAGGCTGTGCTACCAAGTATTAAGTCTAGGGTGTCAATAATTTTGTCAATGCCATTTCTTTTCATTTTCTGATTTAAAAAGATATATTAAATTCTGAATCAAAAACAAAGGTTCTGTAATATTAACAGAGAGATAAAGAATTGTGGAGACCAAATACTGTACTGTTGTCAATTTCAACTTATTTTAGAGGAAATTGTGAGTTATTTGAATAAGTGCAAGGGTACCAATATTTTTGGCCACGGCTGTATGTATTTAAAATATTCCTGTTGTTTTGCTGCTCAAATTCTGGCCTGCGCTTATGTTGTATGTGTATTCATATTGTAATTTAGCTTGTGTCTGCTACATTTACGTACCCTGCCTTACAAGTTCTTTCCTTACTGTAATGATGTCTGACCTGTGCTCTCCCAGGTCATATCTGTCTAGCAAACCTATCTGGTTAAACAAAAACTAAACAAATAAAATGTTTACTAGCATAATGGGGCCATCAGTGTCCGCTGAAAGCTCCAAAATGGCTAATCTAAAGCTTGGTAGAGCATTATTACATTTCTTTATAAGTCATTTTCCATTATTAAGTGAAAGGCCTTTATAGAGAAGTACTGTATCTACCATATGATGTTTTCATTGCTATCTGTTGTAGGAGACTTCCCACTATAACTACTTTCCTTTCTAGCAGTTATGTGAAATGTAAAACTCTGCCCCCCCATCATTTGGTGACAGTGCCAGTTAAATAGGTAATGCAAACTCCAGATGCTACAACCAAAGAGCTCTGATTTACTATGGCCCTGACCTGGGGAAGGTGGCATGAGTCTGGGAATGTAACTTCTTCCCAGAGCTACCAGCAGCAATTACTTTCAGCAGATATGATTTTACAGTTTGCTTATGTTATTCAATCAGCCTGAAATACTTTTCACTATACTGCAGAAAGCAAGAGAGCGCTATTTATGTGGAAAATAACATATACATTACTGTACATTTGACTAAGACGCAAGGCAGTAAATCATCCAAAGATTTCTGCTGACACACAAATCATAAGTCTCGAGCAGCTGAAGCAGTACAGGATCAGTAGCAGGACCCTGAAAGTGATTTACCACCTCCAGTTTACTGGGCTGAAAAGGCTAAGCATGTACCAGTTTAGCAGTTGTCTTTGATACAGAGTTTGAAGTCAACTGTGGAGCAAACACTGAAGGTGAGCTTGTCTGCGACACACACAGATGGGTGTTATCACTTCTGAGATGTCGACAGATGGGTATTACCACCCTTTTGATGCCAACACAAGAGTATTACAGGATTTTCCAGTGCTGGTGTTTATAAAGAAAATTCATAGGTATCTATAACGGTAAAGAAAATGTTTTAAGAGTCTGTCTATTACTGTGACAAAATCCGTGTTTCTGATTTGCTAAAGCAGGCTATGTCTATCAAATTACTTCTTATGATGGTTATTACAGCAAACACGCAGCTGCGCACAAAGGACCTGCGCTTGAGACTTGCTCGCTTTCTCGCTTGAGCACAGCAGTAATTCTCAGCAAATCGGCAACTTTTACTTTTTAAAGTAAAAGAAGTATCTTAAAACCCTGCCCTTAACCTATAACCTATACATGGCACAAAATAAAATATTTTCACACAACACAGCTGCACTTATGACTGCCTGTCTGTGTCTCGAGCGCAGTACTTCCTGAAACAACGGCTTTTGGAATAAAAGCCAAGTCAGTACTGATTCCTGTGAGAAAGTAAATTAAGTTAAATAAACCTTTAAGGCAAGGCAAAGCAAAAAAGTACTCTTTCCTGCAGGCCTGGGGCACTGCATATACAATAAAAACAACCAGCAAACCCTGCAATTAAAGCATATAATAAAAAATATAAAAATAAATATTAAAAACTAGCTGTGGAATGCCTGGGCAAAAAGGTATGTTTTCAGTGAGGTTTTACAGGTCTCCATCATGCAGGCAGAGCAGATGCTCCCAGGTAGAGAATTCCACAGCATGGGGCTGCCACAACAAAACCCCTGTCTCCAGACTGTTTCAAGCGGGAGTGTGTGTGTGTGGGGGGGATAACGACCAAATTGATATCAGTGGAGCGGAGGGGTTGGTTGGGAGGTAAGGAACCAGGAGATCCTTTCAAGTAGTCAGGTCCCAAACCACATAAGGCCTTAAAACATAGACAATGACAGCAGAAAAATGCCAAAGTTCCATTCAGTCTGCTCAAGTTCCCTGTTTAGGCCCTGGGACATACTGTTCCTCCAGGGTCCTAGCCCTCCCCAACCCCTCTCCATTTTCCTCCCTGTTTCTGACACCCCAAGCAACCACTATACTCTTCATTCTGTCCCAGCCGTGAGTAAAATCAATAACAGTTTTTGTACCCACCACCTCAGCTGGCAGCCTGTTCCACAGTTCCATCACCCTTTATGTAAAATAGTGTTTCCTCATGTCCCTCCTGAACCTCCCTCCTGTTAGCTTCCACTCATGACCACGTGACTGCGAGTTGGTATTCAAGGTAACTAGTCCCCCTCAGTTCACCCGGTTCATTCCTCTTAGGAATCTGAAGGTCTCTATCATATCTTCCTTCTGGTCTCCAGCAAGTACATGTTCAGTGCCTTGAGACATTCTTCATAGGACATGTCTTGCTTGCTCTGAATCATTTTTGTTACCCTGTGCTGCACCATCTCAAGCTTATCCCTGTCCTTCCTGAGGTGAGTACCCCAGAAATGGGTGCGGTACTCCAGGTGTGGCCTCATCAAGGATCTATACAGGAGAAGTATTGCCTCCTTTTTTTCTGCTATTAATACCCCTCCCAAAACATGCAAACATCCTATCTGCCTTGCTGTAAGCCTTGTTGCAATGACTTGCTTTTTGGAGTCGCTGATGATAACTCCAAGGTCTTGCTCCTTAGCGGTGGTACTGACCCTCATCCCTCTCATCCAATACTCCATACCGGGGTTCTTGTTCCCTAGGTGCACAGCTAAAGACTTATTTATTTAGTTTAGCTTATCCTAGCTATGGTTGATTTATTTATATCTGTTTTTAAAATTTATATGTATGTATGATCTCTCTCTCTGTACAGCGCCTTGGTTTTGAAAGGCGCTTTAGAAATAAAGATGATTTGATTTGATTCTGGCATTGAATTTCAACTGCCAAACACTAGACTACCCTTCCAACTTTTGCAAGTCTCTCTGCATTTCCTTTATTCCCTCATCACTATCCACACAGCTTACGATCATCTGTGAAGAGACACAGCCTGCCCTGAATCCCTTCAGCAGTGTCACTAATGAACATGTTAAAGAGGACTGGACTAAAGACAGATCCCTGTGGAACCCTGCTTGTGACTATCCTCTCTTCTGAATAAAACCCACTGACCACTAACCTCTGCTGCCTCCCCTTTATCCAGCTACCTAGCCAGTTCACTATGACTTTAGTCACACCCAGATCCTTCATCTCTTCTTCAGCAAGTGTCTGTGGGGTACTAAGCTGAAAGCCTTGCTGATGTCAAAGTAAAGCAAATGCACACCATGGTCCCTATCCAATTCCCTTGTCACCTGGTCAAAGAAAACTATCAGGTTAGTCTGACAAGACCTCCCTGCCACAAATCCGCACTGTCCACTATCCTGGAAACCGTTGCGCTCCAAGTAGTCCACGAGATCCTCTTTGACCAATGACTCAGTTGATCAGTTTTCCTACAATAGATGCAAGACTGACAAGTCTGTGGTTTCCTGCTTGTTCCTTGCCCCCCATGCAGCAGAACTACATCTGCCACCCTCCGATCCTTCAGAACCACTCCTGTCCTTAGAGAGCTGTTGAACAGACTTACCAGGGGATCAGCCAGTTCTGGTGCCAGTTCCCTAGGTATCCTCAAATGCAGCCCATCTGGCCCTGTGGTCTTATCAATTTTTAGGGCTGCCAGTTCTTTCAGGAGCCTTTCATTAGTAAATGTTGGCTGCCTCATCTCCAGGACCTCCTTGATGCCACTCTCTGGCAAGGGCCCACCATCTTCCCTAATAAAAACTGAGCAAAAGTAATTAAGAATAGCAGCCTTTTGCCCGTCCACCTCAATCACCCTGTCCCCTTTTGTTAGCCTCACAATTCCCCCTCCTTTCTGTCACCAAGATACCTGAAGAACTGTTTTTCTCCACTCTTGAACCCCTCCACAATATGCAGCACTGTGCCTGCTTTTGCCTTCCTAACTGCCCTCTTTGCCTCCCTATTTTTCAGCAAATATTCTCCCAATTCTTCCTTCCCCTGATTTTCTTAAAATTAGTAGAAGGCCTTTCTCTTGGCTCTCACTGTTTCCTTGACCCTTATCGAGAACCACAGTGGTCTCCCGAACCTCTACTTTTTGATTACAGTTCTTAGGCACACCTTAAATACTCTTAAGAATGGCCTCCTTCATTGCACCCCATCTCTCTTCTATTCCATCTATGTTGTCCACCCCTACTAATTTATCCCTGATCAGCTCCTTCAGTCTACTGAAGTCCACCCTTCTAGAATCAAGGACTTCAGCTCTCGATTGCAGTTCATCAGCCCCGGGGGCCAGTTCAAACCAGAGTTATGGACGTTGTCCCCCTGATGGCTCCCCTACTCCCACAGCTCCTACCACCTCTGAGTTAGTAAGCATCACAATGAGAACTGTGGTCTACCTGGTGGGCTCCTTACCTAACTGTACCAGCAGACAGTCCTGGAGCATATGCATCAAGACCGTGCTTCTGGTGTTCCTGACCACTGGAACATCCCAATCGATGTCCGGAAGGTTCTGATCACCCAACACCACTACTTCCCCCTTAGCTGTTCCTCATTCTGTTTCTTCCCCGAGCTGTCCCTCTTCTCCCACCACCCCGGAGGTCTATAGATGACTCCCAAGAGCATTTCTTTGCCTGAGGCTGCCATGAGTTGCACTCATCGTGACACAGTCTACCTATTACTAGCCCTGATGCACCCATCTTCTCTCACCTCAATACCCTCCTTGACAAAAAGGGCTACTCACCCTATACCTGAATATCAGCAAACTTATCTTAAGGGTAACTCAGCACTGTACAGGCAGCAAGTGCAGCAAACGCAAAACCGGCATGGTGTGCGCCCTCCGAGCTGTTCCCACTATCAGCCAGGCTGCAGCATTCTGGAGCAGCTGCAGGCCTCACATCAGACTTCTAAACAACTCTAAGTATAAAATGGTACACCAGTCAAGACTAGAGGTGACTAAAGCCTGAATGACTGTCACCAGATCCGAAAGCGCCAGATATGGTTTGATCCTGGCCATGATACAAAGGTAGTAAAAGCCAGATCGGACCCACCAGTGACACCTGTTGTTCTAGTGTCAGCCTGCAGTCCAAAATGAGGCCGAGATTCTTTACTGCATCCACAGCTCCCTCCCTCTCTGCCAAGGATTTTCAAGAGTCCAACTGCCAAACATCTTTTCTGTCTAGGGATTAAACGCAGGTGCAGTCAGGGAAGGGAGGAAAAAAACTGATGCTCAATGATTATATATATATATATTAAAAAAAATCATGGAATAGTGTACAATATGAGAATTTAATACACATACTTGGTGTGTGATACTTGATAAACCCCTCAGGCTTCGCTTTTGGGGTTTATGAAGCATCACACACCTTGGGTGTGCATTAAATATAGAATAACGACTGTGCTGGTGTATGTTATGAGGATTTTTTCACACACCTGAGGTGTATGATAATCCATAAACCCAGAAAGCGAAGCTGGAGGGGTTTATAAGACCAAGGGTGTGTAAAAAATCCTCATAAAACAAAATTTGTACAGCCATATTTTTTTTATAATAAACGGTGCAGGGTTTCAAGACAGAGAAAAACTAAGCTGTATTTGTGTGAGTGAGTGTGTCCCTGAGCAGTCACCATGCTCGTATAAATACAGTGTAGTGAGAGCGCGAGAAGGAAAACGCTGGAATAACCCTTTATTGAGTTATTATGGAATTCTGAAGGTTATTACAGTGTTTTATCAGGAATGCTCTTCCAGCCATTATAGGGAGCTACCAGTTATTACAAAGAGAATAATACATGGGGTGGTGTGCATTATGAGAATATAAGAACTGGCTTCCCCTTTTTCCCATAGGGAAACCATGGCGTAATTTGCCATTATAAAGGAATGTTTATAACGGCAAACACGCGCACGATTTCTCTTGCTCTGCACATGCACAAGCAGCAGCGCGACAAGTCGAGACTGCTCACCGCTTCCGTCTCACCCAACGCAGAGCCGCCAGAAGAACTCGGCAGTAACTTCTTTTATTTTTTCCCCCACATATACTGGAAACACATAAAAGACCTGCTAAAAGGAAAAAAAAAAAAGGTTTACAATACAGCAAATCTCAGCACCAAGCTAAAACGAAACCACACCGTGGATGCACCGGAAGCTCTGTATTTTATATAATTGCTGAGGCAAAAAAGGGAAACCCAGCAATTATATATAATAAAAAATGGGTGGTGTCGACTCGTTTACACACCACACTTTGTGGGATGGCACTGCCCAGCCCTCAGGCTTCGCCTCGAGGTTGTAGCATCCCACAACTCGGTGTATGTAAAATCTCGTTAAACACCCCGACCCATACTTTATTCTCTATTTAATAACTGTCATCAGTTTTTTCCCATAGGGAAACCTGATTATAATTCACAGTTATAACCCACAGGTTATAATGGCGAACACGCACTGAGTTTCCCTCACTGTACGCATGCGCCCAACAGTCCCACGCTGACAACTCTACAGAGCACAAATAAAGTCTACCGTTTTCTCTACACGGCAGTGGGCACTGACTATGCTCTTCACACCACAAATCAATTTCCACACTGCCAAAAAGACATTGTCTTCTTCCCAGGTTTGTTTAAAAAAAAAAAAAACCTGATCTTTTCTGTTTAGGGCTCTGTAAACCTGACCCTCAGCCCGACAATAACTGCATTACTGCTCGGCTATTCTCTCCACAGCCTCAACGCCTCCAGCTACTGAGACCATTTAAATAAAAAAAATAAATAAATGAAAAGTAAATGTTGAAACAATCAGGAAAAGTAATAAAAGAAATAAAGAGTGATAGTCTCTACAACTGACAGTCTGCACAGCAGCACCATCTAGTGGCCCAACAGAATTAGAAATAAAATAAAATAAAAGCCTACGGGCAAAAAACTGATGCCAGCAATTACATAAAACAGCACATGGGTGAGTGCAGAACTTGAATTTAACGCACATCCTCAGTGTGGTGCTTTGACAAACCCCATGGGCTTCACCCTCGGGGTTTATGTAGCATCCCACACCATGGGTGTGCATTAAATTATTATGTAGCTGGTCTACCAAGAAGCGGTTGGATTGCCAGAAGCGCCATGACCCATGTTCAGGAACGACCTGGGTCATCGGAGGGTTAGCGGGAGAAGGATCGAGCATCCCATGGACGGCTCTCCTTCTCCGGGGGGCCGGGTAGTCTCCGGCACGCTGAGAAACCCTGGCGGAGGCTGGGATTCATTCACACTGCTGGTGCTCATCCTACCAGGAGGCGGGGTGGACGCTGGTGTCACTGCACAGCCCCGCCTCCAAGGGAGAAACACAGAGAAAAAAGAGCAGGTGGGGCGGGATTCACCATCTAGGTGAAGCCTCCCAACCTCGATTAGCCACCACCGCTGCTGTTTCCCAATCAGTTAACTATTCATGGCGTGGACGGGGAACACTACGTGGGCCCTCAGCCCGGGGTAAATCAGGTAACAGGGGGGACAAGGCAGCAATAGTGGGCGGTGCGGGCCCCAGGGACCATGACCAGGGCTGAGGATCGACCGTGGACCTGCCAAGAAAAACAGTAAAAAAAATAAATAAATAAAACAAAAAATTCTCATTATGTCCCCCCCCACCAATGTATTATTCTATATATAATTAATGGGTTTCCCTTTTTCCCTCAGGGAAACCGTGGGGTAATTAGCTGTTATATAGGAGTGTTTATAACAGCAAACATGCAGACGGTTTCCCTCACTCTGTGCATACACACTCCACAGCTCTTCCTTTTGGGACCACTGGCTGCCTTGTCTTTCCCCCGGAGACTAAACCGCCTCTGGGGTAAGTGATTTTAAAACACAAAATCTTGTGTTTTTGAGAAAAACAAACAAACCATAACTTTCGGCTGTCGACTGAAAAAGTTAATGCAAAAACTTTTACGTAAATTAATAAGGCTGACCGCAGACCACACGCTGAAACCTAACCGGAGTGCAGCCGCACAGGAAAGTACAGTTACGTAAAAACTTACCATAACAGTAGATCTTCGAGAGAAGCACCTGCCGCAGGTTCCACAATGAGGACTGACACCACCTGGAGGTGGTTCCGGCAACTTTTTCTTTAGCAGTACCAACATGGGAATGCCCCCCGCCAGTGTCGGCTCCACCCCTAACATCAGCCTATATAAGGGAGGAGTTCCCCACATGCTCCACTTCTTGTACGCCCCCGTCAGGCAAGATAACGACAGGCAATGGTCAGAAAGAAAAAATTACTCACCTTAGTAATTGTGTTTCTTCTAATGGAGTCTTGCTGTATTCTGACAATCTGCAGTTAGCTCCAGCCTTCAAACTGCCCCCGAGAGTACAGGGTTAATTTTCTATGCAATGCATAGAACGTTGAGCTCGAGCTTGGTTGAGGTCTCTGTCTACAGCACTCTGAAACCCAACCGTCAGATTCTTACGTGCAAACACTCACTAACTATACTATGTGGAAACTGTAAATTTAACTAGTCAACTGGCAACAGAAAGTTTTGGATTCCCAAAGGAAGACTCAGGGCAAGAAACCCAAAACCCAAACCTATCCAAAATAAAGATTATAATATAAAGCACCCAGAAACATTAAGGGTGTGCTAAAGACACCCCTGGGGTGCAACACTGCACCTGCCCACCCACTTCCCAAAAACAGGTTCTGAGAGGGAAGGCAGGGAGGGAAGTCAGAATACTGCAAGACTCCATTAGAAGAAACACAATTACTAAAGTGAGTAATTTTTTTCTTCTAAGATGAAGTCTTGCTGTATTCTGACAATCTGCAGACTACCAAGCAGTACCTCCATGGAGGAGGGAGAGAACCTATTTTGGGACTAGGCTCTGCAGTACTGCTGTGCCAAACCGAGCATCACTCCTACCCTGGATATCCAGAGAGTAATGCTTGGTAAAGGTATGGACCGTTTTCCAGGTGGCTGCTTGACAAATTTCTAACAGAGGGATATCCCTGGCAGCAACCAGGGAAGCAGCTGTACCTCTTGTAGAGTGAGCCCTCAGGCCTGAGGGTGGAATTTTTCCCAGTTTCTCATAGCAGAATTGTATACAAGACACAATCCACCTGGCAATAGTTCTCTTGGTAGCAGGTTTACCCGTTCCCGCTTCCCCATAAGTGAGGAACAACTGGAGGGAATCAAACCTGTGACCCTTGGTACACTCTATGCAGTAGCTAAGGGCTCTTTTAACATCTAAACTATGTAGCCCCCCTCTCTCCTAAGGAAGAATGATCAGTGAAGAAGACAGAGAGAGACATAGACTGATTCAAGTGGAAGTCTGAAACCACTTTGGGCAAGAACCTCCTATTGGTTCTAAGGACCAATCTACCTCTATGAAAGGAGATAAAATCCGGTTCCACTGACAGGGCTTGCAATTCACTGATACGTCTGGCAGAGGTAATGGCTGCCAAAAACACAGCTTTCCAAGTCAAGTACTTAAGCTCTGCTAAGGATACAGGCTCAAAAGGAGGTTGCATAAGTTGAGCAATGCAAACATTTAAGTCCCAGACAGGGGCAGGATCCCTGAAGGGAGGACTGGTATGAAGCAATCCCTTGAAAGATTTGCAAAACACAGGATGAGATGACAGTGAGGAAGGCTTCCCCAATGACAGAAAAGCAGACACAGCTGACAAATGCACCTTGAGAGTAGCTGGTCTGAGGCCTAGGCCATTAAGATGGACCATATAATCCATAACTGTAGGCAATTTAGCACTGTCTGGAGAGAGATGCTTCTTGGAACATCAAATGCTGAATCTTTTCCATTTGGAGTCATAAGTCTTTCTGGTGGAGGGCTTTCGAGAGACTTTGAAAATATCCATAATCCCCCGAGATAAATGCAAATCTGCATACTCTAACTCTTCAAGAGCCATGCCTTGAGATTCAGAGACCGAAGATTGGGGTACCAAATCCTCCCCTGAGAGGAGGTTAACAGGTTGTAATTCCTGGGAAGAGACAGGGGAAGATGAATTGCTAGAGACAGCAACAGAGGGTACCAAGGCTGTCTGGCCCAGTCTGGAGCAATCAGAATCACTTTGCAAGGTTGTAACCTTACCTTGACTAGAACCCTGAACAGTAGATTAAAGGGAGGGAAGGCATACAGAAATTTCCCTTCCCAATTCAAAATCAGAGCATCCAGAGGGACTAAACCCAAGACTGGGGGTCTGCAACAAAACAGAGGAAGTTGGTGATTGTCTGGGGCTGCAAAGAGATACATCTCTGGAGTGCCCCACCTTGAAGAAATCACTTTCAACACCAGGGGGTCCACAGACCATTCGTGATGGCCTTGGGAGAGCCTGCTGAGTGCATCTGCTAGCACATTGTCCTTTCCTGGAAGGTGGACTGCTGTCAGAGAGGTCTGCAGGGAATAAGCCAGGCACCACAATTTCATGGCTTCCGTGCACAAGGCCGAAGGCCGAGTGCCTCCCTGCTTGTTGATGTACCACATGGTAGTGGTGGTGTCTGTTCTGACCTGAACCGCTTTGTTCTGCACAGACTGAGAGAAGGCTTGCAGGGCCAGAAGAACTGCCCTGAGTTCCAGAAGATTGATATGGAGAAGGGACTCCTGAGGGGACCGCAGTCCTTGGGCTATGAGAGCCCCCAGATGAGCTCCCCACCCCAAAAGGGAAGCATCTGTGGTAAGGACCACCGAATGAGACTGAGTGACAAATGGGACCCCTTGCCTTAAATTGTTCTGATCCTGCCACCACTGAAGAGCTTGGTTCAGTGTCCGAGTCACTGGAATCAGTTTGGTAAGAGGGTCCTTCCGTTGGGATCAAAAGACCCTCAGATGGAACTGAATGTCCCTCATCTGAAATCTTGCCCCTTGGACCACTGCTGTAGAAGCTGTCATGTGGCCCAAGAGCTGAAGGAAGTGCCTTGCTGGTCGGAACACCTGAAGGCTGAAGGAAGAAGCCAGTTCTATAAGAACTCTTGCCCTTTCCAGGAGAATAAAGGCTCTTGCTTTGACAGTGTCTAGCTCTGCCCCTATAAAGGTACGAAGCTGTGCTGGTTCGAGAACTGATTTGGGGAGGTTGAGAAGAAATCCCAGGGAAGTGAGCACTTGCAGGGTGACTTGCAGGTCTGACTTGACTTGGCCTGGAGACTGACCCACTATGAGCCAGTCGTCCAGATATGAAAAAATGGAAATCTTTTACCTTCTTAAAAAGGCCACTACTACTGCCAGGCATTTTGTGAAAACCCTTGGAGCTGATGTTAGGCCAAAGGGCATTGCTTCGAACTGGTAATGGCCTGAGGGCAACTTGAACCTGAAGTACTTTCTGTGGGAGCACCTGATGGGGATGTGAAAGTAGGCATTTTTGAGGTCCAGGGAGGCTAGCAAGTCCCCTGGCCTTAGAGAGGGAAGAATTATTCCCTGAGTCACCATCTTGAACCTTGGTTTTAAAAGATGTTTATTCAGGTATCTTAGATCTAGGATGGGTCATCACTCCCCTGTCTTTTTTTGGGGTAAGGGAGTACTTGGGAGTACAGATCTTTGCCCCAGTGTAGGGTAGGAACTCTCTATGGCTTCTAAAACCAGAAGAGATGAAACCTCTGCCTCTAGGGCAAGGGTTTCGGAGAGACTTGCAGGTGGAAAAGATCTGGCTCTCATCTTCAGAAATTTTTTGAAGCTGAGAACCAGTCCCTGGCTTACTACTTCCAGGACCCACTTGTCTGAGGTAAAAGACACCCAGTCCTGGACGAAGTAAGCCAGTCTGCCCCCTACAGGGATAGAAGAGTCGACCCGGGCAGGCCCATCAGGGTGTCTGCTTGGCAGGGGCCTTAGGCTGAGGAGTGGATGCAGCTCTGCTCATCCCCCTTCTGCCTCTCCCTCTGAAGAACCCACTCTGTGAAAAGGGAGAAGAGGCCTGTGCTTGGTAGAAATGCCTATGAAAAGGCCTGCCCCTGCCCCTAGAATGCTGCCTTAGAGGAGCTGCCTGCCTCTCCTTGGCCTGTGCACTCCTATACGTGGTCCTATATTCCTCCATCATGTAATTCTGTGTCTGCTCCCTAAACAGAGTATTACCTTCAACAGGGAAATCCATGGCCTTAGCCTGGGTGTCCTGTGAGAGGCTAGTACATCTGAGCCAAGCCATTCTCCGAAGAGCCACAGATGTAGCCATGACTCTTGATGACACATCACTGGAGTCCACAGCAGCATGAAACTGTACCTTAGATGCCTCAATCCCATCTGCAGTCATCTCCTCCAGCTCCTTGGCCAGCTGGAGGGAGGCCTGTATAGCCAGTGCCAGTAGTGTCCCACCTGGACTTCTGATATCTGGCTGTATAGGCCATATAATTAGCTTGCCTGAGTCCCAAAGAGGATGCCATGTATTGCTTCTTTGCCAAGGCATCCATCCTCCTGGAGTCTTTATCTGGGGTGTGTGAAGCCAAGGGAACATTAGCCCTGTCACAGGCTGCAGCCTGCACAACCCCAACATGGCTGCATTGCTGGTAGAAAAACTCTGTGTCTGAGCCTGATAAAGTATACCTCTTGTCCATTCTTCTATCAACAAGAGGTACAGAATTAGGAGACTTTAAAATTTTTGTGTCCGTTTCCCAAAAGATTTGTGCAAGGGAACTGACAGCCTCCTGGACTCTGGGATGTCCAACATTTCAACAAAATCAGGCTCCTCTTGATCCTCTGTAGCTTCCTCCGAAGGGAGCTGGAGAGTTTCAGCCACTTTCCTGTAAAACAGATAGTGGGGAAGGGACTCAGAGATCCTAGGAGGGGAAACGCCAGAAGGTCTGTCTGGGGAGATGTCCAGTTCAATGGGCACATCCGAACTTTCTGCTCCATCATAGTCATCATCATGTTCATAATCCCCCTCCTCCTCAAATTCCGGTTAATAAAATTATTCAGGGGCATAATCCTGAACCGAACCCCTAGCTAACAGAGTCAGATCGGACAGAACCGGGCGAAGCGATTCAACAATCGAATAACTCAAGCAATCTCATCAGCGGTCGGAACATGAACCTCCGGATCCGAACCGGCTGATTTGTCTTTTTTTTTCCTTTTTGTAGGAACCGATCCCTCAGAATCGGCTCTCCTTTTGCCCGAAGAAGTATTGCCCTGGTCAGAGGGCACTCCTTATGGTTCAGTCGGAACCGAACCGGGCTGGCCATCAGGGTCAGTGGACTTCTCGGCCTCCTTTTCCATAAGTCTACCTAATCTCTTCTCCAGGGTAGACTTAGGAAAATTCTTACAAATTTGGCAGTCTGTATCGAGGTGTTCAAACCCCAGACAATAAACACAGGTGGTGTGGGGATCAGCCTTAGCAAAGACCTCCCCACACTCACTGCAGTGTTGAAACCCAGTGGGCCCGTGTTTTTTTCTTGGGTTTCTTAGACATGACCAACCTAACCAAACTTACCCTTTTTTCGGCAACCGCCAGGCAAGACTCCCTTATCAGTTCCTAACCGTGTCATGGGTATTGGAAAAAACTGTTTAAAACATGTTTTTTTTTAAAAACGATAAGGACTGGTAACCACACTCTAAAGCAAAGTACAAAAATTCAATATATAGGATTGGTTCAGCCGAACCGATCAAACAAGTTTACAATTTCCATAAAGTAAATCAGAAAAACTATCTAGTACTCATGGTACCGCAGACAGAGCCTGAACCGACAATGCAGAATAATTTCAGCTTAAAACTGACACTTTAACCGACTTTTGCACCGAGCTGAAGGAGAAATCTCCGGAGCGACTGTTCAGTGAGGTGGAGTAAAGAATCTGACTGTTGGGTTTCAAAGTGCTGCAGACAGAGACCTCAACCGAGCTCGAGCTCAATGTTCTATGCACTGCATAAAAAATTAACCCTATACTCTCTGGGGCAGTTTAAAGGCTGGATCTAACTGCAGATTGTCAGAATACAGCAAGACTTCATGTTGTTTGAATATGATTGTCCACGGACAACCCCTCAAAGAGGGAGAAAACCGGCCTGAACAAGGCCTGATCTCTGAGGGAAGGAGGGCGAGAAATATACCTGCTACAAGAGCTCCTCTCGAAGATCTACTGTTATGGAAAGTTCTTATGTAACTGTACTATGATACTTCAAGGAGAAACTCTTGCAGCAGGTTCCACAATGAGGACTGAGTCGCAAGCAGTATAAACATATAACAACCGCTGGGAGGGGGAAATAGCAAGGAAGAACAGCAGGACAAAAAAGTCCCTCAGGAAAACAGGCATACAGAACTACGAGGCCAAACCTACCCCTTTCAAATCTGGAAATAATTATGAGGCTGTAATGCCTGTGACAAGTATGAACAGAACTCCAGGTAGCGGCAGCACAAATATCCGCTGTTGGTACCCTCTTCAGTGCTGCGAAGGAAGCAGCGATAGCTCTAGTAGAATGAGCTTTAACCAGCCTCGATGTCGACCTGTTGTGCTTCTCACAACAGAAAGAGATGCAATGAACCAACCAGCGTGAAAGCGTCTGTTTGGTGACCGGGCAGCCTGCGAACTGTTGGGCAAAGGACACAAAAAGCTGATCAGACTTCCTGTCCCCCTTGGTTCTAGCCAGGTAGCTTCGGAGGGCTCTGTGGATGTCCAAGGAATGAAGCAGGGCCTCCCCCCTATTTGAATGCTCTGGGTAATAAACCGGGAGCTGAACCGATTGATTCAGAGTGAGCTCCGAAACAACTTTCCGGAGGAACTTCAGATTAGTGCGGAGATCAACCCTGTCTTTGTGGAAAACAAGGTAAGGTTCTTTACACAAGGGCTTGAAGCTCTGAAATGTGCCTCGCCGATGTAATAGCTACCAAAAATAAAGTCTTCCAAGAAAGGAAATGGCGCTTGACTCCATGGCTGGTTCAAAGGGAGAAAGAGTAAGCTTCTCCGGGACGAACAGGAGATCCCAAGGGGAAACTGGGTTCCTGATGGGAGGTCTGATGTGGAGAATACCATGCAAAAATGCTTTGAAAACCCCCATCTGAGCCACCGTCTTACCCAACACAGAGAAATGGTAAGCGGAGATGGCAGTCAGGTGTACCTTGATGGAGGAATATCTGAGACCTTTCTCGGAAAGAGAAAGCAGATATTCTAATATGGCATTAACCAGACAGACCAATGGATCCACTCTTTTGGCTGTGGCCCAAATACAAAAGCGATTCCACTTCATAGCGTAAGTGGCCCTGATGGTAGGTTTCCGAGCCTCAACCAACACTTGAGCGACCTGATCAGACACTCCAAACCTGACCTTAGCTAGGTCCTGAGGAGCCAGGCATGCAGGTGAAGGGAACACAGGTTCACATGTAACAGGGACCCCGTCCTACGACAGGAGGTGAGAAGAGAGAGGGAGAGGCATCGGTGACTCTACGGTTAGACTCTGTAGTAAGGGAAACCAATTTGACTAGGCCATAATGGAGCGATCAGGATAAGAGTGGAAGGTTCTGACTGAGCCTTGAGGAGGACCTTCTGTAGGAGTGGGAAGGGAGGGAAGGCATATAGAAACCTCCCGTTCCAGCAGAAGGACAACGCGTCTTGCCAAAAAGCTCCAGGCTCTGGACCTAGTGAGCAAAAATTGGGCAGTTTTGCGATGAATCATGACGCGAAAAGGTCCATTTCTGGCATCCCCCACAGACAGAAGATGTGATCTGCAACCTCTTGGAGCAACTCCCATTCGTGGGCTTGCAATTATGTCCTGCTGAGCGTGTCAGCCAACACGTTTTGATGCCCGGGAACATGCACTGCCGTCAGAAACAGGTGATGTTCGAGGGCCCAATCCCACACTCGCACGGCTTCCCTGCAAAGGGGATAAGGATGTGTTCTGCCCTGTTTGTTGATGTAGAACTTCACTAAAGTGCTGTCTGTCTGCACCAAGAGATGGCCCGGTGCTAGGACCGAAGCCAGGGCCTGGAGTGTGTAATGCACTGCTCTCATCTCCAGGGCACTGATATGCAGATGTACTTCTATGGAGGACCAGGAACCCTGGGTACGGTGAGTCCCCAAGTGAGCACCCCACTTCTGGGACAAGGCGTCCATAGTTAGAGTCTGGGATGGCACCCTGGATTGGAAGGGAACGCCTGCCAGCAAACTGTTGAACGACATCCACCAGCGAAAGCTCTCGGCGGACTGGCTCTGATATCATGATCGGGGCGTCCAGACTGTCTGATGTCTTGATCCCACTGGACTCTCAAGGACCATTGTATGGTCATCATGCGCAGGCGCACCAGAGGAACCAAGACTATGGCAGCGGCCATATGCCCCAACACCCTGAGAAGGAGCAGGGCCAGCACCCTTGAGGCTGAAGAGATCTGGGACGTGAGGATCTGAATGCGACCCGCTTTGTCGGAGGGAAGAAAAACCTTCCCGAGAGTGGTATCCAGAAGAGCTCCGATGAACTGGAGAATCTGGGTTGGGATCAAATGAGATTTGTCTCTGTTGATGGTGATTCCGAGTCTCCGAAAAAGCGAGATGGAATCCATGATAGTTTCCGACAGGCGAGACCTGGAAGGAGCCAGGAGAAGCCAGTCATCCACGTAAGGGAACACGAAGTGGTACCGCCTTCGAAGTGCCACGGCCATAACAGCCAGGCACTTGGTGATGACCCTGGGGGCTGAAGAGAGACTGAAGGGAAGGACTCAAAACTGATAGTCCTCATCTTCGAATCTGAACCTTCTTCGGAACCAAGAAGAAATGGGAGAAAAACCCTCTCTCTGAGTTGACCGGTGGCATCGGCTCGATAGCTTTTTTGTCCAGAAGGGATGAAATCTCCCATCTGACCAATGCTCTGTGTTTGCTTGGGTAACAGGATGGAGGCAGTGGTCTGTCCAAAGGGATGGAGTCGAACTCTATGGAATGCCCGAACTCCATGAGATCGAGTACCGACTGGTCAGAGGTTACCTGGACCCATGCTTCCACGTAGAGGGAAAGCAACCTCCGACCGGCTCCTCTGGTCGTGCGACCCAAGGAGGAGGGTAGCCTGCATAGTCAGGTGTTAGGTGGGGGGGAGGGCAGCAGTGGCTGCTTTGGGTTGTCTAGGAGTGGAGGCCGAAGTGCCTCTGGCTCTGCCCCTACGACTGAAGCTACGTCGCTGCGCATGCTGCTGAAAGCAAGGCTGCTGTGGTTGATGTCCCCATGGCCATAAAAATGAGGCTTACGAGCTCGCCCCTGTTTCGGGCGGTACATGGACTGCACGGATCGGACAGCCCTACTGGAGTCCTGCAGCCTGGTGATGATGCCTTTAAAGGAAGCATCCAGAATGTTGGTCTGCACATCTGGATCGAACCCAAAGACCCGAAGCCACGCATGGTGTCAGAGACAAATGCCAGTGGTTATCGCGCTCGAAGAGATGTCCGCAGAGTCATAGCCCGAGCGCAGCACATGGGTATCCGCGTCTGAGACGGTCTGTAAAAGCTTGGCCAGTTCTGCCCACTGAGGGCAATCGGGCATGCTCTGCACGATGTCCAATCCTTGTTCCCAAAGGCATTCTGGAATTGGGCCATGTGTGTCAGGAAGTTCAAACTCCTGATACTGCAGGTGGCAGCAGAGTACACCTTGTGGCCCATCGAATCCAGCTGCTTTGATTCTCGGTCGGGTGGCTGGGTGCTCAGGAGTTTAGGTCTCTGTGAACGATCGTTAGCTGCCAAAATCACCACAGAGTCTGCAGCGGATGGTACGACCATGAAGGGATGGTCCGAAGGTGCCCCGTGGAGACAATGAGCCTTCTTGGGCATGACAGAGGAGGAATGAGGGCGCTTCCAGGGATGACTACCGGCTTTGGGTCCTTTTGGCAGAGGTATTTAGCCAACCGCAATTGCTCGGGGTCCAGAGCCTCAAGGTCCCATCCCATGTTGGCCTGGATGTACCTCATTACCTCCATGAAGCTGGGGTCATCTGGAGGGGATTTGGGAAGACCCTCTGTGTCCCCTAGGTCTGGCTCCATGTAGGTATTGGAAGACGAAGAGTCAAGAGTCTACATAGGAATCTGGAGAGGAAGAGGGTGAAAGGCTGTGCCTCTTCCTCTTGCGCCTCCTGTCCGGTGATGGAGAGGGTGAGTGGGAGGAACTCCGAGACTTATGCCTGCTAGACTTTTTAGCATGCTTCTTAGGAGAGGGCTCCTCTTCTGCCCCACCATCCACTGGTTCAATGTTAATAGTCAGTAACCGGTACCAGCGTGGGAGGGGGCGCGCCCGCTGGAAGGTCCTTTTTTACGGTATCCCACCAGTGGGAAAACAGCTCCTTCACTTGAGACAGGTTTAACTTGGGTGGACCTGGAGGAGGAGGTGGAGGAGCACCCGAGCCAGAATCAGAGCTGGAACTGCCATCCGGAGGTACCAACGTCAGGTCCGCACCCTTATCGACCGGCATTGGCCGAAGGGGGGACGTCGGGGCGGTGTCAGCGCTGTCGTCGGGGTCCGGCAACAGCCGAACCAGCGAACGGAGGGAGGGAGTACCAGAGCTGATGCCGGGTGGAGCCAGGGTGACCAGCATACGAACAACAACTAGCAGCGGAATAACCACCATTGGGACGGGAGTCAGACCGACCACTGGCAGATGAGGATCCAGTGTCCGCTTTTTCTTAGGCACCGGATGTACATGGCAGGCGTGAGCCTTAGGACAGTCGACTTTGTGGCCAACGTGTTTTTAGGCCGAGCGCCGGTCAGTTGCCGGAGGCTGGCATCAGTCAGGATCCCGATGTTTTGGCAGCAAGGAGGAAGCCCTGCCGCCCGAAGGCCTTGCTTGACTCCCGGGAGTCTCTTCGAGGAAGAGGCTGAGCAGGAGGAGCCCGTCGATTTTTCAGTGGGCTGAGAGACCCTCAGAGGCTGGAGAGTAGAACCAGAAGATGTGAGGCAGAGGAGGGCTTAAGGGCCATGAGGCGCGATTCATGCCCCGACGACCCGGACTTCGAGCCCGGAGACCTGTGCTTTGAAAGCGACCTTCCCCTGTCCTGTTCCCGGTGCTTGTGGGTGGTAGGTGGATCAGACTCCACTGAGGAGGAGGCCCTTTACATGCCGGCAAGTTTCGTCTCAGCAAGGTAGGCCGTGAGCGATTTCTGATGCCAGATCCGCATCCGCGAATTGAAGGCCTGACACTGGGAGCAGGCGCTGGTGTCATGATCGGGCCCCAGACAGTACAGACATGATGAATGGCCATCCTTAGTGGGAATCTGCCACCCACAAGCGCACTGATGAGTTGAGAAGTGGACATAGAA
This sequence comes from Neoceratodus forsteri, assembly GCA_016271365.2. Lineage (NCBI taxonomy): Eukaryota > Metazoa > Chordata > Ceratodontiformes > Ceratodontidae > Neoceratodus > Neoceratodus forsteri. The sequence continues at coordinate 1,289,979,916 of CM028131.1, read as the reverse complement.
GCTCTTGAGAGCGGAGAATACGAATTTTGAGGTGGAGAAGATGCGATCGGGACTGAGCCGTAACTGAGCGAACTAACCCTGACTGTGCGGCGGGAAAGAACTGGAGCATGTGGGGAACTCATCCCTTATATAGGGCGATGTCGGGGGTGGCGCTAGCGGGGGTCATTCCCATGTCGGTACTGCTAGAGAAAAAGTTGCCGGAACCGCCGCCAGGTGGCGTCAGTCCTCACTGCTGCAAGAGCTTCTCCTCGAAGTAAGATCGTCAGTTTCATTTATATACTGTAATTACTGTGATGAAAAAAGAAAATTTAGCAATTATATAAAATAACATTGATACATAGAATTTGACTAAAGAGAAGGACTGCTTGGCCCACCTAGTCTGTCCATTTCCCTACCTGATGGATAAGCTGCAGATTCTAGTTAACCAACAGCTTATGGGGAGGTGTGTTTAAATTCGAAGTTTATACAAACCCTCAGTGTTAGATGCTTTCACAAACCTCTTGAGCTTCGTTCTCAGGGGTTATGCAGCATCTAACATCTCCTGTGTGTATAAACTTCACATTACACACACCACCCCATACTTTATTCCATATGTAATACACACCCACGGTGTGCGATGCTATATAAACCCCATGAGTGAAGCTTAAGATTTTTTTTCTAGCATCACACAGTCAATCTATAAACTCCTAGCACATCCTGTGAAGGACTATAGCCCAAACAATTGAGTTTTAAATGCTCACAAAACAACAGTCTCCATATTCTTCGTGTATTTTTTTTATTATGATTATTGTTATTTTTACAGGAGGAGGGTCTGGTAGCATAGAGAATTTTTTGTTTGTTTGTTTTACTAGGACTCGGGTCGATGTCTCATAACAAGTTCAGAGTTCAGACAAAGACGAAGTGTTTGCTGTGAGGAGGGTTTTTTTGGTTACAATTAGCTGAAGAAAACAGATACTGCAGCTGTTCAGTGAATTTGATGGCTGAGTCACAGAGTGATGACTCACTGACCGCACTCCAGACAACAACTGCTGTTCTGTGAGTGCATGTTTGCCGTGATAACCGGACAGTTATTATTGCAAATATTAACTGACCATCCCCACTGAACAAACTGATATATTCTCGTAATGCACCCTATCCCATGTATTGTATCTTATACTACACAGTAAATAATGACACAGTTCCAACATGCATGCTTTCTTTTGTCTCCAGGTTGGACGTCTGAGGGTTTAAATAATGGTAATGTAGTACGGAGTGAGGGGTTTGGAGCATCCCATTTACATTTTGATGGTGTTTGCTGGGTATGAATGTGCCTAGCTCATGGGAAGTGCGCACGCTGAAATCAGGGCTTCTGGCACCGTCTCCCTGCATTAATCACTGTTGTGGTTTCCCGCCGGGGAACTGGGTGGTTAGGGTTATAAGTCGCTGCTTTAAGAATTTGTTTCAGCATATCTGATAGGCATTATTGTGTTAGACAAACTCCATACATTTAAAACAGTTTTATGCAGTTTATTTCAAATACCACGTGTGTTATTAAGGGGCGGGGGGGGGTGATCCAATGCTAATCTCTATATTAGGGTTAAGTATGGCTCATTTTGGTAGTTTCCCAAAGGACCACAAGATAACGGCTATAGCACCCATTTTGTATTGTTGGTTCTTGGTTAAATAGCAGCCTGTAATGGTAGTATTGCAATACCTGACTGTTCTCCCTATTTGTATAATACTGGAGCTATTAATTTGGCTAGCATTACGCATACAGGGGTTGATACACAAGGAGGCGTGGAAAGGATGAGAAGGGACTTGGCAAGGTTGGAGGAATGGTCAGAAGTATGGCAGATTGGATTCAATGCAAAAAAGTGCAAAATAACGCACCAGGGAAACAAAAACCCTGGGGAAGATTACACAATTGGGGGGGAGGGTAGTAACAAAAAAAAAAATGGAAAGGGACCTGGGGGTAATCATATCAGATGACCTTAAGGTTGCCAAGCAATGTGAGAAGGCAGTAGGGAGGGCTGGGGGGATACTGGGATGTATAGGGAGAGGCATCACCAGTAGAAAACAGGAAGTTGTTATCCCTCTGTACAGATAGTTGGTGAGACCCCATCTGGAGTACTGCATCCAGTTCTGGAGACCCCATCCCCACAAGGACATAGACAGGATGGAGACAGTCAAGAGGAAGGCAACTAAAATGCTGAAGGATCTGCAAGAGAAGCCATATGCGGACAGACTAAAGCAGCTTAATATGTATACCGCTGAGGAAAGGAGGGAGAGGGGGACATGACAGAAACTTTTAAGTACCTCAGTGGAATCAACAAAGTCCAAGAGGGACGCATCTTTCAGAAAAGGAGTTTTGCAAGAACAAGGGGACACAATTTGAAGACAGAGGGGGATGACTCAAGGACAATGTGAGAAAGTATTTTTTCACAGAGAGGGTGGTGAATGCAGTCACAACCCCACTCTGCAGGTCAGCCCTCTACTCCCAAAGTGCCAACATCTGAGCATAGTATTGTGAACAGTTAACAGATCAGAGTAACCCTCTTGTCTGTTTTGTGGGTTTGAATCAAACTTTGGTCTCAAGTTCTGGAGGAATTCAAACTGTTAACCTCTTGCTAGTGTACCCAATGTACGGGCTCTGATAATTCTGCTCCTCGGGGAAATGCCAGATATCTTTTGCCTACGGGCACCCAACCAGGTATTACAAAATGAAACCTTAAAACTCTATGCAAGACCTTAGAGAAACTCCTACCTGTATCCCAATTTGGTATCCCAATAAGCTTAAGCACAGTCTCAACTTTAACCATCTAAGCTTCACTTACAAAAAAAATAAGTTTCAAGGCACACCAGGCAGTTTCTGTTTTAAAATATATCTCTTTACTTTAAGATAGATAAAAATAGGTAAACAGTAAATACAGAACAAAATATCCCAACACATACAATCTTAAAAACAAAACAGGTTTAAAAGTGCAAAATTCCTACCAACCATTAAACTTATTTATCTAAGGTATTTCTTATAATCTTTCAGTGCTCTTAGATGTTCCTTCTCTCAGTCCAAGTATATGAATGTCTCAATGAAATACAGACTACAGTTTAGAAATGCTGTGTTTCAACCCTCTTCATGATGTCATCATCTAGCTCCTCCCTTTCAGGATACATTAAAAAAAAAAAATATATATATATATATGACACACAAAATAGGAAGTCCCATCAACGTACTGAATTCTGTGACTCTAGCAAGACCCATTGTCCAAATGATGACACTCTTAATTAAGACTGTAATTTCTCAGTCTCTTTGATCCATGAGCAGTTCCCTTTCTCAAACACATCAAAGGACTTTTTATGACACCGGGTGCAATCAACTGACTTTCCTGAGGAAGTTATAAAATGGATGTATTAGCTCCTGGCATCAAAGCAAACTGACAAGTTAATTACATTCAGAGATCTGCTGGTTTAACATATATCCTGTCTTTTGAACTGATACCTGGGGGGAGGGGGGGTTTGTCATCCCAGGCACAGGATTTTTCCTGACAGACAATCCCACTACATTTTTATATTACAAAAATCACAGAGTTATCACAACCAGCTGTTTAAGTGTCACAAAAGCATGGCAGAGCCTTCCAGAGAGGGTTGTGGGGTCTAAAATGTGGGAGAATTCAAGAACGCAGGTGACAGACATAAGGTAATTTTAGTGGGGGGATAGGAGGACATAGGCTGTTGGTTAAATAGAATCTGCAGCTTATCTTGTAGGTAGGGAAATGGGTAGACTAGGTGGGCCAAGCGGTCATTATCTGCTGTCAAAGTCTATGTTTCAATACGCTTTATTATTTACTCTGAATAAAGGCACCCCCATCTCATATATTAGAGTCTAATATATGAGATGGGTGTGTCTTATTCAGAGTAAATAATATGCACATAGCTATTGGCTACATACTCTAATAATTAGAGTATGTAGCCAAATGCTATGTGTATCAAGGGCATTTACTTTATATGTAATATCTTATATTGCATGAATCTGTTTCTACGTTCCATATGAGGATTTACAGTTAGAAAACAATAAAATCTAAGTTAAAAAAAAAAGACACATTCCACTAAAACGTACTTTTGAATATTCAATAATGAAAGCCAAAGGGCAAGTACACAGCCTGGACAACTTATAAATTAGGAAGATAGACTGTGCCCACAAAAACGCAGCAGGGTCTGTTTAACAGCCTAATTAATGCATGATCAGTTTACTGCTCAAACTGATCCTGAATCAGTTTACCAGTCGAGTTGATCCAGAATCAGTTAATCAGCCAAGCTGATCAGGAATTAGTTTATCAGTCAAGTTGAACCAGAATCAGTTTTTCAGCAAAACTGATCCAAGAATAAAAATGATCCTGCTGTTCCACGATCAGGATCCAACGATCAGCTTAGAAGTCAAACTGATACAGGATCAGTTCACCAGCCAAAATGATCTGGATGCAAATTGTTTCAGAGATGTGGCTGACATATATCTGTAAAATAGCAGCCAGCCCGCTAGCACAGTGGTAGCGTTACCACTCGTTACGCTGATGACCCTGGTTCAGTAACCAGCCTGCGCCGTTAGAGGAGCAGCCGGGGGGGGGGATCGAGCATCCCACAGAATGCTCTCATCTGGGAAGGGTGGGTGCCATGTCCTGCTGCTTTACCTCCACCTGGGTGACCACAGGTGGTGGTGCAGGGGATCCATGAATCGTAGGTGAGACCACTGGAGTGCACCCATAGGTTGGCTGCATCAGGCCTCATCAACAGCCAATAATGATGCATCCTCCTGATGGGGGGTTCAGACAGAAAAACAAGAAAACGGTGCAGGACTGGGAGGATGAAACCTCTGCCAGTCCACCACGTCCACACTAAACTCAAGCCACCACCTCCCGGGGATACCACCAGTCTTCACCTTCGCCATGGGTGGCAAGATTGATGTATGGAACAAATACCGTGGAGCTGAAGGCATACCTAGCCTGGGGGAGGGGGGCAAGCCAGGGAGGCAGCACAACGGTGAGTCGTAAGTGGGCTGAGGGTCCCAGGAGGATGAGTAGCAGAGTCTCAGTTGGACAAAAATAGGGCACATTGGCAGCAGGTGGAAGGAGGTTCCAGCTGTAACCTCGGAGAAAAAACAAAGCCAGAAGGAAGAGAAGAGAAAAAAAAAAGGAAAGCCTTGTGGACAGTGCACAGGACTGCGAACCAGGAGATCTGGGTCTGAATCCCAACTCCCTTAACTTTCTTTTAGCTTCAAATGTCAACAGAATGGTGACCTACAGCAATGCGGCATTAGAGCAATAAATCGACACTAGAGGGAGATAAGTGCAAGTGCACTAAAGGATCGGTCTTGAAATAAGGCAGTCTCACAGTAAAATGATTCTAGAGCAGTGAACTGATCCTGAACAACGTGGCTCATAAACTGAGCAACAATACACAACAAAGTACGCAATATTATGGGATATCGACCGACCGCAGGTGTGCTGTGAGGCACTAGGCCAGTGGTCGAGTGACTGCAGCCACCTGAGAAAGAATGATATCTCATGATATTACACACCTTGAACTATATTACTGCGATTATGAAGTGGATCCATTCTGATTTTTTGACTGATGGCATGACCTACTTTCAGACTGGGATTATGTCCTGTGATAGCATCCCGGCTTAGAGTGGTCTCAGTCAATCAGATTTGAGGATTCTGACCATTCATTTCATAATCTTGATTATCAAAATCTTTGCTTCACTACTGAATTATAAAGTGTAGAACACAAGTGAGGCACGGAGTTTGATAATGAAGACAGATTTTCACGGTACTGTATGGCAAGCTAAAACATTTAAACACAAATCTAATTTCCTGGAATGTATCCGATTAATTCTGATTGCAGAACATGGGCACTATTCTGGATGCCCGCATTGTGCATAATCCATTCATTGTGCAGGTGGCCTTCAGAGCCAATACACAGACAAACAAGACACACACAGCACCAAAGGACACGTTTAGGAAAGGGGAGGTAGGAGTACATATACATATATAATATGCCACAGCCCTAGTGAAAATATCTGTTAATATTTTGTCTGAGAAGTTTGACCTTATGACTAGAGCCAGGGTTTGTCCAAGAACGAACCCAAACTGAACTTTTCGATTTTCACCCAATATGAACCAAACTTGAACCCTAAAAACAAACAGATGAACTCGAATCGAACGCGAATCCAGACCATGTGAGATGTGGAGAACCCACATGCAGGCTGTAGGGTGAATTCACTAGAACTCAAACTGATAAATGACACAAAAAAAAACTCAAACTGAACTTGAACCCAAACTTCTACTTATCAAATGGAACTAAACCAAACTCAAACTATACCCTGCTGAACCCAAACCGAACTAGAACCCTAAAAAACACATCAAACCTTAGCTCTACTGATGACATCACGAGTGGTGAAGCTATAAGTGATGTCAAAAATCAAGCTGCACAAGGAAAAATAATCAGGTATTTCTACTAGGGAAATTGAATATCTCATTTATGCAATCCCCTTACATTTGCACAATGTTTTAAGTTTATTTTTTGTATTTCTATTTACTTAATGATTTGTTTTTGTTTTTTTCCACTGATTTTTATCCTCGCCTTCCTAGACACGTCACTCCACTCTTTCGGAACCCTCAGACCAAACTGCTCTGGCCTCTTGACCCAGGAGTCTGCCCCTTAGAGTAGTCACTCCCTCAATATCCCTTAATACCCCCGGACTGCCCCCCCCCCGGTTGGGGTGAGGAGAGGTCCCCCTTACCTTCCCTCGACATGAAAAAATTACTCACCTTAGTAATTATGTTTCTTCTAGTGGAGTCTTGCTGTATTCTGAAAATTGCAGTTAGGTTCTGCCTTTCAACTGCCCAGGAGAACACAGGGTTAACTTTTCTATGCCTGGCATAGAATGATCATCTCGAGCTCGGTTGAAGCCTCTGCCTGTTGTTATTTGAACTGCAACCGTCAGATTCTTTACTCCGCCTCACTGAACAGTCGCTCCGGAGATTTCTCCTGCTGCTCGGTTTAAAGTTGGTTTAAGTGTCAGTTTTCGGTCAGTTTTCTTCCGAATTGTTGTTTCCGCATAGTCGGTTCAAGTCTCTGTCTGTGGTACCGTGAGTACTAAATAAGTTTTAGTTCTGTTTTCTGTGTGGAAAAAGCCCTGAGGAACTCCAGTGTTGATGTGGAAGGGAAGGGAGATGGAGGAGCCAATTTTGACAGATTGATACTGCCTGTTAGGTAGGAATGTAACCATGCTGTGGCTGAAGTGGATAGCCCAGCAGCCATGAGTTTGTGGAGGAGGAGGGAGTGCAATACAGTGTCAAAGGACTTTGCCAAGTCGACAAATATTGCTGAGATAATGTGCCCCGATCTATATTGGTAAGTAGAGAGTCAGTGAGCCGTATAAGGGAGGTGGTGGAGTGGGATTTGCGGAATCCAGACTGGAAAGGGGTGAAGAAAGAGCTAGAGTCGCGATAGGGTGTGAGCTGAGAGAGCACAATATGCTCCTGGAGCTTAGCTAGAATAGGGCGTATCATACTAAGGAACATACTAAGGAGTTCTACAGAGCGGAAGGGCATACAGCCCATGATAGCTCCTCAAACTACATATAGTAAGACATGTTCTTATGTGTTAACAAAAATCTGTCAAATTTATTTTTGGGCAAGTTTTTATTGTGACTGATAATAACTGATGTCAGAAGTATATTCCATGGGTTTACTATTCTTTTTAAAAAATAAAATACTGTTTTCTTAGATCTAAATCTGTTTCTCATCAACTAAAGTGAATGCCCTCTAGTCATAATTGCTACTTGTTTAAAATCAAGTCCACATTCTGATGTTAGGAAGGGCTAATTAATAATGTCCCATGCAAACAGGTCGCCCCTTAGTCAGTGTTGTTCCAAGGACATTAAATTAAATGTAGAGAGTCTTGCTTCATAGGACAAGTTCTTTTCGGGACAAACAGACTTCATAACTTTTCTCTTAAGTCTCACAAGCCTATGTATGTCCTTCCGCATGTAAGGGCACCATAACTGAGATACATAATCAAAATGAGGTCTCACACATATAAGCACGATACAGGAGGAGAAGAATATTTGGATCTTTGGATGTTATGCTGTGCTTAATTGCCCACCAAATTTTGTTAGCTTTACTAATAGTGTTAGTGATGTGTAGATCTAAACTGAGTTCAGAATCAATGGTAATGCCAAGATTCTTTTCACTGACCTTGCTAGTTAGTATTTTATTATATAAATAATATGAATTTCTAGGATTGTGCCTCCCAAAGTGGAGGACACTACATTTAGAAATATTAAATTGAAGGCCCCACTTGATGGACCAAGCTCCTAATGACTCAATATCTTTCTGTAAAGCCTCAATTTCCTCAGATTTACTGCAAACATTAGTCATTTTGCAATCAGTAGTGAGACTGGTCGATGGTTTCCTGGGACTGTGGGAATGCCACCTTTTGGGAGAGAAATAATTGTAGAGAGTTTCCAGTTTGAAGGAACTGAGGTAAGAGTGAAAAGATAAGTTCAGGAGTATAGCCAGACAGGATGAAATAGCGGAGGCGGAGAGACAGAGCAGTTTGGGGTGCAGTCCATCTGGGCTCTTGTTCTTTGCCAAGGCAAGGAGGCCTTGTAGGCAACATTTGGAAACATGAGTGAAAAGGAGAAAGTGGGGTGGTAACTGGGTTTGGTGTTGGAAGGAGTTGTGGGTGGGACTGGATGTAGATGGAGGAAGAGAGGCTAGGAGTGAGGACGTGAAAGATGTGAAGAATGTGTTGAAGATCGATGCTACAGATGGAGGGTCTGACAATGTGGAATTACCATGAATGAGGATAGGTAGGGGTTGGGTGGGGGGAGACAAGAGGGATTTGACCACTTTCCGAAACTTGGAAGGATGGCTTAAGTTGGTTTTAAATGAGGTGGAGAAATACTCTGCTTTTGCACATCTGATGGCTCTAGTGCAAGCGTTCCTAAGATAATGGTATTGGAGAAGGAAAGTATGGGTCCCAGATGTCTTGTGGGCCTTCCAGGCTTGATCATGAGCACACATGCAGGCCAACAGTTCTGCGTTAACCCATGGGAAGTGAGATCCTCTGACTCTGGTGAGTTTCGAAGAAGCGTGCTGGTCCAAAATTCCCAGAAATCTGGTCTGCAAGTAGTTGAGGGCAGTATCAATATAAGATACTGTTGAGATGGGTGACCAATCACTGTGGGTTAGATCACTCGGGGTGGGGGTGAGATTTAGTGAGCTAAATGAGCATAATGAGAAAAGTTTAGGGGGAGCTTTAGGAGCGTACACGGACATTTTTGAAAATGTGGGGCAAATAAGGAACTGTTCCTGCAATGTGAACAGATGAAATCAAAAAGAAATTGTTGTAAACTTGATTTTGAACAGACCAAGCTTCCCAAGAAGGACAGCCTGTAATTTTCACCCGATTTTTCTAGTTCCCTCAATGAAAAAAAAAAAAAGTATGCAAATAAGCTCATTATTATTCTTAAGCTGTGAGGTGACTCTAGGTGTCCTGGCTTGGATGCGTAGAGTCACCTCATAGCTTATGAATAATAATTTTTACAGCTATTTTGAAGTGCTGACTGAGCATGCTCATAACCCAAATTTTTAAAATGTAATAACTTTGGAACAGATTAATTATTTTTTCATCAAACCAGCGAAAAGCACTTCTGGGTTGCCAAGCCCTTTCTACCCTGAAAATGTCAGACCAAAATTCCAAACCCTCTCGTCGCTAATGGCGATTTTCTGCATTTTTTTGCTATTCCCATTTCGGAATCGGCACATATGACCAGAACGAAACTTGGTACATCAAGAGACCTACCCCCACAAGACCACGCATGCACAATTTTGTGCAAATCCATTGAACAGTTGCTAAGTTATTGAAGTGCAAAAATTAGGGATTAACATTAAAGTGCCTACTCACCCCTAACGCCACTATATCATATAATAGGGGCACGGTTGCACACCTATAGCTAGGGTTAAATCTTCACTTCTATGTTAAACTGGCAATTCTGCACATTAATAACTTTGCAACCATCCAAGCCATTTGCACGAAATTTGGCATGCGCCATCAGGGACCAAATACCTCTTGATGTGGCAAGTTTCATTCTGGTCGGATATGCGGTGCGGAGTTAAGGAATGTAAAAAAACGTGTAAATTACTGTTTTCTTGTCAAATTCTTTGTCACCATGTTGTGCAAAAACTGTGGCAATTTGCTCTCAAACTTTAAGGGTATAAACATGGGTCACAGTCGTGCCTCCTTTTGAAGGTTTGGTAAAAAAATGTTAATCCGTTCAAAAGTTATTAAATTTCAAAGTTTCCCATTATTTCCTATGGGAAAGTTAAATGTTTACCTTGAAAAAGGATTCTTTATAGCAAATGTGGAATCCTTTGCCACAAACGCAGAATCTTTGCCGCAAATGTGGAATCTTTTTTCATGCCGTCACCATCTTGTTTTCAGTTAGCAGTGGCAACAAAATTAAATTACTGAAAAACTACAGGGCTTTAAGAAACACCAAAAGTTGTGTTGACCTAACTGGGACCTGTGGAATCAGATTCCAGGGTTAATTTTTTTGATTAGACACTTAGAAATGTGCTTTTTGACCATGGGGAAAATCCTTTTTCGGAAACCGCAGAAAAATGTTCTGCAAAACATGATTCTTTTTCACAATTTGCAAAAAAGGATTTTCTTTTTCTGTAAATTGCGAAAAAGGAACCGCAGAAAAGGATTCTTTTTCACAATTTGCGTAAAAATAATTTTTATATAGCTGTTTCTTTCTCATTTCATAGCAAGCAAACAGTTTGGAATCTTGGGCTGAAAATTTCAGGGTGCAAAGGGCATGCCCCACAGATGTGCCTTTTGCTGGTTTGGTAAAATTATTACTTTGCTCAGGAGTTCTGGAGGTTTAAATCTGGCTTCGTTTCCCATAGGATAGCATTGTAATGGGAGGTGTAAACAGTCGTTTCTTTGTCACTGCGCTGTGAACACTGTTGTGCCACCAATGTGCCTTTTGCTGGTTTCAGGAAAATATATTAATTTGGTGTCAAGTGACACAGCTTTTAAATTTTGCTGTCTTTTATATAGGATAACATTGCACTATGAGGGTGTTTTTAGCACTAGGCACTATGAGATGGGAGCGCAAGGCACAAGATGCTATCTTAAAAAAGTAAGGAAATAAATTGCAAAAAACTTTGTTAATGAATCAGTTAGGGTTAAAGTGACAAAAGTAGGGAAATGTGGCTTTAGGGTTACCAACCCTAACACCACATCCCCACCCTGTGCTGACGAAAAGGGATTGGGGGGGTGGCATTGTGGTTGTCAGCCTTAACGCTCACTCCATTCTCCCATGCTGTGCCACCCAATTTATTTTCTAATGCAATGTGGTGAGCACTGGGGCTGACGACCCCAATGCCATCCCTCGATCACTCTTCGTCTGTGCAGGGTAAGAGTATGGTGTTAGGGTTGGAAACACTAACGCCACATTTCCCTACTTTTGTTGCTTTAACCCTAACTGATGCATTTTTTACAAAATATATATATATATATATACAGTGAAGCCCAGGATGAAGCGCAGCACTGCGTAATTCTGCAGTAAACAATGCAGTTTCAATGGCAGTTAATCCCTTTTGCCATGCAGTGAACCTGTGACACCACTCCATCCTAGTGGGCTTCACTGTGTAGATATATATATTTAATATATATAATGGGTAAGGGTGGTATACAAGGATGTATACCCATTGAGGGGGTTAATTAGGGTAACAGGGGCCACAAGTCCAACAGGTGAGAGGCTTTATTGTCCTAATTAGCACCCCTGAGATGGGTATAATTCCGAGTGTTCCATCTTTACCCGCTGTTTGTTGAATATAATACATTAGGATGTTTACTGTTATGGCACCTGAAGAACTCTTACAGCAAGGAGGGAATGGTGTGTAGTAAGTGCAGGTAGGAGTTTGGGGGATTTCTGGGTTTGGGAAGGTTTGTTTGTCTTTTTTTCCAGGTTCTTTTACAGCTTGTTAGCTTCCTAACACTGTGTTAATTGTGTTATTAGTGGTGTCCCATAGGGTTTAATGTAGTGCAGATGTATACTTTTTACTAGTGCAGGTATACACTTTTAATTGTTTGATTAGTGTAGGTTTATAACTTTAATTACTGTAGGCATATAGCTGTAATTGTTTAATTAGTGAATGTATATACTTCGAACTGATGGATTAGTCACAGGTATACTTTTATTGATAGATTAGCCACAGGTATGCAGGGAAATAAATGATGGCCTTTTCTAACTTTTCCCTATAGAAAAGGCCATCATTTATTTCCCTGCATACCTGTGGCTAATCTATCAATTAAAAATATACCTGTGACTACCTGTGACCTTTGGGACCACCATGAACAGATGCAGACACACAGGGCCCTGCACCACCAGAACAGTCTACAGATGCAGAAGTACAGGGCCAAGAGTCCATCTGGCTGCAGAAAGAAAAGTTACGCAAGAACTTACCATAACAGTAGATCTTCAAGAGAGACTCTTCCATCAGGTCATACCTATGAAACTAAACCCGCCACGCACTAGGACCACATGGACACTTTTTTGTTAGCAGTCTTCCAGGGGCTGGCCACAACGATGTCATATGCCGCCGTCCTTACCCTAAAAAAACGTGGGTGACACTGCACCCTCCTCAGTTCCCCACCGGGAGACTATTTGCAGAGAACCTCCTCCTGGGAAACCAAGGGAGAGCTACAGGTTCCTGCCACTAGACAAGTGGTTTACGTCACCCAACTCATGGCAGCTTAGACCTAGAGCGCCTTGCTGGCAGAACAAAATCTGAGAACATCTAGCATAAATCAAATGCCATCCTGCTCCAAAATAGGAAAATAACTGAATTTATAATGTCATCCAGACATCAGGCTCTAATGCAAAGCCACAGAAACAGCTAGACACCCCGACGCAGGTTGCTTCTCAAGCCGCAACCTCCACTCTGGCATCCTCCTCACCAGCTAGTGTTTCAGAAGAAACCGACTGCACATTCACATCCAAGAAGCTGTTCAAGGCTTTAAAACAAATTAATGACACCTTACAAAGACTGGAGGCAAACGTTTTTGAGGACCAGAAAGATTTAACATTATTAGAACAGTGTACAAAGGCAATAGAGCAAACGTTAACTGACTATATGTCAACTACAGACCTGCATAATACAGCTCTCCTCCACCTCCATCGCAGGGAACATCTAGCTCAGCAATTAGAGGAGCTTGAAAACAGAAACCAGAGAAACAGTCTCCAAATACACGGGGTTCCCAAGGGCACCAAATCGGGTACCATGCTCAGCTTCATGGACAGTTTCCTTAAAGAACTTCTGCACTTACCAGCCGAGAAGGAGTTGGGTATTGTTTGAGTTCATCGCTCACTCATTCCTTGATCCAGAGATCCTAAAGCCCACCCCAGGTCCACAGTGATGGCCTTTTTGGATTTTAGGATTAAAGAGGAAATTCTGCGCACAGCCTGGGCAAAGAAGAAAATCCACTTTGGTGATGTCCACTTGTTTTTTGATCAGGACTACACACCACAGACACTACAATGTAGGCAAAAGGTCTTCAAGGTAGTGAAGTCGCTTAAACAAGCTGGGCATCAGGCGTTTGTTGAGTACCCAGCCAAAGTAAATTCAGACCGCTAATGGCCCACAGCATTTCCCTGACTTGTTGGCGGCAACCCCCTTCCTGACTGAACTGGGGATCAAGATACCAGAGAACCCGGCTGAAAATCAAAAAAAGTCTTTGCGATTGAGATCCTGGCAAAATCCAGAACGAAAAATGCTAAGAAACAAGATGCGGCTGGCACTTCCTGTCTCTGGGACTCTGTAACCACTAAATCATCCCTCCAGGAGTCAAGCACAACAAACACTCAAGATTCTTCTGGACCTGAAGCGGGGGACTCTATTGCAGCAAATCTTACCACCTGAACTTGACCCGATCTTGCTACCAGCTGCTGGGTTATCTACAGTAATATTAAATACAGTGGTGATGATAGTTATGCACGTTACTTTGCGAATGGACTAAATTGATGGCTTTGCATTTAATGCCCGGGTGGAGCCATTTTGGGGGTTAGGACATTGTTATTTTTAGCGATGATCCTCCTTTCCATCCACCGCTGGGCAAGTTGCTTTTCATTTACAGCTCTCGGGTGCACAGGGTTGTCTTTTTGCAAAGATAGGTTTTTGGGGGACTTGGAGAACTTCCTAATGGGGTAGGGGATGGGCAGGACTCCTGGTTGGGCAAAGAACAACGGGGAGGTTTAGTTGTTTCATTTTCATTTTCATTTTATTTTATACTTGTAAATCCAGATGAGCAAGATTGCCCGTTTTACTAGTTGAGCGGCTTCAGGAGGGTGTTTGGGGCTGGGGATCTCCCCGATTTCTGTCACTAAAGGAAATTAAATTGAGGTGTTGGGGAGAGTAGTTCATGCACCATTTAAAAATGTGGATTAAATGAGCATCCAGCTGGCTCTCTTCCTAGATTTGAGGCAGTTCGTTCCTGTCAAAGGAAATAGGCAGGTCGTCATCTAAGGTCACTGGAGTTCCAGAACATATGCAGAGAGTGAAGCAGGTAGATATTGTTTATCATTTCCCCCTCTGATAGGGGTTCGATCACTATATCATCAATAAACATTTAATTTCTTTTTCGTTGCAACAGGCCTAGGTGGCGGGGTTGGGGGTCCCCTCCCAGCGGATGGCCAGTGCTATACATCCACTTTTCATGTGCTTCTGGTTAAGTCTCCTGCTCTGGACCTGTCCCAGAACTGCCTCCTGGTGTACCTTTCAGACCTGAAACCTAGAAGGCCACGTCAGTGAGGTGGGGAAATATGGGGGGATGCTCCTTTATTTAACATCCTCAACACCTGAGTACTTAGCTATCAATTCATCTAACTTGATTTCGGTGGCATATAAATGTGGGAGAGGGGGTTATTACTGTGAGAGAGAGGGTTTCTTCTGGTTCCACCGCCCGTTCTGTTGCTGTTCCGGTCTCCCTTTTGCCCTCATGTTTCGCCATACCCTGGGGGCCCTTAATCTTGGACCCCATGATGACTGGTTTTAAAAAAATGTGGTGTTCCCTCATTCCCCTCGCACATCTCTTTTCACATATACGTATTAAAAACTCCTCCTCAGATCCTGACTATTACCATGGCATACAGTTTGTCTGGTTCTGCCGGTCGGAAAGGGTGGGATATAATTTACCTTCTGCCATCTAGTACTGGTTGAACCAATGGTGACTTCTACCCTTCTGGTCTCCCACAGAGTATAGAGAGTAACAGCCAAGGTGCCATATTCTGTGGCTCCTCTGCTTGTCCCATGGAGCACCTGGATGCGGACGAGGATAGGGTTTACTTAACCTTGAAGCAGTGTTCATGTTACTATGTTTGTTTTGCACATGTGTACATAGTTGGAGACTGTTCCTGGTTTGCTATCTTGTTACCTTGTTTTACTCAGCACTCTTTTCAAGCACCCATGTGTCTTAACTTTCTATTTTGGGTATGGCTGATCTCTGGGTCTCATCTTTTAATGTAGGAGAATTAATAGCCCCATTAAAAGGGCCCATATTATACAAGCTTTGCAATGACAACATGCCACCATAACCTTCCTCCAAGAAACTCATCTGACCCACCAAGAGCATGTTAAATTACGGTTGGGCTGGGTGGGGGAGGTTTATGCCTCTCACTATGTTGAACATCCCCATTGCAGAGGTGTAGCCATTTTAGTGTGCCGTAAGAAAAAATTACTCACCATAGTAATGTTTTTTCTTCTAATGGAGTCTTGTTGTATTCTGACTATATGCAGTTAGCCCCAGCACTTGAACTGCTCCGGAGAGGAAACAGTTAACTCTATGCAGAAGCATAGAACGTTGAGCTCGAGCTCGGTTTTCAAACCTCTGACTCTGGTGCTCTGCAGTGTAACCGTCAGATTCTTACAAGCACTAAACTAACTATTTCAACAGGTTGAAAATGTTTCTAAAATTTTAATGCCAAATGGCAATAACAGATTTTTAGGGTCAAAAGACTCAGTCAAGAACCCCAAAAAGAAAATAAGTAGATAGTGAAACAAGCAAAAACATTCATAATAAATCCCTTAATAAGATAAAGGGCATGTCGAGTACACCTCTGGGGTGCAGCACTGTGCCTGCCCACCCACATCCCAAAACTACTAGGTTCCAGGAGGGGAGGCAGGGATGGAGGTCAGAATACAGCAAGACTCCATTAGAAGAAACAACATTACTATGGTGAGTAATTTTTTCTTCAAACAACATGAAGTCTTGCTGTATTCTGACTATATGAAGACTACCAAGCAGTACCCCCTTGGAGGAGGGAGTCTCAGAACCTATTTTGGGAACAAGATCTGCAGCACAGCTGTGCCAAACCTAGCATCACTTCTAGACTGAATGTCCAGAGAGTAATGTTTGGTAAATGTGTGAACAGTTTTCCAGGTGGCTGCTTTACAGATTTCCACTAAAGGTATATCTCTAGCCGCTGCAACCGAAGCAGCTGTACCCCTGGTCAAATGAGCCCTCAGGCCTGCGGGAGGCTCCTTCCCAAGCTTCAAATAGCAGAAATGGATACAGGAGACAATCCACCTGGCAATAGTTCTCTTGTGGCTGGTTTGCCCTTTCCTTCTTCTCCATAGGTGAAAAACAACTGAGAACAGCCATTCCTATGGGCCTTAGTATGCTCCACATAGCAACTAAGAGCCCTCTTTACACCAAGACTGTGTAATCTTCTCTCCCCAGAGGAAGAATGGTCAGTGAAAAATACAGGCAATGACATAGACTGATTCAGATGAAAGTCTGATACCACCTTGGGAAGAAGCTTTCTGTTGGTTCGAAGGACCACATTATTCCTGTGAAATGAAATCAGGTTCCACTGATAAAGCCTGTAATTCACTGATTCTCCTGGCAGAGGTAATGGCTACCAGGAATACAGTTTTCCAAGTCAAGTATTTCCGCTCTGCTGAAGATAAAGGCTCAAAAGGGGGCTGCATAAGCTGTGCTATACAGATATTCTGATCCCAAGAAGGGGTAGACTCCCTAAACAGAGGATTAACATGTACTAAACCTTTAAAAAACTTCTTGAAAACTGGATGAGAAGCTAGGGAAGCACCCTTACCAGCAGAAAGAAAGGCATACACAGCTGCCAAATGTACCTTGAGAGTAGTAGGCCGGAGGCCTAAACTATTAAGATGCACCAGATAGTTAAGTACAGTGGCAATATCAGCCAATTCTGGCTGAATCCTGTTTCTGGGAACACCAAAACCCAAATCTTTTCCATTTGGAGTTGTAGGTCTTTCTGGTAGCAGGTTTTCTGCTAACTTTTAAAATGTCCAAGACCGACTGAGAAAGATGTAGGCTTGCATATTCCAGCTCTTCAAGAGAGGCCTTGAGCCTGAGAGTCTGAAGATTGGGGTAAAGGATCCTCCCCTGAAAGGAGGTAAGAAGATTGAACTATCTGGGAAGACACAGCGGCATTGTTACTGGCAGTGACAACAGAAGAGGATACCAAGGCTGTCTGACCTAGTCTGGAGCCACTAGAATCACCCTGCAAGGCTGAGACCTGATCTTGATCAGAACCCTGAACATCAAAGGAAAAGGAGGAAATGAATACAGGAACCTGCTTGTCCAATTCAACAATAGAGCATCCTGATGGACACAGCCCAGAAGAGGAGGCCTGCAACAAAAGAGAGGAAGTTGGTGATTGTCCGGGGCTGCGAAGAGATCTATCTCTGGAGTACCCCACCTCTTGAAAATGACCTGAAGAATGAAAGGATTCAGGGTCCACTTTTGATGACCCTGAGAAATCCTGCTGAGAGCATCTGCTAAAATGTTGTCCTTCCCTGGAAGATGCACAGCCATCAGAGAAGCCTGAAGTGAATAAGCCAGAGACCATATCTTCATGGCCTCTGTGAACAAGGCCAAGGACCGAGTGCCTCCCTGCTTGTTGTTGATGTACCACATGGTTGTGATATTGTCTGTCCTGATCTGCACTACTTTCCCTTGAACAGCAGTTGAGAATGTCTGAAGTGCTAGAAAGACAGCTCTCGGTTCAAGAAGATTTATATGTAGAAGGGACTCCTGGTGAGACCAGGTTCCCTGAGCTGTAAGCTGATTTAGGTGAGCCCCCCAACCTAGCAGAGAGGCATCTGTGGTGAGAGTCACTGAAGGAGCCTGACTGACAAATGAAACACCTTGTTGAAGATTGTCCTCCTCCAGCCACTCTGGAGAGCCTGAACCAGAGTTTGAGACACTGGAACCAATTTGGAAAGAGGACTCTTTTCTGAGACCAATAAGATCTGAGATGAAATTGAATGTCTCTCATCTGAAACCTTGCTCCCTGGACCACAGCTGTGGATGCTGCCATGTAGCCCAGTAACTGCAGAAAGTGTCTGGCTGGACAAGAAACTAGAGGATGAAAAGAGGAAGCCAGAGTGACAAGGGACTGAACCCTTGGGAGAGGGAGAAATGTCCTTGCCTGAATAGTGTCTATTTCCACCCCTATGAAGGTGAGAAGCTGAGCTGGTTCCAGAACCAACTTCTCTAGGTTCAGAATGAAGCCCAAGGATTCTAGAAGTCTTTGAGTGTCATCTAAGGCTGACTTGACTTGGTCTGAGGACTGGCCTACTAGGAGTCAGTCAACCAGGTATGGGAACAGAAGAATACCCGGTCTCCTGAGGAATTCCACCACTACTACAAGGCACTTGGTGAACACCCTTGGAGCAGACGTTAGGCAGATGGCATAGCTCTGAATTGGTAATGGCCTGAAGGCAACTTGAACCTGAGGTACTTTCTGTGGGAATGTCTGATAGGTATGTGGAAGTAGGCATCCTCGAGATCCAGAGAGGCTAGCCAGTCTCCTGGTCTCAGAGAGGGAAGAATTACTCCCAGAGTCACCATCTTGAATTTTGGTTTTGTTAAATGTTTGTTCAGGTACCTTAAATCTAGGATGGGTCGCCACTCCCCTGTCTTTTTTGGAGTAAGGAAGTATCTGGAATACAGTCCTTTTCCCCTGTGACAAAGAGGTACCTTCTCTACTGTTTGCAGAAGCAGAAGAGAGGAGACTTCTGCCTCTAAGGCCTTTGTTTCCAAGGGAGAGGGAGGACTGAAGGACCTTGCTCTCATTTTTGGGAACCTTTTGGAACTGATAACAAGTCCCTGGCTCACTACTTCCAGGACCCATTTGTCTGAAATAATAGACTCCCAGGCCTGGGAGTAGTGAGCCAGCCTGCCCCCTACTGGGATTAGGGAGGCGACCCTGACTGACACCTCAGGGTGTCTGCTTGGCAGGAGGCTTAGACTGTGTGGATGATGGGGTCCTAGTCATCCCACGCCTGCCTCTTCCCCTAAAGAACCCCCTCTGTTGGAAAGAAGAGGAGAAGGCCTGAGCTTGGTAAAAAGGCCTATGAAAAGGCCTGCCCCTGCCCCTAAATAGCTGCCTCTGAGGAGGGGTCTGCTTTTCTTTAGCTGCAGCACTCCTGTAGGTGGTCCTATATTCATCCATTTTCTTCATGTAGTTCTCCGTTTGTTCACCAAGCAGAGATTTACCAGTGACAGGGAAATCCATGGACTTAGTCTGGGTATCCTGTGAAAGACTGATACATCTAAGCCAAGCAAGTCTCCTCATGGAGATAGATGTAGCCATGACTCTAGAATGGACATCAATCAAGTCCACAGCAGCATGAAATTGAACTTTGGATGCCTCTGTACCATTTACAGCCACCTGTTCCAGCTCTCTGGATAGCTGGGGAAGGGCACTCCTAGCCAACTCCATAACCATATCCCACATCCATTTCTGGTACCTGGCTGTATATGCCATGTAATTTGATTGCTTGAACCCCAAAGAGGATGCCAAGTATTGTTTCTTGGCCATGGCACCCACTTTCCTGGAATCCTTGTCTGAGGGGTGAGATGCCAGAGGAATATTAGCCTTGTCACAGGCTGCAGCTTGCACTACTCCAACATGGCTGCAATGTGCTGTAAGGAATTCCGTCCCAAGACCTGATAGGGCATACTTCCTGTCCATTTTTTTATCCACAGGAGGGATGGAAGTAAGAAATTGCACTATTTTCTGTGTCTGTTTCCCCAGGGAATTATGCAGAGGGATAGACACTCTCCTTGACTCTGGGACATCCATCATTTCCATATAATCAGGTTCCTCCTGATCAGCTTCCTCCACAGGAAGTTGAAGAGTCTCAACCACCGTCTTGTAAAACAAGAAGTGGGAAGGGGACTCAGAAAGCCTGGGAGGGAAGGCCTGTCTGGGGAGATGTCAGGCTCTACTTGCTCACCTAGGTCTGCAAACTCTCCTTCTTCGTCATCTTCATCCTTCTCCCAATCGCCCTCATAATATGCCTCTGGGTCAATTTCTGAGGCACTAACTTCTCACCAAACCGATCGCATTTCAACCGATGCCGGTTCGGTCGGAACTGGGCAAAGCGACTGTACAATGGACATCACTTTGCTATCTCATCAGCAGTCAGAACATGGGTTTTTGGATCCAAACCGGCTGATTTCCTTTTTCTCTTAGTAGGAACCGACTCTGCGGAATCGGCTCTCCTCTTGCCCGAAGAGGTATCACCCAGGTCTGTGGGCACCTCCTCGGGTTTGGTCAGAACTGAACCGGGCTGGCCATCTGGGTCAGCAGACTTCTCAGCCTCCTTTTCCCTCAGCCTACTCAAATGTTTTTCAAGAGTGGCCTTGGGAAAGTTCTTACAGATATGGCAGTCTTCTTTGAGGTGGTCAAACCCCAGACAATATACACAGACGAGGTGAGGATCGGCCTTAGCAAAGGCCTCCTTATACTCGGTACAGTGCTAAAACCCAGTGGGACCGGTTTTCTTTTTGGGTTTCTCAGACATGCCTAATATTTCCAAAAAGTCATGCTATACAGCGTTAAACCAGGCAACTGAAAAACTTGTCAGTTAAAAAAATCTGAAAAAACAGATTTTTTTTAGAAACCGATAAGTACCGGAAAACACAATATACACACAAATAAAAGCCAATTAACTTTTGTTCTAAACCGGACCGACCGAAAACAAAAACATTTCTGGTGAATTTAACACCAAACACAAATCACACTACCTACTACTACCACTTACTGTTACAGAGACAGAGGTAAGAATATGGAAGGAAGGATTGCGGTTGAAAAAAATCGACAATTCAAACTAGGACCGAACCAAAGCACAGAAGGGATCTCCGGAGCGACTTCACAGTTAGGTGGACTAAAGAATCTGACGGTTACACTGCAGAGTACCAGAGACAGAGGTTTGAAAACCGAGCTCAAGCTCAATGTTCTATGCTTCTGCATAGAGTTAACTCTTTCCTTTCCAGAGCAGTTCAAGTGCTGCGGCTAACTGCATATAGTCAGAATACAGCAAGACTTCATGTTG
Source organism: Neoceratodus forsteri (assembly GCA_016271365.2). Taxonomy (NCBI): domain Eukaryota; kingdom Metazoa; phylum Chordata; order Ceratodontiformes; family Ceratodontidae; genus Neoceratodus; species Neoceratodus forsteri. Next base: position 1,289,958,479 of record CM028131.1, on the reverse strand, counting down.
TTTGAACACCCCCTTCAAGTATCTCAAGTGGACACTGACCCACAGGGGAGATTTATTTGTCTACATGGAGAATACAGGGGGCAAAAGAAAAAACTACTCACCACAGTAATCTTGTTTCTTCAAAGGGATCACTCATTATGATTAAATTGATGCAGTCAGCCTCCTGTGTTGGACTGCCCGGAGAGATGGAATTATATGTAAATGATGGAACTCTTAAATGGCTCATGTCAATTTCAAACTGCTGCCCTAGCAACTGCTGTACTCTGAGTGCTTCAGATTCTTACGCAGCCTAACTGGGTATAAGACCCACTAGCTAAAAATAATATTTCTATAAAATAATTTTTGTCCTCTCAGGTCAAAAATACCCCAAGAAGTAAACCTAAAAAACTTGAGGCCACAAGGGAACCAAGTGGTTAACAAAAAACGAGTCTCTAACCTGACTTACATGGAAAAAACACCCTAAAACAGGGATGCAGAACAACTTTCATAGGTTGTAGTACGGGAGGCAGGGTGGGTGCTTTAATCATAATGAATGATCCTTTTGAAGAAACAAAATTACTATGGTGAGTAATTTTTTCTTCTAACTCCAGGAATCACTCATTATGATTAAACTGATGCAGACTAACAAGCACCTTTGGATGCTGGGCAAAAAAACCTAGTTAGGAAACAGGTTCTGCAGCACTGCTGTACCAAATCTGACATCACTTCTGGATTGTAGATCCAGCTTGTAATGGTTTGTGAAGGTGTGTACTACGGGAGGCAGGGTGGGTTTTCCATGTAGCTGCTTTGCATATTTCCAGTAGAGGAATTTATCTTGATGCTGCCACTGAAGCAGCTGTGCCCCTGGTGGAATGTGCCCTCAGGCCCAGGGGTGCCTGTTTACCTACTTTACTATAACAAAACTGTATACATGCCACTATCCAGCGAGCAACTGTACATTTTGTGGCAGCTCTGTCCTTACCTACTTCTCCATGGGTAAGAAAGAGCTGTGTCTGACCTGGTCTGCAAGACTTGGTTCTGTCAATATAGTGGCTAAGTGCCCTTTTGACATCAAGGGAGTGAAGCCTCCTTTCTGAAGAACTGGAGTTTTCTGTAAAAAAGATAGGTAAAGTGATGGACTGATTTAAGTGGAAATCAGACACCACTTTGGGAAGGAATTTTCTATTGGTGCTGAGGACTTTATCCCTGTGGAATAAGATGTAGTCTACATCTGTGCACAGGGCCTGTAACTCACTGATCCTTCTGGCTGAAGTAATAGCAACTAGAAACATAGTTTTCCAAGTGATATACTTCAAATCTGCAGTAGTCATTGGTTCAAATGGAGCATCCATGAGCTAGGCAATGCAGATATCCAGATTCCAGGCCGGAACCGGTTCCCTCAAGGAAGGGTACAAGAGGTTAAGGCCTTTAAAATACTTCCTGAAGACTGGATGAGAGGCTATGGATCTCTCTTTACCAGCTGACAGATAAGCTGAGACTGAAGCCAAATGAACCTTGAGGGTCGAAAGCTTCAGGCCTAGAGAATGCATGTGTATGTTAGGTAATCCAGGAGAATGGCTAAATCTGCCCTGGATGGGTCAATGCCCTTACCGGTACACCATATGTAAAACCTCTTCCACTTAGAAGAATATCTCTTCCTAGTGGAAGGCTTCCTGGACCCCCTAAGTACTGTCAGCACCTGTTCTGATAGTCTAAGATTAGCATATTCTAAGTCCTCAAGAGGTAGGCCTTGAGCCTCAGTGATTTGAGGTTGGGGTACAGTATTCTGCCCTGAGAGGAGTTCAGCAGGTTGTGCCTCCTGGGCAGATAAATTGGAGAAACTACTAATAGAGTCAACAGAAGTGAATATCAGTGTTGCCTCGCCCAGTCTGGAGCCACCAGTATCACTGTCGCTGGTTGGCACCTCAATTTCAATAGGGTCCTGAATATCAGTGGAAAAGGAGGAAAAGCATACAGGAACTTTCCCGTCCAGTCCAGTGCCAACGCATCCAGAGGCAGTGTGCCCCTGAGAGGAGGCCTGCAACAGTACACTGGTAACTGGTGATTTTCTACAGAAGCGAAGAGATCTATCTCTGGAGTGCCCCATCTCCTGAAAATCGAATGAGGATTCAGACACCACTCGTGGTGGTCTGGACTTATCCTGCTGAGGGAGTCTGCCAGTACACTGTCCTTTCCTGGAAGATGTATGGCTGATAGGAATACCTTCATGGAGTATGCCAGGGACCACAGCCTCATTGCTTCTGTGCACAGTGGGGCTGACCTGGTTCCTCCCTGTTTGTTGATGTAGTACCTAGTAGTGGTGTTGTCTGTTCTGACCTGCACCACTTTGTTTTATAGATGTGGAGCAAATGCTTGCAGGGCTAGGTACACCGCCCTGAGCTCCAGTAGATTTATATGCAACAGGGATTCTTGAGGAGACCATGTGCCACCTGCCGTGTAATCCAACATGTGTGCTCCCCAACCCAGAAGGGATGCATCTTTTGTAAGAATTAAGGAAGGTTGTTCCTTTATGAAAAGCACTCCTACCCAAAGGTTGTGCTTGTCTAGCCACCGCTGCAGTGCCTGTAGCAGGCTGTGGGTGACTGGAACCAGTTTGGACAGAGGGTCTGCCCTCTGTGACCAGTATTGTCTCAGGTGGAACTGGATGTCTCTCATTTGAAATCTGGAACTCAGTACCACTGTGGTGGTAGCTGCCACGTGACCCAGAAACCTGAGGAATTCTCTGGCTAGTTTGGGTTTTACTGGCACAAATGAGTTTGCAATCTGTAGAATGCTGTTTACCCTGTCCTGTGGCAGAAAATCTCTGCCCAGACTGGTGTTTAGTTCTGCACCAATGAATTCTAGTACCTGAACTGGTGTTTGCTGAGACTTCTGCTCGTTTATGAGAAAACCCAGGGACTCCAGAGTAGATATTGTTAGTGCTAAGGCCTGCTCTGTAAGCTGCAGAGATGGGCCCACTACTAGCCAGTCATCCAGGCAGGGAAGGACTGATACCCCTTGTTTTCTTAGAAACTCTATTACCACGGCCAAACACTATGTGAAAGCCCTTGGGGCAGAAGTTAAGCCAAAAGGAAGTGCTGCAAACTGATAATGGCCTGAGGCCAGTCTGAATTGCAAGTATTTTCTGTGAGAAGGTCTGATGGGGATGTGAAAATAAGCATCCCTTAGATGTAGGGAGGCTAGCCAGTCTCCCTTTTGTAAAGTGGGAATGATTATTGCAAGAGTGACCATTTTGAATTTTGGCTTCAGAATGTGTCTGTTTAGAAGTCTTAGATCCAGGCTAGGTCGCCAATCCCCATTTTTCTTTCTTGTGAGGAAGTATCTAGAGTAGAAGCCTTTGCCCCTCTCACCGGCTCCAGTGCCTTTGACTGCCAGCAGATGCTTTACCTCTGCTTCCAGTGAGATCTTGTCTGCAGATGTAACTGGTGCAAATGTTCTTGCTCTCAGCTTGGGAAGAGATTTGAAGCCGAGTGCCAGACCCTGGCTCACCACCTCCAGGACCCACTTGTCTATCATGACAGTATGCCAATCATGGAGGTAGTGAGTCAGCCTGCCACCCACTGATGGATCTATGGCAGGGGATGCAACCTGTACCAGCCCATCAGGGGTTCTGAGTGGGTTGTGCCCGAGTCAGCGGGGAGGGAGAAGCTCTTCTCATGGCTCTCCTTCCTCTTCCTCGAAAATATCCTCTGGCTGCTGTTGCAGCTAAGAGGCCTGAGCCTGAAAAAACGGTCTGGGATAAGATCCCCCTATCCCTGCCTCCCCTAGTTTGGGCCCTATAGGATGTGGAAGGCTTATCCTTAGAATTACTTCTATAGGTAGCCTTGTATTCGTCTACCTTTTTCATATAGGCCTCTGTTTCATCACCGAATAATGAGTTTTTCTCAAATGGGAAATCCATCGCCTTGGCCTGGGTGTCCAAGGTCGGGTCTGTGTCCCTGAGCCATGCAAATCTCCTAAGGGAGACAGACAGTGCCATTACTGTAGTCTGGCTGCAGAATCATTAGTGTCCATAGCTGTGTGGAACTGGTATTTTGTGGCATCTAGTGCAGCTCTTGCTGTATCTTGTAGGTCGACTGCCACCTCACCTGGAACCCTGTCAGCCAGGGCTAAAACCTGTATTCCAGAGTGCCTTCTGGTATTGCACTGCATAAGCCATGTAGTTGGCCTGTCTAATTATCAGAAAGGCAGCCATGTACCCTTTTTTACCCATTGCATCCATCTTCCGAGAATCCTTGTCAGGAGAGGAATCCTGGCTTTGTCGCAGTAAGGTTTTAAACAAGCTTGGAAAACTGATTAGCAGTTTTGCGTGTGGAAGTGCTAATCAACTGTAAAAATGAATAGCACTTGCCTCAATTTGATTAGCAAAATAAAAAATGCTTAAATGTATATAACAAATACAATTGTTAATTAAAATCAACTCTGTCTTTGCCTTATCTGTTTCAGTACCTTTCCACACTCATCTCAGAACCACACCTCCCCACCCTTGTCCCCTTTGCCAAAACACAGTGGAGCATGTCCCTCACAACCAAAGAGGGCAAGGGTTCTATTCCAGATATTTCCCAACAACAAAAAAGAATGGAGAGTGGCGGCCTATACTAGACCTCAGACTGCTAAACAGGTACCTGGTAAAGCCCAGGTTCAAAATTGTCACAATGGCCATGATTTTGCCAGCTTTGCAAAAAGGAGACTGGCTAGCCTCCTTGGATCTAAAGGACACATATTTCCATATTCCAGTAAGGGAGTCACATAGAAAGCATCTCAGATTCAGAATCACCTCAGGCCACTACCAGTTCTCAATACTTCCCTTTGGTCTTACCTCTGCACCAAGTGTTTTTACCAAGCGCATAGCAATAGTAGTGGCACACCTCAGAAGACTGGGTGTCACAATTTTTCCTTATCTGGACAATTGGCTAATCATAGGAAAATCCCACCAATAGGTGTCAGATCACCTTCAGGTAACCCAGGATATGCTGCTCTCCCTGGGATTCCTTCTCAATACCAAAAAGTCAGTCCTGACCCCTGTGCAGGTTCTGCAGTTCAAAGGTCCGGAACTGAATACAGAAGTGGGAAGAGCTTTTCTCCCTCAGTAGATGGCAGAAAGCATTCAGCTTCTGGCAGGCTCATTTGCCTTGGGAAGACCAAAGCCAGCAAAACAGTTTCTTCAACCGTTAGGGAGAAGTTTGCAAAGGACAGGACTTTGTGGGGTTGTGAGGAAGGAGAGGCACCTCACACACTGAATACCGAGCAGTGATCACTGATCAAATCGGGTAAACCCCAGTGGAGGAGTAACAATCCTTCCAGTTAAGTAAGAATCCAGTCAATCATAGTATAGCTGGAGTTGTTTGGCAACTTCCGAGTGGGGGAGGAGATGAGTTGTGAACAGTTGCCCTTGCTGATGGTAGAAGCAAGGGAGGAAGAGGTCAGTCCAAGCCAGTTAAGGTTAAAGGCACCCAGACAGATTACCTCGTTTTTTTGGTCAAGGCAGGAATATGTTCTATAAGCTCCTCCAGACCAAGCTTGCTAGTATGTGAAGGTATATAAGTCCCAAATATATGCAGTTTTTTGGCTCCACCAAGGAATAGTACTGTGTGTAGGCCGCCATTGCTGAGAAGGGGGGTAGGATGGATAGCGATGTCCCGGTGAGCCTTGTAGTACAGTGCCAGCCCACCCCCTCTTTTGGTGGATGGTTGGTCAGCCCAGTGCATGAAATGGCTCGATAGCACACAGCTTTGACCCGAGACAGTAGTTTCAGCCAGGTTTCCGATAGCAAGAGGATATCTGGATTATTAACCTGGACCCAAGCCTCCAGGTCGGTGAGACTGGGCGTGAGACTATGGATACTTAGGTGAGCAAAGGTCAGTCCCGAAGCCTGCGGCAAAAGATGGGTGGCCCCAGGATGAGTTTGGGGAAAATTGACCTGAGTACCAGGATTAGATTCAATATCACTGGCTAGAGCAAGGGATAACGTGGTAATCCAAAGCATAAAGTAGTTGAAAAATGTGAAGTCCCCGGGCACCGACAGATTTACATCAGAATTTTATAAACATTTCACACCTCTCCTTGTAGAACCCCTTTCAGATGCTTTTAATGAGGTGATAGGAGGAGAGAGAGGAGGTACCCACTTCCTGGAATGTAGCCTAGATTTCCGGAATACTCAAACCGAACAAAGATCCAGAAGACTGCAGCTTGTATCACTCTATCTCTCTTTTACCGGTGGATCTTAAGATCTTTACAGGTATCCTGGCAGACTGTCTGCAATTCTTTATTTCCTCTATTATTCATACGGATCAAGCAGGCTTTATTGCTGGACAATTCCTCCAGGATAACATCTGTCGATTTTTAAATATCATCACTGCCCAAAGAAACAACAAAGTCTTCCAGTTGGCCATAAGTATGGATGCTGAAAGGGCATTTGATAGAGTAGATTGGGCCTTTGTCCTTACTACTTTGCAAAGGTTTGGGCTGGGAGATCAATTTATAGCAGCAGTTAACTCGCTCTACACTACCCTGGAAGTTGGGGTCAAAGTAAATGTTTTTTTGTCAGATCGAGTCCCTTTGCAATGTGGCACTAGACAAGGCTGCCATCTCTCCCCCCTACTTTTTGCCCTTTCCTTAGAACCCCTTGCTATTTGTATTCGAGCCAACAAACATGTTGGGGTGATGGTGGGGGTATGGAAAAGAAATTATCCCTTTATGATGATGATTCGCTCTTTTTCCTTGCGGACCTGTCCACATCCCTCGCTCACCTTCTGCAGACATTGCAGGAATTTGGTTCCCTGGCAGGGTGGAAAATTAATCTTCAAAAGTCTGAAGCGTTAATACTGAGTGGCTCTCCCTCCCCTACTTTCAAATGTGCCTTTCCCTTTGTCTGGGCCTCGAAAAATACCTTTCGATATTTAGGGATCCCAATTTTGGTAGATATGTCTTTATTATTGAATAATAACTACGTAAAGCTCTTTCAGGAAATACAAGCCAATCTGGCTAGGTGGCATCTACTACCCCTCGCCCTATACGGTAGAACCCACACTATTAAAATGTTTTACCACATCTGTTGTTTTTGTTTCAAACCCTAGCAATTTCTGTACCTACATTTTATTGGAATAATCTTCATAAAGAAATTCAGCGCTTCATCTGGTCCAACACTCGCCCCCGCCTTTCCCAAAAATATTTCCAGGTACCCCCCACCCCCAAAGGTGGCCTAGCCCTCCCAAATTTATATTACTATTATTTGGCAGCTCAAGGGGCTCAGCTCTATACCTGGGCCAAGAGACGCACCGACTCAGGCTGGTATCAAATAGAAAAGGCCACAATGGCGGACTGGGCCCTATGAACCTAACCAACAAATAGTATTCACCCGCAAGTATGAGCCCATACAGATAACCCGTGGATTAAACATTTGCTGCACATACTCCTCCACCTTCGCAAAATCATTAACACCCCTAATGGTCTGGGCCCCTTGTCCCTTATCCGTTATGAAAGCTCGTTGCTTCCCCTACGATTAGATTCTTGCTATAGCCTCTGGGCAGATCATAAACTGTCCACATTTTTGCAATGCACAGATGAACATGGGTGCCTCACTTCTGCCCAACTACAATCTAAATATTCTCTCAGGAGGGAGGACCACTATAGGTACTTACAGGTCCGTCATTCCATCATGACAGCTGGGGCTCTCTCTCAGATCTGCAGGAAGCGCTCTGAACTAGAATCATTCTTTTATTTTGCTATCACCCTCAAAGACAATTTTCATTATCTTTCGTTGCTCTGTCCAATATTAACACACTCTCAGGACCTCCCATTGGCAGCTCAGAGAGAGAGAGAGAGAGAGAGAGAGAGAGGTGGGAACAGGAAGATGGTTCCCGGATAGACCCAGACCAATGGGCAAGGAGAATAAAATGGGAGTGGCAGGTAACAGCGTCCCCTTCTTGGTGTGAATTTAATTGGAAAGTGCTCATTAGATTCTCCCACACACCAGCAATAACTAAACATTTCAATACCTCCAATACAGGTCTTTGTTGGCGGCACTCACCATCATATCTTTTTGGCTTGTCCCAAACTTCTGAGGTTTTGGCAGGCAATACGTTCAGAACACCAAAACTTAACAAGGCTGGATATCCCCTTTACTTGTACAGATCTAGTTCTGGGGTTCCCGATTCTCCTGTCCTGCCACAGTAATGTTAAACGGCTGGGTCAGATTTTACAAGTGGCTGCCCTTAAGTGCATTACATCACTATGGCGGTCCCCTGCCCCACCCACCTTGAACTGTTGGAAGGCTAGGGTGGCGAACCTCGAGCAAATAGAAAACATAACCAGTCGGGTTAGACTGCATCATGATAAATTTCTTGAAATATGGCACCCTTGGCACCAATCACAGGCTTCTGTGGACCCTGTTTAACATTGTGACAGGATAGAATACAACCCTGTCCCATTTGTATGGAGAAAGTGTTTAAATGCAAGGATCTTTTCTATTCTGTCTCTTCTCTGTCTGGTTGTGCAACCAATACCATAAGGTTCAACTGCAAGAGAAGAAGAAAAACGGACACAGAGACTCTAGGAAAGCTACTGTTTTTTTTTTTCTCCTTTGTACATTGTTATACTGAACAAGTTTATTTTTATGTACTGCTACTGTAAATAAATATTTTTGATGAATTCTACAACTGCTCCTAGTCTTCCCTATGCTTCCTGACCTGTGCCTCGACGACAAACATATTACAATTGTCTAGTGATATTGTAAGGTTATTTTGGGGGGGGATTGCTCACCTGTGTTTGTATGTTTATCCAGTTTGATAAGGTTTTTTTTTTTTACTGTTTACTAAATCTTTAAAATTAATAGACTACAGTAGTTTACAATACAGCAGGATTATATGTGAACAGTATTATATCCGATACGTACTTTATTTTTTATTTCTCCTGTAATTATTTTCACTCCATCCATACCTTCCCTTTTTACTATCAAAGTGGGACACACTTTTTCAGCTGGATCATATTCAGTGCAGTAGTGCAAATGAGGGACCATTGCCCAGCCAATCCCAACTTACAACATAGTACTTTTCAGCGCAGAGTTTCCAGTGCTATATTGTTTTTTTTGTTGAATATTCTGTTTATTAACAGTTTAAGTTTACAGACAAACTTGGACATTTAAAAAACACACAAGTAACAAAACAAACAGATGCAATCGTGTGTTATTTTATGTTACGATAAAAAAAAAAAAGAACCATGTTTCCACTTTATTCCATTATATTCTGTTTACCTTTAGGTTTATGTATTTAGTCCAATCCTGAGCATCACATTATCAGATGCACTCAGAGAGGCTTGAAAGGGCGACCACTCTCTCACAAAGATCTCCTCCCTATCCCTAATAGCCTGTGTCAGCCTTTCCAACGCAAGGAAGCGAAAGATCAGCCGACGCCAAAGCAGTACTGTTGGCCTGGTCCCGAGACCCAGGTATTTTGAATGCAGTGACGGGCTAACGTAAACATAACCCTCATCCATCTGGGAAGCGGCAATCACTCCTTGTCTTCTTCTACCACCTCAACCCCAAACAGACATATCAGAGGATCTCGTGTCAACTGTCTTCTAGCTATCCGGTTCACCTTGGTCACTACCTCCCCCCAAAATTTAACCAAGACTGGATAAGACCAGAAACAGTGGATGTAAGTACCCACATCCCTGTTACACCTCCCACATTGCAGGGATATAGCGGGATGTGCCCTGTGCACCACAGCAGGGGGCCAATACAGGCTATGCAGAAACTTAAAAAAAGCCTCTTTGAACTTATTACAGACCATTATACCCTCCGGCATATATAAGGCCACTTTCCAGTTCTCCTCAGAGATTCGTTGCCCTAAATCCCTTTCCCATAAAGCTTTTGTACTCCCAGTCAGATCTGGTAGTCTTTGTTTACCCTGTTTAGCAGCCCTCCCCATAAAACCTTTCTGGTCTTTTTTGGCATGATACACCAATTGTTCAACCATATTCGGTTGCAGCCCTTCCCTGCCGCTCTTATCCAACCTCCCAACAAAAGTTCTTAATTGCAGATATCTGTACAAGTGAGATGTCCCCAGCTTCAAGTTTTGCCTAACTTTCTCAAATACACAGAGCTCCCTTTTCTCCAACAAGTTACCCACACTGTCTACCCCTCGCCTTTCTCATTCTTGAAAACCACCATCCTCCATCCTCGGCAGAAAAAAGGGGTTCTTTGCTATCGGTAACAGTAAAGTCTCCCCTTGCCCCAATCCTTTCCTCTTCTGGAGTTGTTCCCATGCCTCAAGCATCTCCCTCAACAGGGGATTGCCGCTCCCCAGCTCTCTATATACTCTGAGTTCCCTACTATGCAAATATGCAGTGAGTCTCCCTGAAATCTCCCACTGTTCTAGCTCCACCCAGCTAGCTACTGATGGTCCGTGTACCCAGTCAACAATCCCTCTCTGTTGCACCGCCAGATAGTAAATACCCAAGTCCAGGAAATTAAGCCCTCCTTTAGTCCTATCCGCCTTGAGTCACTTTAAACTGATTCGAAGCTTCCTTCCATGCTATATAAATTCCGAAAACCCCTTCTCTATTCTTTTTACATCTCCCATAGTTAATCTCAACTGCAACATTTGCATAGGGTACAAGATTCGGGGAAGGATGTTCATTTTTATCAGATTAATCCTCCCTAACCACGCGATAGGGAGTTGCATCCATCTTTTAAGATCTGCAAGAATCATCTTAATCATAGGACGATAATTCAACTTATATAAATCCCCCCACCTCCAACCTACCTTTACTCCTAAATACTTAAAATCAGACTGAACAAGTTTAAGTCCCATCTGCTGTAGTTCCATACCAGCAACCGGGAAACACATCATTTCAGATTTCCCAATGTTAATCTTATACCCAGAGAAGCTTGCAAGCTCATCAATGACAGACAGCAGTGGCCTCATGGACCTTTGTAGATTTCCCACAAATAATAACATATCATCAGCGTACAATGTCACCTTATGCTCTGTCCCCTTGTCCCACCGATCTCCTCCACTCTCCGATGCTGGCGTATCACCACTGCCAGTGGTTCAATTACCAGAGCGAACAGAAGAGGAGACAGTGGGCATCCCTGCCTTGTACCTCTCCCTAATCCAAATCATTCCGACAGGCATCCATTTAACAATAACTTGTGCACTTGGCCTAAGATACATAGCTCTCACCCAACCTACAAAAGAATCACCCAGACCAAACCGGGCCTTCACCTCAAACAGGTAATCCCACTCCACCCTATCAAACACTTTCTCAGCGTCCAGAGAGACCACCCCCACCTTCTGTTGAGTTCGGCCAGCCCTCCATATTACATTACGTAACCTGCACATATTGTGATATGACTGTCGGCCTTTAATGAACCTGGTCTGTTCTGGGTGAACCAGGTCTGGCAGAATATTATCCAGCCTGGTAGCCAAAACCTTAGCTAAAATTTTCAGATCCACATTAAGCAATGAGATGGGTCTGTAAGCTGCACAATCAAGTCCATCCTGCCTGGACTTGGGTATCAGGCAGATAACTGCATCATAACAAGAATCTGGCAATGTCGGGATCCCTGTTTCCCCCTCTGCCTTCAACACCTCACACACCACCACAGCTAGCTGGCCACCTAGGATTCTATAATACTCAATAGGGAATCCATCTGGGCCACTAGCCTTTCCCTGTTGCGTTTTTTGGATGGCCCCTAAAATTTCTGACCTTGAAATAGGCTGCCCCAGCAATTCCCTCTGCATAACCGTAGCAGTCAGCAGATTTAAAGCATCCAAAAATCTCCATATATGAGCTTCCTTTCCTTTATGTTCAGCCCTGTACAGTGACTCATAAAATTTCCTAACACATTCCCCTATATCCCCTGGATTGGTACAAATCCTCCCTTCCCCATTTCGCACCCTTAATATGCGTGTTGGATGCCGGCCCCCTTTCATCAATCTCACCAGTAGAGGTCCCGGTTTATTACCTCATTCGAAAATCTTCCTCTGGCAAAAAAAACATGATTTTCCCAATTCTTCTCTCAGCAGTGTATTAAGAGCCTCCCTAGCCGTAAGCAGTAACCTGGGGGTTCCCCCCTTTCTCCCCCCACAACCCGCTTCTCCAGCTCCTTCACTTGTCTCTCCAGTTCCTCTCGCTTACACCTATTTTGCTTTTTGCCACATAGGCTATAATAGCCCCCCTCATAAAGGCCTTACCAGCCTCCCAAATAATAGTTCTGGAGACATCCTGTGTGGCGTTGGTTCCCTCATATAGTTGCCATTGCTCCACTAGGTATTCCCTAAAGGCCTGGTTTTTAGTCAAGTACATGGGGAATTTCCAAGGTGGGGGTGCCCCTCCGGACACCCTGCCCACCAACTTCAATTTCACCATGGCATGGTCTGAGATATAGATGGGGCTATGAGATATCTCTTGCATCCTACCCACCCAACATCTAGAGAGATAAATATAATCCAAGCGAGCCCATGTTTTATGAGGTTTGGAATAAAATGTGTATTCCCTCACCCCTGGATTGGCCGACTGCCAGCCATCCACTAGATCCAGATCCACCACCCCAATCTGCCACTGATTCATAGCCTGCGACATAAGTCCCTTCCCCTCAGAATGGTCCATACATGCGTCCATAGTCCAATTAAAGTCCCCTCCCATAATGAGCCCTGGAAACTGTTCCCTAACCAGCAAATCCAGCAAAGAGGAATATCGGCTCATACACCGCCGGGGCGTAAATGCACCCAGATGTAAGCTTCTCTCCCTTAAATGCACCCGTAATGAAAATGTACCTGCCTTCTCTAGGGTCATGCACCACTCTCTTGACCTCAAAATGGAGGTTCTTATGAGAAAGTATCGCAACACCTCTCTTATGGGAAGAGAAGGAAGCCGCGTAACACTTCCCCTCCCAGTTCTGCTCCAACTTCGCATGTTCCAAATCCGTCAGGTGTGTTTCCTGCAACAGGGCCACCTGAGCCCCCGCCCTTTTCAATGCTGTCAAAAGTGTTGTCCTCTTTACCGGGCTTGCTATACCTTTTACATTCCATGAAATTACATTTAAGTTTGAGACGTCAGCCATGTTTCATAAGATAGCCCTTCCAGATCTGCCCCTCTTTTCTTAGCCCGTTTCTTCTTCTCTTCCCCCTTTGAATGGCAGCATAGTAAACAACATTGCAGAATAACAATACATTTTACATCATCGATTGCATCTATAAACAACACTAACAGTAGTAACAGTTTTAACAATAGGAACACTTTTAACTTTGTAAACCCCTCCCTCCTCCTCCTCCACCAAATGTCCCCCTCTCCCCCTACACATAACACACGTTTCCAGTAACTCTTACTCACCAAATTTCTGCCCACCTTATTCCCCCTCCCCTTATACATCTTAAGACCTATATCTCTCTTCTGCTTTGGCCTTTCCCCCACAAAAACAGCATCCAGTCTTCTCGATAACCCTACCTCCTTTCCACTATTTCTCTACCGACACTAATTGCTAATATAGCACAAGTGTCCTAAAAAAAGGCAAAAACCCCTCCTCAACTGAAATATGCATCCCGGCGCTCCCCTCCACAGCCACTCCCCCAATACGGTTTTAACCCCTGTAAGCAGATCAGAATCATTAGTACTTACCCTGATGCAGTTCTCTCATATGCTTCTGCCCCTCCCCCTGAGTGCACTTCCCTTCAAAGCGACTCAGCCCAATATACATCATTTACCATCGGCGACTCCTCCTTGGGCCCATTACTCTTCTCTCCCATCATCCAGAAGCTTTACCTTAACCCGGGCAGCTATATAAATCCCTTCCTGCTAGACCCAACATACAAACCTACCACCCCGGCGATTACGCCTCTACCTGGGCTAAGAATAGATTACACCCGCATGGCCTCACAAATCCCATTTCCATCCTCTCTTCCCTCCTCCATTCAGTTCCCCCCTCCCTGTTTTACCATCTCCTATAAAACTAATATTCAATCTACTCACCCTCCCTACAACCCTCCTTGTTTCATAGGTATTCCCCCTATATGAACAGCATTGACACCCCTCCATACTCTGTCTATGGGAGAAAAAAAAAAAAGGTGCGAGAGCCAGGCCGTGCCTTCCAATACACGCGCTAAGCCCGCTCCCCCACCAACCCCCGACAAGACTGGTACCAGGGCTCTAGGCCCGCTGCTCAGCAATGTCTCCTTCAGCGGGGGCTCCTGAAACAAAAAAAAAAATCAGTCTTCAACATTGAGTCCTAATAGGAGAGTGAGCACCAGTCTGAACAAGTCCAGCATCTTTGATTCAAACAACCTTCACATACTCTTTTTTTATCTACATATGAAGGAGAGTAAATGAAATAAAACTAGGATGTCATGCCAGTCCTCCTTGCTCTTTCAGAAATCAGCACAGCTAGTGAACATACAAAAAAAAGGATTTCCTCATGACCTGTGAGCCATTTCACCAAGGATACTCTTCCCCCATATCTCTCACCCCACTTTCTTTTTCAGGGCCTTCACAAACTCTTCAGCCTTCTCCAGCTCCCAAAACGAGAAGATTGTCCCATCATGCCTAATTTTCAACGTAGCGGGGATACACTAAAAAATTCTCGATCTTCAGGCCTCTCAGCTGAGCCATACGTCCATTAAACGATTTCCTCTTTTTCAGCTGCCTTGCAGAATAATCCTGCAAGATGAATAGCTGGCTTCCTTCATAACTAAGTGTGCCCTTCGCTCTGTAGGCCTTCAAGGTCGCCTCCCGATCCTGGAAGTTATGGAACCTCATAATTATTTGATGCGGCTGTTGGCCTGCAGGTGGATGTGGCAGCACAGCACGATGAGCTCGCTCCAATTTCACCCTTCTGTGCTTAGTATACAGGCTCAACAACTCTAGCAAAACCCTGCTTCAGAAATCCAAAGCATCCCCACCTTCCTGCCCCTCCGGTAGCCCTCTCAGGCGCGGGTTTAGGCGCCTATGGTAGTTTTCTTGATAATCATAGGCTTCCTTAAACTACTCCAGCTCTTTCTGGAGTGCTCTAACCTGCCCTGGCATTGTTAGGACTTCGTCCTCCAGCCATGATATCTGCTCCTCTGCCTCTGCTAACCTGGAACTCTGCTGGGTCTGTTGCTCCAATACTTCTTGCAGCTGACTATCTAATTTGTCCTTGGCTTTATTAATCGTGGCTCGAGCGCCGCAATCATATGGCCAGTCAGCTCCCTTCCCAGCGTGGTGACCTCCGCAGCAGAGAGAGACACCAGGCCCGAGTTTTCTCCCGTGGGGACCGTTGTATTCTTTTTCACGGCTTTTCCCGTGGCTCGTCGATTTCTTGCAGGTTTGGGGGTTAGAAACTCATCCATACTAGTTTCCTGCACCAAAAGATACAATCGTTTATCTGCGCAGAGGTAGTTTTAATTTATTTTACTATTATTTAGTAGTTGCTCGAGTGGAGCGACCAGGAAACGCGACCATTCGGCTAGCTGCTCATCAGCGTCCCCAGTGCTATATTCTTAACAAGGATGCTTATCGAGCACTAGGAGATTTTATTGGATATGGATCTCTGGGACATTCCTGATGTACTGTCCAGGGTATAAGGTGACTATATAATAGCCAACTTAGCTATTGAATTGTAGCTTTTTTTTTCTTTTTTACTTTAAGTTGTGGAAGTGCCCGTAATGTCTTTTTTATTATTTAACTGGACACAGACGATCCCTGCTACTGTACAATATTTCCTTTTTATTCCTCAATAAAACTTTGCTCGTAGTTAAAAAAGAAAAAATAAGCTAGCCTATCCTTGATAAAGAGAGAAAGAGACTGAGAACCTTTGAGACAATGGGGGACAGAGCGTGGGATGGCATGACCTGATGAAAGAGATTCTCTTGAAGATATACTGCTACAGTAAGTTCTTACATAACTGTTCCATCTTCTTCAAGGATAACTCTCATCAGGTCACACCTATGGAACGAGTCCCAAGCAGTACTGACAGTGAGACAGTCTGGTTGGCTGGAGGTTAGAGGCCTAATACAGAGAGCCTTGGAGCAAAGCCAGACCAAAGCCCACCTTTCTTCTAGAGGCAATATCCAGACTGTAGTGTTTTGTGAAAGTGTGGACAGTACTCCCAAGCAGAAGCAGCACAAATTTCTGCAGCTCAAACATTCTTGAAACACACAACAGATATGGCCATGCATCTGGTGGAATGGCCATGAACAACCCCAGGAAGTTCCTTACCATACTTCCTGTAACAAAAAGTAATACAGTGGGACAACCATTTGGAAAAACACAGTTTAGAAACTCGAACACCTTCTTTCCCAGGGGTGAAAGAAACGAACAACTGCAAGGACTTCCTGCAGTCCTTTCTACGGTGTGCATAGTATCTAAGTAGTCTATGTACATCTCATGTGTGGAACAATGCTTACCCTGGATTGGCATGCTCTGGATAATAAACAGGCAGGTGGATGGTTTGATTTAAAGTAAACTCAGATACCACCATTGGTAAAAACTTAGGATTGGTACACATAGGCACCCTGACTTTGTGGAAAATTAAATAAGGAGGCTCACATATGAAAGCCTGCAGCTCAGAAATCCTTCAAGCAGAAGTAATAGCAACTAAAAATAACACTTTCCATGACTGAAAGTGTAGCTCATACATCGTGCCTGGCTCAAAAAGGAGTTAAAGTGCGTTCCTTTAACACAAAATTCAAGTCCCAAGCTGGGACTGGATTGCAGATGAGAGATTTTCAAATGCAGAATGCCTCTCAAAAACATACGGGCCATGTTCAGCTGGGCCACAGTATAGCTATCAATGGGCACATGGAAGGCTGATATAGCAGACAAGTGCACTTTAATGGAAGAGTATTGCAGCCCAGCATCCGAAAAGGGCAGCAAATGCTCTCAAATCTGACTGACTGGGCAAGTGAAAGGATCCAGGTGGTGGGAAGTGGCCCACAGAGTAAAATGCTTCCACTGCTGACTGCTGTAGTAAGGGAAACCATATCTGACGAGGCCAGAAGGTAGCCACCAGAATAAGAGTGGCCCACTCCGTCTGGAGCTTGATTAACACCCTCTGAATCAGAGGAAAGGTGTAAAGTAACCTCCCTTTCCAGGAGAGGGACAACCGCGTCTCACCAGAAAATTCCAGGCCCTGGAAAGAGCGAGCAGAAACACAACGTTTTGCGCTGAGTGGGGACACATAAAGGTCCAACTCTGGATGACCCCACCTGTCAAACAGGTCTTCTGCCACTGAGGTCAGCAGTTCCCACTCATGCATTATGGACTGTGACCTACTTTATCTGTCTACCAAGACATTTTGGACACCTGGAACATGGATAGCCAACAGTTCTAGACCACTTTCTAGAGCCCACCAACAAACCCTCATCGCTTCTCTGCACAGTGGCATGAATGGGTCCCACCTTGCTCATTTATGTAGTGGATGACACTGATGTTGTCCATCTGCACCAGCAGATGTCCTGGGGAAAGGTGAGTCTGGAAGGCTTGCAGGCCACATAGAATGTCTCTCATCTCTAAGATGTTGATGTGGAGAAACTCTCCACAGTGGTTCAGGTACCTCAAGTCTGATGAGACTCCAGGTGAGCCCCCAGCCCATCCCCGAAGTATCCATGGTGAGACTCTGATGAGGGGAAGGGATAAGGAAGGGAACTCCTTTGAGCAAGTTGCCGAGGTCCATCCACCATTCAAGTACCCTCTTTACAGGCAATGTGACTAGAACCATCTGCTCTAGATCATCGGTGTGCTGAGAACCAAGATAATGGCCGCTGCCGTCAGGCCCAGCAGTCTCAGTAATAGCCTGGCTGTGACATACCTGTTGTTGTAAAGTTCCTGGGCCTGAGCTATCAGGGGTTCTGCCCTGTCCTGAGACAGAAAAGATGTGCCCTGAACAGTGTTCAGAATGGCTCCTATATACTTTAGGTGCTCACAGGGGGTCAAAACTGACTTGGACAAATTAACCGTGATCCCCAGTGCGTTGACCAACTGCCTGGTACATGCAAGGGTGTGATACAATTGCTCCCTGGATGGACCCTTGAGCAGCCAGAAGTCCAGATAGGGGAAGACGTATAGTCCCTCCCTCCTGAGGGCTGCTGCCACTACTGCTAAGCATTTAGTATTGGTAAAGACCTGTGGTGTAGAAGACAAGCCAAAGGACAATACCCTGAACTGGTAGTGTTCCCCCGGAACAGGAATCTGAGGTACTTCCTGTGAGAGTTGCAAATGCTGCTGTGCAGGGAACATATCCAGTCCCTCTGATGTAGCAGGGGCAGCAGGCCTTGCAGGGTCACCATACTGAACCTCTTGTACTGAATACAGACATTTAGATTGTGCAAGTCCAGGATGGTCCTCAAGTCCCCGTAAATCTGGGGACCATGAAGAAGTGGGAGTAGAACCCTCTGATCCCAGGGAACTAGTTCTACAGCCCTCTTCAAAACAATGTGCGAACTTCCTACAGTAACACTGCCATGTGGTCTGGAGTATGTCCCTGCTGTATGAGCTCCAGGACCCAGGCATCTACTGTAATCTCTCACCACCTGTCCAGGTGGAGGGAGAAACAACCCCTACCACCACCTCATGGGGTACTGGGGGGGGTCTAGCCAGTAATCAGGCTGAAGTGGAACCTTTGGCAGGAGCTGCTCCTCCACCTCTTGGATCTTTTCCTGTGGTGGAGGTAGGGGGCAGACAAGGGTGCTCCTGCGTTACACATGCCAGTCTGCTGTTTGGTCCCTGACCTGGGTCTGTGGGTGGCACCTATGAAAGGGCACCCACTGTCCACTTTTTGGTTGGGTGTGGTAGAGGGAGTGGACAGACTGTAGGGTCCTCCCTGAGGTTTGCAGGTGAGAAAGGATGTCCTGTACACCCACCCCAAACAGCTTATAGCTCCTGAAGGGAGTGTTCAGGAGGTATTGCTGGACATCACTAGCAAATCCCGAGACTCTAAGCCAAGAGTGCCTTCTGAGGTATAAGCCAGCTGCAGCCGCCCTGGCTGAGGCATCTGAATATCATAAGTAGACCTCAAGAGGTGCTTACCTACATCTGCACCAGTCTGAAGAGCCTTGAGTAGCTCCTGTCTCTGGGGACCCTCAGGAAGGGCCTGGGCTGCTGCCTTGCCTTTTCCAGAGGGTATTCTGAAAGTTGCTCATGTGGGCCTGGTAGTTTGCTAATTGGAGGCCCAGCATGGTAGAAGCAAAGGTTCTCCTGCCTACAAGGTTCAACTTCCTCGACTCTGTATCTGTGGGAAGAGAACTGAGGTGTTGAGGCCTCAGACTTATCATGGGCTACATTTATTATTACTGAATCAGCCCGGAGATGCCATGTGAAAAAAGACTTCCCAAAGAGAGCCTGGTACAGTCTTGTCTGTTTTCCTAGGCATAGCAGGGATCCTGGCCGGCCTGTACCAGGCAGCCATGGTGGCATCCTCCAATGCAGCCAGCAAAGGGGGAATACTACAGGGGTGGGAGAGTCTGCAAAGGGGGAATAAAAAGGGGGAGGGAGAGTTTGGTAGTTCCAGAAAGTCTACCAGGCTTCTCCTAGTAATAAATTGCTCCTCAGCATCAAACCCCATTGCTGTTTGGAGCGGTCTCATGATGGAAATGAAGGAGATGTCATCAGGAGGAGACTTTGAGGTATACTTTGTGAACTCCTCACTCCATGAGGAAACAGTGGAGTTAGACCTAGATGGGCTCCTATCCCCATCCTCTTCTTCCCATGGAATGAGGTGAGGAACATATTCCTCATCTTCATCAATGGGCTTAGAGTAATGGAGAGATGGCAATAAAGACGCTGACTCCTTGGAATGAGTATGGCGTGCCGTCATAGGTGTGGATGACATAGGGGCAGGCCTAGCAGGCCCTGGTGTCTTTGGGCTCTGAGGAGGAACTAGACATTGAAGGACCTCCACAAAGGAGGAGAGCACCATCTGTATGTTGACAGGGGCCAGTGTCGCTGGGAGAGGCTGGAAACCCAGCATCGACAGAACAGCTGAAAGCTGAGGAGCCGGTGTTGGGAGAACAGTCAGTGGCACAGACAAGGGAAACGGAGGTCCCGGCATCAACGGGACAGTTAGTGGTGCCAACGGGGCAGCTGAGGCCCCAGAATCAGCAGAACAGAGTGTGGCATTGATTTGGAGGCTGAAGTCCTGACGTCAAGTGGTTGGCATTGGCCATAGAAGGTTCGGCAGAGCCTACTGCCAGCAGACCCTGGGAAAGAGGTCTTAGCTGCAGGGTGTTCAACAACAACAAGGGCATCAGAAGGCCCAGTGTTGCCATGCCATTGCCAGCCGTGGAAGGTCCAGCGATACTCACCTCCAAAGCTGACCCTGTGGAAGGGAGAGGATGGGTGGCAGAAGGGGTCACCACTGAAGTGGACAATGAGGCTACAGCATCTGGCGCCATGTGGAGTGGCGACCATGAGCATACGGGGGTGGGGGGGATTTCTGCCTATTCTGCTACCGATGCCTGTGTTTCTCAGAAGATTCATCCCAGGCCTTCGAGGAATGGGAGCCCATGGACGGAGTCGGCAACACAGTGGAACCTCCTGCCTGAAGCTCTTTCTAAATTCAGGCTACCTTCTGTTCCAGAAGGAAAGACTGCAGGGCCTTCAGGCATCGTCAATGAGTTGCTTGGTTGAAGATGCAGCAAATCTCGTAGGCCTGGACATCATGGGCCTCACTGAGACAGCAGATGCAGGCATCAAGCTGCTCATTGCTAAGAATCTTCTTACCACACTTGCAAAATCTAAAAAGTTTCACGGTGTCAGACTTCAACATAAATGGCGACAAGAATCACTTTAAATAAAGTGATTGCGTACTAGGCAGAGAAAAATAAAGATATAAAAGTTTTAGACGTTGACTGAAGCAGCAGTGTCTGTGGAGTCTGGCGAAGATGGTTGATGGCAGAAAAATAACTGAAGAGGGCACAGGGACCCCACGTTTACGTAGGGTAAGGATGTCGGCATATGATGTCATTGTGGGTGACCCCTGGAGACTGCTAACTAAAAAGTGTCTATGTGGTCTTAGTGTCTGGTGAGTATGGTTCTATAGGTGTGATCTGATGAAAGAGATGTCCTTGAGGAAGATCTACAACTATGGATGAAGAGGCCCAGGGGCCTCTAGGCTCAATACCAAGAGAAGAATCCTCTTCGCCATATAGTTACTTGTTGTCCATGAGGCCAACACAGCACCGTCCCTCCCCAGGCTGGGAGCAGTGCCGCAAGACAGCACCTTTCCACAGCCTCAGCCCATCTAGCTGGCTTACTGAGCTCACCCCGAACTCAACTAACCAGCACAGGATTGCAACGTGCTACCATGGCTCTGTTGGTAGCATATCCGCCTCTGGACCAGAAGGTCATGGGTTCCAGTCCCACATCGGGACTGGGCTCATACCTAAACGCTGGCACCAAAGTGCAGTACTAGAGGGATGCTGTCCTTCAGGGTGTGTCATCCTTCGGATAAGACATTAAACCAAGATCCCTGCTACCTATCTCTGGTGCTATCCTGGTGGATGTTCGGGTGGAAGTAAAAGAACCCAAGGCACTTTTCACATGAGTAGGGGAATTTTTAGTAAGATAAACAGAAATACAACATGTTGTGTCCACATGAAAATCATATACAAATTATAGATGAAATTAAAACATTTTGAAATAAGTATACAAGAAAACAAAAGTTTAAGGGATATACTTGAGCCATGTATGACATTCCTTTTAAGTGGTTGAATTAATTTCACTGCATGTCTTAATGAAATGAAAGCGACACTTCATTCATGTATCAAGAGAAAATCAAAAAGAAAAAACTCGTAACAGTACTGGCTGCATTACTGTCTAATATCATATATCTAAGATTTCAGAAAACAAAAATATAAAGAAATGTGTATGCTAATACAGTTTAGCTGAAAAATAAGCGTAATAAAGGAAAGTAAGTACTACATTCATATTTGCATATGAGTAGGGGTATTTTATTGCAGAAAAAGTCAATACAATGTATACAAATAAAAATACACAAAAAAAATCCAAAAACAGTCAATAATACAGAAAACAGAGCAAAAAAGAAAAATCTCCAAAACTGAAACAAACACAAGCAATAAATCAAAGGAATGCAAACAATATCATAAAAAAATCCTATTACTCCTCCCCTCAGCAATACATAACACCCAACGCAAAGCTGTCAAAAAACACAGCAATCAAAGATGTAGGAGGTGTCGAAACCCCCTCTAGATAGCCATCACAGTGGGCCTGGGGTGTGATAACGAGTCTTTTAAAAAACCTCTAGATAAGCAGCTTCACACAGTTTCCCCACAGATAAATAAGGCATTCTCTGTTGCTGAAAAACATATTTATTCCTTGCCTGGCATAAATAAAATTTTAGAACAGCAAATACCACCTCCAGGGTAGTACGATCATAGCGAAGCAATCTACCTGCAAAAACGCCCAAAATAAGCTGGTCATTAAGTTAAATTCGTGATCCAAGGCAACTGCCATCTCTGCACCAAAAATTCCCAAAAGTGAACTGTATAAGTACACTCAAAGAAAAAGTGAGGCATAGACTCTACAGGGGCTGAACGTTCCAAATAAAGGCAGAACCTGTCCTCAACAGACTTATGCTTCCAGTTACCTCTCACATTTACTCTGCCATAGGTGCACAACCATACTATATCCCACATTTGAAGGGGTATCCTCAAATTATTCAGCTGCCAAATGGCAAGAGGAATCCACTTCGCTCTACACTCAGGCAAGGCAGAAGCTGAAGGACCTATACGACCCAAAACTAAACAATATAATTGCTGCCTGTTTACGGTCAGAATATCCAATTTAGTCACCTTCCACAGGTGAAGCTTCTTCAATGAAGATTTATACCACCCAGGTAAACCCATAGAGGGTATCAATTTTGGGTGTTCAATGTCCCATTTTAAAAAATAAGGTCCAAGGACACACCAAATCCATTCTTTACAGAATGGATTTGGTGTGTCCTTGGACCTTATGATCAGAGGTTGAGGCAGGTCATACTGTAATAGTAAGTGAAATAAAAAAGCATGTGATACCCTGTCAAAAGCCCTACTTTGGTCAACAGAGAGTGAAAACCCAGCCTGATTAGTATGTTTATAATATTCAAGACAATCCCTTATAATACATAAATTGTCCCGAATACGTCTCCCCAGG
The DNA here is from genome assembly GCA_016271365.2 of Neoceratodus forsteri. Classification (NCBI taxonomy): domain Eukaryota; kingdom Metazoa; phylum Chordata; order Ceratodontiformes; family Ceratodontidae; genus Neoceratodus; species Neoceratodus forsteri. The sequence goes on along the minus strand of CM028131.1, from coordinate 1,289,935,355 downwards.
ACCAAGCAGGTTTGGGAGAAATGAATCAAAGACATAAGGGTTTTTTGTAATCTAAGGTGCAACACAGACATAAAAATTTTCCACTCGGAATTAAGGAGATAAATAGGTCTCTAATTTTGCAGGGATGTCCTATCCCCTTTTTTAAAGAGAAACCGTAAAAGACCAGTAGAGAATTTCAGATGCACAAAAAGTTGCTCCGTGATCTCTTGAAATAAAAGAAATAAAAATGGGGTAATTTCAGCAGAGAAAGCCTGATAGAACTCTCCAGGCAGTCCACCCCACCCAGGAGATATGTTCTTTTTCATTTTAGAAATAGCAGCCTATAATGCCAACCAATCCGCCTGTGAGAGGGAGGTAGCCAAACCATCAAAATATAAATCCCGTTCATGGGTGTCATCTATCTGGGTATCGTCAAAAGCCTGAAAATGAAGTCTAATGATCTTTTCTAGATCCAAAATGTCAGTACATGGTCTACCAGCATCATCGGTTAATGCTGAAAATGTGGTAGAATCTACTTTCGATTTACAGGCAGCACAGGGGTCACCTCCAGGCGTTTTCCTAGTGCCAAAACTAAGTTCAGGCTTCAAAGTTACTGCTTGATTGTATTGGTACAGCTTCATCTGTTGTTTCACCTGGGTAATCTAGGCCGAATAATCTGTGCCAAACTGAGCCATGGAGGAGTTCAGCAGTTGTAACTGCTGTCTAAATGCCAAATATTTCCAAAATTTCCTGATTGTGTCTTAGCACCTTATTTTTGTAGCCATGTTCAAACTGTTACTTCAGAGTCCTCCCACCATTCACCAACAGTCATATAGACTGCGGACCGACCACTGTGTCTAGAGTATGGAAAAGATGCCCGATTTCATCTGGCTGTGGTGAAAGGTAGAGACATTAGCCCTCCATCAGCTGCAGGAGCTGGGCACAGAGGTTTCCAGCTGCACACTAACCTGAAGGAGTGAGTGATCTGAAAATTCCCAAGGCATAGTACCTAGGTCCAACACTTTCAGACTCCGGCAAGAAAAAAAAGAAATCAATACGGGTTGCTAAGTGTCCCCGATAATAGGTGCTTTACCCTTCAATTGGTAGGCATTCTGGAGGCCTGCTGTGGAAAGACACTGAATGAGAGCATGAGTGTCACAATATACCTTCTTCCCAGCATTTATCCCATCTGTAATTTCAATGGAACAGTTAAAAATCCCATCCTAAGAACACCGTTCTGGCAGTGGTCAGATGAGGATGAAGTTGTTCTAGAAGGTCCACTCTACTGGCTTTTACCCAAGGGGCATAAACAGTTATAAATCGACAAGGTTTCGTGTCCCATAACCCATCTAAAATAAGGACTCGACCGAAGTAAATCTATCAACCCATGCAGTTTAAATGCATGCCCAGTAAACAGAATTCCTACCCCATCCGCCCTATCAAGGCCAAACGACCAATACGACGGGCCTCAAATCCATTCCTTTTCAGATTGATTGAGATTATAGCAATCTGCCATCCATGTTTCCTGTAAAAAGATGACATCGAAATTCAATTGCTGTAAAGCTGAGAAAACTGTAAACCTTTTACTAGCATTCTTTATGCTGCATACATTAAGAGTGGCACAATGTAACTGAGACATGGAAATACGGTAAGGTTGGCAGAATCACACCCAAACAAGCAGTGAAGAAGTTATTGAGAGGGAAAGACAGTTCCCTCAAAATGCTTTTTCTTTCTTCTCTTCTTCCTACCATCCAGATTGTCCGGGAAAGGCAAAGAATGTGAAGAAGCATCCGATTCCACTGCTTCGCAATCAGAGTCCCCCCCAGTTCTTAGAATGTGCAAAGACCTCAAATCTAGTCATAGTAGCAACATGTGGGGTTTTCAAAGCCTGGAGTCTAGCACTCTTTCTTGTTGAGCGAACAGACCAGTCCAGAGCAGGTGGTGGCATAGTGATACAGGAGACAGTAGCCTCAGTCTGTATATCAGGCATAACACTGGGCAAAGAGTCAATAGGTAAGTCAGGCTGAGAACCCTAAGAAGCAGGCTCAGTAGGTGCAGATGGTACACTATTCCTATTGGCAGTGTAAGGGGATATTTCATGGGGTGGTACCACTGTACCCGCCGCCTGATGTGCAGGTGAGGACTCGGGGGGGGGGTATATTGTGCAGCAGAGGCAGCTGCTGCCTTACACTGTGCCTCTCTAATCAGAGCATCCTGGTTCATTTCATCAGTACAATTATGAGCAGCCCTGGGGCATTTGTGAAAGACGTTCCCAGGCATCACACAAATTGCACTTAGCTACATTCTGGCAGACAGTGCTAACATGATTGTAGTCCCCGTACAGAATACAGCGCAGTTTATCACAGGCACTGGCAAGATGTGTGCGTTCCACACCTATGGCAAGCTTTAGGCTGTCCTGCATAAAAATAGACAGCTCGATCCTTTCCAATGAAAAAACTGTTTGGGACATGTGTTATCCCTTGGGCAGTCTGATGAAGCTTTACTCTAAAATGCTACCCCCCAGTCCAGAACTGCTCAGAATCGAAGATAGATTCAGGTGCACCAAGTACATCACACAATTTCTGCAACCAGTGGTGAATATGACCCACACTGACACCTTCTGTTCTAAACATCATCGTAACTTGCTTAAACAGTGACTAGGTCAGGGGGAGCACCATAAATGGGGTCCAGAGAGGGGAACACTTTACCTGGCTGTGTTTAAACCGGGAGCGTTCTAACCCCTGAGGAGAGGTAAAGCTTATGTTAAAATTATCCTCTCCCGAGATGTGAATTAATGTATGCACATCACCAGGGGAAAGTTTTAGAGAGTCTTTAATAAGGACCTTGCCCACATATTCCCTATCAGGGTGCTGGTCCAGGCCTCCTCTGTACGCAGATGGACTGCGTTCCTGCGTGGTTTTGGAGCAGATCTGTCAAATAAATCAGAGAAGGTGGGGGCAGGTCGTTCATCCTCTGTCTCTTCCCGCTAGAACTAACCATACTGGGCGGAGGATCAGCATCTTCAGCAGACTCACTGTGCACCTCGGGGGCAGGGGTGTCAACAGAAATAGGTGTTTCAGGCATCCCTACAGCCTCTCTAGGGAGCAAAACAGGTATATCAGGTAAATCAGTTTTGTCACTTGGATTCTCCAGCCCCATAGATGGTCAGATACAGTGGAACAGACAGGTGAATCCACAGCACTCACTTGCAAATCACAAGCACCCATTATAGTAACAGTCTCGGGCGGCACAGTTGCAAGCTGCGACACCTCAATGTGGTGAAGAGAAGAAAAATTACTCACCTTAGTAATGTTGTTTCTTCTAATGGAGTCTTGCTATATTATGACATATGCAGTTTGTCCCAGCCTTAGAACTGCTCCGGAGGTGAAAGAGTTAACTTCCATGCCAGGCATGGAATCTGGAGCGCGAGCTCGGTTAAAAAAAAACTCTGTCTGTTTATCTTCAAACTGAAACTGTCAGATCTTTACGAGCAAAACTCACTAAGGTTCTGTGTGGAAGCTGTAAACCTACACTAGCCAACTGGCTACTAAAATATTAACACATTTTCCTGGTCCCAACACCAAGACTTAAGCAGGGGACCCAGAAAATAAGATAAATAACAACACCCAAACACCCCAATAAAGAGGGGTGGAGAACACAAGATGGGCATCAATAAGTGCCAACACAGGACTGCCCACCCCCATCCCAAGAGTAGAGGTTCTAAGAGGGGCAGGCTGGGGGGGGAGGTCATAATATAGCAAGACTCCATTAGAAGAAAAAGCATACTAAGGTGAGTAATTTTTTCTTCAAACAACATGAAGTCTTGCTATATTATGACATATGCAGACTACACAGCAGTACCTCCATGGAGGAGGGACAGAACCTACTTAGGAAATAGGCTCTGAAGCACAGCTGTGCCAAACTGAGCATCCCTCCTGGCCTGGATGTCCAGAGGTAATGCTTGGTGAAAGTGTGTACAGTTTTCAAGTAGCTGCTTGACATATCTCAAGATAGGGATGTCCCTGGCCGCAGCTAGGGACTAGCTGTACCTCTGGTAGAGTGAGCCCTCAGGCCTGAGGGGAACCTTACCCAGTTTTGATAGCAAAATTGGATACAAGAGACAATCCACCTGGCAATGGATCTCTTAGTGGCAGGTTTCCCTTTCCCAACCTCACCATAAGTAAGGAAAAGTTGGAGAGTCAAACCTGTGACCCTTAAGTCGCTCTATGTGTAACTAAGGGCCCTCTTAACATCTAAACTGTGCAGCCTCCTCTCACCAGAGGAGGAATGGTCAATAAGTACACTGGAAGAGATATAGATTGATTAAGGTGGAAATCTGAAACCACCTTAGGCAAGAACTTTCTGTTAGTCCTAGGGACCACCTTATCTCTGTGAAAGAAGATAAGTCAGTCTCCACTGACAAGGCTTGTAATTCACTTATCGCCTGGCAGAAGTGATGGCTACTAAACACAGTTTCTCAAGTCAAGTACTTAAGCTTTGCTGAAGACAAAGGTTCAAGAGAGGTTGCATCAGCTGAGCAATGCAAACATTAAGATCCCAGGCAGGGGCAGGGTCCCTGAATGGCGGGTTGGTGTGAAGCAATCCCTTGAAAAACTTGGAAAATACAGGGTGAGCAGAAGGAGAAGAGGGCTTTCCTGCTGAAATAAAAGCAGAGATAGCTGCCAAATGCACTTTCAGGGTAGCTGGCCTCAGCCCCAAAGTATTTAGATGGACCATATAGTCCAAAACTGTGGGCAAATCAGCAGATTCTGGGGAAATATGTTTCCCAGCGCACCATATGGAAAACCTTTTCCATTTAGAGTTATAAGTAGCCCCTGGTGGAAGGCTTCAGAAGCTTTCAAGATTCGAGCACACCTTGAGAAAGGTGTAGGTCAACAAACTCTAACTCCTCAAGAGCCAGGCCTTGAGGTTGAGGGATTTGAGACTCAGATACCAAACTCTCCCCTGGGCACAGGTTAACAAATTGTGGTTCTAGGGGAGACACAGGGGAAGATGGACAGCTAAGGACAGAAGGAGTGGGTACCAGGGCTGTCTGGCCCAATCTGGAGCAATCAGAATCATCTTGCAAGGTTGAGATCTGATTTTGAATAGCACCTTGAACAGGAGAGGGAAGGGGGGGAAGGCATAGAGGAACTTCCCTTCCCAATCGAGAAGGAAGGCATCCAGGGGGACTGAGCCCAACACTGGGGGCCTGCAACAAAAAAGCGGAAGTTGGTGATTGTCTGGGGCTGCAAAAAGATCTATCTGAGGGGTGCCCCACCTGGCAAAAACTAACCCCCAGTACTAGGGGATCCAGTGACCATTCGTGATGGCCCTGGGAAATCCTGCTGAGAGCATCTGCCAGGACATTGTCCTTGCCTGGGAGGTGAACTGCTATGAGGGGCGTTCAGGGAATAAGCCAGAGACCATAACTTCATTGCCTCGGTGCACAAGGCCGAAGACCGAGTGCCCCCTTGTTTGTTGATGTACCACATTGTAGTGGTGTTGTCTGTTCTGACCTGTACCACTTTGTTCTGAACAGATGCAGAAAAAACCTGAAGTGCTAGAAAAACGGCTCTAAGTTCCAACAGATTGATGTGGAGCAGAGATTCCAGAGGGACCACAATCCCTGGGTGGAGAGGTCGTCCATGTGAGCTCCCCATCCCAAAAGGGACGCATCTGTAGTAAGGGTCAAGGAGTGAGATTGAGGGATGAAAGGAACCCCCTGTCTCAGATTGCTCTGATCCTGCCACCACTGCAGAGCCTGGATCAGGGTTCGAGTTACTGGGATCAACTTGGTTGGGGATCTCTCCTTTGAGACCAGAAGGCTCTCAAATGGAACTGAATGTCCCTCATCTGAAATCTTGCTCCTTGCACTACAGCTGTGGAAGCAGCCATGTGTCCTAGGAGCTGTAGGAAATGCCTTGCTGGTCGAGAGACCTGCAGAGTGAAGGAGGAGGCCAGGGCCACCAGGGTCCTTACGCTTTCTAGAGGAAGGAAGGCTCTGGCCTGCTTTGTGTTCAGTTCTGCGCCTATGAAGGTGAGTAGCTGGACAGGTTCTAAAACTGACTTTGGGAGATTGAGAAGAAAACCTAGAGAGGTAAGCAGCTGCTGGGTAACCTGAAGGTGTGATTTGACTTGGTCTGGAGACTGACCCACTATGAGCCAGTCGTCTAGGTAGGGAAAGATGGCAATCTTTTGCCTTCTTAAGTGAGCAACTGCTACTGCCAGGCATTTTGTGAATACCCTTGGGGCAGAGGTAAGGCCGAAGGGCATTGCTCTGAACTGGTAATGGCCTGAGGGCAGTTCGAATCCGGTACTTCGGTGGGAGCTTCTGATGAGAACATGGAAGTAGGCATCCTTGAGGTCCAGGAAGCTAACCAGTCCCTGGCCTTAGGGAGGTAAAATCATTCCCAGAGTCACCATTTTGAATTTTGGTTTTAAAAGGTGCTTGTTCAGATATCTTAGATCCAGGATGGGCCGCCATTCTCCTGTCTTTTGGTGTGAGGAAGTACCTGGAGTATAGTCCTTTGCCCTGGTGTAGGGGAGGAACCCTTTCCACAGCTCTGAGAGCCAGGAGGGTTGAGACTTCTGTTTCCAAAGCAAGAGTCTCTAGTGGATTTGCAGGTGGAAAAGATCTGATTCTCATCTTTGGAAATTTTTTGAAGCTGAGAACCAGTCCCTGGCTTACTACTTCCAGGACCCACTTGTCTGATGTTAAAGACTCCCAGTCCTGGAGGAAGTAAGCCAGCCTGCCCCCTACAGGCAATGGAGAACCGGCCCTGGGCATCCCATCAGGGTGCCTGTTTGGCAGGGGCTTTAGGGTGAGGGGTGGGAGCAGGCCTGCTCGTACCCCATCTGCCTCTCCCTCTGAAGAACCCCCTCTGGGCATAAGCTGAAGAGGAGGCCTGGGCTTGGTAAAAAAGGCCTGTGAAAAGGCCTGCCCCTGCCCCTGGGAGGCTGCCTCTGAGGAGTGGCTTGCCTTTCCTTGGCCTGTGCACTCCTATAAGTGGTCCTATATTCATCCATTTTCTTCATGTAATTCTCTGTCTGCTCCCCAAACAGAGAATTTCCCACAACAGGAAAATCCATGGCCTTAGCCTGGGTATCCTGTGACAGACTAGTACACCCGAGCCAAGCCATTCTACGAAAAGCCACAGATGTAGCCATGACTCTTGAAGATATGTCATTAGAATCCACTGCAGCATGGAACTGCACCTTGGATGCCTCAATACCATCAGCAGCCACCTGTTCCAGCTCCTTGGCAAGCTGGCCAGGGGCCTGTTTCGCTAAAGCCATAACAGTACCCCCATCTGGATTTCTGGTATCTTGCAACATAGGCCATATAATTTGACTGTCTGAGTCCCAAGGATGCTGCCATGTATTGTTTCTTAGCCATGGCATCAATCCTCCTGGAGTCCTTGTCAGGAGGGTGTGAGGCCAGGGGAATATTAGCCTTATCACAGGCTGCAGCCTGCATTACCGCCACATGGCTGCATTGCTGTGAAAGAAACTCTGTATCAGGACCTGACAAAGTGTACCTCCTGTCCATCTTTTTATCCACAGGAGGTAAAGAATTAGGAGCTTTTAAAATTTTTATTGTTTGTTTGTTTCCTAAAGGATTTATGTAAAGGAATGGACAATCTCCTGGACTCTGGGATAGCCATCATTTCCACATAGTCAGGCTCCTCTTGTTCATCCACAGCTTCTTCCAAAGGGAGCTGGAGGGTTTCAGCAACTTTTTTATAAAACAGAAAATGAGAAGGGACTCAGAAAGCCTAGGGAGACTCTCCTGAAGGTCTGTCTGGGGAGATGTCGATTCAATGGGTACATCAGACTTTCAAATCACATTCACACTGTTCAAAATCCTCCTCCCCTCCTCCGGTTCATAAAACTCCTCTATATCATATTCTTGAACGGTGGAACGGCTTGAACCGACCGTTTACCTGATAGTGGCGGTTCCGGGCCAGACCGAAAAGCGACTGGACAATTTGGATCGCTTTGGCTATCTCTGCAGCAGTTGGAGAAGGAAATTTTGGCTCCACACCTGCTGATTTTCTAGTCCTCTTTGCTGGAACTGGCTCCTCTGAGTCAGCTCTTCATTTGGCCGAGGAAGTCTCACCCTGGTCAGAGGGCACTCCCTCCGGTTCGGTTGGCACCGAACCGGGCTGGCCATCCGGGTCAGTGGACTTTTTGGCCTCTCGTTCCTTGAGCCTACCAACTCTCTTATCCAGGGTAGCTGCAGGGAAATTCTTGCAAATCTGGCAGTCTGCATTGAGGTGGTCAAACCCCAGACAATAAACACATGTGGTGTGTGGGTCAGCCTTGGCAAAGGCTTCCCCACAGACACTACAGTGTTGAAACCCAGTGGGCCCAGTTTTTCTTTTGGGTTTTTCAGACATAAAGCCAGCCTAACCAAAAACTTGCCCTTTTTCCGGCAAATGCCAGGCAAGACACCATCGGTTCCAAACCGTGTCACGGGTCGTGGAAAAAAAACGTAATGAAATCCGTTTTTTTGGAACTGATAAGAACCGGGAACCGCACTCTAAATGTATTAAAATAAGTTTTAAAACAAGTTTTAAAAGCAACCTGATCGGTTCAAACCAAACTGATAATCACATTTACAAGTTCCACACAGAAAGGAAAACCTGTCTATTACTTACGATACCACAGACAGAGCTTGAACCGACCGGTTTGCGGTTAAAATAAATATAATCGTGGTTTATTTAACCGAGAAAAAACACTTTTTAACCGAGAAATGAACCGAGCAGTAGGAGGAATCTCCGGAGCGACTGTTCAGTGAGGCGGAGTAAAGAATCTAACAGTTTCAGTTTGAAGATAAACAGACAGAGTTTTTTCTAACCGAGCTCGCGCTCCAGATTCCATGCCTGGCATGGAAGTTAACTCTTTCACCTCCGGAACAGTTCTAAGGCTGGGACAAACTGCATATGTCATAATATAGCAAGACTTCATGTTGTTTGAAGGAGTACTTACCCCAACAGGAGTCATAGGGAGAGCTGTACCCAAAACCGGGACTGAAGCCTGCTGCGGTCCCATAGTTGTAGTGCTAAGATTAAGTGCATCCTCAAGTGGTGAGTCACTTCCCACCACATCAAAGGCTGGGTCTGGTACCCAAATTCCCTGCGAGTCCAGCATCCATCTGGCCTTGGACAATGCAGATTCAGGTGTCCAAGTAGAGGTCTCAGTCTCCAAGGTAGAAACATTAAAGGCAGTCGAAATCGCCCCTCAGGCTGAAGGTCCACACCTCTGTGGGAAGGCCCAGCCTGAGAGGCCTTCCATTTAGGCAAAGAACAAGAAGATTTCTTCCATTTACTGCATTTTGCCTCCTTTTTGAGCAAGTCCTTCGGTTTCTGCTGTAAACCCGCATCCGCAAGTTCCATATCCTCAGTAAGTTGATCATTGTCATCATATTATGATCCAAAAGAGCCTCTGCAGGGCTCACATCTCCAGTAGAACCATCCAGTATCGCAACCTGTAGTGCAGGGGTCTCTATATCCATAAACGGATCCACAATATCAACTGTTGCCAAAGTCACATTATGCACAGAAATATCCATTACAACTCCATTTTGTTCTGGGGAAGAGAAACTCCTCTCCCTCCATCACTGTAGCTTCTGACTCCTCCACAGACACGAAGTGGGCCAACAGCGCCCCCTTCCCAAGAGTAGGAGACTTTCCCCAGCGTCCTGGCCAACATTCTCCTGCTCATAAAACTGGTTCATGCAACTGTCCAAGGCTGTGTGTGGGTGTTGATGGGCAAAATGGCTGCCACTACACGGTCAGTCACTTCACTACCAGCCTGTTATTGCTTGTAAAGTGCTTTGGGACACAATATGAAAAGCACTATAAATGCTGATTCTTCTTCTTCCTCTGCTACACACTGTGCAAAGGACTAGCTTTGAACATGTTTCTTCATAACATTTTTTTTTTTTTTTTTTTTTACATTTTTTCCCCAAATTTTCGACGCAGTGTTTTTGTGCCCCCCACCCCACCTTCTGAACATGACAGGAGTCATTTATAAAATACTAACAGAAGTGTTCTTTTGCACTACAAAAGTGAAAAGTTTTCGGGCAGGATTTGAAAAACGACACCTGTCACGTTCATGAAGTAGTGTAAAAAAATAGCAATGCTGAAAGTTTGCTGTCAAAATATTGAAAAATTACCAAAGTTATGAGTGAATGCTGAAAAACTTCAGTGTTCACTCATAACTTAATCATGTTAACAAATTTCTTCACCAAATCTTCAACGCATTCTTCTTATGAGCCCACCTCATGAACCTGGTAGGTGAAATTTTTCAAATACATCTAAAAGGTGATTTAACAGAGCAAATGCAAACTCACCATTCAGACAGTATTCAAAAGATTTCCCTTCCACTGTTCATGAGGTGGGGTCTCAAAAAGGCCATGCTGAAAATTTGGTGAAAATAATATAAAAAGGATAAAGTTATGAGTAAAAGTTCTGAACACATTAAAAATACATTGACCACACGTACCTTGCTTCCTCAATTTGTGGACACGTTTGAATGAGGAGGACGTCTTTCTTCTCAAACAGTGGTTCTACGCTAGTGGACCTTCTGTAGTGAGTGAGGTGTGTGTTTGGGAGGGTGCTGAGTAGGGGTTGAGGTGGCTGGCTCTGGGGTTAGGCATCAAGGGACAGTTTTTTTTTTCCTTCAGGTTGACTCGCACTGGAAATTGGTAACCCCAGTATCAGTAGACTGTTCAGAGGCACCAGGGGAGGGCTCGCTGGTGTTGCCAACTATGGTGGGAAGCAGGCCAAACTGGAAGAGCGGGAAGCCTTAATGTACAGTAGCACAGGGGTGGACACCCTGGTCTGCTTCTAATTCGGAGTACGGAATCTTAGCTGGCACTGGAGGTGAGCTCCCTTGTTTATTTATTTCAAAGGATTTACCAGGAAAGAGATACCAAGCTGGTAACAACTTGTTTCCAGCTGCATCCTTGGGGGAGGGGGAAGAGGAAAGAACATGAAACTGTGAGCAGCAACACTAGCATGAGGAGTAACAGAGCCACTGATTAACTGGGGGAGAGGAGATAATCTAGTGTTCGTGTAGGAGGAAGACTGCTGCCAGAAGTCCACCCCAGTATCAGAAACAACTGCAGGAGTGAGTAGAGAAATCAGAAAGGAGAGATTTCAGCATTATAAAAAACGGAGGAGATGAAAAAATGGAAGAGGGGAGAGAGCCCCTAAATTTTAAGGAAGTAGAATGCGAAGGCAGCTTGGCTAGCTGTATATTTAATTTGACGGACAGCAAGAGAATGAACACAAGTGTTGTGAAGGGAGTACAAGGTAGAAGGGGGGAAGATAGGAAAGAAGCAAGATATGCGGGGAGGGAGCCAAACCAAACTTTGGAGATATATGAGGTACAGTGGGAAAGGCACCTGGCATCAAGAGAAGGGAGGGAGAGGGAGGTATACAGAGAACAGTGGTGAATATGCAGGGGTCTATCAAGGGCAAATCGACAGAAGGAGTGAAAAAGGGGGTCCAGTCTAGCTGAGCTAGACTGGAGCAGTACTGTAAACAATTTCTCCATAGGAAAGAACGGTGAGAATCATCTTGAAGGAAAATGGTCATTATCTTAATTCTCCCAACCGAAAACTTTACGCCCCGATTAAGCTTTTCGCACATCAAAACAATTTTTTACTTCGTATTTACTAATTTTACTTTTGATAAGTCTGCAATTCCCAAACATGGTGCACGCTGCACAGATCCATTTCACCTGAGGATGCGGCGCCGCACCGCTAACCCCAATACAGATTATTGGGGTCAGCAGTTTGGCACCGCAACCTCAGATGAAATGGATCCGCACAATGTCCGCCATGTTTGGGAATCACGGACTTTTCAAAAGTAAAATAAACATGAAGCAAAAAATGTTTTGATGTGCGAAAAGCTTATTCAGGGGGGTAAAGCTTTTGGGGGTGGGAGGATTAGGATAATGACCATTTTTCTTTAATGAGGATGCTTCTCTTATTTCTGTAAAGTGCTCCCAGGTTGGGGGTGGAGCTTCTTGTGGACTGCATCCACAAGAACAGAAAAATCAAGGTGGCAATCCAACTAGATGCTGAGATATTTGAAGGAGGAGACATCTTCAACAGCTGCACCATCTAGGGTATGAAAGGAAGGAAGGGAGGAGACTCTAGTAATCCTCTCCCTTGTGTCAAAGGTCATACAGACAGTTTTCTTTGCATTGAGGGATATCCGATTTTCTTGGAACCAGTGCTGGATGCTGTTAAAGTTCAGTTGGAGCTGGTTCATGAGGTCAGAGGCACAGGAGACCGAGAAAACAAGAACTGTTTTATCTGCATACATATGAATACACATAGAGGAGCAGGAAGTGGAGAGGTTATCAAAGTGGAGAAAAGCACTGGGCCAAGGACAGACCCTTAGAGAATGCATGAGTTAATAGGGAGTGAAGGGAAGAGGAACTCTCCAATACAGACAGCTTGTGACCTGCCCTCAAGCTAGGAGCAGAACCACTTGAACAGGTAGAGAGTCCAGCAGCCTAAAGCTTGTCCAGGATAATGGGGTGGGCAACAGTGTCAAATGCTTTGGTTAAATCGACAAAAATGGCAGAGGTGACAAGACACTGATCCATGCCAGAGAGGATAGTATCAGTGAGCCGGATGAGGGAGGTACAGGTGGTGTGGGACTTTCTAGTGTCAGACTGGAAAGGAGTGTAGAAGGAGGTTAAATCAAGAAAAGAGGAAAGTTGGGAGCAAACAAAATGTTCTTGGAGTTCAGCTAGAGAGGGGAGGAGGAAAATAGGAAACTGGTGTATATTTTAAACAAATGTATAACGGTGGCAGGATTGGGCACACATGGTCTGCTAATACTGAAACGTGGGTTGGGGGGGGGAGTGGAAACAAGTGGCGAAATTGGGCACCTGCCATCTGGTACAACTGAAATGTGGGTCAGAAGGGATGGGGAATGCCGGTGGTGGAATTAGGCTCTGGGCTGGAAGGAAGGGGTTCTAAGGATAGGGGGGTTTGCAGCCATGGCTGACAAAAGCAGCGAGAAGAAAGGAAATCACAAATGCAGTATCATCCCTTATCCTTATAATGTTAATTTTTTGAACTGAGTATACTCAGAAAATGGGCAATGTTTTTAACTTGTATTTTAAAAACATTATAAGTTAAAAACTTGCCAGTTATGAAAGTATATACCATGTGCTAGACTCTTATAAAACCTGTAAGTTTCTGGATTTAAAACAAAAATGTTTTTACTTACAGGTGAGCAAAAACAGTGAATGTTAGCATTTTACACCTCTGTAACTTTGCCCCGAATAGACTGACACAAAACCGTCCCAGAATCCCGCCTGCCAAATTTCAGGCAAATCAGCTGAATAGAACAATGTTATCAAGGTGCAAAAATAGGGGTTAACAATAAAGGAAAGCTATCATAATCATAGGCTCCCCACCCCCCAAAGCCTTACCTCCCGATCAGCGGTTTCGCAAAGAAAACACCTTTTTCAGGTGTTTTTACTTACTGTATTTTGTTTTTAAAAAGTCTGGGATTCTGCAAAATGGTGCACGCTGTGTGATTCCATTTCAAGACAGAGTATGGCGACGCACCACTCGGCTTCAATACAAGTGAATGGAAGCTGAGCGGTGTGGTGCCGTACTTTGCATGAAATCAAGCCACTTAGCATGCGCTATTTGCAGGGGTAAGGCTTTGGGGAGGGAGCCCACGATTACAATAGCTTTCCTTTAAAGTGTTTACGCAACCTAATATGTGTGTGTGTATATACACATATGTAAGTGGTAACGCACAACAGGGTGTGCTGATAATGTGGATGGCATTGTGAGGCATGAGGCCACAGGCTGAGTGCCCTCACAGCCCCCAGGGTGTGCATTAATCTACATTATCAGCACACCCTGGAGCGGGTTAATGCGCTTACAACATGGGTTTTGTTTAAACAACAAAAATATACCAAAAAAAGTATTTTTTTGCTGTTTAAACAATAAAAGGGACTGTATCCTGCCACCTCTGTAAAATAGTCCCTAAGAAATAATGCATCCTGCACTGCAGTTATGCACATAGAAATGTCACAGATACACTACTAATATGATGTGACATCTCTTGTGCATAATATGCACTACTACACATCATCCTACCACCTGCACAAAAGCACCCCCCCCCATACACAGCACATTGCAGGGATTGTCACTAGCTGTGCTACTCTCTCTCTAATGCTCTCTTGATCACTGTGCTGCTCTGTTCCCAAACCTTGCATATCAGAGAGACATTCTCCCTCCAAAACACAGAGGCACCCCACACACACACACACCGCACATTGCAGGGATAGTCATTACCTGTCCTACTCTCTGTTTCACGCTCTCTCAGTCGCTATGCTGCTCTATTCCCGAACCTTGCATATAAGAGAGACACTCCCCCCCCAAACACACACACCTGTGTCTGCCCCGTGTGACTCTCTCTCTCACACTCCAGCAACTGTCAGCATTCCCGATGACTGGCGACGAGCAGGACAGCAGAAGTGGACTGTGTGGTGCTCCGTTCTGTCACCCCCCGGCTACAGATCTGGGGAGCAAGCACGATGACGGGAAAGGGTCGCCACAGTGGCAGCACCATAGCCACTACTCTCTCCTCTCCTGAGGAGGCAAGTACAGGAACGGGCTGCAATAAGCCCTGGGTCCCCAGTATGACACACATGGGAGGTCGGTGCACTTATCTTCCTTTGTATGACCGTGTCAGCACCTACGGGAGATGAAGAAAGAAACCAGGGAGCAACGCGCATGTTCAGAATCACCGTCTCAGCACCTGCAGGAGGGCAAGGAAGAAAGGACGGAGCAACAGTCACACTCACAGTGTTGTGGCACGTGCGGGAGGGGGCTGCCAACAGACACAGACAGACACGACACTGTAACAAGTGTCCTGCACCCGTGCCGAACTGATTCTTAGTGTGTGTCTCAGTCTGTCTCTCTCTCTCTCTGTCAGCACCACGTTGCACAGATCAGGCATTCCTTCTGCATCCTCTCTGGCGCGGGGGGGAACGCTGCAAGGGGTTATTGACTGAGCACCCACTCCAGTCTTGCCCTTCTATGCGAGACACTCTCTCTCTCTCTCGGGTGACTGTTCTGTGAGCCACAGTCAGGGCGAGGGATCTGGGTGGGGACATGGGACCAGTAATCAGGTGGGTGTTCGGGCCCAGTTACGCAAATCGCCACACCACTGTGCGGTCTCTGTTATTTAGGGGAGCGGACATTAGTGCCAGGAACCTGTTCTCTCACTGTCACTCTCTCTCTCTCCGATCTGCACACCGAGTGCAACAGAACAGGCACAGAATGCACACATCCATGGGGAGAGGCAGACGATACAGACATTCATGGGCTGAGGGAACAGAGAGGACTGTAGTGAGCTGCAAAGGTGGCTGGACAGCATCTGACAGGAAGAGAGAGAGAAAACCAGAGACAGCAAAGGTCCCCCTTCGTGTTGTAGACAGACAGATGTGAAGTAAACAGGCAGCATAATTAATGAGCGGCGATCATGAGAAAGTTAAGTTTTGTAGTCTGCGGTGTGACAAGACAGAAAGCAGCTTTATCTGTGTCTCTATCTGGAAAAGCCTCCCGATGTTGGGGATCAGAACGTCTCTCCTCAGTTGAAGTGGCCGCCCGCTCCCCCACCCCCCAACAGCAACAGTGGCACCCCTTCCCAGGTTGGGTCCGACAACTTGTGTCCTCAGTTTCAGTGGCGCCCCAGTGGCACATTTAGTGAGAGAGAGAGAGAGAGAGGCGAGTTGAACATCTGCGATACTGACCAGCACACACAGCGTCCTCGGAGAACACATATGCTGTTAGTGTCAACTCAAAGCTACAAACCTCTTGCCCTAACTATACTCTGCTCCCCATGTTTACAGCTCACGCAGTTAACGACACTGCTGACCTGGTCATAAATATGCTCCCTGAGAGACAGACACAAAATGCAGGGTACACAGCTGTGGAGAGAGAGAGAGAGAGAGAGAGAGAGAGAGAGAGAGAGGTGAGCAGGTGCTGCCTGTATTTGCTTGGGGTGGGGGGGTGGGAACGACTAGGAACAGAGGACAGTCTCTGTCTCTCTCTCGAGGACAATCTGTCTCTCAGGACACACTGTTTCACTTGACCTTTCGCTCAGCTTAGCAGTACGGCACGGGATGTGAAGGGAGCCAGCAATAGGCACTGTTGTGTGCACTCCCTCTACTCAAGCACTCCCTCTCCCCACCTAGTGTGCGGTACCCGGTGATCCGCAGAGCGGGTGAGTGGGGAGGACAACATGATCTGCAGCACTCTTGGCACAGTGAGAGAGAGAAAGACAGAGAGAGAGAGACCACACACACAGGACACCGACGATTCCTGCAGTAACATTCCCTGCTCGCTCATGTCTTGCTCCCTCTCTCTGTCTCAAGCACTCCCTCTCCCCAAGCAGTCCCTCTTCACAGTCAATGTGGGTTACCTGGTTATCTGCGGGGAAGGTGGGTGGAGAGCACAACATACATAGGGGGCTAGTGACATGGCAGGTGAACACAGATCCCCCTGTGTGCGCCACCAGAGGTGCAGTTCTTCTTAGCTGCACTTCTGCAGTTGTTCTGTGGGGGATAATAATTGTGCAAAGCCACCACTGTGTTGTGCAGTAATAATGCCAGTCCCTTAGCGAGGACTGCAAATGGCTGCCTTTGCAAAATGATTTTCCCCTATACAACAAGTGCAGGTCTGCCCAGGGATCTCAGATCTGGGGGAACCTCTTCACCCTAACTGTGCCGATAATGTGCATTATTGCACGGTCAGGTGACGGTCCTGTTCCAATCAGGAAAGTCCTGAGCCTACCCATGTATAAATAAATATATATATATATATATATATATATATGACACACACACACACATATATATATATATCTGTATGTATATACAGGCATGATAGCGCCTATGTATTAGGGTTGAGTAGGCACTTTAATGTTAAACCCCCTATTTTTACATCGTTTGACAAAATAGCATGAAATATTGCATGCATGGTCAGGGTGCCAAATTCTTATGATCTGGCAAATTTCATGACGGGCAAGGGATAAGCCAGGGAACTGCAGACCAGTCAGCTTGACATCAATAGTTGGAAAGCTGATGGAAACCAATCTCAGAGAAAGGTTGTTGTAGTTCCTGGAGGCAAACAGGCCCCAAGATGATAGCACAAAGATTTTGATAGAAGTCATGC
Organism: Neoceratodus forsteri; assembly: GCA_016271365.2. Classification (NCBI taxonomy): domain Eukaryota; kingdom Metazoa; phylum Chordata; order Ceratodontiformes; family Ceratodontidae; genus Neoceratodus; species Neoceratodus forsteri. The sequence continues at coordinate 1,289,918,143 of CM028131.1, read as the reverse complement.
CAAATAAACTTGATTAATCTCTTCAACTGGATAACAACGGTAGTGGATAGAAGCCAGGTGGTGGACATACTGTACCTGGATTTCAGTAAGACCTTTTGACTTAGTCCCCCATAAGACACTGATCAGGAAACCGAAAGACTAGAGAAAGGGGATAAAATAAACTGGTGGGTAACAAACTGGTTTGGGGGGGGGGGGAACCAGAGGGTGGTGGTCAGAGGAGATGAGGGATGTTACCAGCGGGGTTCCACAGGGGTCAGTGCTTGGACTAATTCCGTTCAATGTGTTCGTAAATGACACTAGGGACAGCATTTGCCTTTTCCCGGATGACACCAAGCTCTGAGGGAGGATGGACACAGAGAAGAGAGTGAGGAACTTGAAGGAGGACCTCCCAGATCTGGAAAGAAGGTCCAGTATTTGATATCTAACAATCAGGGCAAGTTCATGCATGTAGTGAGGAAGAACCCTAGGGCCGAGTACAAGCGGGGTGACTGTCACAGTATTCGAGGGGGGAGAAGACCCCGGGACTTTAATCACAAGCAACCCAAAACCCTCTGTGTAATAAAGCAAGGATGCAGTGAGGGCTAATACAATGCTGGGTTGCATAAGCAGGGGGTTCACCAGCAGAAGGAAAGAGCTCATACTATCATTGCACAAATGCATGGTAAGACAGCACCTAATGTGCTGCATGCAGTACTGGAACCCTTACAACAAAAATGACATTAACCAACTGAAGGTGATGCAGAGAAGGGCCATAAAAATTACTCAGGGTCAGCAGGGGCTCTCATATTATTAGAGGTTGAAGAACCTGAATATATACTGGAAAAATCTCAGCTACCTCAGCCAGACTCAAAGAAATATCTCCAAGACCTTGGAGCAGTTTAAAACACCATTTATTGGTACAAACAAAACCGGAGCAGCACCCCCACAAAATGTCAATGCATCAATGTTTCACATTGCTCTGATGCTTTTTTCAACACATCTTAAAACGGTGTTTTTAAACTGCTTCAAGGTCTTGGAGATATTTCTCTGAGTCTGATCGTGGTACCTGAGATTTCTCCTGCAGCTTGAACTTCAGTCTTCTCATCTTGTGCTCTGTCACGAGGTGCGTTACTGCAGCAGCTCCTTGTGCTATGTTTAGAACCTAATAAGTATTCGCTCAAGGACAAAGAGGAGCCGAGGCACATGACAAAGACTTTTAAGTGTCTCAAGAGTATCAACAAGGGTGACCACAGTACACTTTTCAAGATCAACGATAACAGGAAAATGAGTGAGCACAGTTCCAAATTGGCTGGAGGCTGGTTCTGGAATTAGGCCAGGAGACACTTCTTCAAGGACAGGGTGCTGGCAGGGCAGAACAGGTTACTAGAGGAGGTAATGAACCAGAAAACTTTTGGTGGTTTCAGGAGGGGTGGGATAAAGTAAAGGGAAGGGTAAGAGAGTTGGGGAGGGGGGCGTACAAAGTGACATGTAAAGAAACACATGGGCTCCACATCAGGCAGACTCAACAAACCATAAGGCCTTCATCTACTGGCTAATTCGTATATTCTTATGTTGAGTACAAGGTATTTTTCTTTTCCATGTTTTCAGTAAATGTTTATCAATAGCACTAATTTACTATTCTTTGGTCATTATCAGTTAATTACTTCACCAGCGGCCACAATCTGCTGAAAATACTGTCCCTGGATGGGAATTATCACTTGTGAGTTTTCCCTGCTGGCAGGTCTTATGTACATAACAGTATTATCCCTGCAAGCATCCACAGCTAATTCAAATGTGTTGCCCTCCCGATGCCAACCCATTTGAACCTGAAATGATTTAATCCACCGAGAACATGGATTGTTTTGCACAGTGCCTGTTAACCACACAGCAAGGGTCCCAGGATCCGTAAATTTTGATCGAGACTCAATCAGAGAAGCAGGGGCCCAGTGATGAATCATTTGTTTCATGTCACCTCTTACAAATGATTTTCCTAGCCATTGTTTCCATACAAATAAGGCAGCTTGTCAGAATGAGACCCTTCAAAAAGTTTTACTGGTACCCTGCAAAATCTGCAAGGTGGATCTCATACTCTACTTAACAAAAAGATCCCCTAGAAACTCTTGTTTTACCATGACTTTAAATTATTATTGCAAGTCCATTCAATCACAGTGCCTTTACTGTTTGCCTTTTTTCATTTATGGACAGCAATATGCAATTCCCATGAAATTTCTATAAATGGAATTGTGCTTACTAGTTTGTTCTGTACATGTAGTCTCACCTATCAAACCTACTGTACACCGTAGGTACTATTTTCAGTGTTTAAGACAGTAACTGAAGTAAAAAAGCTTCTCAATAAACAGCATCTCAAAAAGAAGCTATTTTTTAAATTATACAACCTGTGCTTCAAAAGACCCCGCGCCAAGGCAAGTTGCTAGGGCGTAACATGTACTGTACCAGCAGAAGCTATACAGATGGTTGAAGCCAGCGAAGTTTAGAATCATTAGAGATCTCCAGATCATCTTTTTGTTACTACAGTGACTGAGTCACTGGCTCAGTAGGTAATCCACTCAGCCCTGGGGCCAGAAATTAGGAAGGCTGTGGGTTCTAGCCTCACACCAGCTACTTAGGGTAATACCCATGCATGACACTGTAGTGCTGTATAAGGGGGTGTTACACTGTTGAGGTGTCATACTTTAGATGAGAAGTTAAACCGAGGTCTCATCTGCCCATTGCTGGTCACTGTCCAGGTGAAAGCTAAAGATCTCATGTCACCTATCAAAGAAGAGTAACGGGGTTCCCTCAGTGCTGTGACCAACATTCCCCTTGTCAATAAAACAGGTCCATGTAAACCACTCCACCAGGACACTCCTGCAAACCAGCTACTTCAGCTAAGTGTGCATTTTGTGGTCAAAAATTACAAATAAATAAACAATAAACACTTCCGAAATGTCAATGAAATTTAGTGCTTTTGTGTGTAGCTTTAGGCAATTAAAAAACAAATGGCAAGTTATTTTTATTCTGGTCTCAGTTTTATTCTACAATTTGGTAATGCAGACTACTGGGTTTTGAAAAGACTTGTACATAGTTTATTAGGCAAGTTGCAAGGCAACTGTTATTTATATAGAACTCAATCACAAGGGATGAGGGCGCTTCAGAATCAGAAATTAAAAAGCAGTAGTATTAAAGGCACACATTCACAGACAGCATAATTTTGCTGTGTGGATGTTTAAGTACTCAGTAAATGGGATCCCACTGCGTACTGTCCTGAGGAATGAACTGCATGGCAACAGTGCTCTCTAGTGGTGCTTTAAAGCACCACACAACAGGGATGTACTCTAGAAATGGCTTTAACTGTACTACATTTTAAAGAGGGGGGATTAGTTTTCAAATTATGTTTGGTGTATGATAACATGCTGATGCATTTTCCTGCAGTCTTTTTTTGACAAGTATGGTGTATGCTAACCTTGCACTGATTTTTTTAATTTAATTTACTTGCTTTACCAGTAAGTGGGTTCAGCAATTCGTCCCATTTTGAGGAACAGCTGGGGAATATAGGGCATTATCTTTTTTTGCTGTCTTGTGGCCTTTTAAGTTCAACTTGTTCAAACAGAGCCTAAGGTATTGTACTCCCCACAAAGAACTAAATGTTGCAAACACTTTAAACTCAGCCTCATTCCAGCTCAGGTGTATTGTTTAGAAACAGTGTATGGGTTAAACTAATGTGTGACTAATGTAATAAAATACCTCTGGTTGCTACCTGAGGGGGTACTCGTGTACCTATATTATGACTACTGTGATCTACCTATTACCAAGCGTGTACCACCAGTGAATGCCTGTAACACTGGTTGCTTTTTTAATCTAAGCGTTATGTACTGTACTATTTTGTTTGCTGTGATGTATTGCTCTCTTGACAAGGTGCCTTTGTAAATGAGTCTATGACTCAAAGGTCTGTAAACCGATGATCTAATAAATAAAATAAATAAATAAATAGAACCTCATAGTACACAAGCTGATTTGGCTTTTTTAAGCTACACTGTATAAAGGCGGGGGGGTGGGGGAGACAAGCATGCGTGCAAACAGACATGGGGATAGTGTTTTAATGGCCTTTACAACATGGGTTAGGTAAAGTAGCTGATATCATTGATGGAGAGCTGTCAGGTGTCCATGGATTAAATTCCCTATTTAATCCATGGTTTGTATGCCTGATCTTGTTCCTTCCAGAGGAGCAGACCCAAGCACACCATGGAGGGATCTGCAGATTGAAGTCTGCTCATTTCTCACAGCAGCCATTGTTATTGTCTGGGTTAGCGAGCGCATAATACAGCACCCTGTATAGTGTTACAGCATCAGCCTGTGAAACCTGATGTGGCACACAACAATCCAGCACCAAATCATTGTGCAGCTGTGAGGAGAAAGAAGGAAACACACACACACAGTCCTGTGGAAGTGACTTACCGGATAGGCTCCGCTGCCAGCTCATCACGCTCCATTATAGAGGTATAGCCCATAATAGAGATCGGAATCTAGCAGTACGTAAGCATAGCGTAGCCACACAGACATGTCGAAAGATACGGACTCTGTGAAACTGCTGTCGGGACTCATTTTATTTTGAACAGTGAACCGCAGCAATTTAAAATTGTGGGAAAGCAACAGAGCCCTAGCGCTGTATTAGTTCTGAGGACTGTGCATGGCCAGATGGCAGGATGGCAGTGACTCAGAAGAACGGGACTGATACTTTAAGCAAACAGTGACTTATGACAGGAGGAGGTGTCGGCATGTCATGGTACAGAGCTGCTCAGCAGAGCTGTACTGCAATGTGTTCACTCCTTGCAGTTGAGTGGAAACATCCCATATTGATCGTTTGTAGCATCCAGTCTGAATGGGACAATGTCCGTCTGCTCCCCGTCCTCGGCTGTGTAGTCTGCCCACTGTGTATGTGACAGGCAGTGAACTCCTGACAGTGACTGCTCCCATAACTCTGCACACTCGTGCTGAGATCACACCCATGCTGACATGCCAGCAGTGTGGGACAGCACCACACAGCGCATTCAGTAACTGTGCACAATCATCCTCAGGAGTTTGCCTCTTATTATACGGCTGGCATGAAGCATTAGCTTTGTTGTGTGTGTGTGTGGGGGGGGCAAGGGATACAATTTTCTCCCAGTCCATGCATGACATATCTGTCACATGCATATAACAGCATGGCACACCTGTGTGAGGGTGCTGTGACAGGTGCGCCTTGCTGTTGGCAACAACCAGTAGCACCGCATGTCATTCGCGACTCATGCATGTCTCCCAACCAACACAGTTCCCCTCAGAAGTGTAGCAAAACACAGATGCTACCGCTAGTCCACAGGAGATCATGCCGGGGACTGTGACGACTGCTGTTATGGGATATTTGGCAGCACAGCGCTTTCAATATGTCTGCAAAGCCGTGCTGTACTGCTAGCCATGGAAACATGCCAGGAGTCTCGCACACCACACAAGGCGCGTTCACTAACTGTGTATAGTCATCCTGAGGACTTGGGTACACTACACAAGGCAGTGTTTCATTCTGCAACACGGTGTATGCGTCACTGAATAGTTGTCATGGGCAGCAGTACACTGAAATGCTCTCTCGCGCCTGCTGAGCCTCCAACACAAGTGACAGCGAAGTACCGGGGTGAGTACTGTAACTGAGAGTGACAGTAACAAACAGAACAACATGAGCTGCAGACCTAAATTGCCTGTCTGTCTTTCTCTGCAGATGTGTTCCCCAGACCCGAGAGCAGCAGCAAGAGAGAGAGTGAGACACACAGCTACACCATTCTCTGCAGATGTGTTCCCCAGACCCGAGAGCAGCAGCAAGAGAGAGAGTGAGACACAGCTACACCATTCTATGCAGAAGTGTTCCCCAGACCCCACAGTAGCAGCCAGAGAGAGCATGAGAGGCACAGCCAGACTCGCACAATTGTGCTGTTCTGTGCTGCAGTCCATAACTGCACAGTTCTTTCTTTCTCTGTCTTATCAAACTGTGTTCATGTCACACAGGGAACAGCACATAGTTTTACACTGCAGATGTCCTGCAGTGTGCTGTAGAGATCTGAAGTCGCTGTGTGTGTGTGTGTGTGTGTGTGTGTGTGTGTGTGTAATGGCTAAAGGTGACATCGTAGAAAAGGCAACAGGGTCTGTTATGGTGAGGTAATGACAGAAATCATCTGAGCACTGCATGTGTGACACTTTCAACTGCATAACAGGAGAGCAGTATGTATTATTTGTTAGGGACTATTTTGCAAGGTGGCAGGATACAGTATATTTTTAGCTATTTGAACAGCAAAAAAACACCTTTCTCAATATTTTTTTGTCATTTAAATATAACTCATGTTATAAACACAATAATCCACTCCAGGGTGTGGCGCTATAGGCATTTAATCCACCCCTAGGTGCTGTGAGGACACTCGGCCTGCAGCCTCATGCCTTAAAATGTACCCCAGGCATGGATTAAATGCCTATAACCCCACACCCTGTCGTGGGTTATTGCTTACCTACCCCAGTCATAGTTGCCAGAAAAGTCTCATCAGAGCAGAGTTTAGTGCTTCTGCACAACAAGTGACCCTGCAGTGGTGGCTCGTGGTCTGCCTACAGTAGGTTACTCCAGTGTGAGGTATTTCTACCTCCCTTTTAGATTGAACTAGGATCCTATAGGCTCAGACCATCAGGGGTATATAATCAGGTGAGAAAGTGTCAAGTGCTCACATTTCAGTAGCAAAACATTAAGGTATGCAGGTAGAGCTAACAATTACTGGCATTCTGCCATGTTTTGCATGCCAGTTTTCAATGTGGAATACCATTTTCATCATGTTGGTATTCCAGCTGGAATACAACTTCTCCACGCCTACACTCTGCAGTTTAATCTATAGCACTGCTCCTCTGGGGAGGCGGAATACCAAACCTTGTGACGGAATGCCAAATTTGGGTTTTTGGTATTCCGTGACCCATACCAGCTTATTTCCTTGATTTCTATCCTTAGCAGGTAATCCATTAAATCTAAAATTTCCAATACTGTGCATCATTTAATCTAAAATTACTAATACTGTGCACTGTTAGAGTGGTAAAGAGTGCAGCAGCAGTCTCTCTGGATGTTTCCACCATCACAAGGCACTCAGTGACAATTGCTACAGTACCCTTCAGTGTTTGGCAATGTTCTTCATTTTTAAGGCTCTTTAGCAAAGCTAACAGCAGACTTCATGTTAGCAGTCTGCAGGGCTTGGCCACAATTGAAAAAGGTGAAATTTCCCTGTTTTGTCAACACCAAAGGAGAAACACAGCCAGGCAATGCTATAGATTGTGTAGGGATCTATAGCATCACAATAAAGGAAGTACTGGCACTAGTTAGATAAGTTAGTTGGTTGGTTGGTTAGTTATACTTTTGATCCCTCATTGGAATCTCTGGCTGCAGGGACAGTTCAGGTGTTTAGTGCTCCGAAAAATTGCTGGTGTGGTCGGTGACTTTCTTCTGGCATCTGCTAGTTGGGTTTTGCATGTACACTCTAATTTCTGCTTCCCTGTGTCGGTCTGTTTGATCACATTAACTAGACCATAACATTATAGGTCACCATTTTAAAGCAGAATGAACCCCCATATTCATGCAGAAAGAAAAGTACAGTTACGTAAGAACTTACCGTAACAGTAGATCTTCGAGAACAGCTCTTGCAGCAGGTTACACCATTAGGAACTGAAGCCGGTAGGCGTCAGGACCCCACGGAAAAATTCTAGCTAGCTATCTTCAGCGAGGACACTTGGCGTCGGTCCGCCTCCGGCGTCAGGCGTGGTACATAAAGGCGGTCCCGCCAGATTCCCCAGTTCTCCCGCCGGAGACTCCCGGCCGCAGGATGATATCAGAATGGGAGACCGAGGATCCACCGTCAGAGGAAAATAAGGAATGAAAATCCCAACATGTTGAGGTAAAGCCATGCCTCCTCCAAGGGAAAGGTGGGCGGGAAGGTACCTGCTGCAAGAGCTGTTCTCGAAGATCTACTTTTACGGTTAGTTCTTATGTAACTGTACTATCTAACTTTGAGACACAGCTCTTGCAGCAGGTTACACCATTAGGACTGATTCCCAAGCAGTAACGCTGCCAGAAATTCCGGGAGGAGGAAAATAGGAAAAAACATTCCAGGTCCTGAACCTAGGACAGGAGACCCTGCAGCACCGCAAGGCCGAAACCAGCCCTACGCCGAGAGGCGATGTCCAGGCTATAATGCCTGATAAAGGTATGCACAGAGCTCCAAGTGGCTGCAGCACAAATAGCAGAGATGGACACGTTCTTGAGTGCTGCAAAGGATGTGGCCACACCCTGGTAGAATGACCCGGATAGAACCGGAGGGCTTTGTTTATATCATAACAGTAGGAAATACACTGGACGCCTAGCGAGACAAAGTCTGTTTGGATACTGATTGGCCCATCATTCTCTCAGAGAAGGAAGCAAAAGCTGATCAGAACTCGAGAGGGTTTAGTTCTGTTGAGGTAATACCTCAGGCTGCGGTGAACATCCAGGGTGTGCAGCAAGCCTCTCCTCTATTTGAATAACTAGGAAATAGACCGGAAGGTCAATATCTTGGTTTAGAGTGGTGAAGAAGAGACCACCTTAGGCAAAAACTTAGGGTTCGTCCTCAGGGATACTCTGTCGGTGGAAAACTAAATAAGGCTCTTTGCACATGAGGCGTGAAGCTCAGAAATTCTTCTTGCTGAAGTAACAGCAACTAAAAATAACGTCTTCCACGACAGAAAACGAGTCTAATCCGATGCAGGTTCAAAGGGAGGAAGCGTGAGCTGTTCCAGGACAAAGAGCAGATCCCATGGAGGCACAGGGTCCCTAATGGGAGGCCTAGGTGTAACACTCCCTAAGAAATTCCCCAGAAGCGCCCAATTGAGCTACTGCAATGGCTGCCCCACCGGAAGTGATAGGCAGAAATGGCACAAAGATGTACCTTAATAGAGGAGTAGGCTAGGCCTGAATGAAAAGGAGAGGAGATAATCCAAAACTACTCCACAGGACAACCCTAAAGGGAAAATCACGAAGCGTGACCATAGAAACAAAAGCAGCGCCATTCATGGCGCATCCGTCGCATCGTTGCCCGGCTTTCTGGCTGCAGAAAGAACCTCTGCAACCTCTTGCGAGACCCCATGACGAAGATGGCTATGTCTCTAGGAGCCAAGCATGCAGGTTCAGAGAACGTGAGATCCGGATGGACCAATGAACCTTTCTCCTGAGACAGTAGGTGGGAGCTGAGCAGCGGGAGCGGGGTTCGAGATAGTTGCACCAACAAAGGGAACCAGATCTGTCTGGGCCAGAATGGGGCCACCAGAATCATGTGTGCGTGCTCCCTGCGCAGTTTGAGAAGAACTCTCTGGATCAACGGGAAGGGAGGGAAAGCGTAGAGGAATCTGTTCGCCCAGGAGAGGGATAACTCGTCTCGCCAGAAAACACCAGGCCCTGGATCTAGCGAGCAAAAATTGGGCAGTTTTGCGTTGGATGGGGATGCGAACAAGTCTAGTTCTGGAATTCCCCATCGAAGAAACAGATCCTCTGCTACCTCTTGAAGAAGTTCCCACTCGTGGACTCTGGCCTGGGATTGACTCAGACCGTCTGCGATCGTGTTGTCCACCCCGGGAACATGCACAGTGATCAGATTTGCGCCGTGTCCGATTACCCAATCCTACACCCTCATGGCCTCCCTGCAAAGGGGGTAAGAGTGTGCGCCTCCTTGTTTGTTGAGGTAATACATCACCGCCGTGTTGTCTGTCTGAAGCAGGAGAGTACATGGTGGGATTACTGACTGAAAGGCCTGCAGGGCATAGAGAACCGCCCTCATCTCTAGGACATTGATATGGAGATGAGCTTCCAACGGGGTCCACGTACCCTGGGACTTTACCCAGTCCAGGTGTGCTCCCCACCCAAGACCTGAGGCGTCCGTGGTGAGGGCTACCTCCGGGGATGGCGCTACAAATGGGACGCCCTTGGAGAGCGACCCGGGGACTAGACACCACTGCCAGTCTCGGATCACTGAGTTCGTGATCCTGACCGGATGCTGCAAGTGGTCTTGCCTTTGGTCCCATTACACCTTGAGCATCCATTGGGTTACCCGCATGTGGAGCCTTGCGAAAGGGACAGTAGGAATGGCCGCAGCCATGTGTCCGAGCAAGCGAAGGACCGACCTGGCAGGTACAATCTTGTTTGACGACAAATCCCTTATGAGGGATCTGATGCGTTCCGCTCTGTCGTCCGGAAGAAAAGCTCTTCCCTGAACAGTGTCCAGTACTGCGCCTATAAACTGCAGTTTCTGCGATGGTACCAGGAGAGACTTCGTAATTTATGAGAATGCCCAGAGATTGGAACAAATCCTGGGTGCTCTGGACACTCGGTAACAACGCCTCTGGGCGGCCATGAGAAGCCAGTCGTCAGTGGGGAACACATAGTGGCCCTGTCTCCTCAGAGATGCTGCCACGACTGCCATGCACTTGGTAAAGACCCTTGGTGCAGAAGACAGTCCGAGCGGAAGAGCTCGGAACTGAAACTGGTGGTCGAGAAACCGAGCGAGGAACCTCTGGTGCTGGCGTGAGCTATGGGGATATGCAGGTGTCGTCCCTGCATGTCTAGGGGACGCTAAAAGGCGTCTTGTTTCAGCATGGGAATAAGGCCCGGAAGAGTCGCCATGCGGAATCTTTTGTAGGCGACCGACACATTGAGGTCACTGAGGTCCAGAATCGGACGGAGGTCCCCTGATTTCTTGGGAACCAGGAAGAAATGGGAATAATATCCTCGTCCTCTCTGGTTCTCCGGGACGTACTCTATCACTCCTTTTCTCAGGAGCGCGAGTACCTCTTGCCAGATCAAATTTTTGTGCTGACCCGGATACCGGGAGAGCAAAGGAGGCCTCGAGGGTGGCTGTTCTGCGAATTCTATAAAGTGGCCTAGACTGACCAACTGCAGAACCCACCTGTGGGGTGGTGATGGCCTGCCATCCCGGCAGGAAGTTCGCAATGCGACCACCGACCATGATTTCCCGTTGATCCTGAGGGGCGGGGTCCGGAAAGGAGTCAGGCTGTGGCAGCAGATGGACCCACTGGCTGAGTCGGCCTAGGGGAACGCTGACCTCGGCTGGCGGGCTGTTTTCCCTGGGTTCTATGGAAACCGGAGCCCCTCCGATGTGTAGCGGAACGGGGCTGTTGCCTCTGTGTCTGCCCACAGCGGCTTTGGTTCCTACGAAGGAACCAAGCTGGGTCGGTACATAGCTTGAACCGACCTTACCGCCTTCCGGCCTCTTGAAGTTTGGTAATGATCTTCGGAAGGATTGCCAGATAAAACTTCTCCTCGAGCGTCCATAATGTTTTCTGGACATCGGGTAAAGCCGGAGGCGTGTAACCAGGGTGTCTCCGGAGACATACGCCAGAAGCTGCTGCTCGGGCCGATAAGTCGCCGGAGTCGTGACGTGGCTCGGGCACTTGGGTCCCCACGCCTGAACTCGTGACGGAGGAGCTGGAGCATCTCCTCCTTCTGCTCACCTCCGGGCAGCTTTTCAGCCACCTCCAGACCCTGTTCCCTAAGCGTTCTGGAATTGAACCATGTGGGTTAGGTAGTTCAAGGATCTGATGGCGCAGGTTGCGGGCGTGCGTGCGCCTGCCCAAAGCGATCAACTGTTTAACTCTGGGTCCGGTGTCAGGGTGCTCAGATGTTGCGGCCTCTGTGACCGGTCATGTGAGGCTGTGATGACCAGAGAGTCGGCCTGAGGCTGCTGTGTCAGGTACTGGTCCTCCTTAGGAGCCTTGTACAGACGATCAGCTTTCTTCGGCACCGCCGGGAGCGAATGTGGACGCATCGCTGCCTTGGTGACGCCCACGAAAGTGTCCACCAAGGGTGGTACACCCACAGGCTTGGGGTCCTTTGTCAAGATATTTGGCAAGGCGAACCTTCGGGTCTAGTTCTTCTGCATCCCATCCCATGTTCTCCTGGATATGTCGCATAATATCCATGAACGAAGGGTCATCCGGAGGAGATCTCGGCGTCTCACGTGGGTCCGGAGAAGGGATGGAGAGAGGAGATGGGGATCTAGAGGAGGTGTAGACTGATCCCGTGTCCTCCATCGACGGCGAACGTCGGTGTCTCCTGGACCTCTTGGGGCTGGGTGATCCAGAAGAAGATTTCGACAGAGGTCTCCGTTTTTCTGATCTTCCCCTGGGAGAGGATCTAGGCTCCCGGGGGGGAGTTAAGCGGCCTGCCGACCCGGAAGGTGAAGGGGGGGCCGGCACCGGAGGAGGAGGAGGGGGAGGAGGAGGAATAGTGGTGGGGGCCATGTCCTCTTAATGGTATCCCACCAATAAGTGAAGAGATCCTTCACTTCCGCCAAAGAAAGTCCCAACGACGGCCCAGGCACCGGAGGGCGGTCATCAGGTCCCGGCATCGGCTCCACAGGGGCCTCGGGTAAAGGCGAGGGGGCCCTGGGAGTTTCCAGGAGGCCGGGATCGCCCGTCTGGTCCTCGGGCTGCGTTAAATCCTCCTCAGTCAGCGTCTCCTGACCGACGTCGGTCGGAGGTGAAGGAGCCCTCTTCTCAGGAAGAACAGACGTCGGTCCCCCAAACGGCGTCCACTGGGATGACTTGGCCGACGACGGCCGTCCGGCCGAAGACAGCTCCAGGGAGGAATGACGTACGGCTGACGACGGTCGAGCCGGCGTCGGGTCCACCGGTCTCTTCAATGGTGTGAGCTCCAAAGTTTTGCGGAGAGGCACAGAAGACGACCAGACATCGGGTGCCGAAGGACGGGAACCCGACTTATGATGATGGTGATGGCGCTCCCCGGACTTCGCCAAGGCCTTGGAAGAAGAGGACGACGACAGCCTGGTGGACTTGGCCTGAGAAGAAGGAGGCTTTCTTACCGCAGCGGGGAGGCTGAGAGCTGGCCCTGGAAGGAGGCCGGTCGGACCTAGAACCGGAGCTGCGGGACTCCGAAGCCCTGGACGGGGACCTGGAAGGGGCCTTCTCCCTTCTTTTCTCCGTGTGCTTGTGGGATTTGGACGACAATTCCCCCTTGGAGGACATGGTCTTTAATTTCACCTCCAACAAAAAAGCCTGAAGAGCCTTCTGACATCGGATCCTGGTTCGCCTGTTGAACCCCTGGCAGAACGAACAGGCCCGGGTATCGTGGTCTGGGCCCAGGCACCTGGCGCGAGGCCGTGTGGGGTCCATGAAGGGATCTGTTTCCATAAGCTTTGCACTTGGAGGGATGACCGGAGGTCGGAGAGGACATCAGGCAGTCTTGCTTGAAAAAAGGAATTCCCGGAGGAGCTCTGTAACCATCAAGCGTGCACCTTCAGAACTGACAACGAGAAGGGTCGAGACATACAAGTCGGCGGGAAAGAACCTGGGAATTCACGGACCGGGCCGCTCTTATGTACCACGCCTGACGTCGGAGGGCGGGACCCGACGTCGGGGTGGTCCCCGCTGAAGATAGCTAGCTAGAATTTTTCCGTGGGGTCCTGACGCCTGCCGGCTTCAGTTCCTAATGGTGTAACCTGCTGCAAGAGCTGTGTCTCGAAGTAAGATCCCTTATTTATCCATAAAAACAGGTTAATCACCTGTAACAGTAATTCTAGGAGTGGTATATGTTGTTCATCCACACAATCTGGGAGTGTCCTTTCCCTGTAAGATGTGTCGGAAAGTCTTCAAGCTGGCACCTCCCACACACTCGGGTGGTAACTCCCCTAACACTGCCCCATGACTCCAGTTCTTGCCCACTGGAAGCATACCTGTGAGCCACTGCAGATGAACAACATATACCACTCCTAGAAAGCACAGTTACGTAAGAACTTACCGCAACAGTAGATCTTTGAGGAGTGTCTCTTGCAGTAGGTAATATACTTGGGCCGTCACCAGAGGTCGCTGTGGCACACGGCAGCTCATCTAGCAGTCTTTTTCACCAGGCACCGCCCACACATAACATCATCTTCCTGTTTCCTACATAAGTGTGGGTGGTATGTGGTATCCTCAGATCCCCCACCGGATTCAGCTCGCAGAAGCGAGGTCAAAGTGGAACCCGAGATACCAAAGGTATCCCGACCCCTAGTCGTTGGACCAGAATTTGTTCTCCTAGAGAAGGAGGGGGACGGAGGGTGGGAATGAACCTACTGCAAGAGACACTCCTCAAAGATCTACTGTTACAGTAACTTCTTACGTAACTGCACTATCTTCCATGGAGTGGTCTCTTGCAGTAGGTAATATACTTGGAGTGCTTTCCAAGCAATATACCCAAGATGGGATGACCTTATGGCAGAAGGCCTTGTAGAACTGCTCAGCCAAAGGCCGTCCTATGGCATGAAGCAATATCCAGGTTGTAGTGTTTAGTGAATGTATGGATTGTGGACCAGATAGCTGCACTTCAGATACCTGAAATGGAGGCTCCTTTAAAGCAAGCTGCAGTAGTGGCCATGACTCTAGTGGAATGGGCTTGGACAGGTCCTGGTAAGGATTGTTGCATTTTTTATAACAAAATGTAATACAATGTGCCAACCAGTTAGAAAGGGTTCTTTTAGTAACTGGGAGCCTTTCTCAGTGAGAGGCAAAGGTGATAAACAGTTGAGAAGTCTTTCTAATCGATTTGGTTCAATCAGCGTAGTAACGTAATATATGATGGACATCTAGAGTACGTAGTAGATGTTCGACTTGATTGGAGTATTCAGGATAGTGTACCAGTAACTCCAGGGTTTGGTTTAGAGTGTATTCAGACACTACCTTGGTAAGAAAGGAAGGACTGGTATGGAGTACCACTCTGTTTCTGTGAAAAATCAAGTAGGGTTCCCTACACATGGGGCATGAAGCTCGTAAATATGCCACGCGGAAGTAATAGCCACTAGAAATAAGACTAGCAGTACATGGAAGGCCGAAATACCAGCCAAATGGACTTTGGTGGAGTAATAACTTAGACCTGACTCAGATAATGAGGCCAGGTAGTCTAGGACTTTCATCAGTGGACAGTAATCGGGACCCAATGATCAAGAAGCAGACCATATGGAGAAGCATTTCCATTTAGAATTATATGTTTCTCTGGTTGCTGGTTTACGTGAGGCCAAGAGAATATTGGCAACAGAGGAGGACACTTGTAATCTGGCTATGAAAGTGACCTCAGGAGCCAAGCGTGAAGGTGTAGGGCCTTCAAGTTGGGGTGGAGGAAGATCTTCTGACACTGTGTCAAGAGGTCAGGTTTGACTGGCAGCGGAATGGATTCCTGGACTGAAAGTTGTTGAAGGAGGGGATACCAGATCTGCCGAGGCCACAGGGGAGCTATGAGGATCACTGTGGCAGGTTATAGCTGTAGTTTCAGCAGAGTCCATTGCAGGAGAGGGACTGGGGGGGGGGGCCAGGACATTTATAGATCATCCCTTTTTGCTCGGGATAATGAAAAAATAGTTGGGAAGATGATAATTCTCTGGGGAGGCAAATAGATGTATCTGTGGAGAGCCCCAGAGGTTGAAGATTTTCTGGAGTACTTTATGAAGTGTCCATTCGTGCATGGAGGACCGGCGACTTAGCCAGTCAGCCAGTACATTGTGTCATTCCGGTAAGTGGACAGCTGTGATCGTTAATTGCTGATGGATGGCTTCTTGCCATACCACTAGGGTCTCCATACATAGGGTACGGGATTTCGTGCCTCCTTGCTTGTTGAGGTAGAACACCACTACAGTGTTTTGTCTGATTGGAATAGTAATGGTCCTGGTGTCAAGTGGGGTTGGAATGCTTGGAGGGCTAAGCGAAATGCTTTCATCTCTAGGAGACTGATGTGAGACTGGGGTTGAGAAGTGATCCACCTGTCATGCATCCAGTACGGGACCAAGTGTGTGCCCCATCCATTCAGGGAAGCATCCGTGGTCAACATTTGCATGGGAGGAAGGAATTGAAAGGGCATTCCTTGACATAAGTTGGTTCTGACTGTCCACCAAGTCAGGGCTGACTTCAGAAAGATAGTGACTCTGATTTTGTCTTTGAACTGTCCTGTTCGTTGAGACCACTGATTCTGTAGGGTCCACTGAATAGATCTCTTATGAAGACGGGCAAATGCTACCATAGAGACAGTAGCGGCCATGTGACCCAGAAGGCACAGCATTTGTCTGGCTGTGTATTTTTTGAATCTGTACGTGTGATGCCAGAGACATAAGTGTGTCCTGCCAAGCAGCGGGAAGGTAAGCTCTGGCTGAAGCTGTATCTAGGATGGCGCCACTATATTGGAGGGACTGAGTCAGGCTGGACTTTGGCCAGTTGACTGTAATCCCTAGGGTGCAAAACATCTTTAGGGCAGTTTCTAGGGTAACGACCAGAGCTGTTCTGGAGTCTGCTTTGATTAACCAGTCGTCTAGACATGGGAAGACAAGAAAAAATTACTCACCTTAGTAATCTTGTTTTTTCTAAGGGAATCTTACTGTATTCTGACTAATGCAGTATGGTTTCACCACAGGACTGCCCCGAAGCTGAAATGGTTAACAGAACCTATGCAAATGATGGAATGCTAGGCTTGAGCTCGGATTTCAAACCATTAGATTCTTACGAAGCATGCACCAAGCAGTTTCCTCTTACTTGAGGATAAAAATAACAACAATGAGAATAACAGTAATAATATTAACAATCATAAAAACCTCTCTGCAACAGAAATGGCAGGAGAAAAATAAGTGGGAATTACCTGTTTCAAATACTTCCAAAAGACCTAGGCATCCCAGAAGACTCAAGTCACAGATGCCCAAAATGAAAACAGTATATACTCCCCAGGTTTACAACAACTGTAGCACAGCTGTAATGCAGTGACCATAGGTATCAGAAGGGGGGAAGGGAAGGAGTTCAGAATATAGTAAAATTCCTTTAGAAGAAACAAGATTACTGAGATGTGTAATTTTTTTCTCCAAACCCCAGGTAATCTTACTGCATTCTGACTAATGCAGATTAACAAGCAGTGCCTTCGGAGGTGGTCTATAACCTATTTAGGAAACAGGCTCTGCAAGACTGCTGTGCCAAACCTGGCATCACCTCTGGCTTGGACGTCCAAACAGTAATGTTTTGTAAATGTGAGGACTGTTTTCCAAGTTGCAGCTTTGCAGATATCTACTAGGGGAATGTCCCTAGCAGCTGCTAAGGAGGCTGCAGTATCCCTAGTTGAATGGGCCCTGAGACCTGCAGGTGGTTCCCTACCCATCTTGCCATAACATAACTGGATACAAGTTACAATCCATCTGGCAATGGATCGCTTTGTGGCAGGTTTGCCTTTCCCTATCTCTCCAAAGGTAAGGAAGAGCTGGGTTTGATTCTGTCTGTGACCTTTTGTGTGGTCAAGATAGTAGCTGATTGCCCTCTTTACATCGAGGCTGTGTAGTCTACGTTCACCTGAAGTGGAATGATCTGTAAAGAAGACTGGCAAGGTAATTGACTGGTTAAAGTGGAAGTCAGATACCACCTTAGGCAAAAACTTTCAATTAGTTCTAAGGACCATCTTCTCCCTGTGGACTGCGATATATCCTGGCTCTGTGGATAATGCCTGGAGTTCACTGATCCTCCTGGTAGAGGTAATGGCAACCAGGAATACAGTTTTCCAGGTCACATATTTCAGGTCTGCTGTGGACATGGGTTCAAATGGAGGCTGCATGAGCTGAGCAATGCAAATATTCAGGTCCCACATGGGAGTGGGCTCTCTATGTGGTGGGTGTAAATGTAGCAGCCCTATAAAGAATTTTTTGAACACTGGCTTCGAAGCCAAAGAGGAGGATGAAGTTTTCCTGCTGATAAATAAGCTGAAACAGCTGCCAAATGCACCCTCAGAGTGGAAATAGTTAAATCTGTGGCGTGCAAATTAGCCATATGGTCCAAGACAACAGAAATGTTAGCTTGAGAATGATCCAGGCCTCTGCCCTGGCACCAAAAGGAAAATCTTTTCTATTTAGAGGCAGAAGTTTTCTTAGTGGAGGGTTTTCTTGAAACTCTCAGTATATCCATAACCCCTTCTGAAAGATGCAAGTCAGCATATTCTAGGTCCTCAAGAGCCATGCCTTAAGTCTGAGGAATAATAGATTGGGGTACATTATTCTGCCCTGAGAGGAGGTCAGAAGATTGTACCTCCTGGGAAGACTGTTTAGCTTGGCTACTGACACTGAGAGAAGTATGGAGTACCAAGGCTGCCTGGCCCAGTCTGGGGCAATGAGAATCATTGAGGATGGTTGAAGCCTGAGTTTGTTCAAGACTTTCAGCAGCAAAGGGAATGGAGGGAAAGCATACAGGAATTTCCCTGTCCAATTCAACAGGAGTGCATCCAAAGGAATTGTGCCCCTGGTGTGGGGTCTGCAACAATACTCTGGGAGCTGATAATTGTCTGGGGCTGCAAACAAATCCACTTCTGGAGTGCCCCACCTCCTGAAAATGCTCTGTAAGACCTGCCTGTACCATAACCATTCGTAGTGATTCTGGTTCATCCTGCTGAGTGCATCTGCCAGGACATTGTCCTTGCCCGGGAGATGAACAGCTGAAAGGGACACCTTTAGAGAGTAAGCTACTGTCCAAATTCTCATAGCTTCTGTGCAAAGAGGGGTTGACCTTGTGCCTCCTTGTTTGTTTATGTTGTACATGGTGGCAATAATTTTTCCCTTTCTTGTGAGGGAGGGAGTTTACTGATCAACTCAATGGTAGAGGACCCAAAGGTATGCTGGTATTTAATCATATGACCCATATAATTTAAAATTCTAATATTCATGGTACCTGAGGAAAAAAAACTTTTTACCCAGATAGTCAATGCATCAGGATTCCTTATCAGGAGGTATGTGTTTAGGTTTCTTATTATGATCATTAGCGGACGTAATAACCACCGAATCCACCTCTGGAATGGCAGATAGAAAGGGGTGGTCCAGAGAAGATTGATGTAAATGGTCTGCCTTATGGGGGACAGCTGTAATAGCTGAAGGTTGATGCTAGGCAGCCAACATGGCATTTTGGTAGGTTGGGATTAGTGGGGGAACCGCTAGGACCGGTTCCTCTGGTAATTCAAGATATTCTGCCATATCCTTACATTGTTTGTCATGTTCTGTGGTACAGAATCCCATAACCTTTTGTATTTGAACCATCATTTCATTAAAGATTAGGTCATCTGAGGGAGAGGCTGCAGAAGCTCTAGGCAGGTCCTCATCCAGAGAAGAGATTTCCAAATAGGGAGAGTCAGGATTTGGGAAATCCAGTTCTTGGAACCCTTCTTCATCAAAGATCACCAGGGAAGTCAACCGGTAGGTCTTGGTCATCTGATAAATAGTCCTCCATGTGAGGAGGAGGGGACCAGGGTGGTATGGGATCCCTGCCATTTTGAAAACGTTTAGGAGGAGGGGTAGGAGATCGGAGAGGATCACCCTGCTCTCCTGGGTCAGAGGGCTGGGAGTGCCGCATGGCATGCAAGACCTGTCGGACTACATTGGAGATGTCCAATTCCTGAGAAGGAGGTGGGGTGGGAAGGGGGACATGTTGAGAGATAAGTGAGGTAATAGAGGGTATAGGACGCATAGCCTGAGCAGGTCTTGCTCCTGAGTGGTAAAGATCAGGGTCCCGATCTCTGTCCGCCTGACCCCTGTAGGTGGCCACCTGGGAAGGTGGAGGGGCAGTAAGCAGGGTATGCGCCATAGGTTTTCCTTGAGGAATGTGTGGTCTCATCAACAGACCCGCAGGGGAAAAAGTAGTAGTATCACTTAAGTTATCAGATGCCATCGACAGGAGAGGAGCCCCCGTCAATGGGGCAGCTGTATATTTGGCTAAAAAATGTAGTGGCACGAATCCAACGAAGGTATATGCCTCCATCAATGAAGCAGCTGCATACTTGACTGCATTTAAATCACTGGTAAACACTGTCAATAAGAGGATTTGAGTCCCCGTCAATGAAGGAATGGTGTGAAGGCGCACCTTCGACATGGGGACACCTGAAAAGGTGGCCATCGACGAGCGGCGAGGCAGGGAGTGTGAGGAGGGTTTCTCCTTCTCCTTTTTCTGCCGAGAACGAGAACCAGTGGTAGAGGAGCCCTTAGTACGAGCCTCCTGGTTCTCTAACAGAGACATTTTCTGCTCCATTAAAAGATGTTGGATCTCAAGCAACTGTTGTCGACGAGTTGCTGAATTAAATTCCTGACAGAAACTGCACAAACGGGTGTCGTGTGTGGGTCCCAGACACCTTACACAAGAAGTGTGGTTGAAAACGCAGTTTATCTTCCTGCTGCAATGACAGGAACGAAACAGTTCTTGTTTGCTTGAAGAGTCTTTAGACATTTGTTTTGTAATTCAAATTCTCATCGATGAGTGCTGCACAGATGCTGCTCTAGCTGCTGTGCGTGAACTGAAGGTGGGAAAATGAACTGAGGATACCAGGTACTGCCTGCACTTATATAGGAAACAGGAAGCTGATGTCATGTATGGGTGGTGCCTGGTGAAAAGGACTGCTAGATAAGCTGCTGTACGACACAGCGACCTCTGGCAATGACCCAAGTATACTACCTACTGCAAGAGACCACTCCGTGGAAGATCAACTGCTACAGGAGAGTAACCTGTTTTTCTAGGGACATGTATATGCTATTCTATCCACACAATCTGGCAGATTCCTAGCAGTTCTCTGGGAAGAGAGAGGCAATGCGCACATCCCCTACTTAGGGAACAGCGACTGGAGAACTGAGGCCCCAAAACCAGCATCCTGGCATGACTCGAGGTCAATGTGGTAATAGGGAATGAAGGTGTGTGCTGACCTCCAGGTAGCAGCCCTGCAGATTTTCTGGATAGGAACATCCCTTAAAGCACCCTCTGACACAGCGGTATGGCGGCTGGAATGAGCCCTTAGCCCTCAGGGAGGCTCCCTACCCGCCAACCTACAGCAGAGATCAATGCAGGATACTATTCACCTGCCAATCATCCGCTTGGCTGCAGGCCTGCCAGGTGCGGCTTCAGTGTAGGTGACAAGCAGCTGGCGAATCTCTCCCTGAACTCTAGACATTCACTCTTTGTAGTATGAGAGCGCTCACCTCAGGTCCAGCGTATGGAGCCTGTGCTCAGCCTCCGAGGTGAGACTGGTGAAGTACACCAAGAGATTAATCACCTGGTTAAGGTGGAAATCCGTGGCCGGCCTGGTGGCATGGAGAGTTGAGGCGCTGGATGCCATGCCTCGCGCTACACCAATGACCCGGCTTTGGGAGCGAGCTCAGGTGCCATGGTAGGCAGGGGAAGGAGAGCACTGAGCATCCGACGGACTGCTCTCCTCTCCCGGGAGGAGGGTGACAGGGTTGTCTGGCGTCCCAGTGACCCCCGCTGGAGATCGGAGGCACTGCAGGATGCAGGACCAAGTGTGTAGGGAGTGTGGCAGATGCCGGCAGGGTTGCCGTGCGCCATGGCATCACTGCATGCCATGCTCGGGGGGGAGGAGCGAGCTCACAGGGAACAAACTGGAAAAAACCTTCGGCCCCAGACAGGCAAGGGCCCCACAGTGTCTGGCCACCACATGCCCAACACTGGACCTCCGCCTCTGCCCCTTCGATCTCCTCGCGAACCTTTGGGCTGGCAGGGTCCCGCGGGGAGAAAGTACCATCCTTGAAGAAGGAGGAGTCACAGTTGGTGGTAGAGCGGCAAGTGAGTTGGGAGTCCGATAGAGTTCCGGGTCCCTGAAGGTGATAAACAGAACTGTAAAAAAAAAAAAAAAGGGTTGAAATCCGACACAACCTTCGGGAGGAACTTCGGGTTGGGGCACAGGACAACCTTGTCCTTGTGGAACACCAAATAAGGAGACTCCACCAAGAGCGCCTGGAGATCGCTGATCCTTCTGGCCGATGTGCTAGCCACCAGGAAGGCGATCTTCCATGACAGGTGTGACATCTCACACCTTTGCATCGGTTCGAATGGCTTGCCCATGAGCGTTGCCAAAACTAGCAGTAGATCCCAAGGTAGTGGCAGTTCACGCACCAGAGGGAAAATGTGGTCCAGGCCTTTGAAGAAGCACCAGACCACCTTCTCCTGAACGAACTGCTGATCAGCCCATGCCTGGTAAGCAGAGATGGCTGCCAGATGTACCTTGAGGGTCATCGACTGAAGGCCCCCCTTAGAGAGGGACTTAAGGTAGTCGAGAACGTAAGCCGCCGGACAAGCCGAAAGGTCCAGCCCTCTGCCCTGACACCAAATGGAGAATCTCTTCCATTTGGAGGCATAACATTTCCAGGTCGACTCCTTCTGAGCTGCCTCAACAACGTTGAGTACATCTTCGGAGAGACCCAATGCCTGGAACTCTAGCCACTCAGGTACCAGGCTGTCAGGTGCAGGGCTAGAAGGTCCGGGTGGAGTACCTTCCTCTGACTGACTGAGAGCAGGTCCAGGCTTAGTGGGAGATGCCACTGAAGCCTGTTGCTGAGGAGATCTGGGTACCACAACTCACGTGGCCAGTCCGGAGCCACTAGGATCACCTGTGCCTTGTCCCTCCTGACCCTGAACAGAACTTTGTGGATCAGGGGAAACCGAGGGAAGGCACAGAGAAGGCCCGGGGTCCAGGGCCTTGACAAGGTATCCCACTGCAGCATTCCCTGCTGAAGGGAGTGGGCACAATACAGTCTTAGCTTGGCATTCTCCCTGGAGGCAAACAGATCCACCAGAGGTTTGCCCCAGTAGGAGAACAGGTTCTGCGCTACCTTGGGATGAAGAGGCCACTTCTGTGAAGCCTCGCCCACCTGGCTGGGAGCATCCGCAAGCTGGTTGGAGGCACTGGCCACATGGATGGACAGAAGGTCTACCTCCAGACTGCACACAAGTGTCAAGATACAGAGGGCTTCCCTACACAATGGAAAGCAATGCGTACCCCATTTGTTGAGGCTGTACCTAGTCGTGGTGTTGTCCATCTGGACCTGCACCACTTGACCCCTTAGATGTGAAGCAAAAGCGGTCAACACAAGCCAAACTGGCCTAAGCTCCAGCAGGATGATGCGACATCGGGATTCCTCAGGGGACCAGAGCCCATGGACTCTGTGATCCCCCAGGTGGGCTCCCCACCCCATGAGAGAGGCGTTGGCTGTCAGGATGACCGTCGGCTCCGGAGGGACAAATGGGATGCCCTCCTGCAGATGTTCTGGGATTAGCCACCACTGGAGTGCACCCCACATCCGCTGGGTCACCGTGACCAGCTTTGGTAGAAGTGATCCCTGCACTGAAACCACTGGCCAGTCAGCTCCCATTATAGGGGGTACGTTCTCCAGCGGGACCATTGGACCACACTGGTGCAGGCTGCCATGTAGCCCAAGAGGCACAGGAGGTCCCGAGCAGGGCGTGATTGCCCAACCCGAAATGATCGGGCAAAGGAGGTAAAAGCCTCCGCCCAGTCTGCCAGGAGCCGAGCCCTGGCTCTGCAAGAGTCGAGCTCTGCCCCGATGAAGTGAATCACCTGTGAAGGCACAAGTTCTGATTTGGCCTCACTGATCAAGAGGCCCAGAGAGAGATGCAGGTCTGGAGGGCCAGGTCCCTGGACCACTCCACCTCCTGCTTGGAGTGACCTGCGATGAGCCAGTCATCCAGGTAGGAGTATACCCAGACTCTCCGGCACCTCAGGTGGGCAGCCACCACTGCGATGCACTTGGTGAAGACCCTGGGCACTGAGGACAGGTCGAATGCATGGCCTGGAACTCGTGTATAGGGTGCTCTCTGCCTGAAAGAGGAGGAACAGTCGGTGGGGACAGACAGATCGGGATGTGGAAGAACACGTCCTGAAGATCCAGAGAGCAGAACCACATACTCTGCACCAGGGATGGTATGATTTGAGACAGAGTGACCATCCTGAAAGTCTGGGTCCTGACAAATGTGTTCAGGTTGTGCAGCTCTAGAAAGGGGCATCAGACCCTGTCTGTTTGGGGACCAGGAAGTACCTGGACACAAACCCTTGATGCTGAGGAAGATTTAGAACAGGAGCTGGGCAATGTCCTGACGGGATGACAGGACGTCGACTGACAGCATGTCTTCCTGTGGAGCACGGGCTGGTCTGGGAGGGTACTGCTCGAATTCCAGAGGCAGACCCTGGCTGACCACCTCAAAAACTCACCTGTCCATTGTTACAGTGAACCAGGTGGAAATAAAGTGGCAGAGCTGGCCCCCCACAGGAGGACCCAGGAGGTTCAGGATGGGAAAGGGGAAGGAACCCTCATCCCGTCACTGTGCAGGACTAGAAGCAGAGGAGGATCCAGTTGAGGGACCACCGGATCCCAGACCACCTGGATTCCGGATGACCTATGCCACAGACTTGGGTCTCGGATGCCAGGCCTGCTACTGACCAGCCTGGGGCTGGGCAGATTTGACCACAGGGGCTGAGGCAGACTGAAAGGGCTTTTTCTTGGCGGGCTTGGAACCTTTCTGGTCCTTTTGAGTAGATGTCACCGAGTCCAGAGTGGCACTGGACTTTTCAATCCTGGTGAGATGCCCCTCCACACTGGGACTGAACAAGTCAGTCCCCAAGAAGGGCACATCTGCCAGCTTGTGCTGCACATCAGCGGTGAAAGTAGAGATGTGTAGCCAAGCCCTGTGGTGTATGCCAACTGCCGTGGCCACGACTGGGTGCAGGAATCACCAATGTCCATGGCCGTCTAGAACTGTTGCTTCGTTACGGCACAGCCTTGGTCTTGGACTTGCTTGACAGTAGTCTGCAAGTCTGTGGGGAGGTGGGGAAGCAGACCAACCCCCCAATTTTGTGGGCAGTCGCAGAGAGAGGTTGCCAATCAAAAGACTAGCTGTCCAAGCAGGGCTTTGCAGAGGTGGGACTTACGCCATTTAAAGGCCTCTTTTCTTTGTTGCAGCCAGCATGACCACTTCCCATCTCAACACTGCATCCAGAGATTTCATCAGGAGAGGTGGCACTGAGCTGCACAATGGTTTCCCCACATCACAAACCAGCTCCTCTGACTTTGTGGGCTGCAGCAGGCTGCTGCTGCCAATCATAGGACAAGTCCTTGAATCAGGGCTTTGAAGATATAGAACTTAATGCTACAAGCTGGAGAAACCATTGGGAGAAGAAGTCCCTAGTCACCTACTGATTCAATGGGTTTTAGGGCTACGCATCCTGCCAACATTTCTTCCTCACCACTTCTCCCCTCATGTTCACTGGATGCTCAGTGGAAAGAGAAAGCCACCACAGGTGTCGTGGTCCCCAGTAGTGATCCTCCCATAACTTTAAGCAGAAGAAAGTCAGTGTGTTTGGGGGGGGGGGTTATGGTGGTCTTAGTGTAAGTGCTGGATGGGCACTGGGGCAGTGTGTAGAAATACCCAAGTTCTTGTCTTTTTTTTTTGTAATTTTCCATA
Organism: Neoceratodus forsteri; assembly: GCA_016271365.2. Classification (NCBI taxonomy): domain Eukaryota; kingdom Metazoa; phylum Chordata; order Ceratodontiformes; family Ceratodontidae; genus Neoceratodus; species Neoceratodus forsteri. The sequence goes on along the minus strand of CM028131.1, from coordinate 1,289,892,823 downwards.
TGATTTTGAGATTGTTTTAAGCTGGAGAGGCCTGCAGCACTAACATGTTGACTAAGGCTCATGAAAAAAAGCCTTAAAGAAGGCAGAAAAACAGTTGGCACAGGTTGACCATACGGCTGGCCAAAAGATGCTGAATGAATATCTGAAGCAAGGCAAACCAGTCAGACGACTAATGCAGGAGCCAGAGACCAAATTTATAGACTTAGGTGGAGCCTTCGAACCAGACACGGTTGTGGTGGTGCATCAACGGGGCACCGGACAAAGGAAGAAACAGCAGAAGGTCTTACAGGAGGGCACTTCATAGACTGTGCTAGAACTTATATAGCACTCGCAGCAAGGAAATGAGTAGGATGCCATTCTGAAAGTTAAGTGTCAGCTTATCAAAATCAATATGGCAGTAGCTGGGTCAGCAGCAGTTATCAAAGATCTTTCGGGTGAGTTTGATAAACAGAAGGATGAGACTGACCAACTTAAACAGGATTTGGGCACAGTGAATGCAATTTCATCTGCTAGCATTCATAATATATCTGTCCTAAATTCAAAAATATTAAGATTTGAAAACATTTCCCAAGAGTGTAACTTAAGCTTAGAAACATAGAAACAGAATTTGATGGCAGATAAGGACTGCTTGGCCCACCTAGTCTGCCCATTTTTTCCCCTTGCATACTCCCTGATTTTTTGCATTGCCCTCCCAGCCTGCATTCCTGGTTCATAAAAGAATGACCTCTGCCTGTAGGTAGGCCCCCTCCTGATGCAATGTATCTCCTTGATGATGGAGTCCTGGAATACCATGGCATTCTCCACCTCCACAGCTAACAGATCTGATCTTGTTCCTGGTGGACACTCCCTCCTGGTCCCATTCTTCCTATTTGCACCCCCCGACCTGAACTATCTACTTGTCCCTCCCCCAGTTCCCCACCTGTTCTCCCCCTTGCGAAAGATTCCGGCCTCTTATCTGCCGGCCCTCCCTTCTCCCCCTGTTCCTCTATGTCTACCTCCCTTGCTTCCCTCATTTTCTTGTTTCCCTTGATTGTCTCCTATCTCCTCCTGTGTTACCCCTCCCCCTTTTCCTCCCTTTGTTCACCTTCCTTGCCTCCCTGCTCCCCCTGTACTTTCTGTACCCCTTCCTTGTTCATTCTCCCCCACATGTCCGTCCACTGTTCTTCTATCCCTTCCACTATCCCTCCCCCCTCCAACCCTTTTTCACTGACTGCTGTCCTAACAATGCCATTCTCCCTCCTTCCCCCTCTGCCCATCCCCATTCTCTGGCCCATACTTGCTTCTCTCTCCAAAACACCCTTCTCCATCCTATCTGACAAAGGTAGGAACCTGTTGGACACCATAATAGCCCCTCCCAGTGGATGCTCCACTTCCCCCTGATGTCGAAGTATGTGCCCTTCCCTGAGCCCCTGGAGTCTCCTTCCCTCCTGCCATCTGTTGCTGCCCCCACAGCTAGGCCTGGGCCCCTTTCCTCCCTGACCTCTGTCTTGCCCTTTTTCTCCACGCCCCCAGCTGGTCTCTTCCCTTCCTCTTTCCATTTCAGTCAGTGTCAGTGGCTCAGTAGGTAGCACATTCGCCTCTGAGGCCGGGAGATCAGAGGGCTGTGGGTTCAGTTCCCACATCTGGCACTTGGGTTAATATCCCAGTACTGACACTGTAGTGCAGCATGAGAGGGGTGCTGCACTTCTGAGGTGCCGTCTTTCGGATGAGACATTAAACCGAGGTCCCATCTGCCTGGATTGGTGGTAGTTCAGGTGGATGTTAAAGATCCATGGCACTTATCGAAAGAGTAGGGCAATTTCCGGTGTCCTGGCCAAATTTCCCTCATTCGCTAAAAATACCACCAACAGCTTAATCTGGTTCAAGGTCAGTTGGCATTCATCTGTATCCCCCTCCCCCGGGTCGTGCCTGAAAATAGGCAGGATTTGTCTAGTGCACTTACCCGGTCAACAAAAACTAAATAAAAAAATAAATTTCTGCAGCCCCCAATATTCCCCTGCTGCCACTGCAGTTCCCCCCTGCTGCCACTGCAGTCCCCCCCCCACCTTTTCACTTCCTCACCATTTCCCCCTTAGATTTATTTCCATTTCTATTTGCTCCAATCTGATACATATCGGACAACTTCCTACAGTGTTTCCATGAACCTGACTGCCTCACAACCATTGCTGCATCCCACTATTCTGCTTGTTGTTCTGTTTACCCCCGGAGCTCCCCTCCCATCCCAAGAAACCCCTGCCCCTGCCTCCCCAACTTCCTGTATAATAATTCATTTCTCTTGCTTACACTCTCCCCTCCCCTGCCTTCCTAGTGCAGTCCTCAGTATTCCTTGCCTCTCTCTACCTTAAGGCACAGTGACTCAGTATTCCTTGTCTTCCACTCCTTTAAGACACAGTAATCATCTATAGTAAGTATATACTTATGGTTCAAAACCACTTCTGGTTCCCTCTTACTTACTGTGTGTGCTTATAGCTAGCATTAGCCCCTACCTTTGACACAAATTCAGCATTCACTGTATCCTTCAGTTCCCTTACAACAGCCCTTGTGCAATCACTACCCTTTCAAGTATGTACTAAGTTATTTTTCCCCCTTCAGATCGTTTAATAAATTCTAACTTGTAATTATCACTACCACGTTAATCATGTACCGAGTTATGTGTCCCCTTCAGTTTCCCTTGCCTGGCGAACGTTCTTTTCCCTGCTCCACCGCTCCTATAGTTAAAAGTTTGTCCCTTTAAAGAATAAAAGATAAACAGTCACTTTTCTGTATTTTACACCCTCTTGTAGCTAAAGGTTTGTCCCTTTAAAGAATAAAAGATAAACAGTCACTTTTCTCTGCGTCACACTCTCCTGCAGCTAAAACTTTGTCCCTTTAAAGAATAAAAGATAAAAAGTCACTCTATTATGCTCCAGTTCACTTGCCTGGCGAATGTTATTACTTTTCCCTGCTCCACACCCTCCTGTAGTTCAAAGTTCGTCCCTTTAGAAACTAGAAGTCCCTCTTTTGTGCTTCAGCGCTCCTCCCCTCCGGACTGTCTGATCCCTGTTGGGGATTTTGAGTATTTTTTTTCTTCTGACCGCTGGTGGCTTGCAAGGGGAAGAGGGAGTCTCTAGTCAGGACAAAGGCAACCTCTCCCCTCTGATGCTCTCCCTCCGATCTGCTGCTGCTTCTGCTCACCAAAAGCACCAGTCGCACTTTTTCAACGGCTGCCTGGTTTCCAAACTTGCTGCAGCCAGCCCTGATTGGCCCCACTCACAGGTCTCCTTCTGCAGCTAATTGGAGCCGCTGATTCCCCTCCTGTGCGGTCGAGTGGCTGCCATCGAATCCTTCTTCTGGCCGGCGGTGGTTTGCGAGGGGAAGAGGGAGACCCTAGTCAGGACAAAGGCAACCTCTCCTCTCCCTCCAATCTGCTGCCGCTTCTGCTTACCAAAACCGCCGGTTGCTCATTTCTTTATGCTCCTCCCCCGGCCCTCCAACCTGCCACTCCTTCAGCCGCCTACAGCCCCGGCCGCCACCATCCCCTGGTTACCATTTGCAGACACCATCATCGCCGGTAACCTCTGGGTAACCCGACATAACCCTTTGTCGGGTGGGTCCCCTCCTCCAAGGGAAAAGTGCCCTTAGGTACAACTTCATATCCTGGGGCCAACAGGGGTCAGCTCAGGGCTATCCCAGGCTACCGTGGAACCGGGGACCAGCGACCATCATCCAGCCGGCCGGATGGCACTTTTTCCGTCTTTCGTGGCCCGCCCACTCCACCCAATTGGCCTGTGTGGGAGCGGCGTCCTGAGGCAGGGACATGCCAGAGGGCACGATGGGCTCCACACCCCAATCCGCCTCCAGGAGCCTGGGACCGACCCACCCTCCCAGGAGGGAGGCGTCCAATGGATGCTCTGGATCCCCTCCCTGCTGGTCTCCACTCCTGGCACCCGGGCTCGAGGTGCGAACCCGGGTTGTCACTGTGCCATAGAGCCAGCTCAGTCATGCTTTTTCAAGGGCTGCCCGGCTTCCAAACTTGCTGCGGCAGGCCCTGATTGGCCCCATTCACAGGCCTCCTTCTGCGGCTGATTGAAGCTACCGGTTCTCCCCTCCACTCCCGTGCGGCCAAATGGCTGCCACTGAATCCTTCTTCTGACTGCAGGTAGTTTGCGAAGGGAAGAGGAAGAGGGAGTCCCTAGTCAGGACAAAGGCAAACTCTCCCCTCCGATGCTCTCCCTCCGATCAGCTGCTGCTTCTCACGGTAGCACCAGTATAGTTAGGGTTGAGTAAAGTGTTTAATGTTAAACCCCAATTTTTGTCACCTTAAGAACTTTGGCAGCACTGGACGAAAATGCCCAAAATTTGGTAGACATCATCTTGGAGGCAAGTTCTCAAGACGTGAGAAGTTTTGTCACAGTATCTTGTGCAATTTCTGGGAAACTTGAATGTCAATTTTTAATGACGTGTTGTTTTTTTTTTCACTATAATACACTTTTTTTTTGTTCTCAATGACAGCCTAGATAGAATGGAATATCAGTTAATCTTTTTACTGAATGTTTCAGAAAACAGAGTGTATCACAATTCACATACACAAAAATAAAAAAATCAAGAGTGATAGGTACAAACAGTTCAATACCAAATGTGTCAGTCTCGAATGTGTAGCCAAGTACAATCGCTACATAAGTCAGGATTTCCCCTCAGCGCAGCAAGGGAGGGAACACCTTAATGCAGGACCAGAAAATCTGACTTTAGCAGCCTACCTAGCAATGGCAGGATGGTAGGGGAGTCCCATACCTTTATCCCCCCAGCTAGTAAACAGGATTCAATGGGCCTGGCACAGCCCTGATGCCTAGTATGCCTCCCGAGTGGGGTAGTACTCCTGTGAGTCAATTTCTCAATGGCAGCAAGCTGCCCTACCCCAAGAAGCCATTCCACCACTGTTGGAATAGTAGGAGATCTCCACTGACAGAGAATCAGGTGTTTAGCCTCAATGTTGACGGCAACTATTCATTTAAGAATAGGGGAGTGTTTGCTGAGTGGAAGGCTGGAGAAACCCAGCAGCAGGACAGGTCCATCAAGTGGAATTCTATCCCCACTGATGAGTCTGCATAACTGCTGAACTCCCTCCCAGAATGTTACGAGGTGCGGACAGTCCCATAGAACATGAGTCAGGCTTGCACCTAAGGAGAGACATCTCCAACATTGGTCTTCCGTTGGGATGCTGAGCTGCGTGAGCTTGGCCTGTGTATGATACCATCTGAGGAGCACGTTGTTTTGAAACAGATGGCTTCTGCCATCTCTACAGGCCGTGTGTGCCCTATGCATGCAGTAGGCCCAAGCTTTATCACTGATCTGGATGCCCAGCTCATGCTCCCACATGGTTTTGGATGGGATGGACTCATCAAGTAGGGCATCCTGAAGTGAGCAGTAAATATAACTGCCCCTCACTCTTTGCAGTCGGGTGCCCATGGCCACCACTGTCACAGTGGTGCTCACCTCTTCAGAGGGATGTGACTGCACTCTGAAAGAGATCATGCTCTTGATTTTAAGATATCTCCAGAAGCCCTGCTTAGGTAGCTCAAATCTGGCCTGTGAGACATTACATGCTTCTACATGACACCCATCCAGTCGGTGTAAGGTGGTCTCGGACCATCATGATGTCCTTTTGGGCCCACAAGTGCCACCTAGAAAGGGACTGGCCTGTGCACAAGTTGTCATCAACCCACATCGGTTCTATCCGTGGAGAGGCGGGGAGGATTTCATAAGTTTCTGAAGGTGCCCCCATGTCTTTCTGGAGCCAAGGATAGTAGGATGCTCCTTAAGAGATTGTGGCAATTGACTATATAGTAGATTGGCTATCGGGGGGTATCTACTTAAGTCTCTTAATACGCAGCCACAGAGGGAGTCATATGTGACCTCTGTAAACCACCACAGGGTTTGCGCTATAGTGAAGGCCAGGTGATAACCGAGAAACCATGGTAGCCTGAACCCCCATTCTAACGGCTATGTGGAGTTGCCTAACTGTACCAGGAGGGCTTGCCCTTCCAGAGGAAGTCCCCAGTGAGTTTATCCAGCCTCTGTAACCAGGTCAGGGGAAGATGTATAGGTAGGAAGGACAGAATGTGTGTGTGATCCGTGGCATCAGAATCATTCTTAATGCATCGATCTTACCAGCCACGGAAAGATGTAACTGGTGTGGAATATTTTTCTGAAACTTTTAGGATACAAGCAGCCTGTGCCAATGTGGTGTCTTTCAAAGTTTCATGAAAAAATATTAATTGATTCCAGAGTTATAAGTATTAAAGTTTTTTTTCTGAGCATGCTCAGTAGGTCTTAAGATAACCCTCCAATATGAAGTGAACGTTTTTGTGGTAGCAAGACTGGTTTACATTCACACCACTTAGTTGTCACAACCCATAAACTTGTCAAGATTAAAAAAATGGTTAAACCCCGATTTTTGAATCTTAATAACTATGGCAGTGTTAGACAAAACTCCCCAAAATATTCTAGGCATTGTCTCGGAGACAATTTCTCAAGAAGTAAAAAGTTTTGTGATGGCAGCTAGAGCAGTTTCCATGATACAGAATGTTGATTTTTAATGAAGTGCTGTGTTTTTTTTTCTATAGTCATTACACTTTTTTTGCTGTCCCCTATAGCCTAAATGGTACGAAATGTTTTTTTCTGAAATTTTTAAGGTAGATGCACAGGAAATTGAGTTTTTTGGGTCACACCCAAATTTTTCGTGCACACACGAAATTGAGTTTTGAGGTCTGACGCATTCGGAGACACTCAAATTTTTCATGCACATGGAACATCGATATTTCATGTCACACCTAAATTTTCAGTGTGCACGGGAAACTGAGTTTTTGGGTCACACAGGAAATTGAGTTTTGGGGTCTGACACATTCTGAGACACCCAAATTTTCCATGCACGTGGAAGATTTATATTTCGTGTTGCACCCACATTTTCAGTGTGCATGGGAAATGTAGTTTTTTGGGAAATTGAGTTTTTGGGTCAGACACATTCTGAGACACCCAGATATTTCATGTGCACAGGAAATTATGTATTCAGATTGCAATTTTCGGTGTGCATGGGAAATTGAGTTTATGGGTCACAATTCCCAGTGTGCACAGAAAAATGAGTTTTGGGGTCAGACACATTCTAAGACACAAACATTTTCCCTGCACATGGGAAACTGAGTTTTTGGGTTGTACCCAAATTTTCTGTATGCACAGGAAATTGAGTTTTAGGGTTGCATCTACATTCTCCCCACAGAGACCTGTGACTACCTATGGCTACAGAAGGCCCATATGGGCCTGCGCTCTGCAGACACAAGAAATGTTGCAATTTGGGTATAATGAACGTCTACATGCAGCTGCAGAACTGCAGGCCCCAAAGAAGCCTGCGCTTCTGCAGACAGAAGTAGTGTTGCAATTTGGGTATCATGAATTTCATGGGGTCTGCACTTCTGCAACCAGTGATTGGTATGTATGCCTTACACCAGCAGCTGCACAGGTGCAGGTCCCTTGGGGCCTGTGCTTCTGTTGCTAGAAGTGTATATATGTCTTACAGTATGCATGAGTACCTCTGGTTACAGAAGCGTAGCCTAATGCGCTTCTACAAACAAAAGAGCTCTTGTAATTTGATTATTGTGGATGTATATCTGTGGCTGTGGGGCCTGCACTTCTGTAGATAGAAGCAGTAGTGTGATTTGAGTATCGTGGATTTCTATCTGCAGCCAGAAGTGAGTGCATATGTCTTGCATGTGCGTGCTGCAGATACAAATCCACAAAGGTAGCACATCACACAATGCCAGTGACCCAGGTTCAGATCAGGACTTGGGTTGTTGGGAGTCGGCCGGGATGGGAAAGGATTGAGCATCAAGAGGACTGCTCTCTCCTGGAAAGGGAGGGTTACAGTACCCAGGGCTAGCCTGGCTCCTAACATCAGCTGGGGGGCAAGGTAGCCAGGACTATCCAAGGCACAGGGAGCAGCAGCAGCCGACATCCCATGTATGGTAGCATGCATGGGAGCATCTGGGTGGCACTGAACACTCACTCCTCAGGTGGTGGGCAGAGAAATGGAGGTCTCCTGAGCAGCCACTGGCATCCAGTCACCTGACAGCCTTGCACCCAGTGAACATCCAGGCCATGCTGCTTTGCACAAAGTTAAGTCCTGTGGGACAATCAGGGTGATGAGGCTGGGAAGGCTGGCATCTGGTGGGCTGCTTGGGGCCCAAGGGGAAAAACAGCACTAACTGTAAAAAAAATGAAGGTGGCACATTGGTGCTACTTTTTGTGTAATCTGGATGGCTGTCCGTGGCTGTGTGTGTGATTTTGTCCTTTTACTACGGGGGGGGGGGACTTAGGGTTGGAAAAACCTAATGCCACATTTCCCTAGTTCTGTGGCATTATATTAAACTCTAACTGGTGCATTACTGCATTATTTTTGCAATATACAGTATATAAACCTTTTTTAAATGACTCCATCCATTGTTTGAGGTCACAAATATGATCAAATGCTGTATAGGATATGTATGATTTAGGCTATATGTGACAAATGGGAAGAGAATGAATTTATTATATGATTTACATTTCATGCATGTATTTGTTTTCTATAAATAAGCAATAAATATATTTAAAAAAAGTATTTTTCAAGCATTATTAGGCAGCAGAACGGCTACTAAAGGTGTATATTGTAAGCTAACAAGGTTTGGATCAGCTAATGATTTAATGTTTTACGTTAGTGAGACCAACCAGAAATCCACACAATGTGTTCCAGCATTATGTTGCAGGATTCCTAAGTTAGATCAGCAGCCTTGTTTCCCAGGTTTAGAGTGCAGCTTTCAAAAGAAGACTGAGTTTGTGAGATCTGTGCTAATGAAGATAATTAAATCATAATCTCATTGCTCCCTTGGGACTCCCTACCTGTTTTATTCTAGGTGACATGAACTCTGGTAGTTTTGCTGTTAGTTGAGCGGTTTCTTTGATTGTTGCTGGGAATCCACTTAGGAAGGCCAAGTCTTGCATTAGTACCAAACCAGGAGTCTCCTTATCCGTGGTCTACAAAAAAATCAAACCAAGAAAACACTTTAGATATAAAGTTCCTGTTTTATGCTGTAATTTTGATATCTACATCTTTGTTGACATACAGATTAAGCTGATTAATGGAGCAAAATTATCTAAAGCAGAGCTATTATCAATTTCACAGTTTGGGTTACAGGTCACCAAGGGTCTTCCTTGACACTCTAGACTGGAGGAGCAGGGAATCTTACGATTTTTTATGTCCACATTTGTGCACTCTGGTGCATTATTCTTCATAAAAGTAACTATAGTTCTACTACTAGTATTCAGCTCAGATCCACAATTAGGTAGTATCCACTAAACATGCTTATTCACCAAAACAGTCTTCAAGCTTGACGCCTCCTACTACGCAATCAGGTGACCACCAGTCTGTGCAACCACTGCTCACTGATCTGATGCTGAAAAACAGAACAGAAGAGCACACCTGGCCAAGGGAGACTGAGTGGGTCCCATGATATAAACAGAATACTAGTAGTAGAAAAGATAGTTATTTAACAATAATTACTGATGACCCCCTTTAATAACCTGAATTCAGACACAGTACAAATGCCATAATAACTCGAAATCGAGTTATTACAGCGTTACACAAAGTTGCAGTCACTGTTAGATTTCTCGAGTGGTACTCTGCGCTCAAGGCAGCTCGCACGTTAACTGGGACATTTTCCCTCCGAAAAGCGCTTCTGCTTACAACTGCCACCTTCAGCACAATTATACCCCCAGCACAAGTTACCCGCAAAAAACACTTTAGAATCCCTCAATTTTCTGTCTTTTGCAGGACAAGAAAACACTGTGCAACAGAGCCTATGGGTTACCACGGCAACCGAAGATCTTCGTTGCCATACCAACACTTCCTGCTTGGTGCACTGCAAACAGCAACATCTGAAACAAGTACCTCAAAGTTTAAAATCTCTACCTTACTAAACCACTTTCTTAAATGTTAAGTAACTCGTTCTCCACTGTTTAACTGCGATCACCAGTGGGCTTCTACAAAGTACTCCACCAGAATTCTCACGGTCTCCTGGTATTTAAACAATTCTGTATTTAAAGAAAAAAAAAAGTACTGTTCTTCATAGTTTTTAACATCTAAAAAACTATGTTAAATCAGTTTAATAATGCCTATTGTGGTACATGACTTTCAAAATAAAACAAATTCTGAAAAAAAACCAGGATTTTTTTTCCTATAAAAGCATACAATAGACTCTGCACCAGTAATTATAAAAATAAAAAGATAGGCAAGTGTGCCTATGAATATTTTTTTCACACCCTTGGTCTGTGATGACTACATAAACCTCTCAAGCTTCCCTCTTGAGGTTTATGGGTCATCACACACCTCGGGTGTGAAAAAAATATTCATAACCCACACTTACATATCCATTATTCTCTATATAATAACTGGTTTCACTTTCTCCCTTAGGGAAACCCATGGTGTTATTTGCGTTATAAAAGGGTGTTTATAACATCAAACCGTGCTGGGTTTCCTAAGCTATCTTTGTGATGCCCAACCTACAGCTCTTCTGGTTTTCACCGCTCACACCAGATTGCCTCCTCGGTCAGCTTAGCGCCGTCACTATATCTGGGTAAGTAACTCAAAACAAAACCTCTGACAAAATCACACAGTAGAGTAAGGGAAAAAAAATAAGAAAAACTAAACTGCTGCAAAGCGACCACGGACTCGGCTAAACGTCATCCAGACCGCAGCCACACTGGACCATTTGTTTGATATAATTGCTGTGGCGAGAAAGCATAACCCAGCAATTCAATTATATGAAATAAAATATGGGGTTGTGTGTAAACTCGAATTTTACACACACCCTCGGGGACGGATGCCTAGATAAACCCCTTGGGTGTGTGTAAAATCTCGTTACACACACCACCCCGTTCTTTATTCTCTATTTACTATCTTGACCTTCTCAGGCATTTCTTCCATACAGCCATCCTCTATTGTTCTTAGACCCACAGGCACTAGGACCCTATGAGAGCCAGAATTGTTGTGGCTAATCACAGCAACATGTAGCACCAGCATGAAGGCATGTAAACGCTGTCACTATACACAGTAACATCAGCCCCAAGCAACTTAGTACCTTTTCTCCCCCACAGAAGGGAGGAAAAAGATACAGTAAAGCAGCAGCTGTACAGGAAGGACTAAGAAATCCAGAAATAAGGATAACAAAGAAAAAATGGGATTAAGTGAACATATAGTCTTTGCAACTACATGTTTGGAAAAAAAAAAAAAAAGGCAAGAACAAATAGGATGCTGGGGTGCACTGCCAGAGGGATCACCTCTAGAAAGGGGGAGGTCATCCTTCCCTTGTACAGATCACTGGTGAGGCCATACTTGGAGTACTGTGTACAGTACTGGTGCCCATACCTCAAAAAGGATGGTAGATTACTAGAGGGGGTGCAGCGTAGGGCTACAAAACTGATCATGGAACTAGGGGAGCTACTGTACAGGGAAAAGTTGAAGGAGCTCAACATGTACTCGCTGGAAGACAGAAGGGAAAGAGGGGACATGATAGAGACCTTTAAGTACTTGAAAGTCCTAAACAAAGTCAAGAAGGTAGGAGTGTTCTGCTTAAAGGGGGAAGGTCACTAGGGGCACAGTCTGAAGTTGGAAAGGGGAAGATTTAGGAGGGAGATGGGGAGGCACTACTTCACAGACAGAGTGGTGGCGGGTTGGAACGCACTGCCAGAGGAGTTAATCGCTCAAAGGACTGTGGATAGCTTTAAGTGGGGCTGGAATTGAGTCAAGGGCAGGGTTAGTGCAGACAAGAACACAAAGGGGGGGAAGGAAGGGGTTTTGGTGGGGGTAGGACAGCTGTAGTGATATGAAACTAAGAGCTGCACAATCGGGCAGACTTGATAGAGCTGTGGGCCTTTTTCTGCTGGCAATTTCGTATATGTGAGTGTTAAACAACAAGAGGGGGGTTTGCCCTTAGCACCTTATGGGAGACCAGCACTGTAGAGTACTCACTGAGGTAGAAAAAGAGTGTCAGGAGTCTCACACAAAAGATTAATACACAAGTTAGCCAACCTTGGAGTGGGTCCCAAGGTGGTAGCCTGGATAAAAAACTGGCTGGACAACAGGACGCAAAGGGTAATAGTAAACAGAGTCCACAGTGAAGAAAGGAAGGTAACTAGTGGGGTACCACAGGGTTCGGTACTGGGACCGGTCCTCTTTAATGTCTTTATAAGTGACATTGCAGAGCACCTGGAAGGAAAGGTATGTCTCTTTGCAAATGACACAAAGATCTGTAACAGAGTTGATACACAAGATCCTGCACCATTTTGGTTGCCCTCCTCTGGACAGCCTCCACTCTGTCTATGTCTTTGCGGAGATGGGGTCTCCAGAACTGCACACAGTACTCCAGATGGGGTCACACCAACTGTCTGTACAGAAGGATAACAACTTCCTGTTTTCTACTATTGATGCCTCTTCCTATGCATCCCAGTATCCCCCCAGCCTTCCTTACATAGAATTTGACGGCAGATAAGGACAGCTTGGCCCACCTAGTCTGCCTATTTCCTACCTAACTGATAAGCTGCAGATCCTAGTTAACCAACAGCTTACTTCCTCCTACCCCCCACTAGGACTGCCTTATGTCTGTCCCATGCATTCTTGAATTCCCCCACTGTTCTTGACTCCACGACCTCCTCAGGGAGGCTGCTCCATGCATCCACAACCCTCTCTGTGAAAAAATACTTCCTCACATTACCTCTGAGCTGTCCCCCCTCTATATCCAAATTGTGCTCCCTTGTTCTTGCACATTTCTTTTTCTGAAAGATGCTACCCTCTTGGGCTTTGTTGATTCCCTTGAGGTAGTTGAAAGTTTCTATCATGTCCCCTCTCTCAGTTCTTTCCTAAAGGGTATACATATTAAGCTCCTTTAGTCTTTCTTCGTATGTCTTCTGGTGCAGACCCTGCACCATTTTGGTTGCCCTCCTCTGGACAGCCTCCACTCTGTCTATGTCTTTGCGGAGATGGGGTCTCCAGAACTGCACACAGTACTCCAGATGGGGTCACACCAACTGTCTGTACAGAAGGATAACAACTTCCTGTTTTCTACTATTGATGCCTCTTCCTATGCATCCCAGTATCCCCCCAGCCTTCCTTACTGCCTTCTCACATTGCTTGCCCACCTTTAGGTCACCTGATATAATTACCCCCAGGTCCCTTTCCATTTTCACTGTTGTCAATATCTCACCCCCCATTGTGTACTCTTCCCTTGGGTTTTTGTTTCCCATATGCATTGCCTTGCACTTCTTTGCATTGAATCTGAGCTGCCATACATTTGACCATTCCTCCAACCTTGCCAAGTCCCTTCTCATCCTTTCCACTCCATCTTCTGTATCAACCCTGTTGCAGATCTTTCTGTCGTCTGCAAAGAGACATACTTTTCCTTCCAGTTCCTCTGCAATGTCACTTATAAAGACATTAAAAAGAACCGGTCCCAGTACTGAACCCTGCGGTGCCCCGCTAGTAACCCTCCTTTCTTCACTGTGTACTCCATTTACTACTACCCTTTGCGTCCTGTTGTCTAGCCAATTTTTTATCCAGGCTACCACCCTGGGACCCACTCCAAGGCTGGCTAACTTGTCTATTAATCTTTTGTGTGGGACTGTGTCAAATGCCTTGCTAAAATCTAGGTAGGCCATGTCCACAGCCCCTCCCTGGTCTACAACTTTGGTCACCCAATCAAAGAAATCTATTAGATTCGTCTGACACAACCTTCCCATCATGAATCCATGCTGCCTTGGGTCCTGTGCCCCACTGGCCTCTAGGTACTCAACAATTCTTTCCTTCAGAAGTGATTCCATCATTTTCCCTATCACTGAGGTCAAACTAACAGGTCTGTAGTTTCCTGCCTCTGTCCTGCTCCCACTTTTGTGAAGAGGAATCAAACTGCCCTCCTCCAGTCCTCAGGTACCACCCCATCCTCCCATGATTTGTTAAAGAGAGTAGTCAGCGGTGTCACTAGTTCTACCCTTAGTTCTTTTAGAATTCTTGGGTGAATCCCATCAGGCCCCTTGCTTTGTCCACCTTCAATTTTATTAGTTCTTTCAGAACCCTTTCTTCTGTAAATGGACTGGTATCAACCCCCGTCTTCAGAGTGTTTCTCTTGTTTGGTTTAGGTACCTCCTCCTTCTCTTCCTTTGTGAATACTGAGCAGAAATATCCGTTCAGTATCACTGCTTTTTCACTGTCACCCTCTACCCACATTCCCTCCCCTTTATTAAGCCTCAGTATCCCTCCTTTGGTCTTTCTTCGCTTCCTAATGTACCTATAAAAGGTCTTATCCCCCTGCTCAACAGAATTGGCTATCCTTTCCTCGGTTTGGACCTTTGCTATTCTGACTGCCTTCCCAGCCTCTTTCTGCTTTAACTGATAAGTTCTCTGTCCTGTTCCTTCTGTGTTTCCTCATATTTCCTGAATGCTATCTTTTTCTCCTTAACCTTCCCTGCCACCTCTTTTGAGAATCATAGCGTTTTTTTCCTTCGTTGTGTTTTGTTGATTTGCTGTTACACAAAGGCTTGTTGCCTCTGTGATGGCTGTTTTGATTACTCCCCATTGTTCCTCCACCCCTCCTTCTTGCCTGTTTGCTAGTGCTTTTCTGAGGCGCTCTCATTTCCCAAAGTCAGCCCTCCTAAAGTCCAATACTCTTGCTTTTGTATGGCTTGATTGTATGGCTGTGTTTATCGTGAACCACACTGTTTGGTGGTCGCTTGTTACCAGATGGCTACCCACTTCTAAATCTGAGATTCTTTCTCCGTCCCCATTTGAGAGTACCAGGTCTAAGATTGCTCCCTCCCGACTGGGTTCCAATACCAGCTGTCTGAGGCATGCCCCCTGTAGGGCATCAAGAATGACCCTGCTCTTCGATATGCCTGCAGCAAAGGTGCTCCAGTTAACATCTGGCATATTCAGGTCCCCCATCAACAATATCTCCCCTTTTTCTGCTATTCTAAGGAAGCCTTCTATCATTTCCTTGTCCATTCCCTCCCCCTGAGATGGGGGTCTGTACACAACCCCCATGTGGATTGTGGTGCCATTTCCTGTCTCCAGGGTGACCCAGACTGCCTCATCTTCTCCGTTTACTCATTAGTTCTGTTGCTTTGATCCCTTCCTTTACATAGAGAGCTACTCCTCCTCCTCCTCTTTTACCCTCCCTGTCCCTCCTGTAGATTGTGTATCCTGGTATGTTGACATCCCAGTCATGGTTCTCTGTGTACCATGTTTCTGTGACTGCCACAATATCCAGGCAACCATCTTCCATCAAGGCCACTAGTTCAGGAAGCTTGTTACACATACTATGGGCATTGGTATTCATCACCCTCCACTTTTTGATAGCCTTACCCCTTTTAGCCCCATTCCTGTGCTTACTGCCGTTGCCTTTTTTTTACATTTACCTCCCTAATAACTTCTCTACCTTGGTGTTTACCTCACTAATTACAATGTTTTGTGGTGGGAGGCTGGGATTTCCCTGCTCCTTTTCAGTGCCTCCCCCCTTGGCTAGTTTAAATGCTTGCCAATGAAGTATTTAAACCTCTCACCTAGGATCCTGGTTCCCCCCTGGACAGATGCAGACCATCACACCAGTATAGGTCTGCATCCCTACAGGTGGCTCCCCAGTCCCCAATGAAGCCAAAACCCTGAGCTCCACACCAGTTTTTCAACCACTCATTGAATTCCCTGGTGAGGAGTGCCCTAGCACCACTCTTGCCATAGACAGGCAGCACCTCCGAGAAGGTTACCGTATGTGCTACTTGTCTAAGGCCCCTCCCCAACTCTACAAACTCCTCTTGCACTGCTCAGATCCCATTCCTAGCCAAGTCATTTGTCCCTAGGTGGACAATGACATCCAGCTCCCTCCCTCGTGCAGCTCCTCCCACGATCCTGAGGATTCGCTTCCTGTCCCTCCAAGTCATGGCGCCAGGAAGGCACCTTATCTCCCTCTCCCCTTCCTCCCCCACTTCCACCCCCCTAATGACTGAGTCGCCCACCAAGAACTATTTCCTTCCCCTGTGGGGTCCCATGCCACCATCCTGTGGGTCTCCTCTGTGAAGGTTCCCAGCATCCTCCTTGGTCTCCACTGCAGGTGCCTCCATAGAGGAACTACTATCCACCAGACAAGCGAATGAATTGTGGAGAGGTACAGCTGGAGGGATGCAACTCTGTTCCACCACCCTCTCCCTCCCTGAGCCCACCTTGGTCCAACCTCTCCTCTTTCTTGGCAACCTCTTAGGTAGTGGCATTGGCCCTGGTGGTCCCTGGGTGGGGGAGGAGGTTTCACGAATCCAAACCAGGTCAGCCTGGAGACGGGCAACCTCTTCTCTCAGACCAGAGAGGTGCCTGCAAATAGGACAGCATCGCAGCCTGCAGAATGTCTCCCGGAACACTCACGGAGATGCACAAAGTTGAAGGTTGATGCAAAATATACTTTTACTTGTTACACATTAGCCAAGGAAAAAAAAGCTACACTGACCACCGGCTAGGGCCCCGGCACTTCGCTCATTGCAGCTACATCAGGAGCCCCTCCATTACTAACTTCTCAGACAGAAAACTGAAAGAAATGAAAATCAGGCACACAGGAGACAGAATACTCAAACAACAAAAAGCTTAAATGCTGTTTACCTTTAGTAGGCAGTGAGAGGATGCACACACAACTCACTCAGTGTTTCACTATTAAGACTTTCTCAACTCTCTTGAGAAAGCCGTAATGGTGAAACACTGAGTGACTTGTATGTACACCTTCACTGCCTAAAAAGGTAAACGGCATTTTATCTTTTTGCTGTTTGAGTACTCTGTCTCCCGTGTGTCCAGTACTGAAGGACTGCTCACCCCTCTGGATGCACTGTGGACCAATTTCCAGCGAGCACAGGTCCCATTTTATGTTTTAAGATTCGCTGAGCCGGGCTGGCTAACTTTGGAGTCTACGTTCCAGTACTTACTCCACTACATGGCCTCCATGGTCTCAAGAGCTGTTGCACCAGCTAACCTGACTGCTCTCTTAGCACCCCAGTGCACAGAATGTGGGCTAAGGTCAGAAATTAATGTTTTCTTCCATACCTGTATGAAAACTAAAAGGCCAGTGTTTTTTTGCGGTATGTAGCCCCAGTACTGTGAAGCTCCCTTCTGCACTGCATAAGGGCAAATCAAACTGAGTTCCTTCATCGCAGCTCTTAAAAGATACCTCTGACAAAAACATATGTACATGTTTTATATGAAACACTGCCTGATACTTGTAATTGCCATATGACATAACATACAGTATATACGTATACCTACACACATATAGTGGCAGCTGTCCTAAAATTCTATTTTATTACAGAACAGTTTATCACATTAAGGTACTGAATAACAGCACTTCATCCTTATAACACTATTATCAATGTACCACATTAGCTGTAGTCTTATCTTTTATATAACATTTTTTTTTTTTACAAACATGTAGTCGCACAGACTATATAAAAGAAATAAACATTATATGGTGTGGACTATCCCTGTTGCACAGCATGGAAGGAACTGGTTTTTGGGTTAGTACCACTGAGAATCCAACTGAGATGAATATTATGAAGTCACTGTACTATAAATAATGAAGAAATTCACAGACGTTAGATAAGACATACGTTTTGGGGAAAACTTAAGCTGAAACCAAACATTCTTTCTCCAGCTATTGCAATAAATTGAACAGGGTTGAATGCAGAGCAAAAACAACTGGTGTCCCTGCATACGTGCCTGTCGATGCAGGCAAGACCTGAAACTGTACCCCCAACCTATGAGGGAGGCATCCATTGCAGGGTCACAGAGAGCTCTGGAAGAATTGTACTCCTCCAGAAGATTCAGATGAGACAACCATCAATGGAGGGCATCCAACATGGGCTGGGTCACCCGGTCCAGCTGATCCAGGTCTGCATGTGTCTGGGACCACTGGTGAGACAGCTCCCATTGCACTGGATGCACAGACCAGTATGACCACTAAACCATGATGGTGGTAGACACCATGAAGCACAGGAGCTTGAGGAAAAACCCACACCATGTGCCACTGTACCACCAGAAAAGACTGGACAACAGATCCTTGACCTTGTTCTGCAGGAGGCAAGCTCTGGCCATCACAGAGTTCAATTCTATCTAAATCAACACAATTACTTGCTTCAGTGTAGGATCGAATTTGCCCAGGTTGACAAGAAGTATTAACTGCCCGAACATCTGTATGACCAGGTCACTGGCCCAATCCACCTTCTGCACTGACCTGCCTGTTCTGAGTCAGTTGTTGTGGCAGGGAACACCCTGATACTCCTGCACCTGAGAAACACTGCCAACAACAACAGACATTTGGTGAAAACCCTCAGAGCTGACAACAGGCTAAGCGGCATGGCTTGAAACTGGTAAAGGCTTCCTTCCTCTTAAAAGTGGAGGAACTGGCAGTGTTATGGACAGATACATGTGTGGAAGTATATGTCCTGGAAGTCCAGGGATCAGACTCACTATCCAAGTGTCAGTGACAGAATGGTATGATTTAGCATGACCATACAAAGTTTCCTTTTGTGGATAAACCAGTCAAGTATTCACATATTTAGGATGGGGTGTCATATCTCCAGTCACATGAGTACCAGAAAGTACCACAACACAAATCCCTGCTGAGCCTAACTTTCTGGAACTGGCTCCATCAGCTGCAGTGCTTGGGAGTTTCAGAACTTTGTACTGAAGCATGGAGATGGAGTCTTACCAGACCATATTCTCCAGAGGAGCACAGGACAAAGAAGGGACGTGGCAGACTCTCAATCTTGAGAGACTATCCTGAGATGACCACTTTCAAAAACCCCTTGCCCACAGCGATGAGGGGCCACTGCAAGAAGAAGTGACAGAACTGACCCAACCAGAAGCTGCAAGGTCTTCAGCATGAAGGGGACAGAGCCTCTCCTCCTTTCACTTCTTGCTTTTTTTTGGTAGATTTGGACACTTGTCCTCTAGAGTTGCTACTTTGGCTGGGGGGGGGGTACTGCTGCAACCTTTGTGGGTCACAGAAGGGAAATGTAAAAGACCTTGCTCTTTGCAGGTATACAGTAGCTTCATGTCTTCCTTGGTGATGGATGTGACAAGCGTCCGAAGTTTTGTTGGTCTTCTCAGTCCTAGTTAGGCAGTCCTTAGCTTTGGGGCCAAACAGGTCTTTATACATGAATGGAAGATTCACCACACTCTGCTAGATCTAAGAAAGGCAAAAATGTACAGTCACGCCCTACTATGTCTGGTTATCATAACTGCCACTGCTTAATTCAATGCTCTGGCTGAGTCAAGGGCAACCTAGAGCTAATGTTTGGCAACCATACACCTAAAGTTCTGGATGCCCATATGGTCCTGTTGGTTATTCTCTGGCAGGAGGGTCCACAGTTCTGCTAGTCATTCTAAGATTGTGGCCACAATGTAGCATAGTTGGCCTGCCTTACACTCCTGGATGCTGCTACATAAACTTTGTGGTCAAAGCTGTCCTGTTTCTAGGACCCCTTGTATGGTGGCTTTGGAGACTTTCCTTGCCTCTTGACCTTACTTAAGACTGTATGTGCTACAAGGAATTCCATGGAAAGAAGTTCTGCATGATAACTGCAGGATCCCTCAAGGGCATAGGGCCCTTTGGAGTCAGAGTCTCAGTACAGTATGTTTGGATGTCTTCTAGGTGAATGGACTGCCTGTTTGGTCAGAGTGACTACCACTGACAGGACCATGTCAGGAAGGCTTGTCAATTCGCTTGCAGCCTTGGTCAAGGGCCCACTGGAAGCTGAGAGTGTGAGAAACCTGAATAGGCTGTGGTCGAGGACAGGTGGTGTTGGCTGGGTCAGGGCCAGATTTCAGGTCAGTTGAAGCACTAAGATGGACACAGATGTGGGTCCTAAGGTTTAGCAGATGCCAGGAAGGTATAGCAGCAACTGGCAACCTGGAAAGTGTGTATGCCACTGGTCCATGAATCACTGTTGCCATGCTGGATTAATTTGCAGTCAATGGACTTGATGCTGATAGCAAAACCCAATGAGGAGGTCAAGGAGTCCAAGGAAGACCCCCTCAACAACTAATGGCAGTGATGCCAATGCTGAGATCAGGAATGATGCTTGGTCCCAGGTGACCTGGGACGCTTGTATGAATCGACCTGACGGAGGAGAGGGCATGACAACAGTCTCAGGCCTAACCAGCAAGCTAATCGGCACTGGAGGAAGTGACTGCTCCTTCAGAATAGGTATGACCATCGGCTGAGCACTGGTTGGACCTGACCCATGTACCCTGGCATCGTGGTTGGGCAAGATCAGATAAAAATAGATTGGGCTGGGAAGACAAGGGGGGTGTTGACCCACTGAGGCCTCTGTTGGTAGTGTCCCTACTGCAAACAAATTGGACTGCCCTACCAGATGATCAATTGGTATCAGTTGGTTCAGCTGTCCAGATGGAATTTCTGTGGACATATCGTGCGGGTTCACCAGCTATTTGGCTTCCTTTAATGGTGACTGTTGTGACAGAAGCTCTTGTTGAGGACACCAAGACCAGCCTTGTAAGTGTCTCAGACTCCTAGAGTGTTGTCCACTCTTCTTGAACTTGTAATATCTGGAAGGTGATTCTTCATTGTAGCAGACCACATACTTGAACCCAGGTCAGGCAGTTGATGGTGAATCCACATTCTATTACAGAAACCACATCAACTTATGAAACAGCTTCCTCTCCCCTGAAGGCCAGCTGTTCCAGTCGTAGGTTGAGATTCCCTTCTAGAAGATGGATGAGAACTTTCTGCTCAATGACCTCCACCACACGCTGGCCTGAGTCTGGTAGGAATGAGTCCCATCCAATCTCCTTCCTTCCCTTTGAGCATTTTACCCTCGCCTGACTGTCAGGGCATTGCAAGACACCAGTGGCAATTACTTACTTCATAAGTAAGGTCCATGTGCAAGTAAGCATCATGTGCATCAGAGACAGAAATTGTAAACTTGCAAATAATGCACCTTTTAAAACCTTGCTTCTTTGCTGATCCATAGCATTGACTGAGCAAAACGTCAGAGATACAGTGCACACAATGAGTTGAAACAAAAAGATAAGCTGTTGAAAATGGACAAAATAGCCTGAAAATGGCAAAACCCTAAATCACAAGCAGGAGCTATGAAGGAAGTGATCAGTCGTTTTCAGCAGAAAGAAAGATGGGACAGTGGTAGGGATGGACCTGGGAGGACAGCTGAATGAGTGATACAGGAGTCAAGCTTGAAGACTGTTCCAGTGATGGAGTGCATGCAAAGTGGGGTGGGGTGGGACTTGGATGCTCACCTGCCTATAGAATAATAGTCTCGTGTTTAAAGTACTCAGAGGAGTCTTACTCTGGTGTGCAGAATCATGAACAGGTAATTGCCAAAGGGTAGAGGAAGACTATGAACCCCAATTCATTTAATAAATCATGTTTTATTTTAATTAGAGAATATGAACGAACCAACTAAGGTCTCCAGACAATGTTTCGTGGCCAAAAGGCCACTTCCTTCGAGGCCCACAATGGTCTAGAAGCTTACAATTTCACTACTTTCACACCAGCTACAGTAGGTGGGTCAAAAAGCTTGGTTTCTTCAGAATTTCACAGGGTTTGCTCAGCTGTGTCTGCTATTCTTTTTTTTTTGCTTAAAACTTTTATTAAGGTTTTGCATATAACAACAGTTACATACATTGTTAAAACAAGCATACTATAAACAGTTAAAACTCGAACAACTATTTACAAAGGTCCACATATACCACATAAATCATTTTCTCTATTCTATTACTATTAATCTACTTCTTTCCACCAATTCATGAATTTATATGCTGCTTGATATACCCCCCCCCCTTTTTGCTATTGACCCCACTGCCTAGGCCTTAACTCACAGCCTGTAAGACCAATGCTTCTTCCATGGTCAGTGTTGCTAAAAAGGGGCTCCATATAGATAGAAAGGTCTCTGTTTTATCTCTAATCTGATAAGATCTCTTTTCCATTACCAAAGGCCCTATAATCAAACAGCGCCACTGCTCAATGGAAGGATTCACTGCCGATACCCAAGTGTTCAGAATGGCCTGTCTGGCCTGTGAAAGCAGCACTCAGCCATTTTCTATGTGGGGACCACTCCTCTCCCTCTCCCGCCTCCATGCCAAACAGCAAGTCAATTGGAGTGAAAGGTACATCTGAACCCAGCATACCACTCAGGGTCTGTGCTATCCTTCTCCAGAATACTTGTAATCTGGGGCTTGCCCAGAAGCAGTGGAAATATGTACCTCTCTGTTCCTTGCACCTACTACAAGTTTCAGTTACTTCCGACTGGTATCTGTGTAGCACCACCGGGGGGCATTAGAGCCTATGTACAAATTTATAAGCTGATTCCTTATATTTATTTGAAAGGAGTATGCCCATATGTATTTCTAATATAAGCCCCCAATTATAATCAGAAATTGGGAACCCCAAATCCTTTTCCAATAGACTCCAAGTACTGTGTGTCATATCTCGAATATTATCTCGTATTATATGCACCATAGCCCCCACCATACCCTTAGGATCCCTCCTAGCCTTGCAAATCAAGGCCTCTGCCTTTTCTAATGATACTGCCTGAGGCCCTTGCTTCCTTCTCTGTTTACAGTAGTCCCTGACCTGAAAGAACCGAAACAAGTTATTATTTGGCACCCCTCTGGTCTCCCTGAGCTCTTGAAAAAGAGCATATATCCTTCCCCCTGAGGAGGTCTCCTATATATTGCACCCCCAGTGTCCCACTCCTCAAATCCTGGGTCCTCCAGTCCCTGCCAAAAGAAAGGGTTTCCGAAGAACGGTAGGAGTATCGTCTCTGCCTCCTGTCCCCCCAGTGCCTTCTTACTCTGTGTCCAGCTTTCCAGTACCATCAGCACCATCGGGTTGAACTGATCCTGGGAAACATATGCCCTCCTCCCTCCTTTAGCCAGCTATGCTGAGAGCCTGTCCTGGGCCTCCATTTCTTCCAGATTTATCCAACTAGCAGCCTCAGGTATGGCAACCCAATCCTTTACGATTCTCAATTGTGCAGCCAGGTAATAGCTCTTCATGTCAGGAAAATTTAACCCTCCACCCCTTGAGCTTGCCTTTAACCTGCCCAAGCTGATTCTAGCCCTTTTCCCCTGCCATAAAAATTCAGAAAAAACCCTCTCTAACTTCTTAGTATCCCTCTTATTAAGGCCCATTGGGAGCATCTGGAGCAGGTAGAGGATCCTTGGTAGGATATTCATTTTGATTAAGTTCATCCGCCCTATCCAGGACAGTGGTAATGCTCTCCACCTCCTCATTTCTGCCACAATGCTGTTAACCATGGGGATATAGTTCAGACAGTAAAGTTCTGGTATATTCTTCCCAATATTTAACTCCAAGTATCTAAAGGAGGAGCGAACCTCTCTTAAGCCCCACATAGCCTTCCCCATTACCATCCCCTTCCCCTGAGACATTACCTCTGACTTATCTAGGTTTATCTTGTATCCTGAGAAGGTGGCGAACCCTTCAATAAGTTCCAGTAAGGGAGGCATGGAGTGCTGTGGATCTCTTAAATACAGGTTCATATCATCCGCATATAGCGACATTTTGTGTTGTTTGTCTCCCTTGCATCCAACTCCCTTAATATGCAGATTCTGCCTAATGGCCATGGCCAAGGGCTCAATTGCCAAATCAAATAATAGTGGGGAAAGCGGACATCCCTGTCTCGTACCCCTAAACAAGGAGAACCACTCTGACAGCACCCCATTGGTCAGCAACACAGCCTGTGGAGAGCTGTACAAAGCCCTAATCATACCAATGAATCTTTCTCCTAGGCCGAATCTGCCCAAAACCTCGAAGAGGTGTCCCCATTCAATTTGATCAAAAGCCTTCTCGGCGTCCAGGGACAAAACTGCTGTCATGCCTGGACGCCGAGAAGAGCAATGCACTACATTCAGGACCTTCCTCACATTATGATAGGAGTGCCTTCCCTGTATAAAGGTTGTTTGATCTGGGTGTATTAGCTGGGGGAGCAACACATCCAGTCGGGCAGCCAGGACCTTAGCATAGATCTTAGCATCCACATTCAGCAGGGATATAGGCCTATAAGAGGCACATACCTGGGGGTTCCTTCCGGGTGTCGGAATGACACATATCATCGCTACCTCCATAGTGGACGGAAGTGAATTCCCCTCCCTAGGTTCCCAAAATAATTCCCACAGCAAATCCACCATCCCCGTCCCATTCCCTTATAAAACTCAGCTGGGAGACCGTCTGGCCCAGAGCCTTACCAGACTTCATGCGCTGTATGGCCACTCTGATTTCTTCCTTGGAGAATTCCCTGTTCAGGTCTTCCCGCTGCTTCTCAGTGATTCCTGGAATTTTGACCTTGTCCAAAAATTCCCTTGCCCTATCCATTGTACCTTCACATTCAGCCTTATATAGGGCCTGGTAAAACCTCTTAAACCTATCCCCAATAACTTGGGGTTCCCCGATCAGGGCTCCCCCTTACCCTCATATCTCCTGACTTCTCACGCTCCCCCTTCCACCCCTGATAAGATTCACCAGCATGGGTCCTGGTTTATTGCCCCATTCGTAGAATTTGTGTTTCAGGAACAATATCTAGGTTCTTGCTTGCTCTGCCAGCATATTATTTAGGGTCCCCCTTGCCGCTGCCAGCATCTGTAGCACCTCCCCCCCCCCAGCTGCCCTACGCTCCAGTTCCCTAACCTTCAGATGCAGCTCCTCCTGACACTTAAGCTGTTCCTTTTTATGCCTTGCCACGTACCCTATGATGGCTCCTCTTAGGTACGCCTTCCCTGCATCCCAGAACACCTGTATGGATGGCGCTGTGTCTTTATTAAGCTCCACACAACTCCCTAGCTGCTCTTTCAGAAAGGTCCTAAACTCCTCTTTTCCTATCAGGTACACTGGGAATCTCCATGAAGCAGGTTTCAGCCCTTTGGCATCAAATTCTAATGCCATAACCACCATGGCATGATCTGAAATGTGTATAGGCCCGTGCTTAATCTCTGCCAACTTGTGATACCACCCCCCTTCAATATAGACGTGATCCAGCCTGGTCCATGACTTATGAGGGCTGGAGTAAAAGGTGTACTCCCTGAGTATTGGATCGGCCGTTCTCCATGCATCCAGCATATCTAAGTCTACTAAGCCTTCCCTCCACTGCTTCATGCAACTTCCTCCCCGGCCCCTGCCCTCCGTTTGATCCAACTTTGGATCCGGAGTACAACTGAAGTCTCCGCCTATTATCAGCCCCTGAAATTGTTCTCTTATAAGCAGGTCTAAAATGGAGCGATAATACGAAGGCTCAGAAATGGCAAGTGCATATACACTCCCAAATGTAACCCGTGCCCCATGCAACATTCCTTCTACAAACACATATCTTCCTTCATTCTTGTCTTGCACCACTCTCATTACCTTAAAGGGGAGGTGCCTGTGTATTAATACCACCACCCCCCTCTTGTGTGAGGAGAAGGAAGCAGCATGGCATGTCCCTACCCAATTTCTCACCAGCTTCTGGTGCTCTGCAGGTGTCAAGTGTGTTTCTTGTAGTAAGGTTACTTGGGCACGCACCCTCCTAAGAGCCGTCAGAAGGCTGGTACGTTTAACCGGAGAGGAAAAGCCCCGAACAATCCATGAGACAATATTTACCTTCTCCTTCTGAGCCATCATGACATTACTATGTTCATCCCCTCCCCGGCCCTTACAGCGGAGTTCCAATCTGCAGCCATCAAAGTGGGCATCATTTAGTCTCTTACTTTATATTGCAGTGTGGACCTAACAATTAAGTCTAATTCTAAACACATAACATATAACATTTGAACCATGCCCCTCCCCTCCAAACTATGTACAATACAATCTCCCCTTCTCCCCCCAGAAACATACAACATTTCCACAACAAGTATGTTCTCCCCCGTCAGTATTCTAAAGGGTTTGATTAAAAAAAAGAGTGATAAACCTTTTCTACCCCCCCCCGGGTTACTCTACTCTCTTTCCACCAGTCTCTCTTTCCACCAGCTCGTTTAGATACAGACTCATTCTCGAACCCATTGAATTCCCCTTCCTCTGCATTCAAGACAGGATATTTATCAATACCCTATCCCTTCAAATCAGCAGCCCTCCTTTCCGTTACACTTTTCCCTCCTTTCCCTCTTTCAGTCCATCCTCTATACATAAGCATGCATGCTCATCTATCCTCTCCCTCGCCCAAATGAGCTGCCTCTACCCCCCCCCAAAGGCTCGCCGCATGATTCCAGTCTCCTAGCGCAGGCCCCCTGCAAGTCGGGTCTCAACACTATTCCCATTTAATGGTGCGGGGTTGGCCACCTCATTAATGATATGACCAGGACAATAGCTCCTCAGTAACCGCATCCGGGTGCTGCAATACATTTTGGCCCTGTATAGCAGAACTGAACCCCCTTCTTATCCCCTTCTACCCCTCCAATTATACGTAGACATGCAAACTCCTTTATTCCCACCTCGCCCAAATAAGCTGTGTACCTTTTTTCCACGAGGCTAGGCCACACGAGTCAGTTTCAACGCACAGGCCCCCCCTCGCGAGTCGGGTCTTAGCATTCCTCCCATTTCGATGGAGCAGGCGGAGTGTGGACCACACACAGCAATCGTCTCTCAGGGCCAAAATCAGCCCTCCCATGGTCAGTACTCTCTCCAGGACTCTCTCTCCTCAATCAGTTCTCAGTCCAATGTTGCACACGAGTAATACAGGGAAGGCACACACATGCCAGTCTAGTTTAAAGAGGAGCCCACACCAATTACCTCTCAAGGACACCAGCGATAACGGTCAGGACAAGCGCCCTTCGTTAGTCCCATCCGAATGCTGCAGTAAGTTTTGACTCAACCCTCTCAATACTACAAATATTTACAACAAAACTGGATGTCTTCTCCCTCCAGCTAGCGTGAACTCTTTCCCTTCTGAAATAGTCATTCTATCTTTTTCTTTAGCTCCACTACGAATTTAGCTGCTTTGTCTACATCCCAGAAGCTATACGTAGCTCCTTCATGTCGGATTTTCATAGTGGCCGGAAAAATCATATACCATTCAATTTTTAAACGCTGGCAGTCAGCAATCACTTCATTAAACTCCCGCCTCTTTTTCCCGACTCTCATGGAATGATCTTGGGATATAAACAGGAGCACTCCTTCATACCTTAGCTCAGCAACACTCTTATACGCCTTCCACATCTCTTGCCTATCTTGGAAGTTGTGGAAACGGAATATTATCTGCCTCGACGGGTGTCCTTCCTGGGGCCACGGCTGCACCACCCAAGGCGCTCGCTCTATCCTGTACCGGCTCCCTTTCAGGTTCAGGCCCAGTAAAGCAGGCAGTTTTCTTCCACAGAATTCAAGCATGTCGGAGCCTTCCTTACCTTCAGGGAGGCCCCGGAGCCGCAAGTTGGACCGCCAATGATAATTTTCCTGCTAGTCCAGGGCCTCCCTGAGGTCTTGCACTTGTTTCTCCAAGTCCTCGAGGTGTTTCGGAATTGGGTTTAGAGTATCCTCTGCAACCGAGATATGGCCCTCCGCTTCCTCCAGCCGCTCCTGCTGCTGTTCTAGTACGAATCTATCGTGGCCAACCTGCGGTCGATTTTTCCTTCCAGCCTTTCAAGTTGCAGGGGGGGGACAAAGCATCCATCAGTTGCTCCTTCAGTTCCCGGCCTATCAATGTCATTTCAGCGGCCGAGATAGAGATAGGGCCCACAGTATTCAACTGTCCCATAGTTGGCAGCTTCTTACTATTTTTTGTTCCTGCCCGCTGCGATTTGCAACCCGTCGGCACCACATATTCATCCATGGTATAGGCTCTAGCTTTTAATCTCCTTTATTGCTGTCTCAAACGAAAGATTACGGTAGATTCTATAATTTTATCAACCAGGGGAGTGGAGCTCGACAAAGGCACGTCCTCACGCCATAAAGCGGTCACGTGACCCCCATGTCTGCTATTCTAATCACGTTCCACCTGGAGTATCTTCCACAGCTTGTTATTAGTCATCAGATGGCCTGCTCACTACTCCACCCTTGGTAGTAGCTTTCTGACCCACCTAGCTGGTGTGAAAGTAATGAAACCATAAGCTTCAAGACCACTGTTGGCCCTGAGAAAGTGGCCCCTTGACCACAAAATGTTGGCCAGAGATCTTATGTGGCTAATTCATATTCCCTTGTTAAAATAAAAAATGATTTATTAAATGAATTGGAGGTCAGAGTCTTCCTCTACCATTTGGCAATCATCTGTTCCAATAACTGAGCACACTCAGTGGATACTGGCTAA
This sequence comes from Neoceratodus forsteri, assembly GCA_016271365.2. NCBI lineage: Eukaryota > Metazoa > Chordata > Ceratodontiformes > Ceratodontidae > Neoceratodus > Neoceratodus forsteri. The sequence continues at coordinate 1,289,864,479 of CM028131.1, read as the reverse complement.
TTGTGGATAGTTAACTCAGCCTAGGCAGTAAGAACAGGTTACTCATCTGTAACAGTAGTTCTAGGAGTGGTATATGTTGCTCATCCACACTCTCTGGCATGTCCCTTTCCCTTTAAATCTTGCCGGAAAGTCTTCAAGCTGGCTCCTCCCACCCACCTGGGTGGTAAATACCTCGGCTCCGCCCCATGACGCCAGATCTTAGCCCGCTGGAAGCAAGGTGGTGCGCCTAAAGCTGGGGAGGTCGGGTGGGTGCGTGTGGATGAACAACATATATCACTCCTAGAACTACTGTTACAGGTGAGTAACCTGTTCTTCTATAAGCGTAGATATGTTGTTCATCCACACTCTCTGGCAGACTCCAAGCAGTTCTCCGGGAGGAGGGAGGCAAGGCGCACACCCCCTATTTAGGAAACAGAGATTGGAAGCCGAGGCCCCAAAACCAGCATCCCAGCGTGACTCAAGGTCGATGTGGTAGTGGGTAATGAAGGTGTTTGCTGACTTCCAGGTAGCAGCCTGACAAATATCCTGGATAGGGATGTCCCTGGAAGCAGCCACCGATGAAGCAGTATGACGGGAAGAATGAGCTCTTATCCCTCTGGGAGGCTCCTTGCCCACCAACTCATAGCACAGATCTATGCATAACGTGATCCATCTTGCAATGGTCCGTTTAGTTGCAGGTCTACCAGAAGCAGCTTCAGCGTAGATGACAAACAGCTGGCGAACCTCTCCCCGAATTTCCGCCGTCCTCTCCTTATAACAGGAGAAAGCACATCTCAGGTCCAGAGTATGGAGCCTTTCGTCGACTCGAGTGAAGCTAGGTAGTAAACTGGCAGAGTCAACATCTGGTTAAGGTGAAACTCTGAAACCACCTTCGGAAGGAATTTCGGGTTGGGGCGTAGGACAACTTTGTCCCTGTGGAAGACCAGATAAGGAGAGTCCACCGAGAGCGCCTGGAGCTCCCATGTCCTTCTGGCTGACGTGATAGCCACCAGGAAGGCAGTCTTCCACGACAAGTGAGACAAAGCACACTTGTGCATGGGTTCAAATGGCTTGCCCATGAGTTTTGCCAAAACCAGCAAGAGATCTCACAGAGGTGGAGGTTCACGCATCGGAGGGGATATGTGATCCAGGCCTTTGAAAAAGCATCTGACCACTGTCTCCTGTGCCAATGTCGGCTGACCGGCCCGCGCCCAGTAAGCAGAAATGGCTGCCAGGTGCACACGAAGGGTCGATGACCGTAGACCCCCTTTGGAGAGCGAGACCAAAGGTAGTGTAGAATGTTAGCCACAGAGCAGAATAAGGGGTCCAGACTCTTACCCTGATACCAAATGGAAAACCATTTCCATTTGAAGGCATAACACTTCCCGGTCAATTCCTTACGAAATGCCTCCACCACGGTGTTGACATCCTCGGAAAGACCCAGAGCCTGAAACTCTAGCCGCTCAGGTACCAGGCTGTGAGGTGCAGGGATTGAAGGTCCGGATGGAATACCTTCCCCTGGTTCAATTATATCAGGTCCAGGCGTGTACAAAGCCGCTCCGGGCCTTGCAGCTGAGGCTGAGGAGATCTGGATACCAGAACTGGCGGGTCCAATCTGGGGCTACCAGGATCACATTCGCCTTGTCCCTCCTCACCTTGAGTAACACCTTATGAATCAAGGAAAATGGAGGGAAGGCATAGAGAAGGCCTGGGGTCCATGGCCTCAAGAAGGCATCCCCCTGCAGCGAGCTCTGCTGAGGGGGGGCGGGCATGGTACAGACTCAGCTTGGTGTTTTCCCTGGAGGCAAAAGGTCCACCAATGGCTTGCCCCAACAGGAGAACAGATTGTAAGCTAACTATGAATGGAGAGACCACTTGTGGGATGTCTGGCCTAAGCGACTGAGAGCATCCGCCAGTTGGCTCAAGACTCCTGCCACATGGATGGCTAGTAGATCCACCTCCAACCGGGTGACGAGTGTCCAGATTCGGAGTGCCTCCTTGCAGAGCAGATGGAAGTGCATGCCGCCCTGTTTGTTGAGGTAGTACATGGTAGTGGTATTGTCAGTCTAGACTTGAACCGCTTGACCCGGGAGCTGAGGACTGAAAGCTGACAGTGCCAGTCTGACTGCTCTGAGCTCCAACAGGTTGACGTGGCATCGGGACTCCTTGGGGGTCCAGAACCCATGGGCCCTGTTGTCCCCCATGTGGGCTCCCCAGCCCATGAGAGAGGAATCGGTCGTCAGGACGACTGTCGGCTCTGGGTGGACAAATGGGATCCCTTCCTGCAACCGTTCTGGGGTGGTCCACCACTGGAGAGTGTCCCACATCTTCTGGGTCACAGTGATCAGCTGATTGAAATGACCCTGGCGCTGAGTCCACTGGGCAGCCAGCTCCCACTGAAGGGGGGTGCATGTGCCACCTGGCCCAATGGACCATGGAGGTGCAGACCGCCATGTAACCCAGAAGGTGCAGAAAGTCTCGGGCAGGGCGCAAGTGCCCAACCAGAAATGATCGGCCAAAGGAGGAAAGAACCTCCGCCCTGTCCGCCAGGAGTCGAGCTCTGGCTTGAAATGAGTCAAGCTCTGTCCCGTTGAAGTCCATCACCTGAGAGGGGCACAAGTTCCGTCTTGGCTTCGTTGATAAGGAGGCAGAGTTGGGAGCAGGTTCGGAGGGCCAGATCCCTGGACCTCTCCACCTCCTGAAGGGAGGAACCTGCCAGGAGCCAGTCATTAAGATAAGGGTAAATCTGAACTCCTCTATGCCGAAGATGGTCTGCCACCACTGCAATGCACTTGGTGAAGATCCATGGGGCTGATAACAGGCCAAACGGCATGGCTCAGAACTCGTACAGGGTCCCCTCCACCCTGAAGCAGAGGAACCGCTGGTGAGACGGACGGATTGGGACGTGAAAGAACACGTCCTGTAGATCCAGTGAACAGAACCACATGTTTCGCTCCAGAGATAGTATGATCTGGTTCAGAGTTACCATCCAGAAGGTGCAAGACCTGAGATATTGATTCAGGTCGTGGAGATCTAGGATGGGGCGCCAACCCCCCATCCACTTAGGGCACCAGGAAGTACCTGGACACAAAGCCTGGGTCTGTAGGAGGATCCGGCACTGGAGCTACCGCCTCCTGGTGGAGGAGCTAGGCAATGTCGTCCCGAAGGGCTGACTGAGTGTAAGCTGAGACCCTTTCCTCCCGAGGGGCACGGGCTCAGCTGGGAGGGTACTGTTAGAATTTCAAAGGCAGTCCCTGTCCGACCACTTCGAGAACCCACCTGTCCGAAGTGATATCGGACCAGGCGGAAAGGAAGTGGCGGAGCCAACCCCCCATGGGAGGACCCAGAGCTTGCATGACGGGTGTAGGGGTGGCAACCCCCAACCCATCACTGAGCAGGCTTAGAGGAGGAGGAGGCTCCTGGGCCAGTACCTCGGCCTCCTTTACGGGGCTGTTGGGGACCATGCTTGGGCCTGGGGCAAAAAGCTTGAGCCTGCTGCTGCTGTTGCTGCTGGCTTCCTTGAAAGGAGGGCTGCCTAACCGCAGGGGAAGAGTGCCAGAAAGGCTTCTTCTTGCACGTCTGCTGGTTCTTGCCTGAAGAACCCTTCACAGAGGTAGCATTCAAGGTGGCACTGGACTGTTGTATGCGCTGGAGGTGACCAGCCCCTCCTGGACTGAAGAGATCAGTGCCTAGGAAGGGCACGTCAGCCAACTTGTGCTGAGTATCAGCCAGACAGGAGGATAACCTCAGCCAGGCCCTGCGGCGAGTGGCCACTGTGGCTGCTAAGGAGCAGGCACAGGAATCTCCAATGTCCAGGGCCGTCTGAAGCTGCTGTTTCGCAACAGCATGGCCCTGGTCACAGACTGCTTCACCGTAGTCTGCATGTCTGCTGGGAGATGAGGGAGGACTTCATCTAATGACCCTAAGAGGGCATGAGAGAAGTGTGCCATGCTCACAGCTGAGCTGGCCTGACGAAGGCCTAAGGATGAGGCTGCATAGACCTTCCGGGCAGAATGGTCCATATTCTTGGACTCCTTGTCCGGAGGATGGTCAGTATCGGTTGAGCTATCAGTGTGTCTGAACACAGAAGCAGTCACAAGAGTGTACTTGTGGGCCATGCGGGCAGACGGAGCTGGACAGGAGGCAGGGCGCTGCCATAGCTCAAGGGCTGGGCCAACAATGGCTTCAACCATTGGAAAGGCCTCCATCGGGGTATCCCCCCCTTGAGAATATCCATAAGGGGGTATTCCGCAGTTGTTTGGATAGGCTTCAAGGGCATTCCGGTAGACTCGGAAATCAGGTGGAGGATGCCCTGAAAGGAGGAAGGACCATCCTCCAAACCTGCCATTGATGACTCGTCATTCCCCGGATGAGAGTGCAAACCAATAGCATCCAAGTCCGAAGAGTCGGGGTATAGTCGTCTCCTGCCTATGTCTCCCTCGATGCGCCGGGGGTGATCGGGGACAACATTGATGGACAGACGACGGGGCAGTCCGGTGTCTGTCCGGTCCTCTTTCGAGGGAGCCCCTCCATGCTAGGCAGTGGTTCCACCAAAATAGGTGGGGAGACCAAAATAGGCCGGGCTAGAATGCGTGCCAGCCTCACAGGTGGGAGAACCAAAGCCTTCGGTTCTGGAGGGGTTGGTGTTGGCCTGAGAGGCGGGGGCCAAGTAATGGCCGGTGCTGCCGGCAAAGCCGGCTTTTGGCCGGTCAGAATCAGCTGTTGCCACATGAGATCCTCATAATATCGACGGAGTTTCCATTGAAGTCTCTCCTCGTCTGAGGAGGATGAGGATGAGGATCGATGGCGACGTCTCTTTCTGGAGTGCTTGTAACCTTTCTTCGGTTTTTCGACCGAAGGGGTCCTGGTCCTCAATCGAGACCAACGTGGTCGGCTTGTTCAATCGGGAGATGCTGGAGTCGGAGAGAACCGAGGTTCTGGCACTTTCCCCTCGATCGGGACACCCAAAGGCAGGGTCTCCTCGTCGGGGAAGGAAAGGACAGGTGTCCTTTCTAAGGAGTCGTTGACCAGAGTCTGCGACAAAGGCTCAATTGGGTCGAGAGTGATCTTGGCTGGTTCAGCCATTTCCTCGGTCTCGGTGACTTTGCCTGACGGAAGGTCCGCAAAGCCGGCGGCCAAGGAAGTGATCTCGACCGAGGTCGAGACCGCAATTTCCTGTGAGTCGGACCTCTCTCGGTCCCAGGAACATCTCCTTCTGGAGGAAGACGACTTGGGATCCTTGTCCCTCTTCCGAGGGCGGGAGGAGTGCGAGCCCGAGGGTGCCTCACCCCTGGTGGGGAGAGACTGGCACAACTCCCAAAAGGACTCAGTAAGGGCAGAGCCAAGGTTGAGAGGTACGAAAAAACTTCGGCTGGCCGAAGCTTGAGCAGCTTCCTCTTTAAAAGCCGCCATCTGATCAAGCCATTCGGCAGATCCCATGGCCGCGGAAACCGCCCACCTTGCCTCCTTCAATTTCACTGGTGGATTGTGAAGCTCCGGTCACCCCAATTTTAGGCGCACCTTGCAGTCATCCAGGACGTTGGGATGGAAGGCCAGACAGATGGTGCAAGAGGTGGTGTCATGAACTACACCTAAGCAATAGACACACGAGAGGTGGGGATCAGTGCGTGACATTTTCTGGCCGCAGGAACAGCAGCGAAATCCGGGGAATGATTTGTCATCCATGTCCAATGCGCTAGGATCGGAATTGTAAACTCTAATGAGTTTCAGAGAAAGCGTTTGTGGTGAAAACCGACGTTGAGAATCCAGGGCCTACGAACTGCTGAGGTAGCACGAGGGAACCTGAATCTTCCAGTGGAAAGGAAAATCTGGCATCATGGGGCAGAGCCGAGGTATTTACCACCCAGGTGCGTGGGAGGAGCCAGCTTGAAGACTTTCCGGTGAGATTTAAAGGGGAAAGGGACATGCTAGAGCGTGTGGATGAACAACACATTCACGCTCCTAGAAGAACGTGCTTTCTTGGAATAAGGATTCTGAAAGTGTTGTGAGGAAATCTCAACTGCTTCTGACATGAGTGTCTTTGAGGACAGAACCGGTCACCCAATCATGCTGAGGTCATTTTGGGAGGGGATGAAGGGACCAGCATTATTTCACAGGTAACAAGCTAGCAATCCCTCCAGTGGAGTGGGCTCAGAATACACAGTAGGTCAGCAAAAAGAGGACCTCACCGCTCTGATGTAGGGGGAAACACAGTTTTACAGGTAGAAAAAGGCCAACAGTCTATCAAGTCTGCCAGGTCTCTACCTTAGCTCCACCAGTCTAACACTTACTGGGCCTAGGTAGTGCTTCCTTTTGGTAGCGCGGCCTTGTTCTTTGACTGCATTTCTCCCCCATCCCCACAGTTTTTTTCCCAATTAGCCCATCTGTCTACTGCACCCTCTTCTGAAACCTGTAACTGTCTCCATGTTAACCACTTCTGTGAGCAAACAGTTACACTTGCCCACCACCCTTTCCACAGAGAAGTACTTCCTTGCATCCCTCCTAAACATCCCACCCACTAACTTATAGTTTGCTTGTCACTGACCCCTCACTTTGCCCGTTGCTGGCAATCCATCCTGATTATTCCCTTCTGCTATCTGAATGTCTCTATCATATCGCCTTTTTCCATTTTGGATGGGAGTACATGTTCAGGCCAGTTAGTCTATCCTCATAGGTCTTCCCTGCTGTCCATTTAACATTTTGGTTGCCCTTCTTTGGGCCGACTATGTGATCCCTCTCCTTTTTAAGGGAGGGTTAAATAGCTGCATGCAGTACTCCAGGTGCGGCCTCAGCAATGACCTGTGGAGGGGCAAGATCACATCAAGATCAAATCCTTTATTGTTATAGAAAGTCCCACTTATATACCACAGCATCCTGTTGGTTTTCCCGTATGCCTTGCTGGGAACCACCACAGGTTGCAGACAGCCACATTGCCGGCAGCCCCCGTAGCAACAACAGGAAACCGCCGCTATTGATCCAGCTGCACTCCACAATGACTGCCGGCAAACTGACACTGCAGCCACAACTGACACACCGATGGACTGAGAGGCACATGGCCACTGGACAGACGCACCGGCAATGACCGCCACTGTGGCACTAGACTCAATGACGTACCTCCCTCATCCGTGGAGTACCCGATAGACAGTGGCATGACAGTACGGGATGTGGGCAGGGGTCACCAGTAGACACATCATCTGCATAACATTGGTGACAGAGTCTGCAGCATAGATCCAAGCATTGGGACAGGCGATGCCTCAGACGTAGGTCTGGAGGGTTGTCATAGCATGGAGCTGAGCGCACACACCAAAGGGGATAAAGGGGGCCCAACCAGGGCACCCAGGTCTGCAGATGTGGCAGTCTACTTTGTAGTTGCTGCCAGTGAACCTACTACCACAGTGGAGGGGGGTGTCGGCTGCTGTGGTTGGTTGCCGTTGCGGCAGTCGGCATTTCGGCAGTCGCTCTGCCAGTGTTGGGATTGTGGTGTCGCTCTGACACCGTGCTTCTGCCTTGCTGCACTAAGCAGTGATTTCGCCCCTGTCACTCATGAAAACTCACAGATCCCTTTCCTCTGTTTTCTGATCTACCCTGAACCCCACCCCCAAAATCCAGACATGCATTTTCAGACTTCTCTTTCACATGTGCATATGCTTGCACTTTTTTTTGCCACTTTTTCAGTTTCATCAGATCTTGCTCCTTATAATAGTTTCAAGCAGTTTCCCCATGACTGAGGTCAGATTAACCAGTCTATAGTTGCCCGGGTCTCCCCAGTTCCCACCCTTATGGACAGGTACAACATCAGCCACCCATCAATCTGCTTGGCCAAACCAGTCCCTAGTGAGACGTTGAAAAAGTCTGCCAAGGAAGTGGGGGAAATACTGTACATGAAAAAATATTCTCTGAAAGACTGAAAAAAAAAAAAAACAACAATCATAAGCTAGTAGATAATAATAAAACCAACTTACCAAGTAAGCTCTCCAGAATAATCGTTTGCCGTCATCATCTGGGACTGCGGCATGGGCATCATCAGCTAGCAAATAAAATATGTTATTCTCTTAATCTAGAAAGAAGCACTGCAATATTATAGTAAATCTAACAACCCTGAAAGCACAATTACATTTTAAGAGAGCTCATTTGTAAAACAAGATTATACTTAAAACAGGTATCAAAGCTTGTCTTATGATTGCTCCTTCAAGTGGCTTACGTGTATTGGATCATGACAGCTCCTATTTTAAGTTTTCTTCTTTAATGAAAGCATACATTTCTTATCAATAACAAGCACACAGCACCACTTATCTCTGTTACTGTACATTCAAGGCACAGGTGGTCTAATTAATCTGTTATGGCTTAGGACAAAAACTTTCAGAAACAAGGATCCAGTACAGCCAACCTTGGTAGAAACAAAAAAGAGAACAAAATGGAGAAAAAACAAGAAGGATATGAAAATCAACTGAGAGGGCCATATTACAACTGCACCATGATGTTCAGGCTCTTCAGGAGTGAGCAGAGGATCATGCGGAGAGCTGAAACAGAAGGACACCATCCGGATCTCCAGGATCCTGGAGGGGATTGAGGGCACCGATACAATTAATTTTTTGCAAACAATGCTTAAGGCCTCCCTCCTCCTCCCAGACAACCTCTCACTCAAAATCGACTGTGCACACACAACACTGGGCCCGAAGCCACCACCGGGAGCCAGACCTTGGACAGTGCTAGTTAGATTGCTGCAGTTCCATGAAAAGGAGACGGTCCTGCATACAGCCTGGCAAAAAGGGGCTGTGTACCACATAAACCATTGTCTATACCTAGAAAATGATTACCCCCAGAAGAAAAAATTACTCACCGTAGTGATCTTTTTTCCAAGGTGTCCTTTAGCATCAGTAACTTAAAGCAGCTAGCTGACCAGGTACTACTGCCCAGGAGGTGTGGTTTATGCTAATTATTTAGCATCAGCCAATCAGGAAAGACTTTGGGGGGTGTGCTGAGGAGAAACCGCCTGAGAAGTCACCAGACTTTTTTTCGAAGATAAATAGGCACATGCCCAAAGTTATGAACCAACAGGAATTAAAAATCAAGCAAAAAGCACGTTTAACAATAAACAAGAAAAACTTTGCTTAAAACGAAATCCCAAGGAAAACATAGGAAATTTGGTAGAAGACAAAGGCAGAGACCTCTATAGTCAGGTTGTCAGACTGGGCAGACTGGATGGGCCTTGCGGTCCTTATCTGCTGTCAACTTCTATGTTTCTATGTCAGAGGAGGAAGAGTGGGAGCTTACTGATGCTAAAGGACACCTTGGAAGAAAGAAGATTACTATGGTGAGTAATTTTTTCTTCTTACCCCAGGGGTCCTTTAGCATCAGTAACTTAAAGCAGACTACAAGCAGTGTAGTTGGGAGGAGGGCAGAGAACCTACTTAGGAAAGAGGCTCTGCAGCACCGCCCTTCCAAATGTGGCATCAGATCTATACCATACTATACCATTTGGAGGCAGTATAGCGCAGTGGTCTAAGGCTCTGAGCTGCAAATTTGGTGACATCCAGCAGACCAGACCTGGGTTTGAATCCCACAGCTTCCACTTGAATACTGTGTGACCCTGAGCAAGTCACTTAACCTCCTTGTGCTCCCAGGTCGCTCCTGTAAAAAAGCTTTCAGCTTAGTGTGCTATACCTGGTTAAACAACTAAATAAAATAAAAAAATAAATACATCTAGGCAGTAGTGCTTAGTGAATGTGTGTACAGTCTTCCAAATGGCTGCTTTGCAGACATCCAGCAAAGGGATGTTTCTGTAGCAGCTGCTACCGAGACAGCCATTCCCCTGGTAGAGTGGGCTCTGAGGCCTTCAGGAGGCTGTTTGCCAGCTTGGTCATAGCAGAAACGAATGCAACACTATCCAATGAGAAATAGTTCTCTTAGTGGCTGGTTTACCTCTACCCACTTCCCCATAGGTAAGGAACAGTTGGTTGGAAGAACCCCTAACCTGTTTAGTGGGTTCCAAACAGTGGACAGGGCTCTCTTAACATCCAGGCTATGGAGTTTCTGTTCCCCCAGGAGTGGACTTTTCAGTAAAGAACACTGGTAGGGTAATGGACTGGTTAAGGTGGAACTCAGACACCACCTTGGGTAAAATGTTTCTGTTTGTCCTAAGCTCAAATTTATCCCTGTGGGGAATAATACAGTTGGGCTCAGTACAGAGAGCTTGCAGCTCTGAAATCCTCCTAGCAGAAGTAATGGCAACCCGGAAGACAAGTCTTCCAGGTAACATACTTGAGGTGGGCCGTAGCCATGGGTTCAAAGGGAGACTACTCCATGAGCTTCGCTATACACAGATTAAGGCTCCAAGGGGGAACAGGTTCCCCAACAGGAGGCTGAAGGTGTGACAGGCCTTTACTCTCACACAGTGTTCAAACAGTTTTTTAAACAGATTTTGGCATCCCTACTGAAAGGTAGGCCGAAATAGCAGCCAGACGTAGTTTGAGTGAAGACGGCCTGAGGCCTGGAGATGAACCAGATAGTCCAACAGAGTGATGTCAGAAGCTGAGAAGGGACTAGTTATCCTACCTTTACACCAGATGGAGAATCACTTCCATTTGGCTGCATATGTCTTTTTCGTGTTAGGCTTCTTTGCCATCCTCAGGCTCTTAAGAACCTGTTCTGAGTACTGAGAAGCAGGAAACTCTAACTACTCAAGAGCCAAGCTTTGAGATGAAGAGACTGCAGGTCTGGGTAAGTCACCCCTGAGTGGGGAAGGGTTAGGAGTGAGTGGCTGAGGGGAAGGCAAACGGGCCTGCTGTTCAAAAGAGTTAACAGCATGGGATACCAAACTTGCCTTGGCCCAGCTGGGGCCACCAGAATCATTAGTGTTGATTGGAGCCTGACTTTCAGTAGGACTTTGAAACTGAGAGGAAATAGAGGGAAGGCATGAAGGAACTTCCCTGATCAATCCAACAACAGGGCATCTGTTGGGAGAGTTCCCAGGACTGGTGACCTGCAGCAGAAGACAGGAAGCTGGTGATTGGGGGGGGGGCAAACAGATCTATTTCTGGGGTCTCCCATTTCCTAAACACTGTGGCTAGCACCTGCTTGTTTAGGCACCACTCGAGGTGACCCTGACTTATGCATAGAGATGTGCAAATTTAGAAAATTTCATTCCGCAAAATATTTCGTGAAATTTGTGCATTTCATGAAATATTTAGTGGGTGCAAAATGCGAAATTCCACGGGGTGAAATTTTGCCCGTGAAATAGAAAAATTTGGGTGAAATTTGGTGAAATCTGGGTGAAATTTGGCAAAATTTCACATTTCGCAGTAGAATTTCACACCCAGCAAAAAATTTTGCGGAATGGCAGAATGTCACAAAATGTTTCGCACAGCAAAACTGCTGATTTCGCAGCAATTTCACCTGCAAAATTTTATTTTGCAACATCTCTACTTATGTGGCTGAGGGCATCTGCCAGAGTGTTATTTTTGCCTGGAAGGTGAATGGCTAATACAGTCACCTTGAAGGAATATGCCAAGGTCCAAATCTTCGTGGCCTCTGTTCAGAGGACTCCCTACCTTGGGCCACCTTGTTTGTTTATGCAGAACATGGTAGTGGTGTTGTCAGTACGGACCTGCACCAAGTGGCCTTTGATGTGAGGATTTTAGTGCTAGATAAATGGCCCCGAGTTCCAGAAGACTGATGTGTCACCTTGACTCCTCTGGGGTCCAAGTACCACTGACAGAGGAATTGTCCAGATGTGCTCCCCATCCCAGCAGGGAAGCATCTGTAGTGATGATTTCTGTAGAAGGTGAGATCTGGAAGGGAACACCTACAGATAAGGTTGACACTGTCCTTCCACCAGCACAGAGCTTGAGAAGATTCTGTGTTACTGGTATAAGTTTGGACAGAGCATTGCTCTTCTGGGACCAGTGGGAGCGTGAGTGATACTGTATGTCCCTCATCCTGTACCTGATGCCTGGGACTATAGCAGTCATGGATGCCAAGTGCAGAGGGACTGGAAGGAAAAGTATGTCTTTTTGCAGATGACACAAAGATCTGCAACAGAGTTGATGCACAAGGTGGGGTGGAAAGGATGAGAAGGGACTTGACAAGGTTAGAGGAACGGTCAAATGTATGGCAGCTTAGATTCAATGCTAAGAAGTGCAAGGTAATGCACCTGGGAAACCAAAACCCAGGGGAAGAGTACACAATGGGGGGTGAGATACTAACAACAACAAAAATGGAAAGGGACCTGGGGGTAGTCATATCAGATGACCTAAAGGTGGGCAAGCAATGTGAGAGGGCAGCAAGGAGGGTTGGGGATACTGGGATGCATAGGGAGGCATCACCAGTAGAAAACAGGAAGTTATTATCCCTCTGTATAGACAGCTGGTCAGACCCCATCTGGAGTATTGAGTGCAATTCTGGAGACCCAATCTCTGCAAAGACATAGACAGGATGGAAGCTGTCCAGAGGAGGGCAACTAAAATGGTGCAGGGTCTGCACCAGAAGACATATGAAGAGAGACTTAAGGAGCTTAATATGAATAGCCTTGAGGAAAGGAGAGAGAGGGGAGACAGAATAGAAACTTTCAAGTACCTCAAGGGAATCAACAAAGTCCAAGAGGGTAGCATCTTTTAAAACAAGAGGTGTGCAAGAACAAGGGAGCACAATTTGAAGATAGAGGGGGGTCGGCTCAGAGGTAATTTAAGGAAGTATTTTTTCACAGAGAGGGTTGTGGATGCATTGAATGTCCTTCCGGAGGAGGTTGTGGAGTCAAAAACAGTGGTGGAATTCAAGCATGCATGGGACAGTCATAAGGCAATTCTAGGGGGTGGGGGCAGAAAGAAGTAGGCTGCTGGATAACTAGGATCTCCAGCTTATCTATTAGGTAGGGAAATGGGCAGACTGGGTGGGCCAAGCGGTCCTTATCTGCCGTCAAATTCTATGTTTCTATGTCCCAGGAGTTTTAAGACGTGTCTGGCTGGCCTTGGATTGCCCAGGGCAAAAGAGTCTGCCACTGCTACCAAATTCTGAATTCTTTCTGGTGGCAAGAAGGCCCTGCTCTGCTTTGTGTCTAACTGTGCCCCTATGAATGTTAGGAGCTGGGTTGGCCCTAAGTGAGATTTCTTTAGATTTATGAGGAAGGCTAAGGAAAGCAGAGTGCTTTTTGTGATCAACAGGAACTCCAGGACCTGACCTGGGGTTTTCCCTACTATCAGCCAGTTGTCCAGGTAGAGATACACTGAAACCCCTTGTTTTCTGAGATGTGCTGCCATGACAGACAGACATTTGATGAATACCCTTGGCACAGATGTTAGGCCGAAGAGCATGGCTGTGAATTAAAAATGCCCTGAAGGAAGCCTGAACCTCAGGAATTTTCTGTGGGACTGCTTTATAGGGATATGAAAATAGGCATCCTTGAGATCCAGAGAGACTATCCAATCTCTCTCCCCGTTGCAGAGACTGAATGACCATTTTTAGTGTCACCATCCTGAATTTTGGTTTCAGGAGGTGTCTGTTGAGATACCAGAGGTCTAGGATAGGTCACCACTTCCCACTTTTCTTTTGGGTGAGGAAGTATCTGGAGTAAAGGCCTTTGTTTCTCTGCAACGCTGGTACTTTTCCCATCACCCTTGATTCCAGAAGGTTGTTGACATCCAACTCCAGCAGGAGTTTTTCTGATGGGGTTTTGAAAACAGAGAACCCTTTAAGGCTGGCATCATTTTGAAGTAAAGAGGCAGGCCCTTTTCCACTACCTCCGGGACCCAGTTGTCTGAGTTTATGTGGGTCCAAGCTTGGAGGCAGTGGGAGAGCCTGCCTCCTACTGGTGGAGGGGAGGCAATCAAGGCATTTAAGTCGGGCTTTGACTGAGAAGCAGGGACCTGGGAGGTAGCTGTTTTTCTCTGGCCTCTCCTGGCCCTATAGTATCCTCTTGTCTGAGAGTTGTCATACTGAGGGAGAGGACAGGGATAATAGGGAATGGAAAATATCCCCTTCCTCTGTCTGTCTTGGGCTGAGACTTTTGGGTGGAAGCCCTTTGCTTAGTAGTATTGCTCTGGCAGGTGGACTTGTACTCATCCACTTTTTTTCATGTACTCTTCTGTCCTGGAGTCAAACAGAATATTCTTGTCACAGGGAAAGTCCAGAAATTTAGGCTGGGTATCCTGTGTCAGATTGGTAGTTCTCAGGCAGGCAAACCTTCTGAGAGAAATGGCCTGGGCCATAACTCTAGTTGCAGCATCGCTGTTATCATCTGCCATATGGAACTGGTACTTAGTTGCTTCCAGGGCAGTCTTAGCAGTTTCAGTTAAGTCCTGGACCATAGACTTAGACTCCGATTGAGCAATGGCCAGAACCAAATTCCACAAAGCCTTCTGGTATTTGGTTGTACAGGACAAATAAGAAGAGAGGCGGAGAAGCAAAGAAGCAGAGGTTTAAGTTTTCTTTGCAATATAATCTATCTTTCTGTAGTCTTTGTCCGGGGGCAAGGAAGACAAAGGCACTCCAGCTTAATCGCATGCAGCTTGCTGCACTACACTCTCATGCCTAGGGTGGACATGTAAAAATTCAGTGTCTGCCCTGGAGAGCTGGTATTTTTTTTTATCAATTCCTTTATCAACCCCAGGTATAGAAGATGAGGTCTGCAGCAGTTTCATGGTGTTTCTCCTGAAAGCTTTGTAAATAGGAAGAACCATCTTTTTAGGAGGAGGGAGACCTTTGATTTCCCTGTAGTCATCATCCCCCTCCTCTTTCTCCTGGTTAGAATCCTGGCAGAGTATGTTCAGAGTATCCACCAGGTTGCTGGGGAAAAGCTAGCGTGGATGAATTTTCCTCCTGATCTGAAGGAAAAGCACCAAAACAAGAATCAGGGGAAATGTCAGGCTCCAGGGGAGTAACTCTTGAGAGATTATCTGAAGCATCGTAATAATCATCTTCATCATCACCCCCATAAGCCCCTGTATCAGAGGGGGCTGCAGAAGGGTGTTTACTTGACAGGGCAGAAAAAATAGACCCCATGCTTTGTAAGGTCTGGAAAACATGCCAAGCCTTTGCCATATTTGCCATATCTTCAGCCGAAGGCAGCTCCTTCTGAAAGTCAGGGAGACTGTCAGGCTGTGTGTGCTTCAACTTCTATTTGTTTCTTACCCCCTGCCTGATCACCCTTACCATTCCCGGGATTGACAGAAGGCAATTTTTCTTTACACACTTTTTTGGTGCCACGTCATCAGTGGCAGAATCAGGCTTCCTTTTAGATCCAGGCACCTCATCAGTGCCCCTATTATTTTTTAAGTTTTGAAGGAACTTCAGCAGCCCCTTTGGAAGCTCTAGGTTTCGAGGGCACTTCATCAGCACCTGATTTATTATTTTGTTCTTTTGAAGACACTTCATCAGTGCCTCTTTTAGGCTTAGAGGTACTAAATGCTTCACCAGCACCTCTATTAGAATTTTTTGAAGGCCCCTCGTAGATAAGCCTGGGTCTTTTGGAGACTGAAGAGGACCCTTCCTCAGCCATCTCTCGCTAAGCCTCTTTGCTCTGTTTCTCAAGGTTTTGGAACAAAATTTTGAGCAAAGTCAACGGCAATGGTCTGGATCCAAACACTTTTAGCACAGATCATGGGTGTCAGCTATGGCCATAATCCTGTGACAATTTTGGCAAGTTTTAAAACCTGTGGGTCCAGCCCTCTTTTTTAGGATTTCTGACATGCCAATTGGCAGAAACCATTTTAAATCGAATGGTTCCACTACTGTTAGTAATGGAATGCAGTCGGTTCCTTCGCGGTAAAGAACCGCTATTTCTGAAGTAAAAAACACCTTAAAATCACGGTTCATGAAGGAAAAAAGGGAACAGCGATAAAAGATTTAAAAGGAACTGACTAAATACACAAACACGGTTAAAATAAAATAAAGAAAATTTAGGAGGGAACCGAGGGGAACCATGATAAAACCAGTAAAATACATTTAGCACAGTAAAAGAAAAGATTTTACCACAGAAGTTCAAGAAAACTTGTTTTTTTTGGCTAAATGAGTGGAACACTTCAGCGGCAGTGTTGTTCAGTCAGTGGAGAAAAAATTCTAGCGCCTTCTCAGGCAGTCTCTCCTCAGCACACCCCCCAAAGTCTTTCCTGATTGGCTGATGCTAATTAATTAGCATAAACCACACCTCCGAGGCAGTAGTACCTAGTCAGCTAGCTGCTTTAAGTTACTGATGCTAAAGGACTCCAGGGTAAGAAATAATGTTAAAGTGCAAGACATACCTTTCAGTCATGAAAGCCTTAAAAAGCTCCAAGCTGTGCTTCCGAACACAATACCTAGCAAAGATGACTGTTTTCTTTACTGATGGAACGGTGTCCTTTGAAACTGCCGCCGTGGTCACTGGGGAGCTAGCAAGAAGGAAAACAGAAGTCCCACAAATGCAGACACCCTTTAAAACAACACTGGCATCCAAACGCTCTCAAAAGTTGTGGCATGAAGGCCAGTGAGAATCCATGGGGTGCAAAGGTTCGGAGGCCATACAGCAGATAGCGGACACGCTCCGGAAGCAGCAACAGTCTAATTCATCTACAACACAGCAGAAGCCTACATCACTGAGCTGAAACCATGGCCTGTGTTAAAATTGCTGCAAACAGACTTTCCATGTTTACAAGTTGACCCCTCCCACTGGATTACCCAGCAGAATCTTCATTGGCCGTCATGACGCCAGCGCCAGCCTGTACCATTAATCTCCTCATAGGAAAGGGAAGTTGGATCCTGCACTTCGGAACATACCAAACTGACACAACGGTTGCTGAACAAACTGTCATTAAAAAGCTGCAGTTGCTCATTCACCCTGCTTTACATCCACGTGGAAGACTGACACCATGCATCAGATAAGCATTACTCTGATCCACCACTGACTTTATCCAGACATTTACTTAGAGAATGAAGGAATGCTCTGCTTAATGTTGCCTATGTATTTATTTTACAGATTCCCATAGGAAGTGCAGGGTGGTTGAACGGATGAGCTGATGTCAGCAACAGTAAGGAATTATCAGATTATGGATAGTGGGTTGTAGATGGCAAGGGGTGTCGCTTTTTTTTTGGGGGGGGGGGATACTCCCGGAGACTCTCATAGACTGAAATGGGTATGGGATAAGTGTTTCACTGCAGTTGGTGTAGTTAAATGGGGGCCACTGTTGGGGGATGGGTAGAGAGTAGAGGCCACTGATGCAAAGTTTGGTGGAGCACTGGCACTCCGTGTCAACACTATAGAACCTAGACGGCTAGTATAAACATTAGCGATGGGACAGTCAATTGCTACTGACTATACAGTACAGCAACCCTCTCGTCAGTTGGTCTAATGCAGGCAAGCGCTCAAATATCATGACTGCTGATAAAAACAGGCTACTCACCTGTAACAGTAGTTCTAGGAGTGGTATATGTTGTTCATCCACACTCTTTGGCATGTCCCTTTCCCCTTTAAATGTTGCCGGAAGTCTTCAAGTTGGCTCCTCCCACCCACCCGGGTGGTAAATGCCTCGGCTCCACCCCATGACGCCAGATCTTAGCCCACTGGAAACAAGGTGATGCGCCTAAAGCCAGGGAGGTCGGGTGGGTGCGTGTGGATGAACAACATATACCATTCCTAGAACTACTGTTACAGGTGAGTAACCTGTTTTTCTAGGAACGTGGATATGTTGTTCATCCACACTCTTTGGTAGATTCCTAGCAGTTCTCCGGGAGGAGGGAGGCAAGGCGCACACCCCCTACTTAGGAAATAGAGATTGGAGAACCGAGGCCCCAAAACCAGCATCCTGACGTGACTCAAGGTTGATGTGGTAATGGGTAATGAAGGTGTTTGCTGACTTCCAGGTAGCAGCCCGACAGATTTCCTGGATACGGATGTCCCTGGAAGCAGCAACTGATGCAGCAGTATGGCAGGTAGAATGACCTCTTATCCCTCTGGAAGGCTCCTTGACCGCCAACTCATAGCACAGACCTATGCATGATGTAATCCATCTTGCTATGGTCCATTTGGCAGCAGGTCTGCCAGAAGCGGCTTCAGCCTAGCTGACAAACAGCTGGCGAACCTCTCCCCAAATTTCTGCTGTGCTCTCCTTGTAGTAGGAGAGAGCACGTCTAAGGTCCAGGGTATGGAGCCTGTACTCGGCGTCTGAGGTGTAGTTAGAATAATATACTGGCAGAGTCAACACCTGGTTAAGGTGAAACTCTGACACCACCTTCGGAAGGAATTTCGGGTGGGGGCGCAGGATAACTTTGTCCCTGTGAAAGACCAGATAAGGGGAGTCCACCGAGAGCGCCTGGAGCTCCCCTGTCCTTCTGGCTGATGTGATAGCCACCAGGAAGGCAGTCTTCCATGACAAGTGCGAGAGCTCACACTTGTGAATTGGTTCGAATGGCTTGCCCATGAGCTTTGCCAAAACCAGCAAAAGATCCCACGGAGGTGGAGGTTCATGCACCAGAGGAGATATGTGATCCAGGCCTTTGGAAAAGCGTCTGGCCACTGTCTCCTGTGCCAATGTCAACTGACCAGCCCACACCCGGTAAGCGGAAATGGCTGCCAGGTGCACCCTAAGGGTCGATGACCGTAGACCCCCTTTGAGAGAGACCAAAGGTAGTCTAAAATGTTAGCCACAGAGCAGGATAAGGGGTCCAGACTCTTACCCTGATACCAAATGGAAAACCTTTTCCATTTGAAGGCATAACATTTCCTGGTCGATTCCTTAAGAGATGCCTCCACCATGGTGTAGACATCCTCGGAAAGACCCAGAGCCTGGAACTCTAGCCACTCAGGTACCAGGCTGTGAGGTGCAGAGACTGAAAGTATGGATGGAATACCTTCCCCTGGTTCAATTATATCAGGTCCGGGCGTGTACAAAGCTGCTCTGGGGCCCTGCAGCTGAGGCTGAGGAGATCTGGATACCAGAACTGGCGGGGCCAATCTGGGGCTACCAGGATCACCTTCGCCTTGTCCCTCATCACTTTGAGTAACACTTTGTGGATCAAGGGAAATGGAGGGAAGGTGTAGAGGAGGCCTGGGGTCCACGGCCTTGAGAAAGCATCCCCCTGCAGCGAGCCCTGCTGAGGGGGGCGGGCATGGTATAGCCTCAGCTTGGTGTTCTCCCTGGAGGCAAATAGGTCCACCAACAGTTTGCCCCAACGGAAGAACAGATTGTAAGCTACCTCTGGATGGAGAGACCACTCGTGGGATGTCTGGTCTATGCAGCTGAGAGCATTCGCCAGTTAGTTTGAGACTCCTGCCACATGGATGGCAAGGAGATCCGCCTCCAACCGGCTGACGAAGGTCCAGATCCGAAGCACCTCCCTGCATAGCAGACGGGAGTGCATGCTGCCCTGTTTGTTGAGGTAGTACATGGTTGTGGTATTGTCCGTCTGGACTTGAACCACTTGACCCCGGAGCTGAGGAGCGAAAGCTGACAGTGCCAGTTTGACTGCTCTGAGCTCTAGCAGGTTGATGTGGCATCGGGACTTCTTGGGGGTCCAAAACCCGTGGGCCCTGTTGTCCCCCATGTGGGCTCCCCAGCCCATGAGAGAGGCATCGGTCATGAGAACGACCATCGGCTCAGGGCGGACAAATGGAATCCCTTCCTGTATACCACCTTGGACGGTCCACCATTGAGAGTCTATCTTTCTGGTGACAGTGACCAGCTGGTCAAATTGACCCTAATGCTGAGTCCACTGAGCAGCCAGCTCCCACTGGAGGGGGCGCATGTGCAATCTGGCCCAACGGACCACTGAGGTGCACGCCGCCATGTACCCCAGAAGGCGCAAGAAATCCCAGGCAGGGTGCAAGTGCCCAACCCGAAATGATTGGGCAAAGGAGGAAAGAACCTCCGCCCTGTCCACCGAGAGCCGAGCTCTGGCTTGACAAGAGTCGAGCTCTGCCCCTATAAAGCCCATCACCTGAGATAGCACAAGTTCCGACTTGGCCTCGTTGATCAGGAGGCCTAATTGGGAACAGGTTCGGAGGGCCAGGTCCCTGGACCTCTCCACCTCCTGCAGGTAGGAACCCGCCAGGAGCCAATCATCGAGGTAGGGGTATATCCGAACCCCTTGACACCGTAGATGGGCCACCACCACTGCTATGCACTTGGTGAAGACCCGAGGGGCCGAAGACAGGCCGAATGGCATGGCTTGGAACTCGTACAGGGTCCCTTTCACCCTGAAGCGGAGGAACCGCTAGTGGGACGGACAGATTGGGACGTGGAAAAATGCGTCCTGTAGATCCAGTGAACAGAACCATATGTTTCACTCCAGAGATGATATGATCTGATTCAGAGTTACCATCCGGAAGGTGCAAGACCTGAGATATTGATTCAGGTCGTGGAGATCTAGGATGGGGCGCCAACCCCCCCCCCCATCCGCTTGGGTACCAGGAAGTACATGGACACGAAGCCTGGTTCTGTAGGAGGATCCAGCACTGGAGCTACCGCCTCCTTGCGGAGGAACTGAGCAATGTCGTCCTGAAGGGCCGACTGAGTGCAAACTGAGATCCATTCCTCCCGAGGGGCACGGGCTCGGCTGGGAGGGTACTGCTTGAATTCTAGAGGCAGTCCCCGACCTACCACTTCCAGGACCCACCTGTCCGAAGTGATACCAGACCAGGCGAAAAGAAAGTGGCGGAGTTGGCCCCACACGGGAGGACCCAAAACTGGCGTGATAGGTGTACGGGTGGCCACCCCCAACCGTCACTGAGCAGGCTTGAAGGAGGAGGAGGCTCCTGGACTGGCACCTCGACCTCCTTTGCGGGGCTGCTGGAGACCCTGCTTGGGCCTGGGGCACCAAGCTTGAGCCTGCTGTTGCTGCTGACCTCCCTGAAAGGAGGGCTGTCTAACCGCAGGAGAAGAGTGACAAAAAGGCCTCTTCTTGCGCTTCTGCTGGTTCTTGCCTGAAGAACCCTTTGCAGAAGTGGCATCCAAGGTGGCACTGGACTGCTCTATGCACTGGAGGTGACCTGCCACTCCCGGACCGAAGAGGTCAGTGCCAAGGAAGGGCACATCAGCTAACTTGTGCTGAGTATCTGCCGGAAAGGAGGATAACCTCAGCCAGACCTTGCCGCGACTGGCCACTGTGGCTGTTAGTGAACGGGCACAGGAATCTCCAATATCCAAGGCCGTCTGGAGCTGCTGTTTTGCAACAGCATAGCCCTGGTCACGGACCTGCTTAACCGTGATCTGCATGTCCACTGGTAGATGAGGGAGGGAGGACTTCATCTAGTGACCCCATGAGGGCGTGAGAGAAGTGTGCCATGATCACTGCCAAGCTGGCCTGACGAAGGCCCAAGGATGAGGCCGCATATACCTTCCGGGCAGAATGGTCCATATTTCTGGACTCCTTGTCTGGAGGGCAGTCAGTATCCTCTGAGTTACCTGTGTGTCTAAACACTGAGGCAGTCACAAGGCTCTCGGCCGAGCGATGCTCTGTGAAGACCGCCAAGGACCCCATGGGTACAGTGTACTTGCCAGCCATGAAGGCAGACGGAGCCGGGCAAGAGGCAGGGCGTTGCCATAGCTCAAGGGCTGGGCCAACAATGGCTTCAGCCACTGGGAAGGCCTCCGTCAGGGTATCCCCCCTCTTAAAGATATCCGTGAGAGGATATTCCGCCTTCTTTTGGACGGGCTCCAAGGGCATACCGGTGGACTCTGAAATAAGTCGGAGGATGCCCTGGGAAGAGGAAGGACCTTCCTCCAGGCCTGTCACTGACAACTTATCATCGGGGTGTGAGTGAATACCAGTGGTATCTGAGTCAGAGGAGTTGGGATACAGGGATCTCCCGCCTATGTCCCCTTCAATACACAGAGGGCGATCGGGGACAACAGTGATGGACAGACGACGGGGCAGGCCCGTATCTGTCCGGTCCTCTTTCGAGGGGTAGGGAGAGACTGGCACATCTCCCAAAAGGACCCAGTGAAAGTGGAGCCCAGGTTAAGCGGCACGAACAAACTTCGGCTGGGCAAAGCCTGAGCAGCTTCCTCTTCGAAAGCCGCCATCTGTTCAAGCTGATCGGCAGATCCCGCGGCCGCGGAAACTGCCCACTTGGCCTCCTTCGATTTCACCGGTGGGTTGCTAAGCTCTTGTCTCCCTAGTTTTAGGTGCACCTTGCGGTCATCCAGGATGCTGGGATGGAAGGCCAAACAAATGGTGCAAGAGGTGGTGTCATGCACAACACCCAAGCAATAGATGCATGAGAGGTGGGGGATCAGTGCGCGACATTTTCTGTCCACAGGGACACAGGCGATACCCTGGGGACGACTTGTCCTCCATGTCTGATGCGCTCAGATCGGAATCGTGAACTCGTATGAGTTTCAAAGAAAGCAAATGTAGCGAAAACCGTCGATTAGAATCCAGGGCCCACGGTACTGCAGAAGTGGCACGAGGGAACCTGAATCTTTCAGTGGAAAGGAAGATCTGGTGTCATGGGGTGGAGTCGAGGTATTTACCACCCGGGTGGGTGGGAGGAGCCAGCTTGAAGACTTCCGGCAAGATTTAAAGGGGAAAGGGACATGCCAAAGAGTGTGGATGAACAACATATCCATGCTCCTAGAACCAAAGTTACAGATGTCAATTCATAAAAGTTATATGGTGTTTTATTGCAGGTGTCACCTACCATAACAGCAAAGACCCCCCAAAAGTGTTCCAGAAGCACTGACGATGGACTCTGGAGGGTAAGAGTATAGCTAATTACAGTATGCAATACATGTCCAATGCTTTCAGGCAACATGCTATAATATGCTTGGGATATGGAAGTGCCTCCCAGATAGAGCCTTTATAGGGTAATAAGGTGTTGTATTCGAGGCATACTGACTGAGCAGCTAGAAGAATTGCAGACTCCCAACAACTCTGCATGTTTCATGGTCACTCGGGCTTGTTGTGGAGAGGAGGTAGCCGCAGGGGTGGGGTCAGGGGGCTGTCCAAAGGATCTGCTGACTGTCACCCCCCAGGCAGGGGGATACAACATTAAGTGGGCCCCAGGCAGCGTTGGTACCCCTTGAGGCTCATGGTCAGATCAGTGCTACAGCCCCATGGGCTCTAAGGTGTGGTCTCTTGGCCTTAGGCCTGATGCTCCTCCGCTCTCTCCCCTTCCCCTCCCCCCCGCACTGCCAGGTTGATCTCTGCTAACCTGAACCCGGGAGCCTCATGCATAAACCCACTGTATAGCCTCACCCAAGCTGGACTGGCCAGGTTAGACTCACAAAGAGTACCTCTCAAGCCTCTAAACTAGTTATCCCTCTCCATGCTGAAACCATAAGCAGGACAACAAGGTTGATGCTGGGTGTGCGAATGACATCCCCCTTCCCATTCCCCACCACTATGACATCAGGAATGTCAGGAGGGTCTCAATAGAGGTATTTCCTCTAAGCAGGGCTCAGTCCCTGTACATTGGATCGCATGTCAGGTCCATCCCAATGGAAGTGCACATAAGTTGGGAAGAGGCAATAGCAGCCCAGTTGGCAGCTAAGCCATTCACTAGTTTGTCATTCAAAGAATTGTATGTTCTTGTTTGTTTAAAGTGTTACACTTCGGTTGATAGACTGCTTCTGACTATTACAACTTTTCTGCTTTACTGTGATGTTATATATGTACACAGTTTAGGCAAAAGTCGACTGGAGTGAACTGAAATGAATGGTGGTACTAAGATGGGGGCCAGGGCATGGGGCGTCTCAGGTGTCATATTCCCAGATCAGAACGCAGCGTTAATTAGTTTTAAGCTAGTAGAAGTCAATGTTGCCAGCTGATTAACATCGTGTTCTGATCTGGGAATATGACACCTGAGACGCCCCATGGCCTATAGTAACAGGTGCTATCGGGGAGGGGAGACCACTAGACCACCAGGTCAGGGAAAATAAATACAGGTTACTCACCTGTAACAGGAGTTCTAGGAATGGTATATGTTGTTCATCCACACTTTCTGGCAGGTATCCTTGCCGCTTGAAATCTTGCCGGAAGGTCTTCAAGCTGGCTCCTCCCACCCACCCGGGTGGTAAAACTCTCGGCTCCGCCCCATGACGCCAGATCTGGCCTGATGGAAGCTCAGGTAGTGCGTCGAAGCTGGGGAGGTCGGGTGGGTAGTGTGGATGAACAACATATATCATTCCTAGAACTCCTGTTACAGGTGAGTAACCTGTATTTCTAGGGACATGGATATGTTGTTCATCCACACTCTCTGGCAGACTCCTGGCAGTTCTCGGGGAGGAGGGAGGCAAGGTGCACACCCCTACTTAAGGAATAGAGACTGGAGAACCGAGGCCCCAAAACCAGCATCCCGGCGTGACTCAAGGTCGATGTGGTAGTGGGTGATGAAGGTGTGTGACTTCAGGTAGCAGCCCTGCAGATTTCCTGGATAGGGCGTCCTCGGAAGCAGCCACCGATTCAGAGGTATGGCGGGTAGAATGAGCTCTTATCCTCTGGGAGGCTCCACGCCCGCCAACCTATGAGAGATCTATGCAGGAGGTGACCCACCTGCTTATCGCTCGCTTGCTGCAGGTCTGCCAGGTGCGGCTTCAGCGTAGGTGACAAACAGCTGGCGAACCTCTCCCCGAATTTCAGCCATGCGGTCCTTATAGTAAGCGAGCGCCCTTCTAGGGTCCAAGGTATGGAGCCTATATTCGGCCTCTGAGGTGTGATTGAGGTAGAACACCAGCAGAGTCAACACCTGGTAAAGGTGAAACTCCGACACCACCTTCGGAAGGAATTTCGGGTTGGGGCATAGGACAACCTTGATCCTGTGGAAGACCAAGTAAGAAGACTCGATGGAAAGCGCATGGAGCTCTCCCATCCTTCTGGTTGACATAACAGCCACCAAGAAGGTGGTCTTCCACGACAGGTGAGAGAGATCACACCTGTGCATTGGTTCGAACGGCTTGCCCATGAGCGTTGCCAATACCAGCAGTAGATCCCATGGAGGTGGAGGTTCTCGCACCGGAGGGGAAATGTGATCAAGGCCTTTGAAAAAGCGCCAGACCACCTTCTCCTGCGCCACCGACTGCTTCCCGGCCCGCGCCCAGTAAGCAGAGATGGCTGCCAGGTGCACCTTTAGGGTCGTCGACCGAAGCCCTTGCTGAGAAAGGGACCACAGATAGTCCAAGATGCTTGCCAAGGAACAGGAGGAAGGGTCCAGGCCCTTGCCCTGACACCAAATGGAAAATCTCTTCCATTTGAAGGCATAGCATTTCCTGGTCGACTCCTTACGGGACGCCTCGACTACATTGAGGACCTCATCGTAAAGACCCAAGGCCTGGAACTCATGCAGCTCAGGAACCAGGCCGTCAGGTGCAGGGATTGAAGGTCCGGATGGAATACCTTCCCGTGATTAACTGAGATCAGGTCTGGGCAGACTGGAAGCCGACTCGGGAGCCTGGAGCTGAGACTGAGGAGATCTGGATACCAGAACTGACGGGGCCAGTCTGGGGCTACCAGAATCACCTGCACCTTGTCCCTCCTCGCCTTGAGAAGCACCTTGTGGATCAAGGGAAATGGGGGAAAGGCGCAGAAGAGGCCCGGGGTCCATGGCCTCGAGAAGGCATCCCCCTGCAGCGAGCCCTGTTGAGAGGGGTGGGCATGGAACAGCCTCAGCTTCGCATTCTCCCTGGAGGCAAACAGGTCCACCTGAGGTGTGCCCCAATGGGAGAACAGATCTTGTACTACCTCCGGCAGGAGAGACCACTCGTGAGACACAGCCCCTATCTGGCTTAGGGCATCGGCCAGGGTGTTGGAGGCTCCTGCCACATGAATGGCTAGGAGATCCGCCTCGAGGCTGCACACGAGTGACCAAATGCGGAGAGCTTCCTTGCACAGAGGCATGGAGCACGTCCCGCCCTGGTGGTTTAGGTAGTACATGGTCGTGGCATTGTCCATCTGGACCTGAACCACTTGACCCCGTAGAAACGGAGCAAAGGCGGTGAGAGCTAGACGGACTGCCCGAAGCCCCAGCAGGTTGATATGGCATCGGGACTCCCGAGGGCACCAGAGGCCGAGCGCTCTGTGCTCCCCCAGATGGGCACCCCAACCCATCAGAGAGGCGTTGGTCGATAGAGAGACCATCGGCTCGGGGCGGACGAACGGGATGCCCTCCTGCAGATGTGCTGGAACGATCCACCATTGGAGGGTGTTCCACATCTCCTGGGTCACTGTCACGGGATGCTCCAATGGATCGCAGCATTGTGACCATTGGCTGGCCAGTCCCCACTGAAGGGGACGCATGTTCCAGCGAGCCCAACGGACCACACTGGTGCAGGCCGCCATGAGACCCAGGAGGTGCAGGAAGTCCCGGGCAGGGCGCGATTGCCCAATCAGAAATGACGACAAAGGAGGAAAGAACCTCGGCCCTGTCCGCCGGGAGCCGTGCTCTGGCTCGAAGAGAATCGAGCTCTGCCCCGATGAACAGAATCACCTGCTTCGGTTCGAGTTCCAACTTGGCATCGTTGATGAGGAGGCCGATCTGAGAGTAAACCTGGAGGACCAGATCTCTGGACCGCTCCACCTCCTGTCTGGAGGGGGCTGCTATCAGCCAATCATCCAGGTAAGGGTACACCCGGACCCCTCGGCGCCGCAGGAATTCTGTCACCAATGCCATGCATTTGGTGAAGACCCTGGGAGCAAGAGACAGGCCGAAGGGCATGGCTCGGAACTCGAAAAGAGATCCTTCCACTCGAAAGCGAATGAATCTCTGGTGAGACGGACGGATAGGGACGTGAAAAAACGTGTCCTGTAGGTCCAGAGAGCAGAACCACACACCGCATTCCAGAGATGGTATCATCTGAGCCAGAGTGACCATCTTGAAGGTCCGAGACCTTAGGAACTTGTTTAGGTCGTGCAGGTCGAGAATGGGGCGCCAGCCCCCCGTCTGTTTTGGAACCAGGAAGTACCTGGACACAAACCCCGGGTCTGAGGGAGGGTCCGCCACCTCTCTGATCACCTCCTTCTTGAGGAGCAGAGCGATGTCAGCTCGGTGAGCCAACAACGAGGCAGCGGACCCCGAGGCCCCCCGGGGGGAGACGGCTCGGAAGGGCGGGCCTGCTCGAACCCAGAGGCAGGCTCCCCACCACTTTCCAACACCCACCGGTCTGTGGTGACAGCGGACCAGGTGGAAAGGAAGTGGCGAACCGGCCCCCACAGGGGAACCTGGGGTGGGTGACGAGGTTGGGGCAGCACCCTCAACCCGCCACTGAGCAGGCTTGAGGAGGGACCGGCCGAGGAACCACCTGGGCCTTTATCTCCCTGCTTCCTGGAGGAGGAAGCCGCGGGCTTGAGTTTGGGATGCCAAGCGCGAGCCTGCTGGCCCTGATGCTGCTGGGCCGGACGTGCCGCGGGCGCAGATGGATGAAAGGGCTTGGGTTGCGGTCTGCGGCCCTTGTCCCTCTGGGCAGATGAGACCGAGTCCAGAGTGGCATTGGACTTTTCGATCCTCTGGAGGTGACCTTCCACTCCTGAGCCGAAGAGGTCGGTCCCCAGCAAGGGGACATCCGCCAACTTGTGCTGGGTATCCGCCATGAAGGTGGATATCCTCAGCCATGCCCGACAGCACATAGCCACTGCAGCCGCGACTGACCTGGCGCATGAGTCACTGATGTTCAAAGCAGTCTGAAGTTGCTGCTTGGCCACTGCCCTGCCCTGGTCCCGCACCTGCTTAACCGTGGTCTGCAGGTCAGCCGGAAGATGAGGGACTACCTCATCCAGGGAGCCCAACAGGGCATGAGAGAAGTGTGCCATCAGCACAGCCGAGCTGGCCTGATGAAGGCCAAGGGAGGACGCAGCGTAGACTTTGCGCCCAGCGTAGTCCAACTTCTTGGACTCCTTGTCGGGAGGCTTGTCCACGTCCCTGGCGCTTCCGGCACGCCGGAAGACGCTTGTCGGTAACCAACCCTCGACTGAGGGTGTCTCCGAGAACCGGACAGGGAACGGGGGTGACTTCCTCGCCATCCTGGCCAAAGGCGGGGCAGGAAGCAGGACGCTGCCAGAGCTCCAAGGCCGGGCCTACAATGGCCTCGCCACCGGAAAGGCCTCCGTGGGAGAATCCCCGTCCACAATCTCCATGAGGGATACTTGGCCCGCTTGGATACAGGCTCGAGCTGCATCCTGGTGGACTCCAAGATGAGCCTAAGAAACCCAAGAAGGACGAGGGCTATCGTCCAGCGACTGACCTCTGAGGACTCCAAGTCCACCCACCTGGAGAACAGGGAGGAATCGCTGTCTGACTCGGAGGAGTCCGTTGAAAGAGCTGCCTTGGGCCTGAGCCACTCTCCACCTGCCGAGGGCGGTCGGGAGTGAGGGTGACAGACAGCTTATGGGGCTGACCCTGGGCTGACCGAGAATTCTTGGTTGGGGCCCCAAACAACGGCTGTGGAGGTGGAGGTTCCACCAGAATCGGTGGGGCAGCCGGTTTTGGTCAAGCAACCGGCCTGGAAGCAGGCGCCTCGGCTACAGCGAGGGGTTGCTTTGGCCGCTCCAGTGACAGCCACTTGATAGCCGGGGAAGGCAACGACGTCGGCTTGCTCCCGACAGAAGAAGCTGTTGCCACATGGTCCTCGTAGCACCAACGCACCCCGCGCCGAGCCTCCCCTCGCCCAAGGAGGAGGACGAGACGAGCAGCGACGCCACTTGCCACGGTACCGGGACCGAGACCGCCTACGACGGCGGGATCGGCTGGACCAAGAAGAAGTCCGAGACCGAGACCGCGAACCTCGGCTTTTCCGAGGAGGGTTCTGGGGCAGGGCAAGGGAATCCCGCTCTCCCCTCGGCTCGGAGGGTTCAACCGTGGACTCCGGATCCGGAGGCACAGGCAAGCCCACGGAAACCTCAATCTTCGCCGGGGGAACCAGGGAGTGAGGGTTTTCGGCTTCACTGGTCAACAGCCCGTCTGACGGATCGAGGAAAATCTCGACTGCGTCGACGGGAGTCTCGGTCAACTGACCTGAGAGGGACGCTGTGAGGCCAGGGCCGAAGCCGAAGGATCGACCGAAGTCGATGGTCGACTACTCGGTGAGAGGGACCTCTCCCGCTCCCAAGAGCGTTGATGGAGGGACTTACCTTTGTGGTCCTTCTTCTTGGACCGGGAGGAAGGCCCTGAAGATGTTGGTCCCTCTCCCTTAGTGGAGAGGGACAGATAGAGCTCCTTAAAAGAAGCTGAATAGGAGGATCCCAGGGAGAGCGGGATAAAGGCCGCGGCCGAGGAAGACGAAGATGCGGCCTGCGCCACCTCCTCCTCAAGGGCGATCATCTGCTCAAGCTGTTCCGCCAAGCCTGCTGCCGCGGAAACCGCCAAACGGGCCTCCTTCAACTTTACCGGAGGGTAACGTTTCTCGGGGCGCCCACGTTGCAAACGGGCAGCGTGGTCTTCCAGGACGTAGGCCGAAAAAGAAGAGCACAGGTCGCAAGCCTGCGGGTCATGCTCAAGGCCCAAGCAGTAGACGCACGTGGAGTGCGGATCCATCCGAGACATCTTCTGCCTGCGTGGGCACCTCCGAAAATCGGGAGTCGATTTGTCCATCACAGCCGCGAGGGAAATAAATGACCGAAGTCTTGAAAACCTTAAAAGTAGTTTCGGGTAAACCGAAGAAATAGGAACCAGTCTTATACGCAGAGCGTTAAGGAGGGAACCTGAGCTTCCAAGCGGTAAGGAAGATCTGACGTCATGGGGCGGAGCCGAGAGTTTTACCACCCGGGTGGGTGGGAGGAGCCAGCTTGAAGACCTTCCGGCAAGATTTAAAGTGGCAAGGAAACCTGCCAGAAAGTGTGAAGGAACAACATATCCATGTCCCTAGAATAAATATTATAATAATGGGTGTTATTGGGGAACGGGGAGGGGGACCACTAGACCACCAGAACAGGGCGATGTCATTAATTATTATAAAGACGGGTGATATCAGGGATCGGGGCGCTAGGCTACCAGGGATTTATGTTATGTAAAGAAGGGGGATCGGGCAGAGGTGGGGTCCATGGCACATTGCCACTCTGCTCATCTCAATTCTAAGTGCCCTTAGACCAGCCCTGGCTGGTCTAAGGGTACTAGAAATGCACCTCTGGGTGTGATTTAGAATCCTGCTTGTGGAGGCAATGCAGCCTGCATCTGCTGCAAGCCCCTAGCCCCATGTCGTAGCCCATGTCTGGGCGCACAGGTGGCACAAGCCCCATTTGGGGCAGGCAGCTTGCGGTTGATGCAGGCTGCCTTTGTGAATAGCTATGGGGGCAGTATTTGGCACAAGGTGCCACTTGCGCAATTTATGTTTGGCGTAGGCACCTTGCGTCAATCCCAGGCTTTGTGAATCGGGCCCCAAGGGTCCAACCAGGCTACCCAGAAAAATTTCCTATCACCTGACTTACAGCTTTATATGGGTATTCAGCCCCAACATCTACCCCAAGCCATGCTCACTGCCCTATCCCCCTCCCACCTCTTTAAAGTCTTATTTTGGTCTTAGCAGCCTCCTATACCTCTCCCACCAATTATTGAACCTGTTTATAGTCCCCACTCCCGCCACCTCCACTGGCAATCTGATCTATGGCTCAGTTAGACTGACTGGTAGTGATTTCCTTTCTTATGATAATACTGTTTAAGCAATAATAACCTGCCAGTTTTATGTCCAGCTCTGGAAATATAAAGTGCCATACAAGATTCCAGCATAAAAGGTTTATACCGGTGCATTCACACCCATTTTTTGTGATTATTTACTCCCTTTGCCATTTTCAATACATGTTTTTTCTTGCTCCACATACTAGCAGTGGCACACAGGCAGAACTGACATATGTCTGATGTTAGCATCACTATGCCGCGCATTAACATCTGCACTCTTCCCTGGACCAGGAGGGCAAGCGAGAGGCTGCCTTAACAGCCACAGTCTATGCCAATTCCTGATCAGCCAATAAGATAGTGTGCAAATGGTGGTCGGTTAGTGCCATCCCATTCTGGGAGTCCAGCCCTTCACCTCCACAATGCTCCTTGCCCCAAGCTGGCCCAAGTATGGGATTTTAGGGCTTGTGTACAAAGCCTGGTCTTTCAGGTATCAGTAAAATGAAGTGTCACCTCTCACTGGCATGAACCAGTCCACTTTTCATTGACAACTTATACATCATATGAGGCTCTCGCTGGGAGATGAGCAGTTTGGGGCCCTTCTATATAAGATGGGCTAAGCAGTCATACAATATACAGTATATCAGTAGTAATGCTGCATAGAGGAATAACCTTTTGGAAAAACCCTACCCATCACACTGGCTCCTCTTCCTCACCATCTTTCCAAAGGCCCTGTTCCTCGAGTTTATGGTTTACTTTTGCTGCTGTACTGTACCTAGTTCTTTCCACTGTGTTCTCCATCTATCCTCTCCTCCTCCTATAATCTCCTGTCATCTGCCACCTAGCTCCCCCTGCTGACAGCTTCTGTTCCTGGCTCCTAATATCTGGTTGTATATATTTATGTTAGTGGTTCTGCCCTGTTTTTTTTTTTTTTACACAGCCGCTCAATCATCTACTGTATTATACTACTGTTACCTTTTGCACCATTTGCTGCAAGTAATTTGGTGCCTGTTTATTCTGTATTTTGCCTATTTTGCTTCTGTATTTTGTATCCCGTGTTCCCCTTCCCAGGTTGCACCTAAATGAGAGAGTTCTGGCTCAGTGTGGTTTTCTTTTTTTTTGTTCTATTTTCTTTTTACCTCCTTGGCTGCGGGGGTGGTCCTATGGTTCCCCCTCTTCGGGCGTCCTTTTCTCGGCTACTGCCCCGGACCCAGTCAGAGCTCTAACCTATTCCGCCCTGCCATCCCAGGTTGCTTCACAGCAGGGATTTATCCTGCACACTGCAGAGACCTGGAGGCTAGGGACTGAAGGGGAGCTGACTTAAGTGGATCTGCTGTGGCGCTGATGATGTCTGCCATCACTTGCGCTGGAGCATTGCTTTTTGTCCCATAGTCCCCCCCAATGGCACGAGCATGCAATAGCATCACGGATGCTCCTGTGCACATGCTCGCCTGCAGTATGCCTAATACCTGCTCGCGCCAGCCCACACATTGATCCCCAAGCCTGCACTAGCCCCCAGCCACCGCCAGGAGCCAGTGGCTCAGCAATCCTCCCCACACTCATTCCCTCCCCAAAGGGGGAGAGCAGTCCATTGGACACCCAACCCCCCTCCCCCTGGCCGACCCTCCAAGACCAGAGGTCGCTTCTGACCCCGGGTTGTTGGTGTGGGACAAGGTAAGGCACCAGCGCCTCAGCCCTCTATGCCACCCTGCCGGCTTCAGTATGGTATTCTGACCAAAATGTCTGAATGAATGAATTTTTGAATGAATTAATCCAGAAGTAAATGGTTTGATACCTTTTATTGGACCAATGAAGATGTTACAAAAAGAACAAAGTACTTTAGCTTTCGGACCAACCAAGTCCTTCCTCAAGACGTTTATGACAGTCACCCAAAAAAATCACATACTGTTAACACCCAGATAATGCATAAAATAAACCAGAAATAATTCTCATTGGTTTAAACTGGATAGCACCAGTTTGCCTTAAGCTGAGGAGTCTTTCAATATCAAATCTTACCAGAAGAAGATAAGAACACTTCGAGGAGACAGCTTCATTAACATAAATTATAAATGTCCTAGTGTGTATGAGAATCCAAGGACCAATACAGCAACTAAACAATTTGTGAATTAATTAATTTTTGAATGAATGCATGTAGAAAAGAGGAGCAGCATTAGCTACTGGATGTGTAGACTGGGAGTCATTGTCTGGAGACATTTATTCACTGACCAGAAGGGTTGCCATATACTGGTAACATGTTCTGAATAAAAAAATGAATCAATGGTAACTTCTTTTCACATGCAACTCTCTTGTATCATAAGGGGACCTCTCACACAGGATTTGAAAAAACAGAATGCTTCACTTTTAGGTGAGGAGGAAAGGTTGTCTCTTAAACCGTAGATGCCAATTTTTTTTCTCAAACACATAAATCGAACAATTTCTTAACATGTGTATCTGGCCAATGAGGAGTAGTCCTATGGTTACGAGGATCTTCTCTAGGAACTCGGATAGTCCAGTGGCAGCAGCACACTGTGCTGCAGTGCCGGTGATCTGGGCTCAAGAGCAGACTCAAGTGCTGGCAGTCAGGTGGCCACCTGGGAAGAGCACTGCTCCTGGGGAGGAGCCAGCATGCTCCACTGCATACGTGAGCCCTGGCAGTAGGCCAGGGCACTAGGGGACTAAAATGGAAAAATCAACAGCCCATCAAGATGACAGCTGCTGGCACCCTTGGGCCAACCCCGCACAGATGTCTGTGGGCAGGATCCGTCAAGGATCATATGGTTGGGCTTAGAGGTCACCAGGACAAAAGCATCTCCTCTTGCATCCTTAAGAGTGTCACCCTAAAGACGAGCAAGAAGACATTGTTATAGCAGCATCATGTTGGTAGTGGCAGTACTGAAAAAAGGGGTGGAAATGAGAGAAAGCAGCAACCAGAAGGAGCCAGCTCAGGGCACAGCGACTGGAGCAGGTCACTGAAAGACTGTACCTAAGGCTGGGAAACATACATAAAAAAGGCAGAAACCGGAGTTGAGCAAATGAGGAGGAGGACAGCAACAAGACATGCACATTGGGAACACCTGCAGATGGTAGCAATCTCATTGAACATTAACCATCATATCTGCATAATAAAAAGGCAGCAACAGCGCTGAAGAAATGGTCCTGGATCTCAAGCTGCTTAAAAAATCATTGTGAGAGAGAAGCAGACTAACTGGGAAAAATATGGGGACAAGGGAGAACAGAAAGGCAAGTAAAAATAATCCACAATTGTACAGCAGTTTTACAAGGCAGTGAACTATGGTGGATATAACAAATTCTTGTCAGATCCACCACGGCTGCATAATGAAGTTTGTGAAGAAAATGGGCAGACTAGGATGGCACCTGTGGTCCTTACCTAGTGTCAAATTGTATGTTTATGAGGGTAATGTAGTCAGTTGCTTTGGAAAATATGGAATGTTAATACACCAAGAGCTATCTTTTCTGTGTCATATTGCCAATTCTGATGGTAAATTCTGTTTAAATTACACCACGACTAGATGTAATTAAATATATTGTTACAAAACAAGGGCACTTAACATCACCTGCTGAAAACTAGGAGATTAGCTGGGGATAAATAATGGTGTGCTAAAGACGCATATTTAGTCCATTGTGTGATCCTTAACATTGAACTGCTAGGTGCAAGATCTTAGTGAGCCGTTAATCACACCTGGGCATCTGCAACAATGGCAAACGTTAAAAGAAATTAACATACTCAGTTATTCCAGAGAATACTAGCACTGCTATGAAATCCCTTCTCTGCACTTACTGGCCCCCCTTGACAAATTACCTAGGTCTTGTATGGTTGAAGCCTCCCAACCTCTACCACCTGCAACCAAGTATACACTACCACTGCAATGATGCTGGACCACACAACTGAAACATAGAAAGGTGACAGCAGAAGGTGGCTAGGGGTCCATCTAGTACACCCATTTTTGTTTCTGTGGCATTTGCTGAAAGAGCAGCTAACATCAGCAAAACAATGCATTTTTCTTGCCCTCCTGTGGGCTAAGAGCACCCTGGCTGGATCATTTCAGTGAAGTCTTGCGCTTTTCTTGGGTGCAAGACGGGGTGGGGTGGACTACAGGACTGAGTGTGGAGGCAACCAAGCGGAGCAACAAATTATAATAGCAGGTGCTGCAGAGCTAAATACTGTGATTCCTTGGAGTGGGACATATAAAACATACCGTTCGGTTCTGAATTACACTCCCCTTCTTCCTGCAGCTGTTTTTTTTCCATGTGAATAACTATACACACTTGACCTGGTGCAAGATGAAGGAAAATTATATATATATTTAGCCAAGCTTGATTCCAGTCTGGAAACCAAGAGCTGCTGGGCGGGCATTATGACAGAAAAAGCATTCCCACAAAGACATGCAGTCCCAAGTACCATGCCCCCATCTAATCATAACCTGCGATAAAGAATGGGGGATTATTTCACAGATAGTACAGTTACGTAAGAACTTACCGTAACAGTAGATCTTCGAGAACAGCTCTTGCAGCAGGTTACACCATCAAGACTGAAGCCGGCAGGCGTCAGGACCCCACGGAAAAATTCTAGCTAGCTATCTTCAGCGGGGACCGCCTCCGACGTCAGACGTAGCACGCCGGAGACTTCCGGCCGCAGGCTGACATCGAAAATGGGAGACCGAGATCCACCGTCAGAAGACAAACGGAAAAAATCCCTGTTAACAAAGGCTTAAGCCATGCCTCCAAGGGGGAAGGTGGTGAGCAGTATCTGCCTGAAGAGCTGTTCTCGAAGATCTACTGTTACGGTAAGTTCTTACGTAACTGTACTATCTTACTTCGAGACACAGCTCTTGCAGCAGGTTACACCATTAGGACTGATTCCCAAGCAGTAACGCTGCTAACATTCTGGGAGAAGGAAACTAGGAAATACATTCCAGGTCCTGAATCTAGGACAGGAGACCCTGTAGCACCACCAGGCCGAAGCCTGCTCTTCGCCGAGAGGCGATGTCCAGGCTATAATGCCTGATAAATGTATGCACAGAGCTCCAAGTGGCTGCAGCACATATGGCAGAGGTGGAGACGTTTCCGAGTGCTGCAAAGAAGGTGGTCACACCCCTAGTAGAATGACCCCCGGACTGTACCCGGGAGGGGCCTTTGTTTGATATCATAACAGTATGAAATACACTGGACAAGCCAGCGAGACAGGGACTGTTTGGATACTGGTTGGCCCATCATCCTTTCAGAAAAGGAAACGAAAAGTTGCTCTGAACTACGAAGTTGTTTAGTTCTGTTGAGGTAATACCTCAAGCTGCGATGAACATCCAGGGTGTGGAGCAGTGCCTCTCTTCTATTACAGTAATTCGGGAAGTAGACTGGCAGGTCAATATACTGATTGAGAGTGAGTGTACAAACTATCTTAGGCAAAAATTTAGGATTCGTCCTCAGGGATACTCTGTCCCAGTGGAAAACTAAATAAGGCTCTTTGCACATGAGAGCATGAAGCTCAGAAACTCTTCTCGCTGAAGTAACAGCAACCAAAAACAGCATTTTCCACGACAGAAAACGCAGCTCGCAATCCGCAGCAGGTTCGAAGAGGGGAAGCGTGAGTTGTTCCAGGACAAAGAGCAAATCCCATGGAGGCACAGGGTCCTTAATGGGTGGCCTAAGATGTAAGACCCCTCTAAAAAATTCCCGAGAGGCGTCTAATTGTGCTACTGTGCGATGTCCCACCAGAAGGTGGTAGGCAGAGATGGCACAGAGGTGCACCTTGATAGAGGAGTAGGCTAGGCCCGAACGGAAAAGGGAGAGCAGGTAGTCCAACACCACTCTCACCGGGCAACCTAAAGGGGAAAAATTGCGTGCTCACGACCATAAACAAAAACGGCGCCATTTCATGGCATACGTCGCATGCGTTGACGGCTTTCTGGCTGCAGAAAGAACTTCCGCAACCTCTTGCGAGCCCCCGTGACGCACGATGGCTATGTCTCTAGGAGCCATGCATGCAGGTTCAGTGAGCGTAAGTCCGGGTGGACCAGTGAACCTTCCTCCTGAGACAAGAGATGGGAGCTGAACGGCAACGGGAGCGGAGGTTCCCAGGATAGATGAATCAGTAAAGGGAACCATATCTGTCTGGGCCAAAAGGGGGCCACAAGAATCATGGTTGCTTGCTCCCTGCTCAGTTTGAGAAGAACTCTCTGGATCAACGGGAAGGGAGGGAAAGCGTAGAGGAATCTGTCCACCCAGGAGAGGGACAACGCGTCTCGCCAGAAAACACCAGGCCCTGGATCTAGCGAGCAAAAATTGGGCAGTTTTGCGTTGGATGGGGATGCTAACAAGTCCAACTCTGGAGTTCCCCATCGAAGAAACAGATCCTCTGCTACCTCTTGAAGAAGTTCCCACTTGTGGACTCTGGCCTGGAGTGACTCAGGCCGCCTGCAATCATGTTGTCCACCCGGAACATGTACAGTGATCAGATTCGCCGTGTCGAATTACCCAATCCCACACCCTCATGGCCTCCCTGCAAAGGGGGTAAGAGTGTGCGCCTCCTTGTTTGTTGAGGTAATACATCACCGCCGTGTTGTCTGCCTGAAGCAGAAGAGTACTCGGCAGGATATCTGACTGAAACGCCTGCAGGGCATAAAGGACCGCCCTCATCTCTAGGACATTGATATGGAGATGAGTCTCCAGAGGGGTCCACATACCCTGGGACTTCACCCCGTCCAGGTGTGCTCCCCACCCTAGACCTGAGGCGTCTGTGGTGAGGATTACCTCCGGGGACGGCGCTATAAACGGGACACCCATGGAGAGAGAGACCCTGGGTCTAGCCACCACTGCCAGTCTCGAATCACAGTGTTCGTGATTCTGACCGGATGCTGCATGTGGTCTTGCCTTTGATCCCATTGCACCTTGAGCATCCACTGAGTTACCCGCATGTGGAGCCTTGCGAAAGGGACGGTAGGAATGGCCGCAGCAATGTGTCTGAGCAAGTGAAGGACCGACCTGGCAGGGACGGTCTTGTTCGACGACAACTCACTGATGAGGGATCTGATGCGCTCCGCTCTGTCGTCTGGAAGAAATGCTCTTCCCTGAACGGTATCCAGTACTGCGCCTATAAATTGCAGCTTCTACGACGGTACCAGGAGAGACTTCTGGTTGATTAGGATGCCAGAGATGGAACAGGTCCTGGGTGCTCTGGATTGCTCGTAACAACGCCTCTCTGGAGGCGGCCATGAGAAGCCAATCGTCCAGGTACGGGAACACATAATGGCCCTGTCTCCTTAAAGACGCTGCCACGACTGCCATGCACTTGGTAAAGACGCTGGGTGCGGATGACAGTCCGAATGGAAGGGCTCGTAACTGAAGGTGGTGGACGAGAAACTCGAGCGCAGGAACCTCTTGCGCCTGAGCTATAGGGATGTGCAGGTATGCGTCCTGCATGTCTAGAGACGCTAAGAAGGCGTCTTGCTTCAGCATGGGAATGAGACCCGGAAGAGTCACCATGCGGAATCTCTTGTATGCGACCGACACGTTGAGGTCGCTGAGGTCCAGAATCGGACGGAGGTCCCCTGTTTTCTTTGGAACCAGGAAGAAGTGGAAATAGTAACCTTGTCCTCTCTGGTTCTCCGGGATGTACTCTGTCGCTCCCTTTTGTAAGAGCGTGAGTACTTCTTGCCAGATCAGTGACTTGTGCTGACCCAGGTACCGGGAGAGCAAAGGAGGCCTCGAAGGTGGCTTTTCTGCGAATTCCATAAAGTGGCCTCTTCCGACCAACTGAAGAACCCACCTGTCGGTGGTTATAGCCTGCCATCCCGGCAGGAAGTTCGTCGACCTCCGACCATGATTTCCCGTTGATCCTGAGGGGCAGGGGCCGGAAAGGAGTCAGGCTGTGGCGGCTGAGGGTCCCGCTGGCTGGACTGGCTTGGAAGTACGCAGGCTTTGGCCTGCGGGTTGTTTCCCCTGGGCTCTGCGAAAGCTGGAGCCCCTCTGTTGTGGAGCGGGGCAGGACTGTTGCCTCTGCGTCTGTCCATAAAATCGGCTTTGGTTCCTGCGAAAGGAACTAAGCTTGGGTCAGTACATGGCCTGAACCGACCTCACCGCCTTCCCGGCCTCTTGGAGTTTGGTAATAATCTTCTCTGAGGGCTTACTAAACAAGACTTCTCCCTCGAATGGGGCATCCATGATGTTTTTCTGGACGTCCGGGGTAAAACCGGAGACATGGAGCCAAGAGTGTCTCCGGAGGCATACGCCTGAAGCTGCTGCTCGGGCCGAGGAGTCCGCGGAGTCATACGCTCGTAGCACTTGGGTTCCCACGTCCAAACCCGTACAAAGGAGCTGAAGCATCTCCTCCTTCTGCTCACCTTCCGGCAATTTTTCAGCCGCTTCCAGACCCTGTTCCCACAAGGCGTTTTGGAACTGCACCATGTGGGTCAAGTAATTCAGGGATCTGATGAAGCAGGTAGCGGAAGCATACGTGCGCCTACCCATGGCGTCCAGCTGTTTGGACTCTGGGTCCGGTGGCAGGGTGCTCAGATGTTGCGGTCCCTGGGACCGGTCATGTGAGGCTGTTATGACCAGAGAGTCGGCCTGAGGATGCTGAGTCAAGTACTGGTCTTCCTGGGAGCCTTGGCCCAGCGATCAGCTTTCTTCGGCATCGCCGGGAGCGAATGTGGACGCTTCCACGCTGCCTTGGTGACGTCCACCAAAGTGTCTACCAAGGGTGGCACCACCACAGGCTTGGGGTCCTTCTGCCGAAGATACTTTGCAAGGCGTA
Source organism: Neoceratodus forsteri (assembly GCA_016271365.2). Taxonomy (NCBI): domain Eukaryota; kingdom Metazoa; phylum Chordata; order Ceratodontiformes; family Ceratodontidae; genus Neoceratodus; species Neoceratodus forsteri. The sequence continues at coordinate 1,289,825,231 of CM028131.1, read as the reverse complement.
GCCTTTCGGGGTCTAGCTCTTCCGCATCCCATCCCATGTTCTCGTGGATGTGTCTCACAATATCTGAGAACGAAGAGTCATCCGGAGGAGACTTTGGCATCTCGCGTGGATCCGGAGAAGGGATGGAGAGAGGAGATGGGGATCTGGACATTGAGAACTCTGATCCCGTGTCCTCCGTCGAAGGCGATCGTCGGCGTCTTCTGGGTCTCTTAGGGCTGGGTGACCTGGAAGAGGTGGACGGAGGTCTCCGTTTGTCTGGTCTCCCCCTTGGAGGTGTTCTGTGCTCCCGGGGAGGAGGTAGTCGGCCTGTCGACCCCGATGGGGAGGGGGGCACAGGAACCGGAGGAGTAATCGGTGTAGGAGGAAGGGGAGGAGGAGGAAGAGGAGGTGGAGTGGGAACCATGTCCTCCTTTATGGTGTCCCACCAGTAAGTGAAGAGCTCCTTCACTTCTACCATAGAAAGGCCCAACGAGGGTCCGGGCACCAGTGGAAGGTCGTCGGGTCCCGGCGCCGGCTCCACAGGGGCTCCGGGTAATGGCGAGGTTCCCTGGGCGCCTCGACAGGACCGGGTCGCCCGACCTGGTCCTCGGGCTGGTCAATTCTCCTCGGTGATGGTCTCCTGACCAATGTCGGTCGGAGGCATCGGGCTCTCTTCTCCAATAGGGAGGCGGCGCCCGGTCCGGCTGGCAGTCGTCTGGCGAACAGCGGCTCCGAGGGATCTGTGGCGAGGACAATGGCGGGCGACCGGCGCGGGTCCCGCGTCTCTTCAGAGAGGTAAGCTCCAAGGTCTTGCGAGGAGGCAAGGCTTCTACCTGACGCCGGGTTCAGGAAGGCGGGAACCCGACTTATGATGGTGGCGATCCCCAGACTTGACCAGGGCCTTGAGGACGAAGGTCTGGCAGTCTTGGCCTGAGAAGAGGAAGAAGACTTCTTGACCGCAGCAGGGGGAGGCTGAGAGCTGGCCCGGGAAGGAGAGCGGTCAGACCTGGAACCAGAGCCGCGTGAGTCTGAGGCCCTAGACAGGGACCTGGAAGGGGCCTTCTCCCTACGTCTTTCAGCGTGCTTGTGGGCCTTCTTCGAAGAGTCCCCCTTGGAAGACATGGACTTAAGCTTTTCTTCCAGTAAAAAAGCCTGAAGGGCCTTCTGGCGACGGATCCGGGTTCTGCTATTAAACCCCTGGCAAAAGGAGCAGGCCCGGGTGTCGTGGTCTGGGCCTAGGCAACAGACGCAGGCCGCGTGAGGGTCCTTGAAGGGGATCTGTTTCCCACAAGCATACTTCGAGGAGTGCCCGGAGGTCAGAGAGGACATCGAGAAAAACTTGATTGAAGAAATGAATTTCCCGTGGAAAGAACTTAACCAGCGTCGTAGCTAGAGACTAGCGAACAGAAGGGTCGAGACATGCAAGTCGGCGGCGAGGCGGGGAAAAGAACTGGTGAATCTGGTGGGACGCCCCTTATGTACTACGACTGACGTTGGAGGCGGGACCGACGTCGGGGGTCCCCGCTGAAGATAGCTAGCTAGAATTTTTCCGTGGGGTCCTGACGCCTGCCGGCTTCAGTCCTAATGGTGTAACCTGCTGCAAGAGCTGTGTCTCGAAGTAAGATCTGCTTTTTGTAAACATTTGCTCACTGCTATCTCAGTTCATAAGTCTTGTAAAACACAACAGCATTACATGGGGACCCACAAAAAGAAAGGGAGCACGTCAATTCGCTCATGTCATTTCATCCCGTGACAACTGGCTCCCGATGACTCACTCCGGTGACAGTTGGCTCCTGAGATAACCCGCCCCCTGACAATTCGCTCCCTACCAACAGCCAGTTGTCACGAAGTGAATTTCACACTGCTTCTTGTCAGTTGTGGCAGGCTAAAAGGCTGCACGGTGCTAGACAAAGATTCTGATTGAATAAAGTAGGGTTGAAAGAAAGTCGGAAGTCAAGAGGTATTGTAACATTCGTTTGGGAGGTTGTTCCTTTGGCCAGTTAAAATGCATTAAATGATTTTCAGAGGCTAGCAGTTTAGAAGGGTGATCACAGTACATACTGAGCGTTGCTAATGGAGTATTTATTGAAGCTGTCTCAGTCACCTACGAGGTCGCCATTTCCAGGTAGATAGTTTAACTTCCAAACTTTAGAAATGCAAGAAAAGGGTTCTGATTGCAAAACAGGTCCATTTTGTTAGGCAACTTTCAATACTGAGCAATGGCAATGCAGTTTTTAAGCAGGGACTGGCTTTTAAATTATTTTTTTTTAATTTTAAACTGGATTGAGCTATGGGCTGCTACCTCCCCCCACGCGCTGGTGTGCTGCATGCCATGGCGTGCCAGACGTATCGGTAGCTACGCCCTTGCTGTAAAGGGGAAGGGAAAGAAATGGCAGGGATGCAGAACTGTACAAAAAAAAACGTCCACTGTGATATAGTGCAGTGCTGCAGTCCATAGGGACAACATGGGCGGATTGCTTCTTGGGGGAGGGTCAGGCAGAGGAAAAACAGTTCCATGGATGGAAAACATGATGTCAGCCCTTTTCGACATGCAAAACGTCTGCAGGGCTCTGCCCATGCAGCCGTAAAAAATGTTTATAGGAGATAGCATCCCAGACTTTTACTCAGCCAATCCCCCTGTTCCTGTTTATATCATTTAGAAAAAAAAAAGTTTGATATACTTTTCCTCTTCCACTGTAATGAGTCCCCTGTGGTAAATGGCTACCACTTGCTTACTTAGTTACTGCACATCACTTCACAGAGATAGTGCAGAGTGGCTATATTAACATAGGGAGGGTTAAAGTTATATTCTTCTGGCTGGAGAGATATTTGGGGGAGGAGCGCCGTCTCCTGTGCAGAGAATGGAGAGCAGTATAAAAAGATTTCTCCAAGAGTTGCTGCTGATTTACTGAGGCTTACGAAGTAGGGGGCTCCAGACGATTTGAGAGTTAAAGAACTGCCCTGCCTTTGGGCAGGCTTTCTGGGGAAATGGTAACTTTTTGAATCCACAGCAAAGACCATGCTTATGATAAACTGACACTGTTCAAGGTGTGCTGAAATAAATACAATAAATTGCGTTTTCATCTGTACATTGCCCTTTAAATACATACATATAGAAATACATAAAATAAATTGCGTTTTCATGTGTACATTGCCCTTTTAAGGTGGCTCTCAGTTGCTGTCTCCTCCCCACATGGCAAACAACGGGAGGAGACAGACTAGTTGCCTTGCTATTGAATGATATTCCTCACATAAGACACAGCAGCGTTAATGCTAAGCTATGTAGCAGAGCTCAGGTGCGCTTCACTGACTACGCCCGGTTGCTGCAGTCTGTGATACAAGGAAGATTCTCATCAAAGACAGAGGGAGACAGTGTGTGAGTGTGCACATCTGAAACCAGGAGCTGCGTGCAGGGCATGAAACGGCGCTAAAGAAAAATGTGTAACCCTGCTCCCTCATATGGACTCCATTTCATACACAGCTGAGAGACCTCATCCTACATGATCCTGCGGAGACCAGGGTGATCTGAGTGACACAGACATTCCCGAGCAGCCTGGCTGAGCCATCTCTCCTCATAGTCATCGAACAGGCACTCGGACGAAAGGGAACTCTGTAGATTCCCATCTTCTCTCTAGAGTGTCGGAGCCGGAGCCTGACGTGGGTGTAGATAGCCAGTGCTGCTTCGTTTGCCGGATAAAAAGCCAAATGATGATTCAGTGCTCTGTAGTGTTGAACGGGATAGAGAGCTGCCACTGCTGGCCGGCTATGGGAGGAAGGCAGAGCTGCTGCTGAGATCCGAACCCACAGCCCATCGCGTCTCCTCACCAGGCAGCTCAGGAGGCTCTGGTAACTCTACGGACAGGTTTTCCCGGTCCTTCTCTCTCTCTTAAGTGCAGCACAAGTCGAGACTTGACGGCATCTTTAAACCATTCTTTGGTTGCTGTTTCAGCAAGTTCTAGTTACAATGACCGCCTTATAAAATAGACTGCTGACAGAATTTTCCTGTGGACTCTAATCTACCCCTTACCATTCGACTTCCGAGCATCGGAGGCTGTAGTTACTGTGGCAGTGAAAAAAGCATTAAAAAAAATGTCACTGTGATGATGGGTGCTGCAGTCCATAGGGACAACATGGGTGGATTGCTTCTTGGGGAGGGTCAGACATAGAAAACATAGAAACATAGACTTTGACGGCAGATAAGGACCGCTAGGCCCATCTAGTCTGCCCATTTCCCTACCTACAGGATAGGCCGCAGATCCTAGTTAACCAACAGCCTATTTATTCCTACCCCCCACAAGAATTGCCTTATGTCTGTCCCATGCATTCTTGAATTCTCCCACAGTTTTAGACCCCACAACCTCCTCAGGAAGGCTGTTCCATGCATCCACTACCCTCTCTGTGAAATAATACTTCCTCACATTGCCCCTGAACCGCCCTCCTATCTTTAAATTGTGTCCCCTTGTTCTTGCAAGTCTCTTTTTCTGAAAGATGCTACCCTCTTGGACTTTGTTGATTCCACTGAGGTACTTAAAAGTTTCTATCATGTCCCCCTCTCCCTTCTTTCCTCAAGGGTATACATATTAAGCTCCTTTAGTCTCTCCTCATACGGCTTCTCTTGCAGACCCTGCACCATTTTAGCTGCCCTCCTCTGGACTGCCTCTATCCTGTCTATGTCCTTGCGGAGATGGGGTCTCCAGAACTGGACACAGTACTCCAGATGGGGTCTCACCAACTGTCTGTACAGAGGGATAACAACTTCCTGTTTTCTGCTGATGATGCCTCTCCCTATACATCCCAGTATACCCCCAGCCCTCCCTACTGCCTTCTCACATTGTTTGCTAACCTTAAGGTCATCTGATATGATTACCCCCAGGTCCCTTTCCTTTTCTGTTGTTGTTACTACCTCCCCACCCATGTGTATTCTTCCCCTGGGTTCTTGTTTCCCAGGTGCATTATTTTGCACTTCTTTGCATTGAATCCTAGCTGCCATACTTCTGACCATTCCTCCAACCTTTCCAAGTCCCTTTTCATCCTTTCCACGCCTCCTTGTGTATCAACCCTGTTGCAGATCTTTGTGTCATCTGCAAAGGCATACTTTTCCTTCCAGTCCCTCTGCAATGTCACTGATGAAGACATTAAAAGGACTGGACCCAATACTGAACCTCCGCGGTACCCCTAGTAACCCCTCTTTCTTCAGAGTGGACTCCATTTACAATTACCTTCTGTGTCCTGTTGTCCAGCCAATGTTTTACCCAGGCTATCACCCTGGGTCCCACCCCAGGCTGGTTAATTTGACTATTAATCTTTGTGTGGGACTGTGTCAAATGCCTTGCTAAAGTCTAGGTAGGCCATGTCCACAGCCCCTCCCTGGTCTACTACTTTGGTCACCCAGTCAAAGAAATCTATTAGATTTGTCTGACATGACCTTCCGCTGTGAATCCATGCTGCCTTGGGTCCTGTGCTCCACTGGCCTCTAGGTACTGGGATTATTCTTTCCTTCAGAAGTGACTCCATCACTTTCCCTACCACAGAGGTCAGACTGACAGGTCTGTAGTTTCCTGCCTCTGTCTTGGACCCACTTTGTGAAGGGAATCACATCCGCCTTCCTCCAATCCTCGGGTACCACCATCCTCCCATGATTTATTAAAAAGAGTAGCCAGTGGTTTCACTAGTTCCTCCCTTAATTCTTTTAGAATTCTAGGGTGAATTCCATCAGGGCCCATTGCTTTGTCCACCTTCAGTTTTAGAAGTTCTTGCAGAACCCTTTCTTCTGTGAAAGGACTGGGATCGACCACCCTATCAAGAGTGCTTCTGTTAATTGGATTAGGCACTTCCTCCTCCTCTTTTGTGAATACTGAGCAGAAATATTCGTTCAGTATGCCTGCTTTTTCACTGTCCCCCTCTGCCCACCCACCATTCATTCTATTCAGCCTCACTATCCCTCCCTTTGTCTTTCTACGCTCGCTGATGTACCTATAAAAGGTTTTATCCCCCTTCTTAACTGAGTTGGCTATCTTTTCCTCAGTTTGGGCCTTTGCTATTCTGACTTCCCTCCCTGCTTCCTTCTGCCTTAACTGGTACAGCTCTCTGTCCTGCTCCTTCTGTGTTTCCTTATACTTCCGGAATGCTATCTTTTTCGTCCTGACTTTCACAGCCACCTCTTTTGAGAACCACAGTGGCTTTTTTCGTTTTGATTTGTTTATTTGCTTCACAAAAAGGCTTGTTGCCTCTGTGATGACAGTTTTGATAATTCCCCATTGTTGCTCCACACCTCCTTCTAGCCTGTTTGCTAGTGCTTTTCTGAGGCACTCTCCCATCTTGCCAAAGTCAGCCCTCCTAAAGTCCAGTACCCTCACTTTTGTATGGCTTGACTCTGTAGCTGAGTTTAACGTGAACCACACTGTTTGATGGTCATTTGTCCCCAGATGGCAACCCACTTCTAGATCTGAGATCCTCTCACTGCCCCTGTTTGAGAGTACGAGGTCTAAGATTGCTCCCTCACGAGTGGGTTCCAAAACTAGCTGTCTAATGCTTGCCACCTGTAGGGCATCAAGAATGGCCCTGCTCTTGGATGTGGCTGCAGCAAATGTGCTCCAGTTAACATCTGGCATATTCAGGTCTCCCATCAACAGTATCTCCCCTTTCTCTGCCATTCTAAGAATGCCTTCTATCATATCCTTGTCCATTCCTTCCCACTGACATGGGGGTCTGTACACAACCCCTGTGCGGATTGTGGTGCCCTTTCCAGTCTCCAAGGTGACCCACAGTGCCTCCTCTCCTCCCTGTTTACTCTTTTGTTCAGTTGCTTTTATCCCTTCCTTTACATAGAGAGCTACTCCTCCCCCTCTTCTCCCCTGCCTGTCTCTCCTGTAGGTTATGTACCCTGCTATGTTAACATCCCAGTCATGGTTCTCTGTGTACCATGTTTCTGTGACTGCTAAGATATCCAGGCATCCCTCTTCCATTAAGGCCATCAGCTCAGGGAGCTTGTTGCCCAGACTACGGGCATTGGTACTCATTACCCTCCATTTCCTGATGGCCTTACTCCCTTTACCCCATCCCTGTCCTTCTTGCCTTTGTCACTTTCTCCATTTACCCTGCCCTTCTCCTATCGACACCTCTATGTTGGTGTTTGCCACACTTACTACCCGTGATTATTTGGGGGGCTAGGATTTTCCTGCTCCTTTCCAGTGCCTCCCCTTGGCTAGTTTAAAGCTTGCCAATGAAGCATTTAAACCTATCACCTAGGATCCTGGTTCCCCTCCCGGACAGATGCAGCCCATCATGCCAGTATAGGCTTGCATCACTCCAGGTGGACCCCCAGTCTCCAATGAAGCCAAATCCCTGAGCTCCACACCAGTTTTTCAACCACTAATTGAATCCCATGGTGCGGAACACCCTAGCCTCTCCTATGCCATAGATGGGTAGCACCTCCGAGAAGGTTACCGTGCGTGCTACTTGACTAAGGCCCCTCCCCAATTCCACAAACTCTTCCTGCACTTCTCTAATCCCTTTCTTAGTCAGGTCATTTGTCCCTAGGTGGACAGTGACATCCAGCTCCCTCCCCTGTGCAGCTGCTCGGCAATCCTGAGATTTGCTCCCTGTCCCTCAAGCCATGGCGCACTGAGGCACCTTACCTCCCTCTCCCTTCCTCCCCAGTTCTACCTTCCTAACAATGGAGTCCCCCACCAGGAGTTGTTTCCTTCCCTGCAGGGTCCCCTGCCACCCTCCTGTGGGTCTCCTTTGTGGAGGTTCCCAACATCCTCCTTGGTCTCCACTGTGGGTGCCTCCATAGAGGAACCACACTTGCCAGAATAGCATAGGAATTGTGGAGGGTACAATGGGAGGGATGCGCCTCTGTTCCACCACCCTCACCCTCCCTGAGCCCACTGTGGTCCAACCGCCCTCTTTCTTGGCAACCTCTGAGGCAGCGGCAGTGGCACTGGTGGTCCCTGGATGGAAGGGAGGTCCCACAAATCCTGGCCAACTCAGCCTGGAGATGAGCAACCTCCTCCCTCAGCCCAGAGAGGTGCCTGCAGATGGGACAACACGCATCCTCCAGAACATCTCCCGGAAGACTGCTGCTCCACAGCCACTGCACCACTCAATCATGTCTTATTTCTGGCCCCTTAACTGTTTGCAATCCTTACTCTTTCCTCTGTTTTTTTCTCTCTCTCCTTACTTTCTGCCTGTGTGCCCTTTAAGCTCCTGATTGTCCTGTCCTGAGACAAGAATATCCTATATTTGATGTAGACCACTTACTTGCTCAGAGGCAGACCTCCAGCAGCTAGAGGGGCGGGAGGCTTCTCTTGCCCTTCTAGGATGGTGGGTCCTTGGTGGTTCTGTGATCACTCACTTCCTGTCCCTAAACAGGAAGTTCCTGTTATCAGTCAAATCTTGTGCCTATAAAAATAGAACCAGCTTTGGGTTGGGGGGTGGAGGGCAGGGAAGGAGGGCAATATAGTCCCAGTAGAGAAGTTCAGTCACACAGCAGTCCTTTCTCCTGGTGCCTTCTGCCAAGCTATTAGCTGAAACTTTCTAAGGCAGTCTTTAAATGTAGCTTCCTTCTAGCTAAGTCACCCCCCCTGCTTACCAGATCTTTCTACAAGTAATTTAAACCTCACAGCAGTTAAGTCCTTTCAGTCACCTGAGATTTACACCTAGATAACTCTTCAATACCCATTCAGTTCAGTTAACCCAAACACAGACTTTTTTTTTTGTATGTTAGTTTTTTTTACCCTAAATTAAAGGTCAAATACAAAAGTTCTTCTACTTTAGTCCCAGCAGAGATGTTCAGTCACACAGCAGTCCTTTCTCCTGGTGCCTTCTGCCAAGCTGGCAGACGGAGGAAAAACAGTTCCATGGATGGAAAACATGACGTCAGCGCTTTTCTACATGCAAAACGTCTGCAGGGCTCCGCCCATGCAGCCGTAAAAACAGGTGAACCAGCAGGAGCACAGATATGTCAAAGTGTAGAACAGAGGCATGTTCGAAGGCAACGAGAATACAATTATTCAGAATTTACATATGATGTGGATAAATACTGTCACTACAATAACAGGTGAAAAAGCATCCATGTGATTCAGTCTACACAGTAGCAGAATTTGTTAGAAGCAAGACCATACAGAAAACTAGATGTTGGGGTCACCACAGTGGCTACATGTTGTGTTTCCATGCAGATGACCCGGCCCAGTCCGAATGCCCATGATTGGAGGTGCTGCTGATGGCAGTATTTTGTGGATGAGCTATAGCCTGTCTGCTCCAACTGGGACCCCAGTGGTGGATCAAGGAGGGCTTGGACTGCATGTGTTCCTGCCTCCTCCAAAGTATTGCTGGGTTGAGAGGGCTACGGTTTGTTGAAAAGCCCTCCCCAGCTCCCCTCGGTTCCCCGAAGCTACAAGGCTAGCAGCAGGAAGGATCGAGAGGGCTACGGTTCGTTGAAAAGCCCTCCCCAGCTCTCCTCGGTTCCCCGAAGCTACAAGGCTGGCAGCAGGAAGGGTCGAGAGGGCTACAGTTTGTTGAAAAAGCCCTCCCGAGCTCCCTCGGTTCCCGAGCTACAAGGCTAGCAGCAGGAAGGGTCGAGAGGGCTGCAGTTCGTTGAAAAAGCCCTCCCCAGCTCCCCTCGGTTCCCAAGCTACAAGGCTAGCAGCAGGAAGGTCGAGAGGGCTACAGTTTGTTGAAAAGCCCTCCCAGCTCCCTCGGTTCCCAGGAGCTACAAGGCTGGCAGGAAGATAGCGATCTCAAGACTCGCTCGGTTTTTAAACCGTGGCTGCTTTTTTCTGCTCTGCTAGCTCCCTTACGCTGTAGTACTGCTGTTGCAGCCACTTAATCCCAAGGAAATTAATGTATTTGGACTCTCAAGACTGTGCCTAAGACTGTGCCTATGATACACTCTAGCCTGCCTACCTTGATTTAATTAACTTTTGCTGATTCTGGTACACTGCAGCTGCTGTTTTAATTAATTTTAGCATATCCTCTAACACAGCAGCTGCTTGCAGGCTTGAAACATATTATTAGTAGAGTTCTAGTTATTACATGTTTGTTTGCACTATAAGCTAGTGTACTGTTGGGGGACGGTGGCTGGTGTGTGCATATTATTAGTAGAGTTCTAGTTATTACATGTTTGTTTGCACTATAAGTTAGTGTACTACTGGGGGACAGTGGCTGGTGTGTGCATATTATTAGCAGAGTTCTAGTTATTACATTGTTGCTTGCACTATTAGCTAGTGTACTACTGGGGGACAGTGGCTGGTGGTACACTGCAGCTGCTGTTTAATTAATTTGAATTGAAATTTAAATTGAAATTTTAGCTGTTTTTCCAGTTACCCAAGTATAAAACTGAGCTGAAAGTGTGCCTTTTACAATTTCTGTTTCATTCCTACTGATTTGTTCTGTTTGCTTCTCACTTGCTGCTAAGCTCTAATCCCCCTCCCCGTCCCCCTGATTAACTCCTTTGTGCATATTCACTGTCTGACCCAGCCCTGATTTTCAATGTATTTAAGCTCTTGTATGTTTTCTCTTTTCCCCAGGGTCGAGAGGGCTCGGTTTGTTGAAAAGCCCTCCCCAGCTCCCCTCGGTTCCCCGAAGCTACAAGTTGGCAGCAGGAAGGTACGCGATCTCAAGACTGCGCTCGGTTTTAAACCTTGGTGCCTTTTTTCTGCTCAGCTCCCTGGCACTGTAGTACTCGCTGCTGCAGCCACTTTAATCCCAAGGAAATTAATGAATTTTGACTCTCAAGACTGTGCCTAAGACTGTGCCTACGGTACACTCTAGCCTGCCTACCTTGATTTAATTAACTTTTGCTGAATCTGGTACACTGCAGCTGCTGGTTTAATTAATTTTAGCATATCCTCTAACACAGCAGCTGCTTGCAGGGTGGAAATTTTTGCCCACCCCTCCACCCCCTCCTTTACCATTAATTAAATACACTGGTAATCCCGCCCACTTTTGTTCCAACCTATAAACTCACTTGGAGGGCAGTCCTATCCCTCTCCCTTGCTGCATCAGTCCTAATTCAAACCAGCGAGGCAGTCCTTTTCTTTTTTTCCCCCTCCACTCACTCTTGCCTATTCTCTATGTTTGCCTCTGTTCTACACTTATTTTGTATGGAAAAGTAACTCAGACTGAGGGTATCCCAGTTTTATCTTTTCCCCTCACCTTTTCAAATTCCCCCTGCTCCTGTCCACTCCTCATAAACTGCACTCTATTGGAATACCTGCCTCTTGTGAATAACTTGTATAATTGACTGCCAACCTCTGGCCACTAAGGGTCTCACTCAAACTGCCTTCACTATAGGTGTCACCCTGCCCTTAAGTCACCATTTCTGTCACTTATATTCTTCTCTTATAAGGGACAATCTACTTCTGATTTACAGAGGTTTCATATAAGGCATACATAATGTTCTCCCTTGCATGCCCAAGGTCACTTCTGGTGGTATCAGGATTACTACCCACCATAATCATCCTCTCCTATCTCATGTAACATACCAGCTGGATACCCTGGGTCCCACTGCCATGAAGAATTCTCCTTTGTATTCTCCAACCTTATACCAACTAGAACCTTGCTCCCTTCTCTAACCTGTACCTCCATATAACTCATCCTTCCAAATTGGGACATTTCCTTCTCTATCACCCTCTAGCATGCCCAAATACCTCAAGCGCAATTACAGATTCTACAAAGAAGTTTGGGTGATGCTTCTGCGCTTATGCTTATCAGGAGACATAGAATCTAACCCTGGCCCCCACTGGAATGCCAGGTCCACAGATGACTCCTCATGGTTTCCACTAAGGGCATGAAAATTGCCACATGAATATCAGAAGTTTACCAGCAAACTTTCCTGAACTTGAAGCCTGGATAGCCCTGTACTGTCCGGACATACTTGGACTAACTGAAACACGGCTTAGGCCAGAGATGCCTGATTCCATGTACAAAATACCTGGCTACAGCTTGTCCAGATTCGATCGCCCCACCAAACAAAAGGGTGGAGGAGTTGCCCTTTATTATAAAGAGCATCTCAATGTCTCTGTACTCCAGTCTTGGATAACAAATCACTGTGAAGCTCTGCATACAGTTTTACAACTAGGTGGTGATAAAAGGCTAAATCTGATCTGTGCCTACAATCCTCCAAGGGGGCTCTCCTGGCTTAAATGGGCTCTTGGATTATCTGGCCACTCTAAGCGGTAGATCTGAAGTCATACTAATGGGAGACTTCAACCTAGACCTATCAGGAGTCCCCGTACGTATACCGAAGCTCTCGCCCGACTTAACCTCGCCTCAACTTATCTCTAGCCCTACACGCATCTCTTCCAACTCGGACACCAATCTCTCCTGGACTGGATGGCTACAAATAGAGCAAATAAAATAATTGCTGCAGGGACCTTTTCGGATTCTATTAGTGATCACCTGCCTACGTTCTGTATCTAGAATGGCCACGACCTTAAACCCCCAGAATCATTCAATTTAGGATTTTGCCAAACTAAACCGAACTGCACTTCTCGAGGATATTAATAATATAGACTGGTCTCCCATCTATCACACTGATGATGTAAACACAGCACTTGAATACCTGATGTCTCAGCTTCTGGCCCTTCAGGATCTGCACATCCTCTGAAAAAAAAGGCGTCTTAGGGGCTCCCCTAATAAATGGCTTAAAAAAGACCTCCTTCGAGCCATGATAAAAAGAGGGAAAGCCTGGACCTTGGCAAAGAAGTCCCAACAATCAGAAGACTGGGTTAACTATAAACAACTGAGAAATGTCTGCAAAAAAGATATTCGGAAGGCTAAAGGGAGCTACTGCCTTAAGCTTCTCCAATCTTCAGCGGGTTGATACCAGGGGTTTTTGGAATCACATCAAAAATTTCATTGGGCAAAGGCCCAAGACGGCCATTACCAACACGACACTGAATGATGCAAACTGTAACAAGTTACCTACTATTGCTAATGCTCTTAATGCACAATTCTCGGATCTCTCTGAATACACTGAGAAATTCAACCAACCTCTTTCACCTCCTCCTGAGGTGCAACTTTCGCATGAAACCCCTTTTCGTCTCGCATTAGTCTCCTCCACCGAAGTGCTGCATCTCCTCAAATCAGTATCCACCTATGGATCTGCTGGCCCGGATGGGCTACTGCCAAGCTTCCTGAAGCAGGCAGCCCCTGCCCTTGCTGTTCCTATTGCAAGAATCTTTAATCTTTCCATAATAACCCAAATGATACCAACATTATGGAAAACCGCTCGCGTTGTCCCTGTTCACAAAAAAAGGGATACCAAAAATATGTCAAACTATAGACCAATTGCCATTCTCTCTACCCTAAATAAACTTCTCGAGAAGGCCATCGCTACTCGGGTCACAAATTACCTGCACCTTAACAACCTTATATCCTCTACCCAGCACGGATTCCGAACAGGACACAGCACCACAACTGCTCTACTTCAGCTGACAAATGCAGTCCTTACAGCGATGGATAAGAGTCTGCTCACTGGTGCTATATTTGTCGATCTCACAAAGGCATTTGACCTTGTGAATCACTCTCTGCTACTTTCCAAACTGTCCCGCTTTGGCTTTGACCTGTTGTCCATCTCCTGGTTCGATAGCTACCTCTCAGGGAGGTTGCAATTTGTCCAAATTGAATCCGCCGTCTCAAATCTTTCCCCTACCTCTGTTGGAGTCCCCCAAGGATCTATTCTTGGCCCACTACATTTCTCCCTTTTCATTAACAACTTGCCCTCCCTTCTCTGCTCCTCCTCGTTAATCCTTTATGCCGATGACATGGTGCTTCTCTCCAATGGTAAAGATCCTTTATCAGTAAGAGCACATCTTCAAGCAGACTTCAACTGCTTGCAGGAGTGGTTACTACAGAACAGGCTCCTAATGAATGCTATGAAAACTGTAACTATGCTTTTTGGCCCCCCGTCAAGAATCAGATCTCTTACTCCAGACTTATTGATACATTCTCTAGATGACTCCCCTCTTGAATTCGTTACCTCCTTCAGGTATCTAGGAGTCACTCTTGAACCATCTCTTGACTTTAACCTCCACATTGTGGCTACATGTAAGACAGTTTACTCAAAACTTGGTCTTGCCTTTAAAATTAGGTCCTCCCTCAATGATGCTGCCTGGCTTGCTATTGCACAAGGAATTCTCCTCCCTGCTCTAACATATTGCTCTCAGGTTTACCTTAAAGCTAGCAAAGGAGCACTCAGAAATGGAGCACCTGCTATAACAGTATATGCAGATTTGGTCTCTCCACTAACAGACTTACCCATCATTGCCTGCTCTACTCAAAACTAAATTGGCTCTCCCCAGACTCGCTCAGACACTATTCTGCAGGCTGTACAACTGATAATATAATCAGAACGGGGTCCCGTAAATACCTTGCCGAACTATTAACTCAGCCCTCCCAAGCATACCTCCTCAGGGCATCTGCTCAAATCCAACTTGAAATTCCCAGATATCTCACACAAAAAGGAGAACGATCCTTTGCCATATCTGCCTCCCGCTTCTGGAACTCCATTCCCTCCCACATCAAACTCTCCAAATCCCACAAGGCTTTTAAACTGAGTCTTCGGGCACACCTATTAGAATCCGACTGCTGCTCTTGTGCTGTAACTTGAGCTTCTCTCCTAGCATTTTCTCCTCCCTATGGCACTTACTGATTTCCCACTGGTCTCCAAAATCTGAAAATTTCCCACATTCAGCAGAAATCCTATTGTTATAATGCTACTTCATTTAAGTTTTGTTTGCTGTTTGTCGTTTCAATTTAGTCACTGATGTATCATCAGATGAAAATAATTAATGTAATGTTATCTGTTTCTCTTTGTTGTTACTGATAATGACTGTACCTGGCTGCATACTGTTCAAATGTTTGTTCTCACCTCATGCTGCGTCATGAAATACTCTTTAATGTTGACTCTGGTCTCCCCTGTCTGTACTGTCCCGGGTCGTGCCTGAATATAGGCAACATTGTTGTCTAGTGTACTTACCCAGTAAACAAAAACAAAATAAAATAAATAAATTGCTGAGGATCATTGGGTGGGTTATGGCACCCAGAGAAGGAGGGAAGGAGGGAGGGAAGGAAACAAAAAGGGAAAAAACAACCCATGGTCATCAGAATGACTGCTCTGCACTCTTGAGCTATGTGCCACACAATGGGCCTGTGAAATGCTTCTTGAGGCTAGGAGGCCACTGACTGTGACTCTGAAAAGGGGGGCATCCATGGAGTATAAAAGAGCTATATAAAAATATAAAATTCTGAATTTCAGTTGGGTTATCCTAGGAAAATAAAACGTCAGCATTTTTTTTTTTTTAGACAAAACAATGCTATACTTTGACTGCAAAAGTGTTCACTCAAGAACAGTAACATACCTAACTTTCTGTGTCCATCACCATACTAGTTTCAGACTTAGAGTCTTATTCTCTGCTCCTCTGCTCTTCCTTCTCCATTTTTCACAGCAACATAGCAGAGCTATGCATAACGTAATGCAATGTTCCACAGTGGGTAGCATGGAAGGTTCCTGGAGCCATCTGGATGCTCTCTTGCAACCAAGTGGTGATAGAATAGATGGGGTGATAATATTCCAAAATTTTACTTCCATTTCTTACAAACTAAGGATGTGGTTGAGTTTGTGTCTAAAATGGATCCAAGGCCCAACAGGGGATCAAATGGTCTTGATTATAGGTTACTGAAAAGAGTTATTAATAGTGTGGCCGGACCGTTGACAAAATTGTTTAACCATTCTCTTTGTTATGGGACTTTCCCAAATGTGTGGAAGAGTGCAGTATTTTTAAGTCAGGGTCAAGACTTTTTTTATTTAGTTGTTTAACTAGGTATAGCACACTAAGCTGAAAGCTTTTTTACAGGAGCGACCTGGAAGCACAAGGAGGTTAAGTGACTTGCTCAGGGTCACACAGTATGCAAATGGAAGCTGTGGGATTCAAACCCAGGTCTGGTCTGCTGGATGTCACCAGATTTGCAGCTCAGAATCTTAGACCACTGCGCTATACTGCCTCCTAGACTTAATCCAAATATCGTCCAATTTCTATGTTGGCTCCCCTCTCTAAGATTTTAGAGAAAATAGTTTCAGTTCAGTTGATAGAACATTTAATAAAATATAATCTTTGGTCAGACACACAACATGGCTTCAGGCCTAACCATAATACTGAGACAGCCTTGGTGAGGTTCACTAATCAAGTTACTAAAGCGATAGATACTGAAGATGTTGTTGTAGCAGCTTTGGTGGACCTCACCAAGGTTTTCGATTTAGTGAATCATGATGTACTTTTGAAGCAGTTATCTTCTGTACAGTTATCAGATGGGGTTATTTCCTGGTTCGGTGGTTACTTAGCTAATAGGAATCAGAAAACACTAATCAATGGAACATTATCTGAGCCTGCAATGCTGAAATGTGGAGTCCCACAGGGCTCCATACTAGGCCCTTTGCTTTTTTCATTATTTGTAAATTCTTTAGCTGTTAATTTTAAAAATACTGAATTATTGTTATATGCAGATGATGCAGTTTTGTTCTGTACTGATTCTAATTTTTTGACTTTACAACAAGATTTTCGTTTACTTCATTAATGGTTTGATAAACATAAACCGGTGTTAAATTCAGTTAAAACCAAGACAATGGTGTTTTCTCACTCTAGGAGAGTGCAAACTCAGGAACTAAAAGTTACTGATAATCTGGGTAATGCAGTCGAACAGGTTAGGCAGTTTAAATACTTGGGAATATTAACTGATTGTCATTTAGCATTTGATTCTCATGTTATGGAGTTAATTAGTAGGGTACATAAAAGGTTGGGGTTTCTTAACCGAATTAAGGACAATCTCACAGTTGATGTTAGATTATTATTACCCATAGTTTATTTTTATCAATAGTGGATTATGGGTCTGTGGTATATTCTTATACTTCTGACAGAGTCTATACTAGACTCCAAGCTACGTACCACTCTATTTTACGTTTTGCTTCTGATCTATTGAGGCTGACTCACCATTGTTCTCTTTACAAACAATTTGGCTGTTTGTCAGTAGAGGGGCGTTTTAACTTCAGGACATTGTTGTTTTTACACAAGGTTCCCTTAGGTATTATGCCACAAAGTATTTTTTTTTTTTTGCTACTTAAGTTTTTATTGATGCACAGTAACATTACATCAAATCAAATCAGCACAGCCATAACTGACCACTATCACATCTGTCACAGTCTTAACAGAGTACAGTTAATCATACAGTATCATCACAGCTAGAGGAATCTATATTACAACTAATAAACTATATTTTACGGGTAAAAAACCAAGGTGGCCAAATCAACTGTCCACTTCAAGAAGGTGTCCAGGCGTTCCGTAGTTCTTTCTTCTCTGTTTTCATATAGTTAATTCTGTTGTTTAGTACTTATTTGTTTCAGGCCCCTTCTGTCTCCCCCCCCCCTCTTCCTTGGCTTTTCATTCCTCCTTTCCAATCTAAAGTAATCCTTAACTTCCAAAATTTCCAAATGGCTGTGCAAACTTAATAATTTTCATCATTCCAAAATACATCAGACTGTACTAAACAAACAGGAAAGGAAAACCAATAATTAAACTAACTGGCTGGCGGTGTGTGCGTAGCAAGCCCATTTATCTATCCCCTCCTGTGTGGGTCAGGGCCTCTGCTTCAGCCGGCTCCTTCCCCTTAAGGTTTGTAGACCAGAGAAAACGAATTCAAGACGGATTCAGGGCCCTTGCTCTCTAAGTATTCAATGTGCAACCTTTCACATACCAAACACTCCATATTAAATTAAGTCTCTCCATAGTGAGCCTTAAAGCTGCTGTAATCCTTTCCCTTTGTTCTAACGCATATACTTTATCTCTCCAGGTTTGGATAGTAGGTGATTTTGTAGATCGCCAACAAAGTGTGATGCATTTTAAAGCTGCCAACCTGAAGATGTAATATAGTCTCCTCTGAGGTCGAGGGAGTCTCAGAAACTCATTACTCGGGAAACCCAAGCAGAGGGCCTCAAATGTTCCTGGGAGGGGGACCCCCAGAACACTCTGGGTCTGTTTATGTACCTGTCGCCAAAAACCCTCTAACTCTGGGCATCCCCAGAAGATATGAAAATGTGAACCAATCCCTCCACACTCCCTCCAGCATCTATTTGTGTTGTCTGGTAGAAATACTGTGTGACTATGGGGGTTCTGAAAAAGCGCATCAAAACTTTCCAGTGGTATTACGCCCCAAGAGGGCGAGGCTGTAATTCGCCATCCCTGGGCAATAGCCCTCTGCCATTTGGAGCTCTCCAATTGTATGTCTGAGTCCCTTTCCCATCTATGCTTGACTACTTCGACTTGTCCTGGGTATAGGGCTGTCATTAGCCTATAAGTCTGGGAGATGGGTTTCATCTTAGCTCTTAAAGTGATCCAGCTATAAAAAAGTTGCTCTAGCTCCGTTAAGGGTCTTAACAGCTGCTGCACATGTAAAAGGTTGGTGTATGAAATTCCTTACTTGTAACAATCTAAAATGGTCTTCCTTTCTGAGTCCATATTTCTGCTTTAGTTTCTGAAACGTAGTACAAGTCTCACCCTCCAGCAGGTGAGTAAACCTAGTAAGGCCTTGGCGCTCCCAAAAATGGTATCCCGCATCTAAACTAGGAGGGCTGAAATTCTCGTGGTGACGTATGAGAGATAGGGGACCCAGTCCTCCTGGAACCTTCAGTCATCTGCGTAGAGCCAGCAAGGCTCGCAGGGTATATCTAGTCCATGGATTTTTCACCTTACGGACCATGCTTAAGGAGATGGCAGCAGTGGGCAGGGTCCAAACTGATAACTTATATGTGCCTGTTCTAGCTCCATTGGGAACCATCTATTATTCACCCTCTGCATCATCCAGGCATACAACCAAGGGGCCTGTGCTGCTAAATAGTAGTCTCTAATGTTTGGTAGGCCTAGTCCCCCCTGTTCTCGCCTAGTGCAAAGGAGTGCCCTTTTTAGTCTGGGCTTTTTACCAAGCCATATAAAACTTGTTATAAGGTGTTCCATTTCTTTTAAGAACAATTTTGGGGGGGGAATCGGTATTGTCTAAAATAAAAATAATAAACATGGTAGCACGTTCATTTTGATAGAATGTACCCTTCCCAGAAGAGACAGAGGGAGCAGTCTCCACCTTCCCAGGTCCTGTCTAATAGCGTCTTGTAGTCTGGGGTAATTTGCTGAGAAAAGCTGGGAGGTGTCTGCCGGGACTCTTATTCCCAAATATCTAATTGTGTTATTCGGAGCCCAAGCAAACTGAAAGTTAGATCGCAGCTCAGGTGATAGAAGCCCGCTTAGCTGTAAAGCTTCAGATTTTGAGGGGTTAATTTTGTATCCTGCTATTTGTTGGAATTGGTTTAAAATTTGTGTAAGGGGTGGAAGCGAGCTAACCGGGTCCCCAAGGTAGATAAGTGCGTCATCAGCGTACAGGGAAAGTTTATGAATCTGGGAGCCCACCTTTATGCCCACTACCCCGAGGATCTTGTCTAATTTGCTCCGCCAAAGGCTCCAAGGAGAGAGCAAACAGCAGTGGGGAAAGTGGGCATCCCTGACGAGTCCCCCTAGATAAAGGGAATCTGTCCGAGACACATCCATTTACACTAATCACTGCTTCTGGCTGGGAGCGCAAAGTATTCTTAGTTTGTTCCCTAGGAATACAAAATCTGGTTGCACAAGATTACAGAGTAGGGAGGGCTTTCTGGTTCCTTTCTTTCATACAACTTTTGGCAAAAATTATTTCACTACTGTTATGATGTATAATCAACTTCCTTACAATGTTATAAATCAAAAGCAGTTGTCTATTTTTAAGACAGAACTTAGAAAACATTTGTTGGAGAATTCAAATTGTAAATGCTATGTATAATGCATATTTATGGATTGTATACTGTTTTAAGTTTGTGTGTATGTTTTTTGTACAAACTGGTCATTTGTGAAAATGGGCTTGTCCCACAGACTTACCAGTATAAAAATAAATAAAATGAAAAAAATTACATTGAAAAGGAGGTTCTGGTAGCACATGACTGCGAATATAACATGTATTGAAGTGAGCAGAGCGCCACTGCACTTTTACACTAAATGGAACTGCACGCAGCTGTGTTCCTGACTCCCAGAGTTTACAAAAATAAAATAAAGTAAGTTACAGCGCACAAAACAAAGGCTTTTTCTTGTGAAAATCTTAACTGGAGGGTAAGCCTTTGGGGGGTGGGGAGCTGAAAATGTGGGCAGCTTTCCTTTAATGAACGTGTATTCTGATGAATAAATAGAGGCTAGTGGCTGGGGATCGGGTGATAACGCTGTAATCATCTCGAGTGGTTGCTATGGCAACATGGTAAACCTCGAGAGCGCAGCCCTAGGAACCACGAGAGGCGATTACAGCATGGTTGTCACCCGATCCCCAGCCATCATCTTTTATAGTGTATGGTCAAAAAAACACTGTTTGCATTCTATGTGTGAGAATTATGGAACTCTGGTGCATTCTTTTTTGTTATGCCACTGTTTGGAAGTTCCGAATTGTGGTTAACAACTTTTAAAATTCTAAACAGCGCATAACAAAGCTGTGTGACTGCTGATTATGGTGGTTAATAGGCACTTACCATACATTATAGAGCTGTTACTTACAATGTAGTGTTTGTTAGTCCTTGTCTTGGATTGTTTTATACTTAAGTAAACAAAATGTTTTAAAACATGCATCTTTTCTTTTTTATGTTTGTTATCTATGTCCACATGTTGCACACTGTGACTGCGCATTAGAGAGTTTCGAGATACCACTGCTCATCCGTATACCAGTCAGTTAACTTTTATATGGACGAGCACGGAGCGAGGCAATGTACTATCTGTAGACAGCTTCAAGCTAATCAAAAAGCTGAAGGGATTCTCACTGACGCACACGTTATGGTGTAGTCCTGTGGAAAAAACATGTCTTCTGATTTTTAGTAAAGGACTTTCAAAGAATACTGACTTACTATCATATCGGCAGTTTTTGTTTTGCATTTGAAGTTACAACCACTTGGGGAAAAAGTGTAATACACAGCCTGATTTGTTATTTTTTGCTTCACACAAAGTAAAAGATCACCCTTAAATATTTATCAAACCACCAATTTCAAATGAGGTACAGTGAAACCTCACTTTACATATATAAAACACTACCCCAACACCTGCCCCCCCCCTTGAAAAATGAAATGCACACACATCAGTGCATATTGTGTACTGTATAGACATAACAATGCTGAGATGCACAAAACATCTTCATCTTTAAAAACTGAAAAAATGAAATGTTACCTCTCTTAGACAATGTAGACTCATTGTTCAGGGTCACAATTAGCATACGCAGCCTGTTCCCAGTGCAAGTAGGAACAGGCTGGTGCATGGGTTTTTTTCCTGGCTTGCACCATAGTGCATGTAGCTTGTAGCAGATTGAAATGCCTTTGGCTGCATTACCATGAGGTGCCACAAGGGGCACAGTGCTGAAACTGCAAGCATACTAATACACCCCCAGGTCATGTCGCACGCACGCACCACTGAGAAGGACTCAGGGAATGAGCATCATCAGAACTCGGGAGTGAGCACTGCAGCGCGGCGGCATCTGAGAGAGAACGCCGAAGTAGGAGGAGTGTCCACAGAGAAGGAGGCGGGACGCGGCGGCACTGGCAATCAGGAGGAGAGGAGAAACTGCAGTTGAAAGTAGGCTGGCACCAGAGCAGAAACCTGTTAAATATTCATGTCCTTTGCTGCAGCGGGGACTGGTCTTAGGATTACAGAATGGGCTGGAACTTGGGGCTCGGGGGTGGGACTGGGCAGGCTGCACACTGTTTAAAACATGCCAATCAGGGATTGAATTATGGGCATGGGGCGGGGTGGGGACAGTCTTATCACAGAGACAGCTCAGACAGGAGGCGGGTCCTCCTACTCCTAGTGGCTTGATTGACTGGCAAATGGCAATGCATGCAATGTTAACCTTATTGTACCACATGAGTCTCTATCTGTCACCCTCGTGGTACAATAAGATTCACAAAGGCATGCACATCAGTTCTAACTACACAGTTTTGTGTAGTGTTTCAGGGAGAACAGTCGCTAGGCGGGAAGCGCCATGACCATCTTGAATCTTTTTTGTTCCTATACAAAACTTAGCAGTATCTAGGCAGGGAGAGAGGGTGTAAACAGCTAACGGTGGCATTATAAGAAAAAAAAAAAAAAACATAAATCGGGAAATTAACAGTTGAAGAAATCAAAGTAAATAGGGGCTTCACCCCACACCCAAGCAAGGGGATTCTGGTCTCTGCAATACTGTTTTCATATATTTAGCAGTATCTAAGCAAGAAGAGAGGCTGTTAACACCAAGAAGCAAAAAAAAAAAAAAAAACTTATAAATCTGAAAATTAACAGCAGAAGAAAATCAAAGTAAACTGGAGCTTCACCCCAGCAACCCAAGTAAGGGGATTTCTTCAATCCTGTTTTCGGTCTTTGGCATGGAACCAGTACCATAAAAAAGAGCAGCTGCTTTATTTTTTATTCAATCTAAGGAGACTAAGGAGAAAGTACAGTTATGTAAGAACTTACCGTAACAGTAGATCTTCGAGAGAGGCTCTTGCAGTAGGTAATTACATATAGGACTGACGCTGGCAGGCGGCAGGACCCCACGGAAAAATTTCTAGCTAGCAGTCCCTGGTGAGGGACCGCCCCCACGTCAGGTGACCGGCATCAGGAGACGTCGGTATAAAGGGGTGCTCCTGGATGTCCACCTTCCAGTTCTTTCCCGCCACAGGCCAAAAGAGGCCGGACAAGAGAGGAGCGGATATTTCCCTCAATGGAAAAGGAGCTGAAAAAGCCTAGGAGGATGGAGGGCGGGAAGGTATTACCTACTGCAAGAGCTTCTCTCTAAGATCTACTGTTACGGTAAGTTCTTACGTAACTGTACTATCTTACTTCGAGAGGGCTCTTGAAGTAGGCAATTACATATAGGACTGAATCCCAAGCAGTCTGGAACAAAGAGAGGCACCAGGAGAGGAAAACTACTCCAAAAGGTAGTTCTGGTTGTGCAAGTCTCAAGATAGGAGGCCTTGCAAAACAGCCAGCCCGAAGCCTGCTCTACGGCGAGAGGCAACATCCAAACTGTAGTCTTTCATGAAGGTATGGACGGAAGTCCAGGTGGTGGCAGCGCAGATGTCTGCCGCAGACACATTCTGGAAACAAGCCGAAGAGGCAGCTACTCCTCCTGTGGAGTGGCCTCTGACTTGACCCTGGAGGGTCTTGTTGTAGTTGTCATAACAGAAAGTGATGCAATGAGCCAACCACTTAGACAGGCATTGCCTTCCCTTTTGTGAGCAAAAGAGACGAACAACTGATCAGTCTTTCTGAGATCCTTTGTCCTGTTGGTGTAGTATCTCAGAATCCAGTGAACATCCATAGTGTGGAGTAAATACTCTCCTTGATTAGAGTACTGTGTAAAAAAGGCAGGTAACTCTATGGACTGATTTAAGGTAGACTCTGCTACTACTTTAGGTAGAAACTTAGGATTCGTGTGAAGAGCAACTCGTTCCTTGTGAAAAATCAAGTAGGGAATTTTACACATCAGGGCCTGGAGCTCGGAAATTCTTCGAGCCGAAGTAATGGCCACCAGGAAGAGCGTCTTCCACGAAAGGAACTTCAAATCCGCAGAAGCTGCAGGTTCGAAGGGAGGAAGAGTAAGTTTCTCAAGAACAAAGTTCAAGTCCCAAGGGGGAGCAGGAGCACGGATGGGGGGCCTCAGATGGAGGACCCCTCTGAGAAAGGTCTTGGAGACATCCAGCTGAGCAAAAGCCTTGTCTGCGAAGGGAACATGATAGGCCGAAATGGCTGCCATGTGTACCTTCAGAGAGGAATGGCTGAGACCCAGGTCAAACAGATGATGTAGATACTCCAGAAGAAGCCCCGCTGAACAGGAGAAAGGTTCCACGTTCTTGGAAGCGGCCCAAATAGTGAATCTTTTCCACTTCATGGCATAAGTGGATCTGGTGGAGGGTTTTCTGGCCTCCACTAAGATCTCTGCCACTTTGGGAGACACTCCAAAACGGGATTGGGCTAGGTCTGCAGGAGCCATGCATACAGTTGAAGAGATTTTAAGCCTGGATGGACCAGGGTCCCCGGTCCTGGGTCAACAAACCTCGAGACAGAGGAAGAGGAGGATCCTCTGAATATTGTTGTAGAAGAGAGACCCAGATTTGCCTGGGCCAGAAAGGAGCGATCAGAATCATTCTCGCTCTTTCTGAAGCTAGTTTCTGCAAGACTCGTGGGATAAGTGGAATTGGGGGAAAGGCATAGACGAATCTGTCCTTCCAGTCTAGAGACAGAGCGTCGCTCCAAAAAGCGCCTCACTCTGGAACGAGCGAGCAGAAGATGGGAAGTTTTGTGTTTGGGGGGGATGCAAACAGGTCGACCTGTGGTGTTCCCCAAAAGTTGGAAGATATTGTCTAGGACCCCTTGGTCCAGTTCCCACTCGTGAGTCAGAGCAGAAGAGCGACTTAGCTTGTCTGCCAGGGTGTTGTCGACTCCCGGAACGTGAATCGCCGTGAGGTGAAGGTCGTGTTGTGTTGCCCAATCCCAAATCCTCATTGCCTCCCTGCATAAAGGGTAGGACCGAGTCCCTCCCTGCTTGTTGCTATATCACACCACACACATGTTGTCCATCTGGACGGCTAGGTGGCCAGGAAGGATGTATTGGTGAAGGGCTTGGAGAGCGTACAACACTGCCTGAAGCTCGAGCACACTGATGTGGAGAGCTTGTTCTACCTTGGACCAGGAGCCCTGGGTCCGATGAGGGCCTAGGTGGGCTCCCCAACCTTCGCCTGAGGCGTCTGTGGCTAGAGTCTGGGAGGGGGGAGGATGAAAGAAAGGAACTCCCCGGAAAAGGTTCTCTTGAACCATCCACCACTGCAAGTCTCGCATCATCGGCGAGGAGATCAGAACTAAGTGATCTAGGTTATCCACTAGCTGATCACACTGAGAGCGTAGAGTCCACTGAGAGATCCTCATGTGGAGTCGAGCGCGAAGTACCGTCGGGATAGCAGCCGCCATGATCCCGAGAAGGAGAAGGACTGACCTTGCAGAGACCATCCTGCAGTTGGACAACAGATTTATTTGGGTCTGAAGAGTGGCCGGCCTGTCCGGAGGCAGGAAGGCCTTGCCCATGGTCGTATCGAGGATTGCCCCAATAAACTGCAGCCTCTGGGATGGGTCCAGATGAGACTTGGAATGGTTGATGGTAATACCCAGGCAGGCAAAAACCTGCTGGGTAAGGGAGAGGAAACACAGGAGTTCCTCCCTGGACGAGGCCGCCAGGAGCCAGTCATCCAGGTAAGGGAAAACCTGCACTCCCTTGGTATGCAGGTGGGCCGCCACCACTGCCAGGCATTTGGTAAATACTCGGAGGGCCGAGGATAGACCAAACGGGAGCCCTTGAACTGGTAGTGGTCCCCCTGGAATTCAAAACGAAGGTATCTGCAATGAGATGGGCGAATGGGAATGTGCAGATAAGCATCCTGCATATCCAGAGCATAAAGCCATTGACCCGGCCGGAGGAGGGGCAGAAGGCTCTGCAAAGAGAGCATCCTGAACCTTTTGTACTCTACGTAAAGAGTCAGGGAACTGAGATCCAAAATTGGTCTGAGATCTCCTGTCTTCTTTGGGACCAGGAAGAAATGTGAATAGTAACCCGTCCCTCGTAGATGAAGGTGGACAGGCTCTATCGCTTGCTTCAGCAGAAGAGCCGAAATTTCCTCCTGGACCAAGAGAAGATGTTCCCATGAATATGACGACTTCAGAGGGGGGGTGGTGGGGTGGTTTCTGAAGAAACTCCATGGAGTGTCCTTCTGCTATGAGCTGGTGCACCCAAGAATGTGTGGTTAACCTCTCCCATCCCGGAAGGTGGAGGGAAAACCTCCCTCCTACCAGTTCCTCCGGGGAGTCCGGAGGCAGTGGGAGAGGAAAGGAGTCAGGTAGTGTGGGGCAACGCCGCAGCTGAAGCACCCGCTGCTTTTTTGGGCGGGAGGGGCTTGGCAGCTGCGGGGGGGCTGGTGTTTTGTGGCCCGCCTTCCCTGGGATTTTGCCTTTGGCCGATTCCGTCTGCGAAAGGGACGGCGCTGCTGCTGATGGGGACGGTACATGGAATCAACTGACTTCAGAGCTGTCCTCTTCTCTTGCAAATCGGTGATTATGTCCTTGACATCACCCCCGAAAAGCACTGACCCCCAGAAATGTACTTCCTGGATAGCAGATTGAACCTCCGGGACCAAACCTGACATGCGGAGCCAAGCATGACGCCGGAGGCCTACAGCGAAAGCTGAGCTCCGCCCAGCAGTGTCCACTGCATTGTATATCACACGTAGCATGTATCGACTGGCCAAACGAGCAAAGTGGACGAGATCAGTCAACTCCTGCTTGACTTGGGAGTCAGGCAAGGAGTCCAGTTTGGCTTCCGCCTGAGTCAGGATGGCCTTCTGGTAGTCCCCCATATGGCCGACATAGTTCAGGGCCCTGATCCCCAGTGTGGAGGAAGCGTAAATCTTTCTACCATACTGGTCCAGAAGGTGTGATTCCTTCTCAGGAGGTCACGAGCTAAGATGTTTAGGGTTCGCCGCCCGGCCGTGAGCGGCACTAATCACGACTGAGTCGGCATGAGGGTGAGAATCCAGGAAATCAACACCCTCTGGAGCCTGATATAGCCGGTTCGACTTCCTAGTAAGTGGGGCTAAGGCCGATGGCTGTTTCCATATTGTGGTAACAAGGTCGGCGTGAGGCTCTATCCAGGGTGGCACCAAGGTAGGAGCTGTCACGGGCAGATCCAGATGCTCAGCAAGTTTCAGATGCTGAGGATCTGGTTCCAGGGAGTGCCACTGATGAACCTCCTGGATTTTCCTAAGCAACTCCATAAAAGAAGGATCCTCCGGAGGAGTCCTTGGCCTGGGTTTCGATGGAGAGCAAGGCTCGTCGTCTCTCTCAGAGCAATCGTCGGAAGAGTCCGAGGAGTCCGAGGGTGAAGAGGAGGATGAAGAAGAGAAAGACTCCCTTTCCCCACCTGGGGGAGGAACAGGCCCCTTGGGAAGCCCCCGGGGAAGCGTGTCCTGCCCTTTTCTGGACCCAGACGGAAGAACCTTGGAGTCCGGAGGTGGTGAGGGAGTGTGCCGCCTCGGACGTACGGGAACCTGGGACGGCACCGTCGCCGGCTCTCGACCTCTTTGATGAGCTGAGCCTTGGCCTCAGCCCACCAGGAGGCCAGCGTCTCCTGAAAGTCCACCGGCGGCCGCGAGGGCAGTGGAGGAGGAGGAGGAGGAGGAGGAGGCAGGGGATAAGGATACGGGTTGTAACCGTAGGTAGCGTATCAAAATCCGGCTAGCGGGTAGCGGCGCCGGGTATTGTGGCATAGAGTAGTGCGCGGCGCCGGAAGCCCGCGCCAGGTACTGTGGTGCCGGATACCGCGCCCGGTACAACGGCATCGAATAAGACAGAGGATACCGGGAGCCAGGGGCTGCTGAAGCAGACGGCCCAGCCGGAGACCTCATGGGCGGGTCCATCGTGGAGAGCCCGGAGGGCGGAGGGCCCGATGGAGCTGACGTCAGGTCCGGCGCTCCAAGTGGAGGAAGGACTGATGGAGGCAAAAGATCCCCAGCTTCACTCGGGGATGGAGGGGAAAAGTCCCCGGGATCGGGTTGGGGAGACTCTGGATCCCCAGATGGCAACGAAGGCTGCGGGGAACTGGGTACGACGGAAGTTGGGGGGTCAGTCGTCCGTTCCTTCACCGGCCGGACGTCGGACGAGCCGACGTGAGGCTTAGTGGTGAGCTCTCAGCGGGCGCCGGAGGAGCCGATATCCGACTTACGAGAGCCGTCACCGGAGGCAGGCCGAGTCGAGTGATCGTCCTGGTCCGGTGGAGAGGAGGCTGCCGCCTCGGAGGGTCGGACGCTTCACCAGCCCTCTCCGGCAGATGTCAGGAAGCCGACACCCGCTTACCGAGTCGCCCACAGTGGTAGGCCGCGAGCCTGCAGCCGAACAAGGGGTGGAGGCCTCCAACTGCCCGGAGGCGCCCGCAAGGTCCGAGCGCGAGCCAGACGGGCGGGTCGACGCCCTCTTGGAAACCTCCGAGGCCGCCGTCGAGGAGCGATCCCCCAGAGGGGATGTTACCTGCGTCCCAGCGACTCCCAAGGGAAACACGGTGGAGGAGCCCTTGTCCCGGTGCCTCTCCTTCTCCTTCTTCTTCCGATGTCCTTCAGGGGAAGTGGACGCCTGCCTCACTTTTTTGAGCTCCTTCTCCACAGAACTCATTTTCTTCTTCAGAATATGGGCTTCCAGGGATTGCTGCTGTCTTTTCTGGGTAGCCATGTTAAAACTGAGGCAGTGCTGGCACTTCTCGACCGGGTGATCGGGGCCTAGGCAGAACAGGCACAGGAAGTGGCCGTCCTCGTGCGGTAGTTGGGCGCCGCACGAATCGCACTTATTCTTGTGCTCAGAGGGTGTAGGGACAACATACATTGACGCTTAGTAATGGCGCTAGTCGAAAAATAAAGATTTTTTAGGTAAAAACGATGAAGTAGGGCTGGCCGAAGCGACGAACTTTTCCGTGAGGCGCTGCACGAGCTAACGGTGGGAAAGAACTGGAAGGCGGGCATCCGGGACTGCCTCTTTATACGGTCTCCTGACGTGGGACGGTCCCTCGCCAGGGACTGCTAGCTAGAAATTTTTCCATGGGGTCCTGCTGCCTGCCGGCGTCACTCCTATATGTAATTACCTGCTGCAAGAGCCCTCTCGAAGTAAGATGTTAACTTTCTGTCTGTAGAGAAATTTGTGGGTTTTACCACAACCTTGCCACATTTTGTTTGATCCCTGTCTGGAACCCGACCTCATTTATTTGTGTGGAAAAAATACTTCTTGAACAGGGAGTGTTTAGTAGCAGTCAGACAACTGTTTTGCTTTTGTTTGTGGGTGCTAGGGTGCAGTCTATGAAAAAGCAGGAGCTGCAGCAGTCTTGCTTTTAATCCTTCACAGTCGGAGTGTAGGTCAGTCAGTCCCAGATATAACACTCGACAAAAACAGTCTCCACCAGTCCAGTACCAGTAGTTTCTTCTGTCCTGTGTCTAAATAAGTGACAGTGGGCGGGGGGAAAAGCTTTGAAATCACTAAAAAAATAAAATACCAGTGTGAGCTTGTGCTATGAATAAACCTTTTAAGCAAAGACTGCCAGTGACAGATTTGCTGCCGGTTAGGCTAGCGTGCAGCCCCAGCCCAAGCAAAGGGCAGTTGCTTGCTGTTTATTTTTTTTCCACTCTAATATAAAGAAAGTGTTAAAGGACTTTAACTGTCTGCGTCTGCCTGTTGAGCTAGCAATAAGCAATTACTGTGCGTTTCCCACCGACCACAACCTTGCCTGCCACATTATGAATTGCCCCAGTCCCCACTCATTTATTTTTGTGTGAAAAAAAAATAATTGGTCAGGTCTTTCAGACAACTGCTTTCTTTTTTTTTTTCTGGGGGAACTTGCATATGCCTTGCCCTGTGCCAGCTAACCTATATTTGTGTGTGACTGTGACCAATGCGTGAGTGATGTGATCCGTCCGTCCAGTGTATACTCTGTCATAATCAGAGTAAAATAAATCTCTGCATGCTGAGTAACAGTACTAATTAGTATATATATATATATATATATATATATATATATATATATACATACACACACACACACACACACTACATAGAAACATACATTTGGATGACAGATAAGGACTACCTGGCTGCTTATTTACCTAGTCTACACACGCTATATATCTGTTCTGTGTGTGTGCACTGTGTGTGAAGCCAGTTACCTTTCAGAGAGTCAATCACACAGTAAATGTCAGTCAGTTCAGTCTCCGCTGCTGTGTCAAGTATAATAATGCCTGTCTGTGAGTGACCTGTCACCTGTGAATGTGATGCCTATATAAAAAAGAAAAACATTGAATTTTGACAGCAAATAAAATCACCGCCTGCGGCTACGCTTGCACTGGTTGGATGCCTGGTTTCCCTACCTAGTCTGCCCATTTGTGTGTGCAGCTGTGTGATGGTGTGAGACTCAAGCGCTTTGAGTCACATTTATCTTGATTCGTATACATGAACAGCTAGCTAGCTACACTAGGCCTCTTCTTCAGTAATACTTTTGTCTGTGTGACATTTGATAAAATTTAAGGGGAAAAAACTCCTCCCCCTTGAACTAACCACCGAGTCTACTGTCTAGTAGTCCAAATACAGTGTAGCCCACCACCACCCCAGTCAGGCAGACAGTCCTCCCTCCTACTGTCCTGCTGTGAGTGTGTAAATACACGTCAACTCTCAAGTTACTGAACCAAAATATATTAATTCTCTCTCTCTCTCGTTCGTTCTCCCTCTCCCTCTCTCGTTGTGGAGTAGTACAGACACAGACAGTTACCAGTTTGGTGGGATAAATAAATCCCTGACTTGGTGGTTCAGCTGCTTCAGCAGCTGCCTTGCCATGGCCTTGCAGACTAATTTATTCTTGGTTTGGCCTGGACCTAAGTAATTTAACCTAATTTTCCTGAGTTAATCTCAGATTACTGAATGTGATTTATTTGAACACCCTCACTGACCTGCCTGCTTTGAGGGATCTATCTATTTAGCAAATAAGTGATATTAAAAAAAATACACACACTTTTTTGTCTCATAGCAGAGAATTTTTTATTGACATTTGTGTTACATAAGAAGACAAAGGCAAGCTCACTGCACTAAACAACCATGCCGCCCAAGAAAGTTTTACCCAAAGCAGTTAATACTCTCTCTCTCACTACAAGTTCAGCAAAACAAGTGGTGAAATACCAGCAGTTGTTACTGCTGCTTCAGCTGTTCTTGCTGTAGCTGATGTCCAGATGCAATCTTGTGCATCTCAGTCTGGCGGTGGTGGCAGCGGCCGATTCTTGATGCCAGTAGTGCAACAGCAGGCATTCCCAGTACTAGTACTTCCAATGTGCATGTGTCAGTAATCGAATTTAACTCCTCTGATAATGATTCTTCTGAACCTGCATGTGTATTAGTCCTGCCTTAATTTTCAGATTCCTCCTCCTAGCCCTATTTCTGATTCTGACTGTGCCCAAGTCCAACAGTGCAGCTCAAGCTCAGTGCCTCCTCCTCCTCAACCTTCTCTGCCTCCTACTGCACCAAATAATGGAAAGCCACCCTTAAAAAAGAAAAAAACGGATACATTTGTGGTCTCTTGGAAACAGAACAGCAAATGGCTTAAATACGACAACGAATGGAACATCATGAAATATGAATGGTGCGAATTATTTGATAAATCAGGGAAAAATAATTCGTTCAGGGATAGGTGTTCATCTTTTATAAAAGCAAACGTCGAATTTCATGAGTCATCAGATTTACATGAAGCATCCAGAAAAGCATTTTTTGCCCACAGTATAACCCCTGCAGAGCAGCCATAATAAAGATTACCCCAAAAATAGAAGAAAAAGAATTTGAGTAAATCAGGGTTCTTTTTAGAACAACTTTTTTCTTGGTAAAAAGCATGACTGTTTACTGATCTAAAAGATTAAATAAACTTATTACGAGTGAATGGGGTGTCAGTCAGTGAAACCTACTGTAACGATAAACAAGCAAGAGTATTCACAGAATATATTTACAGAGATAAAATGGAGGATCTAATATGATTGGTGAAGTCTCAAGATTTTTTTTCCATTCTGTCAGATGGCTCAACAGATAAAAGTATTACTGAAGAGGAGGTAGTGTATGTCTGCATCTTGGAAAAGGGCATCCCTGTCACAACATTTGTGGCACTTAAACCTCTAGATAAGGCAGATGCAGAAAGCATAACATTAACTTTAAAACATACAATGGAAAATGATCTCCAAATACAAGACTGGAAAAATAAATCAGTGGCTTGCTGCTTTGATGGGGCATCAGTCATGATGGGCATTAAAACTGGAGTAGCCACAAGACTGAAGGAGGAGGCTAAACTTTTAAAAGTTGTGCACTGCTCTGTGCACACAGACTGGAGTTGGTCACTAAATATGTGATTAAGGGGACATCTCTGTACTCTGCAGTGGATAATTTGCTTTCCTTACTGCATGGCTTCTATAACCACTCTGCTTTGAACTGGACCGGCTTACAGGCTATGGGGGAGGCACTGGGCATCCGGGTACCGCGTCCAGTAAATACTGGAGGAACAAGGTGGCTGCCACATCACCAGCGTCCTGTGAAAGTGTTGCAGACAAATTATGCAGCAACGGTTACACACCTGGAGGATGTGTCAGTAAATGTCACTGGGGATAAAAGAGAAAAGGCCACTGCAATCCTGAAGCAGATAAAATTGCTGAGGATATTGTTCTTCATCAACTGGCTAGAATTCTACATAGCAGTCATGTCCAGACTAACGCTGACATTCCAGCAAAATAACTTAACAGTAGACTCAGTGCAAACTAAAGTTGTTTCTCTCATGACAAAACTGAAATCTCTCAGAGATTCCAAGACTACTGACTGCCTTGACACAGGAGTCAGTCTTGTGATGGTAAGCCGCATAACAAAGGTGGGGATCTTGGTCCTTCCGGTTCAGCAAGACGTAGTAGATCAGATCCTGATAAGGATGCAAATGCTGCGAAGAGCAGCATTGTGGCTGTTGTGAAGAAAGTGCTGTCCACCACCCTAAATCAGATGGAGAATTGTTTCTCTGAATTTGTTAATGACCATGTCATTACTGAAATGCGAATTTTCAACCTGTCTAATTGGCCTAACTCTGATTCCCTGGCAGAATATGGAGACACAGTAGTCAAGTCATTATTTTCTCACAACAGTGGCATTCTGGAACCAAAGGGGTGCAGTGTTGTTTCAGCAGTCTTGCAGTGGTCAGAACTAAAAGTATATGTCCAGACCCCAAATGCAGCTTACCATCCACCTTTAGATTCCACTACTATGTGGGCTATAGAGTTCTTTCTGAATTAAGGGATGACTTTAAAGACATTCTTTCACTGCTGAAAATATTTCTTCTCATTCCATCTTCTACTGCAGAATATGAAAGGGGTTTCTCATTAATGTCATGGATAAAACATGACTGGAACGCAAACCTGAGACCAGAAACTGTGCCAGCTTTAATGGTAATTAGTGTAAGCACTGACATAGTGTCCACATACTTGCCAGATAATGCCATAGCTAGGTGGTGGTCAGCAGGAAAGAGAACAAGGAGACCTCAAACAGCACCTTATGGTGCCAGAAAAGATGAAAAGGCCTGGGAAAGTGATGAAGACACTGATATGTTGTAGAATAGTATTACATTCGTTTTCATATGTAATGATTCCTGAATCAGTTATCTTTTTTCAGTTATCATTCTGACCACCAGTGCAATTAACCTGACCATGGTGCATGTAACTTCTGCCACCACATGCACCTTGGTGCAGGTACCGAAAAAAGTTAATTTCTATGCCTGTCATTATTGCTATAGGTTGTGCTTGAACTCATTCTGACTGATAAAGGGTTCAATAGTGAGTTGCAAGAATATCAGGACGGACTGCACTGCAAAAGGTTGACAACAACAAAAAACGTCCTGTCAGATCTATCAATAGATGAGAGCACGCTGCATGCCCTCGCATTACAATAAATGTCTGACACATGCAAGCAAATCTCCCCCCACCCCCATGCGCGCACACACACACACTGAATGTCAGTATCTTTCATTCACTGGCTCAATACAAGTAGTCACTACTGGGCAGGTTCGAAGATCTGAAAATATTTTTGTGGTTTTCAAGACTGTGATCGTGCTTGAAGTCCACGCAGCGTACCAGAAGAAATATGGGTGCGACTACAACTGGTGCAGTTTTCAACAAACCATAAGAATAAACATGTGGATTTAAGTTTTACTGTGTTAATTGATAAGGCAGTTGATTACAAAGGGCATTCATCTAAAATGCACTGCTGCTTTAACAGCGTGTGTGTGTGTGTGTGTGTGTGTATATGTGTGTTCGGGGGGCAGAGAGAATGTCTTGGAACTGTTACCGTAACTTTGTATCTTAATTCATTGAATCATAATGTTAATGGCAAATTATAAATTAAATGACTTCCAAATATAAGTTACAAACATTTAGCAATGTCAGTGAAACTGTTTTCGTCATTTATATATTTCAAACATTGTTTTAGTCATTTATTTTAAACATGGAATTACTGGATAGTTAATTTTGACAAATCTATAATGAGCAAAGAGCAGTTTTACATGGTGGAGTGAGTCTTTGTATGAGTGCTTGCCATTTGTTGATGATCATTGCAATCTCAAATGTCTGTGTGTGGTTGTGGGTGTTGGTGTATGTGGGGGATTTGAACAGCTGTCGTAGGTGTGAATCTGATTAATTGCAAAGGAAGCTAAATGGCAAAGTTCTAAATCTGTTGTATGCCTTTTTATTTTAAACACGGTCTTTCAACAAATGGTATTCCAATACGTCTCCAATGAGTACTAGCTTATTTACATACAGAAATGAGTCTATGTATGAGCGCATGTCATTTGCTGATGGACAATCTAACAGCATTTGTATATGTTTTGGGATGTATTTGAACAGCTGTCTTTAGTGTGAATCTAAACTCACTGCAAATGGAGTGTAAATGACACATTCTAAACAAGTTGATGTTCAGTCTTATGTGCCAATGACTCAGTACTGTCAGGGCTACAGTTTCATTTACATTATATACACACACACACACATACATATATTTATACAATAGGGGTGAAGGGATAACACTATGAATAAATGTTATTTTCACAGCCATTGTATAACTACTGTGGATTTATTTCTTGATAAACCCAGTGTCTACATCACTAGCAAATATACTCACAATGGTGATATCACCAGACTGAGACTATCTACACAGCAGCCTGCATTTAATAGCTTCACAGTTTCTCTTTCTCACTGAATCCTGCAACTAACTCAATTAGCATTGTAAAAGACAATCACCTGTGTCCTACAGTTATTCTGACAATCCTAGCCCATTAATGTGCTGCTCTAATCTTCAAACCAGCCTCCTTCTTAAACCAGTTTCTCTTTCTGAGTGCTGACCGCAACAGTTTGTGTCTCAGTGAAGCCTGCAACTTACTGAATAAACAGTCTGTTTCTCACTCCTAACTGCAGGTAACACAATTATCATTACAAATCACATGCACCTGTTTCTCATAGTGTCTAACACTCCCAGCCTATTCAGAAACACTTACACACACTCAGACCACACACAAACAGTGCTGTCAGTATAGCCTAGAGGTTAGAGAAACAAGCAATGAACTTCCTATATCCAGCAGCCCAGACCAGTGTTTGATTTGATTCTCACAACTTCCATTTCAATACTGTGTGTGACTCTGAACAAATCGCTTAACTGCCCAGTGCCCCCAGATCCCCTCTAAAAACTTACTCAAGTTACCAAAATAAAAAAACATGGAGAGAACACAGACAAAGATGTTCCTAAAGGGTACTAGCCCTATTGTATAAATTGCACACATGATGTGCGACTTGTGGAATATGGCAAACATTTGCACTCGTGCAGAGTGAACTACAATAATATCACTGGTGCCTTCAGCACTCGTGATATTGTCACAGTTCACTCCTGCACTTGTGCAAATATTTTCCATATTCCACAGTCGTCCATCATGTATCCCCTATATACATATATATAAACCTCTGCTTAGTACTTGTGACTTATGTTACTTTGACACGTCTATAATGAGCAACAGATTGTTTTACATACAGGATTGATACTGTTTCAGAGTGCCTGCCATCTGCTGAAGCACAATGTAACTGTGTGAATGTGTTTCTGTGTAGGGTGGAGGGATTTGAACAGCCAACTTAAGTGTGACTACATACTCATTGTAACTGAGTGTTAATGGTAAATTCTTAATAAGCTGAATGACAAGCTCATGTGAAAACGAGTCATCATTGTAAGGATGACTTTATCTTAATATATAATAAATATATAATAAACTACAACAATCCTTAACGTAGTCATCCATCATTCAATCTGTTACTTATTTCTTACACACTTTTGACCACCATCAACGTCATCATTTTGCAGCCGTACTGGCTCTGACCAGAGTTTGTTCTTTTACAATCTTCTCTGTGAATTTATCACCCACTTATGCTCCTGCAACTAGCTATCCCTTCATTAGTCTGCTGCAGTACGTTACCCTGTATACTGCAGTTATATGTTTCTGGTTGCTTACACTGTACCCTGACTGTACCTGTATTATAACTACCCCCTGCAGCTTCATGATAGGCTAAATAAGTTACAAGACCCATAGAAATACCCAAGTTGGAACCAAGTTCAGGCAGTGGGACTTAAAATTTGGCCCAGTCACATACAGAGTTCATGAGCCACTTCACTCATCTCAGATTGCCTTCACACTCACAGCTGTCACCTTTACTCACAGAAAATCTTCAACAAGGCACTAAAAAGTAAAACATCCATAAAATTAAAAAGAAAAATTAATATTTAATGATTCCTTCCCCTCATAATACCCTCCTTATGCACATAAACAAATGTAAAAAAAGGGAAGTACTATTCACAGTTTGTATTCCTAGTGTTTCATTGGCGACCATGAAAAATCCTCCTCCTGTTCTTACCAGCTTGCTATAGAAATATTTGCTACATACCCTGTCACAGATAAAGGCCTATTGTTACATGACGGGTGAATTGTCTGTCGGAGGAATTCTACAGAAGTTTAAATTCCTGCATTCTATAATAAATAAACATTCCATCTGAATGTGTGAAAATATCTGGCAAGTGGGGAGAGACTACTTTTTACTAGTCACGTTTAAGGAGCCCCAATACTGCTGTGACAAAAAAAAAAACCTGAATATTTAAGCACAGTTCAGCTTCTCTCATTTCCCTTCTATGAAGGATATTTGCATAAAAACAGGACTTCGGCCCTATCTGCTCTGGCTGTTTGGTTACGTCTGACATAACAGTTTGGTTTATGACATCACAATCTGCTGCTCTGGAGATAATAATGATGTCATAAAAAGGTGACTATGATACCAGGTGTAGACAAGCTGCCAGAGAAGATAATTTCTAAAGACAGAGATCTTGTTATCATGTAATTGCGCTCAATAATAAAGATAAAAGGGAAATAATTACAGAAAATACATATAACAGATATATAAAATATAAGCTGACCTGTATTTAAATATTATATTTTTCAAAGTTTTCCCATAGGTGTCAGGGACTCTTTAACAAAATGAAAATAACCATTTTAATAGTATTAGTAACAGAAAATCTTTGCAAGACCCTCCTACATATAGCCATACCTTTGGAACTGTAAGCAATCAGCATCAGGACCACTCAGAAACATCTGCTAAGCTTGGGCTGCCCAAGATAACATACATTGCCAGTGCCTATATGCAGTATATTGGGCCCTATATCTCATCAGTTTTCCCGCCAAAGTCAAGCTTGGAGTTCTACCATACTAATGGGAAACTGAAGACCAAAACCCCAACCAGACCACCAGGAGAAGTGGAGGTTCCAAATAAATACAGCCTATGGGAAAGGCACAGAAAAGGAAAAGAACAAGAAATGGGCACATCCTCCAGAGTATACTACCTAAGTAGTAAACTACAGAATGAGGCAGGTGAAAGGATGAGCTATGACTCTATGGAGGTGAGTCTCTCAAAGATCCACTGTTACCGATAAGTAATGAACCTATCTTTTTCGAGAACATCACCCTCTATAAAGCCACAACTTTGAAATAATTCTCAAGCAGTACAAGACAGCAAAGCCGGAGGAAAGCCAGATAGTAGGGATGTAGAAGAAACACATCCAACCAGACTATTAAGTGAAAAGACAGTTCAAAGTCCATGGAGTGGCAGAACATACAGCAGCTGCCAACATGGAAGGGAAAAAGTCATAGAATTTGACAAGACCAGGAAACACAATGTCAGGTGTTCTGAAACACAACTGAATTGTAATATGCCAAACATTCTGGAAAAGAAGGACACAGAAGCAGGTTCACCTACCATTCTGGTGGCGAACAAGCCAAAAAGATGCTAGGACTGCATGCAGGCCAATGTGCAAGACCAGGAGAGGTGTAAGGCTTTATGGGCATCCAGAGAGCACAGAATAACCATGCAAGATAAAGTGTCAGGCAGACTAGGAAATGTATAAAATATTGCAAGTGAAAACGGGTCACAATGGAGCCCATGTAATATACTCCAGAACCAGTTAGGAACCAGAAGAATACAACCAAGCAAGCCACATCTCTGCCCAAGGAGAGAGCATGAAAGATGAACAGGCTAAAGAGCAGATCCTCTTTGAAGAGCACTGGAGGTCAGAGTTAGAGAGGGTCACGGGAGACAAAGGCATATGTAGCTGTGCAGAGGGTCCAGGGAGTGAGGAACACTAAATACTGAAACAAGCAGTCGATAGGGATAAGGGATGGGGTAAATAGAGAAAAAGACAAAGGCAGTAAGGACAGGGATGGGTCAAAAAGAAATAAAGCCATGAAAAATGGTGGGTAATGAGTACCAATGCACATAGTCTAGGTACAACGCTCCCCGAAATGGTGGCCTTAATGGAAGAGAGATGCCTGGATATTGTGGCAGTCACAGAAACATGGTACACAGAGAAAAATGACTGGGATGTCAACATACCAGGGTACACAATCTACAGGAGGGACAGAGAGGGAAGAAGAGGAGGAGGAGTAGCTCTCTATGTAGCTCTCTATGTAAGGGAAGGGATCAAAGCAACAGAACTGATAGAAGGCATCCTTGGGATGGCAGAGAAAGGGGAGATATTGCTGATGGGGTACCTGAATATGTCAGATGTTAACTGGAGCACCTTTGCTGCAGTCACACCAAACAGCAGGGCCATTCTCGATGCCCTTCAGGGGGCATGCCTCAGGCAGCTAGTTTTGGAACCCACTCGGGAGTGAGCAACCTTAGACCTTGTACTCTCAAATGGGGACTGAGAGAGGATCTCTGATCTTGAAGTGGGTAGCCATCTGGAACAAGTGACCGCCAAACAGTGTAGTTCACAATAAACTTAGCTGTACAGTCAAGCCACACAAAAGTGAAGGTAATGGACTTCAGGAGGGCTGATTTTGTCAAAATGGAAGAGTGTCTAAGAAAAGCACTAGCAAGAAGGTGGTGTGGAGCAACAATGGGGAAACATCAAAACTGCCATCACAGAGGCAACAAGCCTTTGCGTGAAGCAAATAAATCAAAATGAAAGAAAAAAACACTATGGTTCTCAAAAGAAGTGGTGGGGAAGGTATGGCAGAAATAGATAGCATTCAGGAAGTACAAGGAAACACAGAAGGAGCAGGACAGAGAACTGTACCAGTTAAAGCAGAAGGAAGCGGAGAAGGCAGACAGAATAGCAAAGGCCCAAACCGAGGAAAAGTCAGCCAACTCGGTTAAGAAGGGGGATAAAACCTTTTATAGGTACATTAGGGAGCAAAGAAAGACAAAGGCAGTTTGAATAAAGGGGAAGGTGGTTGGACAGAGAGCAGAAGTGAAAAAGCAGGGACAATGAATGAATATTTCTGCTCAGTATTCACAATGGAAAAGCAGGGGGAGATACCTAATCCAGTCAATAGAAGCACTCTGGATAGGGAGGTTGATATTAGTCCTTTCACAGAAGAAAGAGTTCTGAAAGAACTCTTAAAACTGAAGGTGGATAAAGCAATCGGGCCTGATGGAATTCACCCCAGAATTCTAAAAGAACTAAGGGAAGAACTAGTAACACCACTGACTACCCTGTTTAATAAATCATGGGAGGATGGTGTGGCACCTGAGGACTGGAGAAGGGTGGATGTGATTCCCCTTCACAAAGGTGGGAGCAAGACAGAGGCTGGAAACTACAGACCTGTCAGTTTGACCTCAGTGGTAGGGAAAATGATGGAATCACGTCTGAAGGAAAGAATTGTTGAGTACTTAGAGGCCAGTGGGGCACAGGACCCAAGGCAGCATGGATTCACAGCAGGACGGTCATGTCAAACAAATCTAATTGATTTATTTGACTGGGTGACCAAAGATAGACCGGGGGGCTGTGGACATGCCTACCTAGACTTTAGCAAGGCATCTGACACAGTCTCACACAAAAGATTAATAAACAAATCAGCCAGCCTGGGAATGGGTCCCAGGGTGGTAGCCTGGGTATAAGACTAGCTGGACAACAGGACATAGCGGGTAGTAGTAAATGGAGTCCACAGTGAAGCAAGAAGGATTACTAGTGGGGTACCGCAGAGTTCAATGTTGGGGCCAGTCCTTTTTAATGTCTTTGCAAGTGACATTGCAGAGGGACTGGAAGGGAAATTATGTCTCTTTACAGATGACACAAAGATCTGCAACAGGGTTGATACACAAGGTGGGGTGGAAAGAATGAAAAGGGACTTGGCAAGGTTGGAGGAATGGTCAAATGTATAGCAGCTTAGATTCAACGCAAAGAAGTGCAAAGTAATGCACATGCTAAACAAAAACCCAGGGCAAGAGTACACAATGGGGGGTGAGATACTGACAACAACAAAAATTGAAAAGGGACCTGGGGGTAGTCATATCAGATGACCTAAAGGTGGGCCAGCAATGTGAGAAGGCAGTAAGAAGGGCTGGGGGGATACTGGGATGCATAGGGAGAGGCATCACCAGTACAAAACAGGAAGTTGTTGGCCCTCTGTACAGACAGTTGGTGAGACCACATCTGGAGTACTGTGCAAAGTTCGGGAGACCCCATCTCCACAAAGACATACACATGGTGGAGGCAGTCCAGCGGAGGGCAACCAAAATGGTGCAGGGTCTGCCCCAGAAGACATATGAAGAAAGACTAAAGGAGCTTAACATGTATAGCCTCGAGGAAAGGGTGGGGGGGGGACATGACAAACTTTCAAATACCTCAAGGGAATCAACAAAGTCCAAGAGGGTAGCATCTTTCAGAAAAAGAGATGTGCAAGAACAAGGGGGCACAATTTGAAGATAGAGGGGGGACGACTCAGAGGTAATGTGAGGAACTGTTTCTTCACAGAGAGGGTTGTAGATGCATGCAACAGCCTTCCTGAGGAGGTCACAGAGTCAAAAACAGTGGGGGAATTCAAGAATGCATGGGACAGGCATAAGGCAATTCTAGTGGGGGGTAGGATGAAGTAGGCTACTGCTTAACTAGGATCTGCAGCTTATCCATTAGGTAGGGAAATAGGCAGACTAGGTGGGCCAAGCGGTCCTTATCTGCCGTCAAATTCTAGGTTTCTATGTAAGGTCATAACAGGGAACACAAGTGTTCAGGAGATGGAGGCCAAGCCTCCAAAATGATGATTAAGCTAGCCAGGGAAATCCCTGAGCAAAACAAATCATGTCAGCGGGAGACAGGTGGAGCATGGCAGGAAAGCAAGGTCCCAGAAGCCATAGACAGCCCGTGGCAGAGAAGAAAAAATCACTCACCTTAGTAATGTTGTTTCTTCTAATGGAGTATTGCTGTATTCTGACTAATTGCAGTTAGCCCCAGCACTTGAACTGCCCCAGAGATGAAAGGGTTAAAGTCTATGCCAGGCATAGAATGTTCATCTTGAGCTCGGTTTTCAAACCTCTGTCCCAAGTACTCTGAAGTGTAACAGTCAGATTCTTACGAGCATTAAACTAACTGGCTAACAGTCCAGAAACTGTTTTAAAAGGCTTACCAAAAGCCATACATATATAAAATCAGGGTATGCAGACTCAAGTTGACACCCCCAAAAAGAATTCAAGTAGGTAAGATAACTAAATGATGAGAATAGTAATAAAAACAAGAAAACAACTAATACACCCTTGGGGTGCAGCACTACACCTGCCCACCCACATCCCCAAACAATTAAGTTCCAGAAGGGAAGGCAGGGAGGGAGGTCAAAATACAGCAAGACTCCATTAGAAGAAACAACATTACTAAGGTGAGTAATTTTTTCTTCAAGCAACATAAAGTCTTGCTGTATTCTGACTAATTGCAGACTACCAAGCAGTACGCCCTAGGAGGAGGGAACTACAGAACCTATTTTGGGAACAGGGTCTGCAGTACTGCTGTGCCAAACCTAGCATCACTTCTTGATTGAATGTCAAGGGAATACTGCTTGGTAAATGTGTGAACAGTCTTCCATGTGTCTGCTTTACAGATTTCCACTAAGGGTATATCCCTGACAGCTGCCACCGAGGCAGCTGTACCTCTGGTGGAGTGAGCCCTCAGGCCTGATGGAGGCTCCTTCCCCAATTTTGAATAACAGAACTGCATACAAGAGACAATCCATCGAGCACTGGTTCTCTTAGTGGCAGGTTTACCCCTATCCACCTCTCCATAAGTAAGGAACAACTGGGAACAGTCCTTTCTGTGGGGTTTAGTGGATTCTATATAGTAACTCAGAACCCTTTAACACCAAGACTGTGCAACCTCCTCTCTCCAGAGGAGGAATGGTCAGTAAAAAATGCAGGCAAATTTATAGATTGGTTCAGATGAAAATCTGATACCACTTTGGGAAGAAACTTCCCATTTGTGCGAAGGACCACCTTATCCCTATAAAATGAAATTAAGTCAGGTTCCACTGATAAGGCCTGTAATTCACTGATTCTCCTCGCAGATGAGATGGCCACCAGGAATACAGCTTTCCAAGTCAGGTACTTTAGTTCAGCTGAAGAAAGGGGCTCAAAGGGAGGCTGCATCAGCTGTGCAATACAAATATTCAGATCCCACAGGGGAGTGGGATTCCTGAAATGAGGGTTGATATGAATCAGCCCTTTGAAAAATATTTTAAAGACTGGGTGAGAGGCTAGGGAAGAGACTTCCCCTGTGGAAATGAAAGAAGAAACAGCTGCCAAATGCACCTTGAGGGTGGCAGGCTGAAGGCTGTTAAGATGCACCATATAATCCAGAACAATGGTAATATCAGCTGAATCCAGTTGAATGTGCCTCTGAGCACACCAACACCCAAACCTCTTCCATTTGGAGCTATAAATCTTTCTGGTGGAAGGCTTTATACTAGCCTTAAGGATATCCAGAGCTGGCTGGGAGAGATTCAGACCTGCATACTCTAGCTCTTCAAGAGCCAGGCCTTGAACCTGAGAGAATGAAGATTGGGATACAATATCCTCCCCTGAGAACTGGTGAGGAGATTGAACCATCTGGGAAGGCACAGAGGTACTGACACTGAAAGTGACAACAGAAGAAGATACCAAGGTTGTCTGGCCCAATCCGAGGTTACCAGAATCACTGTGCAGGGTTGGGACCTGATCTTGACCAGCACTCTCAATATCAGAGGAAAGGGAGGAAAAGCATGAAGAAAACTTGTTGGTCCAGTCTAACAGAAGAGCATCCAGAGGAACAGACCCCAGAAGAGGGGATCTACAGCAAAACAAGGGGAGCTGATGGTTGTCCGGGGCTGCAAAGAGATCCATCTCTGGAGTACCCCATCTCTTGAAAATGACTTGAAGAATGAAGGGATCCAAGGACCACTCGTGGTGACCCTGAGAAATCCTGCTGAGAGCATCTGCAAGTACATTGTCCTTTCCTGGGAGATGCACAGTAATCACGGAAGCTTGCAGGGAATAAGCTAGAGACCATAACTTCATGGCCTCGGTGCACAGGGCCGAAGACCGAGTGCCCCCCTGCTTGTTGATGTACCACATGGTTGTGGCATTATCTGTCCTGATCTGCACCACTTTCCCCTGGATCATTTTTGAAAAAGTCTGAACTGCTAGAAAGACAGCCCTGAGTTTGAGCAGGTTTATATGCAGAAGGGACTCCTGAAGGGACCAAAA
This sequence comes from Neoceratodus forsteri, assembly GCA_016271365.2. Taxonomy (NCBI): domain Eukaryota; kingdom Metazoa; phylum Chordata; order Ceratodontiformes; family Ceratodontidae; genus Neoceratodus; species Neoceratodus forsteri. The sequence goes on along the minus strand of CM028131.1, from coordinate 1,289,781,508 downwards.
GCCCTGCGCTGTGTGCTGATCCAGATGAGCTCCCCACCCCAATAGGGAAGCATCTGTGGTGAGTATTACTGTGGGCACCTGACTGAGAAAGGGAAAACCTTGCCTAAAACTGTCCTCCTCCAACCACCACTGGAGGGCTTGAACCAGAGTCAGGGACACTGGAACCAACTTGGAGAGAGAGAGAGAGAGAGTCTTTCTTCTGAGACCAAAAGGCTCTGAGGTGAAATTGAATATCTCTCATCTGAAATCTTCCACTCTGCACTACTGCAGTGCATGCTGCCATATGGCCCTGCAGCTGCAAGAAGTGTCTGGCTGGCCAAGACACAATTGGACAAAAAGAGGAGGTCAGACTGATGAGAGATTGGACCCTTGGGGAGGGAAGAAAGGCCTTGGCCTGAACAGTGTCCAGCTCCATGCCTATGAATGTGAGGAGCTGGGAAGGCTCCAGAACTGACTTTTCCAGGTTCAGGGTAAACCCTAAAGATTCCAGAAGATCCTGAGTGACCTTTAGATGTGACCTGACTTGGTCTGGGGACTAGCCTACTATAAGCCAATTGTCCAGATAAGGGAACAGCAGGATGCTTTGCTTTCTGAGGAAGGTAACAACGACTGCCAGACACTTGGTGAATACTCTTAGAGCAGATGTCAAACCAAAAGGCATTGTTCTGAACTGGTAGTGGCCTGAGCGCAGTTCGAATCTGAGGTACTTTCTGTGGGACTGCCTGATAGGGATGTGAAAATAGGCATCTTTGAGATCCAGAGATGCTAGCCAGTCTCCTGGTCTCAGAGAGGGAAGAATTAGTCCCAGAGTCACCATCTTGAACTTTGACTTTAAGATATGTTTGTTCTGGTATCGTAGATCTAGGATGGGTCGCCACTCCCCTGACTTTTTCAGTGTAAGGAAGTACCTGGAGTATAGTCATTTTCCCCTGTCAATGACAGGAACTTTTTCCACTGCCTGATGAAGCAGCAGAGATGAGATCTCTGTCTCCAAAGCCTGAACTTCCTCCGAAGAGGAAGGGGGAAGACTTTTGCCTTCAGCCTTGGGAACCTGGTAAAGATGAGAGCAAGGCCCTGGCTCACCACTTCCAGAACCCATTTGTCTGAAGTGACAGACTTCCAGGCCTGGAAGAAGTGAGCCACCCTGCCCCCTACAGGGATTGGGGAGGTGACCCTGACTGACCCATCAGGGTGTCTGCTTGGCAGGGGGCTTAAACTGAGTGGAGGATGCCGCCCTTGTGATCCCCTTCTGCCTCTTTCCCTAAAGAACCCCCTCTGCTGAAAAGAAGAGGAGGCCTGGGCCTGGTAAAAAGGCCTTTTAAAAGGCCTGCCCCGCCAGACCTAGATTGCTGCCTTTGAGCAGTGGCCTGTTTCTATTTGGTTGCAGCACTCCTGTATGTGGTACTGTACTCGTCCATTTTTTTCATGTAAGCCTCTGTTTGTTCCCCAAACAGAGAGTTACCAGAGACAGTAAAATCCATGGCCTTGGTCTGGGTATCCTGAGACAAACTCGTACACCTGAGCCAGGCAAATCTCCTCATGGAGACAGATGTAGCCATAACCCGAGAATGGACATCATTCGAGTCTATAGCAGCATGGAACTGTACCTTGGAAGCTTCGATGCTATCTGCAGCCACCTGCTGCACCTCACTGGCTAGCTGGGGAAGGGCATTCTTAGCCAAATCCAGAATCGTATCCCACCTAGACTTCTGGTATCTGGCTGTATATGCCATGTAACTGGATCGCCTGAGTCCCAAAGAGGATGCCAGGTACTGCTTTTTTGCCATGGCATCCACTTTCCTGGAATCCTTATCTTGGGGGTGAGATGCCAGAGGAATGTTAGCCTTGTCACAGGCTGCAGCCTGCACTACCCCAACATGGCTGCAATGAGTAGCTAGGAATTGCACCCCAGAGCCTGACAATGCACACCTCCTGTCCATCTTTTTATCTACAGGGGGTATGGATGTTGGCATTTGCAAGATCTTTTGGGTCTGTTTCCCCAGGGACTTATGCTTAGGAATAGACACCCTTTTGGACTCTGAGACATCCATCATTTCAACATAGTCACGCTCCTCCTGATCCTGTTCAGCTTCTTCCATGGGAAGCTGAAGAGTATCAGCCACCTTCCTGTAAAACAGGTAGTGTGAGGGGGACTCAGAAAGCCTAGGAGGAGAGATATTGGAAGGCCTGTCTAGGGAGATGTCCGGTTCGATAGGCACATCCAGGTCCTCATTATCTTCATTTTCTTCTTCTTCTTCTTCTCCCTCCCATTTGCCCTCATAAAAGGCTTCAGGGTCATAAACAGAAGCTTGGACGTCCGACTGAAGTGACCGTCCTCGAGACGGTGCCGGTTCAGTAGGAACCGGGCGAAGCGACTGCACTATGGCAATCACTTTGGCAATTTTGTCAGTGGTCGGAACATGAGAACGGGGATCCGAACCGGCCAACTTACATTTCTTCTTTGTAGGAACCGGTTCCACAGAATCTGCTCTCCTCTTGCCCAAGGGAGTATCACCCAGGTCAGTAGGCACCCCCTCAGATTCGGCCGAAACTGAACCGGGCTGGCCATCTGGGTCAGTGGGCTTTTCGGCCTCCCTTTCCTTAAACCTACTTAAACGTTTTTCAGCAGTAGACTTAGGGAAATTCTTGCAAATTTGGCAGTCTTCCTTGATGTGGCCAAACCCCAGACAATAAACACAGACGAGGTGGGGATCAGCCTTAGCAAAGATCTCCCCACATTCGGTGCAGTGCTGAAACCCAGTGAGTCCGGTTTTCTTTTGGGGTTTCTCAGACATGCCTTCAGACAAAACAGTCACCCTTACCAGCATTCAAGCCAGGCAACTACTAAGATCTATCGGTTCCAACCGTGTCATGGGACGGTTGAAAAAACCCCGAAATAAAACTTTTTTTTTTCCAGGAACAGATAGGTACCGGAACACACACACACACACACTTTTTTTTTTACTTCGGTTCCTGACCGAAAAAACAAAACAATTTCTTTCAGCAATAAACAAAATGATCTACCTACAATACACTTACTGTATCAGGACAGAGATGTGAACACCAAAAACAAAGAAATGGTTGCTAAAAAATTACCGATTTACTACTACCAAACCGAAGTGTAGGAGAGGATCTCCAGAGCGACTTCTCAGTTAGGCGGAGTAAATAATCTGACGGTTACGCTTCAGAGTACCTGGGACAGAGGTTTGAAAACCGAACTCGAGATGAACGTTCCATGCCCGGCATAGACTTTAACCATTTCATCTCCGGGGCAGTTCAAGTGCTGGGGCCATCTGCAATTAGTCAGAATACAGCAAGACTTCATGTTGTTTGGAAAAAGACCCATCATAGGGAAGCCCAACTGGAAGAGCCTCAGTGGTGACCAGATCAGAATGGGGCTGCCAAAAATCAAGGTAGATAGTGCTGTATGGAGCAGCAGGACCTCTCAATGAGCAGGGGATGAAGAAGTCAGCCCAGAGAAGGACAATATGTCTCCGAGACAAAAAAAAAATAGGCTGAAGAGCAAGTTCCATGAAAGGCCTGGATCATAACTGAACTGATTCAGGCTAGAGGCACAGGGACAGTGGAACAAGAACCAGAAACCGGAAAGACCTGCTGGGTGAATACTCTGTGAGACTGGTGACTAATGCCCAGTGTGTAAGATGGTTCAAAAACGCAAGAAGCTGCTGGCCGCCGGTGCAGTGGTAGGGTTACCGCTTGTGATGCCAGCCAGTGATGCCAGCCACCTGGGTTCGGGAATGGACTCGGGCTGCTGGAGAGCCGGCCAGGGGAAGGCGGATTGAGCACCCATAGGCAGCTCTCCTCCTCCGTGGAGGGTGGGGATGCCCATCCCACTGCAGTACCACCATCTGGGTGACCACAGGTGGAGGTGCAGTGAGACGGCATGAGGAAGGGAGGGGGGACGTCAGCCGGGAGCCAGAGCAGTAGCGCTTCACTGCGTGCCCCGCCCCTAGGCTCCCCTAGCGTGACGACGTCCTGTGGGAGGCAATGGAAAAACCCTGCAGCAGGTACCTGAAGACAGAACACACCGTCCCGAGAAAACCCATAATCAGGCTCCTTAGAAGGGGTTGGTGGGGACTCCCGACACACACTTAAGGACTTGATGAAACTATGGGGGGTCCCTCTCCTCCCAGCCCAGTGGGGTAAACCGAGGTTGGATGGGGCAGGCTCACTGGTACCCTGAGGGAGTTACCTGGGAAAAAACTATGGAAGCACACAGTCTAGGGCTCCTCAAAGATAGGGGCTTGATGCTGTGAGTAAGGGGGCATAAAGAATAAATATTAAAAAAAAAATAAAAAAAAAAATGGAAGAAGCTCATAACTGGAGCAGCCTATCCCATAGGAAAAACATGGAACAGATCAAGAGGCAAACATAGAATGCACAATAACCAGCAGGACCAGGGTGCACAGGCAGTCCCCATGACAACAGGGGAAAGAGCAGCCACACAGAACTGGGTGTCATGCAACAGTCACATATAAAGCCAGAGAGGCCCAGACAGCCCAAAGGCCACCCAGTCGAAAAGGATTCAGAAGAACCTGGAGGACAACCACCATGGCCACACTGCCGAATGGACCAGTAGGTAATTTAGGAAGCACGCTGGTACAAAAAACCAATGTACCCATCTGCAGGGCAGTATCACGAAATAAGGATGGTCAGGCAGGGAGGGAGGGAGGTAGGATAGCCACTGCCTGAGGGAAATCTAACTGCAGGCCAAATAGTACAAGGCTAGACAGGGCAATGCAGCACTGAAAGCCAGACCATGACAGTAAAATCAAAGATGGGGAACCTGGAGCGTGAGTGAACAGAACCTAGAAACCTGAGCAAAAGCAAAAAGCATACAACGTATTAAGGAGTGTGTGGTACAGGAAATGTTGCCAACTGCCAAATCACTGCAACAATACTGAGTGCAGAGTAACAAGCATGGAAGTCCTCAGGCAAGCCAACCACAAGACAAGATGAAGACAGAAACTACCATCATTGACCAAGAATGACTGAAACCAAGTCAAGAAAAAAACAGCCATATGTACAGTAGCTTTATGGCTGCAAAGGTGAAAAGGTAGGTACCAAATGGCAGCAGAGGTCATGACAGAGCACAGCGCCCAAAAAGGTGGTGCTAGAGATCTGTTATCTGCAGCCTGAGAGCCAGCGAGTCAGTTCCAGGTAGTGCGGTGGCAGAAGACAGGATACAGTAGTACAAATCTGTCGACCAGAAACAGCTGGCAAGAACTAGAGTGGTGCCAGAAACCACTAGCAAGAACTAAGGCAGTGCCAAAAAGCCAAGGCAACAAACACCATCTACAGAGGTATCCACCAGAAGACAGAAGGGTGTAGAAACCACAGCAGTCCCATAACAAACAGCTGAACAAGTGACTATGAGAAATAGTAGAGGCCACCTACAATGCCCAGCCTGCCACATCTGGAGCAACAAGAGCCATATCCCATTCTGATCAGCAGGCGAGAGTGAACAACATACCAGTGCAGATGGGGAAAAAATGGAAAAATCCCCAATGAGGATATCTGTGATGGGAGCTAAGCTGATAACGAATGTATGGTATGAAAAGTGAGGCCGTATTCTCTGGATGTATGCAGAGAAAAGAGGGAGAAGTATGATAGTACAAAACCAGCAGAGACAACGCCAGCAGCTCCAGATAAGAAAGACAGCACTGACAACGTGAACGATCATGACCCAGTAACAGGCACTGGGCTAATAATAGTAACTGGCATCTACATAGAAACATAGACTTTGACAGCAGATAGGGACCACTTGGCCCACCCAGTCTGCCCATTTCCCTACCTACTGGATAAGCTGCAGATTCTAGTTAACCAACAGCCTACTTCCTGCCACCCCCCACCTACAATTGCCTTGTGTCCGTATCATGCACGTTTGAATACCCCCACTGTTTTAGCCCCAACAACCTCCTCAGGAAGGCAGTTCCACGTATCCACCACTCTCTCCGTAAAAAAAGATCTCCTCACATTACCCCCGAGCCGTCCCACCTCAATCTTTAAAGTGTGTCCCCTTGTTCTTACACATCTCTTTTTCTGAAAGATGCTACCCTCCTGGACTTTGTTGATTCCCTTGAGGAACTTGAACGTTTCTATCATGTCCGCCCTGTCCCTCCTTTCATCAAGGGTATACATATTAAGCTCTCTCAGTCTCTCTTCATATGATTTCTGATGCAGACCCTGCACCATTTTAGTTGCCCTCCTCTAGACTGCTTCCATCCTGTCTATGTCCTTGTGTAGATGAGGTCTCCAAAACTGCACACAGTACTCAGATGGGGTCTCACTAATTGTCTGTACAGAGGGATAACCTTCCCTTTTTCTACTTGTGATGCTCCTTCCTATGCATCCCAGTATCCCCTGGCTCTCCTTACTGACTTCTCACATTGCTTACCCAACTTAGATCATCTGACACACTACCCCCAAGTCCCGCTCCATTTTTGTTGTTGTTAGTACCTCCCTGCTATTGTGTACTCCTCTCCTGGGTTTTGTTTCCCAGGTGCATTACTTGCACTTCTTTACATTGAATCTAAGTTGCCATATGTCTGATCATTCCTCCAACCTTGCCAAGTCCCTTCTCATCCTTTCTACACCCCCTTGTGTATCAACTCTGTTACAGATCTTTGTATCATCTGCAAAGAGGCATACCTTTCCCTCCAGAACCTCTGCAATGTCACCTATAAAGACGTTAAAGAGGACTGGACCCAGTACTGAACCCTGAGGTACTCCATTAGTGACCCCACTTTCTTCGGAATGTGTTCCACTCACTATTGCCTTCTGTGTCCTGTTGTGCAGCCAGTTTGCAACACAGGCTATGACCCTGGGACCCACTCCCAGGCTGGCTAAAGTACAGTTACGTAAGAACTTACCGTAACAGTAGCTCTTCGAGAACAGCTTTTGCAGCAGGTTACACCATTAAGACTGAAGCCGGCAGGTGTCAGGACCCCACGGAAATGTTCTAGCTAGCAATCTTCAGCGGGGACCGCCTCCAACGTCAGTCCCGCCCCCAACATCAGGCGTAGTACATAAGGAGGCGGTCCTGCCAGAATCCCCAGTTCTCCTGCCGGAGACTTCCGGCTGCTGGATGACATCAGAAGAGGAGACCGAGGACCCGCCATCAGATGGCCAAGACTAAGGACAGACCTTTCCGATCCTAAGGATGGTGTTAGGTTAGAACCTACTTCCTCCAAGGGGCAATGGTGGGTGGGAAGGTACCTGTTGCAAGAGCTGTTCTCGAAGATCTACTGTTACGGTAAGTTCTTACGTAACTGTACTATCTTCTTCGAGATACAGCTCTTGCAGCAGGTTACACCACTAGAACCGATTCCCAAGCAATGGCGCCTTTGTAAAGCCATCGGGAGGAGGCAAGACGGAAATTAAGACCCCTTCTGAGCCTAAGGCAGAAGTCCCTGGAGAATGGCTAGGCCAAAACCAGCTCCACCTTGAGGCGATGTCCAGGCTACAATGCCTGATAAAAGTGTGCACCGAACTCCAGGTGGCTGCAGCACAGATAGCCGAAGTGGACACGTTCTTCAGTGCTGCAAAGGAGGTAGCCACTCCTCTCGTGGAATGGCCCTTGACCACTCCTGGTAAGGGTTTTCTACGTTTGTCATAACAAAACGAGATACACTGAATGAGCCAGCGTGAAAGGGTCTGCTTCAAAACAGGGGCCCCTTTCATCCTCTCAGCGAAGGATACGAACAGCAGCTCCGCTTTCCGGTGCTGATCAAATAATATCTGAGACACCTGTGAACATCCAGGGTGTGAAGCAGTGCTTCTCCTCGATTGGTGTACTTAGGAAAGTACACTGGTAAATCAATGTCCTGATTAAGAGTAAGGGCTGAAACCACCTTAGGCAGAAACTTAGGATTTGTCCTCAGGGATACCTTATCCTGATGGAAAACTAAAAAAAGCTCCTTGCACATGAGAGCATGTAATTCGGAGATTCTTCTCGCCGAAGTAACAGCAACTAAAAACAACGTTTTCCACGACAGAAAACGTAGCTCGCAATCTGCGGCTGGTTCAAAGGGTGGCAGTGTAAGCTGCTCCAGGATGAAGGTTAAATCCCAAGGAGGGACGGGATCCTTAATGGGCAGCCTAAGGTGGAGAACCCCCCCTTAGAAAGGCACAAGTAGCATCCAACTGGGCCACCATGTGGTGGCCTATGGGGGCATGATAAGCTGAGATTGCACAAAGGTGCACTTTGATCGAGGAGTAAGCTAGTCCGGATTGAAAAAGGGAAAGCAAGTACTCCAGAACCAGCTTCTCAGGACAGTCTAAGGGCAAGAAACAGTGTGCTTGAATCCACAGGCAAAACCTGCGCCACTTCATGGCATATGTTGCGTGTGTTGCCGGTTTTCTGGCGGCAGAAAGTACATCTGCCACCTCTTGAGAGACCCCGTGTTGCAACATGGCTATGTCTCTAGGAGCCGAGCATGCAGGTTCAATGAATGTAAGTCCGGGTAGACTAGTGAACCCGCCTCCTGAGACAACAGTTGGGAGCTGACTGGCAAGGGAAGTGGAGGTTCCCGGGACAACTGTCCCAGAAGCGGGAACCAAATTTGCCTGTGCCAAAAAGGCGTTATTAAAATAAGCGTCGCATGCTCCCTGGGAAGTTTGAGAAAGACTCTCTGGATCAACGGGAAAGGAGGGAAGGCGTAGAGGAATCTGCCCGCTGAGGAGAGGGACAACGCGCCTCGCCAGAAAACACCGGGCCCTGGATCTAGCGAGCAAAAATTGGGCAGTTTTGCGTTGGATGGGGATGCGAATAGATCCAATTCTGGAGTGCCCCATCTGTGAAACAGGTCCTCTGCCACCTCCTGTAGAAGTTCCCACTCGTGGACTCTGGCCTGGGAACGACTCAGGCTGTCTGCGACAGTGTTGTCCACCCCGGGAACATGAACTGCAATGAGGTTTGCGCCATGTCGTATTACTCATTCCCACACTCTCATGGCCTCCCTGCAAAGGGGTAGGAGTATGTGCCTCCTTGTCTGTTGAGGTAATACATCACGCAGTATTGTCTGTTTGTAACAGGAGAGTACTTGGTGGAATCTCTGACTGGAAGGCTTGCAGGGCATAAAGGACTGCCCTCATCTCCAATACGTTGATATGGAGATGGGATTCCTGAGTAGTCCATGTTTCCTGAGACCTCACCCAGCCCTGAGACATCTGTGGAGAGGGTTATCACTGGGGACAGTGCAGAGAAAGGAACCCCCGTAGAGAGGGTGCCCGGATCTAGCCACCATTGCCAGTCCCGAATCACGGCCCTCGTGATTCTGACTGGATGCTGCAGATGGTCTTGCCTTTGGTCCCATTGCACTCTTAACATCCACTGGGTTACCCGCATGTGGAGTCTTGCCATCGGGACTGTTGGGATGGCCGCAGCCATGTGTCCGAGCAGGCGAAGGACCAATCTGGCCGGGACGGTCTTCTTCGCTGATAGGTCCCTTATGAGGGATCATATGTGTTCCGCTCTGTCTTCAGAAAGAAAGGCTTTCCCCTTGACGGTGTCCAGAACTGCCCCTATGAACTGTAGTTTTTGGGACGGTACTAGGAGTTACTTCTCGTAGTTGATTAAGATGCCCAGAGACTGAAAGAGAGCCTGGGTATGCTGAATGACCAACAGCAATGCCTCCTTGGAGGAGGCCATGAGAAGCCAGTTGTCCAGGTATGGGAACACGTAGTGGCCCTGTCTCCTCAGAGATGCTGCCACGACTGCCATGCGCTTGGCGAATACCCTGGGTGCTGATGACAGCCCAAAAGGAAGCGCTCGGAACTGAGAGTGACAGTTGAGAAACTCGAAGTGCAGGAACCTCCTGTGTGCCTGAGCAATAGGGATGTGCAGGTAAGCGTCCTGCATATCCAAGGACGCCAAGAAAGCATCCTTCTTCAGCATAAGGATTAGTCCCAGGAGGGTCACCATGCGGAAGTGCTTGTAAATGACCGACATATTGAGGTCGCTGAGGTCCAAGATTGGACGGAGGTCCCCTATTTTCTTTGGAACCAGGAAGAAGTGTGAATAATAACCTGCTCCTCTCTGGTTCCCTGGAACATGCTCTAAAGCTTCTTTCTGTAGAAGCATGAGCACTTCCTGCCTTATGAGCAGAGCGTGCTGACCCGAGTAACGGGAGAGCAGAGGAGGCCTTGTGGGGGGCTTGTCTACAAACTCTATATAATGACCTTTTTCGACCCACTGTAGCACCCACCTGTCGGTGGTGACCGACCGCCACCCTGGCTGGTGGTCTGCGATGCAACCCCCGACCTTTGTTTCCCGTTGATCCTGAGGAGGGGTGAGGGCCGGGAAGGAGTCATGCTGTGGCAGCAGTGGGTCCTGCAGTTTGGGCCGACTTGGTAGCACGTTGGCCTCTACCTGAGGACGTCTTGGCCTGGGCTTTCCGAGAGAAGGAGCCCCTCTGTTGCTGGCCGGAACGAGGTTGTTGCCTCTGGGTCTGGCTGCAAAGCGACTCTGGTTCCTACGAAAGGAACTAAGACTAGATCTGTACATGGCATGGACAGATCTAACAGCCTTCCCAGCTTCCTGCAATTTGGTGATGACCTTTTCCGAGGCTTCACCAAACAAAACTTCGCCATTAAAAGGAGCGTCCATAATATTTTTCTGGACGTCCGGGGTAAACCCAGAGACACAGAGCCATGAGTGCCTCCAGAGACATATGCCTGAGTCTGCCGCTCTGGCCGAAGAGTCCGCAGAGTCATATGCGGCTCGGAGCACCTAGGTCCCCATGCCTGAACCCGTGCGGATGAGCTGCAGGAGTTCCTCCTTTTGGCCACCATCTGGCAGTTTCTCCGCCAGATCCTGTCCCTGTTCCCACAGTGTGTTCTGGAACTGAACCATGTGGGTCAGGTAATTCAATGATCTAATGGCGCAAGTCGCGGCCGCGTAAGTGCGCCTGCCCAGCACGTCCAATTGCTTGGACTCTGCGTCCGGTGGCTGCATGCTCAAATGCTGCAGTTTCTGAGACCGGTCATGAGAGGCTGTGATGACCAGGGAAGCGGCCAGAGGATGGTTAACCAGGTACTGGTCCTCCCTTGGGGCCTTGAACAGGCAGTCAGCCTTCTTTGGCATTGCCGGGGTCGAATGTAGACGCTTCCATGCCGCCTTGGTGATGTCCACGAAGGTGTCCACCAAGGGTGGCACTACCACAGGCTTGGGGTCTTTTTGCCAAAGGTAGCGGGCAAGGCGTAGTCTTTCGGGGTCGAGTTCCTCCACATCCCATCCCATGTTCTCTGGAATGTGTCTCATTATCTCGGAGAACGAGGGGTCATCCGGAGGAGACCTAGGGAGGTTGCGTGGGTCCGGAGAGGGATGCTGATTGGTGAAGGAGACCTGGAGCATTCAGAGATGTCAGATCTGGAATCCTCCGTGGATGGTGAATACCGGCGTCTTCTGGGTCTCTTGGGGCTGGGTGACCCTGAAGAGGATCTTGACGGAGGCCTTCTCTTCTCCAAAGATCTGACCCTAGGAGGTGCTGCTGGCTCCTGGGGGGAAGGTGCTCGGCCTGCTGACCCCTTAGGTGAAAGAGGGGGTGCAGGCATCGGTGGTGCCGCGGGTGCGGGAGGAGGGTGCGTGGTGACCACATCCTTTTTGATGGTGTCCCACCAGAAGGTGAAGAGCTCCTTCACTTCTGACAAGTTCAAACCCGACGACGGGCCGGGCGCCGGTGGCCTGTTGTCGGGGCCGGGCGCCGGCTCCCCGGGGGTCTCTGGTTCTGGAGAGGGGTCCGGAATCGCCTGCCTGGTCTTCGGACTGGGTAGACTCCTCCTCCAACAACGCCTCCAGACCGACGTCGGTAGGCGGTGGTGTGGTCCTTCTGACTGCGGTATCTGATGCCGGTCCCCCCGCCGGCGTCCTGGGGGTTGAATGCCTGACTGGCGACGGGTGACAAACTGCCACCGGTTCCTTGGAGTGCTTGTGTACCTTAGCCGACGTCGGATCTGACGTCCGCGTGAGGGAGGTCAGCTCCTTGGTCTTGCGTTAGGCGGCGGCGGCAGGGGAGACTGACCCGGGGCGTTGGAGGCCAAGTGCCGGGGAAGACGACGTGTGGTACTCCCCTGACCTGGACGAGGCCTTAGCCGAGGAAGCGGGCCTGGAGGTCTTGGCAGGCTACAGAGTAGAACAACCACTGGCCGATTTAACCACAACCGGGGAAGGCTGAGAGTGGGCTCTCGAAGGGGAGCGGTCCGACCTGGAGCTGGAGCTGCGGGAGTCCGAAGCCCTGGAGGGGGATCTGGGTCTCATGATGCCTGTTTGACTTCCCTGAAGATTCCCCTCTGGAGGAAGGTTCCATGGTCTTAAGCTTTTCTTCAAGGAGGAAAGCCTGGAGGGCCTTCTGTTGGCGGATTCTCGTTCGGCTGTTAAAGCCCTGACAGAAGGAGCAGGCCTGGGTGTCGTGGTCCGGGCCGAATGAGGGTCTTTGAAAGGGATCTGCTTCCCACAGGTACACTTGGAAGAATGGCCCTCCACGGAAGTTGGTGAGGACATCAGATGAAAAAATGGCTGAAGAGTAGATTTTTCCGAAGTTTGGAAAGTTTGGAAGGTTTTCCTGGTCGTCGCGCGCTAGGACTTAACGAGGTCGAGACATGCAAAGTCGGCCGGGGGAAAGAATTGGGGATTCTGGCGGGACCGCCTCCTTATGTACTACGCCTGACGTCGGGGGCGGGACCAACGTCGGAGGCGGTCCCCGCTGAAGACTGCTAGCTGGAAAATTTCCGTGGGCTCTTGACGCCTGCTGCCTTCAGTCCTAACGGTGTAACCTGCTGCAAGAGCTGCATCTCGAAGAAGATCTTGATTATTAATCTTTTGTGTGGGACTGTGTCAAATGCCTTGGTAAAGTCTAGGTAGGCCATATCCATAGCCCCTCCCTGGTCTATTACTTTGGTCACCCAGTCAAAGAAATCTATTAGATTCGTCTGACATGACCTTTCTGCTGTAAATCCATGCTGCTTTGGGTCCTGTGCCCCGCTGGCCTCTAGGTATTCAACAATTCTTTGTTTCAGAAGTGATTCCATCATTTTCCCTACCACTGAGGTCAAACTTACAGGTCTGTAGTTTCCTGCTTCTGCCTTGCTCCCACTTTTGTGAAGGGGAATCACATCTGCCCTCTTCCAGTTCTCAGGTACCACCACATCCTCCCGTGATTTGTTAAAAAGTGTGACGTGACAGTGGGTTCCAAAAATCGCTGACAACAGTGCTATTAATATGAATCATAAAGGGGCAAAAGATCCAGGAAGCCCTGGCACAGCAATAAGAGTGTTGACAGAGGCAGGGCCGATACCAAAAACTAACAATGAGAGGGGTGGCAGGAGGCCCAAAAGAAACCCAGAGAATGGGGTAATAAAACTAGTGAGTCACCTTTTTTTTTTTTACTTCATTTTTTTTTTTTTTTGTAATTTCTATTTATGCCCCTCATTGCTGGCAATGTCACTTGACTCCCCTCCAGGCACTGGGCACCCCAGAGAACCCCCCACGGAGACTTGACTGTACCCCCAGGCGAGGGGCCAGTGGGCCTCCTAATTAGCCCCTGTACCTTCTAATTTTTTTTTAGGTTTATTGATTTAATGTACACTGCAGAACAGACGTTCATTCGTCATACAGGGTAATGGAGCTTTCCAATACATAAGTAATCGGCACAGTTGATAAACACTTTTTTTTTTTTTTTAACACATATGTAGTCTTTTACAACAGGATTGAGGGCTAAGCTAAACATATATAAAACATCCCACAGTATCCAGTAAGTTGCCAGCAGCCTCTTCAGCAGTTGTAAGTATATCCATAGGGAGAACTGTAAGTAAGGGAGAACAAACGCAATCTATTTGGATTGCTATTTAATTAGTGCTAATGGATTGCTAAGGCTTGCTCCTGCTCTCCTCCTGCACCTGTCACTCCCCTTGTTGACCCCTCCTGACTTCTTTCCCCTACTTCTGCTGACTCCCCCCCCTCCCCGATCTCCCTATGCAGAGTCTAACGTTGCTCTTGCCCTTAGCCTCTTCTCCATATCCAAACCACTGCTGACTCCACCCATCATGCACAGTGCACTTGCAGCACACTTACACATTTTGTACATAATGCTTTTGCGAACGCAGTTCAACTCATTACATCTTGTACCCTTGGTGCTTATTTGTTTATTGTAGTTAGTATGTCCAGTTGTTTGTAATTTTTACTTTTCTGTATCTACTCCATATCTCCCTCCCTCAGGTCGCACCTGGGACGAACCTCGGCTCAATGTGCCTTTCTCAGTTACCAGTTTTAAAATAAATAAATAAATGTAACCTGTTAAGAAAACTAGGCATTTGTTCTCAACTTTATGACCTACCTATAGCAAACTTTCTTGAACTCTGCATCGTAGCTATTGGGCAAACAGCCCTAACAGAAATGGGATACACCACTGAACAGTTTACATTACTATGATCACTTAAAACAGTTACCCAGGATGACGAGACCTTTTCTCCTGGAAATACCCCAGACTACTAGTACTAATGCAGGAGTAAGAGACACAGAGCAGCTAAAAATGTTGGGTACTGCCACCATGACCATGCAATTGCCTTATCCCAAAAAAGTATTTGTCTATATACAAGTCCTTGCCCCCAAAATTCCCACCAGCCATAACTGTGCTGGTCAACCATATAGCATGATTACAATCCCCACCCAAATACCCAGGAAAACAACTGACTGTCCCAAAGCTAGAGTCCAGTGGCACAAACAATAGAAAAAGTATTACCGTTAGTCCTCCTCTGATTCTTATCGAGGGTCCCCCTGATTCTCAGATTCAGCTGCAAATGCAGCCCCAGTTTTTTTCATCCACTGACCCGGGTCCTGGGGGTTGGTGAACTGCCAAGTTCCTCCTCCACACACAGTTCTGAGCTGGACAAGGAGCAGGAATGAATGCACACTCCCTAGTACACAAAGCCATTTTCTGACTGCATTGAAGTGCTTTCTGTGAGTGCATGTTTGGAAGGACAGATCATGGTACAGTTTCACGTCAGCAACATTTATTTCCAGTGGGTACCTGACTCTAGCTGCTGTTAACACTAAGTCACGTATTTCTCAGCCTGATGTTGTCAATAAAATAGTGCAGGACTGTGAAAGCGAGTCAGTTTGAACATGTGGACTGACTCTGTAAGCCTGTCTCAGAGCTGACCAATCAAAGTCATCAGTCATGGTGAGTTTTTCTTGCACTCATTGTTTTAAGCCCAGCAAACCTGGTCCTTCTGAATCCTCTAGCACTCTGACCATGCAGAGATTTCCAGCCCTCAGTTCATTTTTCATCACTTAAATTCTTCCCCTGTGCTGGCCATTTTCTTTGGTGAGTGTAGCAGCTGAGGTTAGGGCTGTGGTGGTATGTTTCTCTGCAACGTCGACGATGGGACTTACCCTTCGAGTCCTTCTTTTTTGACCAAGAAGAGTGTCCCGATGGCCCCTCTCCCTTCGTGGAGAGGGATTGGCAAAGCTCCTTAAAAGAAGCTGTGTAGGAGGATCCCAGAGAGAGCGGGATAAATGCCGCAACCGAGGAAGAGGAGGAAGCAGCCTGGGCCACCTCCTCCTCGAGGGCGACGATCTGCTCGAGTTGCTCAGCCGAGCCAGCCACCGCGGACACCGCCCAACGGGCCTCCTTGGACTTCACCGGCGGATAACGTTTCTCGGGGCGCCCAAGTTGTAGCCGGGCATGCGGTCTTCAAGGACGCTGGTCGAGAAGGATCTACACAACTCGCAGGCCTGCGGGTCGGGTCAAGGCCGAGGCAGTAGACGACGGGAGTGAGGGTCCGCCCTGGACATCTTCTTGCCCGCATGGGCACCAACAAACCGAGTCGACGGTCCATCGTGAAATGCAAGGGAAGAATTTGTAAGTCTTGAGAATTTTGAAATTATTTTCGGGTGAACCGAAGAGTTAGAATCCAGTCTATATGCAGAGTGTTAAGGAGGGAACCTGAGCTTCCAAGCGGTAAGGAACATCTGGAGTCATGGAGCGGAGCCAAGTTTACCACCTGGGTGGGTGGGAGGAGCCAGCTTAAAGACCTTCCGACAAGATTTAAAGTGGCAAGGAACCTGCCAGACAGTGTGGATGAACAACATATCCATGTCCCTAGAACTGTATTTGTTTTAATGCTGCATCATGTGCTTCAAGGTTTTAGAGTCTCTTCTCAATTCTTGAGTCCATGGCCCCCATGTGCTTGAGCACAGTCTGCCAGGGATGCTCTGTGGTGGCATTCAAGTTGCTGACTCCAGCACTGCTAGATGTTTCCACTGTCTTGCTCGTGCTGGTTTGAGAACTTTTTCTTGACCATGAAAAGGATGATTTTTCATAAGAACCATTGCAAAAAGGTATCTTTTGTTTAGCGGAGACAATATTTTGTTCTGTGCTGGTTTAAAGGATGTTTTTCAATTTTAAAGTTATAAACTGCAGATATGTTCAGAAGAGCTCTGTGAAGGTGCATCCTGCCAGGAAGATTGCTCCCTAGCACCCCCCGGCATGTTTTTAACCAAACAATGACCACACAAGGCAGGTATCAGAAGGATGGCGAGAGTAAGCCAGCAAACAGGAAACCCCCGGGAAGCCCATGCCAAAATGGCAGGAGTGACCATGGGGAAGGCAAGCCAATAAAAAATACCATGAAAGCAGCACAGGCATGAAGCTAATGACAGGAACATTGCTGACCACGGTCCCAGTAGTAACACAGAGAGACAGTTGACAAAGTAGCAGGAAAGGCTGAAAAGTCAGAAGACAGTGAGAAAAAAGAGAGTTAGAGTCAGCAATCAGCAAAGACGTCAATGAAATGGAGCATGACAAACGGCATCAACAGCAGGAGCTTTGATGGTGATAATGGCAACAGCCTTGGGAGTCAAACAGAGTACAGTAGTCAAAGCAGCAGCAGGAATGACGATGAGGCAAAGCCAGGTGACAACCAGTAAGCAGAAAGCAACTGACTCTAGCAGAAGGACCAAAGCAGAGAGTCATCAACCAACCGTGATGTCATAAAGACAGGCAGAGTGCCAGGAGCTGACAATGAGCATGGCTACACCAAAGCTGGCAACAAGCTCTGAAACAAAAACAGAGAACTACAGATCCAAAGAACAGCAGCAAGAGAGTTAACGAGGCATGCAGCAACCTGCAAGCCGAGAGCAATGGGCCAGCATCAGGCCCAAAGCACAGAGCCAACAACGGACCATGATGCCATAATAGTAGTCTGAGCAGCTGTAGCCAATGATGAGAATGTTGATGGCAAAAAATGCAACAGTCTTTGAAGTAAAAAAGAGAGCACAGCCAAAGACAGCAGCAGGAATGTGAATAAGGCAGTGACAGGTGACAAACAGGAAGCAGGGAGCTACAAGCTAAGGACCTGAGCTCAGTGCCAGCAACCGACCTTGGGGTCAAAAAGCTAGTCAGAAAAGCAATGGAGGGCCAAGGACATGACCAGACCTTTCCCACGGGAGGAATCCAACAGTGGTGCACCAGGATGCAGGGGAAAACCACACCGATGAGAGATTAATGGTTATATTCAAGAGAAGAATGGCACAAGCCAGAGGCAGCAGTGCCATTCCCAAACAGGGAGAAACTGGATCTGAACAGCAGCAGGGAAGCCCAGCACCGACGTGGGTCCAGGTCACTTTATGGTGTGGAACAAAACAAAAAAAAGCTTCATTGATAAGCAGCAGGCAGTGTTGAACTAGAAATGAAAAAGTAACTGCTTCATCTACTACAGTGACAAAAGCAAATATTTTCAAACATTAAAAAAAAAAAAAATGAGACAACCGGCTCCATGGTGCAGTGAAGGTGTTCACTCGGCACACTATGTTTCAGGTTCATCGCAGAAAGCCAAATGTCAGGCGCTGAGTCCAGCAGGGAGGGAGCTGAGCATCCTTTGGATGCTTTCCTCGGGGGTCCTGGACCACTGTTTGGCGGCTCCCTGGTGGTGGGTGGTGGCTATGGCTGTTCTGGTGGTGCTATGTGGTTCTACTAGCCGCCTGAATGCCCCCCCACTCCCAGGATGCTGCCATGGCTGACCACTATGAGGGTGGTGAGTGGGTGGGGATAAAACTGGAAAATCAGCTACTTGGCTGACCAGATGATGGCGGCTAGTCCCCACTCGCCACACCCTACAGGCAACTCTCCTCTCCCGGCTGTCCCCCACAGGGGAGGGGCCCTCCCGACAAAGGTATACGTCGGATTATTTTGGTCACGGTACTCATAGGGCTGCAGATGGTGAAGGGACATGGAGGCAGTAGGCTTAGGCAGCCCGAAGGAGTGGACAGCCAAGGGCACGGGAGGAGCATAAATAAATAAGACAAAAAAAAAATTGAGAAAAAGAACTAAAACATCAGTGATGGAACTGACAAAGGGGTTTCTTCGGTCTGACATGATGTCAATGACAGGAGAAACAAAAACTGAGATGGGGCCTCCCATGATATATAGGCATTGGCGATGTGGGCAGCCCCAGCTAGGCAAAGGATTCAGAGTGGTTTTGATGCTGACGGCTTACATATCAAAAGGTGTGGCTCTATGGAGGGAGATGTTCTCAAAAGTATAATGACATTTGTTTCTCTTTTAAACAGTTTCTCAGTTTACCCATTTTAGAAGTGCAGTAACACACTCCTGGTCATTGGCTGTTTGGGGGTTAAAGAGGCACTGTTGCCGGCCCAGTGGCGCTGAGGGTTGAGGCGCTGGGCGCCACACCTCACACCATGCCGGCGACCCGGGTTCAGGAACAGACTCGGGCCATTGGGGGGTGGAGGAGGATCGAGCGTCCCAACAGATGCTCTTCTCCTTCAGGGGTGTGTTCCAGAGGTGCCTTGAGCACCTGACGCACTGGTGCCTGTGGAAGCACAGGTATCGGGGGAACAGGCAGCTCTTTGGAACCAGGGAAGGGAGGACATTGTGGGCACTCCGCAACATCTGCCTGGACGTCAGTCCTGCGTGCTGACGTCCTCAGGGGTAGTGGGACCTAAGAGGAAGAAAATGCGGAAAAAAAACACTCTACCCCAAGATGATGACTGACCTAAACCCGGACTAACTACCATGGGCAGACCCCCAATGTGTGCAGGCGCTTCAGAAGGAGGAAGGCCGACACTCTAGGGGCAGGCTGTGGTAGAATCGCCAGGGGTGATGAAGTCTGAAGGAGTGAGGTGAGTGGGTAGCAAGGTGGGATAAAAAGAAAGTGCAAAAAAAAGGGGGGAGGGGACTGTCATCAACAGGGTTTCTTCACGTCTGAAAGACCATAACCAGTTAGTTTGAGTGAGCCATTGTGTTTATCTGTGAGTCTTTGCAGTCCAGAGTTATTCTTATGTAAATCAGCCTGTAATTAAGGACTAGGGGCAGCCATATGTTTTAGGCTCCTGACGTGAAATGATGTCACAGAGGATCCTAGCCCTCCATTGACTGTAGGTTAAATAGGAAAGTGTCTGTTTTAAGTGTGTTTTCAGGTGTTAGTACAACATTTTCTACATTTGTAATACTTGTTTTGTATGTGCATTGAAACTAGTGAGTTATCACCTTTACATTTCAAACTGTTAGTAAAAATAATCCATCTTAAGGGTTGCTTTAACCTCTAAGCTATACTGCCGGCTGAACATCAAACATTACACATCTCAAGGCTGGCTGTATGGTGCCAACAGGTACTGGGGCCCCATATCAGGATTTCTAAACCCTGTCTGTGTTCATGTCAGTACAGATTTCTGCGGCTGCCACAGCACCAATTTCTCTTTTTCCATTCCCTCTCTTACATCCTTTTCTCTTACAATTTCAGCTGTGAACTTAGGTCTACAAGATGCAAATGTGGCTACGTACCTACTGGCCTGGCATCATGGGGCCAGCCTTGAAATGTGAAGTTTTTCAATTATCAGCAGGCAGTACAGCCTATAGGTTAAAAGAAAGAGCTGTGATCAAGCTTCGGTCATCCAGCAGAATGGATTTTGATTCCATCATGCTCTACTTGTATATTGTGAGACCAGAACAAGTCACTTAACTTCCTTGTGCTCCTGAAACACACCCAGGAACAAGCTGCAGCTGTGTGCCTTTCCTGGATAAAGACAGTAAAAACAATCTGTGCATGTGTTATGATTTTGAAAATATTATGCTCTTTCTATCCAGATTTGACTTGAAAAGAAAACGTAGCACACCATTACGTCATCACCCAGTCATAGAAAACTGTCAGGTTACTTTGGCAAAACCTCCCTGCCACATATCCGTGCTGTTCACTATCCTAGAACCCACTGTTCTCCAAGTAATCCACAGGGTCCTCTTTGACCAATGCCTACATCAGCTTCCCTGCAATAGGCGAAGACTGTACCTGCCAGGTCTGTAGTTCCCTGTTTGTTCCTTGACCCCCCCCCCTCCCCACCACCATGGAGCAGAGCCATGACCATCACTCTCCAGTCCTTTGGAACCACCCCTGTCCCCAGTAAGCTGTTAAACAGACCTACCAGGGGTTCTGTCAGTTCTGCCAGTTCCCTGAGTAACCTCGGATGCAACCCATCTGGTCCTGGGGCCTTATCAATCTTTAGGGCTGCCAGCCCTTTCTGGACCCTTTTGCTTGCAAATGTTTACTGCCTCACCTCCTGGACCGACTCAGTGGCTGCCTTGCCCCATTCCCTAGCAAGGACCCACCATCATCACTAGTGAAAACTGAGCAAAAGTAATTACTGAAGACAGTGGCCTTTTTGCCTGTCCTCCTCTATCACCCTACCTCCCTCAGCTAGCCTTACAATTCTCTCTCCTTTCTTCCTTTTCTCCCTAATATATTGGAAGAACTGTTTTTTTCCACTCTTGACCCCCTCTGCAATATACAGCTCTGCGTTTGCTTCCCTAACTGCCTTCTTTGCATCCCTGTTTTACAGTAAATATTCTTTCCATTCCTTCAGCCCCTTTTCTTTATACTTGAAGGTCTTTTTCTTTCTTTTTTGTGTGCAATTTCTATTTTTGCCTCCATAATCGCCAGCCTGAATACCGACTCCCATACCGAACCACCGCAAGCCTGGAAGGTCCCCCATAGGGAGCCTTGGCTATACCCCCAGGCGGGTATGAGGCGGGCTGCTTCCCTCATACCTTCAGATTTTGTTGAGCCATCCGTAGAGCCACGAGCCCAACAACTGAGGGACAGACCTCCAGCGGTGGCCGGCTGGGGCCATACTTTTGCCATGTTAGGTCCCTTATGGAGGCGTGATGTGCATGTAATGTGAAGGCCTACACCGATGTCTGTCATCCCCCCCCCAGGATGGAGTCAGGCTTGCCATACCTCCGGCTACCAGCGGAGGCCAGTCAAACACCGAGCTTGGCCCCACCCTTCCCCCTGGAGGAGATGAGCAGTCCCACGGATGCTCAAGCCTCCTCCCCCCAGCCGGCCCTCCAAGGCCCCAGGCTCATTCCCAAACCTGAGTCACCAGCGTCACGAGTGGTAGCGTTACTTTTGCACCGGTGGGCCAGCCATTGAAGGTCTTTTTCTTGGCCCTCACTACTCCCTGACCATTGGTAAGAACCATGACAGTCTCTTGAAACTGTTCTTTTTGGTTACTGTTCTCATGCATACATTAGATGCCTCAAGAATGGCCTCCTTAATTGCCCCCCATATCTCTCTTCTACCCCACCTATGTTGTCCACTCCTACTAACTTTTCTGTGACTAGCTCCCTCAGCCTATTGAAGTCTGCCTTTCTAAAATCAAGGACTTCAGTTCTTGGTTGGGGTTTTCCAGTCTCAGGGGCCAGTTCGAAACAAACGGGAGCTATGGCTGCTGTTCCCCAGTGGCACCCCCTATTCTCACAGCTCCTACCACCTCTGAGTTGGTAAGCACCACATCTAGAATCGCAGTTTGCCTGATGAGTTCCTTAACCAGTGGTACCAGTAGACAGTCCTGGAAGGCAACCAGCAAGACCTGATTTCTGGTGTTCCTGGCCACTAGAACATCCCAATCAATCAATGTCTGGCAGGTTTAGACCACCCACAGCCACTGCTTCCCCCTTTGCCACTCCTCTTTCAAGTTCTTCCCTGGGCTCTCTGTTCCTCTATGCCATTTGCCTCAGAGGTCTATAGCTCACCCTTAAGTGCAGTTTCTTGCCTGAGGCCACTGTGAGTTACATCCAAAGTGATCATCTCCCCCTTACTATCCCTGATGCAGCCATCTTCTGCTACCTCAATGCCATCCTTGACAAAAATGGCTACAACTCCCCCTCTACCTGTTCCTCTATCCCTCCTGAACAGTGAGTACCCAGTGACCATCAGTGCCCTCTTGTTATTTTCCAAAACCCATGTTTCTGAGATAGCCACAAGGTCCACTTCTGTGTCTGCCATCAGCACCCGAAGCTCACAGATGTTGTTACCTAGGCTTTTGGCATTAAGACATGCCCCCCTTTCATCTGACCCACAATACTATTTTGCTACTCTCCTTGTGCTTTCCTTGCCCTTTCTTTCTCATGTTCTTCCTGGTGATTGCACACTTTTCATCCCCCCCCCAATGTCCCTCACCTAGTTTAGTTTAGCCCACAGCTCTCTTTGTACCTGTTGTGCTTCTACATGCCTCAGAAATGGGGGAGTACTAGCTATGATCCCCTGCCTTCCATCTGCCACCCTGGTTGCCTGGTTGGAAGTACTGTAGGTGGCGGGGGTAAGGAGAAAAGAAAAAATTACTCACCTTAGTAATTGTGTTTCTTCTAATGGAGTCTTGCTGTATTCTGACATATGCAGTTAGCCCCAGCACTTGAACTGTTCCGGAGAGGAAAGAGTTAACTCTATGTAGGAAGCATAGAACGTTGAGCTTGAGCACGGTTTCAAACCTCTGTCTGCAGCACTTCAAACTGTAACCATTAGATTCTTATGAGCTATTACTAACTAGCTATACTTCTATGGTGGAAATTGTAAAGGAACATAAGCCAACAGGCAACAAATTTGGTTCCCCAAAGACTCAAGTTGAGAACCCCAAAATAGTAACCATGTAGTGAACCAACATATAACTACAAAAAACAACATAACAATAACCCACGCCCCTCTTCTAGAAAGGAGGAGTGCCAAGTACACCCCTGAGGTGCAACACTGTACCTGCCAGCCCACTTCCCAAAAACCGGTTCTGAGAGGGGAGGCAGGGAAGGAGGCCAGAATACAGCCCATTAGAAGACACACAATTACTAAGGTGAGTAATTTTTTCTTCAAACAACATGAAGTCTTGTTGTATTCTGACATATGCAGACTACCAAGCAGTACTGCCATGGGGGAAGTGCGGACCTATTTTGGGAACAAGCTCTGCAGTACTGCTGATCCAAACCGAGCATCACTCCTAGCCTGGATATCCACAGAGTAATGCTTGGTGAAAGTACGGACAGTTTTTCAGGTGGCTGCTTTGCATATTTCTAGTAAAGGTATATCCCTGGCAGCAGCCAAGGAAGCAGCTGTATCCCTAGTCGAATAAGCCCTCAGGTCTATGGGGGGGTTATTTTGCCTGGATTTTCATAGCAGAATTGAATACAAAAGACAATCCACCTGGCAATAGTTCTCTTAGTAGCAGGCTTACCTTTCCCCACTTCATCATAAGTGAGAAACAATTGGGGACATTCATACCCAAGTGCCTTAGTATGCCTTAGTATGCTCAATGTAGTAGCTAAGTGCCCTCTTAACAGCCAAACTATGTAATCTTCTTTCTCCTGAAGAAGAATGATCAGTGAAAAAACACAGGAAGAGACATGGACTGGTTCAGATGAAAATCTGAGACCACTTTGGTTAATAACCTCCTATTGGTTCTAAGGACCACCTTATCTCTATTGAATGAGATAAATCTGGCTCCACTGACAGCGCTTGTAATCCACTAATACGCCTGGCAGAAGTGATAGCTACCAGGAACACAGTTTTCAAAGTCAAATACTTGAGTTCGGCTGAAGCCAAAAGGCTCAAAAGGGGGTTGCATGAGCTGAGCAATGCAAACATAAAGATCCCAAGCAGGGGTAGGGTCCCTAAAGGGAGGGTTGGTATGAACCAAACCTTTAAAGAATTTACAGAAGACAGGATGAGATGCCAGAGAGGGAACCTTCCCTGCTGACAGGAATGCAGATACAGCTGCTAAATGAACTTTTAAAGTGGCTGGCCTGAGGCTTAGGTCATTAAGATGAACCATGTAGTCCAGAACTGTTGCCATATCAGCAGTATCCGCTAAAACATCCTTATTGGAACACCAAATACTGAATCTCTTCCACTTGGAATTATATGTTTTTCTGGTGGCAGGCTTTTGAGAATATCCAGCACCCCCTGAGACAGGTACAGATCTGCATACTCTAACTCTTCAAGAGTCAAGTCTTGAGGTTGAGAGACTGAAGGTTGGGGTACCAGATTCTTTCATAAGAGGAGGAGAGGAGGTTAGCAGATTGTGCCTCTTGGGAAGAGACAGGAGAAGATGGACTGCTAGGGACAACAACAGAGGATACCAAGGTTGTCTGGCCCAATCTGGTGCAATCAGGATCACCCTGCACAGTTGTGACCTGATCTTGACCAGGACCTTGAATGACAGGGGAAAGGGAAGAAAGGCATAAAGAAATTTGCCCCCCCTCCCAATCCTGAACCAGAACATCCAGGGGAACTGTGCCCATGACTGGAGGCCTGCAACAGAAGAGAGGAAGTTGATGATTGCTGCAAAGAAATCTATCTCTGGAGTGCCCCACCTGGAGAAGACTACTTTCATTATGAAGGTGTCCAGAGCCCATTCGTGTTGGCCCTGAGATATCCTGCTCAGGGCATCTGCTAGCACATTGTCCTTCCCTGGTAGATGGACTGCTACTAGGGATGCTTGCAGGGCATAAGCCAGAGACCATATTTTCATGGCTTCCATGCACAAGGCCGTAGACCGAGTGCCTCTCTACTTGTTGATGTACCACATGGTGGTGGTGGTGTCTGTCCTGACCTGAACCACTTTGTTCCTCACTGAATCCGAGAAAGCTTGGAGAGACAGGAATACTGCCCTGAGTTCCAGAAGATTGATATGAAGTAGAGACTCCTGAGGAGACCAGACACCTTGTGCTATAAGGGCTCCCAGGTGGGCTCCCCAGACCAGGAGAGAGGCATCTGTGGTTAGTACCACTGAATGAGTCTGACTGATGAATGAGACTCCTTGTCTGAGATTGTCCTGATCCAACCACCATTGAAGAGCTTGAAGCAGAGTCTGAGTCACTGGAATCAATTTGGTTAGAGGATCTTTTTTCTGAGACCAAAAGGACCTCAGGTGGAACTGAATGTCCCTCATTTGAAATCTAGCTCCCTGTACCACTGTAGTGGAAGCTGCCATGTGGCCCAGGAGCTGAACAAAATATCTTGCTGGTCAAGACACCAGAAGGCAGAAAGAGGAAGCAAGATCTGTAAGGGCTTTCACCCTTGCCTGCACAGTAACCAACTTTACCCCGTGAAGGTGAGAAGTTGTACTGGTTCGAGAACTGACTATAACAGATTGAGAAGAAAACCTAGAGAAGTGAGCAACTGTTGTGTTACTTGTAGGTCTGACTTGACTTGGTCTGGAGACTGCCCCCACAATGAGCCAGTCGTCCAGGTATGGGAAAATGGAGATTCCCCTGTCTCCTGAGAAAGGACACCACTACTGCTAGGCATTTCGTGAACACCGTTGGAGCTGATGTTAGGTCAAAGGGCATTGCTCTGAACTGATAATGGCATGAAGGCAATGCGAACCTGCGGTATTTTCTGTGGGCGCACATGATTGGGATATGAAAGTAGGCATCCTTGAGGTCCAGGGAAGCTAGCCAATCCCCTGGCCTTAGAGAGGGAAGAATTACTCCCAGAGTTACCATTTTGAATTTTGGTTTTAAGATGTGCTTGTTTACATATGTTAGGTCTAGGATGGGTCGCCACTCCCCTGTCTTTCTGGGGTAAGGAAATAACTGGACTACAGACCCTTGCCCCTGGGCTGAGTAGAAACTCTCTCTACAGCCCTGAGGATTAGCAGAGAGAAAATCTCTGCTTCTAAAGCAGTGGTCTTGGAAAGGTCTGCAGGTGGAAAGGACTTGGCCCTCAATTTGGGGAACTTTGCAAACTGAGGGCCAATCCCTGACTTACTACCTCCAGGACCCACCTGTCTGAGGTAAGAGACTTCCAGGCCTAGAAGTAGTAAGCCAGCTTGCCTCCTACTGGGATTGGGGGGGGGGTCGACCCGGGCTGACACATCAGGGTGTCTGCTTGGCAGGAGCCTTGGACTGAGAGGAGGAGGATGAACTCCCTCTGTGGAAAGGGGGAGGAGGCCTGCGCTTGGTAGAAAGGCATGTGAAAAGGCCTGCCCCTGAGGAGTTGCCTGCCTTTCTTTGGCCTGTGCACTCCTATAAGTGGCCAGATACTCATCCATTTTCTTCATGTAATTCTCGGTCTGCTCTCCAAACAGAGAATTACCCACCACAGGGAAATCCATGGCCTTAGCCTGGGTGTCCTGTGAGAGGCTAGTACATATAAGCCAAGCAACCTCCTAAGAGACACAGATTGAGCCATGACTTGTGATGTCACATCATTCGAGTCCACAGTAGCATAAAATTGAATTTTGGATGCCTCAATCCCATCAGCAGCCACCTCCTCCAGCTCCTTGGCTAGCTGGGGGGAGGCACGTTTAGCCAGCTCCAGGACAGTATCCCATCTAGACTTCTGGTATCTGGCTGTGTAGGCCATATAATTCGCCTGCCTGAGTCCCAAGGAGGATGCTAAGTACTGTTTTTTGGCCATAGCATCCACCTTCCTAGAGTCTTTATCTGGGGGTGAAGTCAAGGGTATGTTAGCCTTGTCACAGGCTGCAGCCTGCACTACCCCAACATGGCTGCACTGGTGCTGTGAAACAAAAACTCTGTACCTGAGCCTGAAAGCATATACTTCCTGTCCATTCTTTTATCCACAGGAGGTAAAGAATTTGGGGTTTGAAGAATTTTCTGTGTCCATTTCCCAAAGGATTTACTGAGGGGAATAGACAATCTCTTGGACGCTGGGATGTCCATCATTTCCACAAAATCAGGTTCCTCTTGTTCCTCAACAGCTTCAACCAAGAGACGCTGAAGGGTATCAGCCATTTTCTTGTAGAACAAATAGTGGGATGGGGACTCAGAAAGCCTGGGAGGGGAAACATTAGGAGGCCTGTCTGGGGAGATGTCCGGTTCGATGGGCTCATCCAGACTTTTGTCACCATTATCCTCATCATCATCGTCTTGTTCTTCCTCCCCCTCCCACTCTGGTTCATAAAATTAATCCGGAACATATTCCAAAACCAGGGGAACCAACCGAACCGAGCGCCTACCGAGAAGTGCCGGATCGGACGGAACCGGATGGAGCAATTTCACAATACTTACCGCCCTGGCTATTTCTTCGGCGGTTGGATGATGCAGTTCTGGATCCGAACTGGACGATTTCCTCTTGCGCTTCGATGGAACTGACCCCTCAGGGTCGGATCTCCTCTTGCCCGAGGGAGTATTGCCCTGGTCAGTGGGCACTCCCTCAGGTTCGGCAGGAATTGAACCGGGCTGGCCATCCAGATTAGTAGACTTCTCAGCCTCCTTATCCCTGAGCCTACCCAACCTCTTTTCCAGGGCGGTCTTCAGGACATTTTTACAAATTTTGCAGTCTGAATCGAGGTGGTCAAACCCCAGACAATAAACACAAATGGTGTGAGGGTCTGCCTTAGCAAAAGCATCCCCACACTCACCACAGTGTTGAAACCCAGTGGGCCAGTTGTTTTTCCTGGGTTTCTCAGACATGGCCAGGCTACAACTTAGCCTTTACAGCTATTTAGCCAGGTAAGACCCTCCTATCGGTTACCAGTCATGGAAAAAAAATGTCAAAAATCGTGTTTTTGTTTTTTTTTTAAACCGATAGGAACTGGTACCTCACACTACAGACAAAATAAGAAAAACCCTAAACAATTGGTTCCTAACAGGACTGACCCAATGGGTTTTTACAATTTCCACACAAAAATACAACAATTTTACCCTATGGTTCACTACCTACAGCAGTTACTGTACTGCAGACAGGGATCTGAAGCAGAATAAATGACAAATCAGTGATTAAACCGACGGATTCTAAACCGAACCGACTGTAGCAAAGGAGCAATCTCTGGAGCGACTGTTCAGTTAGGCAGAGTAAAGAATCTGACAGTTACACTTTGAAGTGCTGCAGACAGAGGTTTGAAACCGAGCTCAGGCTCAACGTTCTATGCTTCCTGCATAGAGTTAACTCTTTCCTCTCCGGAGCAGTTCAAGTGCTGGGGCTAACTGCATATGTCAGAATACAGCAAGACTCCATTAGAAGAAACACAATTACTAAGGTGAGCATTTTTTTATTTTCTCCTAACCCCCGCCACCTACAGTACTTCCAACCGGGGTGGCAGATGGAAGGCAGGGAATCAGAGCTAGTACTCCCCCACTTCTGAGGCTTGTAGAAGCACAGCACGTACAAGGAGAGTTGTGGGCTAAACTAGGTGAGTGACATGAGAGAGGGGGAATGCAAAGTGTGCAATCACCAGGAAGAACATGAGAAAGAAAGGGCAAGGAAAGCACAAGGAGAGACTTCATGTTATTTGAAATGGGAAATAATTATTTTACAGAGACTGTGGTTGAGCCATGGGATTTAGACAGGATAGTGGAGAGGGAGAACTGGTGGTACTGGTACACTTTGGTACCAATGATCTGATGAACCAGTCGGTGGAGATGGTGAAGTGGAACTTTCGCAGACTGGGGGACAGACTGGCAGCACACTCAGCCTCCCTGGCCTTTTCCTTAGTCCTCCCTGTGTGGGGCAGGGAGGTGAAGCAGGATAGGATAAGGAGGGATGTAACAGAGGAGTTCAAAGGATGACTTAAGGGATTATGTAAGGATGGGGGTACCACTTTCTGGGGGACTGTGAGGACTTCTGGGACAGAAGACTTCGAAGGCATCGGTCTCACCTGACCGGGGGGGGATGTGCACTGGGGCATATTAATAATAATAAAATCTATTTAATATAGAGCCTTTCAAGTATCAAGGCACTGCACAGATAAATAAAATTCAGAAAATACAATAAATACCAGTAAAATCAAGAAAATTCAGGATAGGCTTTACCCCATAAAAAGGTCTTCAGTGCCTGCTTAAAGCACCCCACTGTCCTACACTCATGTAACTGACGGGGCAGAGAATTCCAGAGGGTAGGGGCAACAAACCCAAAAGCACAGGCCCCAGATGACTTTAAGCTAACCCTCGGAATCTCCAGCAACCCCTCGTCAGCCGAGCGGAGCTGTCGCAAAGCGGTGTAAGGCACCAGGAGCTCTTTCAAGTAGTCAAGACCCTGTCCGTGTAGGGATTTGTAGGTTAATAAACCTACCTTGAAAGTGATCCGCCACTGAACAGGCAGCCAGTGCAGATCGCGCAGCACTGAGGTAATGTGAGATCTTCTAGAGACCCCAGTCAATAAACATCCAGCAGCATTCTGCACTAGATGCAGGCAGCAGACGTCAACCTCAGGAAGCCCTAGGTAAAGGGAGTTACAGCAGTCAAGGCGCGAGGTCACAAAGGCGTGAACCAAAACAGGCAGGTCACTGGACAGAACGAGATGCATGATCCTGGCAATGTTCCTAAGATGGTAAAAGGCTAGCCTGATGACTGCCGACACCTGATGACAAAGGGTCAGCCCATCATCAAGCCTCACTCCCAGGTCCCACACTCACTCAGAGGTAAGGATCTGAGCCCCACCAGGACTAAACCAGAGGGGAGATCAGTCCTCAGCCCCTCTGTCCTGTGACCTGGGTCCACCACCAAAACCTCAGTTTTTCCTGTGTTCAACTTTAATCTGCTAGAACTCATCCAATCTTAGATTTCCACGAGGCAGCAGTTCAGTACTGAGATAGCACTAACCTGGTCAGGGGCAAAAGACAGGTGGAGCTGGGTATCATCAGCATAGCAGTGAAATCTCAGCCCATACCGTTTTACAATATCTCCGAGGGGCAGCCTGTACACTGCAAATAACATGGGAGACAGCACCGAGCCCTGAGGCACCCCGCAGGGCAAAGAGAAAGACTCGGAAGAAAATATTCCCGAGACAACTCTCTGAGTTCTACCAGCGAGGAGCGATGAAAACCATCCGAGTACTGTCCCCGACAGCCCACAGATGGACCTCAGGCACTCGAGCAGAACCCCATGATCCACAGTGTCAAAAGCTGAAGACAGATCAAGAAGTACCAAGATGGAACGGTTTCTCCAATCTCTCACCATCAGGAGATCATTGAGCATAAGTTTGACATCTATATCAGACATTTAAACTGACTGCAGAGGAGACTGAGTCTAGGGGAACCTCGATGGTAGAAGAAAGGAAAGGAATCCTAGCTAGTACTCCCTTATAATTGAAAGCCTGCAGCAGCACAATGGGTACAAAGAGAGCAGGGGTCTATATTGGACTACGTGAAGGGACTCTGCAGAGGGGGAATGCAAATGGTGCAAGCATCAAGAAAAACAAGATGATGAGAGGGCATGGGAAGCACAAGGGTTGTAGCAAAGTAGGATCGGGGTCAGATGGAAGGGGGTATGTCTTAATACCAGAAGCCTAGATAATAAAATCAGTGAACTCCAGGCATGGCTATCCAACACCAAGGTAGACCTTTTGGCCATAACAGAAACGTGAGCTTCAGAAAATAACAACTGGGAACTGATGGTCCCTGGGCACTTGATGTTTAGGAGGGATAGAGGAACAGGTAGAAGAGGAGTAGCAGCCCTTTTTTGTCAAGGAGGACATTGAGGTAGCAGAAGATGGGAGTATCTGGGATAGTAATGGGGAGACTAAGTCACTGTGGGTGCAGCTCACAGCAGCCTCAAGCAATAAACTATGCTTGGGAGTGATTTACACACCACAGGAGCACAGGGAGAAGAGGGACAGAGAGTTCAAGGAAGAACTGGAAAGAGGGATAGCTAAGTGGGAAGTAGTGGTACTGGGTGATCTGAACCTGCCAAACATCGACTGGGATGTTCCAGTGGCCAGGAGTACCAAAAGTTAGGCCTTGCTGGATGCGTTCCAAGATTTTCTGTTGGTATAGCTAGTTAAGAAGCCCATCAGGCAGACCACAATTGTCAATGACCAGCTCAGAGGTGGTAGGGAGTAGGGGTGTGCTAGGGAACAGTGACCATAACTCTGTTTAGTTCGAACTGGCCCTTGGGTCTGGTAAACTGCAATCGAGAACTGTAGTCCTTGATTTTAGAAGAGCGGACTTTAATAGGCTGAGGGAGCTGGTCAGAGAAAAGTTAGTAGGGGTGGACAACATAGATGGGGTGGAAGTGAGATCGGGGGCAACTAAGGGGCCCATTATAAGGTTTGCAGGAGAACAGTAACCAAGAGACCCCTGTAGTTCTCAAAAAGGGTCAGGGAAGCAGTGACAGCCAAAAAAAGACCTTCTGTAAATTTTAAGAAAAGCAGGCAAAGGAAGAATGGGAGAATATTTGCTGAAATGCAAGGTGGCAAAGAGGGCAGTTAGGGAGGCAAAAACACACACAGAGCTGCACACTGCAAAGGGGAGGGGGGTCAAGAGTTTAGAAAAACAGTCTTCAGATATATCAGTGAAGAAAGGAGGGGAAATTGTAAGGCAAACTAAGGGGGGGGGGTAGGGTGATTGAGGCAGATAAGCAACAGGCCACCATCCTTAATGGTTACTTTTGCTTAGTTTCCACTAGGGAGGACGGCGGGCCCTTGCCAGAGAGTGGCATCAAAGCACCCTAAGGGGGTCCTGGAGATGATGCAGCCAACATTTACTAGCAAAAGGGTATCAAAAGGGCTGGTAGCCCTAAAGATAGATAAAGCCTCAGAACCAGATGGACTTATAGCAAAAAGGGGCTTTTTCTAGTTCTCATTCTGCTACTCATACAACAGGCAGCTGTTCTCTCTTTGGAGACTCATATGGCCTACGGCTCTGACCTTTCCTCCATATCCAGAGCTGCCCATATCATCAAGCAAATGTCCCAGGATAACATAGGGAGTGACCTTGTATGCACCCTTACCTTGGAAGTCACAAACCCTTGTAAGATAAAGTTAGACCCCTTGTCACACAGGGGCCAAAGTTAGAATCATGACACAGGAGACCAGTTGGCCCCCTTCATATAGATTGTGTAGCAACCCATTCCCTACAACACAGGAGACCCACTGGTATCACCCTCATGGACTGTTCATCCTCCTATCCATGGATGTTTACTTCTGTTTTATGATGGAGCAAGTTACTATCAATCTGGATTAACACGTGGCATAATTTAATTATCAGCAGATACGATACAGAGTGGATGGAACCTCAGCTCTGTACCCCCAAACAGGCAGAGTGGTGGGGTGGAGTTGAGAGAGCTCAAATTTATACTTTTTAAAAATGAATAAATCAGCTGGGTTTCGGGTGGTGTCCCAAAATGATAATGGCTTAAGTAGTCTGGTCAAACAACCTAAAATAACCTCACAACTTAAAAAAAAAAAAAAAACTCACCCACCACTCATTCTTTTACAAGAAACTCATTTGTCGGAACAGGAACACCAGAAGTTGGCAGTGTGTGGTATGAGTCGGGTAACTGCAAGTGCATATCAACGAGGATGTAGAAGGGGAGTGGTTATCTTGGTCCCTAAAACTTCTAATTTTTGGGTACAAGATACCTACAGTACCAGGATAAGGAAGGCAGATTAGATTTTGTTTAGGGGCACAATACTAGGTAAGCTATATACGGTAGGGAACTTATAAATACACCACTGGGAACAGATGCAACTATTCAACAAAGACTGTTTAAAGGAGAAGTCCACCCAGAATGTGCAAAAACATATGTTATGTAGAGTGTTTTGATATGTATGTTAAGTCCTAGTGTGTCCTTCCCTCTGTCTGCTATTAGGAGTTTTTCCTAAATTAGCCCGCTAGCTGTATGGTACTTTTACGACCCCTTGGGATCTCCATCACAAATAGGTTTATTGGCTTTCTTTCTCCTACGATGCACCCTGGTTCATGTGACAGTGATGTTGCTATGCCCCTAGATTTAACAGGGTCTGTCACAGCTCAGCCACAAAGATAATACTTCTTTCAGAGAAGAAGTCACATTGCTACATTTTGGGTGAGTGTAATCATTATTATTTTTTGATATTAGTACCTTGTCCTGCTATGTTACAACCTATAAGGTGACGTTCAATTTTTGCTACTTAGTACTGGTGCAAAAACTGAAAGTGACTGAGAGGAATAGAGTAAACAGTGACAAGATTCTCACACACACACACACACAGCATAGCATAGCATAGCAGGACAAGGTACTGATATCAAAAAATAATAATGATTACACTCACCCAAGATCTAGCAGTTTGTCTTCTCTGGAAGAAGTATTTTCTCTGTGACTGAGCTGTGACAGACCCTGTAACAAGACACTGGGCTTACTGCAGGGGCAATTAGACATCACACCAAAGGGCACTCTGGGAAGACTAGAGGCCATAAAAGAAACCGGAATGGCAACCTCCAAGGGCAATAAAACAGTTAGGGAAAGTTAGAAAAAACATCTATCACAGCCAGAGGAAAAGAAAATGCTGGGAACTGGTTAGAACACAGAAAAAAAGACTACTACATATCTTTTCCTGATTTTAACATGGAGTTTTCCTTTAATAAAATCTTAGAATATCATCAAGGGATCTTGCTTCTAGGTGGAGATCTTAATCTCCTTATAGATGCAGGAAAAGACAGCACCAATCAGCATCCCCCACATGCAAATATGGGACAGAGACATGGCAAAAGACTAGTAAAAGAATTAGGACTCTTAGATATCTGACAATACAGTCACTCCACCTCAAAACACTATACGTTTTATTCAGGGGTACACCGAATTTACTCTCGCCAGGATTATCTTTTTAATTAGTACTGAACATGTTGACTCAGAACAACAACAACATATGACCACCTCTCCCCTATTCTCTTATCTGACCATGACCCTACTGCCATTGACATTTCCATTCCAACAGATTATACCCCCAGACAATGGTGCTTCCAAAACACCGTCCTTCAGAATTAGCAATTTAAGTACCTTATCAAACAGTGGCATTTCCACAACTGTTGCAGGAATATTCCACACCAGATATTACGCTGGCTATTTCAAGGGACACAGTAAAGGTAGTACTACAAGGGAAAATAGTTAGCTATGCCACAGCTAAAAAGAAACAGCAGGAAAGCCAACAGAAAGACTTACGAGAAGAGTTATGGTTCTTACGACCTGTCCATGTAAAGGGTGATGATACAGTCCTACCCCAGATAACTAAAGTAAAAAATAAATTGCAAGATTTATTGAACTATAGAACGGAACAAGCTTTACTATACTTAAAACAACATTACTACGAGGGAGGATCATGGCCTCTAAGTTCCTAGTGTACTGACTTTGGCAACAACAAAAATTAGTCACGATCACTAAAATCAAACATCCATTCTCAAATACTTTATTGCACAAAATGCAGGAAA
This sequence comes from Neoceratodus forsteri, assembly GCA_016271365.2. Lineage (NCBI taxonomy): Eukaryota > Metazoa > Chordata > Ceratodontiformes > Ceratodontidae > Neoceratodus > Neoceratodus forsteri. The sequence continues at coordinate 1,289,747,061 of CM028131.1, read as the reverse complement.
TTCTCAAAGGATTTAGGGAGTACCATTCTACCCTATACAACCAAGGCCCAGAACCAGATAACACCCGATGCCAACCATTTTTTTTTTTTTTTTTTTTTTTTTTTTTTTTACAAATATTAGCTTACCAACCCTGACAGCACCTCAACAAGAGGCTTTACTTACACCTATCTCCTCCCCGGAAGTCTTGACAGGCATAAAAAATGTTAAATTAGGAAAAAGCCCAGGACTAGATGGGTTCCCATCTGAATTCTTCAAAGCCTTTCAGGTGGAATTTCTTCCTTCCCTCAGCAATCTATTTAGAGCTATCCAAGATGGCGATGTACCCTCCTCCTAGCTGGCAATATGCTAATATCTCCATTATTTTAAAACCCAATGAAGATCTCCTTTCCTGTGACTCATATAGACCCATATTAGTCCTAAATCATGATTACAAACTATATGCTAGTATTATTGCTAAATGCGTAGCGACCATCCTCCCAACACTCATCCATAAGGATTAAGCAGGTTTTGTTCCCAAAAGACAGACTTCCGATAATATTAAATGGACGTTATATCTACTGGAAAAATCCAGACCGATAGCCACACCGTTATTACTTTTACTTATGGATGCCCAAAAAGCAGTCGATAAGAGTGTCATGGGGCTTTCTCCAGTATAATTTGAAACACTTTCATTTTCCAGAATCCATCTGTCAAATGATAAGGACATTATACACTACCCCCAAGCAATGGTTAAGGTACATGGCACCTTTTCAGACTGCTTCCCACTATCAAGAGGAACCAGAAAGGGCCGTCCCTTACCCCCCCCCTTATTATTTGCATTGTAGGCAGAATCCCTGGCATAGGCCATAAGAGAGAACCCCAAAATTACAGGCCTGACATATGCAGGAGTGGAGCACAAAGTCACATTTTATGATGACAACTTACTGGTCTATATGACTAATCTAGATACTTCATTACCATCTCTCTTTGGGATTCTAGCGGAAGTGAAAGCCTTGGTTGGATACAGTTAAAAAGAGATAAAACAGGCGTTCTTCAGTTGAAATTATCCCCGGATATCAAAAGGCTTTCCTCTTCGATGGAACTGTAAAGGTTCATATATTTGGGAATCCTATTACCCTGGACTTATCTACCCTGTATAGGGTCAATTATGATCCACTAAGTGGTGCTATACAGGCTGATTTACAAAGATGGTGGCATCTGCCTCTTCTCTTAATACAGAAAATGTATATCATTAGGATGTATGTTCTTTTGTGACTTCTTTATATAGTTCAGGGTTTTAAATAACTGCAAAAATTGATTAGCACTTTTATTGTAATCAATTGCAACAAAGTATATATATGTATTTTCTAGCAGTTTAGGTTGCCAACCAAACAGACATGAGCTATGCATTATCCCAACTGATTAGCAGTTTTACTCGTGAAAATGCTAATCAGTTTTGCAGTTATTTAAACTCCTGTATTTCAGAATATTCCCTTATTACCTACACAGACTGAATTTGAGAAATGGGATAAACTGATAGCCAGATTTATATGGGCCAGAGAGAGAAACCTAGAATTGCATATAAAATATTACAACTCCCAAAACAAACGGGAGGTTTGGCCCTGCCCAACCTCACAGTGTATTGCCAAGCGACTCTCTTTTTCACATGCATTACACTGGCTGGATACTACATCCCCCCTACACTGGAAGGATCTCGAGCTGAGGGAACAAAGAGATAACATTTTTACATTATTATTTAAGTACATCCCAAATACTAGAGAGACGATACGAAATATAGACTTACAATATACCATCCATATCCTAAATAACTGGAGGGCATTACTTTGGACCCCGGGTATCAAACTCACAGCTCATTATCTACACACATTGGATTCTGACTCGAATCTCTGCCCAGCCAGATTAGACCACACTTGATGGCAACAATTAGGACTTATTCATAATTACCAATATTATGACAAGGGAACTTTTCAGATCAGGCCCTGCAGCAAAGATTTCATCTTTGAACTTCAGATCATTTTTGATACCTACAAGTCCAGCACAACTCTGAAGATAGGTTTGGTTTACAATGGACACTGAGGAGGCCCATCCTCTGGTTTAGATCATATTAGAAGTACAAGAAAGAATGATCACCGAGCATATTACTTCACTTACTTATAGAAGTATCCATTATACTATGAAAATAATAGCAGTAAAAGCTCAAAAGCGGTGGCATTTGGAATTCAGGATCACACTCACAGACAAGGAATGGACTGTTATATACACTACACAACACAAGATTACCTCCTTTCATACTTGGCGAGAGTATGGCTGGAGGTGCGTGATTTGTTTCTTCCAAACTCCACAAATCACAGGGAAATGTGATAAGACCCAGAGCACAGTGTGCTGGAGAGAGTGTGGAGAGCCATGTGCCGCACACATGCACATTTTTTTGGAGCTGCCTGCTGTTGCATAAATACTGGCAAACCATAGGGCAAGCAGTACAGGAGTTATTCCCAGAGGTGAGTACCCTTACACCTCCTGTGGCTATCCTGCTGCACTTCCCAGACTACATAAGAAACAGACGTACCTGCTCATTGTTAGCCACAGTACTCACTGCAGCCAAAAAGACTATTTCAAGGAAATGGCTGCAGGTTGAGGCCCCCCACAATGAAAGAATGGGAAGATACCATGCAACAAATTTATCAATTAGAGAAAATGACAGAAAGACTTAACCTCAGAAGGAATCATTTTGACAGCTTCTGGAATAAGTGGTTACTATGACTTATGAACCATAGACCAGACATTATTCCTTAAAAAGACAGTTTAAAAGAGAATACTCTTCTTAATCTGGTATGCTCGGGCCATCCTAGAGGGACCCCACCATATTTTCTTAATGATTAGTAATTTAATTTAATAAATATGCTATACTATTTATATCTGTTGGTAATATAATACATTGTTTAGTTTTAAGATTGAATGCTTTATATGATATGAACATCTGTAATACTCCCAGAAAAGTTAAGCAAGCAATAATACCAAACAGGGTAGGCAGTATTGGGCAATACCAGACCACCGAGGGGTGTAATGAGGCCCAACGCCACAGGCGGAGGGCCTTACAGCCCCTGGAAGGTCTGGTACTGTCCAGACTGCCCACCCTGGAGGGTATTATTATGCTTAGAAAATGGGCTTTAGGTAAGTTTTGATAAAAATATAGAAAATAATAATTAAAAACATTAATAAAACACTTCTAACCTAACCTCCTATAAAATGGACTTTTTTTTTTTTGATATCATGAACTTCATTGCATGGGGTGTCAGTTTTTTATTTATCTATCTGGTGATGTATGGTATGGTGTATATTGTGTTTTAATTCTATATTGTGAATTTATATACTATAGTGTGTATTCGATTTCTTTTTTATAATTTATTCACTGCACTTAATTATATGAACTTGTATGTTCTTATCTGATGACGTCACAGTAGTGTATATAAGGCATCTTTTTAACTTACTCTACATGCCTTCTGAAAAAGGACCCAGTCCGAAATGCGTCAAGGCATGTGGAGGAGTTTGTATTTTGCACCGGCACTTTAATAAAACATTTGGCACTTTTAGAATCTGTGAGCAGCGTCTTCTCTGTGGTGGTGAGTGCAAGACTATATGCTTCCATTTTGATTGTTTTCTGTCTCGGCACCCCTACCTTGTGCAACATTGTTTCTTGAACTACTAACTAAAGGGGAAGCAGCAGAGGATTGTGATCAATGGGGTTAAATTAGAAGCGAGAGAGAGAGGTCATGAGTGGGGTTCCACTGGGATCTGTCTTGGGTCCTGTCCTCTTCAACATGTTCATTAGCAACAGTGATGAGGAATCTGGGGCAAGATGTGCCTCTTCCAGATGAAACTAAGCTCTGTTGGAGAGAGGATAGTGATGAGAGAATAAAGAAAATGCAGAGAGACTTGCAAAAGCTAGAGAGGTGGGCGAGGGTTTGGCAGCTGAAATTCAATGCCAAAAAGTGCAAGGTAATGCTCCTAGAGAACAAGAACCCCAGGACAGAATACTGGAAGGGAGGTGTGAGACTTTGTACCACGGCTGACAAATGAGCCCTTGGAGTCATCATCAACCAGTGCAACAAGACTTATGGCAAAGCAAGTATGATGCTTGAATGTACCAGGAAGGGTACTGATAACAGAAAAGAGAAGTAATACTTCCCCTGTGCAGATCCTTGGTGAGGCCACACCTGGAATACTGTACCCAGTTCTGGGGTCCTCACCTCAGGAAAGATAGGGACAGATTTGAGATGGTGCAACACAGGGAAACAAAAATTTAACTTTAATCCTTCAGTTCAACTACAAGGATGAGAGGGGAACTCACTTAAACATGCGCAGGGATGGGATTCAAAGGGACAACTGTGAACACTTTTCACAGTAAAAGTGGCATACAAGTGGAATAGGCTGCCAGAGGAGATGGTACAGACCAAATCAGTGAACAGATGCAAGCAGGAATAGGACAGGCATATGAGGTTAGTTGGGGAGGAGCAGAAACAAACAGAAGGGATGGCCACTAGTGCCAGTGCAGAGTAGTTGGGTAGAGGTGGCAAACTGGATCAGCTGACAGACCTTTTTCTGCCATCATAGTCTATCTATGTAACAGTATTTGTGCAGTTCTATGCTCCACCCTGTACACTGCTTCACAAAGGTTTTCACTCAAGTTCTTACCCCAGTATTCCCCAAGAATAACAAGCAGAACCACTAATCTACTGGCAATATCAAATTATTAGAATTCTGGCAGAAGGCTTTTTATGGGAATCATCTAGTTACACTTATCCATGCATCACTTCTAACGTTTTAATCCACCCACACCAGACTGTGTCCTTAACACGAACAAAGGGAACATTCTGCTGTGCACTATGGCTTGTCCCTTGAACAGCCTTCTACTCAATTTCTAAATTCATATTTGCACTTAAGTGCTCATAGCTTAGCACTAAAAGAGCAAGCTCAAACATGTAATGCTGTGGATGATTCAATATTCCTTTAAAATATCTTCATTCACTAGGCCAGTAATAAACAGCCTAATAAAATAATCACGCACTTGTTGACAACTTACCTTCTTTCAGGCTGTCAAAGCGAACTATGGTGACATTTGTGGAAGGATTCTTGGGCTTTGCCACATGCAATATTTCTTTAGCAGACTGTAATGATGGATAAAGTAATGGCACGTCCTTTAAACTGAGGTTGGCAGGTAGACCTGGGTCAAGGACAAGCATTGGCACTTTGACACAGTGCGACAGCAAACACTCCAGCTGCTTCTCACTAGAAACAAATTAAGACACATTATTGTTTCATTAAAGCATGATATACCACTGATCTTTAGAAAACATACTAAAAAACTTAGACATAGCTGAAGTTTGAGCAGATACATTTTAATTCCATTTTAGAGCGTCTTTTTCTCCTAGCTTGGAAGATATCAATCCTTTTCTTAATCACCTGCTTCGCCCCATGGGACTTATGACTACCGTCTGGACAGCAGCATATTTTTATTACTTTACTTTGTTTCGCGGACAGGGAAATGAGGGCTAGACAATGCTGCCTATAGTCATCCTCACCCCGGGGCAGGGGGTGGGGAATTAGATGTAAATTAATTAAAATTGAACCAAATTAAGCTGTTGGTAAGATTTTAATGAATAAGGGAAATTTGGTAAGGGCACCAGAAAAATGAGCCTACTCTTATTGAGAAGTGCCAAGGGATCTTTAATGTCCACCTGAACCACCACCAGAAAAGGCAGACTGGACCTTGGTTCAACATCTCATCTGAAGGAGGGCACACCCCGACAGTACAGCATCCCCTCAGTACTGCACTCAGGTACCAGCTTTAATGGTATGAGCCCAATCCTGACGTGGGACTAGAACCCATCACATGCTGGCCCAGAGGAAGATGTGCTACCAACTGAGTCATACTGACACCTATAATATCACTGGAGACCTACCAAAAACCCTCCCCCCTCTCCCCCCTTCCCTGGAAACAGGATATCTTCTACATTTAGCACAGGAGGCAGGGGTTCCAGAACTGAGATCCGGATAGTCAGCAGCTTTACACTGGTAACACATAGCAAAGCAATTCACAGTGAATTTGCACAGTGCCCTATCCTGAAAGGCTCAGAGACTGAACAATCAAAACAACACAACGCACCATAAAAAGTACACAAGATGAATAACAGGGTTTTAATTAACTCTAAAAATAATTGATTAGCGTTTTGCTCATAAAAGTTCTAAAACATTGTGAAAATGCATAGCACTTGCCTCACTGTGTTTAACAAACATAACACTTCCAGAAAACCTATATAAATGCTTTCTGTACAGTTAGTATTGCCCCAAGAAAAAAACTGCTAATCAACTATTTAAAACCCTGAATAAGAACATTACAGTAAGACTAAAAACTTGGAGACAGCAACTTCCTACTCCAGGATGAATGCAAACTCAAAGGAGATGGCATTTCAGCCCCTTTTTAAACACCTCAACTGAGTGGGAACTCTTTACCAAGGGAGTGAGTTCCAGAGAGACAGGACTGCCACCAAGACAGCCATATCCCCAGAATGTTTAAGGCGCAACCTCAGGATGGCCAAAACAAAAAAAAAAATCCTTGGTGGAATGGAGCAAGCAAATGGGGTATACCAGGCTAAGAGGTCTTTTATGTAGGCCTGCACCAATCCGTGTTGAACCTTGTAAGTTAACAACGTGATCTTAAAGGCGGTGCACCACCTAATGAGAAGCCAGTACAGCTGTCACATTGGCCATACTGCCATGTCCATCTCTTGATTTCACCACCATTAGGTACATGCTACCTTCAAGTCTCAAAGGCCACCACCTGTTACACTAGACCCGTCAATAGGGGGGCTAAAATTGCTTGGTTACCCACAAAGGCAATGCCTCCCCTGCAGTTCACAACATGTACTGTAGCAATTGGACCAGCCATGTCCTCCCCTCAAAGTCTGAATACACCACCTCCACAGTGTGCCCAAATCTCATCCAGACCACGGATGGGAGTCCTTAGGTCTCCCGTACTGAAGCTCACTTATGCTTTTCCAGCACCACCGAGCCAAGCATTAAGATGTCCTTTCATTCCACCATTTTAATTCTGATTAAGTGTTTTTTTATATTTTAAATTATATTTCATTATTTTTTCACAAATGCACAACAAACAATACTATCATCTGGTAGTAGATTGACATTTGCTGGAAAACAGATGATACGATTATTTACACTGTAACTCATACGACATGAACAGATTTCCATTATAAGGAAACTATCATTCAGTAACCTCCTAGGCAATCTGTCACCTCTGGTTATAGTTAGTGGTAAGAACAATTTAACTTTGAGGTTCTCAGATGTGTACATGGTTGTTATAAAACTGAACAATACAGCACAGCAACAATAAAAATATCACACATATTTTGTAATAAATTTAACTACAGTTACTTTAAATTCTATTGTGGTTACTACATCTTGTACTATAAATTTCTTTATAGCTGCTTTTCTTAAAAAGAAAAAAAAACACATATTACCTTGGGTATTTGCTATTGCCCATATAATTTAACCATTGGTGGTAAATATTGTTAAGTTTCTCTAAGACTGTCTTTTCAGTGTGTAATGGTTATCTTATGGGGATATATATTGGTGAGTGAGATGATAGGTGCTATACATTTTAATCTACTGGGGTGATTTATGTGAATTATGTTTCATTAGGGATAGCAATCAGTGCATCTAATTGACCAAATTTCTTCATATTTGCATTATGCACATATCTTAGATTGTGCATTATTTTCTCAAATCTAAGTGTCTCCAGTGTATCCTGCAGCCATTCGCTATACGGAATCTTTCTTTTATCTAACCACAGCTTGAGAATTTGTCTTTTAACAATGTCTGCAATCAGATAGATACAATGGGACTGATTGTCAAAGGGCAAAATTTAACGCAAGGTGCCTGCATCAAAAGGAACTGCCACAAGAGGCATCTTGTACCAAATGTTGCAGCAATCCCAATTTTCAAACGCAGGCTGTGTCAAAATCAGAATGCCGTGTGCCAAACCAGCCCTGTGCCACTCCAAGTCGTAAGGGGACTTACGCCACAGCAGGGCTGCAGCATCCCCTAATTTGGGATTTTGAAAAACCCACCATGGCAGACAAGTGGGGACTGTCCATGCCTGCACGGTATGCAGTGCAGGATCATGGCAGGCACATACCCACTGGCAGCATGGCTCTGGCAGCAGAACATTTTTATTTTTTATTTTTATTTTAGTTTTTGTTGACCGGGTAAGTGCACTAGACAAATGCTGCCTATTTTCAGGCACGACCCAGGGGAAGGGGATACAGATGAATGCCAGCTGACAATGAACCAGATTAAGCTGTGCCCCTGTAGCACAGCCCTCTGTGTGCCAGCACACCACAGCTTTGGGTGCTATAGTAGGAATGGCATGTTGGTGGCCACCCCTATAGGCAGGTGACATACATGACTTTGAGAGACAGACTGGCAACAGACCTGCTACCAGTGTTGTACACTACGCACCCACCCGCCCACTCGACATGGCAGTGACACTGTTCTGACTAGGTATGGTTCATCGGCAGGGACAGGGCATGCTTACCCCTGTATCTGTGGTAACAAGTACATTGCCAGTCTGTCTCCCACAATCACATATGTCACCTGCCTATGGGGTGGTCTCCAACTTGTCCTTCCTACTGTGGCACCAAAAGCTGCAGTATGCTGGCACATAGAGAGCTGTGCTGCAGGGGCATGTTCTACTGCCAGCAGGCACGTGCCTCCCACGATCCTGCACCACACAGCGTGCAGCCAGGGACAGTCCCCGCTTGTCAGAAAGTATGACAGGGGAGTATGACAGCTACGGGACAGTCAGAAGGGCTATCAGAGTGTGCTTCCGTCCTTTCATTTGCATTAAACTGGTCAGCTTTCAGCATTAGAAGCCTGACAGTGAATCAATCTATCTATCCGTTTGTCTATCTTCCTATCGATCTATCTATTAAGTGGACCGGGGTGCTCACTCCGGTTCTGCTTCTTTCTCCCCCTTCCCTCTAGGTCGCTCACCCATCCGCCCTTCCCAATCTTTATAAATATTTTTAATACATAAATGGATTGGGTGCCCACCCCTGGTACCGCTTCTCTTGACCTCCCATCCCCTACAGGTCACCAGCTCCATTCCCTTCAAACACGAGTCTGACACTGCAATGCCCAATCCCAGTGTTGGAATATCCATGAAATAAAGAAAACCATCCCTCAATGTTTTTTTTGGATTTTTTTAAACCTGTAGAACAGAAAACGGTCCCTCACCAATCTGCTACCCACACACCCCACCCCAACATCCCACTCGGCACCCACTCCCCCACACCCGCACACACCCAAACACCCTCACTCACCTGAACATGTCCCAGGGTGAAGATTCACTCTCCAATCAAAGACATGTCTTGCAGCTGGAACAGCCGACTGCAATATGAGAAACTAAGGTAAGTGTGGTTCAATGTATTTCACTGGGGTTGTGAACTGTGATGCATAACTTCAACATGTTTGTATATTTTGGACCCAAATTTTCATCATGGCCTTTCTGGGACCCTACCTCATAATCAATGGTAGTGGAATTATGCATAGCAGGCCCAAAAGGTGATTTTGTGGTCGCATCTCAAAATCACCTTTCAGGCAGGATTTGAACATTTTCACCACCCTTGTTCAAGAGGTGGCGTCATAGCCAGCCTGTCGGCGCAGCGGTAGTGCTGCCACTTGCGACGCCAGCAACCCACATTCGGGAACGAGCATGGGGCACCGGGGGCCAGCCGTGGGGAGGAAGATCAAGCATCCAAGAGGATGCTCTCCTCCTCCTCCTCCGGGGAGGGAAAGTTGCTGGCTCCACTGTATCACTGTCACCTGGGTGACCACAGGTAGTAGTGCAGTTGGAGAAGTCAGTGGAAGGGATGGAAGCAGGCAGATGCCGCGCACTATTCACGGTTGCATGCCTGCACATGTGCACCCCCGATGCCAGTGTCTGAGTGGGAGGGGACCTAGGCAGGATGTAAAATGGCTCCTCGCAGGCCGCGCACCGGTGACACGGCACTCCTCCAGACCGGGACCTGGTCTGGGCGGTGAGAGGTGTGGCCCGCTGCCCCCTAGCCTGTAGCTCCAAGGAAGGGAGAGAGGCATGTATAGGATGGAGTTGACGGCAAGCCCACGAGAAGCCGGGTGACGGGGCTGGAGGTAAGAAGGCGGGCAAGGGCCGTGGAGGAGGAATCACAAAAAAAACAAGCATTTGTCAATGCCGAATGTTTGCTTGCTGATATTAGCATTGAAAGTGAAGGAGTTGGACAGATGCAGAATAGGAATGGAAGTGAAGTATTGAACTCACACCAACCCCACCTCCACCCTGCAGAGATGGACAAGCATTGGGGTGTGCCTTCGGGTCGCTGCCCATAACACTCATGCCATGTCACCTCACCCTAGCCTGCAGACACAGACAAGTGTTGAGGTGTGCCTTGAGGTGTTCAGCTTAACAGTCACCCCAATCCATAAGGACATACGCTGAAATGGGTGCAGTATAGGAGAATGGGGTGAACTCTGGGGCCGAAGTGTCCAAGGCACACCTTGATGCCTGTCCCTGGCTTCAGGGTGGGAGGGTGGAATGGCATGAACATTACAGCTGGCAATCCAAAGGCACACCCCTGACGCCTGTCAGTCTGTACAGGGTGGGATGGTATGGTTAGAAACCCTAACGCCCCGGGTGTTTGTTGGTATTTGCACTACAAATTTTTAACATGGCCTTTTTGTGACCCCACCTCATGAAAGCATTGGGGTCCTCCGCTCATGAACAGTGGCACTGTGATTTTGTGAATCTGTCCCGAACGTTGATTTCCCACGGTGACCGTGCCATTCTGCGCCAGATGTGCGAAAACATAGTTCAGGCAGAATGTGAAAACTAACAGCTGTACCATTTATAGGGAGGTGTGAAGAGATGGCAATGTTGAAAATCTGGAGTGAAAATATTAAAAATGCTCGAACTTACAAGCATACGTGGAAACTGCTCAATGCACGCTCGTTACACAGTCCTTTAGTGGAATTACTTCACCCAATTTTCAACAAAGGCATTTTGTGACCTCTGCTCATGAACAGTGTCACTATGATTTTCTTGATCTGTCCCGAACGTTGATTTCCCACAGCGACCACGCCATTGTGCGCCAGATGTACGAAAACACATTTCGGGCAGGATGTGAAAAATGACAGCTGTACTGTTCGTAAGGAGGTATGCAAAAATGACAATGTTGAAAATCTTGAGCAAAAATATTATAAATTCTCGAAGTTACGAGTGTGTGTGGAAACTGCACAATGCACATTTGTAACATAGTCATTTTATGGACTTCTGTCACCAGATTTTCAACATATGTATTTTGGGACCTCCGCTTATGAACAGTGTCACTTTGATTTTCTTAATCTGTCCTGAACACTGATTTTCCACAGCGACCGCGCTATATGCCTTCTTAAGGGCTACTATTAATATTATTTAACCCCTGGTATCTGGCCCTGTAACTGTCCCATGTCTCACCTAAACCTGCCCTATCCCGGGTGATCATGGTCCCCCCGCTGGCACTTGTATTCTGTTTATGATTTTCTGTTGGCATAAGGGTATTCTCACCTCTATGCACCGAACTACACTGTGTTATATTTTATATTGTATCCCCTGGTTTACCTACCCCTCGGGGTACTATATCTCTGTTATTTTGCACTGTACATTTCCTGTACTATATTGTCTCCATATGTTAGCTTCCTACGACAGCCCTGTCAAGCTGTCATGTATCATGTTGTAAACCTTAGCTTTTGACTTACTGTTTGTTTCACTCAGCTTTCCTTACCCTGTTTATGCTCGTCCCACATCTCAATGTAAACCTCGCTCATGATTGTATGTAAAACACTCTGTAACCCAGTTTTGTAACCCTCTCAGGTCTCACCTGAAAATAGGCACTTGGTTGTCTAGTGTGACTCACCCGATTAACAAAAGCAAATAAATAAATAGTGCACCGGATGTGCGAAAACACATTTCGGCCAGAATGTGAAAAATGACAGTCGTACAGTTGATAAGGAGGTGTGAATAATGCCAATGTTGAAAATCTGGAATGAAAATATTATAGATTCGCGAAGTTACGAGTGTTCATGGAAACTGCTCAATGCACGCTCGTAACAGTCATTCTTTGGAATTTTTTCACCAAATTTGCAACATAGGCATTTTGGGAGCCCACCTCATGAACATGTCATTTCATTGATCGGTCCCGAAAGGTGATTCTACGCAGTGACCACAAAATCACCTTTTGGGACCAAATAACCAGATCACAGTGACTGAATTCATGAGGGGGGGTCCCAAGAACCCCATGTTGCAAATTTAGTGCCAAAGTTTGCAAAAATAGCGGAGTTATCCATCTAAGTTGCCATTATATAGCTTACCGGCATTTCTTCAGTTCGTGGTCGGCTTTGAAGAGTGCAGACGTGTTCCCGCTCCACCGAAGATCGTCATGCCAGGCTCCGGAGGTAAATATTGGGTGAGAGGGGTGTGGGGAGGTCGGGTACGCAGAGGGCAGGTGCGTTCAGGAGGGGGCACCTGAGACAACGAGAACCATTTTTTCTTTTTACAGATTTAAAAATAAGTAAATACATTAGGAAGGTTTTCCTTTACAGGTTTATTTTTGGCACACTGGGGTGGGCTCCCAGTGTGCCACTGTATTTTTTTAGGAGACGGACTGAAGTCGATGGGGACTGGGCCCCCCGTCAGCACAGAAAACAGGTCTGTGTTTGGGGGGGCGCATGATGCTGAGGGGGATTGGGCACCCCCTTGGCATACAAAACTATTACATGGACATTATGCTGATGAGGATTGGGCTCCCCCATTGGCAAATGAACTGGGAGGGGGGTATGCTGACAGGGGGATTAGGCACCCCGGCCAAACTCCATAAGAGACTGTGAGAGGTGGATGGCAACAGCCGCGCCATGTTTATTGAAATGGGACACCAGACAAGACAAGCTGTGATTCACCACTGGAATCAGGGACCGCCCCAGCAGCAAAAACAGCTGATTGTTAAATGACGGGGCGCTCCCTGATTGTAGCGCCGAATTTCTTTCAAGTTGGTGGCATGCTGCAATACTGCTGTCATTGAAAGCATGCTCCTCTGTTTTTTTTTTTTTTTTTTTGCTTTCTTTCTTTATCTCCTCCCTTACTACCCCGGGCCCCCTCCTTCCAAATCCGCTCATGTCTTCCCCATCCTACCTTGAGGGATCTGCCCCTAGAGTGCCTGTCCTCCTCCTCCTCTTGCACATTTGGGGTCTGTCCTTCAGGTCATCTGGGGAACTTAAGTGACCTTCATCAGGAGCTGCGGGGGATTTTCCCGTTTTCTCCTTACATCCCCACCCCTAGGGCGTCGGTCGCTTGGGATGCGTCCCGGATGGCGTGCTGGCAGGCGCCCTCATGCGTCCAGCGGCGTCCCCCTCCCGACTCCGTTGATGGAGCCGCCTCCATCCCTCAATTGTCGGTGCTTCCACCGCTCAGGAGGGAGATGCAGCCGGAAGCGCCATGGTTCCCACCCTGAGGGAGGAGAGCATCCGCTGGGACGCCGATCCTCCTTCCTGCCGACTTCGGCACCCGAGTCCATTCTCAACCCGGTCGCCGGGCGAGCTGGTGTGGCTTCCAGCACCTCAACCCTCAGCGCCACCGGGCCGCATGCTCCTCTGTTAGCGCCACAGAGACCAGCCCCAAAAAGCACTGCCGGCATTGGCCACAACACTGCCACACCTCCACAACCAGCTACTCCAGCAAGTTGCCGAAACATGTTTCTTGCACATGCGCGCAAGCAAACATAAAAATGAGGTGGAGTCATAAGAAGGCTATGTGGAAAATATGGGGTCAAAATATGTAAAAATGGCAAAGTTAAGTGCATAAGTTAACATTTTTCTATCCTTGCTCATAACTTTGGTAATTTTAAATATTTTTACTCCAAAATTTCAGCATAGTATTTTTTCACACCATCTCATGAACATGACAGCTGTCATTTTTCAAATCCTGACCAAAATGTGTTTTTGTACCTCTGGCACAGAATGATATTTTGGTGGTGCGGAATGACACTTTGGCAGGGATTTGAAAATCTTCACCTACCAGGTTCATGAGGTGGGGTAATCAGTGACTCAGTTGGATGGGGTGAGGGTGGGGGAAATGGTGCTGTTATGCGACCCCCCCCCCCCAGCTAGGGAATGAAAGGTGCAGGGGTAACCACATAGCCCCAGGTACCATATAGCAGGGTTTTAAATAACTGATTAGCAGTTTTTTTCTTGGGACTATACTAACTGTACAGAAAGTATTTATATAGATTTTCTAGAAGTGCTGAGTTTGTTAAACACAGAGAGGCAAGAGCTATGCATTTTCACAAAGATTTAGCACTTTTATGAGCAAAACGCTAATCAATTTCTAAAGTTATATAAATCCCTGTATAGTAAAGACAACTGTAATCTTGGCATAGGGCCCTGTGCCTCTCCACCCATGGGTGGCAGACTGCCTTGTGCACTGGCTGATAGATTCACTCTTTGCCCTGGGCATCTGAATCCCCAGCCACATGGAAGTGCAGGGTCTACAGACAAAGCCCACCAGACAGCCCAATGAATTCTTCACATTTGTCTCTGCATGGAAGTGAAGGGGCCCTTGGACGGAGTCTTCCCTTGGCATAGGGCATCAGCATCTGTATTTGTGCACTATCAGTACCAACCACCTGCACAGCACACACAGGGAAGCAAACATTTGACATTGACAAATGCTTATCTAAACTGGTGTTAACTCCTGTATTAAAATTTGATTGATGAATGGGACCTGAAGCCTTTTCCTGAGATCAGAAGCACTAGTCTTTAAATCTCTTGCACTACTATGTCAATTATGTTTAAAGAAAAAATTCAACAATGCTTATTACATTGTTTTAAGATGGGTAATTCACAGGCACTGTGTGGGCTTAGTGGTGGTACATTTCTCTAGTTTTTAGATCTGTGGGCAGAGCCTACAGCACTATTAGGATCAGGGTAGCTCTAAAACAGCTGATCGTGGAACTCCCTTTTTGGACATTTGGAAGTATTCCTTCACAGCTGCAATATAGTGCACCCCACTCTGATTTTTGCTATTTGCTGCTCTATGTTAAAGGCATCTGAAGGGAGGAGAATGCTACTGTACTGTACTGCAGAACTTCTCAGGATATTAACAAAAAAACCTTTTAAACTGCTGTTTCTGTCTAGTTCAGTCTAATAGATTTATTCTATTCCTTTCAGCAACTTAGGGGTTAACTCATTATATGTTGTCTGGAATATACTGAACATCTGAAAGTCAGACTACAGTATCACATTACAGACAGTGGTATGGCAAGCCATTACAGACATAATTCAGAATCTCTGGCTGTATAGTAAAACACATACAATATATAGTGAAAAACATACATCATATAGTGAAATTCATACACTATCTACTGAAATCCACATACTGAGTACTGAAAATCCACATTCACTGTGACGCTTGGCCAGCTGGTTTATGCTATTTGTAATATAAAAATAGAGCCTGTGCTTATGGCAGCCCCCCCCCCCAGGTTAGAGAAGATACAGGATATATTAACCTGAAACAAGGAGATAATTAAAGAACCAGAGAGACTTAATTAGAACTTACCAGCTACCAGGATATAGGGCACATAAACTTTTATGATGTCTTAAAGGAAAAAACATGTTATACCACCATGGTGCTAAAAGTCATAAAATCCTTTGATGTGCCCTGAGAATAGGAACTGCTCAAGATCAAAGAGGGGATGTTAATTAAGGAGTCATATTGGCGGCCGGTGGCACTGAGGTTGAAGTGCTGGGCGCCACACCTACGTGCTGCAGCAGAACCCGGTTTGCTTCCCATGAGCCTGGGGAGCTTAGGGGTGGCAGGGAGGGATGGGATTGCGCATCCAGGACTGCTCTCCCATCCCTGGGAGGGATCCAGGGAACCATCGCTATGTAGTGGCCCCTGGTGACAACAGGGGGCACTACTGGAGCAGGGTTAAGCATGTGAAGGCGGAGTGCGGCACACGTCGGCCTTGTGCCTCACGTCATTGCATGCTCACACTCCGGGGGGGGGGTTAGAAATTCAGGGTGGAAAATGGCAGCACAGGTCCGCAGCAGCATGATGGCCACAGCTTCATTGGCCGACGAATACCTGAATCGGAGAGGCGTGTGCCGGTATTGGTTCCTTGCCGGGTGCGGGAACATAGGGGGAGTCCCTCTCGACGGTATAGCTGCATATGCCAGCTGGGCACGTCCAACTTTGGGGTCAAAGGTGAAGGAGGAGCAGTGGCTGGAGGTAAGCAGGGGCTGTGGCTGCAAAGCAGGATAAAATATGATATGATAGCGGCCCAGTGGCACTGAGGTTGAGGGCTGGGCACAACTCACATCACGGCGACCGAGTTTGGGAGCAGGCTTGGGCTGCAGGTTGTGGCGAGAAGGCTAGAGAATCTGGCGACATTTCGCCTTCTCCAGGGGAAGGTGGGTCCTCTACACCGGCAGAGGTGACCCCTGGTGGAGGCTGAGGATGTGACAGCTGCTGAAGTCACTGGGGCGTGATTGGTCGGGGGCGTAGGCCTTGGACCAACCAGTTTCGGGGATGGGTTCTTGGGGGAGATACTTTATGAGCGTCGGCGCCTACACCTTGACGACGGAGCACACAGTCAGTACATCCTAGAAAAATAGAAAAAGCCCCTCCGGAGTCGGGCAGACGGAGTGCAGAGCCGGGTCTTAATCTACCGTCGCCTGCCCAGCTGAGTTGGGGACCTGACGAGATCATAGGTTCAGGGGTGGGCCCCACCACGACCCTGCGGGGTGGGGTAAACCAAAGCAAGATGGAGGACCCTGATCAGTCAGGTAGGACAGGGTAGGGACAGGCTTAATTGGCTCTGCCAAAGAGGTGACTCCGGAGGGGAAGGGGGATGATAAAATATATAAAAAAAATATATATATGATATGATAAAAAAAGGAGTCATATTGGGAAATAAGTTTTTGCTGATGTCACCTTATTTGAAATACCTCCTGATAGGACATCCTGTTTGTATATTTTTTATATTCTAAAAGGAAGAGCTAGACAACATCATAGAAGGGGTGTGAAGACACAGAGTTTTAAACTGTGTACTTTGTTTGAACTTGTTGACATGTCTTTTTGGACTCTTAAGAAACAAGATCTCTGATCTAACTTAAGAACTGTAAAGAGGTAAAACATTAGATAGAAAAAGTCTAATTGTATTGTGTTAGGAGTTTATGTTTTGTACTTTAACCTTGTTCTTTTAAGTGACTGCATGCTTTTTGATATAGTGTTCTGTGTTTACATTTTACATATTTTTATCCATTTTAGTAAATATATTATTTTGAAAGACTGCCTGGGTGTGTCTTCGAAGTTCTTTTTGCATGTGATGTATAGAGGGTTAAGACTGACAAAAACTGTTCAAAGCTTGATGGTGTTACTAAACTGGGAAAAGGTAAGAATATACCTAAGGTCTTTTATAGAGTTTTAAGGGTTCATTTTGGATACCTGGTTAAGTGTCCTTAGGCAAAAGATATATCACATCCCCGAAGAGAATTTTATCTGAGCCTGTAAATTTGGGTATGGTAGCATAAGGTTCACAGTTTGAATCCCCCCCAGAACTTGAGACCAAAGGTGATTCAGACCCACAAGCAGACAGGAGGGTTACCCTGTCTGTTACCTGTTCACGTTACTGCGCTCAGAGGTCGGCACTGTGGAAGCAGAGGGCCTGACCTGCTGAGTGTGTTTGTGATAGATTTGTTTGGCAGCAGTGCGGAAAAATTTGGCAACACAAGCTTTAACTGTTAAGCTAACACACTGAATACTGTACAGCTCACTTGCAAAAAAAAGGCAGTGATTTACTTTTCAAAAAGGAAACAGAACTATATAATTTTGCTTACAGTCAAGTTCATACCGGTTTTCTTTTTTTTTCTAACATGCAAGTTAGAGTAGCCGCAGTTAGGGAAGAAGATGGCTTCCAATTACAGCGCGCACACTGTAGCCTACTTGAGGCAGTTGTGCCAGGACAGAGGAGTCCTCTATGAGGGGAGAGTCACCAAGCAGAACCTCATGGATGTCCTGATGGCAGCAGATGCCCAGAGCACTGAGTCATTGACTGTGACTGTAAGGGACCAAACCCTGAGTGTGGAGGGGCCAGCGGCCAGTGAAGTGTCCAGATACGGTGAGGATGACAGCAGGGCCAGTGCCAGTGAAGGGCCACAGTAGCAGGGGAAGGTCACCAGCATTCTGGAGTCAGAAGCACTCAGGCTGCAGACTGAGTTATGCAGAATGGAACTGGAGTTCCAGAGGGAGGCCAAGCGAGAACGGCAAGAAGCGGAGCGAGAGAAGTGAGCCACAGAGGAGAAGAGGGAGAGAGAACAGCGAGATAAGGACCGTGAACAGCGAGAGGCAGACTGTGAGGAGCGTGAGCACCAGAGGCAACATGAATTGGAGAGAAGCTACGACTTCAACCACCAGCACCAGAGCAGGTAAGTGGCTTGGGTTTAACTGGAACTACAGGACTGGGTTACAAACTGAATTCCAAATTGATAGCTGAATTTAAAGAGGGGGAGGATATGGATGCCTTTTTAAATTCCTTTGAAAAAAGTTTGTATGCAGGCTAAAATTCCTAGAGGGTACTGGAGCTTCCAGCTATCCCCGCTACTTACCGGGAAAGCTCGGGATGCATTGGGTCAAACGGACAATGAGGACAGTAATGATTATAGCAAACTTAAAGCTGCACTTTTAAAAAAGTTTGATTTAACTGCAGAAGCCTACAGAGCTAAATTCCGTAAGCTCAGGAGAAGCCCTGATATAAGCTACAAGGAGCTAGCCACGAAACAACGTAAGTGTTTAAAATGTTGGTGGGAAGGAATTGAAGCAAACTCTGTAGACAAAATTGAAAATGCTATTTTGTTAGAAGAGTTTTTTTGGGCATGTTCAGCACAGCTGAAAACCAGGCTAGAGGACTGAGATCCCAAAACAGTACAAAAGGCTGCTGAACTCTCGGACCGCTACGCCAAGAACAGACCTGCTCCGAGAGCGAATGGGGCGGCGTGGCAGTGCAGAAAGGGAAAAGCGCACCTTCAGGGCAGCTAAAACCCTTACTACCTCCACCGAAACCAGTTAGCCCCAGGTTTCAGAGAAAAGGAACGAATGTTGGGTCTGTAAAGAAACTGGGCATATTGCCAGACAGTGTCCCAAAAGGGCGAGCAATACATAGAATGGGGCTACGAAAGAAGTGGGTTGTTTGTGTGTCCACAGGGGCATCCCTGACACTGGTAAAAGGGGGATCTGGTAGAGCCTGGTCAGCTTATACCCAATGAATTTGTAACTGTGCAAGGGTTCACTGGTGAGGAGACCACACTGCCACTCGCTAGTGTTCTCCTAGACTGGGGTGAAACAGGGGGAACTGTGCAACAGGTGGCTGTAGCCAAAACTTTAGCAGTTGACATCATCCTTGGCAACAATCTCAAACAGGAGATGGCATGTGCAGTTACCCGTAGCCAAGCGGCAAAGGAAAATTTTAGTTCCCTGGACCCTACAGATGCCATTGTGGAAACCACTGGGAGGCTGGTTCCCCAGCCTGTGTCTCCTGATATGGAGACTAATGAAAAGGAAGTAGAAATTTCCCCAGTAGCAGTTAACCACACAGCTATGGAGGGTTACTCCGAAGAAGGAGGGGTGACCCATTGTCAGAGGGTTAGGGATGACAGTGATCCTGAATGCCCTGATGCTAATGCTAGGGACCCTAGTTTAGAGACTGAAGGGGACCTGTCCCATGCCTTGGGAATGTGTAGGAGTTTGCAGCTGCTCAGAAAAGTGACCCTAGCCTAGAGAAATTGAGGGCTTGGGTAGACTCCGATGGAGCACAGGGAGGGGATGGTAAACATAAAGTTTATTGGGAAAATGGACTGATGTATACTCAGGCTGTGAAGACTGAGGGAAGGGTGATAGGCAGGCAGCTTGTCATTCCCCAGGGGTACCGTGAGCATTTTCTCAAGACTGAACATGATATTCCCTTGTCTGGTCATCTGGGAATCATGCGCACTATGCAGCGGTTGACCCAGAATTTCTATTGGCTCAACTTTACCTAGCAGGTGAAGGAGTATTGCAGGTCTTGTCACTGGTGCCAAGAAATAGGGAAGGCAGGTAAGAAAACCAAAGCCACCCTAATTCCACTGCCCATAGTGGAGGAGCCATTCCAGAGGGTGGGAATGGATATTGTGGAGCCTTTAAATACCCCCAGCTCCTCCGGGAAGAGGTTCATCCTGACTGTGATGGATTATGCCACCCGGTATCCAGAGGCAGTCGTCTTATCCTCGCTGAGGACAGACAAACTGGCAGATGCCTTGCTAGGGATTTTCTCCCATGTTGGGTTTCCGCATGAGGTTATCACTGATCGAGGGGGTTCCTTCATGTCGGACCTGATGAAATGTTTGTGGGAGTAGTGTGGGGTGGTGCAAAGGCGTACGACATCTTATTGCCCAGAAGCCAATGGGCTTCAGGAAAGATTTAACGGTACCCTGAAGTCAATGCTCCAAGCATCTGCTGAACAGCATGGGAGGAACTGGGAGAAATACCTTCCCCACCTGTTGTTTGCATACAAGGAGATTCCCAAAGAGTCGATAGGATTTTCCCCCTTCGAGCTCTTATATGGACGCCGGGTACATGGGCCCCTAGACTTGATCCGAGAGGACTGAGAAGGCAAGCACACCACCCAGGAAACTCCCATAGAGGATTACGTCCTTAGGTTTAGGGAAAGGCTGAAGGAGCTTATGGAGACAGCCCAGAGCAACCTGGCAGCTGCCCAACAGAAACAAAAAGTGTGGTACGACTGCAGAGCCAAAGCTCGCTCGTACATGGTGGGTCTAGACATCATGGTCCTTATTCCAGTCCAGAAAGACAAGCTGCAGGCTGAGTGGGCAGGACCGTACAAAGTAGTTAGGAAGGTAAATGATGTGAACTATATCGTAGTGTTACCTGACAGATAACATACAGAAAGAATGTACCATGTCAACATGATGAAGCCATATAGTAATAGGGCTGACATGGTGTTTGCAGTATGTAGTCCTGGGGAGGGGATGGACGAAGGAGACCCCTTTCTGGATTTGCTGGAAGAAAGCAAGCAGGAGTCCTCTGTGGAGGCAGTTAAACTGTCTCCCCAGCTGGCCCCGGACAAGATCCAGGAAGTAAGGGAGGTTTTAGCAGACTTTGCCCCACTGTTTAGCACCAAGCCTGGACTAACCCCCTTAGCGATGCACGATGTGGAGACAGGGACACAGACGCCCATATGGCGGGACAGCATATCGGGTGTCAGAGGCTGTCCAAAAGGACATTAGGAGGGAGGTGGAGGAAATGCTGGATTTAGGGGTAATCCAGAGATCCCACAGCTCCTGGGCCTCACCCGTAGTCTTTGTGCCCAAGCCAGATGGCTCCACTCGTTTCTGTGTGGACTATCATGGACTGAATGCAGTAACGAAGTCAGACGCCCACCCGATGCCCCGAACAGACAAACTCCTGGACAAGTTGGGAGGGGCAACATACCTTTCGACTACTGACCTGACAAAGGGACTGACGGAGCTAGGGAGAAGTCGGCCTTCATCACTCCGATATTTGAATTTAAAGTAATGCCTTTCCGAATGAAGAACGTCCAGGCCACTTTCCAAAGGTTAGTGAACCAGGTGTTAAATGGTGCTGAGGAGTACGCCATGGCGTACCTGGATGACACTGCCATCTTCAGTGCCAGCTAGGAGGAACACCTGTCCCACCTTAGGGAAGTGCTGGGCAGGATACACAGGGCCAGGCTCACTGTTAAAGCTGAGAAGTGCCAGGTGGCCATGGCTGAAGTGGCACACCTCGGGCATGTTGTAAGCCAGGGACAGCTCTGTCCTAACCAAGTAAAAATAGAGGTGATCAAGGCATGACCCAGACCAGAAGAAAAAATTACTCACCTTAGTAATGTTGTTTCTTCTAATGGAGTCTTGCTATATTATGACATATGCAGCATGACCGCAGGTTAGAACAGTATGACTGCAGGTTAGAACTGCTCCGGAGGTGAAAGAGTTAACTTTCCATGCAAGGCATGGAACCTTGAGCGCGAGCTCGGTTGAACACTCTGTCTGTTGTTGCTCAAACTCAAACTGTCAGATCTTTATGAGCAAAACTCACTAAGGTTCTGTATGGAAGCCGTAAACCTACACTAGCCCACTAGCTACTAACTACAAAATACACATTTTTGTTCTTGATCCCAAAACAAAGACTCAAGTCAGGGGATTCAAGAAAGAAGAAATATAACATAACACCTAAGCACCCTAAGAAAGGATGAAAGTAAAGTGGGCATCTATGAAGTGCCAACATTGCACTGCCCACCCACATCCCAAAAGTAGAGGTTCTGAGAGGGGCAGGCTGGGGTGGGAGGTCATAATATAGCAAGACTTCATTAGAAGAAACATTACTAAGGTGAGTAATTTTTTCTTCAAACAACATGAAGTCTTGCTATATTATGACATATGCAGAATACACAGCAGTACCTCCACGGAAGAGGGACAGAACCTACTTAGGAAATAGGCTTTGAAGCACAGCTGTGCCAAATCGAGCATCACTCCTAGCCTGGATGTCCAGGGAGTAATGCTTAGTAAAAGTGTGAACCGTTTTCCAGGTAGCTGCTTGACATATCTCCAGGATAGGGATGTCCCTGGCATCAGCCAGAGACGCAGCTGTACCTCTGGTAGAGTGAGCCCTCAGGCCTGAGGGAGGAACCTTACCCAGTTTTTCATAGCAAAATTGGATACAAGAGACAATCCACCTGGCAATGGATCTTTTAGTGGCAGGTTTCCCTTTACCAACCTCACCATAAGTGAGGAACAGTTGGAGGGAGTCAAACCTGTGACCCTTGGTACGTTCTATGTAAGTAACTAAGGGCTCTTTTGACATCTAAACTGTGCAATCTCCTCTCGCCAGAGAGAGGAATGGTCAGTGAAGTACACAGGAAGGGACATGGATTGATTGAGGTGGAAGTCTGAAACCACCTTAGGCAAAAACTTTCTGTTAGTCCTGAGGACCACTTTATCTCTGTGAAAGGAGATAAAATCAGCCTCCACTGACAATGCTTGCAGCTCACTTATGCACCTGGCAGAAGTGATGGCTACCAAAAACACAGTTTTCCAAGTCAAGTACTTAAGCTCTGCTGAAGACAATGGCTCAAAAGGGGGTTGCATAAACTGGGCAATGCAAATATTAAGATCCCAAGCAGGGGCAGGGTCCCTGAATGGAGGGTTGGTGTGAAGCAACCCTTTGAAAACTTGGGGAATACAGGATGAGCTGAAAAAGAAGGGCTTACCTGCTGATAAGAAAAAAGACACAGCTGCCAGGTGCACTTTTAGGGTAGCTGGTCTCAGCCCGAAAGAATTTAAATGCACCAAATAATCCAGGATCGTGGGCACGTCAGCAGATTCTGGGGAAATATGCTTGTCAGCGCACCATATGGAAAATCTCTTCCATTTTGAATTATAAGTAGTCCGGGTGGAAGGCTTTCTAGAGGCCTTCAAGATATCCAACACACCTTGGGAGAGGTGTAGGTCAGCAAACTCTAACTCTTCAAGAGCCAGGCCTTGAGATGGAGAGATTTGAGGTTCGGATACCAAACTCTCCCCTGGGCACAGGTTAACAGGTTAACAGGTTGTGATTCCTGGGAAGACACAGGGGAAGGTGGACTGCTAAGGACATGAGGAGTGGGTACCAGGGCTGTCTGGCCCAATCTGGGGCAATCAGGATCAACTTTCAGGATTGAGATCTGATTTTGACTAGCACCTTGAAGAGAAGAGGGAAGGGGGGAAAAGCATGGAGAAACTTCCTTTCCCAACTGAGGAGGAAGGCATCCAGAGGAACTGAGCCCAACACTGGGGGCCTGCAGCAGAAAAGGGGAAGTTGGTGGTTGTCTGGGGCTGCAAAAAGATCTATCTGCGGGGTGCCCCATCTGGCAAATACTACCTCCAGTACTAGAGATCCAGTGCCCATTCGTGATGGCCCTGGGAAATCCTGCTGAGAGCATCCGCATGAGACTGTTGTCCTTGCCTGGGAGGTGAACTGCCGTGGGGAGGCGTTCAGGGAATAAGCCAGAGACCACAACTTCATTGCTTGGTTGCACGAGGTCAGAACCGAGTGCCTCCTTGTTTTGTTGATGTACCACTTGTAGTGGTATTGTCTGTTCTGACCCGCATAACCTTGTTCTGAACAGATGTGGAAAAAACCTGGAGTGCTAGAAAAACTGCTCTGAGTTCCAACAAATTGATGTGGAGCAGAGATTCCTGTAGGGACCACAACCCCTGGGTAGTGAGGTCGCCCATGTGAGCTCCCCACCCCAAAAGGGATGCATCTGTAGTAAGGGTCAAGGAGTGAGGCTGGGGGGGTGAAGGGAACCCCCTGTCTCAGATTACTCTGGTTCTGCCACCACTGAAAGGCCTGGATCAGGGTTCGAGTCACTGGGATCAATTTGGTTAGAGGATCTTTCCTTTGGGACCAAAAAGCTCTCAAATGGAACTGGACGTCCCTCATCTGAAATCTTGCTCCTTGCACTACCGCTGTAGAAGAAGCCATGTGCCCCAGGAGCTGTAGAAAATGCCTTGCTGGTCGAGAGACCTGCAGGGTAAAAGAGGAGGCCAGAGAGACCAAGGTCCTTGCTCTTTCCAGAGGGAGAAGGCTCTGGCTCTTTGTGTTCAGTTCTGGCGCCTATGAAGGTGAGAAGCTGGACAGGCTCTAGAACTGACTTTGGAAGATTGAGAAGGAAACCTAGAGATGTGAGCAGTTGCTGAGTTACCTGAAGGTGTAGTTTGACCTGGTCTAGGGACTGACCTACTATGAGCCAGTCGTCCAGATAAGGAAAGATGGCAATCTTTTGCCTTCTTAAGTGGGCAACTGCTACTGCCAGGCATTTTGTGAATACCCTTGGGGCCGAGGTGAGGCCGAAGGGCATTGCTCTGAACTGATAATGGCCTGAGGG
Source organism: Neoceratodus forsteri (assembly GCA_016271365.2). Classification (NCBI taxonomy): domain Eukaryota; kingdom Metazoa; phylum Chordata; order Ceratodontiformes; family Ceratodontidae; genus Neoceratodus; species Neoceratodus forsteri. Next base: position 1,289,721,982 of record CM028131.1, on the reverse strand, counting down.
CAGTTCAATCTGAGGTACTGATGGGAGCTTCTGATAAGAACATGGAAGTAGGCATCCTTGAGGTCCAGGGAGGCTAGCCAGTCCCCTGGCCTTAGAGAGGGTAAAATAATTACCAGTGTCACCATTCTGAATTTTGGTTTTAAAAGGTGCTTGTTTAGATACCTGAGATCCAGGATGGGCCGCCATTCTCCTGTCTTTTTTGGGGTAAGGAAGTTCCTGGAGTACAACCCTTTGCCCTGATGTAGGGGTGGAACCCTCTCCATAGCTCTGAGAGCCAGGAGGGTAGAAACTTCTGTTTCTAGGGCAAATGCCTCTGATGGATTTGCAAGTGGAAAGGACCTGGCTCTCATCTTTGGAAATTTTTTGAAGCTGAGAACCAGTCCCTGGCTTACTACTTCCAGGACCCACTTGTCTGATGTTAAAGACTTCCAGTCCTGGACAAAGTAAGCCAGCCTGCCTCACGGTAGTGGAGAATCGGCCCTGGCCACCCCATCAGGAGCCTGCTTGGTGGGGGCTTTGGGCTGAGGGAGAAGCAGGCTTACTTGTACCCCATCTGCCTCTCCCTCTAAAGAACCCCCTCTGGGCATAAGCAGAAGAGGAGGCCTGGGCTTGGTAAAAAGGCCTATGAAAAGGCCTGCCCCTGCCCCTGACATGCTGTCTCTGAGGAGTGGCTTGCCTTTTTTTGGCCTGTGCACTCCTATAGGTGGTCCTGTATTCATCCATTTTCGTCATGTAATTCTCTGTCTGCTCCCCAAACAAGGAATTGCCCACAACAGGAAAATCCATGGCCTTAGACTGGGTATCCTGTGACAGGGTAGTACATCTGAGCCAAGCCATTCTGCGAAGTGCCACAGATGTAGCCATGACCCTTGATGACACATCAGTAGAGTCTACTGCAGCATGAAATTGCACCTTGGATGCCTCAATACCATCCGCAGCCACCTGTTCCAGCTCCCTGGCAAGTTGGTCAGGGGCCTGTTTTGCTAGGGCCAGCACAGAATCCCATCTGGATTTCTGGTACCTAGCAGTATAAGTCATATAGTTTGCCTGTCTGAGTCCTAAAGATGCTGCCATGTACTGTTTCTTTGCCATGGCATCCATCCTTCTGGAGTCCTTTTCAGGAGGGTGAGAGGCTAGAGGAATATTTGCTTTGTCACAGGCAGCAGCCTGCACCACCCCCACATGGCTGCATTGCTGAGTGAGGAACTCTGTATCAAAGCCTGATAAAGCATACCTCTTGTCCATCCTTTTATCCACAGGGAGGATAGAATGAGGAGTTTTTAGAATTTTTACTGTCTGTTTCCTAAAAGATTCATGCAAGGGAATAGACAGTCTCCTAGACTCTGGAATATCCATCATTTCTACATAATCAGGCTCTTCCTGGTCATCAACAGCTTCCTCAACAGGGAGTTGGAGAGTTTCAGCAACCTTCTTATAGAACATAAAATGAGAAGGGGACTCAGAAAGCCTGGGGGGGGGCCTCCAACGGTCTGTCTGGAGAGATGTCCGGTTCAATGGGCACATCCAGACCTTCCAAATCACATTCACTAACCTCATACTCCTCCTCCCCTTCATCCAGTTCATAAAAATCATCAAAATCAAAATCCTGAACCAGTGGAACCGACTGAACTGAATGCTTCCCTGATGGTGTCGGTTCGGACGGAACCGGGGAAAGAGACTGGACAATTTGAATTGCTTTAGCTATTTCCTCAGCGGTTGGAGAAAGAACTTTTGGCTCCACACTAGCTGACTTTCTAGTCCTTTTAGTTGAACCGGCCTCAGAGCTGGCCTTCTGGTTTGCCCAAGGAAGTATCGCCTGGTCAGAGGACACCCTCCGTTCGTTGGAACTGAACTGGCTGGCCATCCGGGTCAGCGGACTTTTTGGCCTCCTTTCCCTGAGCCTACCAACTCTCTTTCCACGGTAGCAGCAGGAAATTCTTACAAATCTGGCAGTCTGCACTGAGGTGGTCAAACCCAGACAATATACTTAGGTGGTGTGTGATTGAGCCTTAGCAAAGGCTTCCCACAGAGGCTATGCTGAAACCCAGTGGGCGTTTTTCTTTTGGGTTTCTCAGACATAATGCCAGCCCTAACCAAACTTGTCTGTTAGTGGCAATCCGGCTGTTAAGACTCTCTTATCGGTTCCCAAATCGCGTCACTGGTCGTGAAAAAACGAATGAAACCGCTTTTTTTAGAACCAATAAGAACCGGAACTGCAATTTCAAAGGACTAGATAGTAATTTTTAAAATAACTCAGTCGGTTCAAACCGAACCGAAAGAGAAGTTTACAAGCTCCACACAGAATAATCTATTACTTACAGTACCACAGACAGAGCTTGAACCGACCGATTGCGGTTTAATTTCGGTCAAGAAACCGAAAAAATAATACTTTTTAACCGACAAACGAACCGAGCAGAAGGAGAAATCTCCGGAGCGACTGTTCAGTGAGGTGGAGTAAAGAATCTGACAGTTTGAGTTTGAGCAACAACAGACAGAGTGTTCAACCGAGCTCGTGCTCAAGGTTCCATGCCTTGCATGGAAAGTTAACTCTTTCACCTCCGGAGCAGTTCTAACCTGCAGTCATACTATTCTAACCAGCGGTCTTACTGCATATGTCATAATATAGCAAGACTTCATGTTGTTTGAAATGCAGAAGCAGGTCAGGAGCTTTCCAGGGACAGTGGGGTACTATAGGAAATTTGTATCCAATTGTAGTGCCCTGGCTGCTCCCCTTTCTCATCTAACAAAGAAAAAGATGCCTAAGAAAACTACCTGGGAACCAGCCTGTGAAAGAGCCTTTACCAGACTGAAGGAGGTACTGTGCAGTGCTCCTGTAGTGACAAGTCCTGACTATATCAAACCCTTTATAGTCCAGACTGACGCCTCAGACGTGGGTATTGGGGCAGTACTGAGTCAGACATCCAACCACAGGGAAGGATCACCCTATAGTGTACCTGAGTAAAACGTTACTTCCCAGGGAACAAGCTTACTCTACTGTGGAAAAAGAATGTCTTGCCATAGTGTGGGCCCTAAAGAAGTTAGAGCCATACTTATATGGGCAGCATTTCGTGGTACAAACTGAGCACAACCCCCTTGTTTGGCTGACCCAAATGCGAAAAACTAATGGTACACTATTAAGATGGAGTCTTGCCTTGCAAGTGTATGACATGACAATCTTACATAGGGCTGAAGCGACTAATCAGAACACCAATGGCCTGTCGCGTGTATATGAAGAGTGAACTGATTTGGGAAGCTCATCCCATGCAGGGGATAGAGCCCCCAAATTCAATCTAGGTGGGGAGGAGTGTGATGCTTGGCCAGCTGGTTATGATTGTTCTATGCTATCTGTAACATAAAAATAAAGCCTGTGCTTATGGGTGCCCCCCCAGGTCAGAGAAGATACAGGATAAATTAACCTGAAACCAGGAGGTAATTAAAGGACCAGAGAGACTTAATTAGAACTGACCCAACTACCAGGGTATAGGGCTCGTAAACTTTTGTGATGTCTTAGAGGAAAAAACATGTTATACCACCATGGTGCTAAAAGTCATAAAATCCTTTGATGTGCCATGGGAATAGGAACTGCTCGAGATCAAAGAGGGAATGTTAATTAAGGAGCCATATTGGGAAATGAGTTTTTGCTGATGTCACCTTATTTGAAATACCTCCTGATAGGACATCCTGTTTGTATATTTTTTATATTCTAAAAGGAGGAACTAGATGACATCATAGAAGGGGTGTGGAGACAGAGTTTTAAACTATATACTGTGTTTGAACTTGCTAACATATCTTTTTGGACTCTTAAGAAACAAGATCTCTGATCTTACAAGCACTGTAAAGAGGTAATACATGAGATAGAAAAAGTCTAATTGTATTGTAGTAGGTGTTTATGTTTTGTACTTTAACTTTGTTCTTTTAAGTGACTGCATGCTTTCTGATATAGTGTTCTGTGTTTACATTTTACATATTTTTATCCATTTTAGTAAATATATTATTTTGAAAGACTGCCTGGGTGTGTCTTCGAAGTTCTTTTTGCATGTGACGTATAGAGGGTTAAGACTGACAAAAACTGTTCAAAGCTTGATGGTGTTACTAAACTGGGAAAAGGTAAGAATATACCTAAGATCTTTTATAGAGTTTTAAGGGTTCAGTTTGGATACCTGGTTAGGTGCCCTTAGGTGAAAGATATATTGCATCCCCCAAAGAGAATTTTATCTGAGCCTGTAAATTTGGGTACACTAGCATAAGGTTCACAGTTTGAATCCCCCCAGAACTTGAGACCAAAGGTGATTCGGACCCACAAGCAGACAGAAGGGTTACCCTGACTGTTACCTGTTCACATTACTGCGCTCGGAGGTTGGTACTGTGAGAGCAGAGGGCCTGAACTTCTGATTGCATTTGTGACATACACTGTATACTGAAACAAATGTACTATGTACTGAAACATATATACTACCTATTGAGATACATACACTACAGACTGAAAAAATCCACATAAACTAGCTAATGAAATAAATACTCTATACATTTTAACACATACACTATATACCGAAACAAACAGTACATACTGAAATACATACACTATCTATTGAAATACATACAATACACATTGAAAAAATTCACATACACTGTCTACTGAAACAAATACTCTATATATTGAAACATCTACACTTTATATTGAAATACATACACTATCTATTGAAATAAATACACTATGCATCGAAAAATATGTATACACCTTATACTGAAAGAAATATACTATATATTAAAACACTTGCCCTATCTATTGAAAAATTTTGCATAATCTATATACTGAAAGAAATATATTACATATTAAAATACATACACAGTATATTTAAGAAATCCACATACAATATCTACTGAAACAAATACACTACATGGTGAAACACATACACTATGTATTGAAATATATACAACACTATAGACTGAAAAATCCTCATACACTATATACTGAAACAGACTACATTCTGAAATTACCCCTTCCCCGTGAATGGCCTGCCTTTGCACTCATTTCCTGTTGCATTCAAGGAGCTGCTGGCACGATGAGAGGATGTCTAAAGCTGCAGAACAGAAAGTAAACAAAACAGGGCTATCTCTTATTTTACTTCTTTATGCGGTTTTCCATCTTGTTTTGCTTGCACACCTTTAATCAAATTTCAGAACAGTGTGATGTGACAAAAAATAGCAGTTACGTAAGAACTTACCATAACAGTAGATCTTCTAGAGAGGTTCCTGCAGTAGGTCTCCACATATAGGAATGCGCCCCCTGGCGTCAGGTTGTAACGGCAAACTTGTAGCTAGCAATCATCAGTGGGGACCGCCCCTGACGTCAGGTGACACAACGTCAGTCAGACTATAAAAGGGGCGGTCCCGCGCCCACCCCCCAGTTCTCTTCCACTGGAGACCTAAAGAAAGGTAAGCAGAAAAGAAGGAGTGACAACTCCTGGGACCTTGTGCCCAAGTTAGACCTATGGGCTAGTCAGTATGAAAAGGAAAAATTCTCCAGGAGCTGGGGGAAGGTAGGGTGGGAAACTAGACCTACTGCAGGAACCTCTCTCAAAGATCTACTGTTAGAGTAAGTTCTTACGTAACTGCTATATCTTACTTCGAGAGGGTTCCTGCAGTAGGTCTTCGCATATAGGACTGAATTCCTAGCAGTCTAAGAAGGAGAAGTCGGAGATGAGGTTCTGGGAGGAGGAATATGTCTGACAACTAAGGGTCTGCCTTATGATAGAAGACCTTGTAAAACTACAAGGCCAAAACCAGCTCTGCGCTTAGAGGCAATGTCCAGACTGTAGTGTTAGTGAAGGTGTGGACAGAAGACCAAGTGCCTGCTGCACAGATCTCTGCAGTAGACACATTTCTGAAAAAAGCAGTAGAGGTGGCCACGCTTCTAGTGGAGAGGCCTTTAACCGCCCCGGAAGGTCTTTCCATATTTCTGGTAAGTGTAGTGAATATAGTTAGCCAGTCACCTAGAGATAGTCTGCTTTCAGATGTCCTTGCCCTGGCACTGGGGGACAAAGGCCACAAAGAGTTGGGTCGATGTACGAACCTCCTTAGTCCAGGAGGTATAGTACCTCAGGATCCGATGCACATCCAAGGTGTGCAACAGATATTCCCCCGTTAGAATGTTGAGGATAACAGACCAGCAGTTCGACACTCTGGTTGAGAGTTGTGTCCGAAACCACTTTCAGAAAAAAAGAAGGATTAATCCTCAGGACCACCCGGTCCTTGTGAAAAATCAAATAAGGCTCTCTGCAAACAAAGGCCTGAAGCTCTGAAACTTTTTGAGCTGAGGTAACCGCAACTAAAAATAAAGTCTTCCAAGACAGGAAGCGCAAATCACAACTTGCTGCCGTCTCAAAACCGGGTAAAGTAAGTTTCTCCAACATGAAATTAAGATCCCAGGGAGGACAGGGGCTCCAGATCAGAGGTTTAATGTGAAGGATGCCCTTCAAGAAAGTCTTCAAAACCTCTAGTTGTGTTAGAGTTTTGCCCTCCATCGGGAGGTGGTAGGCTGACACCGCAGAAAGGTGGACCTTAATGGAGGAGTAACTAAGGCCCAACTCTGAAAGATGTACAAGGTACTCTAACACCTGGGAAGCCAAGCAAGAAAAGGGGTCCAAGCATTTAGCTTTGGCCCAGATAGAAAATTTCTTCCAATTCATGGCATAAGTAGATCTGGTAGAGGGCTTTCTGGCTTCTACCAGGACCCGAGCGACCTGGGAGGAAACTACATAGCAGGAAACCGCTATGTCCACAGGTGCCACACATGAAGGTGGAGAGACTGAAGACTCGGATGTACCAGGGTGCCCTGCTCTTGAAACAGAAGGTCATGGGATATCGGCAGAAGGACCAGTGGTTCTACAGCCAGTTGTTGCAACAGTGGTAATCAAATCTGCCAAGACCACAGAGGGGCAATCAGAATTAAGTGGGCCCCTTCCACCTGAAGTTTCAACAGAACCTTCTGAATAAGAGGAAATGAAGGAAAACGCGTCTAGAAACCTTCCTGTCCAACAGACAGACAGTGCATCTTGTCAAAAAGCACCATGCCTGGGAACAAACAAGCAAAAGCTGGGTAGTTTTGCGTTGAATGGGGAGGCGAACAGATCTAGGTCTGGCCGACCCCAGCGAAGAAACAGGTCTTTGACTACTTCATGCTTTAATTCATATCCGTGAGTCCTGGCAACTGATCAGCTAAGACTGTCCACCAGGACGTTGTGCATGCCTGGGATGTGGACTGCTGTCAGAAACAGACCGTGCTGAATCGCCCAGTACCAAACTCTCATTGCTTCCCTGCAAAGAGGGTACGACCAGGTTCCTCCCTGTTTGTCGAGGTACCAGAGGGTTGCCATGTTGTCTGTCTGTACCATAAGTCTTCCTGGGATGAGTAACAACTGGAAGGCCTGGAGAGCATAGAGTACTGCTTTGGTCTGCAGGACGCTGATGTGGAGCTGTTGCTCCTGGAAAGACCACAAACCTTGGGTTTTGTAGTCCCCCAAATGGGCTCCCTAACCCATATAGGAGGCGTCCAATGTGAGGGTCTGGGTAGGGGCCTGAGAGTGGAAAGAAGCTCCCGCCAATAGGTTGGAGAGATCCTGCCACCAAAGAAGATCCTCCTGTAGGCTGTCGGAGATCATGACCAGTTGGGTTCATGTCGTCCAACCGTTGGTCCCACTAAACTCAAAGAGACCACTAGATGACCCTCATGTGCAGTTGGGCCATAGGGACAGTAGGAATGGCCACTGCCATAAGCCCCATGAGATGCAGCACTGAGTGTGCTGGGGTCCAACGAGCCTTGGCCACCAAGGTGGCCTGGGAAGCTAAGGTCTCTGCTCGATCCAATGGCAGGAAGGCTTTGCTCTGGACTGTTTCTAGTACAGCCCCAATAAATTGGAGGCACTGAGAGGGTACTAACTGGGACTTTAGGAGGTTGATTGAGATGCCCAGCTGGACAAAGAAGTCCAGAGTGAAAGACAGAGACTCCTTCAGACTGTTCTGGGAGAGGGCTGAAAAAAAGCCCATTGTCTAGGTACAGGAACACATAAGATGCCCTTGTGGTGGAGAAACGCCGCTACAACCACTGGCCACTTGGTGAAAACCCGGGGTGCTGAAGACAGGCCAAAAGAACGTGCCCTGAATTGGAAATTGTTCTCCTGAAAGGAGAACCGGAGGAAGCAGCGGTGGGCTGGGAGGATGGGGATATGATGGTAAGCATCCTGCACATCCAGGGAGCACAGCCATGCGTTTGACTGGAGCAGGGGTAGGAGTCCCTGAAGGGTCAGCATGCGGAACCTCTTGTATTCCATGAAGAGGTTGAGCATGCTGAGATTCAGGATAGGTCACAGATCCCATGTCTTCCCCCATCTTCTTTGGTACTAGGATGAAATGAGAGTAGAATCCCCTTCCTAGTTGGTCTTGAGGGACGAGTTCTATGGCTGCCTTTTGCAGCAGGGCCTGGATTTCCAGGCGGACGATGAGGATCTGACCCAGCGGGTAAAAGGACCTTCCTGGAGGGTGTGAGGGTGGAACCTCCAGGAACTCGATAGAGTGACCTCGTTGTATGAGCTGAAGAACCCATACGTCTGCGGTGACAGACTTCCAGCCTTCAGGGTGGAGGCCAAATCTCCCTCTTGCTGGTTTCCAAGGGGAATGGAGGCAGCAGAAGGAGGGGGAGTGAGTCTGAATGCCGAGGGGAGCGGAGCTTTGGTCCCTGCAGCTGTTTTGCAAACTTTGCCTGAGGGGTTTGAGCTCCAGAGCCAGTGGCATGCCTTTTGTCTTGATGCTTGTTCTGAGTCTTATTCCATTGTCTCTGGTGATGAAAGGGCTGCTTCTTTTCATCCATTCGATACATCGTGTGTACTTCCCGAAAAGATCGTCCACTCTCCTGCAGCCCTGTTATAATATCCATCACGTCACTGCCAAAGAGAATGGAACAATTGAAGGGTGCGTCCAAAAGGGATGACTGGAAATTCTGTGCCAGACCTGCAATACGGAGCCATGATAGGCGTTGAAGGCAGATCCCTGTGGCCGCAGTCTGAGCCATGGAATCCACGGAATCATATGTGGCTCTGAGTGCACGACAGCAGGAAGTTTTGTTCATGCGAACTTTGTCCAACAACTTGGCCCTGAGGTTTCATCAGGGATATCCTGAAGGTTCCTCTCCAGTTCTGCGAGGGAAGCCTTGCAGAAGGCCACCATATGGGACATGTAATTTAGAGACCGGATGGTACAAGAAGTGGACGAGTAAATCCTTCTACCGAATAGGTCCAGTTGACTGGAGTTCTTGTCTGGTGGAGACAAACTCAAGTGTTTGGGTTGAGCACAACGGACATGCGTAGCTGTGATGACCATAGAGTCGGCTTTCGGGTGCAAAGTCAAATGGGAAATTCCTTCCCAGGTGAAGTAAGTTCTACTGGCTTTTCTGGAAACAGTCGGGATGGAGGAGGGCTGTTGCCAAACGGTAGTCACCAGGTCCTCATGATGGCCCATCCAAGGGGGGGGAATGGGTAGAGGGTCTGTAGTCGCTAGATCCAAGTGCTCAGCCAGTCTTTTGTGCTGAAGATCTATCTTCTTACAAAGCCAGCATCCAGCTGTCTGGACAGTTCTCAACAAATCCCCAAATGAAGGGTCCTGGGGAGGGGGGGGATTTTGGTGATTCTTTAGGAGGAACTTCGACCAGTGATCGAGGATCAGAATAGTCAATGTCTAAGTCAATATCCAAATCTGAGGGCTCAGAACCACTGGGAAGGGAAGGATCCTGCCCAGTGCCACCCAGAGGAAGTGAACCCGCAGCTCAACCCAGAGGGACCAGAGGGGGGGCCCTGGGTAGCGGGATACCTCCCAACGGTAGGGGCTGTCTGATTTCAGTAATAAGCTGGGTCCTGGCGTCCTGCCACCACGCCGGGACTGTCTCTCTATCAGACGGCGGTGGTGGAGGAGGAGGAGGCTGGTACCCTGGATACCCCTGGTAAGTCGGGTGGCGCCGGGACAGCCCCGGATAGCTAAAGGCGGATATCCAGGTGTCGGATAACTGGGTGTCAGATATCCGGCGCCGGTATCCAGGTATTGATATCCCGCATCGGTATCCCAGCAGCGCACACTGCCCGCATCAGATACAAAGGATCCATCGGAGGGCCACCTCTCGGAATGTGATGATTAGGTCCTGAAAAATCGCAAGAGGGTCCCGCAGGACTGCCGAGGTGGGGCCAAAGGCCACTGGGAAGTGGCAGGATCAGGTGGCCGAGGGTCCCGGGCGAGGGGCTTCATGCCTAGCAGATTCCGGTCCGGCGACGGAGTGACATCTGGTGAAGGGGAGAGACCCCAATGACAGATCGGGTAACGATCCCAAGGGAAGAGACAGGTCGGGACTGGGTGGCGAATCCCTGGGGGTAGAAACCTGCAGGGATGAAGGACCTCCTGCGAGCACACTTGTGCAGTCGTCGGGGTCCTAAAGGGAGCCCAACGGGTGAGTAGGTACGGCTGTGTGGTCGAGGGGTGGTCCGTCATCAGACTTATCAGTCGCGGGCTGGCTGCGGCAGAGGTACCATGGAGAGGCTGATCGGTCTGGGCCAGGCACCTGGCGGCAGGGCCAGATGGTGACTTAGTGGCAGTGCTATGCAAAGTAAAAGTACCAAAAAGAGAGGCTACCCTCATCTGCCCGCTCACCTCGGCAGGAGGGGGAGAAGGTGCTGAGCCCGCAGAAGAGGACGGAGGGCCCGGAAGAATAGTAATCACAATCTTGGAGGTAGAAGGCCTTCCTTGTGACGATGGGCTCCTTGCCCGGCACTTCTCCTTGTCCTACTTTTTCTTTCTTGGGGCCAGCGACGACGATTTCTCCCTAAGCTCCTGAAGCTCCTTTTCCATAGAAGCTAGCTGACGGGTAAGAAGGTGGGCCTCGAGGGTCTGCTTGCATCAGGTCCAGGTGGCCTGGTTAAATCCCTGGCAGATAGCACACTTGGCCGAGTTGTGCTTAGGCCCCAGGCAAAGGAGGCAATGGGAGTGGTCGTCCCTGTGCGGGATTTGAGCACCACACTTGATGCATTCTTTTTGGACAAGCGGAAATATACTCGTTCGAAAATTCGCTGAAAAGGTAATGAGGAAAATGAAGAAAACTTCGGATATAAAGCGGGTGACTGATCCCTGTTCTAATGTATCTGCCGAACGAACTGAGACGACGGCAGGAAAGAACTGGAGGGCGGGCACGGGACCGCCCCTTTTATAGTTGGACTGACATCACATCACCTGATGTCGGGGAGGCAGTCCCCGCTGATGATTGCTAGCTACAAGTTTGCCGTTGGAACCCGACGCCAGGGGCACAGTCCCATATGTGAAGACCTACTGCAGGAACTCTCTCGAAGTAAGATCTTTTAGAATTAAATTTAAAATGCTGTAGTTTATTCTTTTAAATAAGTGCTGCCCTCATTTACTGTTAAAAACACATTTGTATGGGAAGCTAATACTTAGGGTATTCCAAACATATCACTCTCATATCATATAAACATAAGGGACTGCATGCATTTTCTAAGTTAAAGTTTTGATCAGATTTATGTGTAATTAATTATTGTGTTAGTCCAGCAACTTATCTGAGCTGAATGCTTGGGAAGCACTGCAGGAACTGTGAAAGTATAAGCCAAACGCTTTCTTAGTTTGTACTCTACTGAGTTAGTTTTGATTTAGTTTTTGTTTTTATTTGAATGTTTTGTTTAATAAAGGTTCTTGGTTAAGAAAAAAATACATATATTTTTTCCAGCAATCACTCCGGGACCAAGTCTCGTCAGGATCTCAGCTGGCATATGCATAATTTGCACATTTCTGTTCTGAATAACTTCACTGTGATGCCTCACTGGTGGCACTCACAGCTCCTAACCTCCCTATTACATATCTGCAGAGCACTGCAAGGTGGACAGAGCTTTGCCAGGCACTTGATCTCCAAAAAAAACAAACCTGCCCTGGTCTACCCGCATAGTGCATAGTTACGCTGTTTGTATGGTATGACTTTGTTACTGAGTTTGAGATTTCCAAACTGTGTTTTTATTTCTTTTTCCATGGAGATGTTTATCTTCTAGGTCACGCACTGACCCCCTTGCGCACTGACCTGTGTATCCCCATCACCCAAAATCACCTGGACTTACCTGCTCTGAGATCACCCATGGCCTCCCCACCACCCCCATGGTGGGACCAGGAGGGAGAGGGCCATTCACAAGGAGACACATATTCAGACAGGAGCAGAGCCTGGTTAGTAGTGCAAAGCCTGTGGCGCGTTGCTGGATTATTCTGCCATTGGAGGTTTTCTACCTTTGGTTTATCTCCTGGGCAGCCAAGTATGCAATGATGCCAATCAAATTAAAGGCAAGTACTGCTCTGTGCCTGCCTGAGCCCTGCCCCTTATGCCACTCTGATGCCATGCCAGCCTTCCTCACCTAGGTGGCTGTTAAACAGCAGGGTGGTCAGACTCCCCCTCCCTGAGAGGAGAGCAGTCCCCTAGATGCTCAATCATCTCTCCCGCCAGCTAACCCCTGTTTGACCCAGGTCCTCCCCCAAAACCGGGCCACTGGCATGGGAGGTAGTACAGCTACCACCAAGCCACTAAGCCAGCCCACCAGATGCATTTTTATAAGTAAATAAAAATAGCACCTGAATGAAAGAAGAAATTGTATTTTAGCTACAGTTGTTAAAAATATTTTAAGACACATAATGTTTTGAAATTGGATAAAAGTTTTCCAAGGAAAATAACATAAAAAAATACATAAAGATACAGAATAGGATAATCCATTTTTGTTTACTTTCTGCATCTTAAGAGGCACTGGTAGGAGATTTTTAGTCAATTAGAGCCCCATTTTCAGAAGGTTAGCTGAGTGCTAAACATCTAAGCACCGTGCCATCTGGGAACAGCATGGTTGAACAGGTGCCATATATTTAGCAGCCCCTGAAGCTAACCTAATCATATGCACGTGCATATATACTACTACAGCCTTGCAAATGAGGGATCCCCTCCTGCATACAGAGCACAGTCCTATGTAAACGGTTTTGAAAGTGCTTAACAACTGAAATTGCAATACTGTTTACTGCTTCCAAAAATCTTGCCTTCATTTGAGCACACAGTGGTGCATTTTGTCACCCTACCCCTGGTCACCATTCTGATGCTCCCAAGTAGCATACCAAAAATTATCCTTGGCATCTAAAGGTTCTGCACCACTGATCGCAGTTTAAATGGCTTCAGTTATTACAGTAAAATGATCCTTGGTGTCTAGTGCCCCCACCCACAAACTGTAATTCAGATGATCCAATTATTATAATATGGGTGTAGAATGTATTTATTTATTTACTTTCTCACATATTTAAAAGTTTCACCAGGAAAGGCATACTAAGCTGGGAGCTCAATTCCAGATGCATCCTGGGGGAAGAGTAACTTGTACAAGCATGGCTTAGGCAGCACAAGGGTTCAAAATATCTAACATACATGGTGGAAGACCATTGACAGAGCAGAGTGGCACACAATCGCAAATTACATTGGGAATAATACATGCAAGACGTGAGAACCTGATTGACAAGTAAACAATCAATAATGCATATACAGTGCAGTCAGAAGCCACAAACATATGCTGGCAATCAAATACAGAGCAGTTTAAATCAACACTAGTTGTAAACAGTTGTGTATAATGCCTAGAGTGGGATCATAAGTGCCTAAATTATAGCTGTACCTATATTGGAAACAAGTCATAGGAGAGCAGGAGGTAAAATTAGGAGCAAGTGCAGGAGGGAAAGGTGAGACCTCTGAAGTGGCTTGAAAGGATCCAGGAGAGAGAGACTGGTGAATGGCTGTGGCGAGGGAGTTCCCGATTTCAGGGAAGCGGTGGCTGAACGCGGCTTTGTTGATGGGCGTGGAGACTGGAGAGACTGCTAGGATTCGAACATTTCAGCTTCTGAGGGTATGGCTGGGGGGGGAGGGGAATGGAGAGGTAGAAGAGTAGGGAAACAAACCAGAATTTGCCTACAAAGCTGGCACAGTGGGCATGGTGTCTGTCCATAAGAGAAGAAAAGGAGGGAGAGAGAGAGATTTACACATAGAACAGTGACAAGACCTAGGAGGACAGTCGAGTGTGTAATGGCAGAAATAGTTGAAAAGTGTGTTCCAGTCTGGCAAGGGTAGTGACTGGAGATGCGTTGTAGACCACATCACCATAGTCAAAGATTGGAAGAATCATTCTCTGGATAATAGCATGGTGTGCTGGAGGTGGGATACAGTCACAGTTCCTGTAAAGTACATCAAATTGGTGTGCAGCTGTTGGACTATAGCATCCACTTGTTCAGAAAAGTTTAGGTGCTGGTCTAGCCAGATACCTAAAGACGGTAACATCCTCCACAGGGGAGCCATCCAGGGTATGGAAAGTAGGAAGGGGAGGGAGACTAGAGATTCTGTGCCTTGTGCCAAAGGACATGGAGAAAGTCTTCCTGGTATTGAGGAAAAGCTGATTTGGGCGCAGCCAGGGCCGAACTTGATCAAAGTTCAGCTGGAGTCTGTGGGCTTGCTGGGAAGAGGACCGTGTCATCCGTGTACATGCGAATGGATGCAGACAAGCATACGGAGGGGAGATCATTAGGGAAAATGGAGAAAAGCAGAGGGCCTAACACAGATCCTTGTGGGACCCCAGTGGATACAGGCAGGGAGGAAAGAGGGGGTCACCAATTTTGACTGCCTGGGACCTACCAATGTGGTAGGAGTGGAACAGCCAATGGCTGAGTCAGAAAGGCCTGGAGTTTGCCTAATAATTGAGGTGGGAGACAGTGTTTAACGCATTGGCTAGATCAACGAAGCTAGCAGAGGTGGATAGGCTGTAATCCATACCACTGTGGATGGATTTGGTGAGCCTGAGCAGGGAGATGGTGGTGAAGTGTTTCTTGCAGAAGCCAGACTTGTGGGTGAAGAAGGAAGAGAAGTCCAGAAAGGGAGAGAGTTGTGGCAAGATTATTTGTTCCTGCATTTTGGAGGGAGGAGAGAAATGGGTCGGTAGCTATTAGTAACAGATGGGTCACCACCTTTTGGAAGTGGAGTAACAGTGGCAGTCTTCCAGTCAGCAGGGATGGAGGAACAGCAGAAAGAGAGGTTAGGGAGGTCAGGAAATGGGGAGGAGATTGCAGAAGCAGAGAGATGGAGGAGCTTGCTATCCAGGCCAACTGGGCGCATACTCTTGGAAGGGTTAAGGGCAGGAAGGGTGTCGGTGATGGAGGATGGAGGATGGAGTTATTGGACAGAAGAAAAATAGGGGGAAGGAGGAGATGACTGTCATGCAGGCTGGCAGGGGTGGGGGGGCGAGGAATGGGAGAGGGAGGCGAGGAGGTGCAGGTGATAAAAAAAGGAATTAAACCTCTGTGGTGATGAAGGAGGGGTTAGAGATATGGGTGTCACCCACTTTGAGGACAGGCAAAGGGGACTGAGTGGGAGGGGAGAAAAGATTGTGGTAACCTTCCAAAATTTAGACAGGTGACCAATTTTGGCACTGAAGGTGTATGTACAATACTCGCCTTTGGCAAGCCTTATTACACCAGATTACACCTTATTACACCTTATTGACCAGAAAAATAATAACATAAGATAAAATAAAACACAACACCCCAAAACCCCAAAAAGGGGTGGAAAAAAAATAAAATGGGCATAACAAGTGCCAACACTGGACTGCACACCCCATACCCAAGTAGAAGTTCTGAGAGGGGCAGGCTGGGGGGGAGGTCATAATATAGCAAGACTCCATTAGAAGAAACAACATTACTTAGGTGAGTAATTTTTTCTTCAAACAACATGAAGTCTTGCTATATTATGACAATTGCAGAATACTCAGCAGTACCTCCATGGTGGAGGGACAGAACCTACTTAGGGAATAGGCTCTGAAGCACGGTTGCACAGATCTAGCATCCCTCCTGGCCTGGATATCCAAGGAGTAATGCTTGGTGAAAGTGTGTACCGCTTTCCAAGTAGCTGCTTGACATATCTCCAAGATAGGGATGTCTCTGGCAGCAACTAGAGATGCAGCTGTACCTCTGGTAGAGTGAGCCCTCAGGCCTGAAGGGAGACACTTTCCCAGTTTTGATAACAAAATTGGATACACGAGACAATCCACCTGGCAATGGATCTCTTTAGTGGCAGGTTTACCTTTCCCAACCTCACCATAAGTGAGAAGAGTTGGAGGATTGAACCTATGACCCTTAGTACGCTCTATATAGTAACTAAGGCCCTCTTAACATCTAAGCTGTGCAGCCTCTCACCAGAGGAGGAATGGTCAGTGAAGAACACTGGAAGGGAGATAGATTGGTTAAGATGGAAATCTGAAACCACCTTAGGCAAAACTTCCTGTTAGTCCTAAGGACTACTTTATCCCTGTGAAAGGAAATAAAGTCAGTCTCCACTGACAAGGCTTGTAACTCACTTATGCACCTTTCAGAAGTGATGGCTACTAGAAAAACAGTTTTCCAAGTCAAATACCTAAGCTCTGCAGAAGACAGAGGTTCAAGGGGGGTTGCATCAACTGAGCAATGCAAACATTAAGATCCCAGGCAGGGGCCGGGTCCCTGAAAGGTGGATTAGTATGAAGTAATCCCTTGAAAACTTGGAAAATACAGGGTGAGTGGAAAGAGGGGCTTTCTGCTGAAATAAAAGCAGAGACAGCTGCCAAATGTACTTTCAGGGTAGCTGGTCTCAGACCCAAAGAGTTAAGATAGACCATATAGTCCAAAACAATGGGCAAATCAGCAGATTCTGGGGGAATATGCTTCCCAGAGCACCAGATGGAAAACCTTTTCCATTTAGAATTATAAGTAGCCCTAGTGGAAGGCTTCCTAGAAGCCTTCAGGATGTCAAGAACACCTTGAGAAAGGTGTAGGTCAGCAAACTCTAACTCCTCAAGAGCCAGGCCTTGAGGTTGAGGGATTTGAGATTCGGATACAAAACTCTCCTGGGCACAAGATAACAGGTTGTGTTTCCTGGGAGGCACAGGGAAGATGGACTGCTGGGGACAGAAGGAGTGAGTACCAGGGCTGCCTGGCCCAATCCAGAGCAATCAGATCATCCTGCAAGGCTGGGATCTGATTTTCACTAGCACCTTGAAAAGGAGAGGAAGGGAAAGGCATATAAAAACTCCTTCCCAATCTAGGAGAAAGGCATCCAGGGGACTGAGCCCATCACTGGGGCCTGCAACAAAACAGTGGAAGTTGGTGATTGTCTGGGGCTGCGAAAAGATCTATCTGAGGAGTGCCCCATCTGGCAAAAACTATCCCAGTACTTGGGGATCCAGTGACCATTCGTGATGGCCCTGGAAATCCTGCTGAAAGCATCTGCCAGGACATTGTCCTTTCCTGGGAGGTGAACTGCTATGAGGAAGTGTTCAGGGAATAAGCCAGAGACCACAACTTCATTGCCTCGTACAAGGCCGAGACCGAGTGCCCCTTGTTTGTTGATGTACCACATTGTGGTCGTGTTGTCTGTTCTGACTTGTACCACTTTGTTCTGAACAGATGCAGAAAACACTTGAAGTGCTAGAAAACAGCTCTGAGTTCCAACAAATTGATGTGGAGCAGAGATTCCTGAGGACCACACTCCTGGGTGGAGAGGTCGCCCATGTGAGCTCCCCATCCCAGAAGGACGCATCTGTATTAAGAGTCAGGAGTGAGATAGAGGATGAAGGGACCCTAGTCTCAAATTGCTCTGATCCTGCCACCACTGAAGGGCCTGGATCAGGGTTGAGTCACTGGGATCAACTTGGAAAGGGATCTTTCTTTGAGACCAAAAGGCTCTCAAGTGAAACTGAATGTCCCTCATCTGAAATCTTGCTCCTTGCACTACAGCTGTGGAAGCAGCCATGTGTCCTAGAGCTGTAGAGAGTGCCTTGCTGGTCGAGAGACCTGCAGAGTGAAGGAGGAGGCCAGGGCCACCAGGTTCCTTACCCTCTCTAAGGGCAGGAAGGCTCTGGCCTGCTTTGTGTCCAATTCTGCTCCTATAAAGGTGAGTACCTGAACAGGTTCCAGCACTGACTTTGGGAGATTGAGCAGGAAACCCAGAGAGGTGAGCAGCTGCTGAGTAACTTGCAGGTGTGAAGGTGTGATTTGACCTGTTCTGGAGACTGGCCTACAATAAGCCAGTCGTCTAGGTAGGGAAAGACAGCAATCTTTTGCCTTCTTAAATGACCAACTGCTACTGCTAGACATTTTGTGAATACCCTTGGGGCAGAGGTGAGGCCGAAGGGCATTGCTCTGAACTGGTAATGGCCTGAGGGCAGTTCGAATCTGAGGTACTTTCGGTGGGAGCTTCTGATGAGAACATGGAAATAGGCATCCTTGAGGTCCAGGGAAGCTAGCCAGTCCCCTGGTCTTAGAGAAGGTAATATTATTGCCAGAGTCACCATTTTGAATTTTGGTTTCAAAAGGTGCTTGTTCAGATATCTTAGGTCCAAAACGCCATTCTCCTGTCTTTTTTGGGGTAAGGAAGTACCTGGAGTATAGACCCTTGCCCTGGAGTAGGGGGGAACCCTTTCTACAGCTCTGAGAGCCAGGAGGGTTGAGACTTCTGTTTCTAAGGCAAAGGTCTCTAGAGGGTTTGCAGGTGGAAAAGATCTGGCTCTCATCTTTGGAAATTTTTGAAGCTGAGAACCAGACCCTGGCTTACTACTTCCAGGACCCACTTGTCTGATGTTAGAGACTCCCAGTCCTTAGCAAAAGTAAGCCAGCCTGCCCCACAGGTAATGGAGAACCGGCCCTGGGCACCCCATTAGGGTGCCTGTTTGGCAGTGAGGCTTTAGGCTGAGGGTGGAAAGCAGGCCTGCTTGCGCCCGATCTGCCTCGCCTCCTGAAGAACCCCTCTGAGCATAAGCAGAAGAAGCCTGGGTTTGGTAAAAGGCCTGTGAAAAGGCCTACCTCTACCCCTGGGGGTCTGCTTCTGAGGAGTGGCTTGCCGCTCCTTGGCTTGTGCACTCCTATAAGTTGTTCTATATTCATCCATTTTCTTCATGTAATTCTCTGTCTGCTCCCCAAACAGAGAATTCCCTACCACAGGAAAATCCATGGCCTTAGTCTGGCTATCCTGTGACAAACTAGTACACCTGAGCCAAGCCAACCTACGAAACACCACAGATGTAGCCATGACTCTAGAGGATACATCATTAGAATCCACAGCAGCATGGAATTGCACCTTGGATGCCTCAATACCATCAGCAGCCACCTGCTCCAACTCCTTGGCAAGCTGGCCAGGGGCCTGTTTGGCCAAAGCCATGACAGTGTCCCATCTAGATTTTTGGTATCTTGCCACATAAGCCATGTAATTTGCTTGTCTGAGTCCCAAGGATGCTGCCATGTATTGTTTTTTAGCCATGGCATTAATCTTCCTGGAGTCCTTGTCAGAAGGATGAGAAGCCAGGGGAATGTTAGCCTTATCACAGGCTGCAGCCTGAACTACCCCAACATGACTGCATTGCTGTGAAAGAAAGTCTGTATCAGGACCTGATAAAGTGTACCTCCTGTCCATCTTCTTGTCAACAGGCGGCACAGAATTAGGAGCTTTAGTATTTTTATTGTTTGTTTCCTAAATGATTTACGTAAGGGGATAGATAATCTCCTAGACTCTGGGATATCCATCATTTCCACAAAATCAGGTTCCTCTTGCTCATCCACAGCTTCCTCTAATGGGAACTGGAGGGTTTCAGCAACCTTTTTATAAAACAAAAAGTGAGAAGGGGACTCAGAAAGCATAGGGGGAGATTCCAAAGGTCTGTCTGGGGAGATGTCCAGTTCAATAGGCACATCCAGACTCTCAAAGTCACATTCAAACTGATCATAATCCTCCTCCCCCTCCTCTGGTTCATAAAACTCTTCGATGATATATTCTTGAACCGGTGAAACCGGCCGAACCGACCTTTTACCAGACAGTGGCGGTTCGGACGGAACCAGAGAAAGTGACTGTACAATCTGAATAGCTTTTGATATTTCTGCAGCAGTTGGAGAAGGAATTTTGGACTCCAAACCTGCTGATTTTTTAGTTTTCTTTGCTGGAACTGGCTCCTCAGAGCCATTTTATTTTCCGGGAAGTCTAAGCCCCTGGTCAGGGCACTCCCTCGGTCGGTTGGCACGAACGGGCTGTCATCCGGTCAGCGGACTTTTGCCTCTCGTTCCCTGAGCCTGCCCACTCTCTTGTCCAGGGCGGTGCAGGAAATTTTACAAATCTGGCAGTCTGAATTGAGGTGTTCAAACCCCAGACAATAGACACATGTAGTGTGTGGATCAGCCTTGGCAAAGGCTTCCCCACAGACACTACAGTGTTGAAACCCAGTGGGCCCGGTTTTTCTTTTGGGTTCCTCAGACATGATGCCAGCCTAACCAACAAACTTGCCCTTTTAACGGCAGTGCCAGGCAAGACACCCTTATCGGTTCCCAACTGTGTCACGGGTCGTGGAAAAAAACGTAATGAAATCTGTTTTTTTTTAGAACCGATAAGAACCGGGAACTGCACTCTAAGAGCTTTAAAATGCTTACTTTTAAAAGTTTTAAACAGCCTGATCGGTTCGAACTGAACCGATAAAAATTTACAAGTTCCACACAGAAATAAACCTATCTATTACTTACAATACCACAGACAGAGCTTGAACCGATCGGTTTGCAGTTAAAATAATAATACTCGCGGTTGAATTTAACCGAGAAAATACTGTTTAAACCGAGAAATGAACCGAGCAGAAGGAGAAATCTCCGGAGCGACTGTTCAGTGAGGCGGAGTAAAGAATCTGACAGTTTCGGTTTGAAAATAACCAGACAGAGTTTCTCTAACCGAGCTCGCGCTCTAAACTCCATGCCTGGCATGGTAGTTAACTCTTTCACCTCCGGAGCAGTTCTAATGGTGGGACAAACTGCAATTGTCATAATATAGCAAGACTTCATGTTGTTTGAACAAACAGTTTTGCAGCTAGTTAAGGAAACTAAACAAATTCAACATTTAACCATTGACGTATATACTAAAGATCAAAACATGCACACACACACCTAGGCAGGAATACCTATTTTAATTTTCACGAAGCAAGGGGTGGGATTTTACATCGTTAAACCAGCTGATGAATGAACCCTTTTGTTGATATTTTAACACCTACCTTGTTTTCGTGGCCTCTGTTGTATTCTTGCCAAGGGCTTCCCTATAAGGAATTAAAAGTACAGTGTTTACATAGTCATCATTTCAATATTAATTGTAGACCAGAAAAGTTTCATTTATCAGTGTGAAGCAGCTGGTAGCAATTTCACCACTAATAGGCTAATATTCTTACTTTAGGCACTGCTCAGTTGGAAGAGCTGACATGTATTCTACCCACGTTTAACTGTGTTTATGTCTTTTCTATGGACTACCATGTTCATTACATGCTCTGTACTTTTTTTGTTCAAGTTCAAGTTTATTGCAGGAAACACTCCATTGAGCAAGCTCATTCACAAGGAGGTCCTGAGGCACATACACATACAGTTCGCAATTACATAGACAGGAGATACAAAATGTAGAACAACAAAGAAAAAAAATATAGTACAAGAGGTATACACAAAAGAAGTCCTTATGCCATATATGCAGTACATTCCAGCTTTAACCTTGCCCTAAATTATGCAACACATTTCAGCTTAATAAGTACAGGGCCAGCTGGTACCTAGGAAGTTGACTTGGCGTTGGGGGCCTAGTAGCACCTACATATGTCTTTTAATTTAGAGATAGCTAGTGTTTTGTAGGAGTTAATTGATACGATGCTGGTTAGCTTCAACATGGCTTGTAGCTGGTTCCAAATGTTTGGGAGGGCATATAGAGACAGCTCTTTGGTCAGCTGTGAGTGCGTGTCCTGGGAACATCTAGTAGGATAGATCGGAGTTCCTTAGGGAGTAGGCGCTGTCACGAGATGTGTATGAGGCGTTAAATAGACAGGCAGTTTGTGAAGTAGTAATCTGAGGGTCCAAATACCAGCATGCAGAAGGCGTCTGGTGGCAAGAGACGTCCACCCAACTGCTGCATAAAGATCACAAATGGTGGGTCCTGTACGCAGAGTTGGTAATGAAGCGAAGAGCACAGTGATAGAGTACGTCCAGTTTAGACAGGCTCAAGGTTGGGGAGGAGATAAAGATAATGTCTCTGTAGTCAAGCAAGGGAAGGAATGTTGCTTGGACAAGTCTTTTGCGGGTCGTGAGAGAAAAAAAGGTCCTATTTCTAAAGAAGAAACCCAAGCGTGCTTTAAGCCTCTTTGATAGATCCTCAATGTGGTCGTTGAAGGAAAGCTTGTTGTCTATCCACATACCTAGATATCTAAATTTAGGTACGACTTCCAAGGGTTCACCTAGGAAGGTAACTAAAGTTTTTAGGTGGGGTAGGTAGGGCACCAGATAAGGCAAGTCTCGAGAAAATCTTTGTCTTGGTTTTTTTGGCATTTAAGAGAAGCTTGGCATTGATAAGGTTGCTTTCTAACTGAATAAAGTCAGCTTGGAGTGCTTCCCTGACTTCAGTTAAGGATGAGCCTGATGCGTACAAAACCGTATCGTCCGCAAAGAAATGTATGCTAGAGTTCTTTATGTGGGAGTCAAGGTTGTTGATTTACAGGGAAAAAGTTGGTCCTAGGATGGAGCCTTGAGGGACTCCTCTGGCAATTGGAAAGGGGGCAGATAGTAGGCCATCAGCTTTGGCTTTTTGTATCCTTCCTGTGAGATAACTGTTAAACCACTGTAAGGTAAGTGGAGTGGCACCTATGTAGGCAAGACAGGTGATTAGGAGGTGATGGTCTACAGTGTCGAAGGCCTTACTGAGGTCTAGAAAGACTGCACCAGTAACCTTCTTGGTGTCCATAGCATGGATCCAGTCATTAGAGACTTTAGCCAAGGCTGAGATGGTACTGTGCTTGACCTGAAGCCAGATTGGGCTGGGTTTAGGAGTGAGTGTGCTTCGAGGTGATTTTTTAGTTGGTTGTATATAAGTTTTTCCAGCACTTTGGAGAGAACAGGCAAGACAGAGATAGGACGTTAGTTGTTTAAGTCACAAGGATCTCCTGATTTGAAGAGAGGAAGAATATGGGCAGATTTCCAGCAGGATGGAACAGTGGCTGTGGTAATAGAGAGGTTGAAGATGTGAAGGATAGGGGCTGTGAGCTGGGCATAGCCTAACCGAAAGAAAAATGATTCAAGGCCATCGTCCCCTGCACTTTTCTTGGTGTCAAGGCTAAGAATTATGTCTTCGACTTCTTTGTAGCTAAACAGGCACAACTTGAGGGGATGAGGTGGAGTAGCATGTGTAGTATCTGGGCTAGTATTGCTATTCACTCGGCTGGCGTATGGGGAGGAGTCAAATGCCAACCCGGCAGTGGCAAAGTGAAGGTTAAGTTCTTCGAGGATTCACAGTTTATTTTCAACCATCCCGTCCTTGGCCAGAATCTTGGTGGGAAGGGAGGAAGCAGCAGGATGGCCTTCAATGGATCTCAGTGTCTTCCAGATTTTTTGGGAGTTCCCTTTGGCCTGCTCCAGAGTACAGATGTAGAAGTTTGCTTTAGTAGCACGTACACTTTTAACGCAGGCATTTCTGGCAGTTATAAACGCCTGCCAGTCTGCCGGGTCATCTGTGTGCCTGGCCCTAGCCCATAGCTTGTCTCTATTGGTAAGTGCAGATTTGAGCTCTAGGGGGAACCACGGATGTATCCTATACTTTGTTTTTTATTCCTGTTCCATGATCTGTGTACTATTACCTAGACTTTGTTTTTATTCCTGTTTCATGGTCCGTGTACGATATACTGTAATTTGTTTTTATTCCTGTTCTATGTACAATATCCTATACTTTGCTTTTATTCCTGTTTCATAGTCCGTGTACAATAGCCTATACTTTGTTTTTATTCCTTTTCCATGATCCATGTACTATTATTGTATCTGCTATACTATATGCTATTGCACTGTATCGTATTGCATGTCTTATATCCTCCTGTACCTGAAAATAGGTGCAATCTGTGTCTAGTGCACTTACTTGGTCAATAAAAGCTAAAATTAATCATCTGGACCAGCTCAAGGTTGTCTAATCATGATACCACTGCTAATTTAATCACTTTAGAGAAGCCAGAAACCTGGAAACTTGCATTAAACTGGATTCTGGGGTGCAGGAAGAAAAACCTGAATCAGATACCAAGTGACTATACATTTTCCTTATGTGGGTCTTAAACCATGAGTGGGGGTGGAGGGTGGTAAGTGGTGGTGCCAAGTTTAGGGCACTAAATGCACATATGGGTTATAACACCATCTGTAGTAGTTTAAATATAAAAATACATTCCGTGATTTAGGATTTAACATTTCTCATTGAAGGAAGGGATTCTCTCTCCCCCCTCTTAAGAGGGTACCGGCCACCATAACATTAGCTAATAGTAGTCCCCCTTCCCCCACCCCCAATGACTATCTGTTGCCACAATCCTATATCACTGCATGAACTGACAGCTTCATGAAGGACAAATTAGGTTCCTTATACTTTTTAAGTTTTTTTTTGTTACTGTTTTGACTGTTCTAATTTTATATGCTGCGACAGGCCTGTTTAAGGCTGGGAATTCTGGCAATTTTTACTGTTGCTAGATCTGTAGTACTACTCAGGGTTTGGGTGTTTTTTCTTGGGAGCTCTTCAACGGCACAGGGATTGGGGCAACATTTATAACTATTGTGTTTTTATTCATTCTTTGGCAGCCTGGTAATGAAAAAATGGAAGCTGATGGCCAATAAATGTATCCTTCTGCAATCTTAACTTAGCTGTTAGCCTTTCCATCTCTTGTATTCGCAAGCAGACCGCATACGAGGCTTCAATGGTGGGGGGTCGGAGTTAACCACTTCTGAGTGATGGCCTTAAATGTGGCCACTATTAAAATGTTATACAAATATCTTTTTGCTTTATTTCTATGACGAGGGAACCCCCAGGATCCAGTGCCGAGGGTGAGTGGGAGGTGCAATCTCCAAAATCTTCTATACCTCTGCTGAGGCCCGATCCCAAAACTCCTGCAAAACAGGGCAGGCTCAAAAAATATGGACACGAGTCCCTGACTCGCCACAGTTCCTCCAACACTCACGGCAGTTCCTCCAACACAAATCTGAGGGGTACATCCCCATAATGTTTAGAAACCACTGGGGCGTGAAAAAATCTGACCACTATTCGCCATCGGAATTCCCGACAAGATGGGAAGCCATGGTACCAAAAAGATGCACACACACACACTTGCGCCCAATCCTGGTCTGCCAGCTCAAGGCCAGCTTCCACCCGCCTTTTTTTTTTTTTTTTTTTAGTGATCTATTTTTCTCCCCTCCATGCCCTGAATCTGCCTCTCCTTCAGGAATCCAAGGTCATCGACACCCCTTCTAACCCCCCCCCGGAGCCCCTTCGCCTCACATTGCAGCCTACCTCGAGGTAGCTCAGTGTTACCCTTCACCGAGTGGGCCCCTCTCCTCTGAGGGGGAAGGCACCGGTTGGGGCAGCCCAGTACGCTATATTTTTCCTCGGCCTCGGGTGCTGCTGAGACGGCCAGCCTGCAGGAAGTCTTCCGGGTGTGCTGGTAGACCGGATGGCATCATCCGGCCACTCCAAAGTATTTTTTCCGTGTTCTGATACTTTCCACATTGTGACGCTTTTGTGCAGTGCTCCCAGTCTCCACTGGGGGCTGCTGCACAGTAAAGTGACCCTGGAACCCACCTCAGGAGAGGAGAGCAGTCCTGTGGACGCTCAATCCTCTCCTTTCCCTGCTGACCCCCAATGATTTAAGTCCGTTCCCGAACCCGGGTTGTCGCCATTTGGTTTTAATGAATTGCAAGTGATCTGACTCAAAGTCCTGCAGAGATCTGTAAATTAAGGATATCATCTTTTGTACTTGAACCTGTTGTGCCACAGATGACAGGAGAGCAGGGTTTTAAATAATTGATTAGCAATTTTTTTCTTGGGACAATACTAACTCTACAGAAAGCATTTATATAGGTTTTCTAGAAGTGTTATGTCTGTTAACCACAGTGAGGCAAGTGCTATGCATTTTCACAATGTTTTAGAACTTTTATGAGCAAAACGCTAATCAACTTTTAGCGTTAAATAAAACCCTGGGAGAGACATCACCAGATGCTCCACCTGTCTCAACTGGGCCATTTTAGGAGCCTCCATCAAATAATGTCTGATCTGAAAGTATCTAAAGTGATTACGGGGGCCAAGAACAAATTCAGCTCAGAGCTGACCAAAAGGTTTAAACACTTCCCCCTGGAAAAATTGCACAATATGCCTAAGACCCTTCCTGGCCCACCTCTGGAAACCCACGTCTAGTTTGTATGGCACAAATTCCAGACAGGCCCGCAAGGGCATATCCTCACTGATATTCATGGGCAACTTACATTTGAGATAAACATCCATCCAAACCCATTTCATGACACTCACCCAAGGGTTGTCTACATGTAAACTAGGGAACATAGTACTATCCATAAAAATGATATTCCCAACTCTAGCTGGGCAGAAAGTATCTTTCTCTAGACTCACCCAGGTGGGGGGATCATCATCTTTAAGATGTGGAATAAAATGTTGAAGCTGGGAGGCCCAGTAATAAACCAAAAGGGGCGGAAGTCCTAACCCTCCTTTGTGCTTTGGGGATATAAGGACCTTCCACCTAACCCTGTTTTTTTTTTCCTATCCCAAACAAATTTGGAGATGGTAGCTCTTAACGATTTCCAAAAAGAGGGGGGGAAGACATATGGGGATAGACACAAAGAGAAACAAAAATCTGGGGAGAACATTCGTGCAAATTGTTTCAACATGCCCATTCAAAGAAAAAGGGAGTTCTCTCCATCTATTGCAATCCGTCTGTACTTCTATCAGTGATTTGTGATAGTCAGATTGATAACGTTTTGAAATGTCTCTGGGAATCCAGACCCCCAAGATTTCCCGCAGATCTCGGCCCCTGATCAGGCTTGCCTCTGCCACCGGAGCGGCCGCGGCTCAAGAAGCTAGCTGCCCGCCCTCACCACCTCCACCTGCCACCCTAGGAGCTCCAGAAGCTAGATCTCAGCCCCTGATCGGGCTCACCTCTGCCGCTGGAGCGGCCGTGGCTCAGGAAGCTAGCTGACCGCCCTCACCACCTCCACCAGCTGCCCTAGGAGCTCCAGAAGCCGGATCTCGGCCCGTGATCGGGCTCGCCTCTGCCACTGGAGCGGCTGCGGCTCAGGAAACTAGCCGCCTGCCCTCACCACCTCCACCAGCCGCCCTAGGAGCTCCAGAAGTCGGGTAAGATTGCAGACCTGACCGGGACAGCACTGTGAAGCTTCCATTGGCTAGTGCGGTTTGCTGCCACCTGTGATTGGACTTCGCCTTTATGCCTTTGCCTGTGATTGGTCCGGCTTCCAAACACTGATTCTGTGCTTCTGCGCCCAATGAAACTCACTGCAAGGCGCCAAAATTTTAGCTCAATTTTGTTTTCTCTCCTTAGCCCCTGTTTTTTAGCTCAATTTACTGCTGTAACCTGCATTGCAATCTGTACTTAATCCTGAAAAGTAGCTGTTAATCCTGCTGATTTTGTTTGCCCTGCCTGCTTATTCCTAAACCTTGGTGTCATTCTACTTTCTTTTTTTTTCTTCCCTTACTCCCTGTATCCTGTAGCCAACTTGCCTAGCTTTGCAACTCCTGCACCCCCCTCCCCTCGTCGCCCACCTTCTGGCCTTATCTCCCCGCCCTATCCACTCTTCTCTCGTTGTCTACCTCATTGTGCCCCTGTCTAACACTCTTTGGTGATCACGCTGTCTCTTCCCTCCCCCTCACGTGCCAAGGCAGGTGAATTGTTCTCTTGTTCTTGGCTGTCCCCCAAGCTTCCATTCACTCTGTTTTACTGTGCTAATTTTCATCTTCTTGCTCCCGACTCCTGCTGACTCCCCCATTTCTCACCTACGTCACTGTTCCTTTGTCCCTCCTGTGTTCATCTGTAACCTCCTCTCTCCTCTTCTCTCTCCCGCAGATCTCGGTCCCTGATCAAGCTCGCCTCTGCCTCCGGAGTGGTTGCGGCTCAGGAAGCTAGCCACCCGCCCTCACCACCTCCACCAGCTGCCCTAGGAACTCCAGAAGCCGGGTAAAATCACAGACCTGACCTGAACAGCACTGTGAAGTTTCCATTGGCTAATGTGGTTTGCTGCGGCCTCTGATTGAACTTAGCCTTTATACCTTTGCCTGTGATTGGTCCGGCTTCCAAACGCTGATTCTGGGTTTCAGCGCCCATTAAAACTCATTGCAAAGCGCCAAATTTTACTCCTGCCCCCAACCCCTCCAGCCTTAATTAAATAGTCCATTGGTGCCTCCCTTTTTCCCCAGCCCTCCTCCTACCCCCATTCTCTATTGGTCCCTCCTACCTCCCCCGCCACTCCTACTTTTGCCGTCCTCCCCCACCTCTCTCTCTCTCTCCCTCTCCCTCTCCCTGCAACTCGTTCCTATATTTTCCTCTTTCTTGTGTGCTCCTGCTGCAAAGCTTGCACACACCAACCCGCCTGTTGGTTGGCTCCTAACTACCCTACACTATGTTTTCGACTCTAATTTTCTTGGAAGTCACTACTCCGCTCTTCTACCTCCCTGAGACCTGTATCCTCCCTCTACCCAATTACCATTTCGACTTCGACTTCAATCATTACCCCACAGGCACCCTTTCCTTTTTTCCTCCCCGCACCCTTGCACCCACCACTTGCTCTAAATGGCACCTTTCAGGAACTTCCGCCCATGGTCCCTGGGCTCTCCCACTTCCGCTCCCCCTTTTAGAACTTATGACGTCACTCTGGGAACATCACCAGCAGCCCGCTCGACCTAGCAACACTGAGCGGTCTCCTAAATTTTCCCTCAGGGCCTTACAAGTGTCTTCCCTGAAGCTTCTACTCCTTCTGCTACTACTTTCAGGGAATATTCACCTCAACCCTGGCCCCCTAACCACTGGGCCAGCCAAGAAGGTGAATCACACTGGAGTTCTCTCCTTTGCGACCCTAAACATTTGCAGTCTCCTTCCCAAGCATGATGCCCTGCAAGTGTTCACCAACCAGCATAAACCTGATGTCATCGCAGTTGTCGAAACCTGGCTCACACCCAAAGCTCCAGACTTCGCAATTGCCTAACTGGCTACACTGTCTTCAAGCAGGATCGGCAGGCTAAAAGAGGAGGGGGCTGTGCACTATACCTCAAAGACTCCCTCCTGGGCCACACCCTAACTGCCCCTTCCTCTGACTCATCTGCACAGAATGGGTACCAGCTCCCTACTGGACTGGGTTCTATCCAGCCACCCCACCCAAATCTCCAATATCTCTATCATTCCAGATTCTCTTAGTGATTACTCTCCTATTACCCGAGTGTGGTCTAATAAATTCCGCAAACCTCCACCGTCAGTCATCACCAGTAGAATCCTTCCTCGTGGGAACCTGAATCTCCTTATATCCCATCTCAGGAACTTGGACTGGTTGCCAGTCTTCAATGCAAAGGATGTCAATACAGCCTTGGACTCCTTCATCTCCATCGTCAATGAAGCCTGCAACAATTATACCCCTTCAAAAAGCGAAAAGTTAAGACCCTTTGTAATCTCTGGCTTACCACTGACCTAATAGCGCAGTTAAAATCGAGGGACTGCCTTTGACCCTTGGCCTGTGACTCTGGATCGTCAACTGCCACCCAGAGCTACAAACATGCGCGGAATGACTGCACTAAGGCTATTAAACTACAGAAAAGAACCTATTACAGGGAAGTCTTCACTAACACATGGGGAAATGGTAGAGCTTTCTGGAACAACATCAAGGAAGTGACCGGTAAACAGCCAAAAACATCCCCAAATATGCTCAACATTGACAGAACTATTACACTTGACCCCACACGACTATCGCTAATACCTTCAATACCGCCTTCACTGACCTCAGCTCTATTCTCCCCCCGATTTCTTCACTGAATCAGACACCTCTGCTGACCCTACCAACACTCCTCACTCTACTTCCTACTCCCCCCCTTCTATTTCAAAGCAGTCAAACAGCATGAAGCTCACAAGTACATTAGCAAGGCCATCGCCAATACACGAAATAGTGGGGACTCATTGGACCTAAAACTGCTGTCCCTTACTCTCGAAGTCATCAGACCACTCACCAAGATATTTAACCTCTCCCTCTGCCTTGGCCAGTTCCCTGACAGATGGAAATCCACTATCGTCACCCCGATACACAAGAACAGCGACAAGACATTCCATGGAAACTACTGACCAATCTCCATACTACCTCCCCTCTCAAAGGCGCTCGAACGCATTGTTGCTGATCAACTCACCGACTGTCTGGACAAACACAATATCTTATGTTCTCAGCAACAAAGCTTCAGAAAAGGGCACAGCACCACATCTACCCTCTTGAAATTTACCGCAGTCATCAACAGTTCCCTGGATAACGGCCGTCTTCATCGATTTAACCAAGGCTTTTGATACCATCCACCACAAACTGCTTCTGAACCAGCTCTCAATTGCTGGGCTCTCCCCCGACTCTACAGCCTGGTTCCAAAGCTACCTGTTAAACAGATCGCAATGAGTAAAGATTGCTGATATTCTCTCTAATGCTATGTCAGTCCGCTCTGGAGTTCCCCAGGCCTCTATACTGGGACCTCTTCTATTTTCCCTCTTCCTGAACAATCTCCCTAAATCTTGTCCAGAACAAATTATACTCTAAACGGATGATGCCGTAATCCTCTCCTCCCATAAGGACCCACACTCATTGCAAAATAACCTCCAACTTGGTTTTGCATCAGTAGAAAACTGGTTCAGCACACAGAGACTTATTCTCAATTATAAAAAAAAAAAACAAGACCATGCTTTTCTGTAACTCCCACAGCAAACAAAGGTCGCCCCCCCCCCCCCATATCAAACCAACGTGGGTCAACCTTCAAACACGTTCTAACCTTCAAATACTTAGGGATAATAATAATAATAATCTTTATTTATAGTGTGCCTTTCAAAAATCAAGGTGCAGTACATATTAGGGACATTAAGACATTAAGTTACTGGAGGGGGTACAGCGCAGAGTGACAAAGATGTTCAAGGGGCTAGGGGACTTATCATACGAGAGGAGGTTGAAGAAGTTGAACATGTACTCACTGGAGGAGAGGAGAGACAGGGGTGACATGACTGAAACCTTTAAATACATGAAAGGAATAAACAAGATGGGTACAGAGGGGCTGTTCAAAGTAAGGAGGGAGGCCACCAGAGGCCATGATATGAGACTGGAGCGAGGAAGGTTCAGGAGGAGATGAGAGACACTTTTACAGAGAGGGTGGTGGCTGGGTGGAATCGTTACCTGCTGAAGTGGTATGCAGTAGAACAGTGGACTGCTTCAAAAGAGGATGGGACAGGACAAGGGGGAGGGTTAATGAAGGGGAAGGGTGGAAGGGAGGGGCAGCTGCAGAATAAGGGGTGCTAGCTGCACATTCGAGCAGACTTGATAGACCTCTAGGCCTTTATATGCTGGCAAATTTCATATGTTCGTATATTTAAAATCAATTCTCAATAAAACATCATGATAAAATCACTAAAACAAATACCATCAATTCATGCCGGCGCCATCCCCATATGCCTTATTCCATAGAAAGGACTTCAGTGCTTGTTTAAACCCCCCCCCCCCCAAGTTATGCACTCTCTAATCCAACGGGGTAGAGAATTCCAGAGGGTCAGCACCATGAACATAAAAGCCCAGGCGTCCGAAGATTTTAAAACTACCCTCGGAATCTCCAGCAACCCCTAGTTGGCTGAGCAGAGCGGTCGCTCCGGGAGGTAAGGAACCAGAAGCTCTTTCAGGTAGTCAGGGCCCAATACGCGTAGGGCTTTATAAATCAGTAAACCGACTTTAAAGGTGATCCGCCACTGAACCGGCAACCAGTGCAGTTCCCGTAGCGCCGGTGTAATATGGGAAGAACGAGGAATCCCCATTAACAACCGGGATGTGGAGTTCTGCACCAGCTGCAAGCGGCGGATGTCAACCCCTGGAAGCCCAAAGTAAAGGGAGTTGCAATAATCCAAACGAGAGGTCACAAAGGCGTGGATCAATGTAGCTAAGTCCCCAGATGGAACAAGGTACTTGATCCTAGCGATGTTCCTCAGATGGTAAAAGGACAACTTAACCACAGCAGACACCTGAGCATGTAATGTCAGCCGATCATCAAGAATCACCCCTAGGTTGCGCACCTGTTCAGAGATAGGGAGCTCAACATCCCCCATGAATAAACCTGTGGGATGATTTGCTCCCCATCCCCCTATCCGGCAACCAGGGTCCACAACCATCACCTCTGTTCTTCCCGGAATTCAACTTCAGCCAGCTGGACCTCATCCAACTTTGGATCTCGCCAAGGCAGTTATTAAACACCGAGAGTGCTCCATTCTGGTCTGGTGCAAAAGACAAATAGTGCTGGGTATCATCGGCATAATAATGAAACTCCAGCCCATACCATCTTACAATGTCTCCAAGGGGAAGCATGTACACCGCAAACAACATGGGAGACAGCACTGAGCCCTGAGGGACCCCACATGACAGAGAGGTAGGATCAGAGGAAAACACCCTCTGAGTTCTACCAGTGAGGAAAGAAGTAAACCATCTGTGAACCAAACCTGAAAGCCCACAGATGTACGTCAGGTGCTCAAGCAGCACCCCATGGTCTACAGTCTCAAATACTGATGACAGATCCAACAGGACCAAAATGGACCATTTTTTCTGGTCTCTCGCCATCAGGAGATCATTGAGCACCCGAACCAGCGCAGTCTCGGTGCTGTGCCTCTTTTGAAAACCCGATTGAAGAGGGTCGTAGATGCTATGGATGGTCAAATGGTTGTCCAACTGAGCAGCCACTACTTTCTAAATTACCTTCCCCACGAAGGGAAGGTTCGAGATAGGCCTATAGTTAGCGAGAGAGTCTGGGTCCAAAGAAGCCTTGTTCAACACAGGTGTCACCACTGCCTCTTTCAGGGAGCAGGGGTACTCACCAGAGTCTAGGGAGCACCAGACTATCTTCGCCAAAACTGGGATGATAACGTCCCCACAGCCCATAATCAGAGCTGTAGGACCCGGGTCTAAACTACAGCATGTAGTGCACATACCCTGGACAATCCTCATAACATCCTCGATTTCCGGCCTTTCCAAGGAATTCCAGGAAAAAAGAGGGAGTGTGACCTGGGGCTGGTCTACAGCAATTCCCATAGAGAGTGCTGCGCGGGTCTCCGCCCTGATGTCGTCCACCTTATCTGCAAAGAACTGTGCAAGCTCCTCACACTGTACTTGTGAAAAGGCTCTATGAACCTGTAGACAGGCTGGGTTGCACAGCCTGTCTACGGTTCAAAAGAGCTGGGCTGGTCGGTTCTGGGCAGCAGCAATTTCCCCGGACAGGAATACTGCCTTCTTACGAGCAGTTGCTGACTTATAGAGTTGATAGTGCTCTAGCAGTCTAAGATGGTCAGCGTCTAAGCCAGATTTCTGCCAGCACCTCTCTAGCCTGCGTCCTAGTCGCCGCATCTCCCTCAAGTCCCTGTCAAACCATGGCGACAGAGGGCGAAGGGAGAGAGGACACACACGGATTGGAGCAATGGAATCCAGAGCAGAGGTAATGGCCTTATTATAAGCCAGAACCAAAACCTCTGGATACAGGCTCATCACAGGAAATTCTGATAGATTAAGCACCTCAGTTAGGCCATCGGGAGTCGCATCCCGTAAAGGGCGGTACTTGACCATCTCCACAGGGGTAGGCCTACGCAGAGGGGTGCAAAAATTGAATCTCACAGTGTAATGGTCGGACCATCCGACAGGTTCCACCCCCACGTTGGAGGCTTCCATCCCCAGGAGGAAGACCAGGTCAAGGGAATGGCCATGTTTATGAGTGGCAGAGGTAACCACCTGTGAGAGGCCCAGTGAGTTCATCAATTGGAGGAAGTGCTGTCCAAATTGCGAGAGTTCTTCGTCGATCCAGGCATTAAAGTCACCCAGCACCATCAACCTGGGCGACTCAAAGACCAGGTCGACCATGAAGTCCGCCACTTCCTTAAGGAATAGCTTCTCATCTTCGGGAGGACAAAAGACGAGAGCCAGCCTATAGCCCCCACCTGCCACTATGACACATTCGAATGATCTGGTCTCCTCGACTGGGACACCAGTGAGATCCAATTCGGTCTTAAAACAGATCGCAACCCCCCCACCCCTGCGATCCAATCTCGGACGGTGTATCACCGAATACCCGGCCGGAACTGCCGCTTCAAGTACGGGGCCAGCATTACCATCCAGCCAGGTTTGGGTGATGCAAGCCAGATCCGCTGTACCCACCAAGTCTGCAACAATAGCAGTCTTGTTCACAACGGATCTGACATTGCATAACACTGCCCAAGTTGGACAGAACTCCTGGGATGCCCCAGCTGCCTGCCCACCATTAATAGTGGTGGTGCCCTTGGGTATGAAGATCAGACAAGGAGGCCCACGTTCTGCACTCCATTTCACCCCAGGGCATCTTCTAGGCTTAACCACCCTGATGCGAGGGCCCCCCCTCATCCATCCTCCGCTGTTCAAACCCCCCCACCCCTCCCCATCCTCCTGCGGGCAATTCCCAAGGCTAGACAGCATTGATAGATGGAGAAAAGCAGCAGTGGAGGAAAAAAGAGGCGGAGGGCATGAAGAACGGGGGATGAATAGCGCATGACCTGGGGGGGTGGGGGTACTGATGCATATCCCAATCCTCCAAGATAGAGCAAAAAACAATAAGCTTCTACTCTCACAGTAGAAACTAATAAAAATAAAATCCAAATCCAAATAATTAAAATACCTCAAACAAAAAACTAAACAAAAACAAATCAAAAATCAATAAACTCAAATCCAGTTAACTCAAATTAATCATCATTCATCATTTGAACCAGCTTTCAGGAAGGCAAAAGAGACAAAACCATAACCACATAATAAAGAATAAAAACAAATAAAAATAAAAATAGGTATCCCTCCTCACACAAGGTATTCATATTTCTAAAACCAACATAAATAAAAATCACAACTTAGAATAAAAAATATCGAGACAAATAAATAAAAATACACAAAACATCCCCCATTAAATAATCAAAACAATATAAATTAGCTAAGCAAACAAGTACTCACACTACTTGCATGCTCAGCCCCCCGGGCACTCTCACTGCACGGAGAAAAAGAAATAAACTTTCCCACAAAGACTAAATAAATAATACAAATTTGTGAGCAGTCAGGGACACTCACTCCCTGAATGCTCACAGAAACGGAGCACTTTCACTGCACAGAAAAGGTGGAAAATGTTTTTTTTTGTCCCAGAAAGTAGATTCCAATTCAAAAAATGACCCCAAATTCTTCACTCCCTCACCACTGTCACTTAAAATCCGAACACTGTTCTCTCACAGCAGCATATCAAACTACCAGTAAAATATTCGATTCAGGGGCCCTTTCACAACCTCCCCGAAGGGCACTTGAACAGGGATCAAATAAGTCACCAGTACTTATCCTCTTTTCCTGGTCCAGATGATTAGAAAAATCCAGAGTTCAAAGCAGCATGCTGCACAATCCAGGCAAATATTACCATCCGCTATACCATACAAACGGGACTGGGCCTAGCGACAGTCTGAATCCCCCAACGAGCGTTCAGGCTGCATGCCAGTTCCCATTAAAAACCGGCAATTTGCTTCTTGATCCATTTTACTCAAAATCTAGGAGGACGTAAAATTTCCCCAAACTGCAGTAGCCAAGGACAAAATAAACCCCTGAGGGATCACTCTTCACAGTAACCTGTCCTACGGGTCCCATATTGACAATGTTGCAAAGGCTGGCAACATGCATCTTGGCCTTCTCTACAGGCACAGGTCTAGTTTAACCCCTGCTGACTTAAGCGTTGCAGTTCAAAGCTCAATTGTCTCCATCATCGACTATGGCCTCATCATTTATGGATCGGCCACTTCAACGGCCCTAAGATGTATCTCTACTTCACTCAACAAAGCCTGTCGCCTTATTACTGGGTCCCACCATCTAACCCACACTTGCGACCTTTACGCCCAAACTGGCTGGCTGCAACTATCCAGTTGAATAAAATACCAAACCTGCACTATAGTTAAGAAGATCACTATGGGCCTGACCCACCCGGGGGTACTATCTCTCCTCAGCCCAAGTAGTAACCCCTGCCACACTAGGGGCTCGGAATCACATCGCCTGATGGTCCCACTCTGCAGAACCTCCCTGGGTCAACGCTCATTTGCCTACCGGGCTCCTTGCTGGTGGAATAACCTCAACACTGAGCTCTCCTCCGCTCCCAAGCTAGGCCCACTCAAATTAAGGCTCCGGCTCCACCTCTCTGCCTCTAGCACCTGCGACTGCCATACCTAGCCGGCCCTCACAGCTATTTCCCACAGTCCTAGCCACTTTGTCCCACTCTTGCACTTCTCTCCTCTTTCCCTACCTTCCCCTCTACCCTATCCCCTGCTTCCCCCCCGCCACCCTGCCCCACTACCTGCACGTCTCTTCTAGTTGACAACTGCCTATAGCAAGCTCTCACCCCCTTTCAGCATCCCCCTCTCCGCTGTGACCCCCAGTACCTCTACTAGTACTATTCCTATATGTATTCTTTGTTTTATTTGCAACTGTATGTTAAATCTGTTTTATCCTCCCTAATTTTGCACTTAATTTACTGAATATTGCATTTGCTCCACTGTGTACTACTGTATTGTCCAGTCTCTGACATGGAACCTTTATAAAAGAGCCTTGGCTCAAAGGTACTTGTAATCCTAGACTTAAATAAATAAACAAATAAAGTACCTGAAACCACCCATTTCAAATTCCCTATGACAGCAAGGAGAGGGCCCAGAGCTGGTCCCATCAGAAGTACCTCTGTCTTGGCCTCATTTATTTTAAAGCCAGAAACCGAGCCGAATTGTTGTATGAGTTGGAGTACTTTCAGCAAGGCCCATCTGGATCTGACATATACAGCAAGGCGTCATCCACATATAATGACACTCAAAGTTCCTCTCCCCCCAACTCTAATGCCCTGAAAATCAGGAGACTGCCACATAAGTATTCCCAGGAGCTCCGGACTGAGGGTAAAAAGGAGGAGGAGAGCGGACAACCTTGTCGAGTGCCCCTTTCAATCTGGAAGGTAGATGAAATGGTGCCATTGAGTTTCACCCTAACCTGTGGATTTCTGTATAGATTTTGAATCCAAAACTGAAATTCGTCTCCAAAACCAAACCTCTGCAATGCAATTTCCAGTCCAAGCGATCAAATGCTTTTTCTGTCTTGAGCGAGACCACTGCATGGAGGGTGTCCCGGGGAAGTGCTTTAGCAGCGAACAAGGTGCTCCATAATAGGCGGATGTTATCCTGTATATGCCTGCCTGGGATACATAGATACATAGACAGTGTCGGCAGATAAGGGCCTATGGCCCACCCAGTCTGCCCATTTGAGCTTGTAAGTTCAGTTTGTTTTCCTAGAAGTCTGTTGCACCTTACCCCTGACCTCCAGAATTCCTTTATGTCTATCCCATGCATTCTTAAATCCCGTGAGTGTTTCAGCCCCCACCACTTCCTCTGGCAGGGTGTTCCACTTGTCCACCACCCGTTCTGTGAAGAAATTCTTTCTCATGTTTCCTCTGAATCGTCCTCCCTCCAACTTCATCCCATGCCGTCTAGTCCTGGAACATCTTTTCGCAAAAATAGTGTTTTCCTGCACCTGTTCCTCCCTGTAAGATGCTTGTGTCTCTATCATATCCCTCTCTCCCTCCTCTCCTCCAGGAGTACATGTTCAGTTCCTTCAACCTGTCTTCATAGGACTTGTGATGCAATCCATGCACCATCTCTGTTGCCCTCCTCTGAACCTTCACTACCCTATGTCCTTACGTGAGGTATGGTCTCCAGAACTGTACACTGTACTCGGTGGGGCCTCACTAGTGTCTGTGTATAGCGGAATTATGACCTCCCTTTTCCTGCTGGTAATGCCCCTGCCTATACATCCCAGCATCCTATTTGCTTTACCTGCTGCCTTGTCACACTGTTTCCCTACCTTGAGGTCATCAGAGATGATAACCCCAAGATCCTTTCCTGCTTGGTGCATGCTATATCCTCACCCCAACTGATATATTGTGCCAGGGTTTTTGTGCCCCATATGCATTATCTTGCACTTCTTTGCATTGCATTTCAACTGCCAAACCCTGACCATTCTTCAAGTTTCTGCAGGTCACTTCTCATTCTGTCTACACCCTCTGGTGTGTCTACTCTGTTACAGAGCTTTGTGTCATCCAGCGAACAGTGAAATTCTGCCTTCTAGGTCCCTTGCGTGTCACTGATGAAGATGTTGAATAGGACCGGTCCCAGCAATGATCCCTGTGGTACCCACTGGTCACTCTTCCCTCTGTGGAGTGACAGCCATTTACCACCACCCTCTGTGTCCTGCCACCCAGCCAGTTACCTACCCACCACACTACTGTCCTGCCCACCCATATTCCCCAGTTTGTGTAATAGTCTTCTATGTGGCACAGTGTCAAAGGCCTTGCTGAAGTCCAGATAGGCCATGTCCACTGCCCTCCCCTGATCCACCTCCCTAGTCACCCAGTCAAAAATTCAATGAGGTTGGTCTGACATGACCTCCCCCTGATGAAACCATGCTGCCTTGGGTCCTGTAGTCCATTGACAAACAGATGTTCCACCAATCTCTCCTTCAGTAGTGCTTCCATGATCTTCCCACTACCGAGGTGAGGCTGACTGGTCTGTAGTTCCTACTTCCTCTTTGTTCCCACTTTGTATAAGGGACTACATCTGCTGTCCTCCAGTCTTTGGGTACCTCCCTGTTTCCAGTGATCGGCTAAACAGGATGGCCAGAGGTTCACCACCACCTCTCTTAGTTCTTTAAGGACCCTAAAAGATTGCACCCATCTGGCCCCATTGCTTTATCAACTCTTATTACTTCCAGTTCCTTCAGGACCCTTTCAGGTAAAGGGACTGTGTCCATTTCTGCACCATTCTCACCCCTTGTACTCCCTTCAGACCCATTACCCTCCTCTTCCTCAGTAAAGACTGAGCAGAAATACCTGTTCAGTATGTCAGCTTTACTGTTGTCATCCTCCACGTGGCCCCCATCCTCCCCCTTCAGTCTCACTATCCCTCCCTTTGTCTTTCTTTTTTCACTTATGTACCTGTAAAAGGTTTTGTCCCCTCTACCCACTGATTTTGCAATGTGTTCTTCTGTCTGAGCTTTGGCCTCCCTTACTGACCTCCCTGCCTCCCTTTGCTTCTCCTGGTACTTCTCCCTATCCCCTTCTGCCTGTGTCTTTTTATATTGCCTGAATGCAATCTTTTGGCTTTCACTTTCTTTGCTACCTCTTTGGAAACCATAATGGCCTCCTCTTCCTTTTCCTCTTGCTAACCTGCTTAATACATAATTCTGTTGTTCTTGTAATCCCCATTTTAAATACTGCCCTGTTCCTCAACCCCTGATTCCTGTCCCATTCCTTAATGCCTCTTTCAAGTATCTCCCATTTTCCCAAAGTCTGCCCCTAAAATCCAGGATACGTGTTTTTGTGTGGTTTGGTTCTGCTCTTTCTGTGATTTCAAACCACAATGACTAGTGGTCACTGTTTCCCAGGTGCTCCCCACTGTTACCCCATCACACTGTCCCGTTTGTGAGCACAAGGTCAGTATTGCCTTCTGCCGAGTTGGTTTCACGACCAGTTGCTTGAGGAAGGCACCCTGAAGGGAGTCCAGGATAAATCTGCTCCTAGTTGATGCTGCTGCTGGGATGCTCCAGTCCACGTCTGGAATATTGAAGTCTCAACCAGTACTACCTCACCCCTTGTCTGCCATCCTTTGGATGGCTAGCATCAACTCCTATCTGTTTCTTCCTCCTGGGCTGGTGGTCTATGGAGCCACACTCAGCGGATGGCTGTCCCCATTTTCCTTCCAGCTTAACCCACAGTATCTCTCCCCATTTTGTTCCTCCTGGATCTCTGTGGCCCTTATGTCATTTTCACATACAGTGCCACTCCTCCTCCTTCCTGCCTGCTCTGTCTCTTCTGTATATGTTGTTGGCCAGGTATGGCCATCTCCCAGTCGTGGTTATCATTACACCAGGTTTCAGTGATGGCCACAATGTCAGGTCTGACTGCACCATGACAGCCTCCAGATCTTCCATCTTGTTGCTAAGGCTCCTGGCATTTGCACATGGCTTTCCATGATTTGACCTCCCTAGACTGTCTCACTGTTCTACTCAGCCCCTTCCTTGTTGTCATTTATCCCTGGTTCTCCTTGCTGTCTGCCCGTCTGCTGATTTGCCCTTTTCTGCTTATCCACCTCTTGGGCACTAATCTCCATGTTTTGCACACTGCTTTGCAGAGATAGCCACTCCTCTGGTTCACTGGTTCCACTGCTAGCTGTGGGGGTGAGCAAGTAGGTACCCTCCTTGCTGGCCTGCCACCCCTTTGCTAGTTTAAATGCTATCAATGTAGCATTTAAACTTATCATTGAGTGCTTGGATTCCCCCAGGATGGATGCAGGCCGTCAGGCTTGAACAAACCTCCATCCCTCCAGGGGGGTCCCCAGTCACCAATGAATCCAAACCCTTCCTCACAGCACCAGTTCTTCAACCATGAGTTAAAGTTCCTGGTGCATGCACTCCTATGCTCTCCCTTGCCTCTCACAGGTAGTAATGGGATGAACTCCCATTTGATCATGATGGATAAGGTCAGGGAAAACTTTCTATAATCTTAAGCAAATTGTTTGAGAAGATTTTCACATCTTGGTTTAATAAAGAGATGGGACAATAACTGACACAAAATGTGGAGTCTTTCCCCGGCTTGGGCAAAACTGTAATCATGGCAGCATTCCAAGAATCTGGGAACTCTCCTTCCTTGTGTGCAACTTGGCAAACCGCAACTAGCATGGGGGACAAATCTTGTGAGAATTTCTTGTAGAATTCGGCCACAAAGCTATCAGGGCTGGATGTTTTGTCGGTTTTGAAAGACTTAATTAATGAAATTATCTCTACTTAAGATATTGGGGCTTCCAGATAAGCTTTTGATCCTCAGTGTTGGGAACTGAATACCATCCAGGAAGTCAGTGACTCCACCCACATGGTCCGGACACCTCGCCCTGCTATACAGCTGCGAATACTATTTGAGAACCTCCTCTGCTATCTGCTTAGGAGAGGTCAGGAAGGCCTACTTAGGATGTACCAGCTTAATTTTTGTTATATACCTGTCAGCCTCCCATTTCCTCAAACAGAGGGCTAAAAGGCAGCCTGCCCTATTTCCCCATTCATATTAGCGTTGACTAGTGAAGCAAAGGGCATTTTCAGTCCTCCGCAGCATCAGGTTATTGTATTCTTCCCAGGCTTGTTTAATACGGGGGGGGGGAAGGGCAGGATCCCTAGAATGCTTATGTTCATTCTCCAATTTACTTAAATTATCCTCGACCTTCATCAAAAGGGCTTGGTGTTGCCTATATTTAAAAGAAGCATAGGAGATGGCGTGGCCCAAAATTACCACCTTGCGGCTGTCCCAAATACATTTAAGGTGTCACCCTCCTTGTTTTCTACTAGATAATGTTTAATTACCTCCTTAGCCGAATTAACAAAGGCTTCGTCATGCAGGAGGCCAGCAATTAGCCTCCAGATCCCTACAGTCTCGGATTCTAACTTACATGAAATAATGGCATGGTCTGACACTGACACAGTGTCCATTTGTACTTTCTGAAAAGTATAGGCCCACTTCTTCTGAGTGTAAAATCTATCAACTCAAGAGTATGAATTGAAAGCAGAGGGATAAAATTTAAAATTCTGCTGTGTTGGGGTTGTGGAGACACCAGAGATCCATGAATGCCCCCTCCAGCATCACAGTTTTAAGCAATTTTGAACAGGCCCTCTGCCCCCTCTGAGGTACAGGGTTCCTATCCAACACAGGGTCTTCAATACAGTTCCAGTGCCCAGCAC